>CM064914.1:19122073-20393740 GCA_032727855.1 Quercus ilex subsp. ballota
GAAGACATCTTGAGTTCAGAAGTCCAGAAGCTCTGCTGGAATCAAGCCCCGAAGCCTCTAGCAACTTCAAGAATTTCAACCTTCAAATATGAAGAACATTCAAAGCAGAATCATCAAAACTACCTGCCTAGATCTCAAAGTTCACTAGAATCACGCTCAAAAGCCTCCAGAAACCTCAATAAACCCAAATCAGTGAAGCTCTACAGATTCAAGCCTCTAAAGCACCGAAGAACTTCCACCACAAATCTTCAAAGACGAAGAACGCACCAAGAACACGAAGAACGTCCGAAGAACACGAAGAACAAAGAATTTCTAACAAGCTCATAGCCAGAGATTCATTGTAATTCTGTTTCAAAGGTCTTCGATCCATTCTTCAACCAAATTAAAGTATATTTGGTGTTCAAATCAAAATCACATTACCACAACTCCAATAAACAAATCTTTCAAGGAGATCGAATTAGAGGATCACTCTTTTGTAATCACAGAGAATTGTACCACACAATCATCAATACAAAATCGCATTTGTGAAACTATTTTACTTGTTTGACTCATTTCGAACCGAGAAATTTAGTCGTCCACATATTCTGCATTTGTAGAGAGGGAAAATTCCCGACCTATCACAAGCTGACACGTCACACTACCAAGACCACAAAATACAGCCAATTACAAAGCGCCACATATTGCTGCTAGGTTTTACTGTTGCCATTCAGAAGCCAACAGAAATTTGCCAAGTGTCATGCAAGAACCAATCATGCATCGACTCGTGCAAGCGATGACACAAGCAGCCTCGCACGTGTAAGCGATGACCCAAGTAACCTCGCACGTGTAAGCGATGACCTAAGCAACCTCGCACGTGTAAGCGATGACATAAGCGGAGCAATCAGACTGTGACATGTGTCACCAATCAGACTCCGCCACGTATCGCTCATCCACCCCAAAACTCCTATAAATAGAAGCCTTCCTAAGACATTTAGAAGGAGATCAAGTCATCTGAGGCACAAGCAGCATCAGAGAAGACATCTTGAGTTCAGAAGTCCAGAAGCTCTGCTGGAATCAAGCCCCGAAGCCTCTAGCAACTTCAAGAATTTCAACCTTCAAATATGAAGAACATTCAAAGCAGAATCATCAAAACTACCTGCTTAGATCTCAAAGTTCACTAGAATCACGCTCAAAAGCCTCCAGAAACCTCAATAAACACAAATCAGTGAAGCTCTACAGATTCAAGCCTCTAAAGCACCGAAGAACTTCCACCACAAATCTTCAAAGACGAAGAACGCACCAAGAACACGAAGAACGTCCGAAGAACACGAAGAACAAAGAATTTCTAACAAGCTCATAGCCAGAGATTCATTGTAATTCTGTTTCAAAGGTCTTCGATCCATTCTTCAACCAAATTAAAGTATATTTGGTGTTCAAATCAAAATCACATTACCACAACTCCAATAAACAAATCTTTCAAGGAGATCGAATTAGAGGATCACTCTTTTGTAATCACAGAGAATTATACCATACAATTATCAATACAAAATCGCATTTGTGAAACTATTTTACTTGTTTGACTCATTTCGAACCGAAAAATTTAGTCGTCCACATATTCTGGCACGCCCAGTGGAACATCTTTGCCTCTCATCTCATTCTCCTTCAAAGAAAGAAATCTTCATCATCTTGCTACCAGCTCAAATGGCCTCCAGCAAGAACATCCAAGCTTCAACAGCTACTTCAACTAAACTTGGTACGGCTACCACCAACAACTACATTGGTGTAATCAATTGTAGCCAACCCAAAGCAAATAATCAAACTTCAATCTCAATCAACCAAGGAAGCCAAGGTCCTGACAATCATCTCCTTAGACCCTCTTACAAGAAACAAGGTCATTAACAAGGACGTCTCCACCTTGGAACACCTCAAGTATGGGGGCAAATCCCCTTCTTCCTTCACAAGAAGTTGGTCACACGATCTTTCTCCCATCAAAGGGAACCCAAAAAATGAGATTTCATGTGCTCACTTCAATTCACTTCCTTCTCCATCATCTTGGGAAGTTGTGTCAGTCATGATGACTAACACCTCTACAATGGAAGAAAAAATGGTTGAAATGGAACAAAGGGTCGTCCTTCTCACAAAAGCACTTGAAGATAAGGACCTCCAAATTGCAACTTTAATGAACAAACTCGAAGTACAAGATCTTGGTGAATCAAGTCATGGTCATAAATTCACATTTGCGAAGGATGACGAAGGGAGAGAAATTGAAAACACTCCCCGACGAGAACAATCTACTTCGGTTGCTTCGTTGTCAGTCCAACAATTACAAGACATGATAACAAATACCATTCGAGCACAATATGGAGGTTCTTCTACAAGTTCTCTCACATATTCAAAACCTTACACAAAGCACATCGACAACATGAGGACGCCAAATGGGTATCAACCCCCCAAGTTCTTGCAGTTTGATGGCCATGGAAATCCTAAGCAACACATTGCTCACTTTGTAGAAACTTGTGAGAACGCAGGGACTCAAGGAGGCCTCCTTGTAAAGCAATTTGTCCGTTCGCTCAAAGGAAGTGCCTTTGATTGGTATACAGACTTAGAACCCGAGTCAATCGACAGTTGGCAACAACTCGAAAGAGAGTTTCTTAACCGATTCTATAGCACGCGTCGTACAGTGAGCATGATAGAGCTTACTAATACCAAGCAATGGGAAGATGAGCCGGTGGTCGATTATATCAATCGATGGCGTTCTTTGAGTTTAGATTGCAATGATAGACTTTCTGAAATTTCTGCTGTAGAGATGTGCATCCAAGGCATGCATTGGGGACTTCTTTACATCCTTCAAGGGATAAAGCCTCAAACATTTGAAGAGTTAGCAACACGTGCGCATGACATGGAGCTGAGCATTGCTAGCCATGGAAATACAAAACCTCCCATACCTGAGGAAAGCGTAAAGGAAGTAAGGAGGAATGATAGGAATGCAAAAGTCAGCCTCAACGACCCAATGGTTGTTAACACTGCCGAAGTCAAGGTTCCAAGAAGAGAAGCAAAGGCAAATGAAAAACAGCTTGAAGGATGGCAAAAGAACGAAGTGCGTCGCCTGACTTTTAAAGAACGTGAGCAAAAAGCATATCTGTTCTCTGATGAAGATGTGCCAAACATCTTAGAACAACTATTGCAATTAAAGTTGATTAAATTGCCAGAATGCAAGCGGCCAGAAGACATGGGGAAAGTTGATGACCCTAACTACTGCAAATATCATCGGATCATTGGCCACCCAATCCAAAAATGCTTCGTCTTCAAAGAACAAATCATGAAGCTTGCCAAAGAAAACAAGATTGATCTAGACTTCAATGAAGTTGTCGGGTCAAACCATGTGACCGTTGCTTATGACGTACTTCCAACTCTCAAGCAGGGGGCAAGCACCAACCAAGCTTACAAATTGATTAACAGTGATGGCATAAGGATCGGCCCCATCAATGGGAAGTTCCTTAAACACTTTTATGCTTGAAATTCGAGGATTGCTCCTCGGCAAGAGCTTAAACTACCCACTACAGCGCTACAAGGGTACATGATGTCTTCCCATTACCTTTGAAAGCGTACCAATAAGGAGAAACTAATCCCATTCTATGTCACCAATTGCTAGTGTGGCGTAGTGGTTGGATGCCCAAGTCGCCCTTGAGAGGTCTCAGGTTCGATTAGTGGTGATACCCACTATTACACACTGAGCCCCTTTTTTTTGCAAAAAAAAAAAAAAAACAACAACAACAACAACACCAACAAAAAATCTTTTGAACTACGTAATGACTTGATCCCTTTCCGGGGTACGTAGGCAACTTAGTATAATTTACTAAAGTTCAGTCACATGAAAAGAAGAAAGATTGCATGTCTAGCTTGAAGAATTTCTCCATAGGCCATCAGCATGCTTTCAAGAACCCTTTGATTGGCAAGGCATCACTTAAATCAATTCCTTACTACATGATACTCAAAGATCATTGTGGTAGAAAATGACAGCTGCAAAGAATTGGTGTTACTCAGCTTTTCTTGGACTAATGATAAACATAAGTTAGTTCTTGGTTGTGGAACAAAATAAAATCTTCAATCTCTTTTGCAAGAAATGAAGTCTGCATGGCATTGCCCATCTTCTATGGACATTCTCTCACATTTTTGAAGTATGATTTGCATCACTTATCTCCTGGGGGCATGTTCTTGTACCTTGCAAGTTTAAGCTACATCATCTCTCTTCTAGGTTGTGCCACTTCATAGCTCTGAAATTTGAACCACATCATCTCCCTTCTGAGTGGTGTCGTTTTACATCATGTCTCTGAAATTTGGATGACGTCAACTTCCTCCAAAATGATGATAGATTATATATCCGAAGTCAGTGTTGCATCATCTCTCCTCTATGGGCATGTTCATGCAGTGTCGAATTCTTGGTGGCATGTTCTGACATCTTCAAAGTATTGGCATCATTCTTTCCTTCATCTTCAAGAGTTTGTTGGCCTTTCCTTGCATCTTCAACGTCTTGTTGGCATCTTTGAAATCCTGATGTCTAGCTACAGTGTTATGCACTCCCAATGTCTGAGTTATGTTGCCTCTGAATATTGGTGCAAATTCAATGCAAATGCAAGTGCTAATGTAGAGTATTGTCACAGCTTCATGGCAAAGATGAATGTTGGCATAGCTTGGGTATGAAGGAAGTGTAGGTGCGACTTCAGTGCAAATGAAGTGTTGACAAGATGTCATGGCAAAGACGAATATTGGCATGGCTGTGGTGCAAGTGAAGTGTTGACGTGGCTTCATGTTGAAAAGGCTTCATTAAAAAAGACGAGTGCAAATATTGCTTCAGTAGACAAGTAATGGATGCTTCAATGCAAATGCAAGAGTTGGCCCAGCTTCATGACAAAGACAAGCGTGGATCACCTTCATACAAAAACAAGTGCTAGCATTACTCCTTGCCAACATCAGAGCCAGTACGACTTCAAAGACAAGTACTGGTGATAGCATTGTTGCCTAGCTGAATATCCTTATGGAAACGTTGTTGCAAAGACGAATATCACTAAAAGATTGTTGTTGCAAGAAAATAATGTAACAACATGAAGGTATATGTCACTACAAGAACGTTGCTATCAATGAAATACAAAGCCACCAAATGAAAGCAAACACTTCTATGAGAATGTCAGCGCAAAGTTTGATGTCAAAACCCAAAGATCAAGGAAACTGTGCTGCAAAACAAAAACAAGCAACAAAAAAATTTGTGAGGAAAATGTCTCATAGCATGTAATAATAAAAAAAAATAATAATAAAAAAAAATTCTTGAAAGCAGGAGAAGAAAGCTTAATGTTCAGCATGTGCCTCAGTGATAAAGAAAGGCAATAACATGCCTTTATATAGAAAACTTCTGAGATTACAAGCAAGAAAAATGAAAAAAGTCAAAAAATCATTAAAAGGTTCTACCAACCCGCCAGTGAAATCAATTATATTCACATTTCAGAAATGTGAAAACAATTGGAGCTCAAAGTGAGATTTTGCAAGCTCACAACATTTAGCACTCAAAATCAAAGAAGACTGCACCAAATGTTGAAATGAAAGAGGATATTCAGCCATAGAGACAGAAGATGAAGACTCATCACCTACCTTTCGACCCACAAGTCTAAACCTTGGCACCGTCCTGTCAGAGCGGCCACCACCAAAGTAGACCAAGAATGCTATGAGTCCAACAATGCTGCGGACTTCACTTTCAGATTTGCGAAAAATCCAAATCTCATTTCACGAAACTGACCCCACAAGGATCTTAAACGGACTTTGGTCTCCAAAACCCAGAAAGACCATCAACAACGGAACAGCCACGCGCTGCCACGCGCCACCACAATACTCGAAGATCGCAGCCTACTTCTTCACATTCGCCCAAAAAAAAAAAAAAAAAAAAAATCCAGACTTCATTTCGCTAAAGTGGCAGCACCACTAGATCCGGCAGCCCCAGATTGACCAAACCCCAAAATTTTAGGCCCAAAAACGCCGCCACGCGCTCCCACGTGCCACTAGAAGATCCGGCATCCACGGCTTCCGTTTCATGCGCTTGCACTCGCCGCCCCTTACTTCTACGCGCTCACACGCGCCGGGATGTCACACGCACATACACGCACCACACGCTGACACGCCCTGAGCTCTATGACGTCATGGATGACGTCATCATCCATTAACCGGTTGACCCGTTTGTTCAGCTGACCCGGTTTGACCCTGACCTGGTCCGAACAGCCAGAAAAAGAAAAAAAAAAAAAGAAAATGCTTTGACCAAGTTTGATTTTTGACTTTGACCAAAAAGTCGAAATTTTCAAAAAGGGCCTGTCCCACTCGATTTTTCGCGTACATTTCGATTTTGAGATCCGTTTCTCCATTCGAAACTCGGAAATTGCGCAAACGTCCAATTTTCTGAAAGTTGACTTTTGCAAAAATTTTGACCAAAAGTCAAAATTTTTAAGATGGACCTATCTTACTCAATTTTTCGCGTACATTCCAATTTTGGAGTCCGTTCCATCATTTGAGACTCAAAAATTGTACAAATAACTCAATTCCAAGATAGTTGTCTTTTGTGTTGAAATCAATCCAAAGTCAAGATTTTCGAGCCAGACTTGTCTTGCATAGTTTTTCGTGACTTGGAAATCACCAATCTAACTCACATCTCCGAAGTACTGACAATGTCCAAAACTAAAGCTCTCAATATCAAAATTTGAGATTCATCCACTTGGTCTGGATCCTCTCAAGGTTATTCTCCAGACTCCATCAAGGCTTCCCTTTCAAAGTACAGATGAACTCTCACAAGTGTGTCTTAAACTTGAAATTACATCGGGTCACCCGTCCAACCTATCATTCCCTGTTCGGTGCCAAACATTCCCACCTACCATTCTTCATCTCTCTCACCTACCATTCTCGTTCCCTACCGGTCTTCAACCTACCATTCTCATCCACCGGTCTCACCAAAAATTCACATCCACCATTCTTCGTCTCTCCACTATAAATAGAAGGGCCGGATTCATCAAGAACTCATCAAGAAAAACACACTGAGTCATAAATGAAGATTTGCTTCTTTCAAATTTTCAAGTCCTCCTGCTCACAGCCATTTCTCACTATAGCTTCATCATCCTCAATACCTAGCAACCAATATTGCTTCGTAACCATCTTGAACCCAACCTTCTCATGGTTCAGTAAAAAACCTCCTCACAACATCATTGTAGTTTTGAGATCCAAACAAACTTTGTTTCTCCACTTAACGACTACATTTGTCCATAAAATTTCTCATAACATAGCCCGTATCATTGTTCCTTGTAGTCTCAGATCTACCTAATCAAGAGATCTAAGGCCAACTGAATCTCTCGTACCCTAGCTCAAGGAGCTTCCTAACTGCTTTGAGAATTCCATAGTCCTTCTCAAGTTGTTTAGTCTTACAACAAAGGTAGAGGTTCGGAACAAACATCTTTCATTTTGTTGTGCTTTCCCAACAAGTGTCAATAGGTGAAGATGGTAAAAAGTGTTGGGGTGTCCTACAAATTATCTTTCATCCACCACTTGAAACAACCTTCAAGGCACCAGCTCATCAGAATTCAGCCTTTGGGGCTGGTAAATGGTTACCAGAGCCTTATTCCATGTCTCCACCACTATGGGACCCAAAGGTCATCGTTGCTGGTACCTCAAAACACATTTTCTAGAATTACTCCAACTTAAAATCAGCTTGAAGTATTTCAGAAAGTACTCTTCTGAAATTACTTCAACTTAATGTCCGTCGGCATGGTCCCATCACACACGCACATTCGATGACTTACCGCCGGACCTCATACAGCATGCAATCAGTCCCATATCCAAAGTTGTACTTCCTAGAAACATCTACACCAGAGGGTCCCTGACGTATAGGGCCAGCGCCATGGTGGCGTATGTTTCACTCATTCGCTTTGCTTCATCCCTATCTTCTTCACACAGTCACCATCTCCACCTCATCTCCATCGTCTTCTTCTCACAACCATCAGCATATCCAAAATCCTTAAGTTTCTGAAATTACTTCAACTTAACCTGAGTGAAACGATGACACATGCGCACTCAACCACTTTCCCACATGGCCTCGCCTTAATCCGAAGTATACTCTTCCGATATAACTTCACCAGAAGTTCTCAAAAAACATGAGGCTAGCCCCATGACTCTACAGGCTGTACCCAGCCACCATCCTCGCATCTTCCCCATCTTCTACACCCTGTGATCGCCGCCAATGATCCAAAAACACTCTTCTGAAGTTACTTCAACTTAAGCTCTGCTGAGAACGCTCGGTCATGCAGGTACATTCAAATACTTGCAGACCTCTTTTCGGTCTCATCAAAACCTTTCATATGGGTGGGTTTACTCCTCAGAAATTATTTCATCCTGCTGAAAGCTCCACCACCTTCAATTACTTCATTTGAAGAACCAAGTGTAAGAATCTGTTTTCGAAACTCATTCTCACACCACACTCTGAAACTGTGTGTGTGAACGAGTCTTGAGGGGGCATTTGTAGAGAGAAAAAATTCCCGACCTATCACAAGCTGACACGTCACACTACCAAGACCACAAAATACAGTCAATTACAAAGCGCCACATATTGCTGCTAGGTTTTACTGTTGCCATTCAGAAGCCAATAGAAATTTGCCAAGTGTCATGCAAGAACCAATCATGCATCGGCTCGTGCAAGTGATGACACAAGCAGCCTCGCACGTGTAAGCGATGACCCAAGCAACCTCGCACTTGTAAGCGATGACCTAAGCAACCTCGCACGTGTAAGCGATGACACAAGCGGAGCAATCAGACTGTGACATGTGTCAGCAATCAGACTCCGCCACGTGTCGCTCATCCACCCCAAAACTCCTATAAATAGAAGCCTTCCTAAGACATTTAGAAGGAGATCAAGTCATCTGAAGCACAAGCAGCATCAGAGAAGACATCTTGAGTTCAGAAGTCCAGAAGTTCTGCTGGAATCAAGCCTTGAAGCCTTCAGCAACTTCAAGAACTTCAACCCTCAAACACGAAGAACATTCGAAGCAGAATCATCCAAACTACCTGCCTAGATCTCAAAGTTCATTGGAATCAAGCTCAAAAGCCTCCAGAAACCTCACAAACCACAAATCAGTGAAACTCTACGGATTCAAGCCTCTAAAACCCCAAAGAACTTCAATCACAAACCAAGAACACGAAGAACGTACGAAGAACACGAAGAACAAAGAATTTCTAACAAGCTCATAGCCAGAGATTCATTGTAATTCTGTTTCAAAGGTCTTCGATCCATTCTTCAGCCAAATTGAAGTATATTTGGTGTTCAAATCAAAATCACATTACCACAACTCCAATCAACAAATCTTTTAAGGAGATCGAATCAGAGGATCACTCTTTTGTAATCACAGAGAATTGTACCACACAATCATCAATACAAAATTGCATTTGTGAAACTATTTTACTTGTTTGACTTATTTCGGACCGAGAAATTTAGTCGTCCACAGTTATCTAAAAAAATCTCTTAAGTGTTTAAACTTAAATCCAATCATGCCTGTAGTCCTCGGACCAGATGATCTGGGTTACTTAGCACTCGTTCAATGTTGTCTTAAGTGTTTAAACTTAAATCCAATCATGCCTGTAGTCCTCGGACCAGATGATCTTGGTTAGTTAGCACTCGTTCAATGTTCTTTTAAGTATTTAAACTTAAATCCAATCATGCCTGTAGTCCTCGGACCAGATGATCTGGGTTAGTTAGCACTCGTTCAATGTTCTCTTAAGTGTTTAAACTTAAATCCAATCATGCCTGTAGTCCTCGGACCAGATGATCTGGGTTAGTTAGCACTCGTTCAATGTTCTCTTAAGTGTTTAAACTTAAATCCAATCATGCCTGTAGTCCTCGGACCAGATGATTTGGGTTAGTTAGCACTCATTCAATGTTCTCTTAAGTGTTTAAATTTAAATCCAATCATGCCTGAAGTCCTCGGACCAGATGATTTGGGTTAGTTCACACCTCCACACATTTATTATCATTGAAGTTTAATTTTGAAATGAGTCAGGCCTAAAATTCTCGAATGTATTTAAATTAATCGTAATCCTAATGTATGATAGGCATCTTTATTAACGTTTCGTTCGAAACCAAGGAGTAATAACACGCTCTGTGCATATTCGAAAATACCTGTGAAACTCCCATATTACTCGTTGCATTCATTGCTTATTAGTAATTCTTATACCAACTGTTCTTTTCGGTACCAATTTTAGTTATTTACATCATCAGCATGAAATGGTGGTTAAGTTTACCTACATTACTGTAATTACCAAGTACAGTTATTTGCAGCAATAAGAAATTATAAGGTAGGCAACAAAGACACCAGAAATAAAAGGGAAACTGTTTCATTGATCAAAAGAAAATAGTTTACAATCCCCTACATAAAAGAAAAGCTAATGCAAGTACAAAGTAAAAACTCCTAAGTATCTAAGTCTTCACTTGAGGGACCAAGGGGTCAGCAGCCTGACTGGACTGAGCTACAGCATCTTCTGGGACTTGGTCCTTAGACTCTAAAAGGATTTTCTCTTTTCCCAAGTCCTCGCCCTTATCCTTAGATGCCTCGGCTGGCTTGTTCTGATCATCAGGCTGACCAGACTCCTTGGAGGCCTCAAAGTTGGCAGGAGGGAGTTGTGTGGGAGGAGAGGGATCAGATCCTGGGAGTTCTCAGATATCAGGGTTGTAATATACACTTTCAGGTTGTCTCAAGACAGATTCCGCAGGGACTCCAGCAGCATCCAAAGCCTTTCCCCAAGTCACATCACAGTATTCCCGACTGACTGTGGCAAACTGTTCAGTGAGGTTGGCTTGGGTCTCCTCCACCCCCAGCGTGTATGCTGCCTGTCTTTCGGCCTCCACTGCCTCCTTGGCCAACTGGGCATTTTTCTCGACCAATTGGGCAGCTTCCTTGGCTTTTTTAAGCTCAGCCCTAAGTCCCTTCACCATCTCCCTCTCTGTCGCAAAGTTGATCTCAGCCATGTTTAGTTGTTTACGCTGCTCTTCGGCCTATTTTTCAATAGTTTTAAGGCCAGCATCGAGGCTGTTCCTCTGGTTGGTCATATCTTTGAATTGCTCAGATAGATGAGCATATTCCTCCTTCAAACTGCCTAGAGATTTTTCCACCTCAGACCGAGAGTGGGCCTTCGCTTGGGCTTCGATGTAGGACTTCTTGTTCCACTCTTCGGCCACGTAAACTTGTTGAGTAATCTACATAACAAAAACTTTCAATATAGAGCAGAGTAAAGGGGTAAGTAAAAGAGATCAGCACTTTAATTAAGCGGATCAGTTCAGTTACCATGACTAGATCCCTCTTAAGAAATAGGAAGAGCTCGTACTGGTTGAAGCACCTGTAGGACTCCATGTCACTTGGGAGGAGTAGTGGCTGCTCCAAGGCCTCAACAACGAGACCTGCCCTCCCCCTGTTGTAATTTTTGAGGGAGACCTTCCAAGGGATTGGAGCACCATCCAGTTCCAATCTTGGGGACTAGGTGCGAGTTCCCCGGCGCACATCAGCCACGTGGACTTCATCTCGGCTCTTTGTAGATGAAGCCCTCTTGCTGCGGTGATCTTTAACCACCTTTTGTTGTTTGGTCCCCCTTGGAGGCGCTACCTCCCTCCCTTTGTCCGTAGCAACAAGGGGCCTTTTTTTTTTATAGATCTGGCAATGGCTTCAAGCCGAGATCAGGAGCCTGAGTAGGTGGTGGAGGAAGACTCACAGGTGGTTGGGACGTACCAGTCCCTTTGGGCTTAGATTTTTTACCCCTGTTCTTCACTAAGCTCCTTAAATCCGCTATATCTTCTTCTTTCGAAGAGTCCTCGGGAAGAGTAGTTATCAGAACAGGAGGGTGGACACCAGATTGCCTATCAGTTTCCTCTTCGGCGTCTGAGACTGGTATCACCTGAACCTCTCCCGAAACTTCTCCTTCAAACTTAAACTTGTCTATTTGCTCCTCAAGTGAAGAGGTCGAAGAAGCAACTCTTTCACCTTCTGCTGCTGGTCCGAGGGGAGCCTGCTGAAGTGGTTGGAGGAGCAATGGCACGCCCTGGGGATTTGGGGGTGGCACGGGCGCAAGATCGTATGGTGCTAAAAAGCCTTTCCGACCAACGTTTATGCGGTTAAGGCGATAATCTCCTTGTGTTATTGCGTTGCCGATTGGCTGAAAATCGATTGGTTTTGCTGTATAACCAAGGATAAGAGGAACCGATCGCAGTTACCCGTCTTCACTTACAAAAATCTCTGATCGCAGCAAGTAATTAAGCACGGCCACATTCATGAGGCTGAGTCGAGGAGAAACGTGATTTTTATCTGTTAACACCACAATGAAAAGAAACTTGGTCAGAAACTTGAAAATAATGATACCAAAAGAAGACATTGTCAAAAAACGAAGATCCTAAATCTGTTGTTAGTAAACCTAGGTCTAGGAGGTCCCACCTGGCTCTCCTGGCTGGGTTGGGCAATGAAGACCGTCATGCCACTCGCCCGAGACGATCAAATAGTCGTCCTTCATCCCTTTATTGGACTTGGGAAGGTAGGAGACGAGCCTAACGGCGTCGGACCGGGATTTGAGATAGTATCCCGTTCCCTTCTGGCTATGACACTCGTACATATGTACCACGTCACGCTAGGTAAGTCCTAATCCTAGATGAAGGTTCAGGGCATCAATGGCTTCTAGGATCCTAAAGAGATTGGGCGTGCACTACTCAGGAGAAAGCCTATGGTTATGAAGGTAGTTTTTGGTGACAGAACCCATAGGAAGGGTCATTCCTTCTTCTATGAACGCTATCATAGGGATTACGGCTTCCCCCTCTCCTCGGTCGGTTAATATCCGCTCCGGAGGACAATACCTCAAATTTACCCCCTAGGGTATACCGTAGGTCTCCTTAAATTCCTCTATTAAGGCAGGACTATCGACAAGATGTTCAAATCTACCCATTTTTAGTTAACTAGAAGAAAGTGCAGAGCAGTAACCGGCGGATAAGAGTTTGAAGGCCGAGAAGAGTGGCCGAGAAGAAGATGGAGGGTTTAGAGATGTCGAAACTTACGCAAACTAAACCGGAGAATGATCTTCGAGTTCGCAAAAAGATTCTTACAGACTCTAGGAAGAACAAGGATTGGTGTTTGGAAGAAACTTGATAGATTCAAGTGCTTGAGTTCGCTGGGTAATCTGAAAGTTTGCAAAGTAAAGAGGAAATAACTTCCTCTGAGGCTTTATATAGGGGGACAGGTGAAAAGGCAGGAGTCATCCCGCCCAACCTTTGAGGAAGAGCCACGTCCGTTAGATCAATAGCCCATCGTTGGATACAAGGGGCAAAACGCCGCCTGGAGTAATTAATAGCGCTTTGGAAATACTGAAACGACGTTAGCAATGATGAAGCGCTTGTATCTATGCTCGCACACATGTAAGTCCAGACATTTATGTATTTTGAATTTTTATTTTGTGATAAGTCAAAATCCTATTTTTTCTCCTTGGATGCGAGGGAAAAACTAAAATTTTGAGGGGCTATTGTGGAGGGTGAGAGCCCAACCTCTTGTATTGGGCCTAGGGCCCCATTTGACGACTACTGTGCGTCCGAAGAGATAAAATGTGAGAAGAGGTCCATGTGGAAGAAATATACCTGGAAATGAACGAGGAGTATAGTCCGAGGAGATTACCAGTGGTCCGAAGAGGCCATTCTCCTCGGGTGCATAGAGTTTTGGTCAAACAGACACCTGAAACGTTTAGGCAATTCTTCTAACGATTTTAATGATAAGGACAAGTTTCAGGCACGTATGAAGAAGATAAGAACGGAGAAATATCTAAAAGAAAAAGTTGCTACCACCGTGTTTAATGTACTGCAGCAACTTTCCTGACCGCATTTATGTGGGAAAGACCCCTGAACAGTGTAATCTGAGCTACCACCACTCACAGAGAGCTAAAGAAGATACCTGACGTGACATATACTTAAGTGGACACCTAGATGAAGAGCAAATGGACGGTGAAGATGAGGGGGAAGGTTGCTATATAAAGGGAAGAGGCCTCTGATAGTAAGAGATCGGGAAAAATCAGAATAAGGGCAAGAGAAAGATTTTATTGTAGCTCTAAGAATTATAAGCGTTGTTCAATCAATAATATATCTCTTCGGACACCAGTTCATTTTGTTTTACGTGTTCATTTTGTTTTACGTGTATGATTAAGCTGGTTCATACTTGGGGGTTGTAGTTAATTGTTGTCAATCTCATAATCAACCTAGCTCTTTCACCTACTCTCTACAAATTCATTGTTTTGGACAGGGACTACAAATCCTAACCCTACACTTTATATTACAAATATAATGCCAGCAGTGTTTTTTTTTTTTTTTTTTTTAATCTTCTTATCGCAATTCTACTTTAGGTTGATGAATTTTTGTGTTGAACTCTATTTTGGATTGATGCATTGTATTTTAATTTGTTAGCTTTTTTCTTTTATTTTCTTTGATTATTATATGTTACCTTACTACATTATACAGTATATAATGATATAATGTTATTCTATTACGTAGTATGACTTGGATAATTTGGTATTTATAACTATATATTTTTCTTTTGAGTATTCTTCTACTCATCTTCTTTTATATAAATGTTCTATTTTTCTAACACTCTCTCCCAAAAAAAGTGATTGTTCTCTCTCTCTCTCTCTCTATTATTTATTCTTTCTTGCAACTCTACTTTAAATTAATAATTTTTTATGTTTTAGTTCCTCTACTTTGGGTTAATACATTTTGGTGGTGTGTTTTTTGAGTTCCCACATCACATGTACTCTATTTCTATCTTGTATTTTTGGTTTGAATTAATTCTTAAAAAATTTGGAACCGAGAATTTGAGTTTATATCAAAATACAATCTATTAGACTACTCGTGTGAGATACACATGAATCTAAATAATTCTCAAAATTTACAGGAGAAAAAACCTTTAGGAGAGATAGGATCAAATGATTGCAGTGGGAGGGAGGAATATTGTTGATGATCTCGACAAGTTGTTTAGATAGTGTCACGCCCCAAACCCCAAAGGGTCCAAAGCATGAGAAATACACCTCAAGGGTACCTATGGATTTTTCCTTTTGGCAAATCAAACTATAGGAGATCTATTTTCCTTTCTTTTCCATAGGATAAGAATATATAACCATATTAAAATCTCCTCATTACAAGTCAGAACTTTATAACACATTTACGAACAATAACTAAAAATCATGTGCCTTTACATAATACATGAATATATTACAAAACTTTGATTAAATTACACAAAGTCACAATCTTATCAAGAATAAGGACCTTAATATCAAGTCTAGGCCTACCACGCCAAAGGCTAACAAACCTCAAGCGGGGTCCTCCAATAGAATTAATCAAGGTCTCGTTGAACATATCAAGATCGAGTCACCAACCATTTACAGCAGAAGTCTCCAAATTTAACATAGCACTCTAATCATCACCAAAGAATTATGCTCCATACCCAAGGTATAGATAATAAATCTGAAAAACTGTTAAAGGGTGGGATGAGCTAACGCCCAGTAAGTAGCATAATTAATGAGGGTGGGGGAAATACAAGTTTCATCTTCAATAATAATATGACAAGAATGATTAAATAATGAAACACAAAATTTCTCAAAGTAAATACCTTGAAACTAATACTATGATCTGTGAGCACTAACAATATAATTTCCAAAGCCATAAAATCTAACATACGATAATTTATCACAAATATATCATACTACCATATAGACCAGTTAGGGGATCCACTTATTCATAACTGGCACGATATTGTCCTTTCTGGTATGCAGACTCTTGGCCCCATGGACAGCAGTCTCACTCATACCCTCAAGGTTTTTCTCTCCCCTCATGGGCAGCAGAGAGAGTGCGTCAAATAGGACCTCTCTTGCATGTGGTCTCTTGGCCCCATGGGCAGCAGCCTCACCCACACACAATCAAGGAATCCTCTTCCCCCAGTGGACAGCAGGGAAGAACGCGTCATCCAAAATGAAAGGGCATTGACCTAAACTTGATTCCATTGTCACAAAGACTACGAAAACCAAATCGGGTGATCACCGAGAAATCACACATGACATGGTGTTAAAACCACATAAACTCACAGGTTACATTACTTTGAAACACATACTTCATATCCAGGTAGTTTCAGAAAATCTTAAATAATCTAACTTCTACAAAATTTGTAAGGTTTTCAACTTCATTCTTGTCAAGAGATTTTCTATCAATTTCCCAAATAGTACAAGACAAGATAAGCATCTCTAAATTTTTCAATATACCATAAAATCAATGATTTTCTTATCAAAGATTAAATAAAAGATGCTTATTTTTCTATATCAACAATTCATACATTTCTCCAAATGCAATACCAAATATGATGCATTTTCATATATAATCATATATATATATATATATATACAACATTCATACAACATGGTTATTTTTCAAAAATCCCATTAAAAAACTATTTATCTCGCAACCACAAAATCCTAATTCTCCAAGCTCCAAGAAGATTAGCTAGAACCTAAACAATATCAAGTAAACCTAACACAATAAGCATAAAGCTTAAAATTGTATCTAGCTACAATTTAGGAATTGCCAAATATGCACTTAATTAGGCAAGCGTAGCATTTAACCTCATCAATAACATATTATTCTTCCAAAGTTTCTCAACAAATTAATTCACAAGGCATAGACTCCAATTTATAAATTTAATCCATTCAATATCATCTCCAACATTATGACTAGCTTCCATAGGATTTATACAACATCATCAAGAGACCCATGAAAGCAAAATCAAAATATCCTCAAAGACAAGAAATTTAGAACTTCAACTAACTCCAAATAAACCTAATAGCAATGGAAAAATTAGATTTACCAACCATCACATGTTATAACTCAAAACCCTCAATTTTTCCACCTTAAATAAACCTTAGGTAGTCATCATTAGCACAAACCATATACCCACTCATCAAATAATTCCACAAATACAAAACCCATACATATAAACACCTAAATATTACTTCCAATGCTCATAAATCACATGGGTATCATTGTTAAAGCTTAGATAAAAATAACCTCAAGCAAAAATGTAAAACTCACCAAAAAGATTAGAAATTTTACCTCAAATAAAAGATGAAGATGCTTAGAGGTTTCTAAGGATTTTCCGGTAACATTGCGAAAAAAATGATGGTGGAGATGATGGCATGGAGATACCAGTGGAAGAGTATGAGAGTGATAGAGAGGAGTGTGTTTAAGTGAAAAGAAAAGAAAAAGAAACAAATGAGAGACAAGAGTGGCCGGCCAAAGAGATAGAGATGAGATGAGTGAAAATGAGTGGTGGGGAATGGGTGGTGTAGATGGGGTGGTTGGGAGGCACGTGTGGTCCAAAAAAAATCTGCCTTTACTCCCTTTCTTTTTTTTCTTTTTTCTTTTTTTTGACTTGCTGGGACGTTACAGACAGTATGCAACAAAAATATACCCACTTAATCACAAACCTAGGCAACAAAACCCGTAAACATAACACTTACACGCACCTAAATCAACATATATCAACCCCAAAATTTTTAGTACAACACAATAACCACAACACATCCACTATATCTATCAACCCAAAGAGACGCAAACAAATTCATACACTTAACACACAAACGTTCAAAAGGACCTTCACACACAAGCGCTTCCAAACATTGCATGAGCTACCATAATCCTAACATTCATCTCCAATTCACGAGCTCTTTCACTTCCACCGTACAAATCATGCATCCATGCCTACCAAATCATTGATTTGGGCACTTTGAGGAGAGGAAGAGAGTTTGGGTTTGTGAGAAGAAACCAAGAGAGAGTGCAAGATTTAGAGAGAGAAAACGGATCAAGAATCTCTTTCTCAAATTTGAATAGGTTTTTCTCTCCTCTCCGTTGTTGCAACAACCTAGTCCCTTTGCCATTGTTCGATCAACATCCCTCCTTCTTGCTGCTGCTGTTCAATCCTTTCTTTCCTATAGGTTTCTTCTCCTTATAAATTTGAGAATTATTTAAATTCACATGTATCTCACATGAGTAGTCTGTTAGTGTTTTAATGGAAAGCTAACTCAAGTACCAATTTGGCACGTGTGAAGTTTAAGGAGTAAATTGTAAAATGAAAGTTCAAGGGTTGTAATAACTACTATTCTAAAGTTTAAGAGGTGTCAAGACATTTATAACATTTTTTTTAAATGGTCCATTAAAAAAAGGGTAAATTACATATTTGGTCGGGCAAAATGTATAAATACCGTTAATTTTAAAATTATGTAGCAAAATACCCATATTTCCAAACTATTTAACAAAATGTCATTGTTTTGGAACTCGATTTTAACAAAATTGAATTCTGTGTAAAATTCGATATCCTCAAAATCAAGTTTTATATGTATTTTTAAGTAGAACTTGACATTAGTAATGTCAAGTTTCACTTAAATTTTCAAAAAAATTTAAGTGACAAAATATGCATAAAACTCAACATTGTTAATGTTGAGTTCTACTTGTAAAAAACAGGGTTATTTTGCTAAATAGTTTGAAAAGAGGAATATTTTGCTATATAGTTTTAAAATTAAGGGTATTTACCCATTTTGCCCTATTTGGTCCCTAACCTTTAGGCTGCTTCTTAATTTGGTCCTTAACATTTCAAATGTGTCAATTTGGCTCATAACTTCTTAGCATTGTGTCGAAATGATCCTTACTATTGAGTGATAGATGAAAAATACTGACATGACTAACGGCTAAATTAAAATATTATTTTTTACCGCATGGACTTCCATGTAAGCTACCACATGGTAATTAAAAAAAAAAAAAAAATCAACATTTGCTAATTCACTTCCACGCAAGGCATTTGCATAAATTATTTTGCATTAAAAGTATGTTTTGGAAATTCGTTTTCAAGGTTAGCTGAAATCCTATATTGAAAATAGGATTTCGTAGTGGACACTTGCCAATTAGCTCGTGCCACATCACTACAAATTTGAGGTGAAATCTTGTTTTCAATGCTTAAAATTGTGTTTTCACTTAGGCTCCACTGGGAGTTCATAAGGGAATGGAATGGAATGAGATGATCATAAGGGAATGGAAATGAATGGAATGTATTTAAGTAAGAGAAAGGAATGGAAAAGAATAGAATGGAATGAAATTAAGTAACTTTGATTAGATGTTTTAAAATAAAGGAATGGAAATGAATGGAATGTAAGTAATCCTGTTTGAAAGCAACATGGAGGGAATGTAATAGAATCATTTTATGACAATATTACTATTAGACCCCTATTTTAAAATAAATGGTTGAATATATAAGGGTATTTTGAGAGTTTTAGTAAAAAAATCATTAAATCTAATTTCATTCCCTCTCATTCCTCCCAATTTCGGGGGAAATGAAAATTTGATGTTTTAAGAGAATAGAGAGGAATGAGTATTCTCTCATACCCATTCCATTCCCTCCCGCTTAAACTCCCAAACAAGAGAATTGACTTTCCATTCCCTTCATTAAAACTCTCAAACAAGAGAAGGGAAGAATACTATAAAATTATTCTTTTTATTAATTTCCATTACATTCTATTCCATTCCCTCCTCCCAAGCGGAGTCTTAGGGGCTATTTTCCAATTTTTTTTCTTCAGTAAATTTCATTAGCATAGGTTTGGGCTAATACTAACTAGTTCCAAGGTATTTCAAAACGGACTAATTTGGTTCCTTAAGCCAACTTGGGTTATGTTTGATAACTGTTTTTTCTCTTTATTTTCTGTTTTCAAAAACAATTTTTATTTTTGAGACTAGAAAACTTGTTTAGTAATCCAAAATGGACAGAAAATAAAAACTGTTCTTAAAATTCAATTTGTAAAGGAAACTGAAAACATGCAAAAGAGTGTTTTCAGTTTCTAGTTGTCAAAAATCAATGAAAATACACATTTAAAAAATATAAGAACCCTCCTAGAGACTTAAACCTCGACTTTTATTACCCATACCCCATAAGCACTTATACTTGTGAAGTGACTAATACACCAAAGACCAAGGGAAGTTAGCATTAGATCACATCTTAAAGTATATTAATGGAATTTACCATTTTTATTTTGTCACAACCTTATTTTTATAATTATCAATATCATTTTCCTAAAAAAAAAAAAAAAAAAAAAACCAACAAGAAGTCTATTGCGGCGTGTAGAAAAAAAAATTGCTCCTATAACCTCTCTCAGTCTCTCCTTGGCCCTTGTTATCTGTCTTAGGAATTCACAAAAATGTCAATCTCAAACTCGTTCCTACCAGATGAACTGTGGAGACGAATCCTAGAAATCGGTATCAAAACCAGCGGTTTTAGGTACAAGGACCTCTGCTCTATCTCCATTTCTTGTAGACGCCTCCACCGACTCTCCAATGAAAAGTCGCTCTGGTCTCACCTTCTCTCCTCTGACTTTCCGTCCTCTTCATCTTCATCATCATCATCATCATCATCATCATCGACGACCAAGTCTAGCACCAAAACCCTTTACAGAGAAAGGTATTTTGTTAACGAAACGGGGTCGTCTTGTGTGTATTTTGTATTTGTATTTGACTCGATGGTGTTTTTTGTTTTTTTTCTTAAAAAGGTTTGAGAGAGATAGAGAGAAGAAGTTAGTGGTGAATAGGAGGATTGTGCTTAGAAAGGAGAGTCAAATTGTGGAGCATTCTAGAAAGATTCGAGAGATCGAGACTCGGTTGGCAGATGAGAACCATAAATTGAAGGCAACTGTTTCTGAATTATCACATTTACGACTCCTCAGGTAATCAACTTCTTCAACCTACTCCTTGCAATTTCTTTATTCAATCATGAAATATGCTAAGGCTATGCCTATGGATTTCAAGTATTTTTTTTATTTTTATAAATAAATTAATTTATTGCATCCTAAGCCTAAAATAATTCAAGACTATTCTAGTTTACAAGGTTTTCTATGTGAGTGATTACTACAAGAATTAAATGTTTGGGTTTATTATACAACCTATATCAATATTATACATTCAATTATCAGTTGTATTATGCCCCCAAAAAGTACTTTACAATGTTTCACTGTACACATTACTCATCAGGGTGCAGACTACTAGTTGTAGTAGTTGTAGGCTTGGGAGTCAGCCCCACTGTCACTAGGAGGAGTTCCATTACGGGTCCGTTTGGGAACAACTTAGTTAGCGGAAACTAAAAACTTTTTACTGAAAGTACTGTAGATAAAGGTAAACGCTAGCTGAATTAGAACAGTGACTTATGAATAGTAGCCTAAATAGTAAAATAAGTTAACTTTAAACACTAATCCCAAATGCACCCTACACGGTTCTAGTGGGTGGGTTGTGTATCTGTCGTTTACTTCTCAGGGGTGGGTCCAAAGGGCCTACCTTGGTGAGGTTCCACGTCATTAAAAAAAAAATAATAATAATTGTTTCACCATAGACATAGGTTTAAAGTAGTTGTACTTATCAAAAAAAAGGAAAAAAAAAAGAAAATAAGTTTAAAGTAGTAGTACGTGCTCTTCTTCATGTTTGAGTATAGTTTGCTTTTTTTTTTTTTTTGGGAAAAATACACAAAACTTCCTTGTGGTTCTCTCATTAAACACTGAACCCCCTTAAGGTGTTGACTGTAACACTAGACCTGTTTTATGTTTAAAGTGTAAATCGTTAATTGTGTAGCGCTTAGAACTGTTTTATGTGATAATAAAGTAAGCTGCAACCTTAAATATGGGCACGTGTCCTTACATGTCATTTTTTTTTTTTTTGATAAATAACATAAGAATGTTATTAATAATAGAAAGATTGCCAAATCAAGTACATTGGGGATGTACTATGGGGGCACAAATCAGGAAACAAAAGAACAATGGTCAAGAAAAAAAGAAAAGTAAGAACAAGAAAAATGAGAAAAGACCACACTCCATTCAAAGAGAGTGTGTAAGAAAAAAGACTTAATCTCTAGCAAAGAACGTCACAACCCTCAAAGCTTCTAGCATTCCTTTCACGCCAAATGCACCAAATCAAGCAATGAGGCACTAATTTCCAAACATCAATGTGACGATGTCGCGCAAACTTTCCTTGCCAAGCCTCAAACAACTCAAGAACAGTATGAGGCATAACCCATTGAATACCAAACAAGCAGAAAACCAAGGACCACAACTCCCAAGCTATGGAGCAATGAAGTAGAAGATGATCCACCGACTTCCCACACCTCTTACACATATAGCACCAGTCAAGTACTATCACTCGTCTTTTACGAAGGTTGTCTGTTGTTAAGATCTTACCTAAGGAAGCAGACCAAGAAAAGAAAGCCACCCTTAGAGGAACCTTTGATTGCCATTTCATTCTCTATGGAAAGGAAACAAGAGTAGGAGGGTAGAAGGAGCTATAATAACCTCTAACCTCAAAACCTCTATTCCTCGCAGGCTTCCAACAAACATTATAAGCAGCTCACGTTGTTTATTATCATGGATGTTTAATGACTTGCACAAAAAAGAATACTGCTAGTACTAGGTTAAGTGTTACACTCAAAACTTCATAGGGGCTTCGTGTTTTATAGAAAACCACGGGAGGGTTTTTGTGTATTTTTTTTTTCCTTTTTAATTATGTGGAAAAAGGTAAAGAAACATAATTTAATAGAGTATTAAATTCAAGTTTACTTGTGCCTTTAGGGCATTTGTCAGCAAAATCGAAGGAGTATTGGGAAAATGAGAAAACAAAGAAAAATAGAGGAAAAAAGGGTATTGGAGTTTTTATCTTTTCATTTTAATTTGCATTTATGTTATTATGTATAATTTCAATAATCTTGCTTTTAAAGTGAAAAAGAAAACATAGCTGGAATTTTTATAAGGTTTAATGGTCATAATGTTTTATCTCTAAGAGCTATTTGTATTAAAAAAATGGAACCTTTTTCATTTTTTTTCTTCAGTTCTAATATAATATGGTTTTGGACTTGTGGGTGATGTGATCTTGGGATTGAAGACAAGCTTCAGTAGCTTTGAATGTGTGGCAGCCAGAGGTAATCCGAGGTAGACAAAAAGAAATAGTTGGGCAATGTGTTGTGCCTGTGGAATCTCGGATTCATGCCCTTGAGATGGAACTTAGGCTTTGCAAGCAACAGATTTTGGGGTTTGAAAAAGCTCATGTATATGTCTTTCTCTCACTAAGCAGTAGGTACTATCATGTTAGAGTTAGATAGTTCATTGTTTGTGATGTTTTTTGTATGTTTTATGGGCAGAAAGATGAAAAACGAAGGCTTGATACAGCAAAAGAAGAACTGGTTTCAATTAAGTATCACCCTCTACGAGATTATACCACGGTAATGAATGGTGGGGACAAAGAATGTAACATCAAGAGAAAGAAGTTGAAAAGATGCCACAAAGGTGAGGATTTAAATTCTGGTTCTTTATTGAAATAAAATATGCATATACATCTGATAATACATGACTAAGATGTCAGAATTTTAATCCGTCACTTTTCTAGTTTATTTGTCATGTAGTTTTAAGTGCATCAACATTTTTTTTTTTCCCCCGAGGTACTGATACATGTAGGGAAAGGTAGCTGGTTTCATAATTGCTTTTCACGTGAATACTTTGTGAAGAATATGAATTGCTTATCATATATGCATGTTTTGTTTTTTTGTTTTACGTGATTATTTTAGGCTTTCATGGATTTTTTTTTTTCCTAAAGTTAAATAATTTTATTAAAGAAATAGGTTGCAGTTTGAATTCACAACATTTGTACCAAACTACTCCTTAAGAATTACAATCTCAAGTTCAAATAGTCTAGGAAATCTGAAAAAGGAAAAGAAGGAATACTTCCGATGGCAACCATCCAAGCATAACTCATTCATCATAGATTGTTTGATAAAATGATTTGGATGTTCGACAGTCGACACCATCAAATGTTTTTCCATTATGCTCTCACCAACTTACTCACATAACACAACTAAACCACCTTCCTTCCATATCTTAGTGCTTCTATGTGGATGGTCCCTTGCCAACATCAAAGCATCTAAATCACGATCTTTGGCATAACCCAAGAAACTCCAAATAATGCAAACACAAAAGACCAAATGCGTCTTGCCATTGAACATTGAACAAAATTTTCAACTGATTTTCTGCCATTCTTACACATACAACACCAATCAGTGATCAAAATATTCATTTTCCAATGATTCTGCACTGATAAAATCTTACCTGAGAACATGGTCCAAGTGAAGAAAGCAAACATGTGGTGTATGACAGCCTTCTTTTGTGATTTTCTCTGCTGCTTTACCATGTGTATTGTATTGGTCCACAAGCTGCTCAATATGTTTCTTTTCACACTAATTGTAGCCATCCAAAATGGGTGCAGTATAATTTTGAAGTATGTTTCCAACGCTCCTCCATAATTTGATGCCATTTCTAAAGCTATGGGTGTCGTGTTTTTGGGAACAAAGTACTCAGTGCTCGCCTACAGGTGAAATTTAAAATGGCACACCAGCCTGAATTTTGTAATGCGATGGACTCGACATTTGTGGAAAAGAGAAATGCAACACAGTATGAGTCTTACTAGCAGACCTTTGGGGTCCATTTGGTTGGGGTGAAAATAGGGAGGATAGAAAATGGAGGAGAGAAAAGGGTTTTTGGGGTTGTTTGGTTGGGGTGAAAAATTGGAGTGATTTTGGTGGGGCTGGGGCCCAAGTATTTTCTCCCCTGGCCCACCAAAATGCTTTCTCTCCAATTTGGAGAGAAAACTCTGCTGATTTTTCTGCCACCATTCCAGTTACTTTTCTGCCCCTTAGTTATAACATTGAACAGGTATCTCTCTCTTTGAATTTTTTTTTTTTTTTTTTGCACTTATCTTTCTTTGTTGGTTTGTTCTTTTTCTGTTCTCTCTGTCCTTATTTTATTTTGTTGACGTTGTTTACTTTTTTCCCCTTGTTTTTTTTCTTTCTTTTTCTGCTTGTTCAGTGCTCTTTTTTTTTTCCGTATTTTTTTTTAAAATGTAATAAATATAATACATTTAAAAAAAAAGGGGAAAGAAATATAATAACAAAGAGAATTTTCATTTTTCATGTCTTACTTCTGTTCTAAATATTTGTATTGGTTGTGTCAACCCTTCTAAAGGCTTGGCTACCTTGAATTAGCCACAAACAAGGCCTAGCTACCTGGGATTAGCCATCAAATTTTGTATTTTTTAGTTTCTTTTCTGTTGTTGTGGGAGGTTCTATTTTCTTTTTAATTGAGTCAAAAACTTTCTAATTTTCAGTTGAAGGAGGTACTTTTTACATATTATGTATTTATGAGAAAAGTAGGGAGTCTTTATGTTTAGTGTTCATGGGCAAAGAGAGTACAAAGCATTTGCTAGCCATTTTTGAGGACCTCATGTCCAATGTATCTCCAGGACATTTCGCGCAAACCTTTAGGGATGGAGATAAAGTCTTCATTCTGCAATTGGGTTCCAATGCACATGGCTCTTTTCCAATGATCTCAGAACTTTTGCATGGTCATCGGAAAGGTTTCATTGTGGTGCCGGACGAAAATTGGGTGGTGGTTGGAGAGGATTTGGATTTAATCTGCAGAAGGCTATTGCTCCAGAGACACTTGCTGCCAAACTGCCCTCCCAGAATTTATCTAGGATCAAACAGACTGTTTTGAGACTAGCGGAGACGTGCCGACATAGTGATTCCAATACACTTATGTTGGCAGCGGTGGAGGGGCGGTAGAGCAAAGGTGGTAGAGGTAATAAAGGAAAGAAATTAATTCCAAATTTTCAAAATTAAAAAAATTCATACTTGAGCGGTCAACACTACGATTTATGCGAGGGAAATTCTGGGATGGTGAATGCACAAATTGGGGCAAAAATTTTGTCCGTTATAAATGGTATTGTTTCTAAAAGAACTGAAGATGGCTTGGTATTAGATGTTTCTTTTAGGATGGAACATGGGTTGGATGGTAAGTGGGGGTTCAAGTGGTCTAATGTTCAGGAAATGGGCCTCTCTCAAGTAGGCCTGAATTTAAACTTGAAGCCAACTGTTGCCAAATCTTTTAAGCATATAAAGAAACCAGCTCCTAACCCTAAACCCCTTTCGGTGTGGTGGCCTAAATCATCACAGCCCATTAATTCTTCTCACATGACCCAACCCCAAACTCTTTCCCTTCACAAGTCTTCCCAACAGAAGTCGTCCCACTCTTCCCAACATAGGTCCTTTGATGCTTCCCAGCTCTGATGCTGCAGTTTATGAGCCGATCCAAACCCATTTTGAGCCGATTTGCACTGAGATGATTGCGGTGGCTAAATCTATTTGCTCCAATATGTCCGTAGAGACCTATAGTTTAAGGGTTGGAACCTACATCTGATTGTGACGAAGGCTTGCAACATGACTTGCGACCTGTAAACTGTTGGAACCTACATCCGATTACGACGAAGGGTTGCAACATGACTTGCGAATGATCCTTCAGGAGTATACTGGCAACATAATCAAAAAATGGGAGAATTCTGAGCAGTGTGTCCTTGAATTATGCGATGGGAGGAGGGTGGCAGTCCTGATTCAGATCTCTTTGCCACCGAGTGATGCTGTAGATGATTTTGTCGAGCAGAATCAGTTGGCGGTGGTTCTGTTGATGACATCAGACTCTATGGAGAGGAAAACTGTTTGGGGAGAAGAGGATGACATTGTGGATGATTGGGTTTCAGATACTTGTTCAGAGGATGTTGCTCAGTCAAATGAGAGGTGTTTGTTGCCTCTATCAGTTGAACCACTGGCTTTCTCTATGGCTTTGGTTGGCATGGATAACTACTGTGAAGGGCAGTAACAAGTCGGTATAGAAAGTTCAATGGGTCAAGAACATTACTTAGAGTGGTTCCAATGTAGGTTCAAGGAGTTTGATGACTTTTTGGGGACATCTCTGCAGGGTTTGGAAGAGCAGGCAACCAATTTTTTGTTGGTTGTTGAAGCTAAATTATATCAGAGGGCTACTAAGGAAAAGAGTCAATGAAAAATGAAAAGTTCAAGAGTAAAAGGGATAAGGGAGCTGAGGGGTCTATTCAGCTCAATTATGGTTCAGTGTCAGCAAGGCATAGTGGTAATAGTAGGGATAGGGCTTTGCTTGTTTCTCAATGAATTTGAAGTTGCTATTGCATACTTGGAGGGCTGATATTGTTTGTTTGCAGGAGACAAAATTGGAGTGGATTACTAGAGGAATTGTTCATATTCTCTGGAGTTGTCCTTATATAGATTGGTTTTACTTGGGTTTTGAAGGTGCTTTTAGTGGTATTTTGCTTATGTGGGATCGAAGAGTTGTGGAAAAGGTGGAGGAAGCGGTGGGACATTTCACTGTCTCTTGCAAATTTAAAAATGTTGTTGATCAGTTTGAGTGGGCTTTCACAGGTATTCACGGTCCAAATTTGAACAGGAGGTGTCATATAATGTTGAAAAAACTGGTAGGACTTATCAGTTGTTTGCCATGGTGTCTGGGAGGTGACTTTAATGTAATCCGTTTTCCATTAGAGAGGTTAGGGGCTGTTAGTTATACTTGGTCTATGTTTGATTTTTTTGACGTCATTTCTCTTCATGGGCTGATGGACATCCATTTGGAAGGGGATCTTTCCATCCCTCTAACCAGATACACATGAGGGAAAACTAAATTTTTTCTATCCTCCCATTTTTCCATCTCCCCAACCAAACGAACCCTTCCTTAGGATGTGAAGATATTCGTGCTTAACAAATGGTTAATAAAGGAATGAAGGGTTATGGACAAGAAAAACACATGATTAACAACCAGTGGACTGATGAGTTATGTGTTTTTAGAAGGTAATTTGAAATGATCAGCTCCAGGACTGGGCACATCCAAAGTCAGGCAGCCATCTTTTATATTTTAGACATGTAGTAAAGGAGAAGATTCCAATAAGCAGTAAGCATAACAAGAAAGAAGGAAGAAATTATTCATAAAAACATAAAGGAAGTATATGAAATTTGACGTAAAATAGCGGTTTCCTTCAGTGGTACAGTACTTGTAGGAGACCTGGAGGCGTATGTTTAGCTGTTTCCCACACACACACACACACACACACATATATATGTTATATTCTGGGCTGGTATAGGGTTCGATAATTTGATTCATGTCAGATGAATTATGTTTTGGAGTGTTGATCAATTTTAGGCTGAAATTCTACAGTGATGTTTCTTTATTAGGACTTTAGTATTGTTTCTTTACTTTTCGTGATACTGAGAAATTTATGGTCTCTAAGTATTACGTTTATTTGGGGTACAGTGGGTCATGCCTAGGGGGGTAATTGACATGTCAGCTTGTTTGAAGGGCAGTTTGCTATACATCAGAATGGAGATATTTGGAATGCTATTTTGTGCCCATTTGGCATCCCATTTTGAAACTGCACTTTTTTCAATATACAACTATTTTAAATGTCACTTTTTTCTAGTAATAGCCTTTTCAAATTAAAAAAGTTGAATAAATAAGCTGAGCCAAACAGGCACTTTCTGCTTATTGTGGACCATCTGGAAAGAACGCAATAGAAGTATGTTCGAAGGAGTTGAATGCACCATGATGGATCTTAAGATGATCTTCTTACGTACCTTGTATGATTGGATGACATTAAGTGGTCATTCTTTCTATAATTTATTTGAGTTCCTAGATTATTGTACTCTTAGTTGATATATGTTGCCTTTTGAGTACACAACCTGTGTACTTGGCTGTACCTTCTTTTAATAAATATGTTACCTATCTTTAAAAAAAGTGTTGATTTCTTGAAGTAATTCCCCTTCCTTGGTCTCTGTAGTTAACCCTTTGTTTGATGTCCTCCTCCTTTTTTTTTGAACAGTGGACCTCCCTGCGATCATGTTCTTGTCTCTGAGTTCTACACTGTTGCATAATTGAGCGAAGACAGTATTTGACTTTACTTTTATTCTTCCCCTCCCCCCCCCCCCCCCCCCAAAAGTACAAACACCAGAATTTTTTTGGCTGATTTGAATGATGTGATTTTATTTTGATCAAGTATTTCCGGGATTTATTTACACTATAATAATGGGCATTATTCTTTTCCTTTTGATGTGACCCTAGTTGCCCATTAAAATCAGGCTCTCATAATGTTGAATTTGATGAATGAAAAATTGAATGATATTTTCTCTAGCTTGGTGGTGATTCAAACAGCTTTAGGTGGTGAAGCTTAGGGTTTAGCCCTGTTGCTTTTTTTGTTTTATTTGCTTATGCAAATTCTGTTATTGGTGCTACATAGATTTGGTATCAAAGCAAACCCCGATCCGGTTTTCCAACAAAACCCTAAACAGCCACTTCAATTCGAACACTGGGAAGCACTGACGCCGCTGGGAGGGTGCCGCACCAGAGTCTGACGCGGCTGCCCGCGTCTAAGCTTCTTTTTTATTTATTTTATTTTTTCTCGGATTCGCGCCGAACTGGGCCAATTCGGCCAGAATCGGGGCGTATCATCCGAATCGGGTCGTATAGGCCGGTGATCGAAACGGCCGAAACAAGCCGAAATTGGTCTTGAATCATGCCGGAACAGCCGAAATCGGCTTTTAATGAGGTCCAAACATCTTAAATCTGTCCTTCCTCAATTTTATTCCGAATATTTGTTGCTTCTTTTGTGTTTTCTTTTTTGTTTTGTGTTTTGTTTCGTGTTTCTTGCCTTCTTCTTTCTTTATTTTGTGAATCAAGGCCATATAAATGTGGTTTTGAAATATATTTTTATAGTAAAAATATATAGAAAATATAAATAAAAATATTTTTAGTAATTTTTTTATCGCTACATCATGCCACACCTGCACCCTACTTTTTCAAAAATTGCTGAGTCCTGCACCCGCACCCGCACCCGCACCCGCACCCTAATCCGGAAACGCACCCGTGCTTCATAGTCCGAACACCCACATCCTATATCCCAACCTACAATCTTGTACTCAACAACAATGAAATACTCACCTAATAACATGATAGCCTAGTTAACTGGAATCTGTTGTAAGAATTATTCATCATTGTCACCAAAGCATTCATTGCTACCTCCCAGCAACTTGTGAAGCCCACTACCCCAAATCATACTGGAATTTGGACCCACCGTCAACCAACAACAAACCCACACCCACACATCAAAGCCAACCAATGAACCCAAAACCTAGAACCACATGTCAACCACCATGAGCCCACCCTGTTGCTATCCATACTGATCTAGCTACTAAGTTGCGGACTATGGTGTTTGTTTTGTTTGGAATTCAATGGGTTATACCAAAGAGTGTTATTGCTTTGCTAACTTCTTCACTAGGTCGGTTTGGTTGATATCAAAATATAATTATGTGGAAGCCGTACCTCATTGTTTGATGTAGTGTATTTGGGAGGAACAAAATGCTAGAAGTCTTGATCTTAAGCTGTTATTTTTCAAATATTTGTTTGATTTGATGTTAGCATTGGGTTCTTTTTTCTTGTTTTCAGTACCAGATTTAATTTATCATTGTATCTTGAGGGGTTGATTTTATTGTATCCATAGCATATCCACTAGGTACTTAGGCTATTTTTACATCATTATTTCTTATACCCATAGTATGCCCCCTATGTACTTGGTCTATTTTACATCAATAAATTTTGTTATTTATCAAATAAATAAATAAACATGTCCTCAAGCCCTACCAATACTGATCTAACCCTTATCCATAAACCTTTTTTTTTTTTTTTTTTTTTTTTTTTGGGGGGGTGGGGGGGGTGTTTACTTTTGCTACTTTGCCCTACTTGCTTGATCATTGTACTTTGTGTGTTGAATTTTAGTGTACCTGTTGCATACACCGTGTACATTAGTGGCGCCCCTGTGCATTTAGTTAAGGGTCCGGTTAATGGGTGCCCTTAGGACATTTGTTAATGAACATTTTAGGAAAGTTTTAATACCACTTTTATGGAAAATATTAAAAGCTGTAAAAAAAGAAATTTTTTTTTTTTTTTTTCCTATAAAAAGTTTCTAAAAATATTTTCTAAACCAATGCTCTTTGGGTATTTGTTAACTTTTCCTTTTAATTAATGAAATTTTACTTATCAGCCATACTAGATTAAGTCATACCTGCAACCTCATCAGACTCAGAAGCTTATCACCCAGACCAAAACCCATCCATTGACAATCTGTTTGGCGAATCTCCTGCTGACAATTGCCAATCTGGTGGAATGAAACAGTTGAATTGTGATGAAGTGACTGAGAATGGCCTGGAAGGTCCATTTAACCAACTGAATTTGGTGGCAGTTGGTGTTTGTTGCATCCCTCTCTTGGATTCCTAGATCTGTCAATAATGATATCAAATTTCCTTAATAAAAAGGCCACAGATTGTGTTTGAGACTGTGTGCTGTGTCAACATGAATGTGCTTTTATTTTCTTTTCTGCTAGGACCTCTTGCCCCATTATTTCCATGGGCTAACTGTCTTAGTCCACTGTGTTTTGACCAAGTACACCAGTTGCATTTTATTTTTTGAATTTATATTGATATCTGCATATAAGCCTTTCCATTATTTGTCACAAAAGTCAGAAATGATTTTTATTATTTTTAATGTTGTCATGCAATGTTTAATTGTTTATTTACTAAGTCTATTTGTGTTTGACCTTGGAGTAAGCAGTGTTGGTATATCTGAAATATGAATTACTGAATATGGTCTAAACTCTGGTGTATTTTTTGCTTGTTACCTTTCTTTATTATGATCTTATCAAATTTGTCTTATTTCAGATAACACATGCATACTAGGTCTAACTCTTAGTAAATGTTACACCGTCCAATATTTTTTATTGGTCAAGGATTCCATCGAACCCATCGCTGGATTTTATATTTCCCCCATAACAACCATGTTTGTCAAATCCTACGATGATTGGATACCAAGAAATGTTTCATCTGCAAATTGTCCAAAGTTTAATTTTATTTATTTATTTTAAAACACACTAAATACATGACTTTATGAAATTAATAGTCGTATATGATATCTCACTGATAAGCCTACAGAGAACGTGTAATCTAACCAAAGTAGTCAAATCCATACCATATTATCTAGTACGGCCAATATTTACTGTAACAGTACGTGAATTGGTACAAAAACACCTACTGAAACATACAATGATAAGATTAGAGAGAATGTGTGATCTAACCAATGTAGTCAATTCTGTACCGTATTGGCTGGTACGGCTGTTATTTACCAAACCAGTATCAGTATGTGAACCGGTACAGAAACACCTACTGAAACATATCACCCCAAATACGGGGCTGTACCAGGTTGTCTTAGCAGTACTGAGTTATATTTTGGATTTCAGCGGTAAATGTATACCAGGCTGGAATTAAACATCTCTGTCATTTGTAAATTTCTGTGAAAGGGGAGGGCTTTCTTGTAACTCGTTCACTGAAACTGGTTAATACAAGAATTCACTTGCATATCCCTCTTTATCGTCCTTCTTGGTTACTCTGCCAGTGCCAGCCACTTAATCTCATTCTTCTTCTGTGTGTGTATGTGTCTTATTACCTTTCAAGGGTTTTATGTTAATGAAAAAAAGTACTATCAATCTGTGGGGTGGACAAACCAATAACTACACCTTTAACTTTGCAGCTTGCAACTAGAAACAAAAACTTTTAATCAGCTTTTCATTTTTTTGGAACCCCTAATAACATGTGAAGTCTTTTTATTTTCAAATTTTTATTATCTTTTTTTACCCTTTTAGATGTATCATTTTTATTGGACTAATTTTAAAAAAAAAGGATGTATAATTTTTATTGGGTTTGAATTAATATGTTGGGTTAGGGATTGAGACATTTTTTGGGACAGTGATTTAAAATTTTATATACTTAACAAATTATATGATTTTGACCAATATTTATTAATATAGTGCACATATATGGAGTAGTGAGCCTGACACAGTTAACTGATATTGAAATATCTCATCCCTTGACCAAAAAAGGGCCTCTAGTATAGTATTGATAATATTGGATCTAACGGAATAGCATTGACAACATTGGATCTAACAGTGGAATTGACAAAGTATTAATGTAATGTAGAACCTATTGGGTGGTGTAACTTTTGAGTCCAACTCATAAATATTGTGGGTGATGTTGGTTCTTTGAGTGGTTTGATGCATAATCTAGCCTCAACAACACATACCCGATGGTGTTCAGCTTACTGAGGTCCATTAAGACACCTACAAAATATAAATATACTATTAAAGCGGTAAACTTGAAACGGTACATTGGTATTGACCAGTATCAAAATATTTTATTCCGTTGATCAAACTGAAATGAACTCCTATACGGCATTGACAACAATGGATCTAAGGGTGGAATCGACCACATATTAATTTAATGTAGAACCTTATGGGTGTGTAACTTTGGAGTCCCAACTCATATAGATTTTGTGGGTGATGTTGGTGCTTTGTGTGGTTTGATGCATAATTTGGCCGCAACACATACTAGACACTGTTCAGTATACTGAGTTCCGTTGAGAGACCTAAAGAATCTTGTTCAGTTGGTTTCATTGTAGACTTTGTATTCAAGTTGTGAAATAAATACATCTGTCTTTCTATGAACACAACCACAGCATTCTACAGACTAAACAGTTGAAAAGGGTTTAAAAATCGGTTGATATGTTCCTTCTCATTGCATTTTTAAGCCTCGGGTAGTAGTACTGGCACCCAAATGATGATAAATAATTTATTTGAAAGAATTGGTTAATTACACTGAATATTTATTCAGAATTTGAAATATCCAAATTTGTGCCAATCTTCTGCAAATGTGAGTCATATCTTGATTGACTAATTTATTTCAAGTAGTCGCTAACTCATGCAATGCACAGGGAAACTTTGCATAAATGTATAATGTGTCATGTATAAGATTCAAAGCTGAAATTATTAAAACAAAACAAAAAAATATATGACCGCATAACAAAGAAATATAAGAAAAAGATGGGGTTACTCTTAAAAGACTAATCCATGGTTTATATGGATGATAGGTTCAGTTATTGCAAAAGTTGAACCCAAAAATTCAGATATTAAAACTTTCAAAAACCAAAAAAATTAAAAGAAGCCTAAATGTTCAAAGCCTAGAAATTATTGAAAAAAAGAAAAAAGAAAAAAAAGACTGACTATACAACAAAGAAAATATAGAGAAAGATTAGTTACCTTCAAAAGAATAATTTGTGGCTATAATTATTGAAATATGTTAAACAATTTCAAATTTTGCAGAAAAAAAAAAAAAAAGTGGAAAATCAAAGAATCAGATATCAAAACTTTGAAAAGTTCCCAAATTAAAAAAAAGAAAAAAAAAAGAAAAAAAAGAAAAAGGAAAAAAGAAGAGAATTAGATGATTTAGAGCTTAGAAATTATTGAAACAAAACAAAAGAATATATAACTATACAACAAAGAAATATAAGAGATAACGTACTAGTTTCAGATGTTGCAAAAAATAAACACAAAAATTCCAAAGTTAAAACTTTCTAAAGAAATATAGAAATATAAGAAAAGGATTAAGATTGGTTAGCCATGGTGAAGAGCAATAGCAATAGTGGAGCCACAATATCTGATGTTGCGTTTATTTTCTAGGTTGTTTAGAGACTTTTGCTTCATGTAGGATTTGAAGTCTAAGAAAAAGAACTTTGCTATAACAGAAATTTTTTTCCTCTCAGAGCCAAAACTTATGTGGCTTGCAAAACTAACGTCTCAAAATTTTAAAAGGTCAACAAAAAGTTCAAGGCTTTGGTTTTATATTATTTATTTCAGTTGTTTTTATCCGGCTTTGGTTATTTGTATTCATTTTTAGTACCAAAACTGCAAATGTTATACTAACTGTGAGATTTAGGTGGGAAGCACATTCTAATGTGTAAACCTACTTGTTTGTCCAGGTGATGGATGAAAGCCAAGGTAAAAAATCGTGGGTCAGTAGGTGTCCTGGATCAACTTGCCGATCCCCCCTCAGTAGTTGTATAAACCGTCCAGACTGGCCTTGCTGAGTGAGTTACTGCACAAGGCATTGATGAGCCTTGCAACAATGGGACAATGATTATTGGAAAGATTTCTGGAGCCAGAGTTCTTGATAATATTGTGAACTTTGTTGCAGCCATCGGTATGGCTTTCCAGTGTTACGCTTGTGTATCATTATCAAGTTCTCTATACTTACACAGAAGTACAATCTTCATTTATTTTGAATTTTCAAGTTTAGATTTCTGATTCATAGCGCAAAATAGTATATAAAAAAAAAATTGAAGTATATTATCCTTTTACCATCTTGTTACGTTATTTTATATAAAAATTAGTCACGTCATTAACCAAAATGATTGCTTTACGTTATCTTTTGCCGTTCATTCATTGATATACATGGGACCTAAACATATCCGCCCCAAAACCAGCTTAAGACTCAGATCATCATGTTGGTATGACCACCTAAACCCCAAAATAATTTCTCATGATATCCACCCAAGCCAAAATCACAAGCCAGCTGCTAATCCAAGTTTTAATGAGAACATGCTCTTTGCTCTAATGGTCAAAACTGAACCAAATGAAGAAAATTTAGATGTCCATTTGGAAATATGAAGTAAAGTTGCCATGGAGGGTGTTGTTGTTACTGCAATCAATGTTCTGATGTACAGTAAATCTTTGATTACTCTGTCTTGGCTGGCAACTCCATTCTGCTGGAGGGCTGCAAGGTCAGTTGAAACTTAAAAGGGTACAAGCTTTTTCGGCAAGGATAGAGAAGGCCAGAAGAGGATAACTGGTTGTTGCAGTTTGTTGGCCGCAAGTAGAATTATGGCTGTCTGACAATCAGGGAAGCTCTGCTGATGGCATGGGAGGAATTCAAAGCTGTTATACCCCTCCCCCAAGCACAAAAAGTTTAGGATCACACAATTGCCCTCACACTTTGACACAACTTAGACATATGACAAATGGTGACTAGATTACTTTCCATTAAGTACTAGTGGTGGACCCGTGTGCGAGTGATGTAATCAATCAAATATTGACAAATGTGTAAGTTGTGTCAAAGTGTGGCAAGTGTGTCTATAGAAGGAGAAAATACAAGGTGTTTTGGATGCATGTATCCTCACACTCACATGAGGGTGAACTCCATACTTGTGGGGTCTACCCTCACACTTACATGAGGGTGGACTCTACACTTGTGGGGTCCACCCTCATTTGAGTGTGTGGGGTCCACCCTTATGTGAGTGTGAGAATGCATGCATCCGAAACACCTTATACCACCTCCCATAGAAGAACTATTTCCAGCAATAGAGAAGTATCCGAAGTTGTTAAATAATGAGATAACAAAAGCAATTTGGCAGATGGAATCAGTCTCAGGCATTTAATAACTATGGAGGTGTATGTAATATAGTTGGGTGAGGCAAGTTAATAGACATGAGGACAGTGTCCTGGCTGAAGGCTTATATGAATATTATTATTAGCTGGTGCAAGCAGATAGGCTTTTGTTGTGTTTGTACTTTTTCGAGTTTGGTCAATTAAAGACCAGCCTTATGTTATAAATCATATGTTTTCTACTTATCTGCGACTGTGGAAAGCCTTAAATGTCTGGTAAAGAAAAATCTGTGGATTTTATTTTTATTTTTACTTGCTAATATTTCTCCCACATTCAAGGGGTGGAACCCTGACGTCACCCACCCCCTACACACTAAACGTCACTCCCCCCCTCTTTTTTAAGTGGGTAACTAATTTAGGCCAAGCACCAATTCCTCAGAGTTTTTTTAGGTGAAACTATGCTATAATTCTTGAAGTTTACTCTATGAGTGCAATTGATCCTTCAAATTTCAAGTAAATGGTATTGGTTCCTTAATTTTTAAAAATGAGTAGAATTAGTCCTTATCTTAACTGTCAATAGTGGTATTGCTTATGTAGTTTTTTTTTTATTTTTTTTTATAGAGTTTCAGCCTATGACATTCGCTTCTGATGTAGCTAATATAATAATAAATTAGTATTTTTTTTTAATGATGTGGCATTATTTATTTTACACATAAGAAATCCATTAATACTAAAATACTTGACTTGATAAGTAAAGGGTAATACCAAATCAAAATCTTCCAATGATCTTAGTTTTCCAAACTCTATGGATTTTAAGATAAGAGTACTTCTGGGCGCCTGGGCTTGTATGACTGTTATGTTACTTGAGTTTAGAGTACCAAACTTCTACGAGTCACAAAGTGCAAAACGAGCCTGATTTTATCTAAAAGTCTAAAACCCTTTGCAAAAGATTACAAATAAAATAGCAAATGAATTGAAACACAAACATAATACCATTGCACCATTTCTCAAACCTCAACGTCAATCTCTGCCTCCTCTTCCCTCTTCTTTTTCCTTTTAAACCTTCTTCTCTCTCCAACCTTAAACCCATCGACCAATCTTCTTCTTCTCTCTTCCCCATTCTCGCATCCTCTAAACAACACGTTCCTCCTCTTCACCTCAAACCCAATCTTACTCACATAAACACCAGTAGAGACCAAAAAAAAGTGGTTCCAATGGAAACAATTAACAACAGAGCCTCAACCTCCTGTTAGGTTCAATAAGAGAAAGGCTGAAGGTAGAGACGAGTGATAAACCCCACAAGTAGGGGTGTCAATGTTTGACCCAACTTGCGAACATGACACGAATTTGACACGGGTTTTTTCGGATTAGGGTTGGGCCTTAATGGGTTTGGGTTATAAACGGGTTAACCTGCATAACCCGCAATAGACACGTTTGACACACCAATTTATTTGTATCAATCCGAAATAACCCACTTAACACAACCCGTTTAACTTGTATAACAAATAAATATTTATTTTATTTTAGATTTGTCAAATACCTTTTATATCCAACATATATTTTAAATTTAAAAAGAAATGTGAGTAATTACAAAAATTTACAAGAGATATAATTGGAAACTGAAACTTTACAGACCCTAGAACTACTAATATATATATATATATATATATATTGGGTTATAGAACTTGCACAAATGAAATTGGATAAGCTTGTGGAAGATGTTATGAATTTGGACATCAACAAAGAATCTATGAATAATAATCGTGGTCATAGTCAGGATTAGTCTACTATTTGCTCAAATTCTTTCAATATTGATACTTAGCATTTGGCGAGTTCTAAGGATATTATATTTTTGTTGAACTATGTTATTTTATTTTTGTTAAACTTTGTTACTTTGAATTTGGGTTGAAGTGTATGCACTTCTTTTGGAGTGTAAATAACTTATTTTCTAGATGAATGTTATTTTTTTTGTTGAACTATATTATTTTGAATGTGGGTTAAAGACTTGAAGTGTATGCACTGCTTTTTGGGATGTAAAAAAAATTATTTCTAGATGGATGTTATATTTAATATTATGCAGGTTGAAATGGGTTGTGTTACATTCATGTCAACCCAACACGACTTGTTTATTAAGCGTGTCAAATGGGTTGGGTTAGGTCAACCCGTCTTATTAACAGGTCGGGTTAGGGTTGAAAGATCATAACATGATTATTAAATGGGTCGGGTTAGGGTTGAGCAATTTAGTCGAATACTTTTACCTCGACACGAAATGAACCCAACACGCTAACCCGAATTGACACCCTTACCCACAAGACCTTGCAGTTGAAAGTGCCAAGCTTAATCCTGAAAATAGCATTTCTTATGTGCATGTATTTTTTGGGGTTTTGGCTTTTTCCATACTCCATGGATTTCAGACTTTGATTTGATATTACCCGTTAATTACTTGGTCAAGTATTTTGGTATTAACGGGTTTTTTACATGTAGAATAATTATTTATAACTTTTCATTAAAAAAAAATGTCAAGTCACTATTATGTTAGCCACGTAAACACCACTAACAGCAATTAAGTGAATGACTAATACCATTCATTTTTAAAACTTGAGGGACCAATATAGCTTATTTGAAACTTAAGAGATTAATTGCACTTACATAGTAAACTTCAAAGACCAATAGTGTAGTTTTACCTTTTATTTTTATTTTTTTTTAAAATGAAGGTTATTCTTAGAACGTGATTCTTTTTGGGATTTTTTTTTTTTTTTTTTTTTTTTTTTTTTGGTTTATAGCCTCGTTTTCCATTTTCATTTTCAAATTATCATTAGAAAAGTAACATTGGGCTTTGGTGGATTAGTCCCTCCTCGTTAATAAGAGAGGAAATCGAATGAATGGGAGTCATAAATTAGAAATAGAGCTGCACAGAAAATAGAATGAATGGTCATTCATTGCACTGCTGGCCATGGTGAAGGTGCAAAAACTGCACCGCATCGCATATATATATATATATATATATTATAAAAGTTTTATTTTATATTTTAATATATATGATATAAAACACTGCTTCCCTTTAAGTAATTATTTATTTATTTTTAAATTAGATGCAAAACAACGTCATTTGGTTAGGTTAAATACAAAATAAAAAAAAATCACATTTCATTTCTCAGTTCTCACCCTCGCACTCTTTTTTCTACATATACCCTCTCTCTCACTTGATTTCTCACCCTCTCATTAACCCTAATTGGGCATCTTAATTGGTAAGTTGTTATTGGTTCTAATTTGAACTTGACACTAAAATTGCTTTTTGCCTACCAGTAACAACTTCTCACTTAAATTTTTTTTGTGAAAATGTTGTGAATAATTGCATATTTGTTGGGAATTTGTGATAGCATATACTGGACACATTTTATTTTGAAGATTTATCAGTCAACATGTTAGTAACATGGCAAGCCATTTATGGTGCACAATACCATTATTTATTTTGGGAGTTCATTTGCTACAACCTTAGCGTGCCTTGTTATAAGGGGAATCATTTCAGTAGTAGTATAGATTAGAAAAGAAATGATTCTCAATTACAATTGAAAATAAAATAAATAATTACTTTTTTTTAATAGATATTTCAATCTTATTTAGTTATCTCTATGATAATTATTTTTTATTATCAAGCCAAGACACTATTTGGTTTTTGGTGTAGCGCGGGAATCAAACTTTTGATCTTTTATTCAACGACAATAAATTTTACCAGTTGAGTTAAATAGTTAGATATAACAATCCACCTTCCATAACTTATGTTCTCTAGCAAACGTGTCAAAAACCAAGTCCTAGAATCATTAAGCTTTAGCCCAACTACATATGCTAATTACATGTTACCATAGGCATCTTTCCTAAAAATGTCAACCAACTCTTTCCTTCATATGTCACCCATTAATGACAGTTATAGGTTCCATTCCCTTATAAATCCTCTTTTGTAAGGTTCAAGGTATACACACAACAGGAAAAATGCTTTACACCTCTTAAACTTTAGGGCAGTGACCATTACACCCTTTGAATTTTTATTTTGACCAATTTATTCCCTGAACTTCACACATGTGCTAAATTAATACACTGGTATTGATTTACTAATGGAATACACATGTGAGATGCATGTGTAATTTAAAATACCACAATTCTTTGAAACCCGTTTGGAAATTAAGAAGAGAGAAACTTAGGGAGAGAGAGAGAAATTCGAACTAGAATCACCACTAGCCATCACATCCCTCCCTCTGTGATGACTTACGTCTCTCTCTTCTTTTCAAACATTTTTTTGAGGATTGTGGTATTTTAAATTTGTGTGTTTTTCATTAGTAAATTGATGGTATCCTAACTAGTGTATTAATTTGTCACATGTGTGAAGTTTAGGGAATAAATTTGCCAAAATAAAATTTCAAGCGTTGTAATGACCATTACCCTAAAGTTTAGGCAGATGTATGAGCATTTTCCCCTACATTCGACCTTAAGGATACATTATCCTTCATGTGTCACCAATCAGCAACCCAAAAGATAAAATAAAATTAAAACAATAAATTTTATTGAAGGAGAAATTATGATTTGGTTGGCAATAAGAACATAAGAATTAATTCGCAAAAAATCATAAGCATTTAATTTGCATGGAGTCTACGTTAAATCATAATTCTAATCAAAGAATTATAAATAAAAAAACACTTTTCTAGATAGGAAAATCAATAAAAAAAACTTTAGCATTAAAATCCTCAAATATTTTTAAAGCGTACCAATAGAAGGTTGGGTTTCACCCTTTCCTTAGCAAGGGTTCTAGGAGGTCATTTCACCAAAGAAAATTAAAAAAAAAAAATGTAAGAAACTATATATATGTATAATAATAATATAGTTCTAAGGCTGCCACCCTTTGAATTTGACCTAAAGAGCCTTTAAATAAGCCAAGAAATCCTATTACAAGTAGAATTCTTGTTTAGAAAAAATTCCAAATTTTCAAGCTTCACTTAACCAACTTTTTTGACACATTAAACACCATAATTTGGACCATAAACTACAAAGTTGTCACCCAACAGTCTTTTTAGCTTAACTTGAATAACTTTAATCCGATATCTTAGCCAAAAGTTATGCTTAGAACAATAAGGCTTGTGTAGGTTGAAATCCTAATCCAAATTTAACTTGAATTTAGTATAAATATCTTTTGATTCTTTACTCCAGTTGGACTCCAATTTAATTGGGTTGATTATCTTTAACTTCATTATGGCCCCTTATAAAAATATAGTACATTGACCATTTTCTTACACAAATTCACTTGTGTCATTCTTGGTATATCTTGCTAGAATTAATTTCATTATCCTATATATGACATATTCATGCATTGAAATTCATTTTAAGCACAAAATTAATTACTAAATATTATTCCAAAGCCAAATGTAAAATGCATAAATTAACACAAAAAAATATAATAATACTCTTTAATAACAATACAAATATGCAAAATTAAGCTATTATCAAGAGACATTTTGAGAGAGAAAGAGAGAGAGTTAGTTTCGGCCTACATGTTGTTCAGCCTGATGCAAGAGTTAGTTTATTGAGTTTGGCTTTAGCTAAAACAATTTGTTTTGTTAAGCCTAGTGTGAATGCTTTAATCTCTTCACTTTGCCTTTCCTCATGGCATCGTAAGTTCAAGTGAGATCACCCCTTATGGACTACAAATACTAGCTGGTTATTCATGTAGTATTTTCTCTCTTGGTTTAGAAGTACTGTTTGCCATAGTTATGTTAACTCTTTATGTTCTTTGTTTGGAACGACTAGTTCAGTAGTTCTTGCTTCCTCTCTAGCATTTCTTGTAGAGTTAGAAACTCCTTTGAAGTATTTTCATTCTTTGGAGGTAATGAATCTCTCAAAATATTGATATTAGAAATACTGAATAAGTATTTTGTATTTCTTAAATAATAAAATATACACGAGTGCTTTTATATAAGAGGTAGAGTGTGTAGTACAAATATATGTGCAATACAAGTAAATAAGGTGGGCCTAAGGCCCATAGATTACATGTTAATAGCCCCTCTCAAACTCAAGGTGGGTGTGAGACTAACTTGAGGTTGTCAACCAAAGCACAAAGACATCCCTTAGGATGTGACTTGGTGAAGATATCCACAAGTTGATTTTTAGAGGTGATTGAGAACAGCTTGAGAGCAACATAGACAAGATGATAATGGATAAAATAACAATCAATCTCGATGTGTTTTTGTGAGCAATATAAATGACACTCTAGTTATCACAATAAAGAGGAGTAATAGAGCATGTAGACATACCTAAATCCTTAAGAAGGTTTTTAGATAATGCGTCAAGTTCCTCTTTCATTGCAATCTACCATAAAGGGTCAGTGGAAGCCTCACGATAGGTGTGAGGCTCGTGCAGTGTTGCAAGGGTAGTGTAACAATGATAATCAAGTAATGTGCAAGAATGGATCTTACCTGAGTTGAGTGACAAGGTGGAATGTCTTGTGCAAGATCTTCAAGCGAAGTAGGAACGAGGGACCTAAGCTCAAAGTTGGGTAGCACGTCTTCAACCTGTTCATCTTCCACCTATTTTAAAATATCTGGTGGTTGGATAGAGAAGTCTATGGGAGGATCAGGAGCTACTATAGAAGGAATATATGACTCGTCGGGAAGGAGTTCTTTGATAGAGGAGGTAGATAGGGAGGAATGGAAGTGAGAGAGCTCAACAAAGGAGCGATATTCCCAAAAGACAACATTTTGGGAAACACAAAAATGATGAGAGACAGGATTATAACATCGATACCCCTTTGAGTTTTGTCATACCCAAGGAAACAATAGAGTCTGGATCGAGGCTCAAGTTTGTTGTGCTCATGAGGTTGAAGAAGAATGAAACATGCAGAATTGAAGAAGCGCAGGTGATGATAGTTAGGGGGCAACCCAAAAAGGCACTCATATGGAATCTGATTATGGATGACAATGATTGGAATGTGATTAATAGCATGAACAGCATAAAGAGCGGCTTCACCCCAAAATGAGGCAGGAACTTTGGCAGAGAGAAGGAGAGCACGAATAGTGTTAAAAATATGATGAATTTTTCGTTTGACTCTACCATTTTGCTTAGAGGTACCTGGACAAGTTAGGTGATGTATAGTGGCCATAGGAATGCAAAATAGCTTGAAAAGCATATTGAGTGTATTCAAAAGCATTATCAGATCGAAAAATCATAATATGTTGGGAAAATTGTGTTTCAACCATTTTTGCAAAGTTATAGTAGATTTTTAGTAATTTAGAATAAGATTTCATAAAAAAAATCCAACTATAACGAGAGTAATCATCAAAAAAGACAACATAATATCGAGATCTACCAATACTAGTAATAGAGGAAGGTCTCAAAACATCTGAATGAATTAAATAAAAAATACCAGTAGATATCGATTCACTATTATTGAAAGGCAAAGCTGGTTGTTTTCCTAATTGGCATAAAGTACAATCAAAATTTTCTTTGGATACAGAACTTAATAGACCCCTAGAAGCTAATTGTTGTACCCAAGAAGAGGGTACATGACCAAGATGAGAATGCCAAAGAGCGAGAGAAGGTAAAGAAAAAAACCGCAGTAGCTTAGCAGTATCAGAAACATGAGCAACAGGTGAAAGAAAAAAGGTTGTCCATGGGAAACATATGCCCAACTCTAGGATCAGTCTTAAGCTCCTGTCCCATCCTCGGAACGTGCATAGTACACCTAGAGTAATAAAAATAAGGCGATAACCTAGTTTAGCTAATTGGCCCATAGAGAATAAATTATAGGATAGTTTAGGTACATGGAAGACCCTAGGAACTGAAAGGTGAGGTCGAAACAAATCCTAGACCATTGCCATGCATGGTGGATCCATTAGCTATACAAATACTAAGAGGATGTGATGCAAGTTCGAGTTTAAAAACTAAGGACAGGTGAGGTGTCATGTGATTGCAACAAGAAAAATAAAAAAAGCCAAAAGTAAGACTTACCGGGTAAAACTGAGAGAGCAGTGCAAAGAGATGCATTACTAGCCATACAAATTGCCTGAGCTATGATGTTCTATAGTTCAGTTGATGAGAGGTTGATAATGGATCCAGAAGACTAGGACTCAGCTAAGACGAAAGATATTGGCAGGGTAGACTCAGTATTAGTAACAACAACAGTAGATTTGTTGCGATGATAACAAGTCTCAATATTGTGGCCAGGATGCTTACAATAGTTGCAAAACTTTTTGTTAGACTATTTGTGATGATTGCCAGACCTAGATGCATCAAACCCTGACTGTGTAGCTTTCTCCGTGGGAGGAGAAGAAGAAGCAATAGCCAAAACATTAAGCTTATTCTGGTCTTGAAGGGTTGCATGATGAGCTTCTTCTCCAACCAACTCATTTATAACAGTATCAAGAGAGGGAGGAGGACTGCGATTAAGAAGCTAACCTCGAATGGGCTCATAGGCAAGAATTCATAGAGAAGAAATTCATCTTGAACGATAGCATATTGCTGAGCATCCTTTGAGCATGCCCAAGTTGGATCAGAAAGGTCAATTTTGTCCTGAATGAAGCGAAGTTAATCATAGTAGTTATTGATAGATTGCCTTGGTTCTTGCCTGAGCAGATGCAATTTAACCACTAACTGATATTTCATGGATCCGTAAGAGGTGGGGTAACGTTTGGCCAACAGATCCCATGCAGATTTTGCATCATCAAAGCTGCCCAATAGATTGAAGATGGAAGAAATAAGGTGTTGCAGAGCCAAGTGAGAATCATGTGGTTGTGACTATCCCATTCAACCATGCGAGTGATGAAGGCAATATCTTTTTCACCTGCCCCCTTCACAGGAATAGTGATTGTACTAGCACAATATTGCTAGAGCATGCAACCTTAAAGAAAACTGCACATAACTTGAGACCAGATAAGTAATTCTTATTCCCCTCCAAAATAGCATTGATGGGGTGAGGAATAAAAATATATTTTTTATCCATTTAGAGGCAAAATATGCAAAAATAGACTGCAAAAATGAAATCAATGCGAGAAACTGGGTAAGAAGCACTTGGACTGCAAAAAGTCAACCATTAAAAAAGTCAACGGTCAACTCTACAAAAAGTCAACAATCAAAGTCAATTGGCAATAATCAACAAAGTCAGCAGAGATGACTTCAGCAAGATGACGTAAGCATGTGATTGGATGATGATGTGGCGGCTAACATAAGTAGCTGATTGGATGCTGACATGGTGGCTGACATAAGTAGCGACCAGATGCTGACGTAAGCTAGGGCTGACATGACACTGATGATGTCATAGGTGACATTAGCTTGGATCAGAAGACGGTGCATGAGGCCCGTGACTTAGACACAAATTTCTTAGGTGGTGTATGAAGGCTCCGATGGCTACGAGGCTTCCACGATTGAGTAGATTGGTGCAAGATGATCATAGTGGTACCTGCAAAAATAATAATCGGGCAAGATTCATGGCGGCGACAATAATTGGCAGTGGTCCTTGCGGTGTGAGACTCCTTAACGACGGTGATTGCAGGTTTGGAACTAGAGACGACGACTGAGAGACGTCGGGGATTCAACGGCAAATGGCTTGCAACAGCGATTGTGACGACAGAAGTGATTGTGAGTTTGGAGTAATACCAAAGAGAGACAAGACTACTAAGAAAAGGTTAGAGCAATGGCTTTGATACCATGTTAGAAATATTGAATAAGTGTTTTGTATTTCTCAAATAATAAAATATATATGAGTGCCTTTATATAGAAGGTAGAGTGTACAGTACAAGTAAGTGTGCTATACAAGTAAATAAGGTGGGCCTAAGGCCCACAGTCTATTACACATTAATGATTGACATTTGTATGATTCCTTAATGTCTGCATGCAATCCATCCATTAATTCCATCACAAATTGAAACCTAAGTCACAGTACTCCCATATATACAACCATCATTGATTCTCTTACAAATCGTACGTAGCCCTAAAACTTCCCAAATACTAAAATCATCCCAATCTTAGGTGAAACTTGAAACCCTAAGCCTCTCAAAATCATTCTAAACCCTAGATCCAATCATCAAGACTCACTTTCATGGAACCTAATCCTTAATTATGTTGCTTACAGCCTCATCACCTTCATTATCATTTGTTTCCATTTCCACTACTGCGTTAGTGATTACTTTTGGTTTAGGATCTGGTCTAGGTTAGAAATTAATCATGTAGTGGTCCAAGGAGTGGTAAAGGGGCTATCTATCTGGCTACTTTTAATAGGATCAACCCCATGCTTTAGATAAAGATGAACAATCCAATGCGCTTCCTTTTTTTATCCTACTCTCCATTTTCATAACATCACCATCAGTGTTACATGAAGCAATCCCTTTCTTAAAGTCTTCCCCAGGAAACTTAAACTAATTCCATTCTTCTATCATATACCCTATATGTTTTGTTGACTTACCAAACTCAGTAATTGAGAGATAATCAATATTTATCTCTTTATACAAACTCATCTTCCCCTTAACATAATGCTTTTCAAGTAGAAACTTAAAATAACCCCATTAAAAAAAAAAAAAAAAAAAAAATCAGTTCTTATGCATTCGGCATCTGGGCAAAAGTAAATATAATGTTATTTGCATATAACACTAATACATAACCATCAACAAAGTAATGGCATGTGTACTCAACAGACATAATCAATAAAAGTTTATATATAAAAGAATAATGTTGGGGTTTCTATTATTATATATTTACTTGCCTTCAAAACAACATATATAAACAACAAAAGACAATGACATACATAAACATCTAGCAACAAGGTAATGGCATATATTATTATATTTGTATTTACCTCCAAAATAACAAACATAAACTAAAATGGGCAACCACATGTGATGTCGCGGAAGCCTAAAGAAAGCATACATGATGCTCTATTTGATGGGCAGAAACTAAACTGTTAGTTTCTGGGTAGTAAACCACGAATTCACGAGGGATTCCTTGAATCTACAAGGAAAAAGCATTTGGAATCCACCAGAAAATAGAAAGACAAAAGTCTAAATTTTATTGATTGAACAATTGTTAAAAAACGTGTATAGGCTTAGGGGCTTATTTAAGGGCCCCGTAAAACTTAATAGACAAGAAAATATATTATAAAATAACTTCTAATTAATACCTAATCATAATAGGAACCAAATTTGACCTAAAAAACATTAAAAACACCTAAAAACAAGGAAATAAATGTCCTAAACCTAAAATAACGAAAATTACATAAAAATATCAAATATAAAAAATTACAAAAATCAATTTGAATATTTTGTCCTATATCAGACCCCTCAACTTGAAACAAACTCGTCCTTGAGTTGATGGTTGAAATATGAAATCTTCCACGTCAAGAGAAGAAATACTTTGAATACTCCATATTCCTTGTCTTCTTGTCAAACTTGAAAGTCATAAATTGAGCAACTTGAACTTCTTGTCCCTTGATCTTCATGCAATTGACTCAATAATCAAATCAAATCTTTCCACCCCAATAAAATCAATAAAATTTGTTTCGGTGTCTTCCACCAAAATAATAGGAGCTTGAATGTTGCAATCATCTAATTTGACTTCATCGAGATCCTTGAGACTTTCCTTTTCACTTTCATCCTCAATTGTCTCTACCATCTCGACTTCAAGATATTTCTCTATAATAGGGTTTTCATCAATCTCTTCCACAATCTTGATTTCAAGTTCTTCTTCTATAATAAGACTTTCATTAATATCCTTAGAAATATCTATATTTTCTTTTTTGACTTCTACATATTCTTCAAGAAATATTTTTTTTCAACATGCAATTCCTCCCTTATTGGTGGAATATATGGCTCTTCAAAATAATTCAAGTATGAACTTCTTGGCCAATAATAATCTTGTATTGTATATGACAAGATTTCTTCACAATCCAAAAGATAAAACTTAGTAGCAAGCATCTTTTTCATCCTTGGCCATGAACGAATTTTGTTTTTACCTTGTCGGATTTTATCAGATTGTACTCGTTCCCACCAACATAAGGCGTACTTACTAAGTTTATACAAAGCAAGTCCAACTTTTCTCTCATAACAAATATTCTCATATTCAAATAAATCCTCTAGATCAAGTAACCAATCAAGAAAATCTTCTTTAAAAAAAAATAAAAACCTATTAAAACTTGCAATTATCTTATAAGGTTTATATGAAATTTGCTTACCAATAGGTTACCTGTGAGTTACGTCTCCACTATAGTTATCCCTATTATTTCTATTCTACAACGGCACTATCCTAGCATAGATATTTGTGAGTGCTTGTTGTACGTCACGTAATACTTGCTAAGTTATTCGTCATTGTGGTGGTGGTAGTTATCGTCTCGCCGGTTAGCAATTAAACCAGGATATGTCAAGGCTCTGATACTAACTAATATCGTGGAAGCTTGAAAAAAGCACACATGATGCTCACTTTGATGGGCAGAAAGTAAACCGTTAGTGTCTGGGTAATAAACCTCGAATCCACGAGAAGTTCCTTGAATCCACAAGGAAAAAGTGTTTAGAATCCAGTAGAAAATAGAAAGACAAAAGTATAAATTTTATTGATTGAATAATTGTTAAAAATCGCGTATAGGCTTAGGGGCTTATTTAAGGGCTCCATAAAACTTGACAAACTAGAAAATATATTCTAAAATAACTCCTAATTAAAACCTAACTATAATATGAACCAAATTTGACCTAAAAAACATTAAAACACCTAAAAACAAGGAAATAAATGTCCTAAACCTAAAATAACAAAAATTACATAAAAATATCAAATATAAAAAATTACAAAAATTAATTTGAATATTTTGTCCTACATCAGACCCCTCCACTTGAAACAAACTCATCCTCGAGTTGATGGTTGAAATTTGAAATCTTCCACGCCAAAAGAAGAAATACTTTGAATACTCCATCTTCCGTGTCTTCTTGTCAAACTTGAAAGTCATAAATTGAGCAACTTGAACTTCTTGTCCCTTGATCTTCATGCAATTGACAATATTCAAAAAATAAGAGTCAATAATCAAATCAAATCTTTCCACCCCAATAAAATCAATAAAATTTGTTTCGGTGTCTCCCACCAAAATAATAGGAGCTTAAACATTGCAATCATTTAATTTGACTTCATCGAGGTCCTTGAAACTTTCCTCTTCAATTTCATCCTCAATTGTCTTTGCCATCTCAACTTCAAGATATTTCTCTATAATAGGGTTTTCATCAATCTCTTACACAATCTTGATTTCAAGTTCTTCTTTTATAATAAGACTTTTATTTATATCCTTAGAAATATCTATATTTTCTTCTTTGACTTCTACATATTCTTCAAGAAAAATATTTTTTTCAACATGCAATTCCTCCCTTATTGGTGGAATATATGACTCTTCAAAATAATTAAGGTATGAACTTCTTGGCCAATAATAATCTTGTATTGTATACGACAAGATTTCTTCACAATCCAAAAGATAAAATTTGATAGCAAGGATCTTTTTCATCCTTGGCCATGGACACATTTTGTTTTTACCTTGTCGGATTCTATCAGATTGTACTCGTTCCCACCAACGTAAGGCATACTTACTAAGTTTATACAAAGCAAGTCCAACTTTTCTCTCGTAACAAATATTCTCATACTCAAATAAATCCTCAAGATCAAGTAACCGATCAAGAAAATCTTCTTTAAAAAAAAAATAACTATTAAAACTTGCAATTATCTTATAAGGCTTATATGAAATTTGCTTACTAATAGGTTGCTCGTGAATTACGTCTCCACTATAGTTATCCCTATTATTTCTATTCTTCAACAGCACCATCCTAGCATAGATATTTGTGAGTGCTTGTTGTACGTCACGTAATACTTGCTAAGTTATTCGTCGTTGTGGTGGTGGTAGTTATCGTCTCGCCGATTAGCAATTAGACTAGGATATGTCAAGGCTTTGATACTAACTAATACCGCAGAAGCCTGAAAAAAGCACACATGATGCTCACTTTAATGGGAAGAAACTAAACTGTAAGTTTCTGGGTAGTAAACATCGATCCATAAGAGGTTTCTTGAATCCACAAGGAAAAAAGGTCTAGAATCACTAGAAAATAGAAAGACAAAAGTATAAATTTTGTTGATTGAATAATTGTTAAAAACCGTGTATAGGCTTAGGAGCCTATTTAAGGGCTCCATAAAACTTGACAAACAAGAAAATATATTCTAAAATAACCCATAATTAATACCTAATCATAATAGGAAACAAATTTGACCTAAAAAACATTAAAAACACCTAAAAACAAGGAAACAAATGTCTTAAACCTAAAATAACGAAAATTACATAAAAATACCAAATATAAAAAATTACAAAAATTAATTTGATATTCTATCCTACATCAACATATGTAAACATTCAACAACAAGGTACTGCCATGCAGTCAATAAACATAGCAAGTAAACCATTGTAATTACCAGTAAAAAAAAATCATGCATGCTCTTCATTTGAGCCTGGAGAAATATAACCAACTATTCCCATGAATAAATAAAAAAGCACATTGATGTTACCCATAAATAAAAGAAGACAAAACACACATAAGGTATGCATAAACCAAAAAAAAAAAAAAAACCCATTATAATACAAATCAAAATCAATGTCCCTATCAAAACCCTTATATAATCCCCGCCCCCCCCCCCCCCCCAACCCCTCCAATGAAGGAGAGAGAAAACCCCTAATTTTAAGTCATAGCTTAGATTGCGTAGAAACCAGTTTTCTTAATTCCTTTGCCTTGAAGAGTCTCAAATTTGAGCTTTTTATTAGAAGTGTTAGCATGATTGCATTTTCAGGGAACACAACTTGACAAGATTTCTTGTATTCAATTGAAAAAGAAAGACAAAATTACAAATGTTAAAATACCCTATGCATTTAATTAAAGTAAGTGATTAATATAACATTGCTAGGCACAAATTTATCAGTTTAAACTTAAGTTAAAATGGTGTTTTAACATCTCTCAAAAAAAAAAAAAAAAAAATGGTGTTTTAACATATCATATAAAGCCCTTATAAAGAGTCTCCTTAAAATTAAATTCTCAACTCTCACAGCCACACTAAGAGTCTTGTAATCTAATAGCATTAATATTTTATGTTTTCAATTGAAATATTTAGGGGAGAGGTGCTACGTCTACAACATTTTTACAATATTTTCACAACAAATTATAGGTGGTTAGTTGTTATTGGTTCAAATTTGAACCTAGCACTAAGATTACTTTTTTGCCCCAACAATAACAACCAGTAACAACCTACTACTTAGGATTTGTTATAAAAATGTGGTGAAAATGTTGTGGACATATCATTTCTCCTATTTAGGATTAAATCCACTTATCCACGACCTCACATAAAGAAAAAAAAAATCCCAAGAATTTCTCTTTCTAACCACTTAAGAGCATCTCAAGCAGATTCATCAAATTTTTGTACTGTTTGGAGAATGAACAGTGACTTTTACTTTTATCTATCTACTTTTTCAAATACACATTCCAACATATTCTCTATCCCATTTAAATATTATTTTTTCATTCATTATTTATTCTTTTTTTAACAACTACACATCTTCCAACATTTTTTTATTCAACACATCATTATTATAATAGAAAAAATATATTTGAAGAATGAACAGTAGCCTATCAGATTTGATGGACTACTGTTCATAAGCCAAAAAAAAAGGGGTATAGAGAAGCCGCTGGAGCATCCACAGTGCACAAGTTCTCCAAATTATAGCTAATATACCCGGATGGCCATGCTCTTGGAGATGCTCTAAACCCAAGATTCTAGCCCAAATTAACTTCTCAAAAAGTGACGTCCAAGATTTTAACTTTCAATCTGCTAAAATCCCAAGATTTTAACCAATTAATGCAATAAAGTAAACTAAGCTAAATTATGGTTCCCCGCCCCCCCCCCCCCCCCCCCCTCCCCCGCCCCGGCCTTTTTTTGAAAATTTTTTATTTATTTTTATTTTCTAGCTAGGTTTTATTATGATCTTTGTGATAATGAGTTAAAAGAGAAACAAAATAGTTAAATTTCCCAAGAAGTTATTAGGTTCTTGTTGAAAGTGTTGTCATTTTGTATGCTTTCAACTTATATTTTCGAATCTGACTTTGTGAAAAAAATGCTTTTATATTTTTATGTTAACCTAGAAAAAAAAATTCCTTAAACCTTGATTTGAGATCAAGGACAAAATTAGTGGGAAATTAGTGTGGCTTTACATCTTTCTTAACCACAATTGAGAGTGTCTGTTTAAAAGAAATAGTTAGAATTGTGATTAAATAATTAAATTTATTATTTTCTAATAGTTTAGACTTTTAACATAATTAGTGATTTCTCATGGTATAAGAGTAGGTAGTCATAAGTTTGAATTTTTTCTTCATTCTTTCTCTGATTTAGAATGTTAAATTAAATGATTAATTCAACGTTTCCTAATAATTTAAATTTTGGAACAATTGATAATTTATCAATGTACAAGAGCAGAAGGTCATAGATTCAATCCATTGTCTCCACTTTACCTCCTACATGTTGGGCCCACTTAATAAAGGTCGCATAGCCGACCCACACTTGAAGTGATAGTGTTTAAATTCACCGTTTCCTAATATAGCTTGAATTCTTTGGACAATCGATAATTTATTATTCAAATTTAAAAATCTTGTATTAGAACCCATTTGTTAAGAGTGAGTTTAAAATTACACGTGAGATGGAGTATAAGAATTATAATTAAATTCACTATTTCCTATTAACTTAAACTTTGAGTAAAATATGTAATTTATCAAAAACAAAGACCATGACTACAAAGTTTCCTACCTATGGTGACTAGCTACTTTGACACGTGAGCCAGAAGGGAAAGAGTGAAGATATTCAACTCTTCTTCTGACTCTGGTTTCTAGATTGACTATATATAATATATGAAGTTAATAAAAAGACCAGCTGGCTCAGCAGGGTAGATAAATGGCGTAAAAAAGTGCATCTCTTCTCATAAGTCACCATGTATATAAGCACTCACATGTCCATCTCACAATTCGAAAGCTCCAGAGAGTCCTGAAGAGAGAGTTTCTGTGAGGAAAAGGGGTGAAAGTAAAAGTCATGGGGAGGCCTCCTTGCTGTGATAAAGTTGGCATCAAGAAGGGTCCATGGACTCCAGAGGAGGACATCATCCTAGTCTCTTACATCCAAGAACATGGTCCAGGAAATTGGAGATCAGTGCCTACCAACACTGGTAAGTGCATATATATATAGATCCAGCTATTCTTCATGTTTTTTTCTTTACTTTTTTTTTTTTTTTGGGTTCAAGATGGTCTTGAAGACTTCTATCAATACAATTCCATAAGGGTTCCATGAATTATGAAATTTCCTATGTCTTGTTTGTAAATCTTTGTGTAAATTTTGGAAATTTCATTTGTACTAAAGGATAGATCACCTTTTGTTTACAAAAGGGTTATTAAGGTGCAGCAAAAGTTGCAGACTTAGATGGACTAACTACCTCAGACCAGGAATCAAACGAGGGAACTTCACTCCTCATGAAGAAGGGATGATAATCCATTTGCAAGCTTTATTGGGTAACAAGTAATCTTCAAACATTACCATTTTTCAAGCTTCTGTCATTTTTTTCCCCATGTAATCAAAATAAACCAAGTAATAAATTAAAATAAAATAGAAAAAAGAAGGGAAAAAAGTCCAGCCACAGATGAATTTGTGATGTCCTTTTCAATTTTGTTGGGAAATAGATATATGGTTTTTTACCTTTTTTTTTTTTTTTTTTTGCTGGAATTTGTAAGTTATATATCTGAGTTTACAAATTTAATTGGACCAGATGGGCAGCCATAGCTTCTTACCTCCCACAGCGAACAGATAATGATATAAAGAACTACTGGAACACCCACCTGAAGAAGAAGCTAAAGAAATTTCAGTCAGCTTTGGACCCCCACATGGCATCAGACTCAGCAAGTACCACTCAGTTTGTATCAAAAGGCTTTAATAATGAGAGAAGAAGCAGCTTAGATATGAGCAGCCCTGCCCCATCCTTGAGGGTAAACCAATCCTCCTCTACATATGCCTCAAGCACCGAAAACATATCGCGACTCCTAGAAGGTTGGATGAGATCTTCCCCAAAGAATAACGACAACACTTCTCACATCAATGAACCCCATGAAGATAACAAGGCTAATGACAAAAGCAGCAATTTTGGCAATTCAGCATCAGTGACTACTAGTACTACTCTTCAGTGCTACCAACCCAAAGCTGAGCAAGAAGGTGGTGGCGGTGGCGGCGGTGGTGGTGGCGGTGGCGGTGGCGGTGATATAGTCTCTCATGAAGATTTTGATTCAATATTATCTTTCGAGAACATGAACAATGCCGCTTCAGCGTGGGACAAGTCAACCTGTGATTCTATGCCTGCAGAGACTAACAAAACCTCTCAAACTGATGGAAATGATGACAAGGTAATTCATGTCATGACAGAGAGGAATAGGCAAAGATCTGAGAACTCTCCGCCCTTATCAATTCTTGAGAAGTGGCTTTTCGATGAAAGCGCTGCTGGTCAAGTAGAGGAGATGATGGAATTGTCTCCAATGTTCTAACAACATCATGATCTCTTTTTTAATTTAGAATCAGATTATATGATTTGAAAACCAAGTGTTTCGTCTTTTTTTTAGGGTTTATTTACCTTTGTTGGGGTTCTGAGAAGCTGGGATCTCTTTGCAAAATGCATGTAACTTTTTCTGAATGAATTATCTCAAGTAACATCAGTCTTTCTCCTTAATTAGTTTGTATTACTCTGTAGTAATCAGCTAGTAATTTATCATTCAATCTAGTTAAGAAGTTCTTTAATTCAGAATTAATGGAGAAAATGGAAGAAATTAATGCACCGCACACGTTTATTGATGCCACTTCAACACTAACTTTTCTAATATTTCTTTTTCATGTATTTCTTTTGTTTTGAGAATCTCCTTTTCATGTATTTGGGGGTAGGTAAGTGCATATAATTTTCGAGTCCTACAAGTAACTTAAATTAGAAAAAAAAAAAATCTAGGATTATCTCCAATTTTACTAAGAAGCCACTTGACCTCTTTACACTTTTGAAAACAAAATTGTGAGTTCTACTTTTGACATAATGGTATTCAATACGTACGTATCTATTTTGTTTGGTTTAAAGTTTTAAAGAACGCTAAAAAACGAAAAAACGTAAATATAACTATACATAGATATATTACAAAGCTAAATTTTGATATTGAAAGATCATTTGTATGTATTAGCTAATTTTCTATCCTATTCTAATTTTGTTCAATATTTATGTTATCGTAGAATAATTTCATAAGATAGTATCAAACTTAACAAATGTAGGATATAAATGTCTATATATTTCTTCAATTTTCGATTGCACTTAATATAATAAATACATATATTTATTTTTTTAAATTTTATAATTTAAAATATCTTAAGTTTCTTTTTATTTAAGTAATACATGCATACATATGTGTATATATATATATATATATATGAAATTAAGACCCAAGTTATAAAAAAAATATCTTAAGAAATCAAAGGAAAAAATAGAGAATACAAATAAAAACAAGAAAATATTGATTTTAAATATAAATAGAAAAGAATGATTTCGATATATATATATATATATTGAGAACAACGATTTCGATATATAGTTGTTCTGTCTGTCATACTAATTAATACGAATTGGTACAATAAAAAACTAAAGCAAACAAAAGAATATCAAATTTTAGTATAATAGAGTATTTTTTTAAAGCATAATATGGTAGGATTTTTAATATTTGAAAATAAAAGCATGTTCTTTAGGAACTTCAATTTCGTACAATGAGTAGGAGTAAATTTTTTTTAATAAAAAATATGTGTGTCGGTGTATATGTGTATGTTTGCATGTACGAGCAAGTGTGTGCTTTTGTATACATGTGCACATGCATGTATTATACGATATAATACATGTATTTTATTAACTATAATATTTCCAAATGAATATTTTGTAAAATAAGGACTCAAAGCTTTCCTTAAATGGATAATGTTAATAATTTGAAGCAAGGATAAGAGAGAGGCGAATGGTAAGGGGAAAGGAATAATTATAGCCATAGTATCAAAGTAAAATAGGATGCCGTCACGAAAGTCTTGCATCCAATGAAGCAAATAAAGGTCTTCCTTTTGGGAAAATTATAAGAGGGAAACATGTGATCTTCTTCACCTTTCGGTGTGATAAGCTTCTTATATGGCTACCATGCAAATTTATATATTTATATTTCACAATTTTCACAGGATACAGGAAATAATTTGAGTCCTCACTCCTCACTTCGCTGTTGCATGTTGCATGGCCCCTTTACAGATACCACACCACAAATCATAACGTGCCACCTTTCCATCTTTTACCTTAACAAAACTGTCATGATAATAATGATGAATGATGATGATACGAAATCTATGAACTAAAAATGTATAGAGCTTTGTCTTTTTGTGTAAAATGAATGCAGCACCTTCTCCAACATGCGTGATGTTGCATACTGTGATAAGAAATGGACAACAAAAGATTAGGTGCGCCATTTATGAACTCCCTAGACAAAATAAATTGTGACAAGGAGTTTATAATGGCATTTAACAACTAATCAACGTTTCATTAATTCTGGATATTTTCGTTAGAAATATAAAAAAATTAGAAAATGAGAGTTTAAACCTTAGGCGTTTTTATTGAAAATATCAAAAAAAATTCAAGCTAAGCTACCATCTTAGTATTTATAATTATGGGTGTGCGTGGTTCGGTGTTGTAAGTTTTTTTCTAAATTTGTAACCGTACTGATAAGTATAAGTTTTCTCATAATTGGAACCGATGCACACTGCCAAGAGTCGGTTTTCTGACCTATAGTGGTGCGGTTTTATGCAATCAGTTAATCGGTTTAATCGGTTTGAAAAATTAAAATAATATATACTTTTTAAAAAAGATTTGGGCTTTCAAGCCCAATATCCGTACATCAACCTGTTCAAAACTTCAAGTAAATAAGAACTTCTATTTATTTTTTATCAAAACTTCAAGTAAATAAAAACTTTTATTTATTTAGCAAGTTGTCTAAATTTTTTTAACAACAATTCACAATGTCACAACCAATAAAACCAATAACAATCACTACTCAATCTCAAGATCATTTTTTTTCATAACAGTAACATAGTGAATTATGAACATCCCAAATAATTTGTAAAAGAGTTGATATAATAAAGTATTAATAAGAGTTTTCTAAGCAAGAAGAGTTGATAATATATACATCCCAAATTCAATAATAAAATAAAACAAAAGTTGGAGTAAAACTGGGATAGAGACTCTTTGAGAGAGAGAATATTAGGAACTGATCGACGAGAGGTGAGAGAGAGACTTACCGGCGGTTTGCCTCGAACTGGGTGGCTGAGTGGGCTGGTCGGCGTGACAGCAGCAATTGGAGAGAGAGAGAGAGAGAGAGAGAGAGAGAGAGAGAGAGAGAAGAGAGAGAGAATTTATACTAATAGAAAACCTAGCAAAACAACAATGTTTTGAAAAAAAATTTTCATTACTAAGTGTAACGACACATTTTGATATATTTTTTAAAACCCACAGCAAAACATTGTCGTTATATATATATATATATATGGTTCAAGTTTTGCTAAAAAACAAAGTTATTTGCATATTGGTATGGTTCAAGTTGCTATTAAACCACTCACCCGAAAGGGTATCAATGCTTCTGTTCTCATGTGTCTGCGTGATGCTAGATTTAAGCACTTTAAAGACAGCATTCTTGGTATGATTACTGCTTCTTTGTATGATGGTCCTGTTTATTTTAACTGTTATCCTGATCTTACTCTTGCTTTAGATGATCCTAATATTGTTAAAGCTTTGACTTTGAATGTTGCCTCTTCTGGTTATATCATGGATGAAGGTAGTAAACCTTTTGCTCTGATTTACCGCATTTATTACAGATTGTTGGGTACTCAGTTAAATCCTGGTTGTTTAAATCATAGAGAACCTTCTGGTAAAACTATGTTAATTCAATGTTCAACTCCTGATGCTAAAGTTCAAGTTCCAAAAATGATTCAATGGCAAGATATCAAGCCTCCCACTGAATGGTTGTTGGAACAAGAATCCCCTATTCCTAAACCTGTTTTTGATGAGCTTGATCTCACGAATATTCAACAATATCTTGATGGTACTGTTAAAATAAGTTTTCAAAATATTCAACCACCTTTGAAGATCAACGAAGGAAGACATTCCTTTGCTGGATCTGAAAGTATTTCGAAAAGAGATCAAGATCTCAATGAATTTTTGCAAAAGAATTTTGAAAAACCTTCTGATTTAAAATTAAAAGGTGTTTCAAATGATAAATCCCAAATCAGCTCTGTTTACTATTCTACTAAACCTGAATCTTCCTCTCCATATAGCAAACCTGCCAATGAAGATGATTCAGATATTGGATCCATTTGTCCATCTGATTCTGATTTTCCTCCTATTGACAATAATGTTAACCGATTGAGAGTTTTGACTGTTTTGAATAGAGATTTTGAAATTGATATGGTTTCTTTGTTCAATGAGTTCATGCTTTCAAAAAATAGACCTAAAAGGAAATATTTCCAAAATAATTTTGCTCAGTCTGAAAAAGATCGTGTTAAAAGAAAATGGAAAGAAAAAATGCTTCAATTGAAAAAGCATATTTTGTTCTTTGATTTCCTTCAAAATTATTATGTTTCAAAAGATGAAGTTTCAAAAAATCATTTGAATATGATAAAGAAATCAAATTTTGTTAAAGATGACAAAACTATTGTCAGGTCTAGTCATCCACCTCTTGATACTATTTTGGTAACTGTTGACAAAACTGATGTTAAAACTACTCCTTTCAAAATTGCTGATGATAAAACTCCTATTGTTAGTCTTATTGAACAAAACAATTTTGCTAATGAGTCTTTGCATATTATTGGTCAACAGCTTGACCGTATTGAAGAAAAAATTGTTGAAAAATCTGCTTCTGTTGAAAAATCCATTTCTGTTAAGACTGAGAAGCTTTTGATTAATTTACCCAGTTTTGATAACAAATTCAAGTTTAAATCTTCTCAATCCAAAACTCTGGACACTGTTGAAAAAATGCTTGCTGATTTAAAAGTTAAAACTGAGGGTACTTCCACAAGTACTCATACTGCTTGCACTATTTCAAGAAATGAAAAAGAAATTGTTTCTGATGAAGATACAGATTCTGATACTGTTTCTTCTGTTTCTGCTAAAAAGGTTTTTGATAATGATTTCCCAGAAATCAAAAGATTTGTTGGAAGTTCTTCCAAACCCATGTTTCTTACAAAAAACTGGTATTCAAAACCTACTCCTCCTGATATTCAGTTTGAAGAAAGACCTTTTCAAACTCAGTTTTCTGTTTCTGCTAATAAAATTTATGAATGGAAGATTGATGGTTTTTCTGAACAAGAAATTATTAACAAAATGGGACATATGTCCATGGTTGGTATTGCTTATCAAAATAATCATGATTTTGATCAACCTGAAATTGTTGACTTGCTTGCTACTGGTTTTTCTGGTACTCTTCATGGTTGGTGGGATTCATATCTCACAGAAGATTCCAGAGACTCTATTAAACATGCTGTTAAAAAGAATGATGAAGGTTTGCCTATTTTTGATGATCGTATTGGTCGAGGTATTCCTGATGGTGTTAATACCTTGATTTATACTATTATCAAACATTCTGTTGGTACTCCATATAATGTTTCATCTCGAATTTCTGATTTGCTAAATAATTTGAGATGCCCTACCTTGTCTGATTACAGATGGTATCAAGATGTTTTCCTTTCCAGAGTAATGCAACGGAAAGATTGTTTCAAGCCTTATTGGAAAGAAAAGTTTATTGACGGTCTGCCTCCTATCTTTGCTCATAAGGTAAAACAAGAATTAATTGGTAAAAATGATTCCATTGATTATGATAATTTAACTTATGGTGATATTTTAAGCACTATTAAAAAACTTGGTATTAATATGTGCAATGATGAAAAATTGTTAAAACACCAATTAAAAAATAAAAGAAAAGCTAAATATGAAATGGGTAATTTTTGTGAACAATATGGTTTGCCCCCAATTGCTCCTTCTCGGCAAAAGGGTAAAAAACATGATAAAAGTCACAAAAATTATAAAAAACACAGAACTAATTTTAATGATTTTTATGCTAAAAAGAAAAATGTTTCTAAAAAATATGTTAACCAAAGGTCTGGAAAAGGTAAATGTTTTAACTGTGGAAAACCTGGTCATTTCAGTAAAGATTGTAAACAAAAACCTGGTAAACTAAAAAATAAGTTTAACATGTTAAACATTGGGAATAATGATCAAGAAGAATTATTCAGAATCTTGAATCAAACAATTCGTCTGATTCCTTGGAAGATGATTTTTCTTCTTCAACTAATTCTTGCTATCAATCTGCTGATGAATCTTCTGATTCTCCTAATATTAAACTTGGTTGTAGAGATTCATGTTGTAATGTTATTAACTCTGTTAACACTCTCACCAAAGGTGAAGAGAATGAAAATTTGTTGATTAAATTGATAAGTCAAATTGAAAATCCTGATTTACAAAGAGAATATGTGAATAACTTTAAGAAAAACTTGTTAAAGGAAGAAACTGGTAAAAAACTTAAATCAACCATAAGTTTTGAAGAAACTTTGGAAAGATTTAACAAAAAGAAATCCAAAGATTTAACTGTTAACGATCTCCAACATGAAATTAATATTGTTAAACAAGAGATAAGTGATTTAAAAAATGACTTTCAGAATATAAAAGATGATAACCATAATCTTAAACAAGAATTGTTAATGTTAAAGATTGATAAAAATATTGATCAAAACAAATCTGATAATGACCAAGATGAGCACATAGATGGAGATGAATCCAGTCAACAAGCTCTTCTTTCTGATAAAGGTAATGATTCTCAACTTGCTTTTGTTAACAACATATTTCCCCCTAAATGGTTCACAAAAGTGAAAATTGTTGTTTCAAATGATTATTGTTTCACTGTCATTGCTATGATTGATTCTGGTGCTGATAAGAATTGTATTCAGGAAGGATTGATTCCTCCTAAATATTTTGAAAAATCAACTGAAAGAATGGTTTCTACTAATGATTCTCAAATGAAGATTAAATATGAATTGAATGATGTTCATATTTGTCATAATAATGTTTGTTTCAATATTCCTTCTATTCTCGTCAAAAATATGACTGACAAAGTGATTCTTGGTTTGCCATTTATAAATGCTTTGTATCCCTTTCTTGTTGAACATGATGGAATTACTGCTGATCCATTTGGACAGAAAGTAAAATTTGAATTTGCTTCAAAACTTGAAATTGACATTAATAATGCTTTAGATTTGTCTTGTGATTTTCCTATTAATAATTCTGTTCATGAACCACAGATAAGTTTGTGTTTTCAAGGTAATGGTGGTAGTACTAGATTGTCAACTATTACCAATATTCCTAATATTCCTAATGATTCTTTGCAGGAATCTGACAATGATGCGAAGATAAATACCACTAATAAGTGGGATAATAATAATATTTATATTTATACCACTAGTAAGTGGATTATTATGGCTCCCTCTTCCTCTGAAAGGAAAAACAAGGGAAAAGCTCCTGTACAGGACTATTTCCAAAATGAAAGGCTCCCAGCGGGAAGACCTTTTAAAATGCATGAAGGCGCATCTTCTGGGAATAAACCCAGTGGATCAACATCCCTTCAGGAATTTGTCCCGGCAACGGTGACTTATTCCAGTGGTGATATGATGATTGCTTTACAGGAAGTCTTATCCAGATCCTTACAGTTTCATAATGGTGTCTATAGTGAATTACCAGATTCCATTAAATTTATTCTTGATAATCTCTATGCTGCCTTTACCAAAGACCACTATTCCCTGTTTGAAAAAACCCTCCAAGCTCTCGAAATCCACCTTGTTAACCTTACTGCTCAAAATGATGCTTATTTGAACCTTTATGCCAACCTTGTTTCTGAAACCAACCCTATTTCAGAAAATGATCTTGTTCCAGAAAATGCGACTCTTAGGGTTCGCCTTGATAACTACATTAGTCAACTCTTTGGCAAAGAGGATATCCATTCAAAGGATAACATGACTATTATGGACACTGATTATGCTAGATTGAGTCTTAAGACCCAATCTCTATTAAGAAGTGCTTTTGCCAACTTGCATACAGACATACAAATTCGTATTCTGAAAAGCAAGGCTATGTTTAGGTCTTTCGACCTATGGTTCAAATGGTTCAAGAAACTTGTTACAGCTACTATTCCTGATCCTGATGAACTAGATGAAGGTGATAATGTGTTTATCCAGCTAGACTGGGAAGAACACTTTGGGAGTACTCTCAGAGTGTAAGAAAAGAAACACCCATTTCCTGGTCTCTTAATTAATTATGATGATGGCTCATTTGCTCCTGACGATTCAGATGATGATGATGATAGGGATCCTAACTGGCTTTCCCATATGTTTGAATATGGCTTTATTAGGTTCCTAAAATTATCAAGCCATCGCCAAGCCAGCCAGCTTCCACAAATTATTCAAGATGCTATTAAAAGATTTGCTAGCCCTTTTGTTTCTATCAGATGCTGGAGTACTTTGCCAAAATGGGAAAGAGATAATTGGATGAATGTCCAGCCTTCAAAGCATCTCATTCTCATCAATGGTCACACTCATCAAGGACAATGGTTTGAAGGAAATTCTCACTTATCCTTTAAAAATCCTTATGCTCTTGCTGAATGTTGGAGAAGTTATTTTAATAATCAAATTATTGAGGTTGCTCGGAACCTATGGCAGGATTATCATTTTATAGGGAGCACTGATAGAATATCAATTTTTGGTCCTAGGCCCTATGCTGATGCCATTGCTCACTTACAAATTATTGATCATGGTAATCCAAGAAGCCTTCTCATCCCAGGAAGAAGACCAGAGTTTGAGCCTATTTTATATTGTGGATTCTGTAATCAATATGCTATTTATCATGACCATCCATGTGATTCTCCACAAGGTCCTTTTGATCCATTTGATGGATACCCGTCCGATGCTCCTTCTACTGATTAAATTCATGGCACTATTGTTCTCACTGATAAAGTTATTTTCTTGATACTCCCAATATCAGGAACTGTTTTAATCAAGATTCTACTGATCTCTTGCAGCTTATTAATGATTGGTTCTCTATTTGTGATTTTCCTGTGCAAAGCCATGCGTCTGACAAAGTTGGGGTTCTTTTGAGACATGTTTCTGAAGCCTCCCACTCATGGTGAACAAAAAGACAACATGGTGGCTCAAGGAATCTACGTACTAATATTCTAGTAGCCATAATAGCCATAATGCTCCTACTCCTACATGTTTATGCTCCATCATTTGTTCTTTTGCTTTTTGTCATCTCCAAGTCAGAACTCTTCTTTTGACTATGCCAAATTTGCTGGAGATCTCAAGGCAAAAAGTAGAAAAATTTACTGTTCACTTTTTATTGTTCACGGATTACTGTTCACGGATTACTGTTCATCGATTACTGTTCACCGACACTGTTCACTTTTTACTGTTCACCGACACTGTTCACTTTTTACTGTTCATGACACTGTTCACTCCGAATTTTGCCTATTTAAGGGGGGCTGTCCCTTATGTAAGAATCAGAATTCTTTTGATAGAACTTCTTCTAGAGAGAGTCTTCCTCCTTAGAAGCCTTCTTTGAGAGAATTCCTTGTTATCTACTACTATCTTGTTCACCTTATTTCTATTACTACTTTCCCTACAAACCTTGTAACTAGGACTAGTTCAAGCTTTGTAACTGTTAATCAGTTCTGAGATCTTGTATTCACTACTACTACTGTAAGTGTTTTGTACTACTTTCAATAAGAAGTATTTTCAGTATTATGTTCATTATGTTCATTATATTATTTGTTGCTACCCGCCACCATGGAGGATTACCGCCATACCGGACGGTTCTAAATTGCTTTCATTTACTTTGATTATTTACTTTGAATTATTTTGTTATATATATTGCTTGGCAGGTTCTACCGCCTTATTATCTTAACTTGTGCTTACATTACTTTCAACATATATTATACTGTGCTTCCGTCTCTTCCCTTCAGCTGTGCATCCCCTTCCCCCTTTATGGTATCAGAGCCAGGTTTGCCTATTTTTGATGACCATATTGGTCGAGGTATTCCTGATGGTGTTAATACCTTGATTTATACTATTATCAAACATTTTATTGGTACTCCATATAATATTTCATCTCGAATTTCTGATTTGCTAAATAATTTGAGATGCCCTACCATGTCTGATTACAGATGGTATCAAGATGTTTTCCTTTCCAGAGTAATGCAACGGAAAGATTGTTTCAAACCTTATTGGAAAGAAAAGTTTATTGACGGTCTGCCTCCTATCTTTGCTCATAAGGTAAAACAGGAATTAATTGGTAAAAATGATTCTATTGATTACGATAATTTAACCTATGGTGATATTTTAAGCACTATTAAAAAACTTGGTATTAATATGTGCAATGATGAAAAACTGTTAAAATACCAATTAAAAAATAAAAAAAAAGCTAAATATGAAATGGGTAATTTTTGTGAACAATATGGTTTGCCCCCAATTGCTCCTTCTCGGCAAAAGGGTAAAAAACATGATAAAAGTCACAAAAATTATAAAAAACACAAAACTAATGTTAATGATTTTTATGCTAAAAAGAAAAATGTTTCTAAAAAATATGTTAACCAAAGATCTGGAAAAGGCAAATGTTTCAACTGTGGAAAACCTGATCATTTTAGTAAAGATTGTAAACAAAAACCTGGTAAGTTGAAAAACAAGTTTAACATGTTAAACATTGGGAATAATGATCAAGAAGAATTATTCAGAATCCTTGAATCAAACAATTCGTCTGATTCCTTGGAAGATGATTTTTCTTCTTCAACTAATTCTTGCTATCAATATGCTGATGAATCTTCTGATTCTCCTAATATTAAACTTGGTTGTAGAGATTCATGTTGTAATGTTATTAACTCTGTTAACAAAGGTGAAGAGAATGAGAATTTGTTGATTAAATTGATAAGTCAAATTGAAAACCCTGATTTACAAAGAGAATATTTGAATAACTTTAAGAAAAACTTGTTAAAGGAAGAAACTGGTAAAAATCTTAAATCAACCATAAGTTTTGAAGAAACTTTGGAAAGATTTAACAAAAATAAATCCAAAGATTTAACTGTTAACGATCTCCAACATGAAATTAATATTGTTAAACAAGAGATAAGTGATTTAAAAAATGACTTTCAGAATATGAAAGATGATAACCATAATCTTAAACAAGAATTGTTAATGTTAAAGATTGATAAAAATATTGATCAAAACAAATCTGATAATGAACAAAATGAGCACATAGATGGAGATGAATCCAGTCAACAAGCTCTTCTTTCTGATACCAAGAATGACTCTGATACCATAAAGGGGGTAGGGGACACACAGCTGAAGGGAAGAGACGGAAGCACAGTATAATATATGTTGAAAGTAATGTAAGCACAAGTTAGAACAATAATAAGGCGGTAGAACCTGCCAACAAGTATATATAACAAAATAATTCAAAGTAAATAATCAAAGTAAATGAAAGCAATTTAGAACCGTCCGGTATGGCGGTAATCCTCCATGGTGGCGGTAGCAACAAATAATATAATGAACATAATGAACATAATACTGAAAATACTTCTTAGTGAAAGTAGTACAAAACACTTACAGTAGTAGTAGTGAATACAAGATCTCAGAACAGATCAACAGTTACAAAGCTTGAACTAGTCCTAGTTACAAGGTTTGTAGGGAAAGTAGAAACAGGAATAAGGTGAACAAGGTAGTAGTAGATAACAGGAAATTCTCTCAAAGAAGGCTTCTAAGGAGGAAAACTCTCTCTAGAAGAAGTTCTATCAAAAGAATTCTGATTTTTACATAAGGGACAACCCCCCTTAAATAGGCAAAATTCGGAGTGAATAGTAACAGGTGAATAGTAACGGATGAATAGTGACAGATGAATAGTAAAAAAGTGAGTCTTTTTCCATTTTGACTCCAAATTTTTTGGGGAATCATGGAGGGAATATGTAGTGATCAGAAGCATCCCACTCAAAGGTCTAGGCCTTCATTTTTAGGGTCTAGGCCACATCATCATTGTCCTTAAAAGAAGCCAAAGTTGTTGCACTATAATGGGAATCTTCAGGAGCATGCATTGAAACCTCCAACATATGAAGCATAAGATCAGCAAAATCTCTTACAAAGGTCAATAGGAATATTTCTTTGAACATCACTATGTACGCATGCAGTTGAATAATGTCTGAATAGTATCTTTGAACATCACCATGTACGCATGTAGTTGAATAGTGGTATAGAAGCTTTATCAAGGAGTAGACATAGAAGCATTTTTTGAATATTGTAACACTTTTGGCCATTATGCTGGCTAGACAAATAGAGAACAATAGTAACAATAATCTGAGGACCACACATTCAATCAATAGAAGGAGCATCGGATGGAAAATCATCATCAGGATCCCATGGAGGATCATCATTACATCCATGCTCATGGTAAATAACATACTGATTGCAAAATCCGCAATATAGCAGTGGCTCAAACTCTGGAGTTTTCCCTGGGGCAATAAAACTCCTTGGATTACAGTGATCTGCTATGTGCATATGAGTGATGGTAGGAGCATAAGGTCTGGGACCAAAAACAAAAATTCTATCTGTGCTTCCTATGAAATGATAATGTTTCCATAGGCTTTGAATGACTTCAAGAATATGATTATTGAAATAGTTTCTCCCGCACTCAGTAAGGGCATAGGGGCTTTGGAAGGATAAGTGAGAATCTCCTTCATACCATTGTCCCTGGTGGGTGTACCCATTAATGAGAATGAGATGTTTTGATGGCTGGACATTCATCCAATTATCTCTTTCCCATATTGGCAGGGTGCTCCAGCATCTGATGGAAATAGAAGGACTTTCAACATTTTTAATAGCAGTCTGAATGATTTGTGGAAGCTGGCTGGCTTGGTCAAGACTTGTTAATTTTATGAGTCTGATAAAGCCATACTCAAACATTTGGGAAAGCCAGTTAGGATCCCTATCATCATTATCTTCTGAATCATCAGCAACAAATGAACTATCATAATTAATTAAGAGACCAGGAAATGGGTGTTTCTTTTCATACACTCTGAGACTGGTTCCAAAGTGTTTTTTCCAATCAGTTTGATCAAGGATATCACTAATATCATCTGAATTAGCAGGATCAGGAACAGCAGTTGTAACAAGTGTTTTGAAATATTCGAACCATAGGTCAAAAGACCTAAACATAGCCTTGCTTCCCAGAATACGCAATCGTATATCTGTTGGCAAGTTGGCAATAGCACTTCTTAACATAGATTGGGTCTTAAGACTCAATCTAGCATAATCAGTGCCCATTAAAGTCATTCTATCCTTTGAATGGATATCCTCTTTGCCAAAGAGTTGACTAATGTAGGCTTTGAGATGGCTTCTAAAAGCCTCATTTTCTGGATCAGGGTTATTATCTGGAACAAGGTCATTTAAGGAAGCAAGGTCTGAAACAAGGTCATTTTCTGAAATAAGGTTTTCTTCCGAAACAAGGGTGGCATAGTGGCTCATGTAAGCCTCATTTTGAGCAATAAGATTAACAAGGTAGATTTCAAGGGCTCTGAGGGTTCTTTTAAAAAGATTATGGTGGTTTTCAATAAAGGAAGCTTGAAGATTATCAAGAATAAATTTAATAGAATTTGGAAGTTCTGAATAGGTTTCATTGGGGAATTGTAAATCTTTAGATAAGACTTCCTGTGGAGCAATTGCCATATCACCACTGGAATACATCACCGTTGCCGGGACATACCCTTGAAGGGATGTTGATCCACTGGGTTTTACCCAAGAAGATGCGCCTTCATGCATTTTATTTTGGGAATAATCCTGTGGAGGAGCTTTTCCCTTATTTTTCCTTTCAGCCGAGGGTGCCATAATAATCCACTTACTAGTGGTATAAGTATAAATATTATTATTATCCCACTTATTAGTGGTATTTATCCCCACATCATTGCCTGATTCCTGCAAAGAATCATTAAGAATATTAGGGCGATTGGCAACAGTTGATAGTTTGGCATCACCTCGAAAATTGTCTGTGAAATACAAACAACTCATCTGTGGTTCATGAACATGATTATTAGTAGGAAATTCATAAGACAGATCTAAAGCATTATTAATATCAATATCAAGCTTTGAAGCAAATTCAAATTTTACTTTCTGTCCGAAAGGATCAGTAGTGATTCCATCATGTTCAACAAGAAAAGGGTACAGAGCATTTATAAAAGGCAGACCAAGAATTACTTTATCAGTCATATTTTTGACAAGAACATAAGGTATTTTGAAACAGACATTATCATGACAAATATGAGCATCATTCAATTCATATTTAATCTTCATTTGAGAACCATTAGCAGAAACCATTTTCTCAGTTGATTTTTCAAAATATTTTGGAGGAATCAATCCTTCCTGGATACAATTCTTATCAGCACCAGAATCAATCATAGCAATAACAGTGAAACAATAATCATTGGAAATAACAATTTTAACTTTTGTGAACCATTTTGGAGGAAGTATGTTATGAACAAGAGCAAGTTAAGGATCATCAACAGTATTACCTTTATCAGAAAGAAGAGCCTGTTGACTGGATTCATCTCCATCTATGTGCTCATCTTATTCATTATCAAACTTGTTTTGATCAATATTTTTATCAATTTTTAACATTAACAAATCTTGTTTAAGATTATGGTTATCACTTTTTATATTTTTAAATTCATGTTTTAATTCACTTATCTCTTGTTTAACAATATTAATTTCATGTTGGAGATCATTAATGGTTAATTCTTTGGATTTTTGTTTATTAAACCTGTCCAAAGTTTCTTCAAAACTTATAGTTGATTTAAGTTTTTTACCAGTTTCTTCTTTCAACAAGTTTTTCTTAAACTTATCGAAATAATCTTTTTGTAAATCAGGGTTTTCAATTTGACTTATCAATTTGATCAACAAATTTTCATTTTCTTCACTTTTAGTGAGAGTATTAACAGATTTAACTACATTGCAACAAGAATCTCTGCAACCAAGTTTAATATTAGGAGAATCAGAAGAATCATCAGCAGATTGATAGCAAGAATCAGTTGAAGAAGAAAAATCATCTTCCAAGGACTCAGACGAATTGTTTGAGTCAAGGATTCTGAATAATTCTTCTTGATCATTATCACCAATGTTTAACATGTTAAACTTATTTTTTAGTTTACTAGGTTTTTGTTTACAATCTTTACTGAAATGACCAGGTTTTCCACAGTTGAAACATTTACCTTTCCCAGATCTTTGGTTAACATATTTTTTAGAAACATTTTTCTTTTTAGCATAAAAATCATTAAAATTAGTTCTGTGTTTTTTATAATTTTTGTGACTTTTATCATGTTTTTTACCCTTTTGCCGAGATGGAGCAATTGGGGGCAAACCATATTGTTCACAAAAATTACCCATTTCATATTTAGCTTTTCTTTTAGTTTTTAATTGGTGTTTTAACAATTTTTCATCATTGCACATATTAATACCAAGTTTTTTAATAGTGCTTAAAATATCACCATAAGTTAAATTATCATAATCAATGGAATCATTTTTATCAATTAATTCTTGTTTTACCTTATGAGCAAAGATAGGAGGTAGACCGTCAATAAACTTTTCTTTCCAATAAGGCTTGAAACAATCTTTCCTCTGCATTACTCTGGAGAGGAAAACATCTTGATACCATCTGTAATCAGACATGGTAGGGCATCTCAAATTATTTAGCAAATCAGAAATTCGAGATGAAACATTATATGGAGTACCAACAAAATGTTTGATAATAGTATAAATCAAGGTATTAACACCATCAGGAATACCTCGACCAATACGATCATCAAAAATAGGCAAACCTTCATCATTCTTTTTAACAACATGTTTAATAGAGTCTCTGGAATCTTCTGTGAGATATGAATCCCACCATCCTCGAAGAGTACCAGAAAACCCAGTAGCAAGCAAGTCAACAATTTCAGGCTGATCAAAATCATGATTATTTTGATAAGCAATACCAACCATAGACATATGTCCCATTTTGTTAATAATTTCTTGTTCAGAAAAACTATCAATATTCCATTCATAAATTTTATCAGCAGAAACAGAAAACTGAGTTTGAAAAGGTCTTTCTTCAAACTGAATATCAGGAGGAGTGGGTTTTGAATACCAGTTTTTTGTAAGAAACATGGGTTTGGAAGAACTTCCAACAAATCTTTTGATTTTTGGGAAATCATCTTCAAAAACCTTTTTAATAGAAACAGAAGAAACAGTATCAGAATCTGTATCAGAAACAATTTCTTTTTCATTTCTTGAAATAGTTCGAGCAGCATAGTACTTGTAGAAGTACCTTCAATTTTAACTTTTAAATCAGCAAGCATTTTTTCAACAGTGTCCAGTGTTTTGGATTGAGAAGTTTTAAACTTGAATTTGTTATCAAAACTGGGCAGATTAATCAAAGGCTTCTCAGTCTTAACAGAAATGGATTTTTCAACAGAAGCAGACTTTTCAATAGAAACAGTTTTTTCAACAATTTTTTCTTCAATACGGTCAAGCTGTTGGCCAATGATATGCAAAGACTCATTAGTAAAATTGTTTTGTTCAATAAGACTAACAATAGGAGTTTTATCATCAGCAATTTTGAAAGGAGTAGCTTTAACATCAGTTTTGTCAACAGTTACCAAAATAGTATCAAGAGGTGGATGACTAGACCTGACAATAGTTTTGTCATCTTTAACAAAATTTGATTTCTTTATCATATTCAAATGATTTTTTGAAACTTTATCTTTTGAAACATAATAATTTTCAAGGAAATCAAAGAACAAAATATGCTTTTTCAATTGAAGCATTTTTTCTTTCCATTTTCTTTTAACACGGTCTTTTTCAGACTGAGCAAAATTATTTTGGAAATATTTCCTTTTAGGTCTATTTTTTGAAAGCATGAACTCATTGAACAAAGAAACCATATCAATTTCAAAATCTCTATTCAAAACAGTCAAAACTCTCAATCGGTTAACATTATTGTCAATAGGAGGAAAATCAGAATCAGATGGACAAATGGATCCGGTATCTGAATCATCTTCATTGGCAGGTTTGCTATATGGAGAGGAAGATTCAGGTTTAGTAGAATAGTAAACAGAGCTGATTTGGGATTTATCATTTGAAACACCTTTTAATTTTAAATCAGAAGGTTTTTCAAAATTCTTTTGCAAGAAATCATTGAGATCTTGATCTCTTTTCGAAATACTTTCAGATCCAGCAAAGGAATGTCTTCCTTCGTTGATCCTTAAAGGTGGTTGAATATTTTGAAAACTTATTTTAACAGTACCATCAAGATATTGTTGAATATTCGTGAGATCTAGCTCATCAAAAACAGGTTTAGGAATAGGGGATTCTTGTTCCAACAACCATTCAGTGGGAGGCTTGATATCTTGCCATTGAATCATTTTTGGAACTTGAACTTTAGCATCAGGAGTTGAAAATTGAATTAACATAGTTTTACCAGAAGGTTCTCTATGATTTAAACAACCAGGATTTAACTGAGTACCCAACAATCTGTAATAAATGCGGTAAATCAGAGCAAAAGGTTTACTACCTTCATCCATGATATAACCAGAAGAGGCAACATTCAAAGTCAAAGCTTTAACAATATTAGGATCATCTAAAGCAAGAGTAAGATCAGGATAACAGTTAAAATAAACAGGACCATCATACAAAGAAGCAGTAATCATACCAAGAATGCTGTCTTTAAAGTGCTTAAATCTAGCATCACGCAGACACATGAGAACAGAAGCATTGATACCCTTTCGGGTGAGTGGTTAAATAGCAACTTAAACTATACCAATATGCAAATAACTTTGTTTTTTAGCAATGAAATCATTAATATTTCTTTTGGAAAACAAGCAACATTTTTCATGAATTTTCGAAATAGAATATATTTGTTCAACAGTTCTTACTTTGTAAACGGGATGAAAAGTGGTTTCAGCCCAAACTAGTTTTGTAAATAGTTTTAGTATCAACTTTGGGAATGTTCCATTTTCGGAAATCAGGAAGCTCATTATCTTCAACAGTGTGATCTTCTTCATTTACAATATCAGGAGGACAACCAGTCCTGGAGCTGATAGAGGAGTTGGATCTCCACAACTTATCCATACTATCCTAGTTTTAACACTCAGTTATCATGTTTTTCTCACAACCGTTGCATTTCGTAACACATACCCTAAGCAACCCTATACCACACACATGCCCTACACACCCTCTCTTGGCTCAAACGGGCCTTACAGTCAGGTTCTGGGAATTCACTTTACACCTAGGGTGGCGCCAACGATGGTAAGAAGGGGACACAACAACGAAGCACCAAAGGTTCGGACAAGCACGGACAAGAAACAATGACACAACAACACTATCACCGGCCAGAAAAGAATGGCTCTGATACCATAAAGGGGGAAGGGGATGCACAGCTGAAGGGAAGAGACGGAAGCACAGTGTAATATATGTTGAAAGTAATGTAAGCACAATAAATGAAAGCACAAGTTAAGATAATAAGGCGGTAGAACCTGCCAAGCAATATATATAACAAAATAATTCAAAGTAAATAATCAAAGTAAATGAAAGCAATTTAGAACCGTCTGGTATGGCGGTAATCCTCCATGGTGGCGGTAGCAACAAATAATATAATGAACATGAAACTGAAAATACTTTATTGAAAGTAGAGTTAAACACTTACAGTAATAGTGAATTCAAGATCTCAGAACAGATCAACAGTTACAAAGCTTGAACTAGTCCTAGTTGCAAGGTTTGTAGGGAAAGTAGTAGTAGGAATAAGGTGAACAAGGTAGTAGTAGATAACAGGGAATTATCTCAAAGAAGGCTTCTAAGGAAGAAAACTCTCTCTCTCTAAGAAGTTCTATCAAAAGAATTCTTGTTTTTACATAAGGGACAGCCCCCCTTTAAATAGGCAATATTCTGAACAGTAAAAGTAACATGAACAGTAACATGAATAGTAAAAGTAACATGAACAGTAAAAGTAACATGAACAGTAGAAGCATGCCGAAGGAAGATTCGGAATATTTGAAAGCAGTCTTGAAAGCATGAATAATCTTCTTTTCAGGACCTTGGAAACATGAAGAATCTCCTTTTCAGGATATTATTCTAGCATGGTAGTCAACAGTAGCAGTTTTTAGCATGGGAATGAACAGTAACTTTTTGACCATTGTGCAGGCCAGGCAAATAGGGTGAATCAATTAATCTTGAGCTAAATCATCAGCATCATCTTCATCATGTCCAAACCACTCTTCATTGTAAGGGTAGTAAGGATCTTTTGTAACAGAGGCTTCAGAGGACCGTTCATCATCTGAACCAGCTTTTTCTCCTTTTAACATTTTAATGAGAGCATTTAATGCTTCAGGGTCTTTGCGGATTTCATCCAAAGGAGAACTCACTTTTCTAGGTTTAGCAGATGATTTAACAGATTTAGAAGAGGAAGCAGGTGCATCAAGGACAGGGGATTGATCATGTGAACAGTCTTTAGCAATAGGGAGAGCAACAGGAGATGAAGAATCTCTGGAAATTGTAGCAATAATTTTCTGAGTATGAGGGAATTTACCCTACCATTTCACATACCAACGTCGAGAGAGAATATCACCATCTTTTTCATACTGCCATTTTAATATCCAAGGTATCTTGAAGCGTTTAACAAAGTGAAGCAAAGGGGGGAACTTAGCCCCATGAGCATCAACCTTATAAGACTTCTTGAAACATTCAAAAGCATTAAGTAATGGTTCAGGAAATATGTCAATAAGAGGGCCATATTGAGACCACCAACGGATGAACCAAAGAGGCAGAGAACCAGTGAAATTTTTATCAAAGTTAACAAACCAAGAATGAGACATATTTTCATTCTGGTGAAGCATAAATCTTGACCAAGCAGTGATGTAATCATAGTAGGAATAGGGGATGGGAGAAGAGGGCATTGTTTTGGTAAAATTGGGGGAAGGTCCCCATTTTTCTTCATTAATAACATTGACAATGTAAACACTGTGGTAAATAATTTTGGAGGTATCAACTTTGTCAAAAATGGTGTTAATAATGATAGATTTCTCATTACGCAAGAGATCAGAATAATAATTTAAATTCTTATCTCTATGCTCAGGGATCCAGTGAAATCTTGGAGGGAAATAGCTTTTAGCAAGTTTGAGAGGATCAGAAATTGAGGCTCTGTTGGGTTCAATATAAAAAATGTTTTGAAAATATTGTTTTTTGATGTATTGAGGGATGTTGGAGCTTTTGGGGAAAACAGTCTTAATAGGTCGATTAACAGGGGTTATAGCATAAGGATCATAACATGAGGCAAGAACAAAGGAGTAATTGAACTTAGGGATAGTACCTAGTGGTGTGAAACGGTTAACAATGTCCAAAGAGGAAACAGGTTCAGTTTTAACAATTGGATTAACAGTGGCAGGTGTCTTGTCTTTCGACCTTCTACTTGCCATTGGAACACTGCAGAAATTCACGGGTAAGGAAATCAGGGATGGAATTTTGAGATCCTTTAATATATTCAATATCAAAATCAAAAACACTTAAAATAGCTTGCCATCTGGCAAAAATGTGTTTTGAAGCAATATTTTCAACATCTTTTTCAATAACATACTTAGCACTTTTGCAATCAATACGTAACAAAAACTTTTGGTTTAACAAATCACTTTGAAACTTTGAAATACATAGTACTATAGATAAAATTTCTTTTTTAATAGTACTATAATTTAACTGTGCATTATTCCAGATTCCAGAATAGAAACGGACAATTTGTTCAGGAGACTCAGGGGAAACTCTCTGTTTCAGAATACCACCATAACCAATGTCAGAGGCATCGGTTTCAACAATTTTGAAAGCACCAATAGTGGGAATACCAAGACACGGCAATGTCTTAACATGAGATTTGATCTGTTTAACAAGAGAAGTATGGACATCAGACCAAGATGGAGGGTTGCTTTTTAGCCGATCAAAAAGAGGTTTACATTGTTTCCTCATATCCTTGTAGAAATCAGCAACATAATTCAATGACCCAAGAAATCTTTGGAGCTGAGTTTTATCAGTGATAACATCAGGAAATTTATCAGCAAATTGTATGGCTCTATCAATAGGACGAATTTGTCCTTCAGAGATGTCATAGCCAAGAAAACGTACTTTTGTTTGAAACAGTTTAATTTTCTTAGCCGAGACAACAAGACCATTTCTCTTAATAGTATCTAGAAACGAGTACAAATGTTTCTAGTGTTCATCAATGGAATTGGAGTAAACAAGAACATTATCAATATAAACAATGGTGAAGTGGCTAAAGAGGTTGAAGATATCATTCATGATGTTTTGGAATTCACTAGGGGCATTCTTAAGTCCGAAAGGCATAACATTCCACTCATAATGTCCAAAAGGAGTGGTAAAAGCAGTTTTGTACCTATCCTTCTCATTAATCTGGATTTGCCAGAATCCTGATTTCATATCAAATTTTGAGAATATGACAGCCTCACTCAATCTATGGACCAGGTCATTCTTGTTGGGAATAGGATACCGAATCCATTCCAAAACCTTGTTCAAAGGTTTATAGTTAATAACTAGGCGAGGAGTTCCTCTCTCTATCTCCGCATTCTTTTGAACATAGAAAGCAGAGCAAGACCAAGGGGACTTGCTATTCCTAATCAGTTTTTTCTCTAACAAATCATGGATTTCTTTTTTACAAAATTCAACAGTTTCAGCATTCATTTGAATTGGACGAGCCTTAGTGGGAATGTTTTTCTCATCAAAGTCTTTAACATAAGGCAAGTCAACAATATGTTTCTTCCTATGCCAAAAAGCATTTGGAACATCAGAGCAAACATCATCACTTAACATTTTTTGGAAATTATCAATTTTTGATTGCAACAATTTATTGGAAAGTTGTTCAGCAATTTTCTTGTATCTAACCTCTTGTTGAAGGAAATTAAGATGTTTGATTTTAGCATGAAGCAGATTGGAAGCATTATCAGTATCAATCTCAAATTTTGAAGCAAATTTGAATTTAACTTTTTGACCAAAAGGGTCAGTAGTAATACCATCATGTTCAACAAGAAAAGGATACAAAGCATTTATAAAAGGCAAGCCAAGAATCACTTTGTCAGTCATATTTTTGACTAAAACAGAAGGAATCTTGAAACAGATATTATCATGGCAAACATGAGCATTATTCAATTCATATTTAATCTTCATTTGGGAACCATTAGCAGAAATCAATTTTTCAGTTGATTTTTCAAAATATTTTGAAGGAATCAATCCTTCTTGGATACAGTTCATATCAGCACCAGAATCAATCATGGCAATAACAATGAAGTGGTAATCATGGGAAACAACAATTTTAACTTTTGTAAACCATTTCGGAGGAAGTATCTTATTAAAAAGAGCAAGTTGAGAATCAGTGATACCTTTATCAAAAAGAAGAGCCTGTTGACTGGATTCGTCTCCATCTATGTGCTCATCTTGTTCATTATCAGATTTATTTTGGTCAATATTTTTATCAATTTTTAGCATTAACAATTCTTGTTTAAGATTGTTGTTATCACTTTTCATGATTTTAAATCCATGTTTTAATTCACTTATCTCTTGTTTAACAATATTAATTTCATGTTGGAGATCATTGACAGTTAAATCTTTTGATTTCCTTTTATTAAATCTTTCTAAGGTTTCTTCAAAACTTATTGTTGATTTAAGTTTTTTACCAGTTTCTTCTTTTAACAAGTTTTTCTTAAACTTATCCAAATAATCTTTTTGTAAATCAGGGTTTTCAATTTGACTTATCAATTTGATCAACAAATTTTCATTTTCTTCACTTTTAGTGAGAGTATTAACAGATTTAACAACATTGCAACAAGAATCTCTACAACCAAGTTTAATATTAGGAGAATCAGAAGAATCATCAGCAGATTGATAGCAAGAATCAGTTGAAGAAAGATCATCTTCCAAAGAATCAGACGAATTGTTTGATTCAAGGATTCTGAATAATTCTTCTTGATCATTATTACCAATGTTTAAAATGTTAAACTTGTTTTTCAACTTACCAGGTTTTTGTTTACAGTCTTTACTAAAATGACCAGGTTTTCCACAGTTGAAACATTTACCTTTTCCAGATCTTTGGTTAACATGTTTTTTAGAAACATTTTTCTTTTTAGCATAAAAATCATTAAAATTAGTTCTGTGTTTTTTATAATTTTTGTGACTGTTATCATGTTTTTTGATTTGTTTGCAATGATGATCTCTGTGATTTGGACGAGGAGAAATAAAATCAAATTGGGTGAAGACACTTTCCCTTTAATGAAGATAAACTCCATGGCTAGGGATTCAGTCCAAGAATTCCAACAACTCCGACCTTTCCATGCTAAGATCCCCATGACTGCCAAGTCAGTGGGGTGGCGGTCTCCTCTAGTGGGATAAGTCAAGATGAACTTTGACGGCCCACTTTTCTCCCAAGATGACACTACTGGTCTCGATATTATAATCCATAATGATCATGGATTAGTTATGGCTGCTCTATCACAACAAATTCGATTGCCTACTTCGGTAGAGTTGGTGGAAGTGTTAGTAGCATGTCGAGCACTCTAGTTTGCTCATGAGTTAGGTTTTAACAGGTTGGTATTGGAAGGTGACTTAGAAACTATCATCAACTCTATCACTGGTGACAATATGGAGTCCTTTTCTTTTGGACATATTCTCTAGGATATTAAATCTATGCTTTCTGGTTTAAATAATGTATCTATCGGTCATGTAAGAAGACGAGGTAATTGTGTAGCCCATAGGCTTGCTAGAAGGGCTATTAGTAATTCTTATTATGATATCATTGATGTTTAGAATCATGATCTTATTATGATTGAGTAATAATATTCTTATCCCCTCTGGGTTTTTTCTCAAAATAATAATAATAATAATAATAATAATAATAATAAATAAATAAATAGGTATTAAATAGGAATTCATAGCTAATGTAATCAAATTTATGAATTAGAAAAATTAACGGTTAATACAAATTACAAAGGTATATAGCTATTATAATCTAATTTATAAATTATTGAATTATATATATATATATATATATATAGAAACAATAGATTTCAATTAATGATATTCGTTTCTTGGTAATTTGTGATACCCTAATTTCATTTGTATTGGAATATTGTTTGAGTGTGTGTTCTACAGACTACGGTTGTGTATTGACCTACACATTGGGTATTTTTACTAGGTGAATCTTGAGTTTATAAATAACTAGTTTGAAACCTCATGTATATGCACGAATACACTTAAAGATATACAATAAAATGCATAATATAATTCTTATATATATATATATATATATATAATTTAAATACTATTGATAGTTGTTTCAAAAAAAAAAAAAAAATACTATTGATAGTCATTTTTATATTTTATTAATGTAGGGACTCGATTTGGAAGGATCCTCTGAATCTAGAAGGGGTATAATCCTGTAGGCCCCAAAACAATAAATTTGTAGAGAGTGGGTCGAAGAAATTGGCCCTTACAAGTAAACGGAACTTCATCATGGATTCATCGCCATTGAAGGCTAAGTGCCTGGATTCTTTGCTAAAATTTCTCCTCGGCATTTGTCCGAGGAGCTTGGCCCCTCCCCCCCCTTTTCCTCAGGGGGGATCCCATACATTATATACCCTTCACCCAACCAATCCTAGCCCTACATTTGTTGAGCAATCAGGACATTACTCAGGTGCCTGTCCTATCAGCCGCCTTCCCATACTCTTTGTGGGTCACGGCAACCAAGGCGGCACTGGTGCGGAGTTCTTTCCTCATTAATGCTGCCAGGGCGGTAGTCAGGTGCATTAAGTGCGGAGGTGACAGTCTGTCGTGAACTTGTTCCTCCTCCAGGTTTCCATTGCTGGCACGTGGTACTTCCTCTCTGCTCTTGGAGTAGTCAGGAAGGTTCCCTTAAGTGTGTTGCCGGTTGTCTGAAGGTATCGGACGCCCGAGGACGGGGTCGTCCTCGGCGTGGCCTGTTGGGCTCCTGGGCTTCTCGTTTTCCTCCTCGGGTCTTGGGTGCCTCCTCGGCTCGGGCCTCCGGCCTTGGAACGAAGTGGGCTGGGCCGTAAGACTTGTTTGCCCCACAATAGCCCTTCAAAATCTTGCTGTCCGCATCCTCGGGCGGAGAGGAGGATTTTGATGCCCTCGGGCCTGCGACGCGTCCCATCGAGCTTGGCCCTCTGTTAGTACTGGAGTCTTTTCATCTGCCCCAGACGTGTTAATGGCGCCTCGAAGCACGCAATGCGCCCTCCATTAAATCCAGGTGGCTCTGTGCTCCCCACGTTCAACGGGAGGATGGCAATCCAACGGTGGGGATTCACTCAATCATTTATGGGCGAGAAAACCCGTACGGCTTTTGACTTGGGGTATAAATACCCTCTCAAAAAGTAGTTCCCTTTGTTTACTCGTAGCTAAGAGTTCTTTGCACATACATCCTAAGTCCAGCCAACTTTCCACCTTCATCTCCAGCATAAAAAGCCTGTCTGAGGAGCTTCTCCTTATTTCTGTAAGTCACTCTATCTCTCTTTGAGCTTTCTTCTTCTCTATTCCTTCTTCTCTTTCATTCGCTCTTTCTTAGCCCCTTTTGGGCGTCACTTGGGATGGGTAGATTTAAGAAATACGTCTACACTGAGGAGGCGATGGAGAAATTCATCGCCGATTATAAGATACCCAGCAACGTGGGCTTGAGGTATTGTGAGGAGGGGGAGTGGCACCTTCGGAGGCAAGAGGGTGAGGTGGTGATTCCCATCGTTGCCTTCATTGAAGGTGGCATGAGAATCCCCATGGGACTGGTGATGAGGGGCTACCTAACGTACTTCCGGCTAGCCCCCACCCAGTGTGCCACCAATGTCTTCAGAATTCTGGGTTGTGTGGACGCCCTGAACGAGAAGATGGGGCTGAGGTTGACCCACAACGACGTAAACTGGTGTTATAACCTCTAGTGCCTGAAGGGCAAATCGTACTACCTGAAGACCAGGGATGACAGGGTCCGGCTTATCCAGTGCCTCCCTGAGTCCAGCAAGGGGCTGAACAAGGACTTCCTCATTGTGTCTGGAGAGTGGCACGATGGCCTTCACTGCCCAACGACGGAGGGGACCCCAGGTGGGGCAGTGGGAAAATGAGGGGAGGGCACTAGGACCTTAATCAATTTCATTCTTTACTTCGTCCATTTCTTTTTGCTCCATTCGGTTACTAATGTGAATGTGTTTTCTTTCTGCAGATCCGCACGCCTTCACGCGCCACTTCAGCCTGATCAACCGGGAAGACTTGTAGAAAGCGCTGAGGGCAGAGGTTTTCGTGAACGAAGCCAACAATCAAGTTAGGGCCGCTCACCAGATCTTAAGATACGACCCGATTCAGAAATCGTTTGTGGCACCGAAGTACGTGATCAGGGCAAAGGATCCTCGGCTGTGGAAAATAACCGTGACCGAGGACGGGTTCCAGTTCCCCGAGGAGCCCTTCACATCAGAAGGCGTAGCACCTGCGGGTCTCTCCTCCTCCCTTAGATTCTCAAAGGCCGCTGAAGAAGGCCTAGAGAGGGAAGAGGAAGTTGCAGATTTTGGCCTCGCCGAGGACGAGTTTGACGTGTTTGAACAAGTTCACCAGTCCGAGGACCCACCAGGAGACTTGGGTGACCCTCGCTTGACAGAAGCAGATTTCCTAGCGTCCAAGTCCCCTCCCCGGCACGAGATGGGTTACAAGAAAAGGCCCCAATCCAGCCTGTTGGATCTGATCGAAGGCCAACCGGGGAAGTCAAAGCCAAAGCTTCCTCCTCCTCCTCCCAAGACTCACTCTGCCCAGGGCAGGTCGACCCCTACCCAGTCAAGGCCTCCTCCTTCTCCGCCTCAGACGAGCCTGCCTTCTAGGCACGAGCCCTCCAATTCTAAGCATAAAAAGGATAAGGGCAAAAGGCCAGTTGAGGAAAAGCCTGGGTCCCCCCGGGAGGAAGGCGATAATCGGCGGCCGTCATAACAGTTGAAGATAGGCTCCCGAGGCTAGGATAAGCAGGTTGATACCCAGCCCCAGGCTTAGGCCTGGCTTCCTGCCCCAATGCTCCATGGGGGCCCCCTGAGGGACGACTCTTCCCTCAGGGACTTTAAAGAGGGCGAAGGCGCGTATGTGGCCGACGCGCTGGAAAGGTGCCTGCTACTCCCAGCGGACATGACGGAGCTGGGGACTATGAGGAGCAGAGAGGTCTTCCTCTGCCTCAAGCGGTACTTGGGAATGGTAAGTCCCTCAACACTTACGATTTTTTCTAGTTCCAGTTTTTTCTTCCCCTTTTCTGAGCTCGACTGATTGTGTACTCGTTTTGTTTGGCAGGCCGTTCAGGCCACTTATAGGTTAGAGGACGCGGCCCGTGACCAGGGGAAAGCCATGGACGTGGAGCGTGAGAAACGCTTGGAGGCCACTCGGACCCTTAAAAACTCCGAGGCTAATCTTGCCAAGGCCCGGGAGGAGCTGAGGGCGATGACCAATGCTCAGGATAACGCCCTGTCAGGCCTCGCCGGCTTCCAGAAGCAGGCCGAAGATCAGTCAAAGCGCCTGGGCGAAGCAGAGGAGCAGCTGAAGATTGCAAAGGAGCTGCTTGCTGATCTGCCAAAAAAGGTGGCTGTTGCCGAGGAAGCCAAGAGGGTGGCTGAGTGGGCCTAGGATAAGGCTGTGAGGGCCAAGTTTGAGGCTGACCAAGGCAAGGAGGAGGCCCTGGCCACTAAGCAGGAAGCCGAAGAGGAGGCCTATGCTGCGGGGATGGCTGAGACAGAAGCAGCCTTTAAGGCTCAAGTCCCCGGGTTGTGCAGGCGCTACTCTGCTGAGGTTTGGAGGGAGGCTCTTAGACAGGCTGGGGTCGAGGCCTCGTCCGACTTGTGGAAGGAGGAGAGTGTGTACTACCCTCCTGCCATCCGCGAGGCAACTCCAGGTGGCACTGAGGCCGGAGAGGCTGCAGAGGAAGCCGGTGCTACCACGGGTGAGGACGCCTTAGTTGCTGAACCTACGGGTGAGCTTGTCAAAGGAAATGATCCTCCCGAGGTAGCCGAAACAGGTGAGGGCCCCAATGAGGAAGCGCCCTGCGAGGTTGCGAAATCCTCCTCTGAAGCCGAGGTTCCTTCCGCTGAGGAGGCAGCCGTTCCTGCCGAGCCTTTGCAGGCCGTCTCTCTTGGCCAGAGCTCAGAAAGCCCTGAAGTTGCCACGGACCAGCCACCTACTGAGGGAGGAAAATAAGTGGAAAGGGCAGGCCCCTCGGCCCTCCTGTCTCTCTTGTCCTTTGCATCTTTCTTTTTCCCATTTTTTTTTTTTTATATTGTAATGTGACGTTCACCATGTAACCTTTATGGATTTAATGCAATGTGATTTTTATTTCTCTTTCCAATTGTTCTGGCTGTTTGTACATCTGCGTGTTATTCGTTTTCTCTTTCTTTTTTTTTTACTTGCATGATTTTATCATCAATTGTACTTCGGCCAGTCATGCCAGCGATTGTAATAACGTGAAGGCACGTATGCATAGGCAGGCCTTTTATGTCTCCAGGACCAGGTAGGACTCTTGCTTTCCCAACATTCTAACACTTAGAATTTTTCGGAGTAGTTACTTTCCCCATAGGCTTGAGCCCGAGTACCATGCAATGCCTTGGCTCTACCGAACACTTAGTCTTTTGGAGTAGTTAGTTTCCCCATAGGCCTGAGTCCGAGGACCATGCAGTGCCTTGGTTCTGTCTAACACTTAGTCTTTGAAGTAGTTAGTTTCCCCATAGGCCTGAGTCCGAGGACCATGCAGTGCCTTGGTTTTGTCTAACACTTAGTCTCTGAAGTAGTTAGTTTCCCCATAGGCCTGAGTCCGAGGACCATGCAGTGCCTTGGTTCTGTCTAACAATTAGTCTCTGAAGTAGTTAGTTTCCCCATAGGCCTGAGTCCGAGGACCATGCAGTGCCTTGGTTCTGTCTAACACTTAGTCTCTGAAGTAGTTAGTTTCCCTATAGGCCTGAGTCCGAGGACCATGCAGTGCCTTGGTTCTGTCTAATACAAAGTCTCTGAAGTAGTTAGCTTCCCCAAAGGCCTAAGTCCGAGAACCATGCAGTGACTTGGTTCTGTCTAACACTTAGTCTCTGAAGTAGTTAGTTTCCCCATAGGCCTGAGTCTGAGGACCATGCAGTGCCTCGGCTCTGTCTAACACTTAGTTTTTTGAAGTAGTTAGTTTCCCTATAGGCCTGAGTTCGAGGACCATGCAGTGCCTTGGTTCTGTCTAACACTTAGTCTTTTGAATAAGTAAGTTTCCCCATAGGCCTGAGTCCGAGGACCATGCAGCGCCTTGGTTCTGTCTAACACTTAGTCTTTTGAAATAGTTAGTTTCCCTATAGGCCTGAGTCTGAGGACAATGCAGTGCCTCGGCTCTGTCTAACACTTAGACTTTGAAGTAGTTAGTTTCCCCATAGGCTTGAGTCAGAGGACCAAGCAGTGCCTTGATTCTGTCTAACACTTAGTCTTTTGAAGTAGTTAGTTTCCCCATAGGCCTGAGTCCGAGGACCATGCAGTGCCATGGTTCTGTCTAACACTTAGTCTTTGAAATAGTTAGTCTCCCTATAGGCCTGAGTCCGAGGACCATGCAGTGCCTTAGTTCTGTCTAACCCTTAGTCTCTGAAGTAGTTAGTTTCCCCATAGGCCTGAGTCGAAGGACCATGCAGTGCCTTGCTTCTCTCCAACACATAGTCTTTAAAGTGGTTAGTTTCCCCATAGGCCTGAATTCGAGGACCATGCAGTGTCTTGGTTCTGTTTAATACTTAGTCTTTGAAGTAGTTAGTTTCCCCATAGGCCTGAGTCCGAGGACCATGCAGTGCCTTAGTTCTGTCTAACACTTACTCTCTGAAGTAGTTAGTTTCCCCATAGTCCTGAGTCCGAGGACCATGCAGTGCCTTGGTTCTGTATAACACTTAGTCTTTGAAGTAGTTAGTTTCCCCATAGGCTTGAGTCCGAGGACCATGCAGTGCCTTGGTTCTGTATAACACTTAGTCTTTGAAGTAGTTAGTTTCCCCATAGGCCTGAGTCCGAGGACCATGCAGTGCCTTGGTTCTGTCTAACACTTAGTCTTTGAAGTAGTTAGTTTCCCCATAGGCCTGAGTCTGAGGACCATGCAATGCCTTGGTTCTGTATAACACTTAGCCTTTTGAAGTAGTTAGTTTCCCCATAGGCCTGAGTCCGAGGACCATGCAGTGCCTTGGTTCTGTCTAACACTTAGTCTTTTGAAGTAGTTAGTTTCCCCATAGGCCTGAGTCCGAGGACCATGCAGTGCCTTGGTTCTATCTAACACTTAGTCTCTGAAGTAGTTAGTTTCCCCATAGTCCTGAGTCCGACGACCATGCAGTGCCTTGGTTCTGTCTAACACTTAGTCTTTTGAAGTAGTTAGTTTTCCCATAGGCCTGAGTCCGAGGACCATGCAGCGCCTTGGTTCTGTATAACACTTAGTCTTTGAAGTAGTTAGTTTCCCCATAGGCCTGAGTCCGAGAACCTTGCAGTGCCTTGGTTCTATCTAACACTTAATCTCTGAAGTAGTTAGTTTTGCCATAGGCCTGAGTCCGAGGACCATGCAGTGCCTTGGTTCTGTCTAACGCTTAGTCTTTGAAATAGTTAGTTTCCCCATAGGCCTGAGTCGAAGGACCATGCAGTGCCTTGGTTCTGTCTAACACTTAGTCTTTAAAGTGGTTAGTTTCCCCATAGGCCTGAATTCGAGGACCATGCCGTGCCTTGGTTCTGTCTAATACTTAGTCTTTGAAGCAGTTAGTTTCCTAATAGGCCTGAGTCCAAGGACCATGCAGTGCCTTCGTTCTGTCTAACACTTAGTCTCTGAAGTAGTTAGTTTCCCCATAGTCCTGAGTCCAAGGACCTTGCAGTGCCTTGGTTCTGTCTAACACTTAGTCTTTGAAGTAGTTAGTTTCCCTATAGGCCTGAGTCCGAGGACCATACAGTGCCTTGGTTCTGTCAAGCACTTAGTTTTTTGAAGTAGTTAGTTTACCCATAGGCCTGAGTCCGAGGACCATGCAGTGCCTTGGTTCTGTCTAACACTTTGTCTTTTGAAGTAGTTAGTTTCCCCATAAGCCTGAGTCCGAGGACCATGCAGCGCCTTGGTTCTGTCTAACACTTAGTCTTTTGAAGTAGTTAGTTTCCCCATAGGCCTGAGTCCGAGGACCATGCAGTGCCTTAGTTCTGTCTAACACTTAGACTTTGAAGTAGTTAGTTTCCCCATAGGCCTGAGTCCGAGGACCATGCAGTGCCTTGGTTCTGTCTAACACTTAGTCTTTTGAAGTAGTTAGTTTTCCCACAGGCCTGAGTCCGAGGACCATGCAGTGCCATGGTTCTGTCTAACACTTAGTCTTTGAAATAGTTAGTTTCCCTATAGGCCTGAGTCCGAGGACCATGCAGTGCCTTGGTTCTGTCTAACACTTAGTCTCTGAAGTTGTTAGTTTCCCCATAGGCCTGAGTCCGAGGACCATGCAGTGCCTTGCTTCTCTCCAACACTTAGTCTTTAAAGTGGTTAGTTTCCCCATAGGCCTGAATTCGAGGACCATGCAGTGCCTTGGTTCTGTCTAACACTTAGTCCTTTGAAGTAGTAAGTTTCCCCATAGGCCTGAGTCCGAGGACCATGCAGTGCCTTGGTTCTGTCTAACACTTAATCTCTGAAGTAGTTAGTTTTCCCATAGGCCTGAGTTCGAGGACCATGCAGCGCCTTGGATCTGTCTAACACTTAGTCTCTAAAGTAGTTAGTTTCCCCATAGGCCTGAGTCCGAGGACCATGCAGTGCCTTGGTTCTGTCTAACACTTAGTCTTTTGAAGTAGTTAGTTTCCCCATAGGCCTGAGTCCAAGGACCATGCAGTGCCTTCGTTCTGTCTAACACTTAGTCTCTGAAGTAGTTAGTTTCCCCATAGTCCTGAGTCCAAGGACCATGCAGTGCCTTGGTTTTGTCTAACACTTAGTCTCTGAAGTAGTTAGTTTACCCATAGGCCTGAGTCTGAGGACCATGCAGTGCCGTGCTTCTCTCTAACACTTAGTCTTTAAAGTGGTTAGTTTCCCTATAGGCCTGAATTCGAGGACCATGCAGTGCCTTGGTTCTGTCTAACACTTAGTCTTTTGAAGTAGTAAGTTTCCCCATAGGCCTGAGTCCGAGGACCTTGCAGTGTCTTGGTTCTGTCTAACACTTAGTTTTTTGAAATAGTTAGTTTCCCCATAGGCCTGAGTCCGAGGACCATGCAGTGCCATGGTTCTGTCTAACACTTAGTCTTTGAAATAGTTAGTTTCCCTATAGGCATGAATCCGAGGACCATGCAGTGCCTTGGTTCTGTCTAACACTTAGTCTCTGAAGTAGTTAGTTTACCCATAGGCCTGAGTCTGAGGACCATGCAGTGTCGTGCTTCTCTCCAACACTTAGTCTTTAAAGTGGTTAGTTTCCCCATAGGCCTGAATTCGAGGACCATGCAGTTCCTTGGTTCTGTCTAACACTTAGTCTTTTGAAGTAGTAAGTTTCCCCATAGGCCTGAGTCCGAGGACCTTGCAGTGTCTTGGTTCTGTCTAACACTTAGTTTTTTGAAATAGTTAGTTTCCCCATAGGCCTGAGTCCGAGGACCATGCAGTGCCTTGGTTCTGTCTAACACTTAGACTTTGAGGTAGTTAGTTTCCCCATAGGCCTGAGTCCGAGGATCATGCAGTGCCTTGGTTCTGTCTAACACTTAGTCTTTTGAAGTAATTAGTTTCCCCATAGGCCTGAGTCCGAGGACCATGCAGTGCCATGGTTCTGTCTAACACTTAGTCTTTGAAATAGTTAGTTTCCCTATAGGCTTGAGTCCGAGGACTATGCAGTGCCCTGGTTCTGTCTAGCACTTAGTCTCTGAAGTAGTTAGTTTCCCCATAGACCTGAGTCCGAGGACCATGCAATGCCTTGCTTCTCTCCAACACTTAGTCTTTAAAGTGGTTAGTTTCCCCATAGGCCTGAATTCGAGGACCATGCAGTGCCTTGGTTCTGTCTAGCACTTAGTCTTTGAAGTAGTTAGTTTCCCCATAGGCCTGAATCTGAGGACCATGCAGTGCCTTAGTTCTGTCTAACACTTAGGCTCTGAAGTAGTTAGTTTCCCCATAGTCCTGAGTCCGAGGACCATGCAGTGCCTTAGTTTTGTATAACACTTAGTCTTTGAAGTAGTTAGTTTCCCCATAGGCTTGAGTCCGAGGACCACGCAGTGCCTTGGTTCTGTATAACACTTAGTCTTTGAAGTAGTTAGTTTCCCCATAGGCCTGAGTACGAGGACCATGCAGTGCCTTGGTTCTGTCTAACACTTAGTCTTTGAAGTAGTTAGTTTCCCCATAGGCCTGAGTCCGAGGACCATTCACTGCCTTGGTTCTGTCTAACACTTAATCCTTTGAAGTAGTTAGTTTCCCCATAGGCCTGAGTCCGAGGACCATGCAGTGCCTTGGTTCTGTATAACACTTTGTCTTTTGAAGTAGTTAGTTTCCCTATAGGCCTGAGTCCGAGGACCATAGAGTGCCTTGGCTCTGTCTAACACTTAGTCTTTTGAATTAGTTAGTTTCCCCATAGGCCTGAATCCGAGGACCATGCAATGCCTTGGTTCTGTCTAACACTTTGTCTTTGAAGTAGTTAGTTTCCGCATAGGCCTGAGTCCGAGGACCATGCAGTGTCTTGGTTCTGTCTATTACTTAGTCTTTGAAGTAGTTAGTTTCCCCATAGGCCTGAGTCCGACGATCATGCAGTGCCTTGCTTCTGTCTAACACTTAGTCTCTGAAGTAGTTAGTTTCCCCATAGTCCTGAGTCCGAGGACCATGGAGTCCCCTGGTTCTGTCTAACATTTAGTCTCTGAAGTAGTTAGTTTTCTCATAGGCCTGAGTCCGAGGACCATGCAGCGCCTTGGTTCTGTCTCACACTTAGTTTTTGAAGTAGTTAGTTTCCCCATAGGCCTGAGTCCGAGGACCGTGCAGTGCCTTGGTTCTGTTTAACACTTTGTCTTTGTAGTAGTTAGTTTGCCCATAGGCCTGAGACCGAGGACCATGCAGTGCCTTGGTTCTATCTAACACATCGTCTCTGAAGTAGTTAGATTTCCCATAAGCCTGAGTCCGAGGACCATGCAGCGCCTTGGTTCTGTCTAACACTTAGTCTCTAAAGTAGTTAGTTTCCCAATAGGCCTGAGTCCGAGGACCATGCAGTGCCTTGCTTCTGTCTAACACTTAGTCTTTAAAGTGGTTAGTTTCAGCATAGGCCTGAATCCGAGGACCATGCAGTGCCTCGGTTCTGTCTAACACTTAGTCTCTGAAGTAGTTAGTTTCCCCATAGGCCTGAGTCCGAGGACCATGCATTGCCTTGGTTCTATCTAACACTTAGTCTCTGAAGTAGTTAGTTTCCCCATAGGCCTGCGTCCGAGGACCATGCAACGCCTTGGTTCAGTCTAACACTCAGTCTCTGAAGTAGTTAGTTTCCCCAAAGGCTTGAGTCCGAGGACCATGCAGCGCCTTGGTTCTGTCTAACACTTAGTCTTTGAAGTAGTTAGTTTCCCCAAAGGCCTGAGTCCGAGGACCATGCAGTGCCTTGGTTCTGTCTAACACTTAGTCTTTGAAGTCTTAGATTCCCTATAGTCCAGAGTCCGAGGACCATGGAGTGCGTTGGTTCTGTCTAACACTTAGTCTTCGAAGTAGTTAGTTTCCCCGTAGGCCTGAGTCCGAGGGCCATGCAGTGCCTTGGTTCTGTCTAACACTTAGTCTTAGAAGTAGTTAGACTCCCCCTAGGCCTGAGTCCGAGGACCATGCAGTGCCTTGGTTCTGTCTAATACTTAGTCTTTGAAGTAGTTAGTTTCCCCATAGGCTTGAGTCCGAGGACCATGCAGTGCCCTGGTTCTGTCTAACACTTTGTCTTTGACGTAGTTAGTTTCCCCATAGGCCTGAGTCCGAGGACCACGCAGTACCTTCGTTCTGTCTAACACTTAGTCTTTGAAGTTGTTAGTTTCCACACAGGCCTGAGTCCGAGGACCATGCAGTGCCTTGGTTCTGTCTAAGACTTAGTCTTTGTAGTAGTTAGATTCCCCATAGGCCTGAGTCCGAGGACCATGTAGTGCCTTGGTTCTGTCTAACACTTAGTCTTTGAAGTAGTTAGTTTCCCCATAGGCCTTAGTCCGAGGACCAAGCAGTGCCTTGGTTCTGTCTAACACTTAGTCTTTGAAGTAGTTAGTTTCCCCACAGGCCTGAGTCCGAGGACCATGCAGTGCCTTGGTTCTGTCTAACACTTAGACCTTGAAGTAGTTAGTTTCCCCATAGGCCTGAGTCCGAGGACCATGCAGTGCCTTGGTTCTGTCTAACACTTAGTCTTTTGAAGTAGTTAGTTTCCCCATAGGCCTGAGTCCGAGGACCATGCAGTGCCATGGTTCTGTCTAACACTTAGTCTTTGAAATAGTTAGTTTCCCTATAGGCCTGAGTCCGAGGACCATGCAGTGCCTTGGTTCTGTCTAACACTTAGTCTCTGAAGTAGTTAGTTTCCCATAGGCCTGAGTCCGAGGACCATGCAGTGCCTTGCTTCTCTCCAACACTTATTCTTTAAAGTGGTTAGTTTCCCCATAGGCCTGAATTCGAGGACCATGCAGTGCCTTGGTTCAGTCTAACACTTAGTCTTATGAAGTAGTAAGCTCCCCCATAGGCCTGAGTCCGAGGACCATGCAGCGCCTTGGTTCTGTCTAACACTTAGTCTTTTGAAATAGTTAGTTTCCCCATAGGCCTGAGTCCGAGGACCATGCAGTGCCTTGGTTCTGTCTAGCACTTAGAGCTTGAAGTAGTTAGTTTCCCCATAGGCCTGAGTCCGAGGACCATGCAGTGCCTTGGTTCTGTCTAACACTTAGTCTTTTGAAGTAGTTAGTTTCCCCATAGGCCTGAGTCCGAGGACCATGCAGTGCCATGGTTCTGTCTAACACTTAGTCTTTGAAATAGTTAGTTTCCCTATAGGCCTGAGTCCGAGGACCATGCAGTGCCTTGGTTCTGTCTAACACTTAGTCTCTGAAGTAGTTAGTTTCCCCATAGGCCTGAGTCTGAGGACCATGCAGTGCCGTGCTTCTCTCCAACACTTAGTCTTTAAAGTGGTTAGTTTCCCCATAGGCCTGAATTCGAGGACCATGCAGTGCCTTGGTTCTGTCTAACACTTAGTCTTTTGAAGTAGTAAGTTTCCCCATAGGCCTGAGTCCGAGGACCTTGCAGTGCCTTGGTTCTGTCTAACACTTAGTCTTTTGAAATAGTTAGTTTCCCCATAGGCCTGAGTCCGAGGACCATGCAGTGCCTTGGTTCTGTATAACACTTTGTCTTTTGAAGTAGTTAGTTTCCCTATAGGCCTGAGTCCGAGGACCATAGAGTGCCTTGGCTCTGTCTAACACTTAGTCTTTTGAATTAGTTAGTTTCCCCATAGGCCTGAATCCGAGGACCATGCAATGCCTTGGTTCTGTCTAACACTTTGTCTTTGAAGTAGTTAGTTTCCGCATAGGCCTGAGTCCGAGGACCATGCAGTGCCTTGGTTCTGTCTATTACTTAGTCTTTGAAGTAGTTAGTTTCCCCATAGTCCTGAGTCCGACGATCATGCAGTGCCTTGCTTCTGTCTAACACTTAGTCTCTGAAGTAGTTAGTTTCCCCATAGTCCTGAGTCCGAGGACCATGCAGTCCCCTGGTTCTGTCTAACATTTAGTCTCCGAAGTAGTTAGTTTTTTCATAGGCCTGAGTCCGAGGACCATGCAGCGCCTTGGTTCTGTCTCACACTTAGTTTTTGAAGTAGTTAGTTTCCCCATAGGCCTGAGTCCGAGGACCGTGCAGTGCCTTGGTTTTGTTTAACACTTAGTTTTTGAAGTAGTTAGTTTGCCCATAGGCCTGAGTCCGAGGACCATGCAGTGCCTTGGTTCTATCTAACACATAGTCTCTGAAGTAGTTAGATTTCCCATAAGCCTGAGTCCGAGGACCATGCAGCGCCTTGGTTCTGTCTAACACTTAGTCTCTAAAGTAGTTAGTTTCCCCAAAGGCCTGAGTCCGAGGACCATGCAGTGCCTTGCTTCTGTCTAACACTTAATCTTTAAAGTGGTTAGTTTCAGCATAGGCCTGAATCCGAGGACCATGCAGTGCCTCGGTTCTGTCTAACACTTAGTCTCTGAAGTAGTTAGTTTCCCCACAGGCCTGAGTCCGAGGACCATGCAGTGCCTTGGTTCTGTCTAACACTTAGTCTCTGAAGTAGTTAGTTTCCCCATAGGCCTGCGTCCGAGGACCATGCAACGCCTTGGTTCAGTCTAACACTCAGTCTCTGAAGTAGTTAGTTTCCCCAAAGGCTTGAGTCCGAGGACCAAGCAGCGCCTTGGTTCTGTCTAACACTTACTCTTTGAAGTAGTTAGTTTCCCCAAAGGCCTGAGTCCGAGGACCATGCAGTGCCTTGGTTCTGTCTAACACTTAGTCTTTGAAGTAGTTAGATTCCCTATAGTCCAGAGTCCGAGGACCATGGAGTGCGTTGGTTCTGTCTAACACTTAGTCTTTGAAGTAGTTAGTTTCCCCGTAGGCCTGAGTCCGAGGGCCATGCAGTGCCTTGGTTCTGTCTAACACTTAGTCTTAGAAGTAGTTAGATTCCCCCTAGGCCTAAGTCCGAGGACCATGCAGTGCCTTGGTTCTGTCTAATACTTAGTCTTTGAAGTAGTTAGTTTCCCCATAGGCTTGATTACGAGGACCATGCAGTGCCCTGGTTCTGTCTAACACTTTGTCTTTGACGTAGTTAGTTTCCCCATAGGCCTGAGTCCGAGGACCATGCAGTACCTTGGTTCTGTCTAACACTTAGTCTTTGAAGTTGTTAGTTTCCACATAGGCCTGAGTCCGAGGACCATGCAGTGCCTTGGTTCTGTCTAAGACTTAGTCTTTGTAGTAGTTAGATTCCCCATAGGCCTGAGTCCGAGGACCATGTAGTGCCTTGGTTCTGTCTAACACTTAGTCTTTGAAGTAGTTAGTTTCCCCATAGGCCTTAGTCCGAGGACCATACAGTGCCTTGGTTCTGTCTAACACTTAGTCTTTGAAGTAGTTAGTTTCCCCATAGGCCTGAGTCCGTGGACCATGCAGTGCCTTGGTTCTGTCTAACACTTAGTTTGTGAAGTAGTTAGTTTCCTCATAGGCCTGAGTCCGAGGACCATGCAGTGCCTTGGTTCTGTCTAACACTTAGTCTCTGAAGTAGTTAGTTTCCCCACAGGCATGAGTCCGAGGACCATGCATTGCCTTGGTTCTGTCTAACACTTATTCTTTGAAGTGGTTAGTTTCCCCATAGACCCGAGTCTGAGGGCCATGCAGTGCCTTGGTTCTGTCTAACACTTAGTCTCTGAAGTAGTTAGTTTCCCCATAGGCCTGAGTCCGAGGACCATGTAGTGCCTTGGTTCTGTCTAACACTTAGTCTTTGAAGTAGTTAGTTTCCTCATAGGCCTTAATCCGAGGGCCATGCAGTGCCTTGGTTCTGTCTAACACTTAGTCTTTGAAGTAGTTAGTTTCCCCATAGGCCTTAATCCGAGGACCATGCAGTGCCTTGGTTCTGTCTAACACTTAGTCTTTGAAGTAGTTAGATTCCCCATAGGCCTGAGTCCGAGGACCATGGAGTGCCTTGGTTCTGTCTAACACTTAGTCTTTGAAGTAGTTAGTTTCCCCATAGGCCTGACTCCGAGGACCATGCAGTGCCTTGGTTCTGTCTAACCCTTGGTCTTTGAAGTAGTTAGTTTTCCCATAAGCCTGAGTCCGAGAACCATGCAGTGCCTTGGTTCTGTCTAACACTTAGTCTTTGAAGTTGTTAGTTTCCTCATAGACCTGAGTCCGAGGACCATGCAGTGCCTTGGTTCTGTCTAACACTTAGTCTCTGAAGTAGTTAGTTTCCCCATAGGCCTGTGTCCGTGGACCATACAGTGTCTTTGTTCTGTCTAACATTTAGTCTCTGAAGTTGTTAGTTTCCCCATAGGCCTGATTCCGAGGACCATGCAGTGCCTTGGTTTCATCTAACACTTGGTACATGGTGTAGGAGATTGTCCTCAGTGTTGGCCTCACTAGTTTTGGCGTGATGATGGCCTCGGCCTTGCCTCGTCTTCGGTGGGGCATCGTGCGCACCGGACTATCGACCCCGCTATGCCCCTGGCTAGGATGGTTTGTGATTCTTAACCTTACACGTGGCAATGACGCTGCCTTCAGTTCAGGTTTCTGTAGTCATCAGTTTTGAGGCGTCCCCTGACGGTTCGCCTTCCGCGCTTGACGTTTCAACACACGAGGCGCGCTCTCATGAATATTCTCTTGGACTGATGCGGATCGAACGGTTGACAGGCGCTTTGGAATTTGGTCAGGATTAATGTCTCCGATAATCCACCTTTCGAATTCTGCGTAGTTCCATTCCTTTCAATCTTCACCGCCTATTTAAGGCTACGTAGGAGAAATGACCTTCTACTCTTCATGAACCCCCCAACATACCAGGAAACATGTCCTCCCAACTCTCAGAGCCCCTTCGATGACCCCGCCAAAAGTTGTGATAAGGGTTTGGAGAAATAGGACAGCATTGGATAGGAGTGATGGTGCATAGGCCCGAAATCCTCTTCCCTCGTCGGAGAGCCACCGTAGTTGTGGCCTGCGTCAGATCTTAGGTGCGGCAGAATCCGTGCGTCATCCTGATGGTGCCCCGCACAGCGGCCACGAGGGACTTCCCTGTAGTACATAACGCTCTTCCCTGGGGCGCTGCCACGCCGGTGGAAGCGTGCAAGGATACGTCATATCTGGTGCCTGAGTGTTGACGTCTCCAACGGCCAACCACCGTGGGGCTGGAAGAGAATCAAGGGAACAACATGAGGAAGGGCCGTCCAGCGCCTTTGCATCTGCTCCTCTCTTCGCGCCAGCGCCACCGCACCGGCTTGGGCGTTGTTGGTAGCTTTGAAGCAGGCCGGCCTCATCCCCCTTCCCTTTAGTTAGCTTTAAAATAGACCCGTCTGGGCCTTTGTTTGTAGAGTTGGCTTTAAAACAAGCCTGTCTGAGCCTTTGTTTGTATGTTATAACTGTTCTTCACATAATAAAATACCGATATTTGTCTTCTTTCTCGTTCTTTGAATCCTTTACTTTTCTGCAATGGTGTTTTTGTTTGTTTGTTTTTTTTTTAAACGCATTCTTGTGAACTTTCCGTCGACTGACTATCTGGGGACGATTGTCCGTTGCGCCTGTTAGTGCACAAATTCTTCCCACAGATGGCGCCAATTGTAGGGACTCGATTTGGAAGGACCCTCTGAATCTAGAAGGGGTATAATCCTGTAGGCCCCAAAACAATAAATTTGTAGAGAGTGGGTCGAAAAAATTGGCTCTTACAAGCAAACGGAACTTCATCATGGATTTATCGCCATTGAAGGCTAAGTGCCTGGATTCTTTACTAAAATTTCTCCTCGGCATTTGTCCGAGGAGCTTGGCCCCTCCCCCCCCCCCCCCCCTTTTCCTCAGGGGGGATCCCATACATTATATACCCTTCACCAAACCAATCCTAACCCTACATTTGTTGAGCAATCAGGACATTACTCAGGTGCCTGTCCTATCAGCCGCCTTCCCATACTCTTTGTGGGTCGCAGCAACCAAGGCGGCACTGGTGCGGAGTCCTTTCCTCATTAATGCGGCCAGGGCGGTAGTCAGGTGCATTAAGTGCGGAGGTGACAGTCTGTTGTGAACTTGTTCCTCCTCCAGGTTTCCATTGCTGGCGCGTGGTACTTCCTCTCTGCTCTTGGAGTAGTCAGGAAGGTTCCCTTAAGTGTGTTGCCGGTTGTCTGAAGGTATCGGACGCCCGAGGACAGGGTCGTCCTCGGCGTGGCCTGTTGGGCTCCTGGGCTTCTCGTTTTCCTCCTCGGGTCTTGGGTGCCTCCTCGGCTCGAGCCTCCGGCCTTGGAACGAAGTAGGCTGGGCCGTAAGACTTGCTGGCCCCACAATTAACATTTTTTTTTAAAAAAAATTGTAAGGATATTATTAGGTATAAAATATAAATTGTCCATTTTTTTTAAAAAATTATTGTGAAGCACTTTTTGTTTTTTTATGATTCATTTATTCTAGACTCTTTGGTTTTTGTATTTAATAACTTACTTGGATGAATATTTATGATGTGATCCTATATTTGATTCTAAAATTAAGAAATAAAGTTCTTTAAGAATAAATAATTTAGGACACATGGCGCAAAATTAAAACTCTAATTTGAGTTTCTCTTAACTTTACCTATTATTATATATATAGATTATAAGGAGCCCCAAGTATAACTTGACTAGTCATTTTGAAGTATAAGCGCAAATTAATGATCAAGTTAAGTTATAGTATGTTATAGCATATCTAATTATTCGTTATAGATGTATTCTGGATTCTAATTAATTAACTTAATTAGTAAAGTTTCTTAATTTGTTAATTCCCTTGATAGTAAGTAGCGCTTCAATTCTGCTGTGTAAAGTTTCTAGTGTGTATTTTTTTTTTTTCTAAACTTAATTAGTGTGTGTAGGGACTAGGGAGATAGTTTCTCATAACTTAGCATTTCAATAAAAAAAAAATCGTTTTGCATTATGCCCCATTTGTTGTTTACCATTTTATTATTCTACGTCTAGAAGTCAACGGTATCCTATTTCCTTTCCCATGTCAATTCTTATTAAAAAAAACAAATAAGTAGGATTTAGACTTTTTCTTCATTTACTTTTCTTTCTTTCTTTCTTTTTTTTTTTTTTTCTTTTTTTCAATAGTACTGAAGAAGGGCATGTGAGCCTACTCAAAAGCGAAAAGAGAGACTTGGTTAGCCGGAAATTAAATGAGATCTAAGCCTGTATTGTTGAACTCATTTATTAGCGGTGAAGATGCCTCAATTTACTTGCCCCTAAATGGTGAGAAATTATATAGTCTTCTAGTGGACTACATTACTTATCCACAGTTTCATTAAAAAACTCTTATTTGTTTAAAATTGCTAAGTCAGCAATTAGTTTTTGTTTAAAAAAAATTTTCTAACTCAGCAATTTTAAATAAGTGAGAGTCTTTTAATAAAATGGTGGACCACGTCACTTATCCACCATAAAGATCTTCTAATTTCTCCCAAATGGTAATAAAAAGGGTGCCTTTGCCAAATTTAAGATGTGTGGAAATCAACAATGCTAGTATTCTAGTACCACATATTTTTATATGCATTTTATTATAATTGCCTTATGTGGTAGATTTTGAGTAATGGAAAAAAAAAATAGTAGGTCTATGCTATAGTGACAAACAACAAATCACCATTTCCTACAAAGGACAGTTGTAGCAAAGTGTGTAGTTCTAACATTTGAATTAAAATATATCTTCTTTTTTCTTACAAAAAATCTAGTACTACCAAAAAAATACACAACCTTTGACAAAACTCTCCATGTGGTTGACTGTGATTAGTGGATAAAAAGTAGTGGCTTAATGTGAAAGTGATAGGTAGCTAAGCACAATTTACCATGTAAGAGAGTTGTGGCAAAATTTGTAAATTTGTTTGTAGTATTAGAAGAATTCTTTTCCTTATTTCAACTTGAAAATTTCTTGAATCACAAACAATTTCACACCTATTTTCACAACTATCCAATGTGAGTTGTTAAAATGTGTAGAATTAATTGTGTTCATAAAAAAGTCAGTACCACCAAAATATTTTGAGTTCAAATCTTATCTATACTAAAAACTAAACTAATTGATCTCACGGGATCTAAATAAAAGAAAAAAGAAAAAAGAAAAAAAAACATATGAACCTCTCTGATAGAAACAAGAAGAAGAAGAAGAAGAAGAAGTCGGGTTGAGCTAAGGTGCATGCCGTGAATGATGATACGGAGCATATTGATATTGTGTACTTTTCTTTATGTATGAACATATTTATCCTTCAAAGCATTACTTTGACATTTTTGACACAACTTCGTATGTACGCGCTTTTGCAGAAAAAACAGAACTATATATACAATTTGTACCTTTTTGCAGCACTTGGAATGATCGGTAATCATCATCAGAGTAAGGAACTGTCTCATTATTTTTCTTTTGTTATTTTTTATTTATTTATTTATTTATTTTTGGTATTTAAGTCAAGGTGTCTCTCTCCATTTTGGCAGAGAGATTATCTTCTGTAGTTTATAAGTTCAATATTTTCGGCCCACCTGATTTTTTGAAAAATTGAATGCACCTTTACTAGTTGTGAAGCATTGAGTACGATATATGTTGCTTGTGAGGACCCAATGATTTATATTAACTTCGATACATTTTGATGACCCATTAATGTGTTAGGTTTAGTTTTGCTCTTTTTCTCTGACATGCAAACCCACACCTAGATCCCACGTATCCATAAGATTTAAAAATCAAAAAATAAAAATAAAATCAAAAAATTGCCAAACCGCACAAATAAATTTTGACAATCGAATTTCTGAACATCACATCATGATTTAGTAAATTTATTTACCTTATTTTGGATGAAACCCATCACATAATTAAGATTAAAAAAAAGGGTTTATAATAAAGGGTGCAGCTTATGTCCAGTGCTTTCAGTACATTGAACTCGCTGCAATTATGACATGTGTCTATTTTTGAACACATGTTATGATCACAATAGGTCCAATGTCACAGGACACTGGACCTAAGCTGCACTCCATAATAAATGAAACCCATCACATCAATTTGCCACATTACTGCAATCCCTACCTAACATTGCATGGCTGGCAATGGCAAGTGAGATAAGTGCCACCCCCTATGGTTATGATCCTCATCAATATTGCCTTCTTCTTCACTATAAACAAAAGAAGAAGAGACTATTACATTTGGGGACCACAACAAGCAAGCCCTACTACTAAAGCTTATTATTATTAGACTCTCACTCACAGACTAGTACACTTATTCAATCAGAAAGTGAACACGTACTAGTTCTCTTCGCTCACATGAAGACCTTATGGTCATGGATTGGGCTAAGAAAGGGAACAAGTCAAAACTATAAAAAATTTCCAACCAATAACCAATGAATTTATACCAAAAAAAATCATAGTTATTGCCCAATAACTCTCTGTTCCCACTGCCATCAATTGAATTTAAACTCTACTCTTCCTCAGAAACACAATTATTAACAAGGTTTCATATCTCTCTCTCTCTCTCTCTCTCTCTCTCTCATGCACAAGAGTGTGTGTGCGCGTGTGTAAATCAACGTCTATGCTATAATGTGAAAAAAGGAAATTGGGTAGGGGTTGCTTACAACAAGTCCACTGCATTTAAGTGACCTTCTTTATGGACCTTCAAATTAGGCCAAGATATGGGCCAGCAATGAAAGAAAAAGGAATCCGATTGCCCCTAGATGATAGGTGCATGATAGATCATTCTTTCGAACTAACCTTTGGATAAACGAAAGTCAATGTCAATGTGTTATTTACAACTATTTTGTGTTGGTTTTAATTCCATGCCAAATTTGATTGTATTTCTGTTCAATCATCTGTACCCTGTATTTTATGTGGGATTTTATTGTATGGGTTGTGTGAGAGAGAGAGTGTGAAGACTCAAACGCCTATTGAAGAAAGTGTGGATTTCGTGGGTATTTCGCAAGAAGCCTTCCCGCGAAGTGAGCCACGTGCAGAGCACATGATTGAAATGCGAAGAGTCATGACAGCTGGGTTTCACGAGTATTTCTCAGGTAAGGCCTTCCCGCAAGATACTCGCAAAACATTCTGTTTTGTTATTTTGGCATATCTGCTACACCATGTCTTCACTCATACTATATATACCCACATTAGCCACATATTGAGAGGAGTGCTTTTTAGAGAGAAAACCCTAGCCATAACCCTTAGGAGTTAGAGATTGTCATGCCCACAATCCCCTACACAATCTTTTATGGTTTTCCTCAACTCCTACCTCTCCATATCCAAATTCTTGAGAGGTTGATAGCCCAACCACTTACCACACCCATTCTGAGTGTAAAGTGAGGTTTTGGTGTTGCTGGGAAGCATTGGAAGAAGCCATTTGTTTGGTGGATGCAATCGGGCTGAATTGTGTGATCCGGAGAGTTAGAGAAGACAAGGCTTCGTCAAGTCAGTTGATAGCAGGAGATTGGAGGGCTCAAGTACATGGGGTAGACTAGGCTTGGAGGGTCTTTTGTTATTTGTGTACTCTAACTTATTCTCTAGTGGATCGATTTACCGCTTGGAGGGCGGCAGAGAGGTTTCTTGCTGAGTTTTTCGATTTCTTCTTCGATAACACATTGCAGTGTTATCTTGTGTTTGCATCCTTCTTTCCTACTCTTTTAGCTTTCATTTTATTGTTGATATTTGATGAATATGGCTTAGAGTAGTTTTATTGTTTGTTCGCTCGCATTTACTCTATTCCGCACTTAGTTTAAGATAGAGTAAAATCAACCGAGCAGTAATTTTTAATTTGGGGGTCTAAACAGCTCTTGTGTTTTCACACATATTCGAGCTTTCAATTGGTATTAGAGTGGGTGCACTTGTTGTGGTTTCATTACCTAAGTGTGATCCTAGACCCTTTTTGAGATGGATCGATCTCAATCGATTAATGCTCCTCCATACTTTAATTAGAGCAATTATGCATTTTGGAAAGTCCATATGAGGACATTCCTTTGTTCTATCGATGATAGTGTTTGGGACGCTGTTGAGATAGGATGGACTAGGCCAGTGGCCGCCAAATCCACATGGGATAAGGCAGCCCTTGCAACAGCTAATGCTAATAGCAAGGCATTAAATGCTATTTTCTGTGGTGTTTTTCTTGATGAATTTCACAAGATCTCTCATGTTACAATTTCCAAGGAGGTGTGGCAAATCTTGGAGACAACCTATGAAGGCACCAAAAAAGGTGAAGGACAACAAGTTGCAAATGCTTACCACACGCTTCAAGGAGCTGAAGATGAGTGAAGATGAGTCATTCGACTCATTTTATGGGAAGCTAAGTGAAGTGGAGATTGGGAAATTCAACTCGGGGGAAAAGAGGAAGGACTCCAAGATTGTGAGGAAGATTCTACGATCATTGCCGGAGAGCTTCCATGCGAAGGTCACTGCCATCGAAGAGAGCAAAGACCATGATGAGATTAAAATTCAAGAACTCATCAGTTCTCTTCAAACCTATGAGCTATCTCTACCATCTCAAAGGAAAAGCAAATCTCTTGCTCTCAAGACAATCAATGAGAGGCTGGAAGCTCAAGACTCCTCGGATGAGGATGAGGTTGAAAAGGATGTGGTGTATCTTACTTAGAACTTCTGTAAGTTCTTAAAGTTCAAGAGAGATGGGAAGTCTTTTAAGAAGGGCAAATTCTCTAATTCCAAGAAGGACAAGAAAGACTTTAAGAAGAAGGATTCAAAAGATTCCTCTCCATCTCAAATGGTCACGTGCTTTGAGTGCAAAGGACATGGGCATGTGAAGAAAGAATGCCCCACGTATTTGAAAGAAAAAGGGTAAAGTTTTTGTAACTACCCTTAGTGACTCGGATGGCTTCAATTCATATTCGAAAGAAAGTTGTGACTGAGAAGGAAACTACTCCGCATTTATGGCCATTGCACCTGTGGACTCATCAGAAGATTTGAGCCTTTTAGTGGAAGAACTCGGTGAGCACACTGAAGTAGAGTCTATGGGAATTGGGGAAGAATCTGATGATGAAGACGAAGGAGAAAGGGATTGCAAGAATCCTATAATTCTCTTCTTGAGAAGACCGGAGAGTATGCTAGAGTGGCTAAGGCAACCATCAGAAAAATGAAGAAAGCTGAACAAGACTACAAGAGCATACACGTGGGGTATAAATAAACGAAGTGTGAAGTTGAGGCGTTGAATGAAGAACTAACCGAAGCCTACTCCAAGATCAAGTTCCTTAAGCTTAAAGTGATTCAAGCTAATGCCAAAGTGGAGTGGGTTGCCTCCAAGAAGCTTGATGAAGTGCTTGCTCATCAAAAGCCATTTTCTGACAAAAGTGGCTTAGGATATACTAGAGAGAGTAGTTCAAGTGCTAATGTGTCCAAGGAGATGAAGTTTGTTAAGGCTAAGGAACCAATGGTAGCGACTCCAAGTGTTGAGAATGTGAAGGTGGAGAAGAAGCCAAATGAAACTGCTCAAAAGGTTTTGACAAAACCTCAAAATCCATTTGTGGCAAAACCCAAGGCTAAAGGGAAGTCTCTCCCAAAGTCTTAAAGAGGTCCTTAAGTTCAACACTTTTGCCACCATTGTGGAGTTCGAGGACACACTAGACCTAATTGCTATAAACTTCATGCATTGAAGAAAGCAGATTCTTAAAGGTTAAGAAGACAAGGAAAAGGGAATGCCAAGCAATCAAAAGGGCGAGAAGCTGACTCCGGTTTCGTTGATGTGATGAAGATAATAGATACCATCACTTCTTGTTTGGCAAGCTTCAGCCAAAGGTTTGAGAATCATAACTCTAGTACCCAATCCTCTAGGGATATCACCCCAAACGCACGTGCCGTGTGGGTGAAGAAGGGTGCACATGCATAAGCATTAACCATGTCCATTTATCAATTCTTTCTATATGTTGTGACTTGGGTTGGTTGTTTGCTTATGTTCTTATTTTAGCATGTTTCTTTCAAGCTTGTTTTGTACTTGTATTGTTGATCTTACTTTTCATATTTTGTTTTTGAGTGTGTTGAAAAATTCAAAAACCTATAAAATTGAAAAATCTCCAAAAAGTTTAATCGCTTGTGTTGTGTATATCACATGTAAGTTTGGCATAGTATCTTCGTACTAATGGCGTAGTGCATTTACGAGCTTAGCTTGTCTTGTATGCACATCTATCTTTGTGAGAAAAATCTTGACATTTATGTGTGATTGTTGTAAATCGATCTTTAAGCTTGTCATGAATGATTAGTCAATAGTCTTGATGGTTTGGATACATGCATAGACTTGTGCCTATATATCTTCCCACACCTTTATGTTTTTGCTTTATAGCTCAACAAATATCAAATCTAGAAAAGAGATAATGAGCTACAAAAGTCGTCGTACATACTAGTATTTGACTAGCAAAATGGGAAAGCGACTTGTATTGAAATGTATGGTGCCCAAAAAGCCAAAGGCTTACTCTAAAATTTAAAATATCAAGAAATTTCTGGCATCGATCTCAAAATGAGATGTATTGTCCTTAAATGATCAAAAGTTATGAGTTGAAGGAAGCTAAAAGTAAAGCTTCAAAGATATGTAATCATTTTCTTGTGGGAGATCATATATGTTCATTTCTATAATTGAGAAAGACCACTTGTCTTAGTACAAAGACCATTTGTCTTAGTACTAGTTGTGTATGACTTGATTGAATTGATCATTGAAGCTTTACTCTAGACTAAGGACTTTTCTACATTTGATACACACACAACACACAAGTCTATTGTTCAATGAATGCTTATTTCATTTATGTGATTGTACATGTTCAAATTTGATGTGTATACTCAATAGCTTGTTGATCAAACCCAAAAAAGATTTTTGAATATTTTATTTGTTTTTGAAAGTGTTTTTATGCTTTCGTGTTTTGAGTTTTTGTTCATATTGTATTTTTCATGTTTTTCATCAAAAACTCATTCAGAGGCATTTTTGTGAGAAGCTCGCGAGTAAGCTCTTCCTGCAAAAATGAGATAGGCAAAAATGAAAACAACAAATTTTCAGACAGAAATTTTTGCAACTGTCTCGTGAGTAACACTTACTCGCGAAAAATTTTGTGCTTCAGAGACATTTTTCGCGAGTAACTTCACGAGAAGCTAACCCGCGAAAAACGCGTGTTTTTAGACTATAAGGGCTGATCATGATAGTTTTTCAAACATAGACACTTTACCTCCCTCGAGCCTCTCTCAACCCTAAACCTATTTTCTCTCAAAAACCCAACCAAAACTCAAGTGAAATCTTTTCAAAATTATCTCTAAGGTATGTTTTTTCACTCTTTTCTCTTTAATTCCTTAGATTAAGCATTAAATTCTAGGTTTTACATGAGTTGGGTTTATTTTTTGAAAAAAGGTTGGGAAACTTTGAGTTTTGTGAAATTTTTTTCAATTTCTTGATTGGGCTCTATCCCATTTGGTTTTTTGTGTTTGTGTTGGCCCCTTGTGCCATTTTAATTTGTATTTAGACAAGATTCACACATGTTCATGCATTGGTTGCATGTTTGTTGTGTTGGTGCATACCAAGTGTTTGATAAAATGCCCAAATGGCATTTTAGTGTTGTTTTGGACTCCAATGAGTACCAAACTTTAGGGATTACCATGATTATACATGTTTATCATGTTTTGATCATTGGTTGTGTATTTTATACACTTTAACCCAAATGTGCCTTGTCATGCCTTGATCATGCATCACATATGCACACCATATGCACACCATATATGCACACTTGACACACACACTTGTTCACTTGTCATGTTTTGCGTATTACTCATGCTAGATAAATGTTGTTACATGTTTAGCACTTATAACATGATTTTATGACATTGTTTGTTTTCTTTTTAGGACTTTGTGTTTCTTTTATGAATTAACTTGGTACTAATCAAGTTTTTGTTCTTGTCTTTGTGTTTTTGCACTTATTCGTTTTGTGCTTTGTGACTGTTATTGCAGATGTCTCCTACTAAGCAGTCCGCCTCAAAGAAGTCATCTAAGCGTCCACGCTTTGACTCGGAAAACTTCCGAAGCATTGAGGCATGGCCTACAATGATTTCTACAAGAAAGCCCAAATCATCATGGAAAGGGTTGTCAATATGCAAACCCCTGAAAACACTTTCATTCCTGATGTGTTCAAGGAGAGGACTTTGACAAAGTTGTTGAACTCGAGTGGAAATGTTTTTAGTGAAATCATAAAGGAATTCTTTGCTAATACCCTTATGGAAGGTAAGCGCATCAATTGTTGGGTGAGGCAAAAAGAATTTGTTATCACGAGGGACTCAATCCAAGAGGTATTGGAAGTTCATCCACCATCTCAACAAATTTCTATCCAATATGAAGAAAGATTGTATTCTCTTGAGCCAATGGCGGAAATCCTCGGTGGCACTCTCAAAAAGAAGTCATTGAACACGATTCCTTTCACTCCGGAGATGAGGACTTTGGCCTATATCATGCTCTCCAACCTCTACCTAGTGACGAATTTGACCACATTGTCTAGACCAAGAACTATTTTTTTGTATGATCTTTTTACACATAAGGAGATCGACATATGCGATCACATATACTACCTCTTGACCAAAAGCATCACCAAGAGGAACTCGAGAACTATCTTGCCATTCCCAAGTCTCATCATGGCTCTTATAGCAAAAACAAGGCTCAAGCGGTCTTACCATCATGCAAAGGGACTATCCGATTGGTGCTCAAATGATGACCTGAAGCAAAGCCTAGATCGCTGGACCAAAAACTGGCATTTCTCAAATCGCAAGGTGAGGAAGAAGGTGGGGACACAAAGGAAGAAATTGATAGGTACACATCAGCCCCGGAGGGCTTTGCACAACCATCCTCCCAAGCACAAGCACAGGGACCTGATCGTCTCATTGCAAGATTTGAGCAAATGTATGGAATACTAGAAACGCATGTGAAGAACACCTCGGACCAGTTTATCTATGTCGGAGGCCAAATCACTGCACTCTCATCCCAAATTGATGACATGATGATAAAGCAACAACAACAGCAACAAGAGGGCTCCGAATTAGAATCTGAAGCATTCTAACCTCTTTGGCCATTCTAGTAAAAAAGGGCGAGTAGTTTGAGGGGGAGGTGCATAGTTTGAGGGGGAGCATAGCACAATACTTCATAGATATTGGTTTATTTTGGTGGTGGTTTAGTAGTTTACTTTGGTTTTAGTAATCTACTTTCTTTTATCTTTATAGTTTTTATAAATCTTGGATATTTACATTGCTTTCTTTTAAAACTTTAAAGTACTCTAGTTTAAAACTTCAGTTTATAGCATTTTTTTTTAAGTACTTTTAGATTATGTTGCATTATCTTTAGTACTACACACTTATGCCCTTGTTGGATCTTGTATCCTTGATGTAAATACTTTAGTGTTTTTGCATTGGTTGTGTGTTGGACATGCAATTGATTTATGCGTTGCTCTTAATTGCATTGCATGTCTGGATGATCATTTACAAGCTACATGTTCATTGTAGTAATTATTTAATGACTGTTCATGTTTTATCAAGATATGCTTCATAGTTTATATCTTGTTAATTACCTTGATCGTATTTTACTTGCTCCTATATGTACCTTGTATTGAATTTGTCATAAGCTTAATGAAGGTTTTGTTTGTGTGCGAGTGTTTCAAGATATAGGTGTATATGTGCAAGTACTTCACAGCTATTAGACTAGGTGTGAGTGAGTTTTGCCACTATTCTCAAACTCACATTTAAGTCTAAAGTCTGTTTTAGGGGTTTTGTCATGGAATAGCCAATGGGGGAGATTGTAAAGTTGTTATTTACAACTATTTTGTGTTGGCTTTAATTCTGTGCCAAATTTTATTGTATTTTTGTTCAGTCATTTGTACCCTGTATTTTATGTGGGATTTTATTGTATGGGTTGTGTGTGAGAGATAGTGTGAAGACTCAAGCACCTATTGAAGAAAGTTTGGATTTCGCGGGTATTTTGCAAGAAGCCTTCCCACAAAGTGAGCCACGTGCAGAGCACATAACTGGAATGTGAAGAGTCATGATAGCTGGATTTCACGAGTATTTCACGGGTAAGGCCTTCCCATGAGATACCCGCAAAACATTCTGTTTTGCTATTTTGGCATATCTGCTACACCATGTCTTCACCCACAATACATATACCCACATTACCCACATATTGAGAAGAGTGCTTTTCAGAGAGAAAACCCTAGCCATAACCCTTGAGAGTTAGAGATTGTCATACCCACAATCTTTTGTGGTTTTCCTCAACTTCTACCTCTCCATATCCAAATCCTTGAGAGTTTGATAGCCCAAACACTTACTACACCCATTTTTAGTGTAAAGTGAGGTTTTGGTGCTACTGGAAAGTATTGGAAGAAGTCATTTGTTTGGTGGATGCAATCGGGCTGAATTGTGTGATCCTGAGAGCTAGAGAAGACAAGGTTTCGTCAAGTCAGTTGGTAGCAGGAGCTTGGAGGGCTCAAGTACATGGGATATACTAGGCTTGGAGGGTCTTTTGATATTCGTGTACTCCAACTTATTCTCTAGTGGATCAATTTACCGCTTGGAGGGCAGCAGAGAGGTTTCTCGTCGAGTTCTTCGGTTTCCTCTTCGATAACACATTGCGGTGTTATCTTGTGTTTACATCATTCTTCCTTACGCTTTTAGCTTTCATTTTATTGTTGTTATTTGATGAATATGGCTTAGAGTAGTTTTATTGTTTGTTCGCTCGCATTTACTCTATTCCACACTTAATTTAAGTTAGAGTAAAATCAACCGAGCCGTAATTTTTAATTTGGGGGTTTAAATAGCTCTTGTGTTTTCACACATATTTGAGCTTTCATAATGAAACTTCAAAATAGCCAAATGCCATTTGCTAATTAAAGGGGAGAAAACAAACAAAAACAACTCACATATTGAAAGATCTACAATGGAATTTAATTCTAGTAATTGCACATCAAATTGCGTTGTCATTCCACAAGTATAAATGCTTGTAGGGTGTGGGGGGCAAGAGCTGGGGTTTAAGTCTGCAGGAGGGAGCTTCACACACATATATACTTAGATTATGCTATAATAGAAATTATATATTGTATAAAAATAAAAAAAATGCAGCAACTTTCTTAGATTTTTTTTTTATTTTTTTTTTTTTCCCAAGGGAAATCTCTTAGATTTGAGATTAAGAAAATTAAGCATATTCTTGACCATAGACTCTTTATTTTTTATTTTTTTAGGTTTAGGGATCAAATAAATAAAAGGACCTGAATTTATATTCCATTCACATAAAAATCAATTGATGTCTTGTCATGATAATAACGAGCAATTGGTTTGAAGTGCAATCCATACAAAAATTTCTTAAATTGCTCATTATTATTGTGTCAAGATATTAATTGGTTTTTATGTAAACTTAATATGAATTCATGTCATTTATTTAATGATAAAAGAATTCACCGATAAAACTAATTAGAACACACCATCATATAGAGATAAAGTTATAACTTACTTTTTGATTAGTAAAAGTGAATCCTCCAAATTGTTTCCTATATCATATTATCACCCAAAAAAAAAAAAAAAAAATCAAAGTGAAAAACTTAATTATGCATCTTAATCATTATCAAAATAGATGTTTCTATTTTTCTGATACTAAATTTTTTCAGGGTCCAAGTCAATGTTAGGTATTTAATGTCTCATACAATTAGCTTGTTCTTTCCAGCAAACTAAATCTTAGGCCAAAAAGAAAAGGCTAATATATTAGTCTATAACATAACTTTATTATACATTAAGAGTCTTTTTGGGATCAGCTTATTTTGCTGAAACTAAAAATTTTTTGTTGATAGTTGAAATAGTACAATGAGACCTATGATAGTACCAAAAAATGCAATAGGCCCATGAATAATAAAAAAAATAAGCTGAATAGTAAAATAAGTTGACCTTTTAATTTAGAGTTGGACGCTGACTTATAAAAAGGAGAGATATCATTTGCAACCTTCAGCCAGGCTTGAGTTTTGATTTATGAACCATTCAGGGGTGCCGAGTAGGTAATAGTACGACAATAAGGTCTGAGCATATTGGGCCAACTCATCCCAAGCCCATGATAAGTCGATTTCTTTGGACCAATTATGAGCTCACCTAATAAATTCACGTAATACTAACCTCAAATTAGATTGGCTTCATTTTATGAAGGAGAAAAAAAATAGAGGTGTATTAAAATTTTTGTAAATTATATATTGTTTTATATAAAAATAAAAATAGTGTCTTTTTTAAGATGTAATTGCCCAAACTGATTATCTTCTCATAGTTGTAAGTCTTTTTGTGCTACATGGCTATCATTTATTGAAAACTTAGATGAGTTATATTGGACAAAACTTAGATACTTCGCGTTAGATTACCATTTGCATTTAATTGGGAAATCTAATGTACTACAACTATGGAATTGTATCTAAATTTTACCCAATTATATAATCCCCCTAAATTCTAGGGTGTCATCCCTTAGAGTTTGTTTGACTCTTGCTTAAGTGGAATTGCAACAAACAACAAACAACAAACTAAGTTTGAAGGACTAGCGACTTAACTAATGGTATACAATGTGAATGAAGTTTCACGTTGAATAATAATAATAACAAGATTAAGCTATTAATGTAACATTGTTGGGCCTAAACTCATAAACTTAAGTTTTTATGTTAATGGATGTCCCTATATATTATATTAACCACTAAATTGAAGTCTCTTCAAGGTGTGGTCTCCTTAACAAGTGGTATCAATGCTCATGGTAGTGTGAGTTAAGGTGGCAAGGTGTCAAGGGTCTCTTTCACAGTTGGAACGGGGACATGGAGCTATAAGGACTTGTTCGTAGCTCATAGAGAGGCAAAGACTGATTCATGAACAGAAGATTGTTAGGTTTACACATGTGAGTGAAATTCAATATCGAATAATAATGACACGAATAAGTAATTAATATAACATAGTTTGTTCTAAACTCATAGTCTTGAGCTTTTGAATTAATGATGTTCCTATATATTATATTAATTACTCAGTTGGAGTCTCCCCCAAGGTGTTCTCTGTTGGGTATATTTCATAAATAATTTACTTTTGTGATTATGTAAACAAGAACGACATACAATCATAAATAAGAACATAATTAGATTCAATATATAAGAAGAAATCTGTACAATAATTAAATAACTCAAAAACCAGATGTGTGAAGAAAGAATGATACATAATTGATCAAGTCTTGTATTTAGATTTGACTGGAAAGAACAATAAATAGAAGAAATCTGTAAAATAATTAAACAACTCACAGACTAAAGGATGATGCAAAATTGATTAAGTCTTATATTTGATATAATCTCCTTCAAGCAGAGTTCATCATTCACACAATCTGTGATTTCTATGGTTGCATAAGATAACTGTTTATGCTAATCCGTTTTGAAAAAATTCATAGTTGTTCTAATAGTTTGCTACTTAAGGTTTTTTTTTTAGAATGAGTTTGCTACTTAAGTTGTTTCAGGTTTAAATTGAAGTTTTTAATTGGTGTAAGAGCATTAGAACGCGTAAATGTCATAACAAAATGAGAAATGATATGTCCACAACATTTTCACAACAAATTCTATGTGACAAATTGTTACATGTTGTTATTAGTAGGGTAGAAAAATAATTTCAATGTTAGGTTCAAATTAGAACCAATAACAACTAACTACCTATGATTTGTTGTGAAAATGTTGTGAACGTAGCACCCCTAATAGAATTGCTTCACATTGAAATTTTTTAATCATTTAAATTTATGCTCTTAATGAGTCACTGTTAACTTAAAAATAACAAAAAATAATATTGCGCACCATAAGAACATTACATTATTAACATATTTTGCTTGAGTTTCAAAACCTTCAGAAAAATTACTCCAATTAACCAAAAATATTTAGAAATTAATTTAAGAAAATTTTCATTATTCATTTTATTTTATTCATCTAACATAATTTTAAAAAAAATAAAGTTTGGCTAAAAACTTGAAATTAATTTTATTCATCTAAATGTTGGATTGCATTTTTTTTTCTTTAATGTTTTTTACACTTATGTTGTGAAAATCACAAGCTAATCAAGAAGCTTGGAACCAAGAAAGCTAAACACAGAAAGATCAAGAAAGCTTCTAGAAACACAGAGAAAATTCTGAATAGAAGAAGAAAATCTTTATTGCTGAAATTCTGTGTATTGCAAAAACTAACTAAATTACATATACAATGCTCTATATATACTACTAGAAACAGATCGGACAAGGAAGCAAAAAGGGCGGGAAGAATAACTGAATTTCCTAAAAACTCTCCTCCAATAACAATAAGACAATTGTCACTCAATCCTAACCAACTATTAACTTCCTCACGTGTCAATCACATGCCTTGCGTAACTCTTCAAAACTGCAAGTAGTTTTCTTTAGCTATACTGCAATCTTTCTGTCGTTTTGATCACCATGCTTTCTTTGCACTTCAGCATTCTTCATATCACTACTCTAAGCAAGCTTCTTCTTCTTCTTAATACATGTTAAGTTTTGTGCCAACTTATTATTTGATCCATAACTTATTTTTTATACATAATTTTATACTATAAAAACTTGAAATTTAGACATTTGATTGATGACATAACTATTAATTTTTGATTTTCTGAAAATTTTGCAAACATGAATGATATAAGAAGAAAATATAATCTAATGATAGATTTGTCAAAATTCACCTATAATAAAAAGATATTAAGTAAATGCAACTAATTTTTGTCTTTTCTTTAAACAATAAAAGTGGGTCTTAAAATATGTTGGACTCATTCTATATGGCTCAACATATGTAACGCATGCCATACAACGTGCTTTCACCATTAACCACTCTGTAAGTAACTCAATTACTAATATAGTTTGCTAAGTAACTCAATTACTAATTTAGTTTGCTCTAAGTGAATAACTAAAGTTACAAGAAATTTATAATAATAAGCTTATTAAAACTAAATATCAAAATTTGTTCAAGAAATTCAAAAATATTTTTATTATTTATTTTAATAATAATTTTTGTTTCAATCAAAGTTTGGATAAGTTTTTGCTAGATAACCTGAAGTCATATTATATATATATATATATTTTTTTTTTATTGTCTATTTGTAATTATAATAGTGAAATATTTTCTTAATTTATATATAAATTTTAATTAATTTTTTACATCATACGAGCATAATACTAATAAATATAAAGAGTTCATACAAAAAATGATGTGATGCTTTGCTTGCAAAAAACACATGACAGAGGAAGTCGTGTATTACACACCTTTAAAGCTTCTATAATATCTAGAAGAAAGTTTTATTATTAGTTTTCTTTTTTTATCTTTGAAGAAATGTTCTTTTAAAAAATATATATCATAAGACAATGAATCATCTTTCTTTCTTGTTTTATTTTTTTTTATAATAACAATGAGCTATAAAATTTACCTCAGAATTCATTATAAATGCACTAAAATTTATTAGCATGTTTTATTTCAAATGAATTTTTTTTACCAAAATTTTAAAAAATAATACTCTAAGTAAAACTCAATTGTCCAAAGTTTTAAGAATTTTAAAAGGAATTTTAGTATTTATTTTAATTAATTTATAATATATTATAATGAAGGTTTTTTTTTTTTTTTTAATTTATAATAATAAATGTTTGGTATTGGTATCTATTAACTATGCTTGTGTCTATGTTTAATGTTATATATTTTGTTCACTATTGATCCTAAGCACAAAAAAATGAAGAGGTTTGCGGCAAGTTGATGGTTAGTGTAAAATTTATTTATGGATCCAATATGATTACATGTGGCTAAACTTGACTAATTTGTCAAGAATCTATTACCAACCCCAAAATTTGGAATAAAGGCTTTGTTGTTGTTGTTTTTTATAAATGTTTGGTATTACGCAATGTGCATTTGTCAGGTAACTTAAAACCATTTTTGTTCTCTTTATTGTTATCATCTTTTTTATTATTTAATTTAATTATATTATTAAAGTATTTTTTATTGTTTAAATGTGATTCTTGATTGAATTGTATATCAATTGGGCGTAATACTAGGAGAAATTATAAGGTCCTCATGGTGGATAAATAACGTGATCCACCATTTCACTAAAAGACTCCCATCTGTTTAAAATTGCTGAGTTAAAAAAAAATTAAAAAAAAAATTAATTACTAACTCAGCAATTTTAAATAAGTAGAAGTCTTTTAGTGGAATAGTAGACAAGTGACGTAGTCTACCAGAGGACTGTATAATTTCTCTAATACTAGATAGTAGATGCTGTGTTCGAACACATTGAGGTTGCGCCAAATGTCTCAAGACAAGCGTTACTCATGGTCAAGATTGTCAGAATCGGGATTCTACGTAGGATTGTGGGAGGTAAGAGGATCGTGGGAGGTAGGTGGGTCGTGGATCGTAGGATCGGATCGTGGATCGTAAGATCCTACATTATTTAAGAAAAAAAAACAAAAAATACACATTGGTATATTAAATAATCACATAAATTATACATTTATTGATATAATTACCATACATCACTACATCCATTTGTAAGCATCATTTAAAGAGGCCAAAAGCCTCAAAATGTGATACTCTATTGGAATATTTTTTAATTGAATCCAACTGACACTCTCTCTACATTAGAGTGGAAAAACTTGGTCTATTGAGATTTTATTTTCCATTTGGGTCCAACTAAACCTTTTGTCAAGTTAAAGAAGATTATAAGAAACCAAGGTTGTTTAGGATCGTCAAAATCATACGATCCTATTGATCTTGACTGATCACTAAGATCCTTGAAAGATCCGAATCGTTTTGAGTAGGTGAAATCGTAAAATCGTAGGATCATAAGATCCAGATCGGGATTTTGACAACCATATTCATGGTATGACATGATTTCTCCATGTAACCCACCATAAGTACATTAAAATTGGGACAAAATTACACTTTTTCAGCATAATCTATCATCGGATAACCCCACTTTCAATTTTCTCAATTAAAAATATAATTTAAGAGAATTATTGTATTTTCCCCCCTGCCATCTAAATTTGGAGTTGTTATCTTGGATGAAAATTTACACATGTACAGAACATGTTTGTGTTGTGCTTCAAACAACATTAGAGGAATAATGACAAAATGTTTAAATCGTGACTTTTTGAAAATTTTGAGATTTAAATGAAACCTTTTAAAAGTTTATATAAAAGAAACGTATCCAAAAGGTTAATATTTAAAATATTTTTTTCCAATTAAAAAAAATATTTATAATTTTTAATTAATACTATTTGAAGGTCCCTATGTGTTGGGTATGTTTTAAAATTAATTGGGTATGTTCAAAGCTTAAGCAAAATTTTGTTGTAAAGCCCAAGCCCATGCTCTAGAATTTTCCTTGGCTAGCGTGGGAACTTTTGGCAACAAATAAAACCCTCAATCGTCTCATATTTCCTTATAAAAATAGTCAGTCACACCTTCCCCTGTTTTGTAGAAAATACATAGCAACTTGCAGCATCAATGGGAAGGAAATTTCCTTTGTTTTTGCCTTTCCCTTTTCACTCTAATCATCTTTAGCTACTTCCCTTTTTAGAGCTCTAAGACAATCAAAATTCGGCACGTATGATATTAATTGAAAACAATAAAACATATATTACTTTGATACTTTAGCTACTCTGTTTTGCTGAAAATTTTCTCTTGGGCATTTGTGACGAGTTTGAAACTCTGTTTGTGAGTGCACATTAACAAAGTTGTCATTGTATCCTGGAAAGTGACCACCTAAACCATTTGCACCGACGGATTCATTCCAGTGGGGGTGAAATCACTTCTTAAGGACAACGGATTTAGTTTCGTGCCTCGGCGATAAGTTTTACTTAATCCTTGACTTTATACGCTTTTACACTTGTCTATTTTGCTTATGAGTTAATTTGAGCATATCTTGTTTTATTGATATATTATTGATATTGCTTTGTAACTTTGTTAATCAATTTGGGCAATTTTCAAAACTATACTTCCAACACCTATGTTGCACGGTTTCAATGAAGAATTATAGAATATATTTTATTTGAGAAGCATTAGCTTAATGAAAGATGATCGTGTTAACAAATTCTATGTGCGAATAGATATTATGCCGATATTTTTAGTGTTTTTTTTTTTAAATAAATTCTTTTGACGAGTTCATAAAATAGTGTATTTGATTATTAGGAATATTTGTAAATTAATTTAGATTTACCAATGTCAACAATGACATATGCTCTCTTGAGAAGATAGCAAATTAGAAAGTACAAAAATTTTCAAGCATGTATCTGAGGTTGTATGTCCATTCATTAAACATGTTGATTAAATTTTCATTCAAAATTAATAATAGATTACCCAAATATATTTGGATAAGATATATGATGGAGGCCTATCAAGCATCTAAGACCATAGAGGTACTAAAATATTTTGAAACGTGTATTCTCAATAAAATGTACTTGATTCAATAGGAATAACTTATTGATTTTAATGTTACTTAGCAAATTAGAAATTAATGTAACGTAACTGAATTAATTTAATTTAAAAATAAACTATTTCTAATTAGTGGCAAATTCAAAATTTTGACTTTAGACAAGGACCGACTAAAAAATGAGAAAAATTATATATTTTTTTTCTTTGTATATATTAATTACATCAATAATTCCCCCCCCCCCCCCCCCCAAAAAAAAAGATTTAAAAGGAGGGGTATTTAAGTAAATCTGTTTTTGGGGTCAATTTTATAATTAATATTGCTAAGGAGGTTTTTAGAAAATAAGGTTAAAGCCCTAGCTCTATATAAGCTAATTTAAGTCAGCATATAATGACAGATATTTTGAGAGAGGAAACTACCCAAAATACTCAAGTAGAGAAGGTTTGACTGCACACTTGAGGTGATATCTAAGGATTTTAGAGAAAGTGTTAGGGAAAAGTTCTTTTGCGGTGAGCTTGCTGGGGTAAGTAATCTTATCCTAATTGGTTTTATTTTTCTTATACCACTATAAGTAATTTTATCCTAATTGGTTTTATTTTGCTTATACTACTGTATTTTTAAGTACTAAAAATTGTTTATAATTGTTATATTTTTATTTCAATTATACTACTGATTTAAAGTAAAGAATAAAGAATTATCACAAATATATTTGATTACTGAATATATAATTTTATATATATATATATATATATATGTATGTATATATGTATTTGAATGAGATATATTTTTGTTTGATCTATGATATGATATACATGGTTTTAAATAATCTGACTATGTTTTGACTCTGATACCCAACCAATGGGGGTTATTCATCGGTACTGAAACTAGTTCTATTTGGGGCATCACGAGCCTATCATGTTTCTAAACCTAGCTAATGGGGGATATACATTTGCACGGAACTAGTTTCATCTGAATCTAATGCCTAGTCATGAGGATATAGCGTGACCATAGTTGTAAAAATTGTTAAGAATATGAATTATGTTTGAATATTTGAACTATTTTAAGTCCTTGAATCTGCTTATGTGTTTTTGGAACCTATTGTAAATTATAGCTTTGATATATGGAAAATTGATTATTATCTAATCCATCTATGATATATTTGTAAGATTAAAATATTCGAACTATGTACAACTTATTATTTTACAGATTTATTTGCTTGATAGAACTTATTAGGACTTTGGTTACTTATTGAGTTGTCAACTCACCCCCCTTTTTCCCCTACAATTTCAAATTGTGAAGAGATAGTAAGTTTTAGGAGTCTTGTTGTTGTGTTGTGAGCATGGAAGAAGCTTAGTGATTTTGGGATTAAATGGTCTTGTAATAGTCTTATATCTATTGGCCAATTGGCATTATGTACATGAATTTGAATTTTGTTCCTTATGAATTATTTGGAGATCTATTCATAAAGAAATTGTTGATGTATTTTGGATTTATTTGATGTAATTTTTTAGGGTAAATTTTAGTTGCTAAGAAGACCTTGCACACTTGTAGGGTGATTACTCTATAAGCTTGCAGCCGTTGTCACGTGCCTATCTTTATAGTTGGGTTTGGGGCGTGACAATTTAATGGTATCAAAGCTTAGGTTATGATCTTGTAGGCTCTATGCTAGGTTTTGATTTAGAATGAAATTTGTGCACTAGGCATTACGGTTGTAGTTATTGTTTATGAAGGTTATTAGGCCATAGATAGTGTTCTTTTGGTGACTTGATGAGAAGTGTAGGTGAGGTTCTATCATATGATGATTTGTTAGGTCAGTTTGTTAGGATTTGATATTTATGTCTCTTTGGTTATTCAGACGTGACTTATAAAACAAAAAAGGAGGATTTTAGTTGATATACTTTTATGTTCTTACACTAGTATTAAGTGGGTGTGCTTTATTCTTGAAATTTTGTACTGGATCAAATTGTTTATTCAAAAATTTCTTCTTCTTCTTCTTAAAATAAAAGAGAGAAAGAAAGGAACAAGCGAAAGTATCTTATTGCTGTTTTGTGATTGATCTTTTGTAAACTCATTTGATAGTTTTGCTTAATGTAGTTGACCTCCCTAAGGTTAGTTTGGTCCGGTTTAGTTGAACCTCACTGGCCACTAGTGGTCAAGTGAATCATTGACCATCTAACTTTAGTATGGTTCAATGAGTATTTATTGATTAACATAGTTGGTAAGTGGATTTATTTGACTCCTTTGAGCTCACGTGTGGTCTAATAAACCATTGACCATCTAATTTTAATGTATGCATGACATTAGTATATGTATATATGTATAAAAATAAAATAATAAAATAAAAAACTAAGAAGAATTTTGTGAGAGATGATTTTTTTTTTTTATATATATATATATATATTGAAGAGTTTTAACTCTATTACATATATTATGTATATTTAATTGTGATTAGGGTAAGGAACTAATTTTGATCAACATATGAAATTCTCTTTTGCCACCTATTTTGTGATGGAGAGTTGTATTTGGATCTATTCAGTTGAATTTTTAAGATTACACTGCATTTTTGAATTGTGCCTTCTATTATTATATGTTTAAAAAGAAAGTATCAGTAAAATTTTTCTGATATCCTATGTTCGACTTCAATTTATCTTGTCATGACCACTTGAGCACATCCACCCCATGATATGATCAACTTAGGACTTGGTGTCGATCCAACCATCCTTGAAACCCATGTCTAAATCTCCATTTTAGTTTAGCTGAATACTGAGCAGAGATGGGGTTGAACTTCTCTATTGGTTTCATTTGGCTCCTAAATTCATTGTTTAAATTTAGTCTTACATACTCTTGACCAACCTAAGCAAATCAAAATTCAAATTTTGTTATCCAGATCTTTGAAATCATGCGTACCATAACCTCAATATTAAATGTGAATTTTTGAAGTCAACTCTTGGTCTTACATATTCATAAGATTTCTTTTCTCCCCTTAAACTTTTTCCTTGGTAAACACTCAAGGGCATAGGTATTCCAACAACTGTATCAGAACTTCCTCCATTACGAGTAATTCATATTTGAGACTCTAAATACAACTTCTTGGCTAAAATTCTAGTTTGCAGAAAAATTTTCGATTCCTCTGTTAATCTGTATAGTAGATTTCAATTTTTATATGAGCTGGTTTCAAACAAAAAATAAAAGTTTGGTTTTCCTAGAGTTGCTAGCATTCCTTTAAACTTGATTTTTCTGGACTTATAATCAAGTTGTCATTGAACTTTTTCCTTAGTAAAATATATATTACGTTAATCCATTGGGCCTAGACAACACTAATCATACTTGAATTCATGAGACACCTATTCTTGAACTTTGTAATGTATATGTTTCATTATTCTATTTTAGTTCTACTTGTGCTCTTGGAAGATTGTTTAATATTCTAGGGGATAAGTTTTGATGCTAGAATAGTAATTCTTTGATTTTAGTTGGTAAGAGTCAACGGATTGGCTCAATAGAACATGAAGTGGGTAGAATACAAGTTTGTGGTTACTGATGCCACTTTGATAGAGAGGCCCAATAGCAGGAAGAAGTCCAATAATATGGGAGAGAAAGAGTTAGTAAATTGAGAAAAAAACCATTAAACCAGAATGGCAGGAATAATGGATCATAGGCCTAGAAAATAATAAATGTGCTTCAAAGAAAGCAAGTGTGCCTAAAGGAACCTAGAGAAAAGAAGTAGTAAACCCATGGACATTATATGAAATAGAAAGCAAGCAAGAATGGGCCAAAGAGGCGTGAAGTAATGAATTAAGTGAGTGAAAACTCATGAACCTCAAAAGTAAAGGATATGGTAATTTGGGCTGGGGAAGCCCAAAAGACTTAGTAGAGGCTCATGGGAGTAAAATGGGGCAAGGATGCCTAAGAAAAAGAAACGGGCCAAGGATGCCCAAAAGGATGAGATGGGCCAAGGAAGCCTAGAAGCAATGGAATGGGTCAAGGAAGCCCAAAATAGTATGAATACTAGCCCAATGGTAATACTGGGCCATGAGAATTAAGCAAAGGGAAAGTATACAGCAGGCCCGAAAGGAGCCTAGCAAGCATGGGTCATACAATAGTACAGCAGGAATGACAAAATGACATGGCAAAAGTGCTAGCAGACCTACGAAAGGGGCAAAGGATGGATTAGAGAAGGAATAAGATACAATCAAGCAAGGCCCAGCCCAAGAAGGAAGTAAGACATAAAGAATGAAGGCTCAGGGAAACATTCACGCCACAAGAGATCAAGAACGAGCAGCAGAATGTACAGACAAGCCTTCAAGTCATGGCAAACGCATGAGCAGCAGATAAGCCATGGACACACATGGAAGTGAAGCACGCACAAGGCTCAGGCACCATCAACCTGTACCCAGCCAATATAAGAAGTGGTGGACCATGGGTCAGAGGTAAGAGAGGGTATGGTCTGGCGGTAGGGAGAAGGGGAGAGCCTATTCTAGTGTTCCCGCTCAAACTCTTTTGGGGGAAATATCCTACTGGGATGACATACCACTCAAAAGAGGGAAATATAAGTTGGAATCACTAGGTGTATGCCATGAGGGATAGTGAGAGAGAATGTCCACCCTTATCCGGATGGGAATGACACGATGAGCAAGCAAACAAAATAAGACTCTTTGTCTGGTAATGGGATGTGGTACAGCCATCATAGGTAAGTGGTGGTGGTTAAGCAGCTGATAGACCAATGGGTGGTCTGGAAGGACACCCACACCCAAACAAAAGTAGTTAATGGGTAAAACAGTAAATACCCTTCATGGCAGGCAGTATAAAAGGGCCATTCGCCGTGTACAGAGAAAAAAACAAAAAGAACGGAACAACAGGAGAGAAAAGCAAGAGTGAACATAACAACCCCACAAGGGAACAATAAAAAGAGAGAAAAGGGAAAAGAAAACTTAGAAAGAAAAAAGGAGTTAGAAAGAAATAACAGAGAGTAGGCAAGAGTGTGACGGCAGGCATGCACTGATAGGCTAATCCCTTCTCTTCCTCTAAAAGCCTGCCCTCTATTAAGGATTAAGGAATTTTAGCATAAGCCATTTAGGCCCATTCTCTCAAAGTGTGTAATTTTCATGGCAGGATCTCCCTGTGAGGTCACCCACATTGAAGAAATGGTTTCCTTCTTAGACTTAACTCTGTAAAACAATCAAGCGTGGCAGACTAACCATTTCTTTTTTCTTTTTTTTCTTTTTCTTTTTTTTATTGATTAAGCATTGATGTTATTTCTCTCTTGCTATTATCATCTTATTTATATTGCATTTATATTGCTCCATTGCTTTACCTTCTATTTCATTCAATATTTTCTACTTTTTGGCTGACAAGAGGCATACTTCCTTTTATTGTTGTTATATTATATCTGCCTGCCATAACCCTTTTATAACTGTTTCCTCTACCATGTGGATGTCACCAAAGTTTTAGCAAAGGGGCCTCAGTTTGTGCACAAGTCGGTTGGGGGCGTGATGCAGCCAAGCTGGTCCTAACTTTCCTACCCAGAACCTTTGGGCCTTAGCATGGCAGGAGGAAGCCCAACCCGCAATTGCAAAAAAAAAGCCCACCACAGTGGTATTATTGAATTGAACTAGTGAACCATATTTTGATTGGATATTGAAGGATCTGGGATGGCAAGAGAGTTATTTTGAAAGACTATTACAATTTGAATTATAGAAAATTGCATTACCTTTGTTTTATATTGACAAGTGGTTAATGATTATAAAGTTGCATTATACTCTAAGTTCTAGGCTGTTGGGACAATATTATCTGTAAGTTAAAGAAAGGAAGAACAAAAACAAAAGGGGGTTTGAGATATTTCATGGAATTCGTTCTAGCAAATGTACATTTAGAGATAATGATTTCATAATAAGCAGTATATTCACGAGCAACTCAACTCTTCAATGACTTTAGCCCAAGCATCATCTAGAGGTTAAAGGTGAATAAAATTTTGCTTAATCGCAAAAATAATTTATGTGATTAAGATAGACATTCTATGATAGACACTATATCAATGCTCAGTTGATTTTTATGGAGACTTTGGAAATTTTTATTTTACAATTTTGAGGATGGAAAAGTCTACACATCTATTTTGAAATAGTTCTAAACTTATATTTAAGTGGAAGCAATATACAACTTAATGAGATGTTAGAGCATAGTGATTTACGGTAAACTTTGATTGTGGATTTTCTTTCATCATAACCATGGAGGCTCCTTCATTGTTCAAAATTATCAGAGATTAATTATTGAAGAAATATCATTTGTTACTAGATTTACTTGAACAACTAGGTTCTAAATATTTTATTCACCAAGGACGTAACTTTTAAAGCTTTTTTGGGGTCATAGTGATAGATATCTGAAAATGAATTTTTTAAGTTGCTTTCGAACTATGGGGTTGAGTAAGAAATTGTATTGATCAACACAATCATCGCATTAGAGTTGCGTAGTGGAAGTGTGATAAATTGGTTCAATTTGTGATGAATTTAGAGGACTGAATTCTTATAAGTTGGGGAGAATGTAATACCTGGAAAAAAAAAAGGGTATTTAAGTAAATCTGTTTATGGGGTCAATTTCCAAGGAGGTTTTTAGAAAATAAAGTTGAAACCCTAGCTATATATAAGCTAATTTAAGTTAGCATATAATGACAGATATTTTGAGAGAAGAGACTACCCAAAATACTCAAATAGAGAAAGTTTGATTGCACACTTGAGGTGATATCTAAGGATTTTAGAGAAAGTGTTTAGGGAGAAGTTCTTTTGTGGTGAGCTAGTTGAGATAAGTAACCTTATCTTAATTGGTTTTATTTTGCTTATACTACTGTATTTTTAACTACTTAAAATTGTTTATAATTGGTACATTTTTATTTCAATTGTACTATTGATTTAAAGTAAAGAATAAAAAATTATCACAAATATATTTGATTACTGAATATATATATATATATATGTATGTATGTATGTATGTATGTATTTGAATGAGATATATTTTTGTTTGATCTATGATTTGTTATATATGATTTCAGACAATCTGACTATGTTTTGACTCTAATACCCAGCTAATGGAGGTTATTCACTGGTACTCTGATACCAGCCAATGGGGGTTATTCATTGGTACTGAAACTAGTTTTATCTAGGGCATCACGAGCCTATCGTGTTTCTAGACCTAGCTAATGAGATATATACATTAGTAGGAACTAGTTTCATCTGAATCTGATGCCCAATCACAGGGATACAGCATGACCATAGTCGTAAAGATTGTTAAGAACATGAATTATGTTTGTATATTTGAACTATTTTAAGTCCTTGAAACTGCTTATGTGTTTTTGGAACCTATTGTAAATTATAGTTTTGATATATGGAAAACTGATTATTATCTAATCCATCTATGATATATTTGTAAGATTAAAATATTCGAACTATGTACAACTTATTATTTTACAGATCTATTTGCTTGATAGAACTTATTAGAACTTTGGTTACTTATTGAGTTGTCAACTCACCCCCCCCCCCCCCCCCTCCCCAAAACCAATTTTCCCCTCCAGCTTCAAATTGTGAAGAGATAGCAAATTTTAGAAGTTTTGTTGTTGTGTTGTGAGCATGAAAGAAGTTTAGTGATTTTGGGATTAGATGGTTTTGTAATAGTCTTATATCTATTGGTTAATTGGCATTATGTACATGAGGTTTGGATTTTGTTCCTTATGAATTATTTGGAGATCTATTCATAAAGAAATTGTTGAGGTATTTTGGATTTATTTGATATAATTTTTTAGGGTAAATTTTAGTTGCTAAGAAGCCCTTGCACACTTGTAGGGTGATTACTCTATACGAGCAACCACATCAGTATGTAATATGTATAAAAGATTTCGTCTATATTACACGAAAAAACTTACTTTTCTATTTTACACCATCACTTTTACAAAAAACTCACATCAGTTTATCTATTATACACACTTTTTTATTAAAATAATATTTTTCCTTACTTTTTTTTATTATTTCCCACCTACCCTCACCTAACCCATAAAGTATCTGCCTCTCACTTTCCCCTAACCCACAAAGTCTCTGCCCCTCTCTCATCCCTCAAAGTCTCTGCATCTCTTTTTTTTTTTTTTTTTTTGACAGTTCGAAAGCTACAAGGAAGAGGGAAGATGATGATGATGATGATGATGAAGATGAAGATGATTGAAACATAAGGAAATCCCTCATCTCTCTCCTTAATTCTCAAATCCCTTAAGTCTCTACCACCATTGGGTTTGTATTTGATTTTGATTTTGGGTTTGGGTTGATTTTGAGTTGGGTTTGGGATGGGTTTTCCAATGGGGTTTGAGTTGATTTTAAGTTGTTTTTGTGTTGATTTTGTTGATTTTGTATTTGGATTATCAAATGTTGAAATGGGTTGTGGTGGTAGACCAGTGATAGTTGGGGGTGCTATGTTTATATTTGGTTGATACTTTCTTGACTAGTGTTGGTCTGTAAGAGAGGAGCAAGAATATGAGGGAGAAGAGAAAGCCCGAGTTCATTTGAGAGTTTGTTTAAGAGGAAGAAGAGAAAGAAAAAAGGGAGCCAAATTGGAAAATTATTAAAATATCAAATACACGAGCACAGTGCATATATGCACGGTTACTGTAGTAATTGTATATAAATACACAATTTTACATCCACTGATATGGGTGTTTTTTTTTAGCCAAAATGTGTAAAATGAAGGGATTTTTGTATTTTAGAAGACTATGCACCCACTAATGTGGATGCTTTAAGCGTGCCGCTGTTGTCACGTGCCTATCTTTATAGTTAGGTTCGGGACGTAACAACATTCATACTATGTATAAGTTATCTAAATCATTTTAAACGTGAATAACAACAAGACGTGGTATGTATATATATGATCATATCAACCATTCAACTTAACTATCTACTTCTAATAAAAAAATAAAAAGCCTCTCAACTGTCATTATTCATATGAACTTACTTTTCTTTAGAGTTACTTTTTTCGATTTTTTTTTTAAAAAAAATAAATTTTTGGGTAACTCTAAAGAAAAGTAAATTCATATGAATAATGAAAGTTGAGTTGGGTTTTTTTTTTTTTAGAAGTAGACAGTTAAGTTAATATGATATATATATATATATATAAACGAAATTCTATTATTTTGCAAAGCAAATGGAAACTACAAAAGCAAAGTCAGTTTATTCCTCCAAGAGAGAAACTACGTTGATTTGCCCCGAGCTCAGATATGTAGGGATGTTCACGTATATCTGTCAAGTGACACATCAATCAATAAAAAAATTTGCAAACACATTACAGTCAAAATTAATTTAAAATCCATATATATATAGCAATCATGATTAGAACCTGATTTTTTGGTTGGAAATACGAAGCAGTCCTAATTGATCTAAACGTAATTGGTAAGGGGCTTTGAAACCATAATTAGGAACAGCAAAAAGACTAAACTAAACCACTCTACTAGTCTTGTGTAAACCGTCTGAACTCTCTGAAGGAAGAAAATTGAACCACTACCTTTTCTTTCTAATAATTATTCTAGGTTCACACAAATTGAACCACAACCTTTTCTTTCTAATAATTATTCTATTTTCACACCTTTGCCACAATTGGCCCAAAGGGTGAAAATGCAATGGTTTTCAGAAGTTTTCAAGTTTTTAATTTTTTAAAGATTTGTGTTTAGTGTCTACCCAACGGGCATGCTAACTTTAACATCTTAAAAAAGCAACATCTTCATGGCAAGTTGGCAACACATAAACTTGCTATTTCACTGGATAAAATAAATAAATAAAACTCAACTCGATTGATACTTTCATCCATTATTATTATTTTGTATGATTGATTTTTAAATCTGTTGGCTTGTGATCATCATCAGCATAAAGGTGGATACATAAAACTGTATTCGGAGTTTTTATTTTATTTTTTTTTATTTTGAAGAGGACTATTATTTTGTGTTAATTAGGAGTTAGATTATTTGAAATAAAACTAAGACAAAAGGTAGTGTAGAACCTGCAAAACTGTACGTAAAATAAGCAAAAATATAATTTATAATCATTCCTCAAGCACACATATTTCCAAGATGAATTGCAATTTGAAAAATCTTACACAGAATTGATCAAGTCGCATCACTCCTATCAAATTCGGATTGCATAGACCCCAATTAAATCTTTTTTTGACCCATTTACGGGTCCAGTGGCCTAAGGGAAAGAAAACAAGAGAGATGTTTGAGTTTCGTTTCTCAGCTTTGACTCATCCTTCTTTAGCTTTCAGTCCCAATAAAACTTAAGCTTAGCATGCAAGCACTAAAGGTGACTCTTTATAATGGCCTCATTTTGAAAGGTGACTCTTCAGTTCTGACTCATCTACACACACATAATGGCAATGCAGTGTGGGATAGTTACTTGTTATACAAGTGCATCAACAATCTGTTAGTACTGTTCTTAAAAAGAAAAATGAAAAACAAAAAATAATATATAAGAAAAGGCCAGTTTGAAAAAAAAAGAAAAAAAAGAATAGAAAAACAAAAAGATATAATTCCAGCTACTGCCTTTTTGGTTTAGCTGCTCCTTGAAATGCTATCAACTCTAACCTCCTACTAGTGCCTTCAATGAAAATTGCACCTGCAAAGAAATTACAAGTCACTGAATGAAAATACTTCTCTTTTTCTATTTTTAAATGATTGAGAGCATAACAAATAGAAGTTTTTACCTATAACGAAAAGAGGGTGGTGACTTGCTTGCTCAATTGCATGAGAATGACTCAATTATCCGGAAGACTCAATTTTTGGAAGAATTTCAAGCTATCTTTGTTGCATTTTTTGGGCCTCTTCATGGATAGAATGAAAAAGAACAGTGGGAATATACCTCTCACCGAAGCTTGGAAAGATAACCTTAATAAACAAATTAGAGAGACGTGTCAAGTTCAAAATAATGTGAGGAAAAAATAGTGTTGAAAATGCATGTCCTTGTCTCAATTCAAGGAAAAACTGGTTAAGTATGAACCCAAAGAAAGAAAATCTAAACTAAAGCAATTCTTCATCGGTAGTGCATTTGCATATATTAAAAATTATCTTTTTCAGGGGGAGGGGAAAGAAGAGGGAAATTGTATTTCACATAGTCCTCCTTTTTCTTTTCTTCTTTCGGTATCGTCTTTGAGGTAATAAATGAGATTGTATATTAATCTTTACCTTTATAAGTTTCAATTTATAACATTTAAGTTTAAACTTCTGAAAAAGAAGTCACCTCTACTACTACAAGAAAGGCGTAGTCACCTTATTATGCTACTAATAATATGCAAAGATAACACAATAATTTTTTTCTTTTTGCTTTTTACTTTTTTGTCCAATGGCTGGGCTACACGATGTACTATTTTTAATGTCCTACGCCATAGAAATACTCACTTGATTAGGGGAATGCATATTTGATACATTCTATTTAGAGGTCCATCTTTTAGTTCATGACAATTAAACATAAGGAAATTGACATTGTCATTAATATGTTTCCACTGTCTATTTTCAAGCAACTATGTCTATCCATAACATAAGACATAATTTTTCTCCAAACCAATATGGAGGAAAGTTCCTCGAACTCACTACGTGCTAGCTAAAATGAACATCCACGTGTACTTTTTAATCACATAATGTATTTAACACTGTTTATTTCGATGTAAAATATTTGCAGGAAAATATTTTCATATTTTACAGTGTTTATTTTGCAATAAAACATTTTGTCAAAGCTAAAATATTTTCAGTCAAACAATACATCCAAGGCGAATAAGTGTAAAATGTTTTATACTTGTTGAAATATTGGAAAAATATTTTACATTTCTGTATCTCAGTCCCGATCAGCCTCTCTCTCTCTCTCACGCTCTTTCAGTTTCTCTTCCACCCATCACCGGCTCTACCTTCTCTGCTAGTCCCTTGGGACTTAGACTCTCAACATCAATGTTCCCAACGTGAATGTCGAGCGTAAGGGCGGTGCAGATCGACGACCACTACCCCTTTTGTGGTGCAGATCAGTATAAGGTTGGTAGTGGGGTGGGTCATCATTAGATTTGAGTGCAGTTGTCTCTCTCTCAGTGGTGGGGTGGGTCATCGGTGTTGGGTTTTGGTGGGCTGGGTTTGGTGTTTTCAGATTTGGTTTTGAGTTTGCTGATTGGTTTTTGGTGGCCGGCACTGCTATAGCTGTGGTGGTTCGTGGGTTTTGATGGTGGCTGAATAAGGGATGGTTTGATCTTTGATTTTGGAATTTTTGTTTTCATTTGGTATTGTTGCTTCCTGTTGGTGGTTGTTATTGTTGTGGTGGTGTTGTTGTGGTGGTGTGGCCATGGGAGTGGTGGTGTTTAGTCACTAGATTTTGGTGGCAGCAGGGCAGTGGTGGCTATTTTTTTTGCCCTTTCCAATTTCGATTTTGGGTGGTTGGCGGTGGTATGTGCTTGTATTTGGTGGCTGATGGCCACTTACATTTTCAAATGTCTAATCTTGCCAAACACTTGAAAATGTTTTCAATGAAAATATTTTACAGTAAAATTTTTACATGTAAAATATTTTACATTGAAACAAACGGAGCATAATAGTCATGTGAATTGAGTAGAAAACTTAAATGAATCATGTTATTAACATATGTGGATGGTCATCTAAACTGCAACATAATGGATTAGCAATGATTCTTCCAACCTGATTTGGAGGAAAAATTTATCCTAGTGAGTTCGAGGAACTTTAAAGCACTATTCACTATAATTTTTCTAACGCTCAAAACATGAAGATTTTTTCAGTTAAAGCTCTAATATCGCAAAAGTTCTACAATGAAAATTGTACTTCCTATAGCAATTCAAAATATGAATTCTTCTTCTTTTTAATTTTTTCCCCCATTCTCCTTTGTTTTTGCTATATTCCATTGAGGCTCTCACCTAAAGTGCCTTACAGTCTGTTTAAGGCGCTTGAGCACTCACCTAGGCTCTAAAGGCAAGCACCTCAGTAAAGGTGTCTTAGCGTCTTGCCTAGCTTGAGCGCCTAGCTCGCCTTTGTCTACACTGTTTTAAGCCCATAAAATATCAATAGCAAGGATCATATTTATGTTATGGGATTCTAAAAAACAATTATACAAGGAAATTTTTTTTCTAAATTTCCAACAAGTCACCTTAATGTTTATTGGCAAAAAGAAACTTCACACTCTTTCCTCACGGAAACCTCAATTAGAAACATTTATACTCAATCGGACCAGCTAATGGAATTAGAGTATATAAATCTCTTTTGAACTAACTTAGCAATGTTCCTTCTCTGCCATTAACTCATTTTATGAACACATGTTGATTCTTACTTGCCCAAAACTCTATGTCATAACAACCTAATAATAGTCCTGTAGACTTTTTCCTTCAAAAATATTTCTTTCTGATAGGTTTTAACTTCAAATATATTCTATAATGAAACATTACTCTAGACACACTTCTCCTTCTCAATCCACTCTATCCCAATTCTATCGATAACATTACTTGCATTGATTACTCTCTAATTTTCTTTGCCATCAATTATTACTATTTCCTATCCCTATTAATAGTATTCCTATAGTTGCATTCTATATACTAAGCCTTAATTATGCTTAACCTAAACCCAACACATAATCTTTCTTTTTTCCAACTCCAGGTAAATAGGGGGGAAAACAAAAATTATTGCTCGGCTATGGATTCTCAACAAACTAATCAAGATCATTCACATGTATTCTTCTCTGCCATTTCCATCCTATCCAAAATCACTCTTCGTCATCCTCTTACTTAACATGTCATTTTTTACGACTTCCTAATATAACAATGATAGAAGTAATGAAAAAGAACCTGTTAATTAAGGAAGTGATAGAAAATATATATATATATATTTTAAATAGTGGAGAAGAATACATGTGAAGAACCTGATTAGTCTACTGAAAATCCATACCGACCACACACTAGTTTTGTGACTAATACTTTCATGTTGCTGATTTGTTGGTGAGAAGATCAATGATGTTGAATGCTGCTACATATGATCTTGCTATAAATACTGAATGTTGCAAGCTAACAACATTAGTCATATTTTTAATCACAGCCAAATAATAATAAAAAGTACTCACTGCAATAAGTTTTCCAGCATTCTCAGGCCTTCTTGCTAAATTTATTGCAGCAGCTGCAGCAGCTCCTGATGATATACCAACCTGGGTGCATATATGAATATTAAATTATCAAACCCAAATTCATGAGAAGGGAAAGGATGTTTTCCGTAATAACAGTGTCATTGTGATAGCTAGCAAGAGATGAAAATGAAGATGAAATTAAAGGTCAACGAATAAGTTGGCCCCTTAGTAAGAGCATCAACATCCGGAATTGCAAATGCCATATCTAAGCTTCATTTAGCATTTTTTCCTCAAAAACCTCCCACATCCAGAATTGTAGACACCAACTATTGCAAAAAAATTTGCAATAGTGCTACAGTGCAATTCTAAAGATAGAATTGCACTGTAGCACAATTCTAAAAAAAAAAAAAACCTAATATTTTATTGTGATAGTGATTGGAAGAAAGAAAGAATAAATGATGGTGATTGGGAAAAATATTATTTTATTGTGTAAATATATTATTTTAATGAGTAGAATAGGAAAATAAAAATTTGGGATGCTGGAAGTATTGTATAATGGGATGGTATAATTGATAAAGTAACTTTTTGGGATAGTAAAATATAATAGAGTAGCACTTCCTAATGCTAATGCTCTAAGAAGCTTCCTACAATCAAAAAATGCTCAACGGATATCAGTTCTTTCATTAATGCTAATCACCTGGCCATTGAACAGAATATGAAAGAGAAATATCTTGGAAGGGGATGCTTGCAAAACTAAAAAACTGGCTTCTGTCAATAGTTTGGTTTTCAACTTCCTATGTTTGTCAAATGTTGTATAGTATGAAATGGGTTCTGAATTTTCAGCTTTTGCATTCAAAATCACTGCAAACAATAATCAGAAAAGACAAAAATGTGAACATAGAAAACAACACTAGTCCTAAGTTGAACTAGTTTTTATTTTAATATAGTTCAAAACAATATTGAAGTAGTTTTGTACTTTATTAAAAACTTTCAAAATGTTCTATATTAAAAAATATGGCATATTACCAGCAAGCCTTCCTCCAATGCTAGTTTCCTTGCCATTTCAACAGCTTCCACATTGGTAACCTACATTTTGGTCAACAAACTTCATATGAGATGGTTCATGAAACTACATTTTGAAATGAAAGCACTCCATGCTAAAGAGACGACACTAGTTAAGAAAAAACAAATTTATCTGAAGTCCAGATGAGTGGTATATCCAGACATCAATCCAGTTTGGCCATCCAGGAGAACGTCAAAAATCTACTAGAGTGATGACTCTGATGAGATAAATAACTCTCCACAAACCATTGCAATCAAGAAATTAAAGAAAATATTCCATTTCCATTGGATAGAAATCAAATAAAAAATTATACAATTAAGATTGAGAAGCATAATTCCATGAAGAAAGGAAAGGTATCAGGAAACTGACTTTTGGGAGTTAAATTTTCAGACTTGGTAGAGTATTTCAAGAATTCTATTTATAGTTAGAATTGTGGCAGGTAAATCACTTTATGTTAAGGTTTAATTTCTTTGTAATGGGATGGGCTAATGTGTATATCCAACAAATTAGGGTTTTAATTTAAGTTATCAGTAACTTAGAGCCCAAGATCTATAGGGTTTAGTCATTTAGGTTTATAAACAAATTCTTTAACAGGGAGCTGAAGCAGCTTTTGACCAAGAATGTTTAGATTTGAAAGTTTTCTCATTCCCCTTCAATTTATTTTATTTCATTCGGTAACCTATTGGTATTAAACAGGAAGGAGATCAGCATACAAAAAATGCACTATGTGTTATAATATGGCCTCATAAGAATCATGTAGCAAGAAGATGAACAGTGCATGAGTAAATATATTTTATTTAAAACATGTTTCATGAAATGATGAATATTAAAATGCAGTTGTCTCCTTAACTTTTTCTTTTTATGTTTCTTGATGAATGAGAGGACATTATTATTATTGAAACACAAAAAAACAGGGGTCAAAAGACAATACAACCAGAGTTGGACTGAGAGACTGCTAAAAAAACCAAACTTTACACCTTACAATCAAAGAACCAGGAAACATCCCCTTTCCCTCAAATAAAGAAACAACACCCTAGACATAAGCCCAGCTCTAATCAAACTAGAACATCACAAGAAGATCAGAGCATGTACAAAGAAACCAAATAAACCCCCAGATTTACAAATATAGGACAGTTGAACACCCTTCTAAACACCCTTCAAGCTACAACTATCCACCTAAAGAAAATGGTGCCTAGAAGGATTAGCTGCCAACTTCTGACTCAGCAAGAATAAGGCCTTTTCCCATCAGTAATAACTTTTTATATTTTGATATATGAATAAATCATATTAACCATAGAATTAGGTGTCTCCATCTTAAGTAGAGCTTTATATGCGTTATGGTCCTTGACTCTTTGCGTTCATTCTTCCACAAAATTCGGTGATTCAGTTTTTTCTACTTGTAATTCAAAAAATCAAAAGAAAAACTAAGCAATTTTTTATTCCAGGATATCATGTTTTGGATCATATAATTTGGAACACAGATGCTAGGAACTCAGCATAATTATAGAGCCTTTTGGTTGGAAAAATAAAACAGGCAGTTTTCAAGGTTTTCATATATATGGAAGGCTCCACTGGGTTAAACTCTTGTTCCCTGTGTGTCAACATTGCAATCATCTGAAGAGCTCCATAGGCAAATTGAGAGTCTAACATGTAAGCTTCAATCCTTTGTGATGATTTTGAAGCCCCAGGCGGATAATATTAGTGTTTTGGTATCTATTTTGAAATGTAAAAAGGCTAGCATGCTTTTGAATACTGAATCAGAATCAGTTGATTCTCTGTTTGAAATATTATATTACAAAATTCCAATATTTCATTGAGTAGAAAGGCAGATAGAATGAACTGGAGGCTGAACCAAATTGGTATGTTTGATGTTGAGCACTTGATCATCTTTTTCTTCATTGCTCTGTTATTAGAGAGATGTGGTCCTTGGTATTTACTTTCTGGGTGCAATTGGTGATGCTAAGATTGTAGTGTGGGAGTATTGGTTTGCTGTAGAAGGACTTTTCAACAGCATAAAAGTAGTTTTATTTGGAATTCAATTCCACTTTACATTATGTAGATCATTTGGGGAGGAACAGCTGACCTTTGATGGAGATCAGCTCCCATGGAATGCACTGAAGGTTCTATTCTTGAGATCTTTGTTTGATTAAATGCATGCTGTTTTTGGCATTATTCCTACTTCCTAAGACTTCCATTACTTATTTGTGATCTTTAAGAGAACCTATTATATACTCTGCCTCAAACGGAACGAACAGAGATAAAATCAGACCGATTTCCTAAATGCCTCTCTGGATATTCCTCAGTGTCCCGGCTATTCACGGAACGTGAGAAGCAGATGATTGGGATTTATTACCTATCAAAAAGAAATCTTAAAACAAGGAAACAAAATTTTCTTTACCTTGACAACCTCATCAAGCAATTTAACATCCAAAATGCTTGGCAAATAACCTGCACCAAAGCTTAGCATGCCATAAATAAAAAGCCCCACAATTGTTCTTGAAGCAGAAATGGCAAACGATTATCAAATTAATTAAAAAATTTCTGGAAAAAAAGGACATAGTGGCCCTCACCTGGGTTTTCTCCTGAGATTACACTTCTCTCTGCAGGTTTGACGCCAACAACCTAAACAGAGGAAAATTTAACATTTGGTCATCTAGGAAAAGGAAACAGCACATAACTACATTAATTGCTCAACAACACCATATGAGAATTGAGAGCTACCATATCATGTGTCTCCACCAAATAAAAAATAACATGATTTTTTGCTACATTTCAATTTTTTTTTTTTTTTTGATAAGTAAATGGAAAGCTATATTCAATTAAGGATAATAAGAGTTACTTATAAAAAAAAAATTAAGGATAATAACAATACAGCAATTGTGCACAGGAAGTGAGCAGAGGATACTAAAAATCAATGTGAACAGTCCATAAATCCAAAATTTCCAGAAAAGTAGGAAAGGAATGAAAGCTTAGTGCAGCATCCAATCATAAAACAGTTTCACTTCCGAGGGCAAGCACTCAGTGTCATCAAACATACAATGGTTAAATCTCTCCATATAAGCCACATCACACAGAGAGGAACAGCACCCCAAATGATATAAGTTTAAAAAATAATAATAACTTGAACTTGTAGATTATGAAATATAACTTTATGAACTTTGGAGTCAAAACATAATGTATATTTATCATGGAATACATATTCTCTTTCAAAGTGCCTTGATGTGTAAGGTCCTAGACTTCTTGTTCCTATTGATAGGGGTTTGTGATGATTAATGGCTGACTTACCCAAAATAAAATTTGTAATGGCCTTTCTATATTTTAATAAATGACTTCTTTTAGATATTAGAAGTTCTGGTAAACTTTGATGCATGTTCTTGGGAAGGCCAATCTTCTCTTTGAAATAAAAAGCAGTCATAACATCCTTCTAAAAACTGCTTTGATGATTTCTGTAATCATCACTATGTTGATCTAGTATGTTCTATTTGCCTCAACCTATTTCATGTTTTGTAAGAAACTGTATCTACTTCAGTTAAATTTTTCTAGGTTGATATTGAATTATTGATTTACAGTCAAATTTTTTTTGATCAGTGAAAAGATGTATATTAAAAAAAAAAAAAACTGTTTTATGCAAAAAACACAGCATATCAAAGATTACAACAAAAAAGAGAGAATAAAATAGAAAATAAAACTAATTACAAAGAAAGAGAGAGCTAAGGAAGGGAGGGAGAGAATCACTAGATGTGAGTCCCCAAGCCCTAGCCCAATCATAGAGGGAACCAGTAAAAAAAGCAAGCAACATGTCATCAGATCTATCTAAGTCCTCAAAAGTTCACCGATTGCATTCCTTCCAAATATACCACATCAAACACAACAGAACTAAATTCCAAATGTTAAATGAGTGCTTCCCCAACCAATTCCACCAACCAAACAGGAAACCTGCTACCAATCTTGAGAGCACCCACAAAATCCCAAAAGTTCTACAGACAAAGCTCCACAACCAATGAGCCTTTCCATAGTGTAGCAACAAATGATCTACTATTTCCCCACAACATCGACAGATAATACACCGGTCAACAAAATCAAAACCACTACTCCGTAGGTTATCACTTGTGAGATTCCTATCCCAAGCAACTGTCCAAGCAAAGAAAGAGACACGATGGGGTGCCTTAACCTTCCAAATACCTCTCTAGGGAAAAACAACGGAAGAAGAACCACGCAACTTATGATAAAATGAATGGATATTAAAATCCTCATTCTTCGTCAACTGCCAACTCATACGATCACTATCATCTGCTAAAGGTAATTTGGATGCCAAGAACTGAAAGAAATCATCCACCACGTCCGCCTCCCAATCATTAGGATCCCAAATGAAATGAACATCCCAACTTTTCCTATCTCCCATCCCATGCCATAATAGAGAAAAGTCTATAGAGGCCACTTTGTTAGTAGCAATATTCGTACAAGACCGAAAAAGCCAAATGGAGAGGAAGGTGCCCACACCACTGATCAGTCCAAAATTTCACTCTAATCCCCACCCCAACCTTAAACTGGATGTTTTTGCTAAAAGCTTCCCAACCCATCCGGATACTCCTCCACAAGTCACACCCATGAACAAATCTTCCCAACTTGGAGGTCATCATATTTCGAAGCTACTACCCTCCTTCAAAGCCAAGTCTCCTCTCCTTAACCACAACCCGCCAAAGCCATTTTCCTAGTAAGGCTTTATTGAAGGTAGTCAGTTTCCTAATTCCTAAACCGCCACTAACAATAGGCATACACCTTATCCCATCCCAATAGATGTGTCTTTGGAAATGGCATATACATAGTTCTTGTCAACAAAAAAAAAGGATTTCTGTATGTCTAAGAAGAAAATTTTGGTAATGAGGTGAAGAATCAGTACCTCAAGAAGCCAGCCGCTTATAGTGAGAATCTCAATTTCCTTGAGAGAGGCCAAAAGCAATAGGATTTCCTCACAATCAAACTCATTATTGCCAAGTCCATGTGTCTTGGAATCACCCCACAAGAAATCCCTTTACAACTTCTTAATTTTATTGGCCACATGAGTAGGAATGGTGAAAAGAGATAAAAAAATAAGTAGGGAGGCTAGATAACATACTCTTAAGCAATGTCGGTCAATCACCTTTCGACAAATACAGCTTCTTCCACCCTGATAACTTCCATTCAATTCTTTCTAAAATAGGATTCCAAATTGAGAGAGACTTATGAGACGCCTCCAACGGCATACCAAGATATGTCATTGGCAAAGATCCAACCCTACGACCCATAATCTCTGCCAAAGCATGCACATTATTCACCCCCCTATACGAACCATTTAACTCTTAGACACGTTGACCTTCAAGCCTGTCACAGCTTGAAAACAAAATAGTAACAACCGAACATATAGGATTTGTTCCACATCTGCATAAAAATAAAAATAAAAGGATAGTATCACTAGTAAACAACAAATGCGAAACACATTCTCCTCCACCCTCCTACCATCAGTCTTAAAATGAGGAAGTAAACTTGCCCCCTCCATTCTCTTCAGCATCCTACTAAACACCTCCATCATAACTAAAAATAAGGTCTTCTGGCATACAGCTTGTAATTGAACCAAAGATTTCTCAGTATCCTCAAAAGAGCACCGGTTTCTTTCTGTCCAAACAATCAACATCAAACAGCTAGGAACCATATTCCATATGTCTGAATTAAATTTTCCCAGCCAATAGCTCCAACAATACACTAAGCTTTCCACAGAGCCTAGCATGACCCATTGGATCCCAAAGATCTGATACATGTATACCCACAGTGAGTGAGCTACAGGACAATGGAGGAGGAGATGATCCACAGTTTCCTCATTACAATGGCACATACAACACCGATTCACCAAATGCACCCCCTAAGCATAAGATTATCCAATGTACAGATCTGCCCATGAATCGCTATCCACACAAAAAATGCCACTCTCTTAAGAATCTTAACTTTCCAAACACCCTTCCACGGAAAATTCGAGGCAGATGCACCCCAAATGTTATTGTAATAGGACCGAGTATCAAACTTGCCATTTCCATTGAGACACCAATGAGAAGTGTCACTCCCAATGCCCCTAGGGATCCAAGATTGAATGAACTCAAGGAAAGAGAAGGCAACCTCTAATTCCCTTTCATGAAAATCCCTATAAAATCTCACATTCCAAAATAAAAAATAAATAAAAGTAGTACAGCCAAAAAAAAAAAAAAGTCACCTTGGTACACACGGAGTGTACAAGGAAAAAAAAAAAAAAAAAAACCCAAAACTGCATAAATCTAGAAAATTCAGCAAAGAAGGTATGGCAAGACCACTCAAAGCAGTCATCCAATCAAATAAAGACAGAATGAAAATGTGCTTCAACTTAATGATAGAACTCTCCTCCCCTTCAAAGGTTCCGCTGTTCTGCTTCCTCCAAATATTCCACATATACTATTGAATCGTATATGTTATACAAAAACATTAATTACTAAAAGGGAAGGTTATACAAAAAACATTAATTACTAAAAGAGAAGGCCAAAACCAAGCTAATCCTTCTTTCTTTTAGCCAAAAGCTCCTATATTCCTCAAATGAATCATTCATTAAGGTCACTCAAGGAAAATAAGATACTGGCAGCCATGGCTACTGATTCTCCTATTAAGATGGATCACAAAATTGGAGAGAAAAAAACACTTTGGCAATATAGGAGCCTAGAGAGGAGGTTTTTTTATTTTATATAGGAGCCTAGAGAGGAGCTAGGTGGCCGAATTGATACATACTACAATATAAATCTTGAAGCAATTCTTGTGATCAAGACTTCAGGTAGTTTATGGGATATCCTCAAGAATAATAATTTGTGTATCCATGGTTTACTCCCTAGGGTGGGTCTAAAGGGAACTACCTTGGTAAAGTTCCACGTCATCAAAAAAATAATAAAAAAAATTTATTTTACCCAAATCACTGCCAGAAGATAATGGACAGCTATACACAACGGACAGGACATTTCAAAAATTAACCAATCCTTCATGGTGGCAGGAACCGTCAACATTGTCATGTAAAATTCTCTTGCAGTTCTAGCAAAAGCTAACGTGCTATGAAAATTTTGGCTTCTGCATTTTGAAGTATGTAGTGCAGAGTTCATGAAGATTTATGGAATGACTTGTACACCCAATGTCACTATGAACCAACAAACTGTGAACGATCATACAAAAGTGTCGGCAGGATTTGTCAGGATGATATTGCAAGAAAATTAGGAATACAAAAAATTAAGGCAAAAACCTGCAAGAAATATAAGCAGGTAGCCAGGTACTGTATTAGTGATTATTGTGATTGGACCCATTGACAAGTGTTTCTTGTCATTTCATGGTATATAACAAATTATCAATCCTAAGCTCTAACTTGCTCATAAGGAAACAATTGCAAGACTTCTACTACTGTTTTCTTTGATTTTTTCTTCATTCTCCCACCTAACTATTTTTTTTTTCCTTTGCTAATCATCGCATCTAATTCATGCCTTTTATAAGTAAATATTTCTAATAAAAAAAGGAGAGAGTTTAAATATCTACAATGTGTACATTTGAACCACTCCCAAAGAATTACAATGTAAGATTCAAAAGCTTTATAAACTCCAGAAAAGAAGATGAAGGGATGCAACCCAAGCTAGTCATTCACTCATACAAAGATCTTAGCAAAATTTCTTGGTAACATGATTGGGGTGCTCAAAGTGTCCACAAGACAAACAGTGGAATTGCTTTCCAAATCTTAGAATGAATATGATAATTAATCTTCCTACCAACACTACAATATCTGAGGCATAAGTCTGAGGCATAACCCCAACGACTCTGAATAATGTAAACACAAAAGGCCACATATCTTGTGCCATTTATCAGAGTTCGACATCACTTATGTCACGCAAGAATCCATCGAGGCTTGAGCCCCTCCTGCATACTTAAAGCTCCACCCTCTTTCTTCTAACCAATGCTTGCCATGGCTAGTGCTTCCTTGTTCTTATCTCTATAGAAAGCTAACCGCACTTTTCAATCCGGTCTTTGCCATTCATTAACTTCCTCTCCCCTACATCTATTCTCGAGAAGTCTTGCCGATACCCTTCTTTCGAACTGCCTAGGCCCAGCCCAGTCACGGGATCATATGAGAACGTCATGCAAATGCTCAAGTGCCATAGATTGGCTAGTAAAAGAACCGAGAAGTAAAATGCCTCTAGTGCTTTGCCGTCACTGACTCTTCTTTCTCTCTTTTAGGCCGTGTGACAATCTATCTACCTTACGTTATGCAAGGCGAAAGAACACCAAGCTTTCTTTGAAAAATGAAAAAATGACTCAAAGGAGCATCTCAAGTGATTAGGCGGGGACAAGATTCGAACCTGCAGTCTTCAGGTCATGGGCCTAATGAGTTGACCAATTCCTCTACCCCACTTCTTCCCCTTCTCTTTCTTTCACTATTCCCACCTAGGTCCTCAGCTTTGGTTGCTTGGCCGGGATAGAACCAACGCTTAGTAAGTGGCGGCGACAGCCCGGTTGGAGCTATGATGCTTACCTTTTAGAGAAAGGGAAAAGGGCTTTTTCAGCTTGCTAACTAGGGTTGGTAGCTAAATTCAGTCTTCGGGACCCCATAACATAAGAAAGTCGTGGAGTGCATAAGCCCCCTTAGAGATAGGGGTGACTTTCTTGTGGTAGTAATTGCGAATGAGCAAGTAGGGGGCGGCAACTAAAGAGGTAGCGAGACTGACCGCAATTGCAGGAATAGGTTGACTTTCTTTCAGTTTGGTTATGGAACGTGAAAGTAGTTTCATTTAGTACAAGATCGCTTCACACCTCGCGGTGCTTACACCTCTCGCTGTACAATGTAGTAAGGATGCTCAACTGACTCGTTATCTTGCACATGCAACACCAATCAATAAGAACAAGATGTTGTTCTGAAGATTGTCGACAACCACAATCTAACCCAAGGCCTGTCCAAAAGAAAAATGCTATTGTACAAAGCAGCTTGGCACCCCACTGGCTTCACAATGGGAATTGTGCTCCTGTAAACCATCTCAAAGTATCATAGTATGAATGAACTTCAAAAGTTCCATGTTTATAGCATCTCCATGCTAATTGGTCCTCACCCTGACTAGACGGAAAATTAGAAATTCTCAGACTCAAATTCCCATTACTGAAATGATTGATTAACTTAGGATTCCAATTCCATATACTTCGATCATCTAAATTGACCAGATAAGATGATATTGAAGTTTCGTTATCCACTGCTAGTCTGAACAAATCTAGAAAAGGTCTTTGAGAGGACAATTCCCATACAATAATCAAGCCAAAATGCACATGAGTGCCATTCCCAATAAAAAATTTGATATGATTCAGGAAGGAGTTCCCACCTTTCTCTAATACCCTTCCACAAGCCCAACATGCGAACCCCTAATCACTTTCTGCAGTCACACCCTAGTCCCCATCTAATCCATTGAATCACACACACACAACCATACATGTGTATGTATATGTGTTTGTGCATGTGTATTTACACATGTGAGTGCATTTGCATAAATAAAAATATACACATATTCCATCCCATACTAATGCTTTTCTTTTACATATTTTAAAAGTGAATTGAATTGAAAACAACGGAAAAAAAAAAAACATTCAAAAAGACAGAGAAACAAATAAATATGAAACAAAAAATTTCTCTGAAGTTCAAGCATGCACTTCATATGGAAATTTCTAGAACATTTAATGATTTTCCAGCACTTTAGTTGATCAATTAAATGAGAAAAACTCTACATAATATTTGTTATTAGTATACATTCATTATCTATCAACATATTGCAACAACAAGTAATTAATTTCCTTTAAAAAAAAAAAGGATGATCCTAACCTGTACTTTTTTGTTCATCATTTTCAGGTAACGCCCAGTGCCTGTAACAGTGCCACCAGTTCCAATACTAGCAACAAATATGTCAACAATACCCATGGTATCCTCCCATATTTCAGGACCTGTAGTTTCGAAGTGGATCTGTAATTCATGCATGCATATCTTAATATAAGGCATACTTTATAATAAACAAAAGCTCAAAAAAAAAAAAAAAAAAAAAAACCTCTCTCAGGAGACGAAACAGATATAACCTTGGTATTAGCAACATTATCAAACTGCTGAAACATGTAAGCATTTGGCATGCTGAGGGCAATTTCTTCAGCTTTATCAACAGCCCCTTTCAGACCTTTCTCTGGATCAGTCAAAACAATCTCTGCACCAAATGCACGTAGAAGAACTCTTCTTTCAAGATTTATGGATGCAGGCATTGTAACTATAAGTTTATATCCCTTAGTCGCTGCAACAAAAGCAATACCAAGTCCTGTATTTCCACTAGTTGGTTCAACTAATACACTCTGCATGCATAATTACAGAAAGAAAAATATAATAAGAATTGAACTGAATAGTTGGCTTTCACCAAGATATCATACCTAATTCAAAGAAAATGCACAAAAGGAACTTCAGATAACAAGAGGTGTATTGATGAATAAAGCGAATTCCTTTGTATCATAGCAAGGAAAGTCCATGACTTACTTTCCCAGGAGTAATTTCCCCTCTTTCCTCTGCATCAGATATCATACTATAACCAATTCTGAAACGTCAAAAGTTCACAAGAACGTCAGTTCGTGTGTATTTGTAATCTTCTGTTAGCAGACGGTAAAGAAGTGTGCAGAATATAGCGGATAAGATCCCCTCTGGCTCTCATTTAAATCCTACAATTCCTGACACTGTGGTGTGGTATTTAAATAAAATTCCAAAGGTCCTTAAAAAAAACACGCAAAATGTCACAGCATTTGGCTAAAAAATGGAGGATTTATGTGGGTTCCCTTCGCGAACATATGAGGCATCATCGGCTGCATTAATATAATATTGAAGTTGCATGAATAAAATCATTTAACATAAGACAACTAAACATAAATGAAATTAAAGGGTGAAAGAGTAAAAATGAATGCGAGAGAGGAGTTAATAGCATAGCAATTAGTTACCTATCCTTGACACTTCGGCAAGGCTCCATAGATTCAAGTTTTGCAGCAATATTAGCAACACAGCCTTGCGTAACTTTGTTCAGGTACACCATTGGGGTTCTCCCAATCAACTATATATATATATATATATATATATCAAAAAAAAAATTACTCATATTAGTAAAAAAATTAAAAATAAAAGTTTTAATTTGAGTGTTAAACAAAAAACCCCCAATGTTAAACAATTGAATTGATGCCATATTTCAAAACACACACCACACAACATAGCTAAATAGTAAAAAGAAGGGGGGGGACCTGGGTGACGTCATCGGCAATGTTGACGGAGTCGACGAGGTTGTCAATTCTGGGTGAGTAGACGGAGGTTGCCATTGCCGCTGCCGCTGGTTTTGGTTTTGGTTTGAAATTGAAATTGAAGGACACAAAACGGTGACGTTTTGAATGAGGATGAAGAAGAAGTGAAGGAAAAGATGATAATGATAGCATTAGCGCCATTCGTGTAGTGTTTCTGAATTTAATTTTTACATGAAAAATGAGTGAGTCTGAGTCTGAGAGTGAAACTGTGTGAGAGTGAGGGGGAGGGGTTTTAGATGGGGTTTTCTTTTTCTTTTTTCTTTTTCTTTTTTCTTTGTATGTATTATTATGGGCTTGGGCCTTGCCCCATTTATTATTATGTGCTTTTCTTTTTTAATTATTTGGGGCTTTTTTTTTTTTTTCCTTTGTAAAATTTCATGCGACACTTATATATTTATATATATAATATACACTAATATCTACCAAATAAGAATAGTTAAATAGAATACTGTTTTATATATATGATATCTCTAAAGTGAAGGATATTTTAAGAAATAACCATATTTTTTTAATTAATATTTCATTTTAATTGTTAAAAGTATTTAAAAGTATACAATTATACCAAAAGGCTGATTTTATTAACTAATCAATTATAATTAAAATTATCCTATCAAAAATATATATAATTATTAAACTTTGGGTTGCAATGCACTTTATCCCTTTTAAATTTGGGATCACTTCTAAATCGATTTCTCAACTTTTAAAACTTACAATTTCACATTCCAAGTATAGAAACAGTGTTGTTGTGTCATTTCTATTAGAGTTTGTCAAAATTTTGCAATTAACCCACCAAAAAATTCAAAAAACAGATAAATAAAAAATAATAATAATTATAGAAGTTTACCAAATTAATAGAAAACTGTTTTTTTTTCCCCTTTTTTTTCATTATAGTTCCCCCAAAAAAAGGCCTTCTCAGCGGTGACCCAAACTACACAACCCTATATCAAGGTTTGCTGCCACTTTTTGCCCAACAATTCTATTCTCTCAACCCAAAAATCGAAGCTAACGTAACATTCAAATTGAAACCAAAATACCTAAAATAAGAAATTAATCATATACATTCATTGTAATGACACAGACACCTAAATCACATCATGCAACTAGTGTAGTGTGAATGGCTTTTTTCAACTCACTAGTTTAGTTTGTGCAATGTCCTCCTATTTAATGTAATCTTATAGTTTATGGCCGGAAAAATAGGTTGAAAGCTAGCTTTTGCTACATAAAGCTGATCGGCTGTATTGAAGATAACACCATCAATTAATTAATTAATTAATTGTGTCACAAAACAAAAGTCTGCTTCATTATACCAAAAAAAAAAAAAAACCTGCTTCATTCCACTTTATATTTCATTAATTACAATTTGTCATGTGTTTATTTTTTTTTTCCATTTAGAACTTTGGCTATTTTGTAAAGAAAATTAAACAAATACATGGCAAGTTGTGATTGGTGAAATATAAAGTGGAATACAAAAAATGTTACAGAAGATTTGTATTATAATATGATATCTACCACAAACAAACAAAGTAGAAATTTTATCCTAAAAATGTTTCAAATTTCATGCCAAAATTGGTCAAGTCGGTAAAATAATGCATGGCCATTTCATCCTTTTTTACTTTTTGGTAAACAAAAAATGGGTAGAAGGGGTCAAACAGTTTGACTTCCCTACTTGGACGTGACTATAATAGCACTCTACTTCCTCTCAGGCTGGCCACTTCATCTTTATCATACATACAATACAATAAAAATGGAGTTAGTTACCTATGGCTATGGCTGTGGGGTTGTTTTATCCATAGCATTAAGTGTGTGTGGCCTTTTTTAGCAAGGAAATATCCTCTCGCTCCATATCCTTTTTATAAGAGCAGAAACTGAATCCAATCCATAGAGATTAAATTAGTGTCAAAACTCAAAAACTACTTTACTACTGGATGCATGCCAATCTCAACCTAATATAGTATTCTCCAGCAATGAAATTGATCATGTTTTCAAAGGCACATAAAGAAGAAAGAAATGAGAGCCATTCTTCACTTCACACCTATCAATCTTATCTGCTAAAAAAAACAGTGTCTAATATTTATTTGGTTGTTGAACTCTACTCTGCTGACCGATTACTTGGGAGTGACCACCTCCTTTTGGTTTCTTATAACTCAACACATTTGATATGATATGAATCAGTACTTTTGAACTCAAAGAACTAATGTGGGGGAGCTTATCCAATCCAATTTCTGATTTTCTCCAAAAACATTGGGATATCCAATTCTTTGGTAGCAGTGTTTTGGATTCTTAGGGATGGACTCAATTTAACTGTTTCTAACTCAAATGCCCATATAATCATCATCAAATTGGATGTTAAGCTAATTGTGGATATTTTTAGCAGTGTACTGAGAGATAAGTACTACTATCTTTTATAATAAGACTGAGAGATAAGTACTACTATCATTTCGTAGTGCACCATAGCATTGATCTAGTTGGCGAAAATCTTAGTCTTATTGCACTTACACAACGTACCTTGACTGGCATTTGCAGGGACTAATGGTTTTTACTTATTACTTACTAGATTGCCAACTTACACAGACTTAGACCCTTCTTGATCAGCCTGGAAGCAGCCATGGGAAAATGGTTAAGGCCTTAAGCATAATGCTGATATTAACAAGTTTGTGTTTCGAAATTATTTATATTGAAAAGAGGACAATAAAAAATTATGAATTTTCCTAGGCATAGATGGAAGCTGAATGCTTCCTTTTTCCTTTCTCTGCACCCCCCTCCCCCTTTTTTCTTTTTTTTTTAAGGAAAGTTACAGTGTCAGTCTCAAAATTTGCAGTGAGGATACATTGTAGTTCTCACCTTTCTGAAGAGTGTAAAACTCAATATTTTGTTATATCAAAAGCTCTAAAAATAAAGAGCCCCAAAGAATGAAAACTTCCTCTTTCACCAAAAATTATTTGGTGATGGTATCGAGTTTAACCCCCTCTCAGAGTGGACAAGAGAACGAGAGAATCGACTAGACTTGTGTAGCTTCAATCTAATAGCAGGAACCTTACGGGCAACGGCCTGCCATATCATTTGCACTGCATCACCCTCCTTCGATGGGTACTGAAACTCATAGAAATTTTCAACCTCTTTCAACTTCTGCCACATTCTGGTCCACTCATCCTTCTTAATACTCTGTATGAGATTCATGAGGAATTTTTCTTTGAGAGCATCCCCTGTCCGAACAAATATGCAGAACTGTGAATAGTCAAGGACATCCTCATATGGGAGCTCTATCTCATCACTGATGATGACAGGTACACAATGGCTAGCAATGGCATCAAAGAGGCGGTTTGATGAGGGGGTATCACCTGCTATATTGAGACAGAATTTTGAAGAGTGCATTCCCTGGGTAGCTTTCTTAATTCCATCTTTTTGAACACTTCCAAATGCAAAATGCACATCTTTCTCATCTTTCAAAAGATAATATAACTCTTGCCGAACAAAGCCTCCCTGAGTATGAGAAACCCAACGTTTAAGAATCTTACATAAGTTGGATGCAAGCAATCCAAAGTGAAACAAAGACTGAATAAATTAAATAAATGAAACAGAAGATATCATTGAATCACTTGAACATAGAAGCATCAAGAATCCAAGAAATGACAATTCATTGAGATTTCATCACAAATGGACCAGTCAAAAAGAATTAAATTATAAAGTATGCCTAATTGACAATCCTATATTGGAGGACAACATATTGATCGTGTGAGACAAAAGGAATTTGTATCAAAGAAACACAAACAGAATCATCCCATACGTGAACAAAATGCTTTCAGTGACTAAGGAAAAAGGAAAAAGGAAAAAAAAAAAAATATATATATATATATATATACACACACATCATGTTTAAATCTGTTTACACACGCACACAAAGATCAAGACTTTCCCATTCATAGAGGTTGGTTGCTACCAAAAGGAAATTTATACTACCCATGAAAAGGCAATTCTCATTAGGTCTGGTGAATGACTTATCCCTTACATCATAATTAATCTGAAAATAACCAATACCCTTTCTTGGGATACTAGATAACTGGTGCTGGGCCTAGATTACATTTTACTATTTTAGTATAGGACTCCAAGAAAGTTTAGGACTTTATGCTGTTAGTTAGAGATGATGAACAATGAACATTCATTTTGAATCATCGGCATACAGATGAGATCCATAAAAACAATTTTCCCTGTGGTAATTGTGGCCCAGAGATAACAGGAGATATTTATAGGGAAAATTCTTACAGTATGGATTACAAAAACAACCATCCGAAGAATTCATAGGGTCATCCACAAGGAAAATTGCCCATTCAGGTATCATTCGAGGAGCCAAGCATGAAGGTAAGCACAAGAACCCTGCAATTGTGCTATTCCTAGATAACTAAAGCTGAAATAGGATCACGAGGGTTGCAGTCTATCCAGAACTCTGATGTGCCAGGACATTGGATTCACTGCCAGCTAACAGAATGAGAAGGGGACTGAAATTGGCTACAATAAATCCTATGGTTTTAAGTGAAGGAACTTAATGGTGTATACATGATCCAAGAAAAAGGAGGAGATTCTAAATTCATTAGGAAATACAAACCAATTAATGGATTTGATAACATATTAGATCCATATAGACAGAATATGCTGCAGTCAATGTGGAAAGCTTTATCTCTTATTCTTGTATTTTTTCCATAGCTTATTTATTTATTTTTAATTGATAAGTAATATACTTCATTGAAAGAGAAAACTAGTACAAAAAAGGGGCCAGAGCACACAGAACATGTACTAAGATAGGCATAGGCAGAAAACAAAGTACATCTATCAAGCATATCAGCTCATGAAGAAAAAGATAAAACACCCGAAGCATTAGACCACCCAGACAGAGTCTGGAAAAAAGACATCTTCATGTCCTGAATCAAACTCTCTCCCTCCAAATACCCCAAATCAAACAATGGGGAACCATGTTCCAAATTGCCCCATTTCTTTTATTTTATTACTAGGTATATAAATTCACAAGATAACAGGAGGATTCATCCCAAGTATGCAAATAGTGTACAAGGGATGATCAATGTTTAATTTAGAATATGAACTTGTGAAGCTGAACACCAACAAAAATAATCCTATTTCGCTCCTTCCAAGAATATCAGATGAGATATGAAAGGTTCAACAACAACTATACCTTAGTCCCTAAACTTTGGGGTTAGCTAGATAAAATATAAAGAGTAATCCTCCTAAAAGCCCTGCTCTCCTTGCCTTTTACCTTTTTGGATCAGTTCTCCCCTGGCCATACTGATCTACCCTTTAAAGGAATTCACCAGAACCGAACAAACCAATCCCCCTCTTCCCCAACCAAAATGATAAATAAGTATAAATGAAAAAAATAGAATGGTTTTAACAAATCCCTAGGCTACTCTCTCTATACAAGGGAATCTGTATCTATTCTCAGCTCAATTTCATATATCTTCTCAATAGAACTCCTCAATCAGAGTCAGATAATACTACAAATGCACAACTTCATTTACGTGCTTCCTGAGGATCTTCTGAATCAATACCTTTCCTCCCAACCTAGATTAGTGAATGGTCACCTCTGCATCATCCTTAACAACTGCAACATAAAACAAAACTGTGCACTCCCTTAAATGCAGCTTCACAACCAATTTCATTTGAAGGAAATGGAAAGAGAAAAGAGTAGAAATGATGGACAAAGAGAAAGGGGGAAATAATCCATCATCACCCCTAAACACAAGAATTTTCCCCTAAAGATCTGCACATCCCCAAACCAAAAGGCAACATGAGAACTTTAGACTGGAGACATGACAGGGGTTTCCTTGCTGATTTGTACTTCACCAGCTTACCTAAGGATTTCAAAGTATGTGTTGAGCCAAAGGATTGTGAAATTTGCACAGTGGGTTTGAGCACTGGGACTCAACTCTCACCTCTAAAAAGAAACTAAAACAAATACTAACTTCCCGTAACTCTCAATTCATGAGCTGAGTTGTGGGGAAAGAAATTACTTTGGAGTGTAATAGTATTTAAAAGTGTTCTTCACCTTTTTAGACATGAAAGTGCAACATAGATGTGTCTAGATATTTTTACAATCTTATTCATTTCAAATAGGTCAATGATATTTAAAATCATACAGAACTCTTCATGTTATAATTCACCTTCCTTCTAGAACAATGGCAATGAACTAAGACAAATATAATTACAATACCATGTATACTCTGGACTAATAATCAGCAAAAACAGCTATTTTGAACCTAAGATTTTGAATGTTTTATGAGGGTATGTTATTGTTATTTAACTTATATTTTACTTCTTGCACAGCTGTCAGATTGGCTCACTTAAGTAAATTATCTGACTCATCATGTGTAGATTTAACATTGAATTTTATTGATATATGTTAAAAGTGCGTATTATATTATCAGTTATAAATCTTACCTATGCATGTTCTTGCAAAATATTTTAGATATGCATAGCATCTGTCCATCAAATTTAGTAAAATTAGCTAATTCTTCATTCAATATAAACAATTTGAACTTCAAGAGAGCATTTAGTTTCTTTCTGCATAAATATTATTGTCAGTATTAACTAACATGTGAGGCATGGCATAGCAAAAAGGAAAATGAAACCCAAGTCTAGCTAGTGACCTACAGCTTATAATTTTGTTTAGAACATGTAAGCAACAGAATTCCCAGCAAATTTAACTAACCAAATTTCCTACAACTGATCCTGCAAGAAACATTGAACAAAAATTACTCAAAGAGGAAGAGTACATACATCTTTTCTATATATTGCTCCTTGGAAGTACAGCAAAGTTGGACGGCTATCAAAATCAGATGAGTCATCAACATACGATCCGATTACATGTTTGTAAGGAGCAATCACGTCTTTCTCAACATTTGCTATGTTTGGAGGATACCTTCCAAAGTCTGAAAGTATAAATGTTGCAGGCCAAAGCTTCGTCCTTGCATCTAAAAGGCTATTCGGATGATGGGCCACAATTAAGTGGTCACATCCTCCTGACCTTTTCCATTCCTTCTGAGCTGTTAAAAACCTCACCAACTTCTCTTGAAGCAACTTATTTTTGGTCTTCTTTTGGTGTGGGTCGACTCTGGAATACCGGTTATAGCATAAGGAAGAAAAGAATGGTACAAATATAATATCAGCTTCACTAATGTTGTGGACTCTTATTGCACTTCGGGCATTTGGAGGGTTCGGAAGTTCAGAAGCAAGGAGATCCAATGTAAGCCAATACTCTATACTGTGTTGCAAGTTCAACCCACCAGGATAATCAGGTATCTTAGTTTGAATATCAGGCCAAACACTATTACCTCGTGCCTTCCAATCTAAGAGTCCAAAATGAAATTCAGGGGATAGATCATACATAAAAACCTTAAGAACTAGTTTATTTTCTTTCTGCTGATCTAGAGCTACACTATCTTTGGTATTGCATTTCACATCAGATTTTGCATTCTCTCGGGGTGATTCTTCTTCTTCATCATTGTCCACAAGGATTGATCTATTTCCAATCGAGGGTTCCACCTCGTTTTCACCGCGGGTTGCAGAATCCCCATTGTCACCACCCGTAGCAAAATGCTTAGAATTGGGTAACAAGCTATGATCGATGAAGCTAGGACGACTGGTTGAACGCAACACAAAGAACCAAGATAATATGAACACGACTGATGTCGTAACGAACAAACAAAACAGAAAGTTCCTAGAAACAATCCCCAGGGACGAGACACTTCTCTCAGCCATTGCAATGCAAATCCAAAACAAAGTTTTAACAATGTTGTTCTGTATGAATTACCATTTCTATATTGGAATTTGGAAAACCAACTTCCTGAACGAGCTGAGCCAAAAAGAAGAACTATGGAGCTCAAAATTCACGCACGCCTGTAACAATTAATTGCACACCACACCACACCACATTAATAAAAATTAACTCCCCAGTTGACAAAAAACAATACACTGAATGAATCCCAATGAAAGAAACACATCACAAAGAAGATGAAATAACCAATAAAACTACATTGCCCATCGACCCAAAATGTGAGACGGACCCAATAAAAGCAAACCCAGATGAAATCAAATCGTATATGACAAACCCACCAAAAGAGGTTAGTTCAATGGTGGTTTGGTTTGTTGAATGAAAGAGTGAAAAAAAAAAAAAAAAAGAGGGGGTGGTGGATTCGTACCGTAGAGGAAAGAAAATGCACAAACAAAAAGGTTGTTGTTTGTTGCAATTGTTTGTACCGGTCCGGTGTTATTGAAGGAAAAGACTCTTTCTCTATCTCTATCTCTATCTCTCTAAACACCTTGTGTGCCAAGACTTGCTTGGAAGAGGAAGCGTGGGAATAGGGGTTCTAATGTGTGGAAGCGGGCTCTTTGTTCGTTGGTTAGTTAGGCAGACCTCTCTCTCTCTCTATCTCCCTTTCTCTACTGCTACTATTTTATTTATTTTGTGACTTCTTCTTCTGCCTATTCTTGTCATCTTGTGTTTGTGTGTGTGTGTGTGTGTGTTATAGACAGATTAATTAACTTTACATGAAATTAATAATCGTTACTTTGTTTTAACTCAACCATGATTTTTTCATAGAGGACATACAGATGGGGAGTTCAATAATCTTAAACAATGTGCTCTAAATTTGAATGTTTCAAGTTTCATTTACCACGTTATTGATTCTATGGTTCTAAGAATATCTCTTTAGTGTTATAGAGAATGAAATAATATAGTCCTATATAAGGCTAGCACACCATTTTTTTTTTATATCTAAATAAAGATAAATAAACATGATTAATTTTTTAGGGAAAAAAAGTAAAAAAAAAAAGGATGGCAAATGGCAATCACTCAATTACTCCCCCTTTTCAAATTTGCCACATTCTCACCATAATTTGGTAAAAAGTCATTTTCCTCCTTTACAGTAAACCTAAAAGCATAACAAATACTCACAATATTTTTACAACATGCTGAATTGTCTTACCACGAATCCAAACTGTATAACTCAGTTTTCCTCTTCTTTGTTTGTTTTTATTATTATTATTATTATTATTATTATTATTATTTTGAGTTTTGGCGTGGACTCGAGTGTATAAGGTGACTGAAGTTGCATGTTGTGAAAATGTTATGAATATTAAATGTGCGGCTTTATAGAACGTTTTGAATTAATTAGATGCCAAAACAGCATCCCTCATTGAACCCAATTTATTTTTTAATAATTTAATGGTTGGAGTTGGGAGATTTTTTTTTTTTTTTTTTTGAGAATAAGAAGTTGGGAGATTTGAATTATAAACATTTTCGTTGAAAATAACAAGATATGCTAATTAAGTTACAATGCGCTTGACTCATTCAAGCAAAATGAGTAAACTGTCTCAAAAATAAATAAATAAAATAAAAATAAAAATAAAAACCCTCTGAGTAAACTCTTTAAGGTAAAAATATTATAAAAAGAAAACACTATATCATAAATGAGGTTGACTAGAGAATCAATTTGTTAGCAGTGTCGGCAATAACTGGTGAGGGGCCACTACAAGCTGCCGAAATCCATGAATTATGTGGTCAAAGTAGACTTTCTTTGTAAACGTGCATAAGTGTTCCAAGGACCAATATAAATATAAGTGCTTTGAACATTTGATAAACTAGAGGCTAATCTATGCTATATATGGAAAAATTATTAAATATAAGATTTAAAAAATAATGTCATGCACTTTTAAAACATAAGGTATCAAAGAGATGATACAACTAATTTTTTGATCATTTTGGTGACCACCGCCTACTCGAAATATTAAAATCACTATATTGAAGGAAAAAAATTCAAATTTAACAATTATTAACAAATTAAGAGAAATTAACAATTATTAATAAAAGTTGCTATGGATGGTAGTTGTAGTAGAATTCATTCAATGTGTTATAATTGTCTACATCACCTCATAACATTGCATCATAATCCATGCATGCACACCAAATTGTTAGTGAACTTCTATCTTCGAAAACCCACAATATCACACTACAATTCCCAAGTTGCCAAAAAATCCATAGTAAAAGAGATAGTAGTAAAAACCGTTTAACCCTACAATATATTAAACATAAATAGATATCAATAGAAAAGGAGGAAAAAGAGATAGAAAAATGTGTTTAAAAACCCAAACAAACTCATGAAATCAATCCAAACACAAATCCACTAAATCCAGTTATTCTAAGGAGTATATATATTTGGAGATAGGAAGAGCCTAGAAAATAGAAGAGGGAGAATTAGAGGTTTGGCAATGAAGGCAACTTTTAGGGTTAAGGTTTGATAAAGTTAAACCTAAACCTAAGAATGTGTTAGGGTTGGTAGAAAGCAAAAATTTGTGAGCCTACATAATAAAAACAAAGCTAGTTATTCCAACTCCCCAACTAAGAAAAATTAATTAAAAATAATAGCAAAAAGAAACACAATCACTGATGATGCCAAAATTGTCAGTTGGGTCACTCGTCAAATTCGGAGCTTTTGACGATCTTGTAGGACCTGCAAGATAAAGAGAGATAGATCGAAGAGACCAACGGGTTGTGCCCGGTGGGGGAGCCTCCGATGCTTAAGTTAGTATCACCCCATATTTTTCATATTTAGATAGTGTTTTGTTGTAGCTTTTGACATACCTTAGCAAATGGACAAATTGTCCCTTTTATAGGTGACTTAGGTAGCTATTGGACATAAATGGGGGTGATTATTACCCTAATTGTAACGTTCTTTGTCTTGATGAGAGAGTTTAAGGCTTTTGATGATCGTTACTAAATGCGTTGGGCGGTTACCCATCTATCGTTGATGGCCTACTAATGATGCAATGACCGTCCATTAAGGTGGACAACCTTAATAATTTTTATGAACTCATCAATCACAATTAAATAAAAAAACATTTAAAAACAATTGGAGAAAAAGAGTGAGGAGGACCTGTTAAATGAAATCGGAGATCTATGGGCTGAAACGTTGCTTGAGAAGATGGTGAACTGGAATCTTTATCAATATTTGCATGATCCAATCTATTCCAAACATATTGTGTCTGAAATTTCAACTAAAAATTTTCTTAAATTTGAATCACATAAACCCAAATATTCTTTCAATGGAAAAGTTTGGGTTCAATGTCTAGTTATAATAGATCTGTCATGAAAAAATAGCTAGATACATACAATTCAAAAGAAACTAAGCCAACAGTGTTTCTCAAAAATTTAGAATTCTAAAAAATGTCAACGATTATTTATTTAGGATTCTCAAAATTTTATATATATTTTTTTTCAGTAATATAAAAACCTAAATAATGAAATTAGAGACAAAATACATATGTGAAGAAACTAAGCCAACAGTGTTTCTACAATTCTCATGATTAGTCATGAATGTGCTCAAAGCAATATTAATCAATATCTGAGGAATACATATGTGGTGAATGATATTGAGAGGAGAGACAGAAGAAGTGAGAAAGAAAGAAGCTGACCTCCAACCCCTGACTACCAAGTTTGAGTCTCGGGATTTGTATTCCTCCATTTTCGACAACAATGAAACTGGAGCTTCAATGAAAAATATTCTCTTACAAATACTTGGGAGTAGGGACCATTCCTCTTTTTCCCACTATCAAAATTATGCCTCACTTCTAATACATATTCATGTGACAGTAAGTGCATAGTTTTTTTATTTGTAAAATGCTAACGAGTGCCCTTAGGGTACTGGTTAATAATTCATTTAAAGAAAGTTTTTATGGAAAATGAAAAAAAAAAAGTAATTAATATTTTAACAATTTTTTTCATTTCCTATAAAAGTGGTATCAAAACTTCCTAAAATAGATTATTAATGAGTGCCCTAAGAGCACTCGTTAGCATGACCCTTTTTATTTTGTGGTCGGGTTTTCAAAACTTGCTTGTAGGGTTTAATTAAAATTTTTAAAATGATGTATAAAATTGTGAGAGCAACAAAGTTTATGTGTCAATATACTATGAAGTCAACAAAAAGTCAAAGACTTTGGTTCATTTGTATATATAGATGAATCATTTTTTTTTTTAAGTTGATATCATTTTCATGAGAAATATAAAAAAATTAAAAAAAATTTATTGGCCTTTTTCTATTGTCATAAAATATTTCTAAAAATATTTCTTAAATCAATACTAATTTTAGGGTATCTGTTAACCTTTCCCTTGATAAGTATATAGACTGCAAATGAGAGAGAGAGAGAGAGAGGGGAAAAAAAAAACCCAAAAATAATAGAATGGAAATGCAAAAGTTAGAAAGTCAAGCATACATGAATCGAGACACGAGGATTAGTTTATAAAGCATCAGCAGGATCACTAACCGGTTCCTCAAAACAGTTTTTTAGTCAATTGATGATAATTTTTTTTTCGATGTATCATGTATATATTCATTGAAGAGCACTGTGATAAAAATATAAAAAATATATATATATATATATATCGCACAAAGAAAGAATAGCATCAAACTCTTTTCTTTAGTGCTGGTTTTCCAAAACGCTACACCTACACTGTTCAACAAGTTTGGAGATTATCATAATGTTTTGTAAAACCTTGTCCTCTATTTTTTTTTTTTTTTTAATTCAAACTTTCTCTCTATCCTTTCTCACTATATTTTGAAAAAGAATTTATTCTGAATACATATTGGATGTATAAAAAAATGAAGAGTGTGATGCTGGATGTATCTAAAAAGGGATGGCTATAATAGAAAATAATAACCTGTTTTAGTTAAAAATTTGGCTAAAGTTTGCAAAATCGGTTGTGAATGCTCATTAACATCCAGCTTTTCAAAACATTTTGCTTACCCCAATTGAAGAGCATTGTAACCAAGAATCACAAAAATAATTAACAATAAATAAATAATGAATAATCTCACATTTGACTCTCTCAAACTCTAATCAAATTTTTACAAAAATGTTACAATGCTCAATACGTTCGGAGAGATTGTAGCATTTTGTAAAACTTGTTTTCTTTTTGTTTTGTTGTATCATGTATGCATGATGTATTTGATTTGATATGCTTTTTTTTTTTTTTTTGTAATTTCTTGAGTACTTTTATATATATATATATATATATATATATATATGTATGTATGTATGTATATTTTCCAACTTATGGTTTTCTTTTCTTGTTTTCTAGTATTTTGTTCAAGACAAAAAAGATTATAGCATCCCATGGGTAGTACGTACGTAGTTTATGCAACAATGATTCACAATGGTGTAGTTTAATGCATTCCAATTTCCAAATACATGAAGATATTAATCAAGGTCTCAACTTAGCCCAATTTATAAAATAAAATCCCATTCCCAATGTGCCCAATCCGGTCCCTGTCACTCACTCGAACCCATGTATGTCCTCTCGTTGCTATCAACTGAACTGTAACTCTCTCGCCCAAACGCTAAGTTCAATTTCTATTATTTCACATCCAAAAACCAAAGATATTGTAATTGCAATGCAATACCCTAATTTACAAATAAATAAAATACAAGTAAACTGATCACATATACACAAAATTTGGTCACAGGATAAGCTAATAAATAAAACTTTTATATTATGTATGATTAGGTAATAGGTAAGGTATAACTGGCTTGGAACAAGGATGTGATTGGCATCATTCCAAAGAAAATTCAGGAGAAAAGAAAGGCTCTTAACACCCTTACTGCGCAAGACCATGATGGCTCTCGTGGAGCAGAAATTGATGAATTAAGAAAGGATATTAATGAGCTTCTGGATAGTGAAGAAACATTATGGCATCAGCGTAGTAAAATTCACTGGTATAGAGAGGGTGACAGAAACACCAAATTTTTCATGCTAGAGCTTCAGATAGAAGGAAGAAGAACACCATATTGGGACTTTGGAACGATGAAGGTTGCTGGTGTGAGGATAAAGATAGTATCTCAGCCACTGCACTAGCGTATTTTGAAAACATTTACACTTCTTCCTCACCTCAAGGCATCCTGGAGGTCACCAATGCCATCCCCACTCGGGTTACTGAGGAGATGAATGCTGAGCTTACCAGAACCTTCACCAAAGAAGAAGTAACTAGAGCTCTCCAACAACTCCACCCCACCAAAGCTCCTGGATCTGGCAGTATGTCTGCCATTTTCTTTCATAAATATTGGAGTATTGTGGGCCCTGATATTAGTGCTATGGTTCTGAATGTGCTCAACCTCAATATGCCTTTAGTAGAAATTAACAAAACCAACATTTCCCTTGTTCCAAAAACCAACAACCCCACCAAAATGACAGAGTTTAGGCCAATCAGCCTATGTAATGTAGTATACAAGCTTGTCTCTAAGGTTCTTGTCAACCGTCTTAAAGTCATTCTTCCTCATGTAATCATAGAAAACCAAAGTGTTTTTACCTCTGATAGGTTGATTACGGACAATGTATTAGTAGCGTTTGAACTCATGCACTATCTAAATCACAAATCCGGGGGGAAGGAAAGCTTTATGTCCATCAAGATAGACATGAGTAAGGCTTTTGATAGGGTGGAATGGGGGTTTGTTAAGAGTGTAATGGAGAAATTGGGCTTTGATAGAAAATGGGTTAATCTTATTATGCAGTGCATCTCCTCTATCTCGTATTCGGTGATCATCAATGGTGAGGTTTTTGGAAGCATCACCCCTTCTAGGGGCCTTAGACAGGGAGACCCGCTCTCTCTGGGGCTTTTTCTCTTGTGTGCTGAGGGCCTTTCCGCTCTCATTCATCAAGCAGCCAGAAATCAATCTCTCAATGGCCTTTCTATATGCCGGGGCTGTCCCACAATCACTCACCTTTTCTTTGCAGACGATAGCCTGCTCTTTTGCAAGGCCAATACTACTGAATGCCTGGAGCTTATTAACATTCTTAATGCCTATGAAAAAGCCTCAGGTCAGAAGATCAATGCAGATAAGTCATCGGTCTTTTTAGTCCAAATACCACTCCTAAGAGTAAGGATGAAATACTAAGTATTCTCGGCCCTATGCAAGACACTAGGCATAAAAAGTACCTTGGTCTCCCATCCTTGATTGGGAAATAAAAAATGCAGGTTTTTGCAGAAATAAAAGAGAGAGTGGGGAAGAAGCTGGCTGGTTGGAAAGGCAAATTACTTTCAATTGGGGGTAGAGAAATCCTCATTAAAGCCGTCGCACAGGATGTCCCAACATACACCATGAGTTGCTTCCAATTGCCTAAAACGTTGTGTGATGATCTTGAACGAATGATGTGAAATTTCTGGTGGGGCCAAAGGAATCAAGAAACAAAATTGGCTTGGGTGAGTTGGAAAAAGATGTGCAAGTCCAAACTCTTTGGGGGTATGGGATTCCGAAATATCCAGGCCTTCAACTTAACTCTATTAGCCAAGCAGGGGTGGCGGATTCTCTCAAACCCTAACTCCTTAGTGGCACGGGTTTACAAAGCAAGATATTTTCCCCATGATGATGTCCTAAACTCTAAAAAAGGGAGCAATCCAACTTTTGCATGAAGGAGCATTCATAATAGCTTGGAAGTTTTAAGAAGGGGCACTCGTTGGAGGGTGGGAAATGGTAAACGGATCCACATTTGGGAGGATAGATGGCTGCCAACAAAGTCCACTCACAAGGTAATCTCCCCCCCCCCCCCCCCCCCCACCCCCCCCCCAAACCTTTCGACAACTTCCCAATGGTCTCTTCTCTCATTGACAATGATACTAAATGGTGGAAACCAAACCTTGTGAAGTCCTTGTTCCTTCCTTTTGAAGCCTCCACCATCCTTAGTATCCCTATAAGCTTTAGCCTTCCGGAGGATAGCTTGATCTGGTTGGGAAACAAAAATGGTTCGTTTACTGTTAAAAGTGCTCACTACATTGCTGCCAAGCTGGTTGAACAAGGTGAGCACATGGAAGGCACTTCTGACTGCTCTACCTTGCCACTTTGGAGGAAAATATGGCAGCTCAAGGTCCCTCCTAAGGTTAAGTTTTTTGCTTGGCGTGCCTGCATGAATGGTCTTCCCACTTTGTATAACCTCCGCTGTAGAGGCTTAAACTCCGCTGGATTTTGTTCTTTATGCGATAAGTGCATGGAAACCACTGCTCATGCTCTCATTCACTGTGAGCATGCTAGGGCCACTTGGGCTTTGTGGCTGGACTGTCCTTTTAATTTTGCTGGCACAGAAATGGACACTTTAGACATTGCGTGTTAGATTTTTGAAAAAGGTACCTCCAAGGACCTAGACACCTTCTTCATGACTGCTTGGTCCATTTGGGGTAATAGGAACCAACCTATACACAATGATGCTGGTATTACCCCAATGCAGGTGAGGGACTCAGCCAGGAGAGCTTTACTTGATTTCAATAATGCCTTTGCTCAGTCCACCTTATTCTCCCCTGCCTCGCAGCACAAGTGGACAGCCCCTCCCTCGGGTTTCTTTAAGATTAATGTGGATGGTGCTACCTCTGCAACTGGTGGGAACTCATGTGTAGGTGTTATCATCAGAGACAGCACAGGTACCCCAATTGGTGCTCTAAGCAAGCCTCTTCCATCGGATTTCTCTGCCGAGGTGACTGAAGCCTATGCACTCCTCCAAGGTGTCCTCTTCGCATCAGAAATGCAGGTATCATGCGCCATTTTTGAGTTAGATGCACTAGCAGTAATCCAAGCCTTTTCTTCGGACTGCACAGGTAGTGATTTTGGTCATATCATTCATGACATCCAGTCTTCCTTGAATTCCTTCTCTTGCTATTCATTCAAGCACTTGAAAAGGACCAGCAACAGAGCAGCGCATGTATTAGCCAAAGAAGCAAAACTCTCTGGGCTAACTCAGGTTTGGAAGGGTGTCACTCCACTTCCCATCCAGCAGATTATTAGAGAGGATGCCATGTAATTTTTCTGGTTGTATTTGACTGGTTTTCTCATGCTTTGTTGTACTTCGTTTTCAAGTTGGAATGTTATTTCTTTTAAGTTCCCCATCAAAAAAAAAAAAAAAAACTGGATAGGACCTAACCCTCACGAAAATGGATAAGCACCATGTTAGTTAGCTATATACTATTTCTTTACTGACTTCTTGTTTGCTACCCTTCAAAAACAATACTCCCTCCGTCCCCATTTTTTTGTCCTGTTTGAAAAGTCAAACTTTTTAAGGGAACATCATTTATTATCTTGTCTACTTTTTAAAAATGTATAAGTTTCCAAAACTACCCTTGAAAAATTTATTAAAAAATTGAATTTGTAAATTAATAGGGGTATAATAGGAACATTAGTAAATTAATGACTTTTATTTTTAGAAACAGGACAATATTTTGGGACGTCTCAAAATGGAATAGATGACAAAAAAAATGGGACGGATGGAGTATTAGATTTGGTTTTGATTTCCGTGAGCCCGCAATCCCACATATCATCACATATGCCATTGCAAATTGCATCTTTTATCTACGCTCTACAATGCCGTATAATTGCAATACCCTAAAAATTCTTGAATAAATTTCTGCACGATTATAATGCATAATAATGAATGACAGGAAGCTATTGCTAGTTTAACAGTTGATACGATTCGTAGATGCAGATGTGTACTCGGCCCTAAACTTGGTCAAACTGACTAGAGAACCCAAACCCATTGAATATTGGAAATTAAATTGATCTGTTTTTAATGCAATGCTATACAATTGAATAGTCTAAGCAGCATTAATGAGAAGTTAAAAAGTATAGTAGTTTGAGAATTGTTGTTTGTAGTTTTTTGAAATATGTGTGGGTGAAAAAGTGTGTGGAAATGTGTGTAATGTTGTTTAAAATGTGAAAATGTAAGTTTGAACTCACTCACCAAACAGGCCCTGAGTTTAGGTCTACACTACATATATGAGTTGGACTTGGATCATTGCTTCCATATATATATATATATATAAAGAAGTGATGTTTTATTTTTTGGTTAGACTATTCTACTCTCTGCTTATAAGGCACTCTAAAAATTTTTTAGACCGATAATATGATAAAATGAACCTAAAACCTCCAAGTTTATGTCATGTCTCCGGCCAATAAACTCATCACTTATATATATCCTTGGGTTCATAATTGTTAGGATAGAAACATCTAAGCCATGCCTAGAAAAGTTACACTTTTTACTGTTTATTGGCATGGCCTGAGAATGTGATATTTTGTGTGCAATATCACTCCTTTAGTCCTAGTGGGGGGTTGCTTTAAGCCTTACACATAAGACCAAGCTGTGCAATCATCTTGTTCGGCTCAACCATTAATCTGCGAATTCCTTTCCCCAATTGGTTAATTATAGCAGTCATCCTTAAAAGCAGTGTTCCCTATCTCCTTTCATAACAGTATTAATTGTGCTTCACAATTGACCTTAACAATTTATGTCATTGTGTAACGTCCCCTTTGTCTGTAAATTGAGAGTTGCTATCTTGACACACGTCTGCTCAGCCAACCTGAGGGGACAATTACCTAACAAGTTCCTCACTCACCTATAAAGTCTCCTCTATTCAATATAGTAGGTATGCAATCCTTAGCACTGTTACTATTCCATTTCTCTCGCTCTCCCATTGGTTTACTGACATTACCATCAAATTCTCCTTGGTCAACATCTCGGTTGGTGAGGGCCAAACTCAGTTTTCCCTTTCTTAGCAGTGTCTTTCAAGTTGTAAGGATATTCATCAATGTTTGGTCACCGTCGAAAATCTTGTTGCCGTTCCACCTCATTTCTAAAGAGTATATTAAGACATATATATATATATATATAGGAGTGTTGTAATTGTATAAATATGTTACATAAGACACTATTTTATGTTTATGTGAAATTATAATTTACAACCATGAGTTTTTTTATTTATTATTATTGTAAGGACACGTTTTGGTTCACAGCCCAAGAGATTTGGACAATGGCCCAATGAGCTCAAAACAATAAATTTGTTAGAGAGTGGACTTGTTATTGAATGTTCAAAGAGTTAAAATATAGATCACAATAGGCTAGTTCGTATTAGAATGAACAAGACAAACAGTTTGAAAAGGAAAAATACTCCTCGGTCAAGTCTGTGGTAGGTATGTTCTTATATATTTCTCTTAAACTTATACAAATATTCAAGTTCTTGGTTACACAGTGATTTCTTTTCTAGTTTTCTCCCTTTTTTATTTATTTATTTTTTCTATAATGGAGTCCTTCCCTTTTATATTCCCTTCCTCTCTTTCATCTTAGCCTTTCACTTGTAGATCAGATTGCTAATCTCCCTAATACTTGTCCTATCAACACATTCCTGAAGTCTTTGTGGGTAACTGTAAGACTAAAAGTTACTGTTCAAGTATCACTTCCACATTAATACGACCAAGGGGTTAGATGCAGAGCATTCAATGCGATGGTAGTAGCTTTCTTCCCAGATATTTCTCAATTCTCTGTTGATTCATCCTTTTCTAAAGTTTATCCTCCCAAGCACGGTTGCCTACTACCTAGTACTTGATGGGTGGTCGAACTTTAGGCTTCCACTCTGTTGGCCGAGGAGGGATTGCTCATTGGACAATGTCACCTGTTCATTATGACCGGACCTCTTCCTCAGCCCAATAATCTTCTTGCTTTCACTAGTACTTATCTGTCCTCGAGCTATTTGAGGTCCTCGAGTATGGCCCAATATCCTTATCTGGGCCCTTCATCTCTACAATAGCCCCTCGAAATTCTACTCTTTCTTTCCTCGGGGAAAAGTGGGATTTTGTCTTTAGGTAACCGTACCTTCCACGCTTATGTTATTTCCTCAAGTGTAGGTGTCTTTTCACCTGTAAAGGAGCACGCTCCTGTTGCTTCAACATCTGGGACGTTTCTGTATTTACTCCGCACGGCGCCCAGTCCCCCACATTCTACGATGTGATGAAAATCTTACGATGGAAATTTTCTATGGGGACTTGAGCGGGAACTCTCCCGCTTACTTTCCCCCATATATAAATTGCTCGAAGAATCCAAATGCCCCACTTTTTGAATCTTCAACTCTCAGGAACTAGTTCGAGGTGCTTTTTCCCATACTTTCGTAAGTAACCTTTAGCCCACCATCTTATTTTTAGGACCTTTTCTTCCTTGGCCTCCTATTTTTTGCCTTATTCTTCTAACATCCTCCACTCACGCCTCAAATGGGTAAATTTGCTAACTTGGTAGACACCCCAGAGGGCATAGAGAACTTTAAGGCCCGTTATAACATACCAGCTAGGGTTTCGATCCAGCACTGCCTTTAAGGGGAATGGCATGCCATGAGATCGGAAGGGGAGGTAGTAATCCCTATGATTGGAGGGATGAGGATCCCTATGGGTAGAGTAAGTAGGAATTTTTTAATTGCCCATCGACTTTGCTCGACTCAATGTTCCCTAAACATGTTTAGGATATTAAGTAGTGTGGATGCCCTCAATGAAAAGATGGGTGTAAGTCTCACCCATCACGACGTTAAATTGGTGTATAACTGTCAACACCTTAAGAGTCAGGGATACTACCTCAAAACTAGGGTCCTTGAAGTTTGGTTCATATCATGTCTCCCTGAAACTAACAAGGGTATGGACCAAGACTTCCTGATTGTCTCAGGGGAATGGCATGATGGACTTCATTGCCCAACATGAGAAGGGAAACCAGGTGGGGTACTTAGGTTTAGGCTCCCTATTTTAACACTGCACATTTTACACTAATAGTTTCTTAGTCCTCTTCTTGTAGTTTGTAAGCTTATTTTTCTTTATTTAACGATTTCCCATTGTAACGATGCTTTTGTTTTTGGGACTCTTGTAGATAAGCATTTTACAACCCTCAATCTCAATTTCGTCAATGAGCCCGACTGGGCGAGGATACTCCAGTCCGAGATCTTCGTCCATTCCAACGAGCAACTTCGAGCAGCACACATCATACTTGGATACAAGCCCATCTCCATAAGCTTTCAAGCCCCCAAGTCGTTATAAAAGCGAAGGATCCTCGGCTACACCAGATCAACATTGCAGTTCTCGGATTTCTTACTGGCCCCCCACCTGAAGGTAACCATCAGGTTGAGCTACCTTCTCAGCGCAATGCAAAGGAAGAGGCGACCTCCTCACACTTGGTTCTCAAAGAAGAAACAGCCAAGGTGATAGAAGTTTTGGATTTCGAAGAGGACTTCGAAGCGTTGGACCAGCCATACTCCCAGAATCCCTAGGTGCCGCTTTCAGACACCTTTCTCCTGCTCAAGTTAGTAGCACTTAGGAGTCTTCCATCGTTCCTGACGCCATAGTGCTCCAGGGGAAACCAAAGACCATCATGCTTGAGCTCCTCGAATCCTATGCAGGAGGGTCTGTCCCTGAGGTGACTATCCAGACCTGACCTCTAACTCCCCTCCCCATCCAAACTTCTTTGTTTGAACCTGCAGACAAGAAAAGGAAGTGGGACAGGAAAGGTAAGGATGTAGCTGAGGAGGGTGAAGTCATCCCCTCCAAAGTGCTTGAGCCCTAGAAAGGGGCAAAAATAGCTAAGGGGACGCAAAAGCAGTCCTCGAGCGAGGGGGTGATCATAGAGAGGGTGCATGATCATCGCCCTAGGGTCCAAATCTGGAACCCCCCGCTAGAGTTTGATGGAGCTCCATTCCCTGTAGATTCCTCGATCAGAGATTTCCAAAAGGGGAAGGCAGGCTACATGGCTGATGCATTGGAGCAGGCCCTTCTCTTGCCTCAAGACATGGCCGACTTGAGGATGCTAAAGAAGTATGAGGTGTTTATAACCCTAAAAAGGGACTTGGCCATGGTAAGTTTTTCAATTTCTTATCCTTGCTAAATGTATATGCTGTTTTTACTCTTAGAGACTTTACTTTAACATCTTTTTTTTTTCTTTTTTTTCTTTTTCTCTCTTTGAAGGTGATCCAAACAACAAATATTGCCGAAGAGTGGGTAGATTGTTAGGATATATGTGATTCACTTGTTAGGAACATATGTCATTATTTTATGTAATTGGCTAATCCTTTAACAAAACTCACTTTACTTGTAATTGGGTAGATCTAGGATGTGTTTAATACTTCAAGAAACTTTGTTTCAAGCTCAAGTGTTAAAGCCATACAAGTCTGTCCAAGATTTAAGTCTGAAAAGTGCCTGTCGTTAAAGCTCGACAGCTAGCTATCTATCGAGACCTATAGAGCTATTCAAGCTCGTGGCTTGATAGCAACTCAACAGATAAGGTATCTATCGAGGTTTATGAAGCTCAGTTTTTTTGGACTGTTTTTCATTCAATCAGTGATTGTATGTTTGGGCTTTCTTTTCTCACAACCCTAGACATATAAAAGGATTATTTTAAGGGTCGTTAAAGGTAGGAACAAGTTGCACAAGTGTTGAGCAAAGTTTGTTCAAGCAAATTGTTACTGGAGACAGAATTTGCCCTAGTTCATCTTTCTTGTGAAGAAGTTGCTATGTTTGTACACCGTAGGGTTTTGTGACCAAGCATCTTCTCAATCTTCATTGTGTGATGAACTGAAAAACTTTGCAGCCAACAACCTTCTCTAGTTGGTGATTGAAGTCGCGTACTAGGATCTGCGCAATTGGTTAGTCACGTACTAGGAGCCGTGCATTACAAGGAGAGATTGTCACTACAGAACAAGTCCAATTGGATATTGGGGTAAGGTTTTAACTGTAGGTTGGTATAAGGTACTGAGATTCCTTTACTTGTAACCACTGCTTGTGATAATAGTGGATTCTCGGGAGTGGTGACCTTAAAATCACCCGGTGGGGTTTTTGCCTTGTAGGTTTGCCCCATTCGTAAATAAATCACCGTGTCAATTTATTTTCCGCTGCATACTTTAGTTATTGGTAATTTTTTTGTGCTACCACACGTTTACATGTTAATTTGATTAATTAACAAACTTGACTAATTAATCAATTAATTTCATCACAAGGGGTCAATACGTTTTTGGCCTATCAAGTGGTATTAGAGCAGGCACACTCTGTTTAGGATTAATCTTTGCTGTGTGATCCATTGACCCCTGTTTGCCATGGATAGAGGACAGTCTCTTATTATACCTCCTTGATTTGATGGTACTAACTATGTATACTGGAAAGTACGCATGAGAGCTTTCTTGTAGTTTCTAGATAAGAAGGTGTGGCAAGATGTAGAGATTGGCTGGACCAAGCCAAAGGAAGCGCCGACTGATTGGGATGATGCTAAGATTAAGGTAGTAAATTTCAACAGCAAAGCATTGAATGTCTTATTCAGTGCGATCACCAATGAGAAGTTTAAGAAGATATTCTGCACTGAAACTGCAAAGGAAGCATGGATCATTCTCCAGACAACCTATGAGGGAACAAAGGCTGTCAAGGACTCGAAGCTTTAAAGGCTCACTACTAGCTACGAAGAGATCAAGATGGAGGGGGATAAGTCATTTGATGAGTTCTATACCAAGCTCAAGGACATAGTGAACTCAGCTTTCAATCTTGGGGAAACCATTCCTAAACCCAAGATTGTGAGAAAGGTGCTCAGATCTCTACCCGAGAGATTCCATGCCAAGATCACTGTAATCGAGGAATCAAAGGACATTGACACCTGCCAAGATCTCTACCCAAGAGATTCCAGGTGTCGAGAGGTATCGCTCCTCGATACCTCTCGACACCTGGCTTATCTATCGAGCTCATCTGTTGTTTTTTATCGCAATCTCGACACCTTTCGATAGCTAGGTAGATCGATCGAGAAATCTCTTGTCTCCTCGATACCTCCTCGATCCATCAGCTTATTTTGTTGTGGACACCTCTGGACACCTCTCGACAGCTGCATTTGTCGAGGCTTTTAAATCTCGACACCTGTCTCAACACCTCTCAACCAATGTTTTGAAACCCGAACCGGACCGTACGGTCCGACTGGAAAAACCACGAACCTCTCAGTTTTACAGTTTTTTTAGCTTCAAGAACCACTTTATGGGAAAAACGTAGGACCTGTGCAAACCGTGGTCAAACCGTATGGTTCTGAGAACCGTAACCGATTTTTGAGGTTCGGATGGTTTCTTTTTGTTTATGCTTTTCCGATGAATTTTGGCCAATACACCGGTATGAAGTTATGATCAAATCTAGAAGAAATGAAAAAGAAATGAAAGAACACGAAGAAGAACAAAGATCAAAAGGAGATCTGATAATTTCAGATCTTGAACAAAGGGATTTGTAAGGGAAAAAAAAAAAGAACCAAAGAAGAAGAAAATTTCCTCAAAAAAAAAAAAGAAAAAAAAAGAAAAAGAAAAAGAAGAAGAACACAAAGAAGCAGGATCTGCGCCTAGTTGAAGGAGCAGCCAATAGGTTGCCCACACAGTCGCCGATCACGCTTTCGTATTTTGCTGTTGCTTCTTCTTCTTTTTTTTTTTTTTTATTCTTCTCTTTCTTTTTTCCATTGATGGAGCTCTGTAATTTCCTCTTTTTCACTGAATAGTGAATACTATTGCAATGTGTTTCTCTTTCTTTCTTTAGACTTTTGTTTTTTTATTCCTTTTGAATTCCTAAGTCCCTCACGTGCTAACATTGGAAATGAAGAAAGGTTTTAATTTTTTAATAAAAGAAAAAAATTTCAGCCATTAGATTTAGATCATTTTTTCAGCTACCCAACATGATGTGACATGCATTGATAGGTGCACTAAATCTTTTAAGTATTTTTAAGAGTAATTTAGTATCGCAATATTTTACTTTTCTTTATTTGCTTTATTGGTTTGTACGCCCACCAAAACAACAGACTTCAAGTGATGTGCTAGTTAGTGTACTGTCGAAGAAGAATGAAGGCTTCAAGTGTATCATCACATCAATTCACAACTAATGTCTAATGGGCTATTTATGTTGGACCCAAAGAACCTAACAATTACAACAACTTTGGTTTTCTTTTAAGTTAAATCACAAGGCCCAATGTTTCTTTGTTTAGCCCAAAAAGCATTTCCATTACATGTGCAAAATATGAAATTGCTAAAAGTATGTTGAGAACTTTTGAGTGAGTCGAACCAATTTGATTCGAGCTGATTAGGAAAAAATATCCAAGATATAATAACGGGTTAAAATGAAAAAAAATATCATAACTTAACTAAGAGGTATGATATAATAACTTAAGTTACATATTAAGTTACATAAAAACTTAAGCATGGTTTTGTGACATAGCCGTGAAAGTTATGATATGAAAAAATATATTTGAAAGATAGATTTCTATATTTAATTGGGTCATTTAATTTAATTTTTCTATTTATACTAATTTAATATATTTATTTATATTTAAATAATTATTAAATTAATTATGACGTCATCACGGTTCGACCCTAGTTCAACCTCGGTTCGACCTTAAAAACCTTGAACCTCTTCCTTTTACGGTTCAATGAATGGTCCGGGTCTGAAAATCTTGCTCTCAACACCTTTATCTGTTAAGAATTACTGAACTTCTATATAAAGTTTCTATGCGATTCGGACTTCATTTCCTCAATCTCTCTCGATCTGTCCGCGCCTATTCATCTCCCAAACACTCTCTTTTCTCTCTAAACCTCTTCCTCAAGGATTTTTCAAGCTTATTCAAGTTCTTCCTCCCTTGGTAAGTGTCTAAATCTCTCATTTTCATGCATTTCATGCTTTGTAACCTAAGTTTTTGGGATTATTGGAAATTTTGGGGTTTTTCAAAATCAAAGAGGTTTTTGCAAAATTTTTGGGATGGGTTTTGAAGGTTTGATCTTAAAAACTTCATGCATTGCATCTCATGAGCATTATAACAGTATTGTCATGCATTTAAATGTGTGCAACTGATTGTGTGCTGGTAGGATTGGATTGAGCTGAGCCCATGATGCAATTATTTTTGCACGTCACATGCTTATGCATTCTCATGCATACGTACCTTACATTCAATATATATTTTTGTATATTTGAACTGTTTGGGACTTTTCTGAGCGTTTCTTTCTTCCTCCTCACTCTCTAGTTTACGTTAGTGCATCAATGGCACCGAAACATAAATCTGCTTCATCCCGGAATCCTCTTCATTCCAGGGCATCTTCGTCTTCTGATCCCACCCCCTCTTCCATTCGATTATGTGATAAGGATGCCCGAAGGGACTTCTAGGAGAACTTCTCTAGATGAGGCATTCATTCGGAACGCCGAGTCATCTTATTGGACTTCTCCAACACTGACCTACCTACTGTTATTTGCAGTCGGAGTTGGGAGTCACTGTATGACGTCTCGGTCACCTGTTCATCCATGCTGATTCAGGAGTTTTACTCCAACATGCATGGACTTGATTCTTCAGTACCTCTCTTTTATACTCGCATTCGAGGTACGCGCATAATTGTCACATCGGAGTTGGTATTCGATGTGCTTCGTGTCTCGAGGGTAGAGCATCCTAACAACCCTGGTTGTGTGCATCTGAGGACTGTGTCCAAAGATGAGATGATTTCAACTTTTTGCGAGTGCCCTTCTAATTGGGGTGATTGTCAGTTTACTCCATGTTCGACCTTTGCTAAAGGTCCTAGATTCATGAACATTGTTATGACTTTTGTTTTGCACCCTCTTTCTCATTATAACTCTATCACAGAGCCTCGTGCTCGATTTTTACTTTCCCTTCTTGAGCATGTCACTATAGATTTTCCTTCACATTTCATTATTTCTATTATAGATATGTATAGGGATACAACGACCCATGATAAGCTCATCTTCCCTTCAGCTATCATGCGGATTTTATGCCATTTTTTTGTTCCTTTTCCCTCATCCGACCACTTCCACGTTATGTGTGCCATTGACTACTCTACCGTTAAATGGAGCGAGGCGCAATTTCGATCAAGGCAGTCTGGTTCGGCAGCTCCTTCCACTCCTTCAGCGCATGGATGCTCACCTTGACACTCTCACTAATGAGTTGTGTCAGGTGAACACCCGTGTCGGCCATATTACTAGACGGTAGGCTTGCCTTGGTGGCTTTGTGGAGTCTCCCTCTCCTCCTCCCGAGGCATTTGAGTCATCTACGGACGATGATGACTCCGACGACGATGATGATGGTAAGGATGGAGATGCTAGCTCTTCTAGCTCTGACGAGATGTCTACTTGACACTCTTACCCTTTGTCACTCATGACAAAAAGAGGGAGTAGTTTTTGTTATGAGAGTAGTTATAGTTAGGGGGAAGGTTAGTAGAGGAGATTTTTGTTAGGGGGAGAGTGTGCACATTGAGGGATGTAGTGAGGACTTGATGTATTTTTTTCTTTTCCTTCTATTTCAAATACATCATATCTTGTATATTGGCCTTGTGACCGTTTTAACTTACATTGTACTTATATTCTTTATATATATTGATGTGTGTGTTTCTTTCACCTATCCTTGCATGTGTTGTTTCTTTTCTTTCTTTATACACATGTTTCTTATTACTTGTATGCAATCTATTATTTCTGTTTCACACAAAGATGCATTGATGAGTTTTATTTAAAGTATTTTAGAAATATAGGTTGTCAAAGTCTACTTGCCATAAACTCTCTTCTTGTAAAGTTTTTTAAGAGTTTGTGTTAGGATAGATTTTATTGTATTCAACAAGTGAATATGGGTTGAGTAATTTATGACTTCTCTCATATCTCATTTGTTAGTTGTGGTTTTGTCACGGATTGCCAAAGGGGGAGATTGTTAGGACATATGCGATTCACTTGTTAGGAACATATGTCACTATTTTATGTTATTGGCTAATCCTTTGACAAAATACATTTTACTTGTAATTGGGTAGATCTAGGATGTGTTTAATACTTCAAGAAACCTTGTTTCAAGCTCAAGTGTTAAAGCCATGCAAGTCTGTCCAAGATTCAAATTTGAAAATGTCTTCCATTAAAACTCGACAGCTGGCTCGATAGCTAGCTATCTATTGAGACCTGTAGAGCTGTTGAAGCCCGTAGCTCGACAGATAGGGCATCTGTCGAGGCTTATGAAGTTCAGTTTTTCAATATTGTTTTTCATTCAATCCGTGATTGTATGTTTGGGCTTTCTTTTCTCATAACCCTAGACATATAAAAAGATAATTTTAAGGGCCGTCAAAGGTAGGAACAAGTTGCACAAGTGTTGAGCAAAGTTTGTTTAAGCAAATTGTGACCAGAGACAGAATTTGCCCTAGTTCATCTTTCTTGTGAAGAAGTTGCTGTGTTTGTACACTGTAGGGTTTTGTGACCAAGCATCTTCTCGATCTTCATCATGTGATGGACTAAAGAACTTTGCAGCCAACAACCTTCTCTAGTTGGTGATTGAAGTCGCGTACTGGGATCCGGGCAATTGGTTAGTCACATACTGGGAGCCGTGCATTACAAGGAGAGATTGTCACTACAAAGCAAGTCCAATTGGGTATTGGGGTAAAGTTTAACTGTAGGTTGGTATAAGGTACTAAGATTCCTTTACTTGTAACTGTTTGTTGTGATAATAGTGGATTCTCAGGGGTGGTGACCTTAAAATCACCCGGTGGGGTTTTTGCCATGTAGGTTTTCTCAATTCGTAAATAAATCACTGTGTCAATTTATTTTCCGCTGCATACTTTAGTTATTGGTGATTTGTTTGTGCTACCACGCGTTTACATGTTAATTTGATTAATTAATAAATTTGGCTAATTAATCAATTAATTTCATCACAAGGGGTCAATAGATTTTTGGCCTATCATAGATAATGCACACAAACAGTGCAAGGACGAGGAGAGGCGGCGTATAGCTGCTGTGGAGACCCTCACTGTGGCAGAGCAAAGGATTAAGAACCTCAACACTAAGTTAACCGGGATGGATAGAGAGAAAAAGAGTGCAGAGGTAACACTGGCTGGGGCTGAAAAGCAAGCCGAGAACCAACGCCAACAATTGCGCAAGGTCAAGGATCAACTTGCCATTGCCAAGGAGCAGATGGGGGCTCTAAATAAGAAACTGGAGAAAGCAGAGGCAACTACAGCTCAAGCCGAGCAAGAGGGCTATGACATTGGGGTGAAGGAGATTGAAGAAAACCTCAGGTTCCAGGTCACCGGTGTCTATAGAGGTTACTGCCTCCAAGTGTGGATGGAAGTGTTAAACCAAGCTAAGGTGGATGCTTCTTCAGCACTAAGAAGGGCAGATAATGTCTTCTACCCCTTAGCCCTCTGCGTAGTAGGCCCCTCCAATTCCCAAGCTGAAGCTGCTCCTAAAGTGCCCAAGTCCAATCAAGCTGCTCCTACCAGTACTCTTCTAGGCCCTACTAATCCTTTCAAAGAGGCTAATTGAGCAAGCATTGCGGATAAGGACAAGGAGTCAGCCAAGGAGAAGGCTTCTGAGCCAGCCAAGTTCCCACCTGCACCCAAGGATTCCTCCAAGGAAAAAGGGGCAACCTAGGGCCAGGTACTCGTACTTGCCATGCTCCCCTTCACCACCAAGGAGGATCCTAAGAGCAAGAGTGCAGCTTAAGCCACAGTGCCCGAACCTTCTGCACAGACCGTTACGAAGGCTAACCCTCCTCTGCCCAAGACCACTTAGGATTTTACCCTTTTTTTTTAAGTATTTCTTATACGTTTTTTTTTTTTTAATAGTATGTACTCCGTTTGCCTTTTCAAGGCCTTATTTAATGAAAAGTGCTAAGTTCCTTCATATTATCAGTATCTTTATGTTAATCACAATGCTACTTATTTATCGTTAAACATAGTTTGATTGTCCAACTGTAAGTTCAAATTACAATCTCTTCCAATTAAAGCATAAAATTTCCTTTAACCTTTACAAACATCTGTGCAATTGGTAATTCAACAACTCAATTCCCATGCAATTGGCAATCTAACAAATTAACTTCCAAGCAGTTGTTAATCTACAATTTAGCTTAGAAATAGGATTTGTGTACCTGAGATACTTAACTCAAAAGGCTATGTGTGATTAAGGCTCCCTTCATAACTTCAAATAAATGTGAAGTATTAATTTATCCAAGGCATGTAGTCCGACGAACCAAACATGACCAAGGTTTCACTTAACGCTTAAAGGAAAATGAAGTGTTAATTTACCCAAGGTATGAGGTCCGAGGAACTAGACATAACCAAGCTTGTCCTCAATGTTGGAAATCCAACCTCTAGAAGGATCACGACCTCGAACTCATAAGTCATTGAAAATGGTGTTTCCCTAGTTGACCGACGAGGAGTAGTCCGATATGTTCAAAGAACGTGTGGTAGCTCTTTCACCCATCTATCCTTTGCTTCTTCTAACCTTTTCTTAAACCCATTCACTATAACTTTGTTGACTGCTTCAGCCTGCCCATTTCCTTGTAGATAAGCTGGAGTTGAATATCTGTTCCTAATGCCTAATTCATAGCAGTATCTCCTAAAGGCTTTATTATCAAACTAGAGCCCATTGTCCGAGATGAAGGTGTGAGGAATCCCAAATCGAGTAACAATGTTCTTTCAAACAAACTTTTTTGCATCTTTGTCCCTAATATTGGATAATGGCTCAGCCTCCACCCACTTCATGAAGTAATCAGTACCAACCAGAAGATATCTTCAGTTTCCCACAGCCTTAGGAAATGGTCCTATAATATCCAAGCCTCATTGAGCAAATGGCCATGAACTAGATAGAGGATTGAGTACACCCCCAGGCTGATGAATGTTCGAAGCAAATATCTGGCATTGATCACACTTTTTTACATACTCTTGTGTCTCTTTTTGCATACTCAGCCACCAATACCCTTGAGTAAGTACTCTATGTGATAACGATCTGCCCCCTGTATGACTTCACATATCGCTTCGTGCAACTCTTCTAAAAGTGGCCCCACTGCTTCAGGATGAACACAAAGCAAGTATGGTCCTGAGAAGGAGCGTTTGTACAACCTTTGTTCCTTAGACAACCAAAAACAAGGAGTTTTCCTCCGTATCTTATTTGCCTCCCCCTTCTCATGAGGCAAAACACCTTCCTTGAGAAATAGAACCAAAGGATCCATCCAACTAGGTCCAACCATGATCTGGTGAACTTGGACTTTCTCCTTCTTCTCGTCGGCAGGCCTATTCAGATCCTCAACAAGTATGACCTGAGGTAGATCCTGTCTAGAAGAGGTTGCCAGAGTTGCCAAGGAATCGGCATGTGTATTCCTGCTTCTTAGGATTTGTTGTATGGTGAAAAACTCAAAATCTGACTGCAAACGCCGAGCTTAATTCAAATACCCCTGTATTCTCAAATCCCTAGCTTCTAACTCTCCCTTTAATTGTTCTACAATCAACCTCGAGTCTGAGAACACTTCAACAACCTTTCCTCCCATCTTCTGAACCATAGCAATCCATATTAGTAAAGCCACATACTTGGCTTCATTGTTCGTGGCCGAGAAACCTAACCTTACAGATTTCTTAATGGTGATCCTGTCTGGGGACACTATTACCAGCCCCACCCCAGATCCCCTTTGATTTGTCGCACTATTAACATACAACTTCCAGGGTGAGGGCTCCCGTAGAGAAATTGCCCAAGCTTGCTTTCCCTCTGATCTGTGTTCTTCAACCTCTGCTTCTATTGGAGATTCGGTAAACTCTGCCACCAAATTCGCAAGAACTTGCCCTTTAACAGAGGTACGAGACATGTACTTTATATCAAATTCCCCTAAGATCATCCTCCACTTGGCAATTCTCTCTGTATAATCAGCTTTTCATAGCAATGACTACATAGGGAGTTGAGTTAAAACTACTATTGTATGGGCTTGAAAGTAGTGGGGGAGTTTTCTCGTAGCATGCACCACAGCCAAAATGGCTTTCTCTAAAGGTAAGTAACGAACTTCAGCTTCATGTAGCGACTTACTCACATAATAAACTGGTTGTTGTACTCTATTCCCTACCCTCACCAATACTAGACTAACTACATAAGAGGCCACGACAATATAGGAAAAAAGGACTTCTTCCTCCTCGAGTCTAGACATAATGGGTGGTCGAGTAAGGTAATCCTTCAACTGCTAAAAAGCGTGGGCACATTCTTCATTCCACTCAAACCCCTTCCACTTGTGCAAGAGTTGGAAGAATGGCCTAAATTTGTCTGCAGATCAAGAGATAAATCTGTTCAAGGCTATAGTCATTCCCATCAACTTTTGGATTTCTTTGGGATTCCGAAGATGTTGTAAATCATTGATTGCTTTAATTTGATTAGGGTTAACTTCAATCTCACGATGGTGACCATATAGCCCAAAATTTGCTTGAGTGTTGACACCTCATTTTGCAACCTGCATTTAACCTCACCTAGAGGGTAAAAGGATAATTTTGTCTTGGAAATATGTATCTTGATTTTGGTCATTAGATCCTTAATCTCATTTCAACAAAATGATCTTGATGTTGTAACGATCAAATCGACTGGTCATAAGCTCTAATCGGACCATCCGATTGAAAGTTATCATCAAATCAAGTTTTAATAGCCGAGATGCACTATCACAAATTGAGTCCGACTATATGTGATTATAAACAATTAATTTCAATTTTTTATAATTATAATCAATTTGGGATTAATAATGTGTCATAATTTGATTGGTTAGGACTACATTTTATGGTGAGGTTGCATACACCTAATTAATTAGATAATTAAATATTAATTATCTAATGAGTAATTTGTACAATTATCTTTTAATTAGAGTTAATTTGGAACCAATTAAGTCTAAAATAGGAGTGATTAGAGCCATTTAATGTTAATTGGGAACTAATTTGGGACCTATTAATGTTAATTATGCTAAAAATCATTTTCTAACAAATGACCTCTGCTCACCATTTCATCGATATCTCTCAGAATATTTTGAATCTGTGAATGACGTTAATTTTTTTAAAAACTAGACATCCGAGGCTTCAATTTGAGTACAAGAACAAGACAATTCCTATCAGAATTGAGTTAGATATAATTTTTCGAAGTTGGCTTTACAGGCTGTTACAGTAGCTACGAGAAAACCGAATTTTGGCTTGCTCCTCACTCCCACCAATTTCTCCATTTAATGCACCAGATTTTTCCCAAAGTTAAAATGAGGTCTAGGTTCATGATTCTTTGTAAACCCTCATTAAATGGCATTCCATTCATATTTTCTCCACTACTACTATATAAACCCTCCCTCTCCTTCATTCTAAAACACAAATACCCCATTTCTTCCCCTCTTGAGTTCCAGTGAAATTAAGTAGTCTTGTCATATTTTGATCTTCCTAAGACTCAAGATATTGAGTAAGACTCACTCTTCCTCTCCTAACACTTCTTTTCCTCCACCCTTAGGATCTCTACCAAAAATCGCATCCTCCACCATATGGATCTTGCATGAAGGTATAATCCATTTTCCTAACTTGTTTTTTGTGTTTCCATGATGAAAATTTAGGATTAAAGCATGATAGTAACTATTTAAATTCTCTTGAATATGTTTGAATATTCTTAAATGTTCTTATGTGTTCTTCATATGTTCTTGGTTGTTCATCACATGTTCATGCATAACACTAATTTCGATCTTAAATCCACATCAAAAACATGAAAAAGATGTTTGTTTAATAATTCTTTTAAATTCTTGAATCTAGAATATTACCATCCATACACATTCACTAGAATTTATTTTTCAATCCAAATGAAATGTTTAATAAATTGAATTGAGGTTTATCACATGCACATACTTTAAATTCAACATGCAAATTGGTTGATAACATATTGGATTGTGTGATATGAATGTTAGCCACCACAGTCTAGAAGATCGGTTTCACCGGGAAAGGTGGGTGCCTAACACCTTCCCACCTTGTAACATAGCCTCCGAACTTAGATCAAGAGTTGATAGACCAATGCTTATCCTTGTAATTTTCAATTTCTAGATTCACACTAGGAAACAAAGCTATGTACTTTATCTTAGATTGTATCTAGGACCAAAGTCATGTAATTTATTATGATCAATGTAAATTCAATTGCAAATCAATAAAATAACGAATTTTTCAATTTTGGTTTTCTTATTTATCCCAATAATTAAATAAGTGGCGACTCAATTGTAAAACCCTTAATCTAAAGGGAAAAATATGACTAGTCGAACCTCTATTTTGAGAGGCAATAACACTACTCCACCCATTCACGTGGGTTTTGCCCAACACACCCAAAAAAGGGGGTCGGGGGCACGATCTCTCACACTGAGCCAACGCCAAAGGAACATTTAGAAGTATTAAGGTGTAATTTATGCTTTCTCAACACCTCAAAGACACTTCCAATGTCACCCATATGCTCGGCCTCTGCCTTGCTTTTCATCACCATGTCACCAATGTATACCTTAATATTCTTGCCAAGCTGGGGTTCAAACATTCAAGTCATCATCCTCTAGTAAGTAGACCCTATATTCTTCAATCCAAAAGGCATTACCTTGTAATGATAATTCCCAGTAGGCGTTACAAAAGCAGTCTACTCCTGGTCAGCCAAAGCTAATGGTATCCGATGGTACCCCTAAAAGGTATCCAAAAAGTTCATCCGAGGATGACCAACCGTCACGTCCATTAACTGGTCTATTCAAGGTATCGAGAAGGGGTCCTTGGGGCAAGCTTTGTTTAAATATGTGAAATCTACACACACTCGCCAGTTTCCATTTTCCTTTTTCACCACTACCGTGTTGGCGAACCATTTTGTGTAAAATACCTTTTTTTATTGCCCCTGCACACTTAAACTTTACCACCTCTTCTTTAACAGCCTCGGAATGTTCTTTAGAAGAGCGTCAAGGTAGTTGTTTCTTAGGGGTAACAGATGGATTAACATTCAAATGATGACAAATGAAATTTGGATCCACCCCGAGAGCTTCATAAGCACTCCAAGCAAACATATCAATGTTCTTTCTAAGGAAAGCAACCAACTCTCCCTTCTCCATAGGAGGCAGCTGAACTCCCACTTGAAAATACTTGTCTTCATTAGTATCGATGGTAATCTTCTCCAACTCCTCGCATCTCGCCCTTTTAGCTACAGCGTTCGAGGACGTTTTTGTTTTCTTTAGTTGCTACAAAGCCATTTCTGTGGTGGCCAAGGATTCACCCTCAAACTGATGTCTAATAGCCGCAACTAGGCATTGCCTGGCCATAGTCGGACTTCCAATTAGCTCCTCGACCTGGTTTCCTGAGGGATACTTCACTTTCAAGTGCAAAGTTGAAGAGACAACCCCATGGCATAAAGCCAAGGTCTTGCCATAATAGCAGTATAGGGGGAATACGCGTCTACCACAATAAAATCTACTTCAACAACCTCTGACCTTGCTTGAACAGGCAGTCTGATTTGGCCCTTTGGGATAACTGTCTTCCCATCAAACCCTACCAGAGGGGAATCATAACTGACCAAATCCTCTGACTTCAACTTAAGCCCCCTGTACAGGGCAGGGTGCATGATCTCTGCCCCACTGCCCCGATCCACCAAGACTCTTTTCACAGCATACCCCCCTATTCGGAGGATGACCACTAAGGCATCGTCATACGGTTGATAAGTTCCAATTTTATCCTCATCAGAGAAGCTCAAAGCTAGTCGGACTTCCATTCTTCCTCACTTAGACTCAGGGATTGAATACTCAACGTGTGGTTTTGCTACGGACATAACACCTAATGGATATGCGTTAATCCGACCTGGGGCGACGAAAATAACACTGATTGTTCCTAGAGGCGGTCTTGAAGAAGCGTCCATCTAGTGTGTCGACCTGACCTGAATCCCCTGCCCAGAGGGTTGGTACAGGAACTGCCTTAGCTTCCTAATTCTGACTAACTACTCCAAGTAGTCACATACAATTCTACAATCTGTTGTTGTGTGTACTCAGTCCTAATGGTACTGGTAATGAAGACTTTGAATACGCTTCATGAGGTCTCCTCCCATCTTGTTTGGTCACTTGAAGTATGGCTCGACCTTTATCTTCTCAAGAATTTGGTGCACAAGCTCTTCGAAAATTGTACTAACCACCTGAGCAACAGGAAGGCTAGTATGTCCAGAAAAGTCTCTCCGAGATCGGTTGTTATTGTATCTCTCAGACCTAAAGTCTCTTCAGTCAGGGGGAATCACTTTTACCTTTCCCTTCCCTTACTGTTGATCATCCTCGACCTGTTTGTGTTTATCAATTCGATCCATGAGTTGACGCATACTTTGCACTGGTTTCTTCGTCAAGGACTTCCTTAATTTGTGTTCAGCAGGAAGGCTGACCTTAAAGGTCCTTATAGCCACATCCTCAAAGTCTCTATCTATCTTGTTAAACATTTCCCAGTACCTATCCGAGTAGGTCTTCAGAGTCTCACCCTCTCACATAGCCATAGACAGCAAAGAGTCCAGGGGACGAGGAACCCTACTACAAGTGACGAATCAGGCCTAAAAGGCTCTAGTAAGCTCTTGAAAAGAACTAATTGATCATTCCTCAAACCCATCAAACTGCCTCATCACAACTGGCCCCAAACTAGATATGAATACCTTAAACAACAAGGCATCATTTCTCGAGTGAACAGTCATCCTCTGGTGAAATTGACTAACATGCTTCACCGGGTCTGTCCTACCATTATACATGGTAAACGTTGGTTGTGTGAACCGCCGAGGAAGCTTTGCCCTCTTAATCCTCCGTGTAAACGGTGACTTTGAGATTTGACGCAAAGCCTTGCTCATAGCATCATTCCCCAAGCCCCTATAGGCCGGGCTTCTACTCCTTCGCCTATGATGTCACTCTTCATTGTAAAAGAAAGACTCGCTGGGAAGGGTCCTTGATCTAGGTTTATAACTGTCATCATCATCAAATTGAGACCCTAAGCTCGATGGAGTCCCTCTTCTTTGCTTACAGCATAACTTCCTACGTAGATGATCTATTTTCAGTTGCAAGTTTCTGGTATCTTCCCCTTGAGACACATGGCTCCCACTTCTAGAATGACTCCTACTGGTATGAGTTATGTGCACACTAACTTCATGATCTTTCCTTCGTTCAAGATCAAGAAAATCATCTTGACGTAGGGATCCCATAAATTCTTCATGGTTTGGCCCTGAACGCACCATGATTGAACAAGCTCAAGAATGTTCAATTCCCACAGATGGCGTTAATTGTAAGGACATGTTTTGGTTCACAGCCCAAGAGATTTGGATAATGGCCCAATGAGCCCAAAACAATAAATTTGTTAGAGAGTGGACTTGTTACTAAACGTTCAAAGAGTTAGAATGCAAATCACAATAGGCTAGTTGGTATTAGAATGAACAAGACAAACTGTTTGAAAAGGAAAAATACTCCTAGGTCGGGTCCAAGGTAGGTATGTTCTTATATATTTCTCTTAAACTTATACAAATCTTCAAGTTCTTGGTTACACAATGATTTCTTTTTTGGTTTTCTCCCTTTTTTCTTTTTTTTTTTTTTTTTTTTTTTTCCTGTAATGGAATCCTTTCCTTTTATATTCTCTTCCCCTCTTTCATCTCAGCCTTCCACGTGTAGATCATATTGCTAATCTTCCTAATACTTGTCCCATCAGCACATTCTTGAAGTCTTTGTGGGTAGCTATAAGGTTGAAAGTCACGGTTCAGGTATCACTTCCACATTAATGCGGCCGGGGGGTTAGATGCTGAGCATTCAATGCGGTGGTAGCAGCATTCTTCCCAGATATTTCTCAATTCTCTGTTGACTCATATTTTTCTAAAGTTTATCCTCCCAAGCACATTTACCTACTGCCTAGTACTTGATGGGTGGTCGGACTTTAGGCTTCCACTCTGTTGGCTGAGGAGGGGTTGCTCATCGGACAATGTCACATGTTCATTATGACCAGACCTCTTCCTCGGCCCAATAATCTTCCTGTTTTCGCTAGTACTTATCTGTCCTTGGGCTATTTGATGTCCTCGGGTGTGGCCTACGGCCTAATATCCTTATCTGGGTCCTTCATCCCTACAATTATTATTATTATTAAAACAAATGAGTCTTATTAATTAATTTTTTTTTTAAATCAAGAGTCGTAGTTTAACTAACATTTTTTAGTGTTTTTAATGAAAGTATCAAGAGTTTAAATCATTCATCCCATAGAAGCATCCGGTGAAGATTGTTTGGCCGACATGGTTTCTGATAGATCTTAAAAGTTGAAAGCTCTTCCTATCCATTTCCATTTCCATTTCCATTTTCTGATTTTACTGTTACTAATAATGACCAGAATCTACCACACGTTGCACTTGCTAAAGGATTTCATTACTAGGATTGTGTTGCGCCCTGATGGAGTCCTTATTTTCCTTATTTTTGCGTCTGTTGAAAATATAATCATTGAATTGTGTGTTCTTTATGCTCATAATACAAATGTCAAATTTTGTGTTAATCGGATATTATTTACTGTATGATTTATAAACTTATATTTTATGCATAATTTTAAATTATGACAAAATTTAGTTACAAAATTAGTTGTAACTTTAAGCTATAACCTTACTCAATAAAGTAAACATTACTCCATATTTTGAAAATCTAATTGTTGAATTGCATGTTCTTTATGCTATTAATACATATGTCAAATTTTGTGTCAATCAGATATTATTTACTATATGATTTATAAGCTTATATTTTATACATAATTTAAAACTACAAAAACTTGCAATTTAAACAATTTATTGATGACATAGCTATTGATATTTAAATTTTTAAAAATTTTGCAAGTATGGAGGATATAAGAAGAAGATGTAATCCAATTGTAGATTTATCAAAATTCAACTTCAGTAAAAAGATATTAAGTAAGGTTATACTATAACCAATTTTATAACTAAAATTTATCCTTTAAATTACATAAACTTACAATTTAAACAATTTGTTGATGACATAGTTATTGATCTTTAATTTTCTAAAAATTTGCAAGCATGAAAATATAAGAAAAAGATATAATCTAATGGTGGATTTATCAAAATTCACCTCCAATAAAAAAATATTGAATAAGGTTGTACCCTACAACCAATTTTGTAACTAAACTTTATCCATAAAAAAAAAGTCACTCAATGCTTTTTATTTGGGTATATTACTTTATTGATAACATCCTAAATCGTGGATTGGCAACATACTTTCTTTTCTTTCTTTCTTTATATATATATATATATATATATATATATGATAGAATTGTAACTTATGGCATCCACTCCATGATAATTGATCTATCTTATTATTGTCATCAAGTTAAGATACAAATCGGTTTTTTTGTATAGGCAGAATTTGAACCTTAGATTTTTTATTCAAAGACAAGAAATTTTATCAGTTGAGTTAAGTGAAATCTACCATCTCACAAACTTTCGAGCAAACATTAGCATGACCATGGATGGGAAGTTCTATGACATTCCTCAAAAGAACTTAAGGGGAAAACAAAAATCAACTTTCAAACAAAATGTCATACGTTTCAGTTTCAGTTTTCCTTTTTCCTTTTGTGGGTAAAAAACAAATAGGCTAATCCCAACTAATTAGTAATAGCGAACAAAGTGACTCCAAGATGTTAGGACATATATAGTTCACTCATTAAGAACATATGTCATTCTTTTATGTAATTGGCTAATCCTTTTGACAAAACGCACTCTACTTGTAATTGGGTAGTTCTATGTGTTTTTAATACTTCAAGAAACAAGGTTTCAAGATCAAGTGTTGAAGTCATCAAGTCTGTCCAAGAAAAACAAGCTATACTGCAATTTCATTAAAGCTCGACAGCTGCATCTATTGAGCTTAAGAAAGCTGTTCAAGCCCGTAAGCTCGACACCTGCTCGACAGCTTCTCGACACCTCCTATCTGTCGAGATTTAAGAAAATCAGAATTCTGACCTGATTTCTTGGGATCCGTGAATGTGTCTTTGGGCATTCTTTTCTCCTAACCCTACACATATAAAAGGATTGTTTTTAGGGCCGTCAAAGAGTTCACAAGTTGCACAAGTATTGAGAAAACTCTGTTGAAGCAAATTGTGACCAGAGACGAAGTTCTTGCCCTAGTTCATCTCTTCTGAAGAAGTTGCTATGTATTTGCATCTTTAGGTTTTGTGACCAAGCATCTTCTTAATCTTCATCATGTAAGATGAACTGAATAACTTTGCAGCCAACCTCTCTTTCAGTTGGTGTTTGAAGTCGTGTACTGGGATCCGCGCATTGGTTAGTCACGTACTTGGGAGCCGTGCATCAAAAGGGAGAACTGTCACTACAGAACAAGTCCAATTGGGTATTGTTGAAGGGTTCAACTGTAGGTTGGTAAGGTACTTGGGATTCCTTTACTTGTAACCGCTTGTTGTAATAATAGTGGAGTTTCGGGAGTGGTGACCTGAAAATCACCCGGTAGAGTTTTTGCCGTAAGGGTTTTCTCCATTCGTAAACAAATCACCGTGTCATTGAATTTCTGCTGCATATTTAGTTTATTGGTGATTTGTTTGTGCTTCAACGCGTTTGCATGATTAATTGATTAATTAATAACTTGGCTAATTAATTAATTAGTTTAATCACAATGGGTCATTCAGTTTGTGGCCTATCACAAGAAACTTCAAAATGAAATAGATGATAACTAACAAAATTGGGAGGGAAAGCAAGAAAAAAAAAAATCAGGTCTGCGGTTTCAAAATGTGATTTAATGTGTTTAATAATGTTTTTTTTTTTTTGCATTGCATTGCATTGCATTGAAACAGGTGAGTAACAATAACAAATAGTTGAACCAAACTCATACATGTAATAACATGCCAAGAAGTTGTTTAATAGTCTCAATAATTTCTCTATTTGGGTTTTGACTGGACAAGGTGTCCGCCAAGTTTACCAATCACTGTTTCTGAATTAGTTCTAAGTTCTAACAACACCACCCAGTATCCACCTTCCTATAAGTACTCTTTTAACCCCTCGTATGTGCTCCTCCATAATTCGGCCACAAAGAGCTTTAGAGATACCAATCCAATCTGAAATATAGAGCTCGTAACCAACGTCCTTAATCATTCTCTAGACAATAGATATAAACTATCAATCCTTCACCTAACCAGACATTTTAATTAGGCTAAAAACCTTAAAACACTATTATACCCTCTTCGTATGTTTGGATGGCAAGATTTTAGGCACATGGATTTAGATTTGGGTGATTAAAATTCAAATTCAAATTCAAATCCAAATTCAAGTATCCAAACACAACCTCTAAGATATAGATTGCTTCTAAATCAATTCCTTAAATATGAAAACTTGTAGTTTACATCCTCAAATATTACAAAAATATCAATGCGCCCCTTCCACAATGTCGGGTAGAATATTACCATTAACCTTCACAAAAACATTGTTTTAGATAAATAAAAAAAGAAAAAAAAGAGAACGGTATTATTGTTAGATGGTTCAAAGGCAAAAATATAACATACCACAGCGAAAAAGACATTGACATTATTGCAATTGTAATAGTTGAAGGTATAAATTGAAGGACCAATTTAAAACCCCCAAACTTAAGAGTAGGTAACATACATTTTAGCCTTTTCAATAATTGAGAAAGATTTTAACCGGTTGGGGTGCAATCTATTGGCTAGAGGCTTGAGATGACCTGTAAACCTAGACATCTTGAGTTCAATCCTCACTAAGAGTTCCTCTTAATTACCTGATACTTAGTTATGGCGGGTGGGATCATGTATCCGTGGTTTACTCCACATGAGTCGGTGCAAAGGGTCTTGCCTTGATGAGGTTCCATGCCATGAAAAAATATATATAAGAAAGAGATTCCCTTGGTTGAAGCACTAGAAATCTATGTCCAATCCCATTATGAAGCGGTAATTACATATAGAAAATGAAATAAGATTTTCCAGAAACTCCTACACAAGCAAAGTAATGCAACAACAAATGAACTCCAACTAATTTTTTCAATATCGCCAGTCATGGGTGTCCTGTCCCCACCCCCACCCCATCTCTTTAAAATGAGAACAAGAAAAGTCAGATTTGGGATGGATTAGAGATGTTTTACTATTTTAATAAGAGTGATGAGGTAAAGATGAAACAAAAAGGAAAATGGCGATTATGAGAGCTAATAAGAGATAATGAGATACAAGTATTTTGGAAACCATAATAGAATATGTATATAAAAAAAAAAATTATAACTAAAATATGCATAGAAATGATTAAATTATATGAATAAATAATTCAAATAATATATTTATTTATACATTTGGGACAAGGCAAGGCAAGATTTGCGACCCTGAGAGTGCTAAGAGAGAATGAGATACAAGCAATTTGGAAATAGTAGTAAAATATGTATATATATATATATATATATATATTTTTTTTTTTAACACAAGATAATATAAAAAAGATTAAATTATATGTACACATAATTTAAATATTTTTTAAATAATATATATACACACGCATACGTACATTTAGGACGAGTGAGACAAGACGGAAAGGAATGAGCAAAACCCTAACCTTCCCTTGCCCCATCACCTCTTCGAGATGGGAAGAGAAAAATCCACGAGGCAAAACGGACTAGGCAAGTTAAGTGGTGTGGAATGTTTTTACCATCCCTAGTATAAAATGGACAGTTTGCGGTATAGTTGACCTGGATAGTGAGAATACACCTACCATCAAATGAAAATTGTCTTTTCTTATAAAAAAATAAAATAAGTATGTGTGACAATGTTTGACATGACTCACAAACACATCACAATTTTTGCAAGTTAGTGTTTAGAGTAAATAAATTCGTGTCAAAGTGAATCGACATGCTTTAACATGATTAATAAATGAGTCAGTTCCATGTTTAACCTGCAACAACCTTAAATGACCTGATACATATAGGTAAAGGTATTTTTTATCTAACATAATTTTGAATTCTAAATATAACTAAGTAATTAAAAGAATTTCATACAAATAAATTATACATTGAAACCTAAAATCATAACCCTTTGCTTATGTAATAAATGGGTTGAAATGTGTTGTGCCATCTCACCAACTTAATAAAAGAAGTTGTGTTAGAGTTGAGGGATTTTGACAAGATTATTAAATGAGTTAGGTTAGGATTGAATACCCTTTGCCTTGACACAAAATGAACATAACCCACTAATCACACACCCTTATAAACAAAGTATCCTGAGGAAACTAGTAAGTAGAACCCATGTATGCACTTTTCCACTTCAAAAATTATCATTGAATATCTCTCTTAAGTTAAAAGCAAGAAGTTACAAGTCCCTCTAATTATGCTTAACAATACCATTTAGACTTTAGAACAAGATATTAAATTCCTAGGATATAATGTCTGTTCTTCAATACTTGAAAGTAATAAAAGCCAGTCCAACTCAAGGTTAAACTTTTAAGACCTTGCAAAAGAGGTTCAGAAGTGGAATTGCATATCAGATGTATATTCAAGGGCAATCGTCAAGGTTAAAGACCTTGCAAAAGAAATTCAGAATTGGAACTGCATCTCAGATGTATACTCAAGGGCTTCGAGGTGTGCAGCCATGGCCTTGTTCATGGGAGGTGGACCACACCTCAGAATCTGCATATTAAAGTATCAAAATAACTTATTATCCACAGTTACATAATCTGGTACCTTCTTTTCCATCACAAATGTAACTGCCCAGATATATAATATGCTAAATAGATTACGGATAGAAACAAATGTAAATAGTCAAGTTTTTTACCTGAATATCAGGGGCCGGTGCAGGGCAGTGAGTTTGAATCATCTCCTTTGATACAAAGCCAAGACCACCACGCCACTCTTCAGGAGGCTGAGGAAGTAACATTATCCATGCAGTTAGTTCCAATGGAGAAAAAAATAAGTCATCAAGTCATGACATACACAGCAGCTGGCCTGCTTGAGTTATGAGAGTGCACATGCATTACAGCAGAATTGTACAGGACTTGGACCTACCAAACATGTTGTGCTGTTGCCACACACATGAGCAAGCTTACCCACACGTTAGGATTACTTTTTTTGCAGAACATGAAAAATCAAAAGCAAAATTTATAAATTATGACATTAGTCCATCAGGCAGACCATTGTGAATAAAGAAAATGTCAATTGGACAATCTCAAGCAGTTTAAGTGACACGTGAGATACAGCATTGAGCACCCAAAAAAAAAAAAAAAGTAAAAAGGATTTTCGAAGATATGCTGGACAAGGAGCCTTTTTATGTCAAGACACCATCTCTGTTTTAAAGAACAACTGTGATAGCGGGAGGGAAAAGCATAAAGTATTATGCATCACAAGTTCATTGTATGGAAAAGTTTATGTATTAGTGGCTATCACACAAGATTAAAAAAAATACTTTAAAGATCAATTTAAAGCTTTTCAAAACCACTCTTGTAAATTCAATTTTAACCAAGAGGGGAAAGATAAATAATTTAGAGACAAGCTGTATGATGAAAAAACTAACCTGATTCAAGACATAGTAGACTTTGAAGCGATCAGGATAGTTACTAGCAAGACCATCCAGTTCTTCCTGCATATATTTAAGATGGGATTAATTGGATTTGCATATTTGGCAAATTAGATAAACAGAGATCTTGCGTTTCTTAGATCTATCTAGTCTAATTGTCAACATAAACTTCATCCTCAGAAATTCAGACCCGTAGTTGTATGCAAAATCAGGTATACATTAAAAGAGAAAACAACAAAGTTTAGCTACAAAATTGATTATAGCTTTAGGCTACAACATTACTCAATATCTTTTTATTGGAGGTGAATTTTAACAAATCCACCATTAGATTACATCTTCTTCTTATATCATCCATGCTTGCAAAATTTCTAAAAAATTAAATATCAATAGCTATGTCATCAATAAATTGTTTAAATTGCAAGTTTTTGTAGTTTAAAATTATGCATAAAATATATGCTTATAGATCATATAGTAAATAACATCCGATTGACACAAAATTTGACGTGTATTAAGAGCATAAAGAACATGCAATTCAACGGTTAGATTTCAAAATATGTAGTAATGTTTATTTTATTAAGTAAAGTTGTAACCTTAAGCTACAACCAATTTTGTAGCTAAACTTTGACCAAGAGAAAATATATCACTACTATAGCATATAACAAGAAAACTGACACTGATTCTCTCCTCATGGAGAAAGAAAAGTCATATCTATAATAAAAAACCAATGAAATTATTGAAAGAGAAAAGAGTTAACATAGATATGTCAAATAAACTACTTTTTTTTTTTCCCCCTGATAAGTAACTTAGATAAATGTCAACTGAACCACCAGCCTGCAATTGTTCAGGAGCATTCATAAAGCTCAGCTAAAACAAAATCAAAACTTGATCCCATGAACTGACAGAAGGCACTCTTTGGGAGATGAAAAAGAAAAAACATTTACTCCCCCCATCTATATTGTTGATCCTCTATTCTATTTTAAAATGTTCAAAAATATGATCCTCTTTGAAAAGTCAATAAAAAATAAATCACCTTTTCCAATAGTTTAGTTCATATTATAGAGGGTAGTTTTGGAGACATACGCATAAATAAATATATATATATATATATATATATATATATATGAAAGACAGTGCATTAAAGGATGGTTACTTAAAATATGAAAAGAAGGAGTGCTTAGGATGCAACTTATATATATATATATATATATATATATGAAAGACAGTGCATTAAAGGATGGTTACTTAAAATAAGAAAAGAAGGAGTGCTTAGGATGCAACTTAAAGGACTCCCGAGAATGGTGAACTTTAAAGTAATTTTATGGCAGACATAAAACACACTATATTGTGTGAGATGAGTATGTGTGCATGTTCATAATGTTCATTCCACCATCTAGACACCTGAATCTTAAGAGTTTAGCAGGAGGTATCCATATTATTTTAAAGGGAAAGCTTTTCTTTACTCTGAGAAAAGATTTTTTTTTGTTCCTTTTCTTTTTCTTTTTTATTGGCCGGGGGGAGAGGGGAGGGGGGGGGGGGGGGGGGTTGTACATTTTGGTGCAGTTTTTTAATATTTATTTTGATTGATAAGTTACACACGCACCCAATAGGTTTGGAACCCACAAAATTACAAGGGGAGAAGGTGCTAGTTGAAATAGAGCATATTTGGGGAGGGGAGCATGACACAAATTTACAATTCTTTAATATTAGTGTCCACAAACTAAAATGGCATCGCACTATTAAAATGATAAATTGAACATCTAGAAAGCATGAACACTTCATTTGGGGTGCAGTACCCATGTCAAACACTTGATATGCCTAGGACACTTTTGCATGCATGTCCCAGCTGTGTCCTTTTTAGAAAGAAAAAAAAATGCAAGACACGAGAACAAGAGGAATCAAATACTCTTTCACAAAACAAAGAGCATTCATGCTTTGAAAAGTAATAGTGCATTTGAAAATTAATAAATATCTTTATTCTTGGGTTGTATTCTAATTTCTAAACATCCTTTAATAGTCATGGATTTGCTTTATTATCCATTATTACTCTTAATTTGAAATGCATTTAACATCATATGAAAAAAAATGCTTAATAATATATAGAAAATATAAATAAAAATTTATTTAATAATTTGTTTTTGATAGGTAAAATATATTTTATGATTATTTAATAGACAGGTCCCGCTGTACCCGTATCCTATTTTTTTCAAAAATTGCCATGTCGCCGTGTTGTACTAGTACTCATGTCTGTGCTTCTTAGTAGAACATTGCTATAATGGTGTTTATTTACTCTACTGTCATAATAAAACAGGCAGCAAAATAGAAAAGATCTGAATGATGATATTCCTACCCTAACACTCATAGATAACAAAAACTAAATCATGAAACTACTAAAACAAAATAGAAAAAAGGACTCAAATCATAAAAGAAGACTTACAGGCCTCTGATAAAAGCCAATTCTAGAAAACCTAGAAATTACTATTACCCTGAATTTAATAAAACTTAATTAATACTGAACTAGCAATTTTCTATCCTAAAGAAACTTAATACCAACACATAAAACTCACCTCCTTGCCATTTCCACATGCATAATTGATGTCAATTTTTTGTCATCCTCAAATTCATAATGCTTGTGTGTGTGTGTGTGTGTGTGTATACACATATATTCAGTCTTTCCTACTCCCAGTCCCAAAATGAATAGTCTATGTCATCTACATGATTTAGGAAAGATTAATTCACTACACTTTGCATTCCTCTATAAAATAAGCATTATGAGCTAATTCACCAGCATCCATTAATTGGAAAATCCACTGAAGCATGCCTACCATAACAAACATATATTATGGGACATCATTATTTGGCCCAAGTGGAATTTATTTAAGTCTTAAAGCTCAAATGCTTCATAATAAAGTAAAAGACAGAAGGATCCACAGAGTAACAAAAATTACCTTCAAAAGAATGTCCTCATATGTAACATTGGCATAAATAAGGTGCACCTTTGTCTTGTCTTTGGGGTTTTCTAATATGGCTCTAGCAACCTGAAGCATGGCCAAGAACAAAGCAACATATGTTATTAACAACAAAACCTTCAGAAAAACAGTAGTACAATACCATAAAATGACCAAATATGCAACAAAAATTTATTTATATACATACTTGGAACATAGGAGTAATTCCAGAGCCTCCAGCAAGCATGCCAAATGCTCTAACTTGGCCAGGTTGGTACTTGAAACGGCCCTGGTAGCAGTATCATTTTGCAAACCAATTTCCAGATTTAGAAACAAGAAACCCACCTCCCAGAGAGGATGAACGAAAAGATTCAGCCAAAGGCATTTTGTTCATTAACACCACAAGGAAAGCGTACCTTGGGTCCCTTTACAGCAAGATAATCTCCAACCCGCATCTCACGAAAATGGTGTGACATCCTTCCTTGCGGATACATCTAATTCCAGTAAAAATCAAAGCAGAAGACCAGTTCAAAAGGGTCAAAATTAATAACTATTTAGCATAATTTAACTGAATAAAGTCAAATCCACCAATAAAAAATTTGAAATATAACCTTTATAACTAGTTCAAAATGTCCAACATCAGAATCCAATGTCGTTGGAGTATAAGGTTTGATCACTTCTTCACCTTGGCTATCCTTGCCCCTGTTCTAGAAAGTAGCTAGTAAAAATAGCCAAAAACATTGATAGAGGATGGTAAAAATGAAGAAAATTTCCATCCTATTGATCGATATCATCAATAACTATTTGCTATAACAAGTTCTGACAAGTGACAACATGAAAAAAAAAAAAAACCCTTTAGTTTATTATGTCTGCAGGGCTACAAAACCAAACCTGCAACTTATATGTTGTCCGATTGGAAGACCCAAAACTGAAGTTGGTGTAGGAAGTTCAAATCTGAACTTAGCCACATTATGGCTCAATTGTGTGCGCTTTACAAGTTTAAACTGCTTGAAATTCTCAGGATCTAAGCAGCCTGTAAGTGCATACCATGACATTAGACAGTTGGCAAAGAACACAAATAAATATAATTACCACACAACAAAATGATCCACCTCACATAGAAGCAGGGCCAAATTAGTATTTCCAAAAGAGAAGAAAGAAAGAAGGGTACAACAAAGATTTTATATGAATAAAAAGATCCATGCATACATCAGTAGCAGCCAAGCGATCCAAGTATCATATAGCTTGCAAAATATGGTTTTTAAAGAATGTGAGGAATGTTGGCTATGCTTAGCGTTTACAGCATGGAGAATGCTTTATACATTTATGAAGTAATTAACCAGATATAGATCATCAAATGGTTAACTTCCCTATTAGTGATTTTAGAAAGACAAAATAATAAAAACATAAGATCTATGAAGGGTAGAAGATACAGGAAACTAGGGATATAACAAATTCAGCCAAGCCAATCTTTTTCTGTTCACTTCTTTTGTCCTTTCTTATTAAGATAAATAGCCTGCCAAGGCAAGGATTGAGCAGATCTAGCTGGATTGACTGAAACTGGGCTGAGATTAAGACTTAACTCAAGCTTGAGCTTGAGCTGATCTCAACATCAAACACATATCTCTCTGCCATCGCATATAGGTGATTGCTACAAAGTTCATTCCTTTCTTTTTTATATGAGATTAAATTCTATAAGGATGGGGTGTAAAACCTATGTTTTACACTATCCAATAAGTGATTGCCACATCAGCATTTTACTTAAAATTTATTAAAATTCAATACATCCTACCACATCTAATAACATCTCAATAGATTCCCAATTTGGTTGGATTTATATATGAGTATTAGAATTGATTGAGTGTGATTGTGTTTATTCTTAAATATGTGATAAGATGATATGACATGTTGGGATTGGAGGGGTAAAACATAGGTTTTACATCACGTCCTTATAGAGTTTAATCTCTTTTTATATATCACTTTTAAGTATTTCAACAAGGGAAAAAGTTACATCAAGAGTGGCATTTTTTTTTTTTTTTGGACAGCAGCAATGGATAATATCCTTACAACATAAAATTTATTTAGGAGGGGTATAATGATAATGGATTGGTGTAGTACGTGTAAAGTGGATGGGTGAATCATTTACTTCTCCTCTATAACTTTGCTCATGATTTATGGAACTTGGTGTTCTGCTTGTTTGGGGTTTGTCTGGGTGATGCTGCAAAGGGTAATTGGTCTCTTGGAGTGATAGAAAGGAAGATTCGGTAAACAAAAAAGATTTGACTTGGAAGGACATTCCCCTACACATAATGTGGTGGATTTGGATAGAAAGGAATGAGAAAACATTGGAGGGATGGGAGACTTCAGTAGGGAGATTGAAGAATACATTCTTCAGCACTCTTCACAAATGGAACAAGGCAATGAATCTTTCTTTCCCCTTTAGTTTTCTTGATTTTTTAGAGATGCTAAATTTTAGAATTTAACTCTTTAGTTTAAGTAATATTGAGTTTATTCTAGTAAACATCATGTGTACCAGGGCATATAAAAATTTACTTGCAGGTTTTGTGATATCTCATTAGCTTCCTGTTACTATAGCCCTGTTCACATTATTGTTATTTAAGAAAAATAAAATTAGATTTAAAAAAAAAAAAGAAAAAAAAAAAGAAAAAGAAAAAAAAACTAGGGTGCTAATCCTTGTTCATTTTCTTCATTAATGAAACTGTTTATTACTTACCAAAAAAAAGTATTTCCACTAGGTGTGTATGTATGTATGTGTGTAATTGTGTGTGTGTGTGTGTGTGTGTGTGTGAGTGTATTGCATTGCACTCTATCAATACATATATTTCTGCAGAACACCACCATCAACCATCAAAAGCATAACCTAAAGAAATTTAAAAGCGCTCAAGGTAGAATTGGGCAACAATCAAGCCTTAAGCTTAATCCCAGCATGTATTATTGACAAAAGGACCAGTAGGACAGTAGGAGCCTCTTAACAAGCCAAAACCAGGTTGCTCACATGCCGCTTACTAATGGTTCATTTATATAGAAGCATGTGAAAAGAAGGATTTGGATCTTAGCTTTTAATTTAAATGACTTGAATAAAATATGAAAGACAAATTTATTGATGGACGGATATAAGCTTTATTGATATGCAGATTTGAAATGATTAAGTGAAAATATTATTTCAGATATATAATAACGTCACAACTGCTTTTGTTGGGGTAAAATTCTCAAAACTCAAATCCATCATGTGCTATCAAAATTCAAATCAAACAATTTATGGTAGTAATTATTCTTCAGACTCCTGCATTTTAAATTGCTAAATCCAAGTGAAATTTCCAAATCACCAAAATGAGAATACAATTTACTTTTAATGGAAAGCACTAGAGTTAAATTTCTTAAAATCATATATTTTTCAATCTTTCAAGAATCAAGATCCAAATGATCAACTTCTTAGAAGGCAAGAATTAAGCATTGCAAAGACATAAAGATGTAGCTAGCGGATAGAGTAGATAAAAATGGTAATTAAAAATTCAAATGAACAGAAAATTAAAAATAATTTAAATGGAAAGAAGAATGTAATCAATTTTTTGATCCAAATACCAAATATATCAAATACAAACAAGACTGTTGCTGTAATACATTCAAACGTTTTTTATACTATAATACATATGCTGCATTCCATTGTCTAGACATAAAAAAAAGGGTTTATAAAAGCACACTCTAGGAACAAACAGCCATTTGACAATATATATATATATATATATATATATCCTTTTTTACAAGATGAAATTACGCTTTTGAAAAATGAATGATTCTTAGCTCCTCCAAACAAGAAACATAAAACAAAAGATACGGTCTTTACTTAAAAAGTTAGCAAGTCAAAACGTGCAAGATATTCATTTTGACTTCACAATCTTGTAAGGTACAAAATAAGCAAAATTTAACATCCAGGGTATATTTCATCTCAAAAATCCTTATTGACCCAATAGAAATAACTACCTTAAACTGCATAGATTAAAAAGATTTAAAAGACCCAGAATTCAAAAATTGAAGATTCTGTGAAACAATGAATCAGGTAGGTTAAGAAGAATTAAAAGTAATGTAAAAGCAAGCAGAAGCAGGTCAAACCTTTGGGTTTGTTGGAGGAAAAGATATAGAAAGCAGCAACAACAATGGCTACAAGAGCCACTGCTGCACCCACAAGAATCTGAGTATCTACTGTCTCTAAGAAATCCATGATATGAATATGATGATCCTCGAGAGAAAGAGCAAAGAGATATATGTCACAGACACAGACACTGTGTTTGTTTTCTTTTATAAAAAACAGACTTATTTGGTGGTGAAAACGACACGACAGTGAAGTAAACAAATTAGAGAAATTTGGTAGCGGTAGCGGTAGGTGAGAAAAAGTGTTTGGATTGTAGAAAGAGGATCTGCTTCTTATGCTTCTGGTGCACCTACCACTACCACTACCCACACCACCCTCTCTCTAATCTCTATTGGTTTTTTTTATGTTTTTTTTTTTTCATGTCATAAGTCATAACAATGTTTGTTTTGTTCTGGAGCCCCTTTTTTTTTTTTTTTTTTTTTTTAATAATAATAATATTATTATTATTATTAAGAGCTTTGTTTGTAACTAAATGTCATGAATATTTATTTAGAATATTAAAAGTGTAAACGTAGTCTCTAATTTTTGCAATATATTTTTATTTGGTCCTTAACCTTTCAATTGTGTCAATTTGGTACTTAACTTTTTAATATCATGTCAATTTAGTCTCTGCCATCATATATTGGATGAAAATTGCTTATATAGCAAATGACTAAAATAACATTTTAGTTTATTTTCACATTAACATAAGCTAATTTTTTATTTTGACTATTAGATATGTTATCAATTTTCATCCAAAAGATAACTGCAGAGGCTAAATTGACATGGTACCGAAAAGTTAAAAACCAAATTGACACAATTAAAAAGTTGGGAATCAAATGGAAATATGGTATATAGAATAAGTACCAAGTACGTAGTTTACCCATATTAAAATCATGAAGTCATCGCAAGGCTGCAAAATTAAAAACAAAAAGGACTAGAACCCAATAAAAAAAGTGAAGAAAAAAAAAAAAAAAAAACCTTTTAATCTTTGTTAGTGATCATCTTGTAATTTCTTGTTAAGAGCTTTGTATTGTTGCTTGGTTGTATATTTTATCGTCTTCTTTATGAGAAAAAAATTAATATTTGAATACCTTTCTTAGTTGTATCAATTGAATTATAATGTATTCTCCCAAAAAAAAAAATTTTTTTGAATTATAACGTTTTAGAAAATTAAACAAATTATGACAATTAATTTTAGCTGTTCACATTTTTTTCCCCTAAAACTAACTTTATAAAGCTAAATATAGAAAATAAATTGTCCATTTTTCATCAAAATAAGATGATAGCCATTGTCCAAGGGTATTTTTTTTCATTAATAATGGTCAAATTTATTAATTCTTTACTTCTAACTGAGTTTACATAATGTCTTAAAAAATTATTTTTTACATTTACTGTTGTCTTATATAATTATAAATATAAAAATTAAGTATCTACACTACTCATTCGGCTTCACGCTTCACGCTTCACGCTTATAAGGCAGAAAATGGGAGGGAGATTCTTTCGATGTGGGACTACAAAAAAGTTTCCCTAGGAGTACGCAAATAGTTTCCCTGGGAGTACAAAAAAGTAGCCAACAATAATAACTGATGGTACACTACTCTTTCGGCTTCACGCTTCACGCTTATAAGGCAGAAAGTGGGGGGAGATTCTTTTGATGTGGGACTGCAAAAAAGTTTCTCAGAGAGTACAAAAAAGTAGCCCACAATAAAAGGAAGCCAACGGAGTAGTGTAACATCAGTTATTAATATGCATGGCTTGGTTCCTATAGAATCGGAGGAATGCTATTCGTCTTGGCAAGCCATCGCACGCATTGCACCTGGTTGGCTCTCTGGCTGGACGATTTCTATAGGAACACCAATCTACTCAAGAAAGGCCCCCAAGGACTGCCCAGATATCTCCTCACAACTATTGGTGCCCCCCAGATGCCCAAGTCTTCAAAGCAAACTTTGACGGTGCGACTTTCAACAGCATCAACGCTGCTGGCCTAGGTGTGGTCATCCGAGATAACAACGGTTAAGTAATAGGAGGCCTGTCTATGCAGGTCCCTCTCCCTCACTCAGTAGCTGAAGTTAAAGCACTTACCTGCCGTCGAGCTGTCCAGTTTGTGGTGGAAATTGGGTTGCATGATGTCATCTTTGAAGGGGATAGCATGATTGTAATACAAGCTCTCAAAAATGGGTCTAGCGCTCTTTCAACTTATGGGAACCTCATTGAAGACACATTAGTTTAAGCCTCTCAACTGCACTTTGTTGATTTTTGTCATGTAACCCGTAGTAGTAACTCTGTGGCTGATGCTCTGGCTAAGAAAGCCAAAACAGGGCCAAAGCTTCAAGTTTGGTTAGAAGAGCTGCCTAGAGATATTGCTCCCTTAGCTTTTTTCAATGTTCATTAAGTACTCTTGCTTTGTTTTGCTAATAAATTGCTCCAGGCGTTTCATGGTCTGGATTCTCAAAAAAAAAAAAATGGTATACTACTCTTTTGGCTTCACGCTTATAAGGCAGAAAGTGGGGAGAGATTCTTTCGATGTGGGACTGCAAAAAAGTTTCCCTAAGAGTACGCAAATAGTTTCTCTGAGAGTACAAAAAAATAGCCCACATACATAAATACAATTTTCCAAAAAAAAAAAAAAATCTTATTTTAAACACTCAAGAATCTATAACTTTCAAGATTTAAAATTCTCATCAATTGAAAATTCATATTAATTCAAAAAAAAATGTTGACATTGTTAGTAAGATTATTTGAATTTTATGATCACAATTAATGCAATAAAATTTAAACATAAAAAAAAGCTGCAATTGGAACTCATTTGATAGATTTTTCAAAATTAATTCTGTATTTCTACTTTTTAATTTTATTTTCAATGTTAATTTTACAACTACAATATGTTCCCTAGTAATTAATAGTATGGATTGCAATTAGGAGGATCGAAAAATATTATTTTTCTCAATGGGTGTAAGATTACAAAAAGAATTGTTGCCGAAGGATAGTTGAGTAATTTCAAATAATTTGACCCAACTACCCAGGTTCATAAAACAGTGTAGCCAACAGTTTTGTATCAAGTGCACTTGGTTTGTATAAAACAGGGGATTGAGATAAGGTTAACTAGGTTTATTCCACCGTGAAACAGCAAATTAAAGGTTAAGATTAAAACTTTCGAAAATTACTTTTATCTCGGTCCTTGAATAAAAAAATTTATAATTTATAATTTTCAATTTTTTACTATTTTACTTTTACACTTTATTTTTAACTTCTCTCCCACATCTAATAGTTTTTTTTTTTAGAAAAACACACCCAATAGTTAGCAACACGTTGCAATAGCATATTGCTATTACACCGGATCTCAATCCTAAAACAAGTACTTCCTCAATAAAAGTAGGATAAAATTTAGTTACAAAATTGGTTGTAATTTAAGATTACAACCTTACATATCTTTCTATTGAATGTGAATTTTGACAAATTCGTCATTAGATTACATCTTTTTCTTATATCCTTCATGTTTACAAAATTTTTAGAAAATTAAAAATTAATAGTTATGTCATTAATAAATTGTTTAAATTGCAAGTTTTTATAGTTTAAATTATGCATAAAGTATAATCTTATAGATCATATAGTAAATATGTCACAAAATTTGACATATGTATTAAGAGCGTAAAAAACATGCAATCCAACGATTAGATTTTCAAAATATGAAGTAATGTTAATGATATTGAGTAAGATTATAACCTTAAACTACAACTAATTTTGTAACTAAATTTGTTCATAAAAATAAATACATTAAAAATTTTCAGTAGATATTGTTAATTTGGTTTTGAAAAATAAAGATTTTGGTGAATTATAGTAAATTCAATTGGTAAATTTTTCAGTTGTCAAATAAAAAATTTGAAAGTCAAACTCATGTCTACACCAAAAACTAATTAATGTCTTGATCTGATAATAAAGAGTATTTATTATGGAATATACATCATAAATTGAATTTATATCATATCTATTATAATAATAATAATAATAATAATGAGTAATTATACTCATCTCCCTTGATATTTGGAGGAATGACACTCTCTTCCAAACCTAAGGATGTGTTTGTTTGGAGGTGAAATAAGGTAGATGAAAAACTTTGGAGAGAAAATGAAAAGTAAAACTTTTTTGGAGTGTGTTTGGTTAGGTGGAGAGGAAGGAAAATAAATGGTGAGGCCTAGGTGTTTTCTCCCAATTTCCACCAAAAAGTTTTATCCCAAAATGGAGAGAAAACTAAAAGAAGAAAATATAGCTGCTTAATGGACAAAAATGTCTTTGTGCACTTGCATATAGGCTTTGTCCGTAAATGGCTCTTCTTCACCTTTAAAAAAAAAAAAAATTTTCCTCTTGGATGTTGCTTCCTTTTTTTTTCCCCTTCCTCCTAGACGTTGCCTCCTCTTCTCCTTTTTTTTTTTTCCCTCGTTGACTCTTCCTTCCTTTTTTTTTTTCCTTTTTTCTTTTGATTTAAGTGTACATTGCTCATATTATTTTTTTTTTCTTTCCTTTTGCTTTCTTTTGTGTTTTTTTTTTTTTGGTCATTTTTTTAATCTTAATTGGACATCATTTTTAACAATGGTACATAAGTAAATTTATATAAACTCACTTTTTTCCATCCCTCCACTATTTCACTCCCAACCAAATAAAAATGAGGAAAATTAAAATCTTTTCTATCCTCCCACCATTTTCTATCCTCTCACTTTTCCACTCCTCCAACCAAATAGATCCCAAAGGAAAAAATGCCCCTTCTCTTGAGGTTTGAAGTAACACTCTCTCCCTTTTGTTTATATTAGTAATGAAATATTCTAATTTATTTTATAAAAATCTCTTTACAAAAGTTTAACCATAGTTAGTAAAAAAAAAAAAAAACTAATAAGTTTAGCATAAAATGTAAAATCTATCAAGAACCAAAAAGCTTGTAATGGCAAATTTCTCTGTAATCCATTGAAAAAAGAAAAAAAAAAGTGTAAAATTCACACTTAATATTTTAACTTAAGTAAAATTTTAAAACAATGAATTTTAACTATGAAATAAGATAGTTTTAAAAATTTGCACTTAAGTAAAGGACATGTTAGTACACAACATTTTTAATATTAATTTAACAAGATTTGGTCAATCAGATGTCAAGGGGGGAAAGTGTTTTGTCCCTTCAAGTTTGAGATGGAGTGTCATTTCCTCAAATCTCATGGGAGAGGAGTATAATTAGCCCTAATAATAATAATAATAATAATGAGTAGTATCCTTCTCAATGAATTTTTTAAAAGGGCCCTTAAATTACTTTAGTCCCATTGAGAAAAAGGCTATGTCAAGCATTGATCAGGGAATAGAAAAGATTTTCTTTTCACTCATGTGTGTTTGTTTGGGAGAATGGAAAAGTATTGGGATGGAAAACTCATTTGTTTGGTTGAAAAGAAAAGAAAATAATAAAATATGTAATTTATATAAATTTACTATCATATCCCTATTAAATAAAACAAAAAGTAACACATTATATTTTGGAAAATATTTGGCTCCAACCTTCAATAGGAAGATGATTTACTTAACCCAACCAACCAAGTAAGTTACAACCATTGCACATAACTGAACACATGTCATCTTCTTATTGCTGGTTAGAGCCCAAAGCTCCAAAAATATTCGGAGCAAAATTTTGTCCTTATTTTTTTATTAAAAAAATTATGTATCGACGTGCACTTCATTTTAAATAGAAGAAGGTGAGTTCTTTTGACCTAGTGAGATATATTTCCAAAGATGAGACACAAGAGTATTGGACCCGATAGGATGCTACCATGAGTCCAAGAATTGCCATGTGGTAGCATCCCATCAAGTCTAGTGCACAGAACGCACTAAACCTAAGCCTTCCTCGAGACACAAAATAAAGAAAAGATCCATATATGTTTAGAAAGGTAGACAAAATTTTCACATTCGGTGCACATATGCTATTTGAAAACTAGAGGAGTGTTAGGGTCATTAGGGTTGATGGCAGTAGTGGTGATGGTCTTTCCAGGTGATAGTCTTACAGTAACAAACTAACAGGCCACTAATTTTTTTCCCCAATATTTTTATTTTATTTTCAATTGGGTATGATATTAGAGCAGGGTTTGTTAGATTTTTGGGTAGAGGGGAAAATATATATATATATATATATATATGTTAATTAGAATCAAGTGAAATAGTTATTGGTAATTGATATTTCCTTTTTGTTTTTTGTTTTTATTTTTTTGTTTTTGCTTTTTATAAAGTAATTTATTTTCAGATTTGAAAATTTGAAGTTAATAAGTAATGTGCCATGCTTAGAAAAAAAAGTTGGCAGAAGAAATCAGTGCCTGCATCGAATCTGCACTGCGAAAGAATGTTAAGGTTCTTGAGTTGGATTTCTTGACATATTGTGTCTTTTCTGTAGCTGAACATAATTACAAATTGCCTAGTCTTGTTCTAAATTAGTAGCAAAAGATGACAATCTCACAGGTTTTGACTTCTCACTATTTTATGAATTTGCTCGTATTTTACTTTTGCAATGTGTAAGAAGATTGGTGGAGCAAAATAGGTGAGTAGGCCACAATTTCTTTTTCCTACTGTGGCTTAGTTATGGTACTTCAAATTAATTAATAATTAGTAGAACTATTCTATGTTTGAGCCTACAAATCTTACCCATTTATCTCTGTCAAACGAATAATGTATATTCCATTCCGTGAACAGGAGGAATAAAAGTAATGGGAAGTAAGCATAAATCAATCATTTTAATATCATAGTCTAAGAAAATATTTTTCCTAATTACTTATATAGTCGTTTAATCTTAATATAAAGCAAATAAAAAAACAAATGTGCATGAATTCATTCTTTTTGCCTCTTACATAATTATGTATGAATATTTTGATTGGTGGAAGCGGAAACTATTTTTTGCTTGAAAAAAAAAGAAGAGGTATTTAAAAATAAATAATCTGGTAACTTAATAGAAAAAGGCTAACCCAAACTAAATGCACACAAGCATTATGTCATGGCAGTAACAGTAAACCTTTTTTACCAATGTGCAATTCAATAAGAACAGACTCAAAATTAGTTGATAATAGCAGACAGTGTATAAATAGTTGTAGTACTTAAAACATTTCTATTGTTGTTGTTGTTGTTATGCTAAAGTGCAATAGTTGTAGTACTTAAACATTTCTATTATTGTTGTTGTTGTTATGCTAAAGTGCAAAACACACCTGTTAGGGTCATATTTTGTTGTAATTGGCTAATTCTTTGACAAAATGTAAATCTAAGATGGGTTTAGTACTTCAAGAAATATGTTGTTCAAGTTAAGTATTAAAAACATGAAAATTGGTCCAAGAAACAAGTGAAGAAAAGTTGTTTATTAAATCTCGACAGATGTCTACTATCGAGACTTAATGTGAAGCTTGATAGATCTATCGAGAATTACGATTTTAGAATTTCTATATCTGAAATTCGGCCCAGTCTTGTGTATTTGTTTAGAGTTTTTTTTTCTTACAACCCTAAACATATATAAGGCTTATTTTAAAGGCTATCACACATGGATATAGAGACCAAGAGACTTATTTTCTCTGTGTGAAGCTACTGCATTTGTACGCTACAGGGTTTTGTACCCGAGTGCTTCCAGATCTTCATTGTTGATGAAGTAAAGAACCTTGCAGCTAACAACATCTATTCAAGTTGTTGAAGTTAGTCACGTACTTGAGATCTGTGCAAAAGGCTAGTCACAAATTGGAGGTTTGTGCATCAAAGGAAAGAATGCTACTACAAGATCAAGTTCAATTGGTATTAGAGCAAAAGTTCAACTATTGGTTGGTATTTTGGAATAGGCCAGGGTAGTTGGTAAGATTCCTTATATTTGTAATCGCTTGATTTTTGATTAGTGGATTCTTAGGAGTGGTGACCTTAAAATCACCAGGTAGGGTTTTTGCCTTTAAGGTTTTCATCATTTGTCAACAAATCACCGTATCTTTATTTTCCGTTGCATTTAGTATTTTTGGTGATTTGTTGGTATCTCCACGATTTGCATACAATTGAACTTAATTAATCAACTTGGGTAATTAAATTAATTCACCGAGATCAAGCTATCTTAACCCAACAAGTGGTATCAGAGTGGCCACACTCTGATTAGGTTTTAATCTTTACTGTGTGATCCATTGACCCCTGTTGTTATGGATCGTGGACAATCGTTGATTATTCCTCCTTTATTTGATGGTACTAACTATGCATACTAGAAAGTATGCATGAGAGCTTTTTTGCAGTCCTTAGATGAGAAAGTCTGGCTAGCAATTGAAGTAGGTTGGAAAAAGCCTGAAGAGCCACCTGCAACATGGGATGATACCAAGATCAAGGCTACCAACTTTAACAGTAGGGCATTGAATGCTCTGTTCAATGCTGTAACAAATGAAGAATTCAAGAAGATCTCTTCCACTAACAATGCCAAGGAAGCTTGGACTATTCTTCAAAATACTTATGAGGGCACTAAAGCTGTTAAGAACTCTAAGCTTCAAAGGCTCACTACCAGCTTTGAGGAAATTAGGATGGATAAGGATAAATCGTTTGATGAATTCTATGCCAAACTCAAGGATATAGTAAATTCAACAATCAATCTTAGAGAACAGATTCTGAAGCCTAAGATTGTTAGGAAGATTCTCAGATCTCTTCCGAAGAGATTCCATGCCAACATTGAAGAATCAAAGAACCTTGACTCTATTCCTTTGACTGAACTGATTGAGAACTTGCAAACCTATGAACTAGGGTTAGCAAGGATTGGCAAAAGTGGTAAAGGCAAGAACATGGCCTTGAAGACTAAGAATGATGACAATGATGAGTCATCTGATGACGAGGATACCAAGCTAAAGTCATATATCACCAGACAATTCAAGAAGTTCATTAAAAATGCGAATGTCAAAACTGGTGATAAGGATCGCAAACAGATTGCTTTCTCTCAATATAAGTTCCAAGACAAGGGTAAGAGAGAATCCAAAGATGCTGGTCAAGGCAACAGTGTTCTTGCTGGACCAAAGAGCTATGGGTGTCATGGATTTGGACACATGGAGCAAGAGTGTCCCATATATCTCAAATCCATTAGCAAAAGTAAAGCCTTAGTTGCCACCTTAAGTGACTCAAAACCAGAAGCAGATTCTGATGAAAGTGACCAAGAATGGATAGTAAGTGCTTTTACAGCCACTGTTGAGTCTACTGAGGAAGTAGTAGACGTAATTGATGATGAAGAAGAGTTGATGGAATCAAAGTTTGAGAAGATGGATGATCAAGATGACATCCACACTGCCTATGCTAAGTTGTACAAGGTCTCTAAGAAGCATGAGAAGCTCTACAGGCTGGCCACGAGAAAGCTCAGTGAAGTGGAGTTAGAACGTGAGGAACTCTCCACCAGTGTTGATGAAGCTAATCAGACCATTGGAGCACTGAGGTTTAAGAACAACTCTCATGTTAAAAAGGCCAAAAAGTTGGATGCTAAACTATTTCAGGTTAGAGCACAACTGGAAAGGACTTTAAGTGCCAATCTGGATGAAATGTTGAATGTTCAAAAGTCTGTATCTGACTAGAACAGGTCTCGGGTATGATCACTCTTTCTCCTCTTGTAGTACCTTTTCTAATGTTTTAAATATAGTTATTTTTGTTCCTCCTGCTAATAATGATAACTCTAACAACACTTACATAACTGAGATTAAAACTAAAAATGTGAGTAAGGATAGGAGTGATAAGGGAAAATCTATTTTAGAAGCATCCCCTAAGGTTGGCAACAAAGAAACTGAGTAGAAAAATCATCACTCCACCAACAAGAAGTCTCCACCAAAGAAACCTCATTTCTGTCACTATTATGGAGCATCTGGGTACACTCATCCAAATTACTATAAGTGGTTAACCACTCAACAAAGCAATAATGTGTCATCTCTAGGGAACCAAAACCAACTCCAACTCTCTTTAGTCCCTCTTGGAGAACTTCTTAAGGTGGTGCAGGAGGCAAAAATTTGTTAAGCCAATTACAAAATGCCACATCAAAAATTTAGTGACAAATTCCAAATTAATATGTCATTAAATTAATTAAGTCAAATGATGACATGTGTCATCCAAATTGACATCACATTGGCATATTAAAATTTGCCGCGTATCATTTGGCCCACAAGATAAAGATAAATTTTCTATTCAAAATTGATTAATAATTATCTTTATTAAAAAAAGTAAATAAAATAAAGATAAAATTCCTATTCAAAATTGATGGATAATTATCTTTATTAAAACAAATAAATAAAATAGAGATAATTATTTATCTTTTGTTGATTATTATTGTAGGGACACGGTTTACAGCCCAAGACCAATATAATAAATTTATAGAGAGTTGGCCAAAGAACTAGGTCCTAGAGAATCTAACAACGGCTAGGATGGGTTTGAAAGACAATCATGCAAGAGCAAAACGCATAAGATTGAGTGAATGTATTGTCCGAGGAGGCAAATCTTTGTATAGATTAATGGAACTAATTACAAATGCGACTCTGATTGCTACAGTGTTCTTTATCTATTTTTTCGATCCCTCCCATGGAGGGTCTCTCACATTATATAGCTCCGTTTGGACCATCTTGATCCTACACTTGTTGATCATTTAAGCCCTTACTTGAGTACCTGTCCCATCAGACACCCTCTCTGGCCCTCTGTGAGTCGTGGTGATCAAGGCACAACTGTTTAGGGGTCTCTTCCACATAAATGCAGCCAGAAAAGTAGCTGCAGTGCATTTAATGCGGTGGTGACAGCTTTTCTTCAGATATTTCTAAATTCCCATCACTCTTTATATGTGTATGATGCTCATCCTTATTGTTGGAGCTTCCTAGAAGATCACTTTGATCTTTGGAATACAAATTCAAGCTGCGTTCGTCATATCTGAAGAGGAGTTCCTCCTCGGAGCACCCCTCATTTGTTCCTTACTTGTGAAACTTTAAAATTGGAGTTTCCCATAATTGTTTGTCCCTTCTCGGACCAGCCTATGTCCTCAAACCAAGCCTAAGGCCCAATATGTGACCCTGGGCCTTTATCCCTATAATAGCCCTTCAAAACTCCAATTTTTCCTTCTCATTCGAGGAGAAAAGGTTGGGTTTTGATTTTTGAGAGACAAACCATTTATTCCTCTGGTTCGTACATGTGAAATTCCCGTTTTGTGCGTCCCATGATTGCTACTGACGCTTCGAAATCTGCGAGGCGCCATTAATTACTTCGAGCGGCTTCTTGTTCCCCATATCTAACGGTGAGATGCAGATCGAACGGCTGGCCTTTCTTTTGGAATTTTGAGCGAGATAACTCCCACTCATTTTCACCCCTATAAAAAGCCTCGAGGGAGATCATTCTCCCCTTTACTTTACGAATTTTCAAATACTTCAGAGATTTCAAGCATTCCAACTCACCAAACTCCCTGCGCTCCTAAGCCTCCGTAACCCCTTTCCTTCAGAAATTTCCACAAGGCTTTCCTAAAGATTTAGGATTTAACACATTCATTTACTCTTATAAGTACCTATCTCTTCAAAACTTCTTTTTCTCCTCGGCCAACTTTCTCGGCCTTCCAGTTCTTACCTCCTTATTTACGAATTCCAGTCGCTTCTTTTTAGGTTGTCCATATCGGTAGGTTTGTGAGCCTAGTTAACACCCCGGCCAAAATAGAAGCATTTAAAGATATGTACCATATACCCCGGGAAGTTGGTTTACGGTACTGTTCTCCAGAACAAGTAGTGACCCATAGGGAAGAGGGGGAAGTTATCATCCCCATGATAACTTTCATAGAAGGGGAATGACTCTCCCCATAGGTATGATAACGAGAGATTACCTCTTTAACCATAGGTTATGCCCCTATCAGTGCGCGCCTAACCTATTTAGTGTTCTGGGTAGCGTTAATGCTCTTAACAAGCACATGGGTTTGCGGCTCACTTGGCACGATGTAGTCCACATGTACGAGTGCCACTCCCAGAAAAATGCAGGATATTTCCTCAAATTTTGATCTGACGTTGTCAGATTAATGTCGTGTCTACCCAAATCCAACAAGGGTATGAAAGACGATTACCTTATAGCTTCGGGAGCATGGCATGATGGCTTTCATTGCCCCGTCTAAATGGGAGAGCCAGGTGGGGTACCTTAGAGTTAGGATCCTTAGCAAAAGATTTAGACTTTTTAGCTCTGACCATGTTTTGTTCCTTTCGTTTCTTTTTCTTTTGATGTTGATTTAATTTTCTAACCATGCACTGCTTCTCAGTTATTTATGCAGACAAGAGACAAGTAGCTCTTCGGCTCAGCCTGACCAACGCTGCCGCACTCAATTACTTATTGAGGTCGAAAATCTTCGTGAGTGAGGATAGACAGCTACAAGCCGTCCATCTAATTCTGAACTTTTAGCTTATCTCGAAAACATACCAGGAGATAGGTCACGCCATAAGGGCAGGTGATCCTAGATTGGCCCAGATTGACGTGTCTCAGCTCGGTTTTCTGTCCCGAGACGATCTTCCACTGGTGGTGCACCCATACCAACATAACCTTCCCCTAGTAGTACAACAATTCCAGCAGGTTCTACCTGAAGCAGTAGCGGGAGAAGAAATCGCCTCCTCAAAACTTCGCTCAAAGAAGAAATCGACAAGTTTCGTTTTGAGGAAGGAGAGACTCAGGGAGTGCAGGTGATCCCTATCTCCGATGCCGAGGACGAGCCAAATAGACATTTTAGTGCCCACATCCCAATCCTTGTGACTTCCAGTCAAAAGACTTCCTCCGAAGAAAAGGAGGATGAGATGGCTTCGAATAAAGGAAACAAAAGCCTAAAGGACTTTATGGCTGTAAGGAACAAAGTGCCAACTCCGAAGGAGACTTCCAAGCCTCAAGTTCCACCCACACTCCCCCTTCCTCCTTCAATTCCCACCGACCTCGGATCGAAGATCGCTCTGAATTCAAAGAAAAAGAGGCCATTAAGGGAACAGGAAGAGGGAGAAGTGGCCCCTTCAAAGGGGTCTAAGCAGCAGAAGGTGGCCAAGGACCCACGCGACAAGAGGTTAACCTCCGTGAACAATTGGGAGAAGGAGAATAGGGTCGAGGTGCGCCTCCCGCAACACACCTGGTCCCCTCGGCTAGAGGTGGATGGTGCTGCCATTCCTTGGAATGCCTCGGCTAGGAACTTCCAACGGGGTCGTGCAGGTTATGTCGCTGAAGCCTTGGAGCAGCCTCTTCTCCTCCCTCGAGACATGGAGGCTTATAGGCGTTTTAAGCAGAATGATCTTTTCTTATCCCTAAAGAGGGATCTTGCTATGGTGAGTATTATGTTAGGCCCTTAAACTCAAGTGTCAAGATGTATTCTTATCTTCTCCCTCCTTTTTATTCATGTAACTCTTCTGTTGCTCTTGTGCAGATCACGCAACAAGTTTTCGTGGACGAGGAGTGGGTCCATGATGCTTGCAACAAGGCCAACGCTGAGGCCCTTTCTTGTGCTGATGTGGAGAAGTCCTTGGGGGCCTTTAAGCAAGAATAGGCAGAGCTGTCTGAGCAGTTAAAAAAGGTGGTTAAGGCTTGAAAAAGTGCCGATGCTGGTCTAAAGACAGCAAAGAAGCAGGCCAAGGATCAGCGCCAAAAGCTGTATCTGACTGAGATTAACTTAGCCACTAAGAAGCAATTGGTTAAAGATCTTAGGGCTGAACTCCAGAAGGTACGGGAGGCCGCCTAGTTGGCTAAGGAGGTTGCGGAGGCCGAGAAACAAGTGTCCTACTTGCTTGGAGTGGAACAAATGCAAGTTAGGTTCGCCGAGGAGCTTTCTGAGGTTTGTAGGGACTATTGCAATGTATCTTGGGGTAAGGCCTTTGATGCTGCAGGCGTCCCAACAAACTTGGTATGAAGGTAGCCTGGGAGCATCTACTATCACCCAAATATCCGTGAAGTCCTAGGTGCCACCACTTCTACCTCTGCCCTTACTCTTGAGACTGCTGAGCAACCCCAGACTGGGCAAGCCGCTCTCTCTCTCTTCCTGAGGCTTCAAAGGGATCCAGTCAAGCTAGTAATCAAGGCCAATGGGTCGAGGGGGCTAAGGACAAAGGCAAGGAGAAGAAGCACCCATCAGAAACTGTAAACGCTGCTAAGGCTAAGGAAGCAACAACTAAGGCAAAGGAAGCGGAGGCCAAGACTAAGGGTATTGATCCCAAGGCCAAGGATGCTGACACCTCTTAGACGAGCCACAAAGAGGACCCTCATGCTCACAAGACCAAGGCATAGAACTTAGGATTTTTTTTTTAGTGACACTTTGTCACAAAATGTAACATACTCCTTGTTTAATGAATGAATATTTCTTTTACTTCTTGTGTCTTTGCTTTACATGCTTTCAAGCTTACTGTCATTAGCAAATAAACTTAATCTGTTGCAACTTTAGCTCTAATAAAATCTAACGATAGTACCTTGCCACCAGTGTAAGTAATTTGACTAAGTACCAACAACAAATAATTTACCCTATATTTGCACTATGAGCTACCCTTTCTTCAATGAGGGACTGAATCAACTAAAGACAAGTATTAAACTTATACTTGGATGAATAACTATTAATTTTAGCTTAGGTTCAGCTTAAACAGTTATAAAGGATGTCATTGTGTGTTAACCTCCCTACATCATCTGGTCCGAGAACTTTAGGCATGATTGAGTTTCAGTTTAAACACTTATAAAAGACAACATTGAGTGCTAACCTCCCCACATCATCTGGTCCGAGGACTTCAGGCATGATTGAGTTTCAGTTTAAACACTTATAAAAGATGTCATTGAGTGTTAACCTCCCCACATCATCTAGTCCGAGGACTTCAGGCATGATTGAGTTTTAGTTTAAACACTTATAAAAGACGACATGGAGTGCTAACCTCCCCACATCATCTAGTCCAAGGACTTCAGGCATTATTGAGTTTCAGTTTAAACACTTATAAAAGATGACATTGAGTGCTAACCTCCCCACATCATCTGGTCCGAGGACTTTAGGCATGATTGAGTTTTAGTTTAAACACTTATAAAAGACGACATTGAGTGCTAACCTCCTCACATCATCTGGTCTGAGGACTTCAAGCATGATTGAGTTTCAGTTTAAACACTTATAAAAGATGACATTGAGTGTTAACCTCCCCACACCATCTGGTCCGAGGACTTCAGGCATGGTTGAGTTTCAGTTTAAACACTTATAAAAGACGACATTGAGTGCTAACCTCCCCACATCATTTGATCTGAGGACTTCAGGAATGATTGAGTTTTAAAAGATGTTATTTTGTTAATTTCCCCATAGCATCTGTTCCGAGGACTTCAGGCATGACTATGGTTCTGTTTAAACATTTATAAAGAAAGAATAATAGAAAGTACAAAACCTTTATATAACAAATAAACATATTGACAGAAGAGACTTTCATTAATAATAATACATTTTCAGGTTGTTTATATTCCACGGGCGTGGTATTACATGTTCATCTAAATCTTCCAGAAAATACGTTCCTATACCAGCCACATAGGTGATGTAATATGGTCCTTCCCAATTGGGTCCTAGCTTTCCCCATGCCGGGTTCTTTGCAGTACCCAGAACCTTTCTTAACACCAGATCACCAGGTGCTAATGGTTTCAGCTTCACGTTGGCATCATAACCCTACTTGAGTTTATGTTGGTAGTATGCCAATTGAACCATTACGTTCTCCCTTTCCTCTTCAATCAGGTCTAAGCTCTTCTTTAGTAGCCCATTGTTACTGCTCGGATTGAATGAGCTGGTCCTTAACGTTGGGAAGTTAGTCTCCAAAGGGATAACAGTCTCAGCTCCATAAGTCATCGAGAAGGGGGTTTCTCCAATGGATCTGCGAGGCATGGTTCGGTATGTCCAGAGGATGTGCGGTAGCTCTTCCACCCATTTTCCCTTCGTATCATCTAACCTCTTCTTGAGTCCATTCACTATGACTTTGTTGACAACCTCTGCTTGTCCATTCCCTTGGGGATAAGCTGGGGTAGAATACCTATTCGTAATTCCTAACTCACAACAATATCTTCTGAAAGATTTGCTATCAAACTGAAGGCCATTGTTCAAGATGAGGGCATGAGGGGGTTGGAAAATCTAGTTTTGTATCTCATACAAAACACACAGCAGAAGCAACAAATACGGATCTTCTTTAATCATGAAAGATAAGATGTAACCTTGAATCCTAGAACAAAGAACAGGAAGCGTACCTTGATGCAGTGAATTTTAAAACCATGACTTGAGAATACCTTTAATCTTCATCTCAATTCCACATGGTGCCCAATATGTGTGGTCTCTCAATCAGTCTTTGTACATAGACTCTCAAAGAAAAAAAACTTCTTCTTCTCCTTATGGAGAAAAACTTATTTCTTTTCTTTTCATCATACGTGCATCACTACCTTGGTTGTTTTTTTATTTAATAACTCTTATTAAATAAATACTGATTATCTAATTGGGTTAGCCTTTTGGGCCTACCCAATTAGGCTTTTGTTTATTGCTTGAGATGAGACCAAAGGGAACAAATAAAACTCTAGCTCAAATAGACCTTGAGCTTTTCTGTCAACTCTTGACAAGTACAAAGTTACCATTAATTATATTCAATACCACTATAAGAATATAATTGCGCTCTAGGCCTTATTAATAAATTATATCCCAAGACTTTATTATATATACAACCCCTTCATTAAAATATTCGTAGTAATACAAAGTCATGGATATAGCCTGCCACTTTGAAGATTACTACATCTTAATTCTTGAGTACCCGGTTTAATCCTTAATGTTATTCATTATATATTTATGAAATCTAATTTCATAAATATATATTTTAGTAACTCCTTACTAAAATGGTTGGGCCCAACACTCTGAATAACCAAACCTATTAAACTTATCTTAAGGGAATATTTTATATCTCCGTTAAGAGATTATGAATTCCATCTTGAGAATATATGTTCCATCAACACTAAATGCGGCTACCCAACATACTGATGTTTTGACCGTAACTTATAGATCTCACTCCTGATATATTAAAGCAACCTACATCTCATGATCAAGTCCATTATTCTCTCAGGATTTAGAGTTGATGTAAATAGAAGTCGTGAGATTTATTATTCAATTGATAGCCATTAGGAGAATAATAAATCTCACAGCGGTCCAGTTCAATATGTCTTAACTCTTAAATCATATCAACTAGAAGTTTCCACTTCCATGATCAAGATAAATTATCTTAGTTAATATGTTATAGTCTTTGCAGATGAAATGCCCAATTTCATCATCGACTACGAACTAAATTCTGATTTTACAAAAAACTTGTGATTTATATCTTCTGTGACTTTTCACATAAATCACCTACTGTGCATCTCATGGACTAAGATAATGTCTCATTAGTTCATTTATAGATAGTCTCATATAATTAAACACTTTAATTATTTATGACATGGCAATAAATTGGATTTTAGGGCATAAACCCCAACAGAGGGACCCCAAACCGGGTGACAATGTTTTTCCAAACAAACTTCTTGGCGTCCACGTCCCTGATATTTTCCAGGGGCTCAGCCTCCATCCACTTGGTGAAGTAGTCTGTGCCGACTAGCAGATATCTTTTGTTTCCTGCTGCTTTGGGGAAAGGGCCTACAATGTCTAAGCCCCATTGCGAGAACGGCCAAGGGCTGGATAGGGGGTTAATGACTCCTTTTGGTTGGTGTATGTTTGGCGCGAACCTTTGACATTGGTCGCACTTCTTTGCATATTCCTGTGCTTCCTTTTGCATGTTTGGCCACCAATAGCCTTGAGAGACGACTCTGTGTGCCAAAGATCTACCTCTAGTGTGGCTTTCGCAAATCCCCTCATGTAACTCTTCAAGGAGTAATTCTGGTGCCTCGGGGTGTATGCATAGTAGGTATGGCCCGGAAAATGACCGTTTGTACAATTTCTAATCCTTAGATAGCCAGAACCGAGAAGCTTTTCTTCACACTTTATCAGCCTTAGACTTCTCTTTGGGTAGGGTATCCTCTTTTAAGAACAATACAATGGAGTCCATCCAGCGAGACCCCATTCTAACTTGGTGGACATAAACCGCCTCTCTGTACATCTTTGCGGGCTTGTATAAGTCTTCTACAAGGATGACACGGAGTAAGCTTTGTGCCAAGGAAGTTGCAAGTGTGGCCAGGGAATCAGCATGGGTATTTCCATTCCTAGGAATATGTAACAGATTGAAGGATTTGAAACCTGACTGCAGGTGTCTAACCTGGCTCAAGAACCCCTGCATTCTCTCATCCCTCGCTACAAACTCCCCTTTCACTTGGCCGATGACTAATCTAGAGTTCGAGAATATCTGTATTGCTTTTCTGCCCATTCTTCGAACCATGGCCATTCCTATCAGCAGAGCCTTATACTCAGCTTCGTTATTGGTGGCTGAGAATCCCAATCTTAACGTTTTCTCGATGGTGATCCTTTTGGGGGATACTAGTACTAACCCCACTCCGAAACCTTTCTGATTTGCTGCACTGTCAATGTACACTTCCCAAGATAGGGGGCCCTATTGGGAGATCATGCCAACCGATTTTCCATCCATGGGTTGTGTTTCCATTTCTTCTTCTAACGGAGACTCAACAAACTCGACTATCAGATCCGCGAGGACTTGTCCCTTGATAGAGGTGTGAGGCATGTATTTGATGTCGAAAGCCCTTAGGATTGTGGCTCATTTAGCAATCTTCCCCGTGTAATCAGTGCTCTAGAGTAGAGCTTTGAGCGGGAGCTGAGTTAGGACAATAACCATGTGTGCCTGAAAGTAATGGGAGAGTTTGCGTATGGCACGTACCACTGCCAAAATAGCTTTTTCCAGTGGCAGATAGCAAATCTCGGCTTCATGTAGTGACCTACTTACATAATAAACTGGCCTTTGTGTGCCGCCATCAACTTGTATCAAGACCAAGCTTATAGGATGAGGGGCCACAGTAATATAAGCGAATAGGACTTCGTCAACCTTAGGGCTGGACATGATAGGAGGCTGAGAGAGATAATCTTTAAGCTGCTTGAAGGCCAAGGCACACTCCTCAGTCCACTCAAACCCCTTCCACTTGTTCATCAGTAGGAAGAAGGATCGGAACCTATCCGTTGACTGAGAGATAAACCGATTCAGGGCAGCAGTCATTTCGGTTAGTTTCTGAACTTCCTTGGGATTATGAGGTGGTTGTAAACTATTGATTGCTTTAATTTGGTTGGGATTAACTTCAATTCCCCTATGGGTTACCATGTAGCCCAGGAATTTGCCCGATCCCACACCAAAGGTACACTTAGAAGCGTTGAGGCGCAACTTATGTTTCCTCAGAACTTCAAAAATGCTTCCGAGGTTTCTCAAGTGCTCGGACACTACCTTGCTTTTTACCACCATGTCGTCTATATAGATCTTAATGCTCTTGCCCAACTGTGGTTCAAATATCCTAGTCATCATCCTTTGATAAGTGGCCTCTGCATTCTTTAAACCAAATGACATCACTTTGTAATGGTAGTTTCCAGTGGGAGTGACAAAAGCAGTCTTTTCTTGATCTTCTAAGCGGTATTTGGTAGTATCCCTAAAAGGTATCTAAGAAGCTCATCCGAGGATAGCCTACGGTTGCATCTACCAGCTGGTCTATCTTGGGCATAGGGAAGGGATCCATTGGGCAAGCCCTGTTCAGATCTGTGAAGTCCACACATACTCGCCATTTCCCACTCTTCTTCTTTACGACCACAGTATTGGCCAACCACTCAGGGTAGAATACCTTCTTGATAGCCCCTGCCTACTTGAGCTTCTTCACCTCATCTCTAACAGCTTCAGAGTGGTCCCTAAACGAGCGCTGAGGAGGTTGCTTCTTAGGAGTGATAGTGGGATTAACGTTTAGATTAAGACAGATGAAGCTCGAGTCCACCCTTAGGGCCTCGTAAGCATTCTAGGTGAATACGTCAACGTTTCTTCTAAGAAACTCCAATAGCTCTTCCTTTTCTAGAGTGGGCAGCTGAGCCCTGATTTGAAAGAACTTCTCTGGGTCGTCATCAATAACAACCTTTACCAAATCCTTGCATTTCGCCTCTTCGGCTGGCCCATTGATAGGCAACGTCGGAGCTCTTAATTGCTATAAGCATTCTTCGGTGTGGGCTGAGGACTCGGCCTCTGGCCGATGTCGGATGGTGGCCACCAGGCATTGTTTAGCCATGGATTGACTCCCAACAATCTCTTCAATCTAATCCCCTGACAGGTATTTTACCTTCTGGTGTAGGGTGGAGGAGATAGCCTTAGAGCATGAAGCTAGGGCCTGCCCACAATGGTGGTGTAGGGGAAATATGCGTCTACCACGATGAAGTCCACTTCCACTACTTCCGAGCCAGTCTGTATGGGTAGCCTGATCTGACCCCTCGGAATGACAACCTTCCCGTCAAAACTTACTAGAGGAGAACTGTAGGCCGTTAGGTCCTCGGGTCTCAAGTTCAACCCCTTGTACAAATCGGGGTACATGATCTCGGCACCACTGCCCTGATCCACCATTACCCTCTTCACGTCATAGCCCCCAATCCTGAGCGTGACCACCAGAGCATCATCGTGGGGCTGTATGGTTCCAACCTTATCCCTCTATAAAGCTCAACGCTGGTCGGGCGTTTGCTTTAGCCCTTTTTGGCTCAGAATTTGAGTCCTCGGCGGGTAGCCGAGCAATAGTCATTATCCTGGAGGGGCAGGACCCGATCCTCCCTGGAGTGGTGAAGATAATATTTATAGTGCCCAAAGGAGGTCTTGTAGGAGCATCCCTCTGTGGTTCCTGGCCAGTCTGGTTCCCCTGGCCACTAGAATGGTGTAAGAGGTTCTTCAATTTCCCTTCTCGGACTAGCTGGTCCAAGTGGTCCTGTAAGTTCCTACAGTCTTCGGTGGTGTGTCCGAGCTCCTGGTGGAACTGGCAGTAAAGGTTTTGGTTGTGCCTTGTGGGGTTTCTTGCCATCTTATTTGGCCATTTGAAAAATGGCTCATGCTTAATCTTTTCTATGACCTATTGTACCGGTTCTCAGAACACAGCATTGACCGCCTGATTAGTAGCAAATACTAATTACTAGCAAATACTGATTACTTAGCAAAATCTTTTCGTGGTCAATTGTTACTGTATTGGTCCGACCTTAAATCTCTTCTTTCCTAGAGGATAACCTTCTCCTTTCCTTTCCCTTGCAGTTGGTCTTCCTCAACCCTTTTATACTTGTCAATCCGATCTATGAGCTAGCGTACACCGATAACTATTTTCCCAGTCAATGATTTCCTTAGGCCATGTTCAGCAGGCAGTCTGAGCTTGAAAGTGCTGACGGCGACATTGTCAAAGTCGCTGTCTATCTTGTTGAACATCTTCCAATATCTGTCCGAATATGTTTTCAGAGTTTCTCATTCCCTCATGGACAGAGACAGTAGGAAGGCTAGAGGCCGAGGGACCCTGCTGCATGTGATAAAGCGGGCTCCAAACGCTTGGGTGAGCTCCTTGAAGGAATCAATGGAACCTGCCCTCAAGCTGTCAAACCACCTCATTGCCACAGGTCCCAAGCTAGAAGGGAAAACTTTGCACATCAGGGCCTCGTTTTTGGCGTGCACTGCCATCCTCTGGTTGAAGTGGCTCACATGCTCCACAGGGTCTGTTCGACCATTGCAGATGGTGAACGTTGGCTGGTGGAAATGCCAAGGAAGCGTCGTCGCTTCAATCTTACACGTGAAGGGCGACTTGGAAATTTGGTTCAACGCCCTACTCATAGCGTCATTTCCTAGACCTTTGCGAGGTGGACTCCTATGCCTACGTTTATGGTGGCACTCTTCCTCGTAGGAGAAAGTCTCATTGAGTGGGGTCCTCAACCTTCGCCTATAACTAGCATCCTCTCTATCATCAGAGGAAGCGTCAAAGCTAGAGGGGGTTTGTTTTCGCTGTGCATGGCACAACTTTCTCTTTAGCTGGTCAACTTCCATTTGCAGGGCTCTGGTACCTTCCTCATGGGAGAGATGGTTCTTCCCCCATGAACGACTCTTACCAGATTGGACAATGTGCACGCTTCCCTCCCGATCCCTTCTACATTTGAGGTTAACAAAAGAATTTCCACGTTGGGATCCTATGGATTCTACTTGTTGTGGACCTGAACCTACCATTATTAGTCGTTGCACTCACTATTACAAAAGTTCTTCCCACAAATGACGCCAATAGTAGGGACACGGTTTACAACCCAAGCCCAATACAATAAATTTATAGAGAGTGGGCCAAAGAACTAGGTCCTAGAAAATCTAACAATGGCTAGGATGGGTTTGAAAGACAATCATGCAAGAGTAAAACGTGTAAGATTGAGTGAATGTATTGTCCGAGGAGGCAAATCTTTGTATAGATTAATGAAACTGATTACAAATGCGGCTTTGATTGCTACAGTGTTCTTTCTCTATTTTTTCGATCCCCCTCCCATGGAGGGTCTCTCACATCATATAACCCCTTTTGGACCACCTTAATCCTACACTTATTGACCATTTAAGCCCTTACTAGAGTACCCGTCCCATCAGACACCCTCTTTGGCCCTTTGTGAGTCGTGGTGATCAAGGCAACACTGTTCAGGGGTCTCTTCCACATAAATGCGGCCAGAAAAGTAGCTACAGTGCATTTAATGTGGTGGTGGCAGCCTTTCTTCAGATATTTCTAAATTCCCATCACTCTTTATATGTGTATGATGCCCATCCTTATTGCTGGAGCTTCCTAGAAGATCACCTTGATCTTTGGAATACAAATACGGGCCGCGTTCATCATATCCGAGGAGGAGTTCCTTCTCGGACCACCCCCCATTCGTTCCTTACTTGTGAAACTTTAAAATTGGAATTTCCCATAATTGTTTGTCCCTTCTTGGACTAGCCTATTTCCTCAGACCAAGCCCAAGACCCAATATGTGACTTTGGGCCTTTATCCCTACAATTATCTTTATCAAAATATGATATTTATCAAAATAGATAAATAAAGATAATTATCTATAAGTAAAATTTGGGCCAATCAAGAGTCTACTACATATCTTCAAGCATATGAATTCAAAGTGGAACTTATCCTCTGAAGCCACTATAAATTAAGGACATCTCCTTTCATTTTGAAGACCAAGTTTTCAAGAAGTTCAAGCTCTAGAGAAATTTTGTCTCAAGAATTTTTGAAGAATTTGAAGAACATTCAAAGGACTTGAAGAACATTTGAAGGACTTGAAGAACTTGAAGAACAACAAATCTCTAGCAAGCTCAAAGCTAGAGATTTGTGGTGAAGATCATTTGATCCATCTTCCAACCAAATTGAAGAAAATTTCGCGTTCGAGTCAAAACCATAAAGAAGATAGAATTAGAGGAGCACTTTTTGTAAAAGAGTCAAAACAAAGATTGTACTCACTACTTGATTAATACGAAATTATATTTGTGGAACACATTTTTCAATTTGTTTGATTTTCTACTATTGAGAAATTTTTTGTTTACAGGCGGTCATGCTACTTTCAAACTTTAATGGTTTCAACTCTTCTCCTTTTCAATCTGGACAAAAGTTCATGCAAAAGAACGAATCTCCATCCAGGTCTCCCGTCTAGAAGGAAAATGATTCTAAGTGATTTCTCGTCTTTTCTGATCTCTTGCATGGTTCGTGGTGTGGTTTGAGTTAGTCTAGTTTTGATGCTTTGTTTGTTTTTGCTTTGTTTTAAGTTTTTTTTTAAATAAAAAAAGGGAAAAATCAGAAAAATACAAAAATAGTGTGTGTTTGTGTATACTAGTACTTGTGTACCTCAGATGGCTATTGAAACAAGGTTTCTCAACTTTGTATCACTTGTAACTTAGATGAGTACCTTCATGCACAACTAAGCAATGTGAGCTTTGTGGCTCTTTTATGTGATTTGTATGATTTGGTTGATCTCTTATCTTTCATATCTTAAATCACTCTTTTTTACGGGAAGGACTAGAAAATCCTAAGAAAAAGACATAAATAACCATCTCACCATAAAAACTCCTTAATCATAAAACATCTGTGTGCAATTCATAAAAGCCGTGTTCGGTAAGGTGTAACACTTGCATAGCAAAATTAGGTACATAATTGGGTACTTTCTTTTCTCTCTTATATGCCCAAACATGATATGCTTAAATGAAAAATATGCAAAGAACATGAAAAACAAAAAGAATCAAAATACTTTTAATATGGTTACAAGCATATTTCTAGGAGATGTGGGAGTTATATGATACAGCTCGAAGATGATAGTTTCCATCAAATAGTTATGATTGTGTGTAAATGTATTTGATCCTCCTATATCATTACTTTTCACATAATGATGTATTTATGCTCTCTTGCAAAAGTTTCACACACAACATGCATACTCTTTGCTACTTTTGATACTATTGTATAGGTATAATGTGATTTGGCCATCACAAGGAATACATGTGGTATTATATGCTCTCTAAACTGTCCAAACTTGCTTTGAAATAAAATTTGGTTAGACATGTTTAGTGTGTTTTGATCTAGGAATACTTTGCATCTAGAGTTGAGGATGTGTTTTTTATGTTTAACATGCTTTTTGAATGCTTGCTTTGATGGTTATATTGTTTGCATTCATCTTGTGTTGTTTCTCCTCCTCCAAATATCTTCTTCAGGGCTTTCAACAGATACCTCAACACCTCTTCGATACAAGCTCTTTTATCAAGATTTCTAGGTTTCTACTCGATACCCCTCGATAGATAGCCCGATCCATCAAGCCAAATTCTTTGGAGTCTCTGTCTGTTCGATAGCTCTTCGATACCTTCCTCGATCTATCGAGATCTTTTGTCGTCGACACCTCCTTGATACCTCTCAATCTATCGATTTTTTGTTCTCAATAGAAGCTCGATACATCCTCAATCTATTGAACTGCTTTTTCTATATATTCTTTGAGGTTCGACCCAGTTTTGTGCAAAATCAAATATCTCGAATCTCTCTCTGTTTTCTCTAAACCCAAAAACCCTTTTCTCTCCAAAATCCTTCTCCCCCCTTCATTTTTGGCCTAATCCAAGTTCATTTTCATTGGTAAGTGCTCTCAATCTTTCATTTTCTCATTTCTTCATGCATTTCATGCATTTTTGTGACCTAGGTTTTAGGTTTGGGGAATTTTTGGGGGTTTTTGTGATTTTGTCAAAATTTTTGGGTTGGGTTTTGTTGAAATGATATCACATGCTCATGCATTGCATTCTATGTGCATTATAAAAATGTTTTATGCATTCTATGATTGTATGACTGATTAAACACTTTGAGTGCTATTAGGTTCGATTGGGTTTCTACCTATGATGCAATTTATTTTTATATGTAACATGTTCATGCATTTTCATGCGTTGCACGTTTTATTTCATTTCTTTCCTATGCCTGGTCTTCTATTGTGACTCTGTTTCTCTCTTCTCTCTCTCTCTCTCTCTCTCTCTCACATTAGTCTCCTCATCATGGCACCCAAAAAGTCTGTTCCTTCTAAAAACTCGATTCGTCGTGGTTCTTCCTCTTCTTCTTTTCCCCCTGATTCTGTTCGGTTCTGTGATGAGAAGACACGTAATAACTTCTTTGATAACTTTTCTGACCGGGCGATTCATTCGGAACGCCAGGTTATTCTATTTGATTTCCTAAACACTCTTCTACTCGGTGCTATTAGCTTTTGAGGATGGGCTACTCTTTGGGAGAAACCCTCGAGGTATCTCGGCATGTTCACACAGGAGTTTTACTCCAATATGCACGTCATCGATACCTCTATGCCTCGATTTACTACAATATTCTATGTGTTGGAAAATCTGGTTTTGTATCTCATACAAAACACACAGCGGAAGCAACAAACACGGATCTACTTCAATTATGCAAGATAACATGTAACCATGAATTTTAGAATAAAGAATAGAAAGCGTACCTTGATGCGGTGAAATTCAAGACCTAAACTTGAGAATTACTTGGGAACACTTTCAATCCTCACTCCAATTCCACTTGATGCCCAAGAAGTGTGGTCTTTTCAATCAGTTTCTAAGGAGAGAATAAAAGAGTGTTTAACACTCACATATATCATTGCATTCCTTTTTTGTGATCTAAATGAAAACCACACTCACATATAATTCAGTATGTTTCTCTCCTTATATATAACTGATTATCTAATTGGGCTAGCCTTTTGGGCCATTCCAATTGGACTCTAATATGTAGCTTGGAGTGGGACCAAAAGGGACTAATAAGACACTAGCTCCAATGGGTCTTGGGTTTTTCTGTCATCTCTTAACAAGTCCAAAGTTACCATTAACTATATTTAATACCACTATATAAATATAGTTGCACTCTAGGCCTTATCTATAAATTATATCCCAAGACTTTATTATACATGTAACCCTTTCATTAAAATATTCGTAGTAATACAAAGTCATGAATGTAGACTGCCACTTTGAAGATTACTACATCTTAATACTTGAGTACCCGATTTAATCCTTTATGTTATTCATCATATATTTATGAAATCCAATTCTATAAATATATACTTTAGTAACTCCTTACTAAAGTGGTTGGGCCCAACACTCTGAATAACCAAACTCATTAAACTTATCTCAAGTGAATATTTTATATCTCCGTTAAGAGATTATGAATTCCATTTTAAGAATATATGTTCCATCAACACTAAATATGGCTGCCCAACATACTGAGGTTTTGACCGTAACTTATAGATCTCACTCCTAATATATCAAAGCAACCTACATCTCATGATTAAGTCCATTATTCTCTCAAGATTTAGAGTTGATGTAAATAGAAGTCGTGAGATTTATTATTCATTTGACAATCGTTAGGAGAATAATAAATCTCACAGCGGTCCAGTTCAATATATCTTAACTCTTAAAACATATCAACATATTAACTAGAAGTCTTCACTTCCATGATCAGGACAAATCATCTTAGTTGTTATGTTATAATCTTCGCAGATGAAATGCCCAATTTTATGACCGACTACGAACTAAAATTCTGAGTTTACAAAGAACTTATGATTTATATCTTCTGTGACTTTTCACATAAATCACATACTATGCATCTCATGGACTAAGATAATGTCCTATTAGTTCATTAATAGATAGTTTCATATAATTAAAAATTTTAATTATTTATGACATGCCAATAAATTGGATTTTAGGGCACAAACCCTAACAATCTCCCACTTGCCCTCAAAGACAATTTACCATATATCCAACACTTATCTCCCTTTAGAGTAACTCATAATCACTTTAAGGCAAGGTTTGGAAACAAGTTTCAGTCAGATTTATTACATAAATTATTTTTTTCTACTACTACTTCTCACGTACTCATATCTCTCTAATGAGATGATACTTACGCTTAATATGTATTTTCATCACCTAGGATGAACATATATCTTGAAGTCCAACTTCATAAATCACAATCAAACTACAAGTCAGTATTTGTACATCCAGTATCTATCAAAACCTCACTTTTGTGGACAAGCATATAATCCCTCATTCTCTTAAGATATTTGAGTATATGCTTTACCTCCACTAAATTAAGTAATCTTTTATTCTATTGATATTTGCTTACTATACCAACCGCAAAATAAATATTTAGCCTAGTATCTAGCATAGCATAAAGACTTCCTATTGATATGGTATAAGGAACTGTCTTAATATGCTATTCCTTTTATATGTCTTAGGACTATAGTCCTATATAAAGGAACTTCAAAATTAAAAAGAAAGAATCATTTCTTGAAGTAATACATGCTATACTTGGCTAGAATCTAATCTATTTAAGCAGTTTAAGATAGACCCAACATCCTAATTTCTGAATTTTAATGAAGTTTAATTCTTAGGATGATTAGTCTTTTTCAAGTACTTTATATCAAACTGGACTAGACAACAAAAAACTCTATTGATGACAATAACTATACATCATTCTAAATGATTAGAATGTCATGAACATGCATTAAGAGATTTATTATTCTATATAACTTTTACACACATAAGGCCTATTTGATCAAAATCAAATAATTTGATTGCTTGATCAAAGATGATATTTTATGATTTAGATGCTTGCTTTAGTCCATAAATGGACTTTAAGCAACTTGCATACTAAACACTACTAGTTCTTTGCTATGAACAAGTCTAGTTACATCATATAGATGTCTTGCTCAAGATTGCTACTAAAAGAAGCTTTCTTGATATTCATTGTCATATTTCATCCAAATGAAATATAATGAATAAGAGAATCTAGATAGAGTCAAACTTGACTCTTGGTGAAAAAATCTTTTCATAATCAAACCATTTCTTTCTGAATAAATCTTTTCGCCACTAGTCTTGACTTTGAAGGTTTGCACTTTCAAATCTATTAATCTCATTTACTTGTATACCTATTTGAAAACAATAGGCTTAATGCCATTAGGCCCCTCTACAAGTTCTAGACTTTAAATAGAATCTAATTCTATTCACATAACCTTGATCCAATAATCCATATTCATATCATCTATTGCCTTTACGTAGGACCAAGGATCAAATTCATATCCTTGTGGAATAACTACAAAATTTTATTCCAAAACTATGAATTTATTTGGTAATCCTCCCACTACGATGTTGTACTAGTGTAATAGTTATCTATAGAATAATGTCTTGTGGTGTATCTAATACAACCATCTCATTTCTAAATGTATTTTATAGTTGTCCTACTACAAATTCTGACATTTTCCTTCTAGAACAATCTACGATTTGCTTTAAGATTATTCATATAGTCATCATCAAGAACTTTATAAACATCTTGTCTTCTTTATGACTACCAAAACAATCTTTTGCAATTCCTTTTGGATATCCATCATAAAACACACATTTTTCTACCTTTTGATTTCAATTTGTTAGACTTCCGTTTCTAGCACAAGTGCTGGACATCTCCAAAAATGGAAGTATCATATACTAGGTTTTCACCCAATCCACGATTTGACAGATGTCCTAGGAACAAACTTTTGAAATCAACTTTAGAAAATGTAAAGTAATTATTAGAGTATATCTCCAAAGGAAATAAGCAAATAGAAATACTTATCATGTACTTTACTATTTCTAAAAGAGTCTTATTCCTCCTTCATATATGAACTGACTTAAAGAAGTCATTGACACTATATTCCTTTACAATAAAGGAGCTCTAGATCTTATTATTCTCTAAATAGAATTCATAGACTGGGAATATAATAAAATAATGGTTCTAAAACCCCATCTTTCATCAATCTTGAATATCATTTAGATTAAAAAGATCTATAGACATAAGTGCCAAAACATACAATACCAAAGGACAGAAACTTTCTCTTTAAAAAGTAAAACATGTAAATTTCCATCTAGAAGACAATCATGGACAATGCTTAACTTTACCAAAATCAGAAACACTTTCCTTTGATCATACTTTTGAGTCTAATTTCCTTTAGGCAACTATTAGGGCAAGTAGCTTGCCCAACTGTTTAGTATTATAATTCTTCTTCTTACCACCCTTACCTTTCGGTTTAGGCTAAGAATTTGAATTAAATCATATTGATCCTAGCCTTAGCTTATAGGATGTCTTCCGTTGTGTAGAACTCACTCATCAATTCAGAGAATATTAAAATAATTTATTTTCAAAACAATCTGAATTGATCAAATGATTCTAACAAGGACTTGTGGATCATATCCATATGAGATTAACATTTAATCTCTACATCCAAGAATTTCAATTCATTTTAAAAACAAAATTTAATAAAGTAATATAGAATTGGAACTCTTTAAGCCTTTCTTAGCACTCAATATGATTTATACCAAATATCTCATTTAGACTTAATATAAAGTCTAAGTCTAGTACTAACTCTTGCATCTCATGCTGTAGCACAATTGAGATAGAAGCCAATGTAACATTTTAGCATTTCAATGGAGACTATGATTACATCATAAGCTATCTTCCATAAATGCATCATGTATAGGAAATTATGACAATGTTGAATCGAAACATAAATATGTACTTCAGCTCCTTTAAGCACCATGTCCAAAATTATTTTTTAGTTAATGTGATTCAGTGCAATAGTAGCTAGAGGACAAAATTTATGACAACTTTATTTTGAAACTATGAACATAATTATAGGGACATTATCATGTTGCATCCATAACCATATAATATGGAACCCGAAAACATACTATACTAGGTGCAACGACAACCTAATCCCGCAATTAACATTCCTCAGCATAGAGTGAATACCAATCACTATGATCAGGCGAGAATTATTCTCATTATTAATGCTATCATGGTAACTCTTACCAAACAAAAATAATTTGCCGCTCTTCCTTTGGCCTCTAAGTAATAATAGCAAGAACTCATCATAGAGGATACTATCAAATTTAGTCTAGTGTACACCATTGTCTAGAATCATATATAGCCACATTTCATCCCTTTAATAGGCTTATTTTGTAGTACCATGATAAAAACACCCTTCGCATGGAATGCAAAGCTCAAAGCTAAGACAAGGTGTTTGATCAAACCACTATAAACCAGGAAATTCAATCTTGTAGTACCATGAAATAAACATCCTCCGCATGGAACGCAAGACTCGAGGCCAAGACGAGATGTTTACCCCACACCACTATGAACCGACAATGGAGGCCGTGAGATCCAACCCTTCTATCTCTCTCTCACTAGAAATTTTAAACAAGGGATTGTCTTGAAATCATTGTGATCTAATCACAATTTTAACCCTACACATTAAATGTGTTTAATTGTTTAAATTCAATGTGATATAACTAAGTCATGTCACAATAGCGTAACGAACATTCGTGTAATCACAAAGAAGTTTAACCTTGTAATCCGTGAAGTAAATACCCTCCGCATGGAATGCAAGACTCAAAGTCAAGACAAGGTATTTATTCACATTACAATAAACTTAACAAAAGGGTTATTTCAGCACTCCCACTCATTATTTGGGTTTTTCTTTAAATAATTGTGATCACATCACAATTTATAACCTTGCACTTGATAAAAACTCTAATCTTATTAGAATCACTAACTAAAATGGAAGTCCTAAACTATTTAGGATTCCTTAAACACTAATGAATCAAAAATTAGTTATATAGAACTCTATCCTTAATATACTAGATAAAGTATTCTAATCTCATTAGAAACTATATAACTTTAATTAGAATTTTAATCTCACTAAAAACCTCTAATTAAAATAAATTAAGGACTTTTAATCATTAAATGATTTAGTACTAAGAGTTCTATTTAACTAACATCTTTGATCTCATTAGGTCTTTTAGTTAGATAATGATAAATAAATGTCCTTAACTTTTAAGGACTATAAATTAATCACATAGCCTAACTTTTATTTATGTGAAAAATAGGTGCCAGAATTTTTGGCGACTCATTTTGGCGACTCATTCCAGTCGCGAGTTCATCCAGAAGCTTTGGCGACTCACTGGCGACTTATCTCGCGACTCGCCAGTCGTGAAAAAACCCAGAAATAGCTGTTTTTTTTTTGTTTAACCGTTTTTGACATTTCTAATGATCAAAACACATTCTTAATGATAAAAAACGATGAGATTAAGATTAAAACTTGAATTTCATTGATGTTAAAGTGTTAAAATTCAATTTTACATGGTTAAAATCAAACTTAAACAACATCATAATATCAAAGTCAGTTTTAATCAAACAATAGTTTCAAATTGTAGATCACGATAAATAGCAAGTTTCCCACGCACTATCGAAAACCAAAAGCAGTTAACTCTTTGATTCGGACATCGAAACAAAGACAAACAATTTGGCTTTCCATATTCTTTAATCAAGAATGAATATGGGCGCCTAGTGCAGAAAACAAAAACGATTTCATACAGTTCCTTTCTTGCTATCTCTTATCAAAACATATAGAAACATGTTCTACTATTAATCTAACAATAAATTAATGAAACCCAACATTTATCTATATCAGACCATACGTGTAACAAGTATGCAGAAAATTTTATTGCAGAAAACAAGAACACCAAGAAAATTGTTTTTCTTTAATTCTAAAACTCAATCACATGTTATACAAGCATGATATTAAAGACCGCTCTGATACCATTTGTTGGAAAATCTGGTTTTGTATCTCATACAAAACACACAGCGGAAGCAACAAATACGGATCTACTTCAATTATGTAAGATAACATGTAACCATGAATCTTAAAATAAAGAATAGAAAGAGTACCTTGGTGTGGTGAAATTCAAGACCTAAACTTGAGAATTACTTGGGAACACTTTCAATCTTCACTCCAATTCCACTTGATGCCCAAGAAGTGTGGTCTCTTAATCAGTTTCCAAGGAGAGAATAAAAGAGTGTCTAACACTCACATACATCATTGCATTCCTTTTTTGTGATCTAAATGAAAACCACACTCACATATAACTCTGTATGTGTCTCTCCTTATATATAACTGATTATCTAATTGGGCTAACTTTTTGGGCCATTTCAATTGGGCTCTAATATGTGGCTTGGAGTGGAACCAAAAGGGACCAATAAGACACTAGCTCCAATGGGTCTTAGGCTTTTTTGTCAACTTTTGACAAGTTCAAAGTTACTATTAACTATATTTAATACCACTATATAAATATAGTTGCACTCTAGACCTTATCTATAAATTATATCCCAAGACTTTATTATGCATTCAACTCCTTCATTAAAATATTCGTAGTAATACAAAATCATGATTGTAGACTGCCACTTTGAAGATTACTACATCTTAATCATTGAGTACCTAGTTTAATCCTTTATGGTATTCATCATATATTTATGAAATCCAATTCCATAAATATATACTTTAGTAACTCCCTACTAAAGTGATTAGGCCCAACACTCTAAATAACCAAACCTATTAAACTTATCTCAAGGGAATATTTTATATTTCCATTAAGAGATTATGAATTCCATCTTGAGAATATATGTTCCATCAACACTAAATGTGGCTGCCCAACATACTAAGGTTTTGACCGTAACTTATAGATCTCACTCCTGATATATCAAAACAACCTACATCTCATGATCAGGTCCATTATTCTCTCAGGATTTAGAGTTGATGTAAATAGAAGTCGTGAGATTTATTATTCATTTGACAATCGTTGGGAGAATAATAAATCTCACAGCAGTCCAGTTCAATATGTCTTAACTCTTAAAACATATCAACATATCAACTAGAAGTCTTCACTTCCATGATCAAGATAAATCATCTTAGTTGATATGTTATAGTCTTCGCAGATGAAATACCCAATTTCATCACCGACTACGAACTAAAATTTTGAGTTTACAAGGAACTTGTGATTTATATCTTCTGTGACTTTTCACATAAATCACATACTATGCATCTCATGAACTAAGATAATGTCCTATTAGTTCATTAATAGATAGTCTTATATAATTAAACAATTTAATTATTTATGACATGCCAATAAATTGGATTTTAGGGCACAAACCCCAACACTATGGTACACATATCGTAGTTACCCTGGACTTCATTTTCGAGGTACTACGTGTCCCTAAGGTGGATCGTCTGGATTACCCTAGTCTTCCTCGTCTTTCTTCCATCTCTAGAGATGAGTTGGCCTCACTCTTCTGTGAGAAGGTCATGTTGTGGGAGAGGTACCATAATTTCTCTACAACCGAGTTCACTAAGGGACCATGGTTCCTTAATATAATTATGACCTTTGTACTCACCCTACGGTCTCACTATAACACTATTACCGAGCCTTGTGCTCATTTCGTTATTTCCCTTGAATGTTCAATATGTGTGTAAAACATCCTTGAACGTTTAGACCCTCAAATTACAAATTACCAATTCAAGTTTATTATCAAACAATGTATGTGCGGAATAAGAACATAAGCTAAAACAGAATTGATAAACCAATCTAAACCAAATAAAATCACAACTACAGCAGAAATTAAATGGCAAAAATTAAAGGAAGAGAGATGCAAACACAAAGACAACACAACGATGTATTATCAAAGAGGAATTCGAAGTCCTCGGCATAAAACCTCTCCACCGCCCTCTAAGCGGTCAATAATCTACTAAAGAATGAAGTTGGGATTCATGAACAGCAGAAGACCCTTCAAGCCATTGTTGGGGTTTATGCCCTAAAATCCAATTTATTAGCATGTCATAAATAATTAAATATATTAATTATATGAGACTATCTATAAATGAATTAATAGGATATTATCTTAGTCCATGAGATGCATAGTATGTGATTTATATGAAAAATCAAAGAAGATATAAATCACAAGTTCTTTGTAAACTCAGAATTTTAATTCGTAGTCGGTGATGAAATTGGGCATTTAATATGTGAAGACTATAACATATCAACTAAGATGATTTCTCTTGATCATAGAAGTGGAAACTTCTAGTTGATATGTTGATATGTTTTAAGAGTTAAGACATATTGAACTGGACCGCTGTAAGATTTATTATTCTCCTAACGACTGTCAAATGAATAATAAATCTCACGACTTCTATTTACATCAACTCTAAATCCTGAGAGAATAATGGATCTGATCATGAGATGTAGGTTGCTTTGATATATCAGAAGTGAGATCTATAAGTTACGGTCAAAATCTCAGTATGTTGGGCAGCCGCATTTAATGTTGATAGAACATATATTTTCAAGATGGAATTCATAATCTCTTAACGGAGATATAAAATATTCTCTTGAGATAATTTTAATAGGTTTGGTTATTCAGAATGTTGGGCCCAACTACTTTAGTAAGGAGTTACTAAAGTATATATTTATGAAATTGGATTTCATAAATATATGATGAATAACATAAATGATTAAATCAGGTACTCAAGGATTAAAATGTAGTAATCTTCAAAGTGGCAGTCAACATTCATAACTTTGTATTACTACAAATATTTTAATGAAGGGGTTGTATGTATAACAAAGTCTTGGGATATAATTTATTAATAAGGCCTAGAGTGCAATTATATTCTTATAGTGGTATTGAATATAATTAATGGTAACTTTGGACGTGTCAAGAGTTGATAGAAAAGCTCAAGGCCCATTAGAGCTAGAGTCTTATTTATTCCCTTTGATCCCATCTCAAGCCACAAACAAAAGCCCAATTGGGTTGGCCCAAAAAGCTAACCCAATTAGATAATCAGTTTTTATTTAATAAGAGTTATTAAATAAATAAATAAAAACAACCAAGATAGTTACGTACGTATGATGAAAAAGAAAAGAAATCAGTTTTTCTCTATAAGGAGAAGAAGAAGGGTTTTTCTTTGATAGTCTATGTACAAAAGACTGATTGAGAGACCACACATCTTGGGTACCATGTGAAATTGAGATGAAGATTAAAGGTATTCTCAAGTCATGGTTTTGAAATTAACTGCATCAAGGTACGCTTCCTGTTCTTTGTTCTAGAATTCAAGGTTACATTTATCTTTCATGATTGAAGTAGGTCCGTGTTGCTTCCGCTGTGTGTTTTGTATGAGATACAAAATCAGATTTTCTAACAGCCTAATCTACCCAGTGTGCCTAAACTCTCCAAGCTTCTTGCTCCAACGAGGTTGCACCGAACCTTTGTTTTCTTTAGCTTACCGGATTCCGCTATAGCCCATAGCATTAACCAATATCAATTGGTCCCTTCCTAATTGCGACCCAAGCACCAAAAAGTCTTCTTATAGATATGGGTATGGTGAGAAAAGGATTTGGCTAATGTACCTCTCAAGGATGTAACAATAGAGAGGGTGAGAGTAGAGGAATTTGGAGAATTAAAGGATGAAGATTGTGGATGAGTCAATCTTATTTTTCTCTAGGGTTTCTCTCAAAATTCTCTCTGTAAGCTCTCTACATTTCGTGGGTATAAGGAGTGTTTATACTGGTGTGTATTTGGAATACGAAAAGTCAATTTTTTCCAAATACAGTGGTCTGGCGACTTGGCGTCGCAACTGGACTGAGTCGCGAGTTCAAGTCGCGAGCTAACGGTCTGGCCAGCCTGGGACTTTTATCCTGTAATGCAACAGTTGGCGTGACTCTTCAGCTCCTCTGCATGCTTCACGCGTGTGCCAGCTTTGGCGACTTGCAAGCCGCGAGCCAGTTGTGAGATCCAATCGCGAGGCCTTGTTTCAGTGCACACTTTTGAGCTTTTTTTCACACTCTCTCACACACTACCCTTACATGATTCCCACCTAAATACAGGGTTTCTAAATGCTGAATTACAATTAAATTGACACGGAATAAAGCCAACAAAATGGTTGATAAAATTCAACCTTACATCTTTTTTGGAAGGTCTTTTTATCGACTTTTCATCACACATGATAGAATCTATTATAGATTGTTATTGCAACATGGCTACATGTGATAAGCTCATCTTTCCTTCGGCTATCACGCGTATCCTCACCCATATACAAGTCTCTATTCCTCCCTATCCTCACTTTTATGTCATGAATGCCATTAGTAAGGAGTCTATTCGGCAGAGGGTAGCACAACTTGCTGCATAGCGACCACGTGTGGAGCCTACAGATGCAGCCCCAACAAATCTTGCAGCCCCTTCCTCTTGACCCTCTTCCTCCTCTACCCCTTCTTCCTCATCTCGAGCCGCTGTCTCCCTTGTTGACATCATGGAGCAGTTTCAGCACATGCATGCTGATTTTGGAAGTCATCTAAACCATCTATCCGAGGAGATGTGGCAGATGAACACCAAAATCGGTCGCATCGCTCGCTGCCAATCTTGACTTGGTGGTTTGCGCCCTCACCTGTTGGGATTTATGCCCTAAAATCCAATTATATGAGACTATTTATGAACTAATGAGACATTATCTTAGTTCATGAGATGCATAGTATATGATTTAGTCACAGAAGATATAAATCACAAGTTCTTTGTAAACTCAGAATTTTAGTTCGTAGTCGGTGATGAAATTGGGTATTTTATCTGCGAAGACTATAACATATCAACTAAGATGATTTGTCTTGATCATGGAAGTGGAGACTTCTAGTTGATATGTTGATATATTTTAAGAGTTAAGACACCGCTGTGAGATTTATTATTCTCCTAACGACTGTCAAATGAATAATAAATCTCACGACTTTTATTTACATCAACTCTAAATTCTGAGAGAATAATGGACCTGATCATGAGATGTAGGTTGCTTTGATATATCAGGAGTGAGATCTATAAGTTACGGTCAAAACCTCAGTATGTTGGGCAGCCACATTTAATGTTGATGGAACATATATTCTCAAGATGGAATTAATAATCTCTTAACGGAGATATAAAATATTCCATTGAGATAAGTTTAATGAGTTTGGTTATTCAGAGTGTTGGGCCCAACCACTTTAGTAAGGAGTTACTAAAGTATATATTTATGGAATTAGATTTCATAAATATATGATGAATAACATAAAGGATTAAACTGGGTACTCAAGGTTTAAGATGTAGTAATTTTCAAAGTGGCAGTCTACATTCATGACTTTGTATTACTACGAATATTTTAATGAAGGAGTTGTATGTATAATAAAGTCTTGGGATATAATTTATTAATAAGGCCTAAAGTGCAATTATATTCTTATAGTGGTATTGAATATAATTAATGGTAACTTTGGACTTATCAAGAGTTGACAGAAAAGCCCAAGGCCCATTGGAGCTAGAGTCTTATTTGTTCCCTTTGGTCCCATCTCAAGCCACAAACTAAAACCCAATTGGGTAGGCCCAAAAGGCTAACCCAATTAGATAATCACTCATTATTTAATAAGAGTTATTAAATAAAGAAATGACGAAGGTAGTAAAACGTATGTATGAGAAAAAGAAAAGAAATCAGTTTTTCTCCACAAGGAGAAAAAGAAGGCTTTTTCTTTGAGAGTCTATGTACAAAAGACTATTTGAGAGACCACACATCTTGGGCACCATGTGGAATTGAGATGAAGATTGAATGTATTCTCAAGTCATGTTTTGAAATTCACTGCATCAAGGTGCGCTTTCTATTCTTTGTTATAGAATTCATGATTACATGTTATCTTGCATAATTGAAGTAGATCCGTGGTTGTAGATCCGTGGTTGTTGTTTCCGCTGTGTGTTTTGTATAAGATACAAAACTAGATTTTCTAACAAATGATATCAGAGCGATCTTCAATATCATGTTTGTATAACATGTGATTGAGTTTTAGAATCAAAGAATAATGTTCTCTTGGTGATTTAATTTTCTGCAGTAAATTTTCTGCATAATTGTGTCCTTGATTGTACTTTTTTGTGAAAGACATGGATTAAGGTTTAAAGAATGTAAATGAAACTGGTATATTGGTCAAGCATGAGCTTTTTGGTTTGCACTGCTTGGATATTGGCAGTTTAATTTTATTCGATAACCGTTTCCTGTGCCATTCACGTATGGGTGACATGATATTATCGGATTCACTATCAGGATAAATATATTCTTGTTTTGTTCAAAGTGGCCCATGACTATAAAGTTATGGTGTCGTGTTTTTATAGTATTTGTCTTAGGAATGAACACGATAGTACTCTTGTCTCATTGGAATGCATAAACCTGTAATGCATTTGATAGTCTTTGTTTTAGTAATGAACACGTAAATGTCTATTGCTAATATTAGTGGATGATACGGCCCACTTTAATTTGTTTTCTTTTAATGTTTGCATTCTTGGAATCTTGATATATTAATTTTGGCCGTGGGCATGTTGTTCCTTTTGAAAAATATCTATGTAAACTTCAAGGAATTTTCTTTTTCAATTTACTGATATTGTTACTAATATGTAAATGCTAGGATTATGAATTTTATTCCTAATGAGATTAGGATTATGTTTTCAAAGTTTCTAGCATTATTAGGGTTCTTGATAATGATCTTGAAATCCTTAATGTTTGATCTGTAAATCTTTGTTGATAAAATCAAAAAGTGTTTTTGATGGAAGAACAATGAAGATGTCAAAAACGGTTAACAGAAAAAACGACTATTTCTGGGTTTTTTCGCGACTGGCGAGTTGCGAGATAAGTCGCCAGTGAGTCGCCAGAGCTTCTGGATGAACTCGCGACTGGGGTCTCACGATTGGGCGAGTCGCCAAAACAAGTCGCCAAAACTCGCGACTGGAATGAGTCGCCAAAACGAGTCACCAAAAATTCTGACACCTGTTTTTCACATAAATAAAAGTAAGGCTATGTGATTAATTTTATAGTCCTTAAAAGTTAAAGACATTTATTAATCATTATCTAACTAAAAGACCTAACGAGATCAATGATGTTAGTTAAATAGAACTCTTAGTCCTAAATTGTTTTATGATTAAAAGTCCTTAATTTATTTTAATTAGAGGTTTTTAATGAGATTAAAATTCTAATTAAAAGGTGTATAGTTTCTAATAAGATTAGAATACTTTATCTAGTAAATTAAGGATAGAGTTCTGTATAACTAATTTTTGATTCATTAGTGTTTAAGGAATCCTAAATAGGTTAGGACTTCCATTTTAGTTAGAGATTCTAATGAGATTAGTCTTGTTCAAGTGCAAGGTTATTCGTTGTGATGGGATCACAATTATTTAAGGAAAAACCCAAATAATGAGTGGGAGTGTTGAAATAACCCTTTTGTTAAGTTTATTGTAAAGTGAATAGATACCTTGTCTTGACTTCGAGTCTTGCATTCCATGTGGAGGGTATTTACTTCACGGATTACAATGTTAAACTTCTTTGTGATTGCACAAATGTTCGTTACTCTATTGTGACGTGACTTAGTTACATCACATTGAATTTAAACAATTAAACACATTTAATGTGTAGGGTTAAAATTGTGATTAGATCACAATGATTTCAAGACAATCCACTTGTTTAAAAATTTCTAGTGGGAGAGAGATTCAAGAGTTGATTCTCACGGCCTCCATTGCTGGTTTATAGTAGTGTGATTAGGCACCTCGCCTTGGCGTATATGCCTTGCTCCTTTTGGAGGGTGTTTAATTCATGGTACTACAGGTTAAACTTCTTAATGATAGATGAAGTGTGTTTTTACATTGAGAACAATCATGCTTCCATGGAGTTACTCGGTGACTCACATTGATTCTAGGCAATAGTGTACACTAGACTAAGTGTAATGTTAACCTCCCTTCGGAGCTATGTCATTATTACTTAGAGGCTAAAGGAAGAGCGGCAAATTATTTTTGTTTGGTAAGAGTTACCATGATAGCATTAATAATGAGAATAATTCTCGCCTGATCATAGTGATTGGTATGACCTCGCTTCCGAGGAATATTAATTGCGGGATTAAGTTGTCGTTGCACCTAGTATAGTATGTTTTTCGGGTTCCATACTATATGGTTATGGATGCAAAATGATAATGTCCTAGTGATTATGTTCATAGTCTCAAAATAAAGTTGTCATAAATTTTGTCCTCTAGCTATTATTTTATTGAATCACATTAACTAAGAAATAATTTTGGACATGGTGCTCAAAGGAGCTGAAGTACATATTTATGTTTCGATTTAGCATTGTCATAATTTCCAATACATGATGCATTTATGGAAGATAGTTTATGATGTGATCATAGTCTCCATTGAAATGCTAAAATGTTACATTGGCTTCTATCTCAATTGTGCTATAGCATGAGATGCAAGAGTTAGTACTAGACTTAGACTTTATATTAAGTCTAAATAAGATGTTTGGTATGAATCATATTAAGTGCTAAGAAAAGCTTAAGGAGTTCCAATTCTTTATCTTTTAATTTTAAAATGAATTGGAATTCTTGGATGTAGAGATTAAATGTTAATCTCATATGGATATGATCCACAAGTCCTTGTTAGAATCATTTGATCAATTCAGCTTGTTTTGAAAATAAATTCTCTTTATATTATCTGAATTGATGAGTGAGTTCTATGCAATAGAAGACATCCTAAAAGCTAAGACTAGGATCAATATGATTTAATTCAAATTCTTAACCTAAACCGAAAGGTAAGGGTGGTAAGAAGATGAATTATAATACCAAACAGTTGGACAAGTTAGTTGCCCTAGTAGTTGCCAAAAGGAAATTAGACTTATAAGCATGACCAAAAGGAAAGTGTTTCTGATTTTGGTAAAGCTAAGCATTGTCCATGATTGTCTTCTAGATGGAAATTTACATGTTTTACTTTTTAAAGAGAAAGTTTCCATCCTTTGTAATTGTATGTTTTGGCACTTATGTCTATAGATCTTATTAATCTAAATGATATTCAAGATTGATGAAAGGTGGGCTTTTAGAACCATTATTTTATTATATTCTCAAACTATGAATTCTATTTAGAGGATAATAAAATCTAGGGTTCCTTTTTGTAAAAGAATGAAGTTCCAATGACTTCTTTAAGTTAGTGCATACATAAAGGAGGAATAGGGCTCTTTTAGAGGTAAATTGTTCTAGATGAAAAATGTCAGAATTTTTTGTAGGAAAATTATAAAATACATTTGGAAATGACATGGTTGTATTAGATACATCACATGACATTATTCTGTAGATAACTATTACACCAGTACAATATCATAGTGGGAGGATTTCCAAATAAATTTATACTTTTGGAATAAACTTTTGTAGTTATTCCACAAGGATATGAATTTGAACATCGGTCCTACGTAAATGCAATAGATGATATAAATATGGATTACTAGATCAAGGTTATGTGAATAGAATTATATTCTATTTAAAGTCTAGAACTTGTAGAGGCGCTTAATTGCATTAAGCCTATTGTTCTCAAATAGGTCTACAAGAAAATGAGATTGATAGTTTTGAAGGTGCAAACCTTCAAAGTCAAGACTAGTGGAGAAAAGATCTATTCATAAAGAAATTCTTCGACTATGAAAAGATTTTTTCACCAATAGTCAAGTTTGACTCTATCTAGATTCTCTTATCCATTATATTTCATTTTGATGAAATATGGCAATGGATATCAAGAAAGCTTCTTTTAGTAGTAATCTTGAGGAAGACATCTATATGATGTAAGTAGACTTGTTCATAGCAAAGAACTAGTAGTATTTAGTATGCAAGTTGCTTAAAGTCCATTTATGGACTAAAGCAAGCATCTAAATCATAAAATATCATATTTGATCAAGCAATCAAATTGTTTGATTTTGATCAAATATTTAAAAGCCTTATGTGTGTAAAAGTTATATAGAATAATAAATCTCTTAATGTATGTTGATGACATTCTAATCATTTAGAATGATGTAGAGTTATTGTCATCAATGGAATTTTTGGTTGTCTAGTCCAGTTTGATATAAAGTACTTGGGAAATACTAGCTACATCCTAAGAATTATAACTTTGTTAAAATTCAGAAATTAGGATGTTGGGTCTATCTCAAACTGCTTAAATAGATTAGATTCTAGCCAAGTATAGCATGAATACTTTAAGAAAGGATTCTTTCCTTTTAAGTTTGAAGTTCCTTTATATAGGACTATAGTCCTAAGACATATTAAAGGAAGAGCATACTAAGACGGTTCCTTATATCAAATTTATAGGGAGTCTTTATGCTATGCTATATATTAGGCTCAATATCTATTTTGCGGTTGGCATAGTAAGCAAATATCAATATAATCAAAGATCACTTAATTTAGTGGAAGTAAAGCATATACTCAAATATCTTAGGAGAATGAGGGATTATATGCTTGTCCACAAAAGTGAGGTTTTGATAGATACTGGATGTACAAATACTGACTTGTAATTTGATTGTGATTCATGAAGTTGGACTTCAAGATATGTGTTCATCCTAGGTGGTGAAGATACACATTAAGTGTAAATATCATCTCATTAGAGAGATATGAGTACTGAGAAGTAGTGGTAGAAAAATATAATTTATGTAATAAATCTGACTGAAACTTGTTTCCAAACCTTGCCTTAGAGTGACTATAAATTACTCTAAAGGGAGATAGCCGTCAGATATATGATAAATTGTCTTTGAGGGCAAGTGGGAGATTGTTGGGATTTATGCCCTAAAATCCAATTTATTGGCATGACATAAATAATTAGATTGTTTAATTATATGAGACTATTTATGAACTAATGGGACATTATCTTAGTCCATGAGATGCATAGTATGTGATTTATGTGATTTAGTCACAGAAGATATAAATCACAAGTTCTTTGTAAACTCAGAATTTTAGTTCGTAGTCGGTGATGAAATTGAGCATTTCATCTGCGAAGACTATAACATATCAACTAAGATGATTTGTCTTGATCATGGAAGTGGAGACTTCTAGTTGATATGTTGATATGTTTTAAGAGTTAAGACATATTGAACTGGACCGCTGTGGGATTTATTATTCTCCTAACGACTGTCAAATGAATAATAAATCTCACGACTTCTATTTACATCAACTCTAAATCCTGAGAGAATAATGGACCTGATCATGAGATGTAGGTTGCTTTGATATATCAGGAGTGAGATCTATAAGTTACGGTCAAACGTCAGTATGTTGGGCAGCCACATTTAATGTTGATGGAACATATATTCTCAAGATGGAATTTATAATCTCTTAACAGAGATATAAAATATTCCCTTGAGATAAGTTTAATGAGTTTGGTTATTCAGAGTGTTGGGCCCAACCACTTTAGTAAGGAGTTACTAAAGTATATATTTATGGAATTGGATTTCATAAATATATGATGAATAACATAAAGGATTAAACCGGGTACTTAAGGTTTAAGATGTAGTAATTTTCAAAATAGCAGTCTACATTTATGACTTTGTATTACTACGAATATTTTAATGAAGGGGTTGTATGTATAATAAAGTCTTGGGATATAATTTATTAATAAGGCCTAGAGTGCAATTATATTCTTATAGTGGTATTGAATATAATTATTGGTAACTTTGAACTTGTCAAGAGTTGACAGAAAAGCCCAAGGCCCATTGGAGCTAGAGTCTTATTTGTTCCCTTTGGTCCCATCTCAAGCCACAAACTAAAACCCAATTGGGTAGGCCCAAAAGGCTAACCCAATTAGATAATCACTCATTATTTAATAAGAGTTATTAAATAAAGAAATGACGAAGGTAGTAAAACGTATGTATGAGAAAAAGAAAAGAAATAAGTTTTTCTCCACAAGGAGAAAAAAAAGGCTTTTTCTTTGAGAGTCTATGTACAAAAGACTGATTGAGAGACCACACATCTTGGGCACCATGTGGAATTGAGATGAAGATTGAAGGTATTCTCAAGTCATGTTTTGAAATTCACTGCATCAAGGTACGCTTTCTATTCTTTGTTCTAGAATTCATGGTTACATGTTATCTTGCATAATTGAAGTAGATCCATGGTTGTTGCTTCCACTGTGTGTTTTGTATGAGATACAAAACTAGATTTTCCAACATCACCTTCATCAGAGCATGCTAAGGATTCTTCTTCTTTGGATGGTCGAGATGATGATGATGATGATGCTTCTAGCTTTGAGTATGATGATGAAATGGCAACCTCTTAGTGATACACCCTTTGTCACTAGTGACAAAAAATGGGAGTAGTTTTGTAGATTAAAGTAGTCTTATTTTTAAGGGGAGAGCTAGCATAGGATATACTAGATAGGGGGAGAGTGTTTTTGAGGGATGTAGTGAGGTTTTGTTGTATTTATCATTACAATATATGAGATGATGTATGATTTCTTTACCTTTGTCTCACATGTGCTGTTTATTCTCTATCTTTATACACATGTTTCTTCTTGTATACAACTTGAACTTGTCTATGTTTCACACTTGATGCCTTGATGAATCTTGTTTAAGTGTTTCAGTTAAGACAGGTTGCAAGTCTACCATGACATGATCTCTTTTCTTGCAAAGTTTTTCAAGAGTTCATGTTAGAGTTGGACTTATGTACTTTTGTATATTATGGGATAGTTATGTTAGACTTCTCTCATAATTGCTTTTTGTGGTTTTGTTACGAATTACCAAAGGGGTAGATTGTTAGGGTCATATTTTATTGTAATTGGCTAATTCTTTAATAAAATGCACTTTACTTGTAATTGGGTAGATCTAAGATGGGTCTAGTACTTCAAGAAACATGTTATCTAAGTCAAGTATTAAAAGACATAAAGATTGGTCCAAGAAACAACTAAAGAAAATTTGTTCATTAAGTCTCGACAGATAGCTCGACAAATGCCAACTATCGAAACTTAATGTGAAACTCGATAGATAACTCGATAGCAACTCGATCTATCAAGAATTACAAATTCAGCCTAGTCTTGTGTATTTGTTTAGGATTTCTTTTCTCACAACCCTAGACATATATAAGGCTTATTTTAAAGGCCATCACACACGGATACAGAGACCAAGAGAATTATTTTCTCTGTATGAAGCTACTGCGTTTGTATTTCATAGGGTTTTGTAACCTAGTGCTTCTAAATATTCATTGTTGATGAAGTGAACAACTTTGTAGCCAAGAACATCTGTTCAAGTTGGTAGAGTTAGTCACGTACTTGGGATCTGTGCAAAGGGTTAGTCACAAATTGGAGGTTTGTGCATTAGATGAAAGAAGGCTACTAAAAGATCAAGTCCAATTGGGTATTGGAGCAAAGGTTCAACTGTAGGTTGATATTTCGGGATAGGCCAGGGTAGTTGGTAAGATTTCTTATACTTGTAATCGCTTGATTGTTGATTAGTGGATTCTTGGGAGTGGTGACCTTAAAATCACCCGGTGGGATTTTTGTCTTGTGAGATTTTCCCCGTTTGCCAACAAATCACCGTGTCTAATTTATTTTTAGTTGCATTTAGTATTTTTGGTGATTTGTTGGTGCCTTCACGATTTGCATGAAAATGAACTTAATTAATCAACTTGGGTAATTGAATTAATTAACTGGGGTCAAGCTATCTTAACCTAACAACACCCATTTAAATTTAAGGGTCTTTGAATTTTATGCCCTAAAGTTTTAGAATTAGAATTTTACCTCCTAACGTTATACGTGTAGACAATCAATTTTGCACCTATGATTTAATCAAGAAAGATGACTAGAATAACCATCCATGTACCTGAAAATCATGACTACATTACATACATTAATTTGTTCATTGCATATCATAAAAATGATCTTGAAATTCTAACGGTCGTGACGATATGCTCGGTTTCCAAATTGAACCATCAGATCAAAAGATATCACATGATCAAGTTTGCACGGTCAGTATGCATTGTGTCTAGGTAGAGTTTGAAAGTTCAAATAGCGTATAAAACACCAATGAACGTTTAGACCCCCAATTACGAAAATACCAACACAAGCTTAAAAACAAAAAGTATATGTGCGGAATATGAAATATAAGCTATATCTAAATTGGTAACACACTCTAAACCATAATTAATTACAAACACAGCAGCAATTAAAAGGTAAAGAGAAAGGAAAGAGAGATGCAAACACAAAGATAGCACGGCAATGTGTTATTGAAGAGGAAACCGAAGTACTCGGCGAAAAACCTTTCCGCCACCCTTCAAGCGATAAATGATCCACTAAAGAATATAGTTGGGATACATGAGTAGCAGAAAACCCTCCAAGCCTAATCTACCCAGTGCACCTAAGCCTTTCAAGCTTCTTGCTCCAACAGGGTTACGCCGAACCTTGTCTTCTTTAGCTTATCGAATTCCGCAATAAGCCCATTGCATCAACCAAATGAATTGGTCCTCTCTGAATTGCTTCCCAAGTACCAAAACACCTCTTCACTAATATGGGTATGGTGAGATAAGGATTTGACAAATGTATCTCTCAAGGATATGTCAATGGAGAGGGTGAGAGTAGAGGAATTTGGAGAATCAAATGATAAAGATTATGGATGAGTCAATCTTGTTTTTCTCTAGGGTTTCTCTCTCAAAATTCTCTCTGGAAGCTCTCTACATTTCGTGGGTATAAGGGTATTTATAGTAGTGTGTATGAGGAATGCGAAAAGTCAATTTTCATCCAAACAGGGCATTCTAGCGACTCAACCTTGTGATTGGAACGAGTTGTGAGTCTGAGTCGCGAGCTAACTGCCTGGCCAGACTGGAATTTTTTTCTGTAGTGCTCCAGCTATCGTGACCCTTCAGCTCCCCTGCATGCTTCACACGTGTGCCACTTTGGCGACTTACTAGTTGCGAGTCAACCATGAGATCCAGTTGCGAGACTCCTTTGATTGCACACATCTTGAGTTTACTTCACAATCTTTCACATACAACCCTTACATAAATCCCACCTAAATACAGGGTATCTAATTGCTAAATTATAAGCAAATTTGGTACGGAATAATGCCAACACATGATTGAATACATTCAACCTTACAGAGTCGACCATGCATGATTAGTTTAAATTAATTATGATTTGTTAAACAATTAAAATTAATTAAAGGATTTTGTGATTAGTTGATAATTAGTGCCAAAAATAGGATTGCTTGCATGGGAATAAAAGGGATAATTTGATAACAATAAAATTATGGATAATCTGAACTATATCAAGATTTATTTTAGAGTATTTATCTACAAGATATGTGTAGCTAAAAAGGCCTGAATTATCTAGAAAATAGATAAAAATCTAAGAATACGATTTCAAAACACATCTAAGTGTAAGGTCTGGCTCAAGAAAACCTAAAAAATGAGTCCAAAACGTACCCGAACATGAAAGTACGATTAGCATCCAAGAGTACCAGTCGGCACTTTTGGAGTGCCGATCGACACTTTCAAAGTGCCGAATGGCACCCTTAAGGGCTTTGGCCCAACGCTCTTCAAGTGATGATAAGGCACATCCTTTTCAAATTTTTCGCAGAAAGATGTCCCGATTCGCATTCTACTCATCGTTGCTTATATTTTAAGCATTTCAGTCTCTATTTATAGAGACTGAATCTCAATGTTAGGACATATGTGTTTCACGTGTTAAGAACATATGTCATTCTTTTATATAATTGGTTAATCCTTTGACAAAACGCACTCAACTTGTAATTGGGTAGTTCTAGGTGTTTTTAATACTTCAAGAAACAAGGTTTCAAGATCAAGTGTTGAAGTTATCAAGTCTGTCCAAGAAACAAGCTGAAGAAGTGCACAGTCATTAAAGCTCGACAGCATCTCGACAGTTGCACGTGTCGAGGTTTAAGAAGCTGTTTCAAGCCCGTGACTCGACACCTGCTCGACAGCTTCTCGACACCTTCTATCTGTCGGGGTTTATAAAATTAGAATTTCTAATATGATTTCTTGGGATCCGTGAATGTGTCTTTGAGCCTTCTTTTCTCCTAACCCAAAACATATAAAAGGATTGTTTTAAGGGCCGTCAAAGTGTTCACAAGTTGCACAAGCATTAAGCAAACTTTGTTCAAGCAAATTGTGACCTAAGACAAAGTTTTGACCTAGTTCATCACTATTGAAGAAGTTGTTGTGTATTTGCACCAAAGGGTTTTGTGACCAAGCATCTTCTTGATCGTCATCGCTGGGATGAACTGAAGAACTTTGCAGCCAACAACTCTTTCTAGTTGGTGATTGAAGTCGCGTAATGGGATCTGCGCAATTGGTTAGTCACGTACTTGGGAGCCGTGCATCAAAAAGGGGAACTGTCACTATAGAACAAGTCCAATTGGGTATTGGGGTAAGGGTTCAACTATAGGTTGGTAAGGTACTTGGGATTCTTTTACTTGTAACCGCTTGTTGTGATAATAATACAGTTTCGGGAGTGGTGACCTCAAAATCACCCAGTGGGGTTTTTGCCATCAGGTTTTCCCCATTCGTAAACAAATCACCGTGTTATTTATTTTCCGCTGCATAATTAGTTTATTGGTGATTTGTTTGTGCTACCATGCGTTTGCATATTAAATTGATTAATTAATAACTTGGCTAATTGATTAATTAATTTAATCACAATGAGTTAATATATTTTTGGCCTATCAAGTGGTATCAGAGCAGGCATACTCTGATTAGGTTTAATCTTTGCTGTGTTGATCCATTGACCCCTGTTTGTCATGGATAAAGGACAGTATTTAATCATACCTCCTTTATTTGATGGCACTAACTATACATACTGGAAAGTACGCATGAGAGCTTTCTTGTAGTCTTTAGATGAGAAGGTGTGGCAAGCTGTAGAGATTGGCTAGACCAAGCCAAAAGAAGCGCCGGCCGATTGGGATGAAGCCAAGCTCAAGGCGGCAAACTTCAATAGCAGAGCGTTGAATGCCTTATTTAGTGCAGTCACCAATGAGGAGTTTAAAAAGATATCCTCCACAGAAACTGCTAAGGAAGCATGAACCATCCTCCAGATAACCTATAAGGGTACAAAGCCTGTCAAAGATTCAAAGCTTCAAAGGCTTACTACAAGCTTTGAAGAGATAAAAATGGAGGAGGATGAGTCGTTCGATGAGTTCTATGCCAAGCTCAAGAACATAGTGAACTCAGCCTTCAATCTTGGGGAAACTATTCCTGAGCCCAAGATTGTGAGGAAAGTGCTAAGATCTCTACCCAAGAGATTCCATGCGAAGATTACAGCGATAAAAGAATCAAAGGATATTGATAAGATTCCTTTGACTGAGCTAGTTAGAAACTTGTAGACCTACGAGTCAGGGTTATCTAGGATTGGCAAGTCAAGTAAAGGCAAAGAGTAGTGACATAGATGAGTCTTCCGATGATGAAGATTCCAAGATGAAGTCCTACATTACAAGGCAGTTCAAGAAATTTATGAAAAATGCCAATGGGAGGAACTTCGACAAGGACCGTAGGCAATCTAGTTCTTCTCAGTTCAAAAGTCAAGACAAAAGGAAGAAGAATGCAAGGAATGGCAGTCAATACACTGTTCCCACAGGACCTAAGTGCTTTGGGTGCCATGGCTTCCATCACATGAAGCAAGAGTGTCCCACATATCTCAAGAGTGTTGGGAAGAGCAAGGCACTTGCTGCTACGTTAAGTGATACTGAGCCTAAAGATGATTCCAACAATGAGGATGACAGAATCTTAAATGCCTTCACTGCCACAGTTAATCCTACTGAAGGGATTGTTGAAAAAGTGGACGAAGAAGAAGAACTAGTGGAGTCCAAATTTGAGAAGATGGATGATTAAGATGATATCCATAAAGCCTATGAGAAACTTTACAATCTCTTTGAGAAGCATGAGAAACTTTATAGGCTGGCCACCAAGAAGCTCAGTGATGTGGAACTTGATCGTGAAGAGATTTCCACAAAGTTTGATAAAGCTAATCAAACAATTGGTGCACTAAGGTTTGAGAACAATTTCTTGGCTAAGAAGACCAAGAAGCTTGAAACGGAGCTGTTTCAAGTTAGAGCTCAATTGGAGAGGACTTCGAGTGCAAAACTTGATGAGATGCTCAGCATTCAGAAATTTGCTTTGGATCGAATAGGTTTAGGGTATGGTCTTTCTTCCTCTAATATTGCTTCTACTAGTACTACTATTTTTGTTCCTCCTACTAATAATGTTGAAATTGAGAACAATGATGTTAAAACTGAATTAGCTAGTGAGAACTTAGACAAGGGTAAATCTATCTTAGGAGCACCTCCTAAGCAGGATAAGAAAGATGTTAAAAACCCTAGGGCTAAGAAGGCTAACTCTCAAAAGCCTAAACAGAAGAAGCAGCATCTTTGTCATCATTGTGGAGCTACCAGTCATACCCGACCAAATTGCTATAAGTGGTTAGCCACTCAACAAAGTAACGGCATGATCGCATCTGGAAGCTAGAATCAACTTCAATCCTCTCTTGCTCCTCTTGGTGATCTTTTCAAAGCCCTCATGTTCCTTTCAAACTTGAACGGTTTCAATTCTTGCCCCTCACCATCGGTTCAAGGGTTTAATCAAAGGAAAGGTTCTTCCAAGGTGTGGAAGAAAAAGGACTCTAAGTGATTTTATCATTTTCTTCTATCTTCTTGTTTTTGTTTGTTGCATTACTTGTGTGTTTTGCATTTATTTTGAGTCAGTCTAGTTTTATGCTTTGCTTTGTTTAACATGTTTTTGCTTGTTTGTTTTTCAGTTTTGTTTATTTTGTTTTTCATATAAAAATAAATAAATAAATTTGAAAAAGCAGAAAAATACAAAAACAGTATGTGTTTTGTGTACTTTGGTACTTGTGTACCTTGGATGGCCATTGAAACAAAGTTTTCTAAACTTTGTATCTTTTATAGCTTAGATGAGCATCTCTATGCACAACTAAACAAGTGAGCTTTGTGGCTCGTGTTTGTGATGAGTAAGATTAAGTTATCTCTTGAACTTAACACTCATATCACTCTTTTTGACGGGAAGAACTAAAAAATCCTAAGAGAAAGGCATAAATAACCATCTCACCACTGTTGCCCGCCAATCATAATAAGACACCTGTATGCTTTGGCATAGCAAAAGTGTAGTGTCAAAGACATCCATATGCTTTGGCATAGCAAAAGTGCAATGTCAAATGCTTACCATCTTGGGTATTTCTTTTCTCTCTTTTATATGCAAAGAAAATAAGAAGCAAAAAGATAAAAAAATGCTTTAAATATGATTGCAAGCGTGTATTCTAAGAGATGTGGGAGTTATAGGATGTACCTCGAATGTGATAGTCTCCATCAAACAGTTATGATTGTGTGTGAGTTAAAGTGATTTTCTCATATCTTAAATCGTCATAACTTGTATACACATATGGAATCTTGCGATGTTTTTCACTCACAACACGCAATATTCTTTGCTATTCTTGATACATGTGTGGTACAATATGATTTGGCCATCACAAGGTTTTATATGTGCTAATGTATGCTCACTAAACTGTCTTGACTTGTTTTTGAAATATAAAATTGGTTAGACTTGTTTAGTGTGTGTGTATTTTTGAGGATCCATGTGCTTAAAATTTCTGTTGAGAGATAATTTTGAGAGCTTAATATGTTGATTGGATCATTGGTTGAGTTGCATGTTGGATTGCATACATGTCTGTATTTTTCTCTTCTCGAAAAACTGTTTTTAGAATCAAGCTCGACACCTCCTTAACATCTTCTCGATACCTAGCTATCTGTCGAGCTTCTCAAGGTTTTTTTTTTTTTTTTTTTTTTTTTTTTTTATTTATTTTATTTTATCACAATCTTGACACCTCCTCGACACCTGGTGGATCGATCAAGAAAGTTCCTCCCTCCTCGATAGCTTCTCGACACCTGGTCGATTGATCGAGCTTCTGTTCTTGGTTCTGGTTTTTTGTTCCTCGATACCTTCTCGATACCTGTATCTGTCGAAGGCCTTTTTCTCGACACCTTCCTTGACAGACGTCTCGATACCTCTCGACACCTTAGCTGTCGAGATTTACTGAGGCATTATTTAAACACCTCATGTGATCCGCCTCTCATTTCTATCGATCTCTTTCTCGATAGCTCTCTGTTTTCTCTCCCAAACACTATCATCTCACTCCAAATCTTGCTCCTCAAGGTTTCTTCAAGCTTCCTCAAGTTTTTCTTCACTTGGTAAGCTTCCTATCTTTTCATTCTTCATGCATTTCATGATTTGAAACTTAGGTTTTGGGATTTTTGAAACATTTTGGGGTTTTTCAAAATTGATGAGTTTTTGTTGAAATTTTGGGTTGGGTTTTCATTTAAATATGTTTAAAACCTCATACGTTGCAACACATTTGCACTATAATGGTATTTTCATGCATTTAGATGTGTGTAATATGCCTGTGTGCTGGTAGGATTGGATTGGGCTGAACCCATGATGCTTTTACTTTGCATGTCACATGCTCATGCATTTCTCATGTATACGTACTCTTTTTTTAATATATTTGATATATTTGAATTGCTTAGGACTTTTTAGATTGTCTTTTTTTCTCTCCCTCTCTTTCTGCTTACGTTAGTTGTGTCTATGGCACCTAAACATAAGTCTGCTCCATCCCAGAACCCTTTTCGTTCTAGGACATCTTCATCTTCTAATCCTACTCCTTCTAACATTCAGTTCCGTGATGAGAATGCTCGTAAGGCTTTCTCGGAGAACTTCTCTAGACGAGGTGTTCATTCGGAATGCCAAGTCATTTTGGCGGACTTTGCCAACACTGACCTTCCCTCTGTCATTCACAGTCAGGGATGGGAGTCACTGTGTGACGTCCCGGTCACTTGTCTTCTCATGCTTATTCAAGAGTTTTACTCCAACATGCACGGGATTGATCGTTCAGTGCCTCTTTTCTTCACTCGCGTTTGAGGTACGCGCATTCCTATCACACTGCAGCTTGTTGCGGATGTGCTTCGAGTTCCTAGGATAGAGTTTCCTGACTATCCTAGTTGTGAGCATTTGCAGACTGTGTCCAAAAATGAGCTCATGACTACTTTTTGTGAGCGCCCTGCTGACTAGGTGAGCGTCAGTTTACACCATGTAAGCCTTTTGCTAAAGGCCCTCGCTTCATAAACATGGTGATGACTTTTGTACTCCATCCACTCTCTCACTACAACTCCATCACAGAGCCTCAAGCTCGGTTTTTGTTATCTCTTCTTGAGCATCTTACCATAGACTTCCCTTCTCATTTCATTCTTTCTATTATAGATGTTCATTTAGATTCGACATCCCGCAATAAGCTCATCTTTCCTTCTGCTATCACGAGGATCTTACCCCATTTTTCTGTCCCTTTTCCTGTGTCCGACCACTTTACACACATTTGTGCTATAGATGCCGCTACCGTAAAACGTAATGAGGTGCAATTTAGGTCGCGACAGCTGGATTCCACTCCTCCCTCCTGTCTGGCTCCATCTCGTTCAGCTCCATCCACATCCGCTCCCTCTACTTCCATGGGCAATGTATCACTTGGAGACATCATGGCGCAGTTGTAGCGCATGGATGCTCGCCTTGATACACTCTCTATTGAGTTGTATCAGGTAAACGTTCGTGTCAATCGTATTGCACGACGACAAGCGACTATGGTTGGCTTTGCTCCTGAGGCTTCTCCTTCACCACCTCCTCCAGTTGCTTCTGATTCTGATGCTAAGGATGTTGATGATGATGGTGATGATGAATATGCTTCGAATGATGATGATGGAGATGCTAGCTCTTCTGATGAGATGTCTACTTGACACTCTACCCTTTGTCACTCGTGACAAAAAGGGGGAGTAATTTTGGGTAATTTTGGGATATGAGAGTAGTCATCATAGGGGGAGAGTTAGTATAAGACATTTTGTTAGGGGGAGTGTTGATACTTGAGGGATGTAGTGAGGATATGATATATCTTTTCTTTTCTTTCTATTATAGATACATTATTCTTGTACATTTGGTCTTGTGATCATTTTTACATACATTGTACTTATCTTTCTTATATGTGGATGTATGTTTCTTTCACCTTCCTCTACATGTGTTCTTTCTTTTCTCTCTTTATACACATGTTTTCTATTACTTGTATGCAATCTATTATTTCTATTTCACACTAAGATGCCTTGATGCGTTTTGTTTAAAGTGTTTCAGAAATACAGGTTGTCAAAGTCTACTTGCCATAAATTCTCTTCTTGCAAAGTTTTTCAAGAGTTTGTGTTACGATAGATTTTATTGTATTCAACAAGTGAATATGAGTTGAGTGATTTATGACTTCTCTCATATGTTCATTTGTTTGTTGTGGTTTTGTCACGGATTGCCAAAGGGGAAGATTGTTAGGACATATGTGTTTCACGTATTAAGAACATATATCATTATTTTATGTAATTGGCTAATTCTTTGACAAAACGCACTCAACTTGTAATTGGATAGTTCTAGGTGTTTTTAATACTTCAAGAAATAAGGTTTCAAGATCAAGTGTTGAAGTCATCAAGTCTGTCAAAGAAACAAGCTGAAGAAGTGCACAGTCATTAAAGCTCGACAGCATCTCGACAGCTACATATGTTGAGGTTTAAGAAGTTGTTTCAAGCCCGTGGCTCGACACCTGCTCGACAGCTTCTCGACAGCTTCTCGACACCTTCTATCTGTTGAGGTTTATAAAGTCAAAATTTCTGATCTAATTTCTTGGGATCCGTGAATGTGTCTTTGTGCCTTCTTTTCTCCTAACCCTAGATATATAAAAGGATTGTTTTAAGGGCTGTCAAAGTGTTCACAAGTTGCACAAGTATTGAGCAAACTCTATTCAAGCAAATTGTGACCTGGGACAAAGTTTTGACCTAGTTCATCACTATTGAAGAAGTTGTTGTGTATTTGCACCAAATGGTTTTATGACCAAGCATCTTCTTGATCACCATCACTAGGATGAACTGAAGAACTTTGCAGCCAACAACTCTTTCTAGTTGGTGATTGAAGTCGCGTACTGGGATCCGCACAATTAGTTAGTCACGTACTTGGGAGCTGTGCATCAAAAAGGGGAACTGCCACTACAAAACAAGTCCAATTAGGTATTGGAGTAAGGGTTCAACTGTAGGTTGGTAAGGTACTTGAGATTCCTTTACTTGTAACCGCTTGTTGTGATAATAGTGAAGTTTCGGGAGTGGTGACTTGAAAATCACCCGGTGGGGTTTTTGCCGTCAGGTTTTCCCCATTCGAAAACAAATCACCGTGTTATTTATTTTCCGCTGCATAATTAGTTTATTGGTGATTTTTTTGTGCTACCACGCGTTTGCATGTTAAATTGATTAATTAATAACTTGGCTAATTGATTAATTAATTTAATCACAAGGGGTCAATACATTTTTGGCCTATCACTCAAAATTCAGCACACACTTTTACGCTCTAGGGGAGACACTTTTTCATGCTCTCAAATTTCTCATATTTCTTACCCCCCTTTCTGAAATTCTCTCTCTTACGTTAAAGAGGTTCTGAAGGCTAGTCTTAAGAATTTCTTTTTTGTAAGCAAGGGGTTTTAGGTTTCAAAGACAATTGCATAAATTTCTTTGAACCCTAAAATATCCCTCAAGAAGAAGAGTGCTTCATGCAAGAGGTTGTTTCTTATTAACCCTTTTTCTTATGTTTCTCTTATTGTGATGATGCATGTTTATATATTTCTTCCAGTTTAGTTGTTTTAAATATTCATATCATGAATTGTTGATTCATTTTGTTGAAATATGTTCTTGATTCTTTTTATTATTGTCATGATCTATTTTTAATTTTAAAAATCTGCATGTTATCTACATCTTTTTTTAAAATCAAAAACTTATCTACATCTTCCTAAGATGCAGATCTGAATTTTTCTCAAATAAAAAAACTGATTTGTATCTTCATTAGATACAGATCTGAATTTTTTTAAACAAAAAATTATTTGTATATTCCTTATATACAAATTTGAATTTTTCTTATTTAAAAAACTGGTCTATGTTTTCTTTAGATGTAGATCTGATTTTTTTAACATAGCAGATTTTGAAATAAAAAAAGGGTCATGAGTGGTTTTGTTTGTTTGTTTAGTGCATGTAGCATAGATTTATTTCATGAATAAAATCATCTTCTTAAAAAAATCTTTTTCTTAATATTGTTTACACATAAAAATAGATCTGATTTTTTTAATATACAAATCTGATTTTTTTTCTTAAATATATATATTACAAAACAAATCTGATTTTTCTTTCATCAAAAAACCAATTTTTTTAGTTGTCAAAAACAGATATGATTTTTCTTTCATCAAAAACCACTTTTTTTTAGTTCTCAAAAACATATCTGATTTTTTATCTAAACCCAATTCAATTTTTTATCACAACACAGATCCGATTTAAAAAAAAAATTAACAAAAAAAAACAAAGAAGAGGGCATATTCATAAAATAGATTCATGTGAGTCAATTTTGATTAGTTTTGTTCATGTGTGCAACATATCATTCATGTCATGCATAAAAGGGGTACATTTGTCACAAGAGTTTAGAAGACCAAACTCTGTCTCGGGTGGAATGGGTGCCTAAAACCTTCCCATTCCGTAACCGAGCCTCCGAATTTAGTGTCTTTGGATAGGTAGACCTAGGCTTTATCTTTATTTTTATTTTGGTTAGATTGTAACTAGGACCCAAACCCATGTAATTTTTAATTTTTCAAATATGTATTCTTTTTTATTCAATCAATGAAATGGAACAATTCAGTCATGTATTTTGTATTTAGTTTTTCTTATTTTTTGTATTAAAAAAAAAAAGTGGCAACTCCACACCACTTACCCAAAAAGAGAGATGTCTTTCAAAACACTCAAAGATCTCTTTTTTTTTAGAGGCACTTTTGCAGTCTCTCACAATACGTTGTTTAGATCATTAGCCCGTCCATCCATTTTTTGTTGATGTGTCTATAAAGTAACACATTAGTCTAAAACATATGTTAGTTGACCCAATTAAATGGTGATACATGGATTGAACTTTTCCGCATCAAATAAATAGCCTAAAATCTTTTAAATAATTATAATAAGTTCTTTAAAATTCATTTTTTTCTCACTCTTCTAATTTAAAAAATCACATTTTTCCTTCAACAATTGAGTATCCAAACAAAAAAAAAAATTATCAACATCAAAGTCAACCCAAAAAATGTCAGTTAATCCTTACACAACAACAATCAACATAAAATCAAAAGACAAAACTAAAACAAAAATCACAACAAAGACCACAAACTGTTTAAGGCATTAGAGAAAGAGAATAAGATGAGCAAGAAAGATCAAGGAATTTATTATTGTTAGTCTAAAACAAATAAGACGGATTCAACATATTATCGCCAAATGAATTAGGTTTTGACTTTTCTATCTCTCTCTCTCTCTCTCTCTCTCATTCTCTTCTTGAATTGAAATGTATACCATTCCATGAATCCATTCTCTCACAAAATCAAGTCGAACAAATGTGGTCGTCTACATCATCTTTGGTCAAAATAAATGGTTTAAGACTGCTGTCTATTACGATGGTTTGGCTTTTGAAAGCGTTGGTGCGTTTATGTTTTAGTGGGGCGACTATGGGTTTAGGAAGTGTGTGTTGGTCATCAACCAGGGCTTTGGGTGGTGTATGTGGCTAATTGGTGAGATTTTGGGTGAGTGAGTTAGCTTTGGGTTTTGAAGATGTGGGTTCACAGTGGTGGATATAGGGTGGCTTAGGGTGTTAGCGGTGGTGATGGAGTCATGGGGTTGTGGGTGAGGAGGGACCATTGGATCAAGTGGGTTGAGCTCAATGAACATGTTTTGAAGCCAGGTCAAGAGATCGAAGGCCATCATCTTGAGCATTACCTATCAAATCTTTGAACCATTTGAGCTTATGGGCTACATCAGCCATGTCTGAAGAGAGGTAAGTTTATGGAAATGTGTGAAAGCTATGAATGAGGGAATTTTTTTTTTTTTTAGTATATGTAATTTTGTAATTCTGGGAGGGTGAAGTGTAGAAGTTGAATTTATTTTTGTTTTTATTGTTATTGTTATTGTTATTACATTTCCAAATTAAATAGTCTTAGATTCACTCACTTCTGATTTGCACATCATTAAAGTATCTTAATCTTTCTTTTTTCACTTCCACTTTTGTTGTTATCATTTTTGATTCCTTGATGAAATAGATTCTTCTTAGACTAGTAGGTGAGTTTTGTTCACCAACCATATTCCTTGATGATCATATTTTTATGTTAAACCAAAACCAATACTTTTCGTATACTTCTTTAAGGGTTTGGGAGTTCAATGTCAACATGGGTTGAATTGGACTTTATCAGGTGTAGAGGAATCGAAAAATTGTTCGAACCTAGTCTTCACCAATTCAGGCCACCAAATTTTCCCCATTTTTCATATATTTCTTTTTCCACAGTATGCATCCTAGTAGGGCTGTCCACATGTCAGGTTGGATCAGGTTTGGGCTCAACCTGCACCCGACTTAACTTGATTGGGTGGAGTATATCACAACCTACCGCCGACCGGAGAGGTTGATCAGTTCAAGCAAATTAGGCTTTTAAGGGGAGAATCGATTTGGTTGGCATCTTAGATTTGAAAAATGGCAAAAATCTAGCAAGATAACAACGAAAATCTGGTGAGATTTCACCAAATCAGGCAAAAATCTCGCAAGATTTGGTGGAAATTTCATCTAATCTAGGTGAGATCTTGACGGATCTGGAAAATTTAGTCTGAAAACTCTTGTACTAGTAGGTCAATTTTAGGTTTTTGGGAAGGAGACCTGCAACCAACCAACTAGGGTTGGTTTCTAGAGGAAGAGACTTGCTGCCAACTGCTAGAGTAGTTAGGTCAGGCAGCGATCAACTCAGGTTCGGTCGAGTTTCTCGGGTTGTTAGGTCTCCAAGTGGGTTGGATAGACCTACATCCTAATTTTTAGTTTAATAACAATATGAGTTTGTTCTTGTATTTTTTAACATCACACACCACAAAATCCAAGGCTTGTAACACAAAACAAGGAAAAACAATATATTTCAGTTGCTACAAATTTATAGTCATAATATATGTAACTATGACACTAATATTATTCAATAAAAAATGAAGCAAGAAGGCCCAAACAAGTTATGTAGTAACTTTAAGAAAATAAAATCTTTGTTCAATTTTTCAAGGGACAAGCAGGCAGAACTGCTTCTAGCATAAGGTAAAGAAGATTGTGTAGATATTTCAATCCAACTAAATTTTAGCTTCACCTTCATATGTTCTTTTTCTCATTATAGAAAGGCCATTAGAGCATTCACATCCAATGAGCTAAAAAAATAGCATTTAGCACTTCAAAAAGTAAGAATTAATGAAATGGATAGGGGGGAACACGAATTTCTCCCTTTTCCCTCATAACCTCAAATTTTCATTTCCCCCAAAAATTGAAATGAATCAGAGGAAAAGGAATTAGGCGTAAAGAAATTTTCACTAAAACTCCCAAAATACTCCTAAACATTCAACCCTTTATTTTAAAATAGAGGTATAATAGTAATGTTGTTATAAAATGATTCTATTTCATTTCTTCTATTTCTTTATTTTAAACATCTAAACAAGATTACTTGATTTCGTTCAATTCCATTCTTTTCCATTTTATTTCATTACTTAAATACATTCCATTCTTTTGTGATTTACTTGATTCATTTCATTCCATTCCTTTATTAACTCCCAAATAATAAAATTGTTTTTCCATTCCCTTCAATAAAACTTTCAAATAAGGGATTGAAAAGAATATTCCAAAAATTTGAGGTTTTGAACTGTTATAAACATTAACACTTTATATATATATATATATATATATATATATATATAATGTTTAACATATAGAAGAGATAATGGATTATTATTTACACAAAAATGTCACCAACAGAAAAGGTAAAAAAGAAGTCAAATTATATTATAAGGAGAAGGAGACAGAGGGTTGTACTAAGCATTATACTATTAATTAGACCTAGTAAAATTGAATCCGAACACAACAACCCAACCTAATCCGAAATTTTGACCTAGAGTAAAAAAAAGTCAATCTATATCCTACTTGCTTAACTTTGGGCCGGACTGGGTCAACTTATGACTTGACCCAGCCTGTTAATTACGCATCTCAAGTTGATTATCAACTCAATGTGTGATTTGATATTCATGTAATATCAATAAAGAGGAAGTTGTAAAAAAATGTTCTTTAGATTCATTATGTGTTTATTATAGTGCAATGTACAACTTTTTGTTTTATTTAAAAAAAAAAATAAAATTAAAAATCTCACTTAAAATTTTTAATAGATGATGATGATGATGATGATGATGATATAGGAATTTTTTAAATTTGAAATAATAATAGAATTATTTAATTTGATTAAGAACAAAAGTATAAATATAATGTTAGAAGTAGGGAGAATAAGACTTGAAGTTGGCTCAATAAGTCTAGTAACACAAAAATAGTATCTCAACACAAAAATTGTTGAGGCAACATGCTGTGATTGATGCAAAATAATATCACTCGTGGATTCATGTGAAAATGATGTTATACTAATCATAATTTACCATTTCAGTAAATTGTAAAAAAAATTGAGAAAAAGCGGTCTTAGCATTGCTCTAGGGGGGGGGGGGGAGCAAACTGGTTCATGGGCCCAAAGGAGCAAGGTTGATCTGAATATAAGGAAACCACATAAGGAACAACAAAGCCCAAGCCCAATAGGATGTTCCTGATAAAGAAAGACCAACCTATAGCTCGGATATAATGAGGACGGTTGATAGTTATGATGGAAATATGAATGTACACAGTGGAAAATTAACGGATCTACTTCATTCGCAATTGATAACATGTGCCATGTAAGTTTCAGGATATAAGAACAAGAGAGTGTACCTTGATGTAGTGAAATTCAAAACCAAAGATTAGAAGCACTTGGGAATACTTTTAATCTTCACTCCAATTCCACTTTATGCCCAAGAAGTGTGGTCTCTCAATCAGTTATATGTGTATGTTCTAGAGAAAATGAAAGAGTGTCCAACACTCACATACATACCATTTGATGTTCTTGTTGTAGTAGTCAAAATCTGTATGTTTCTCTCATAATAACTGATTATCTAATTGGGCTAGCCTTTTGGGCCTTTCCAATTGGGCTTTAGTATGTGGCTTGGAGTGGGACTAAAAAGGAACAAATAAGACACTAGCTCCAATGGGTCTTGGGCTTTTCTGTCAACTCTTGATAAGTCCAAAGTTACCATTAATTGTATTTAATACCACTATATAAATATAATTGCACTCTAGGGCTTATTAATAAATTATATCCCAAGACTTTATTATACATGTAACTCCTTCATAAAATATTCGTAATAATACAAAGTCATGAATGTAAACTGCCACTTTGTAAATTACTACATCTTAATCCTTGAGTACCCGATTTAATCCTTTAAGTTAATCATTATATATTTATGAAATCCAATTTCATAAATATATACTTTAGTAACTATTTACTAAAGTCGTTAGGCCTAACATTCTGAATAACAAACCCATTAAACTAATCTCAAGGAAATATTTTGTATCTCCGTTAAGAGACTATGAATTCCATCTTAAGAATATATGTTCCATCAATACTAAATGTGGCTGCCCAACATACTGAGGTTTTGACCGTTACTTTAGATCTCACTCCTGATATATCAAAGCAACCTACACTTCATGATCAAGTCCATTATTCTCTCAGGATTAAGAGTTCATGTAAATATAAGTCATGAGATTTATTATTCATTTGACAGTCGTTAGGAGAATAATAAATCTCATAGCGGTCCAGTTCAATATGTCTTAACTCTTAAAACATATCAACAAATCAACTAGAAGTTTCCACTTCCATGATCAAGACAAATCATCTTAATTAATATGTTATAGTATTCACAGATGTAATGTGCAATTTCATCACCGACTATGAACTAAAATTTTAAGTTTACGAAGAACCTGTGATTTATATCTTCTGTGACTTTTCACATAAATCACATACTATGCATCTCATGGACTATATGATAATGTCCGAATATTCATGTTACCATTATTTCAAATAATAATAAAATAACTTTATTAATCATAACATTAAGTCATACATAGTATCATACAATAGGATTTAAGGGCACTAATCATAACAAGTTAGACTTTAACAATATACATCTCCCGAGGATCCACACATCCTCAAGAACTCACTGAGAAGCCTACTACCATAGGAAAGTGTTAAGACACAACTATCACCTCTGCATTAATTACTTCAACCAACCTAGCATAGCCTAGCATTAAATATTAAATGACTCAAATGAAATAATGGAAGTCTCATAACAACACGCTTAGTCCCAAGACAAGAGGGATCCGAATCCTCTCCATTTCCCTTCGAAATGAAGAGTGTCCATTTCATGAACAGGATCTTTTTGAAAACTATTAAGGGACAAAAACGTGCCACGTCATAACTTAACCCAAACCATACTTAACTATGGTTAAACACTTAAACTAGAGGCTCTTTAACTCAACCGGACAAACCACAATTTCTCTCTCACCAAACCCATCTGAATATTTCAAACTCTCTTTCTCACTCTCTTCTCCAAGGTTCGACTTTCTCTCTCACCCCGTCGTCACGATGCCACCACTACCACCTGCGCCAAGGCTATGATTTGATCAAGCTTTTATGCTCCAAGCTTTTACCCAAACACTATAAGTAGAAGATTTTCATCTGAATATTTCAAACTCTTTTTCTCTCTCTCTTCTCCAAGGTTTGACTTTCTCTCTTGCCCCGCCATCACGGTGCCACCGCTACCACCTGCGCCAAGGCTACGATTTGATCAAGCTTTTATGCTCCAAGCTTTTACCCAAACACTATAAGCAGAAGATTTTCTCCAACTTCATCTGCCGAAAAAATATCAAGTAATCTATCTATGTTTGTATGCCTTTTGTTGCTTTGTTTTGCTTTGTGATAGTGCTTTCTTGGGGTTTTTTTATTTTCTTTTGAATTGGGATTAGTTTATACGCTTATTTATATTATCTTTGTGTGCGTGTTTTATGCTGTGGTTATTAGAATGTTTGGTTCCCTTTTTTTGGTTTGTGGGTATTTTTTTTTGGTCTCACTGTTATGTAAATGTTTGTGCTTTTGCATCTCTATTTGTACTATATGTTGTATCAAACGTTATTACATCATCGAAGTGGCTATAGTCAATGATCATTCTTGCATCGGTCCAAAAGATATTAGTAATCAATTCTTCACTGTCCAATTGAGTAGCAAAATAATATGAAGGATTTTCCTTAAGTTGACGACTGAAATATCTTCCCAAGCTAGCAGCTTCCCCATGCTCCATGTCTCTCTATTGCTTAGTGCGTAAATATTTTTTATGATCTTGCTTGGTAAAACCAAGATTATCATATCCACCAACTTGCTTACTAAGAAGCTCATAAGATTGCTTTAATCTTAATCCCGATTCATGTGCCAAATCAATTTCAATAGCATGAGTTGTAGCCACTTTCCGTTGTGATGGCATCATATGCGCAGTTGATGGGAGGTGGAGATGGTTGTTATGCTCAGCAATAAATTCATTCACCACATATTTTTTACTATCTCGATTAAGTACAATAACCAAACGTGCTTCACAACCACATCTTGTTTCTGCTCGTGGATTCTTTATATTCTGATCTCTCTTATCTTTGCCCCGAACTCCCTCCTTCGTGCACACAAATCTCCTTGAAGTAACCACTCTAGTCTTTTTATATTTATTTACATTCTCTTTTCTAATACTAAAACCAGCATTTCTGCCATATTCATTATAAAAATCATACGCAATCTCATTTGCTTCAAACTCCGTCCCTTTAAATGGGGGTAGATTACATGGACACATTAGAAGGAGCATGTATTCCCATCATTATCCCTAGAAAAAATTGACCATAAATTTATTATAACTTTCACCTTTCATTTGTTTTCAAAACAAAGATGATGTAAAAAAATGAGACAGAGTAAAAATGAAAGAGTAGCCAGAGTAAATGAAAGAGTCATTGGAAGCAAGGGAAAATTTGGCTGCTAAATGAGCAGTAGAGTTATGGCATCTACTAATCCAACTAAAATCGCAAGAAACAAAAGACATAGCCAAGTCTTGAATGTCAGCAATCAAATAGGAAATAGACCAGGCAGAACAGGGACCATTGGTGTGGATAGACCAGGCAATCAAATATGCCATATACTAATAAAGATTCAATCTTTATCTCCAAAAAAAAAAAAAAAAAGATTCAATCTTTATCTCAAAAAAATAAAAAAGATATTCCAAGAATCATCCAACCATTATAAAGATTCAATCTTTATCTCAAAAAATTAAAAATAAAAGTTCAGATAGACTCTAACTTGCATCCAGCCATCAAAACAACAATATAAACTCACCAAGACAACAATATAAATGCAGAAAAATGAGATGGACTCCAAGAATCATCCAACCATTATAAAGATTCAATCTTTATCTCAAAAAATTAAAAATAAAAGTTCAAATAGACTCAAACTTGCATCCAGCCACCAAAACAATAATATAAACTCACCAAGACAACAATATAAATGCAGAAAAATGATCAAACATCAAATAAGATAAGCATAAACAAGTTTTACGGATATACCTCTGTTTTGGTAAGATAGAAACAGAGATGTGCTCTGAACTTGTTCTCTGAACCTTCTGTGAAGCTTTGAACGTGCACGTTTGGTTTTCACTTTTCCCTCCTAAAAGGTTTTTTTTGTTTTCCAGTAGAATTTGTCCGGTTGAGTTAAACAACCCTCTAGTTTAAGTATTTAACCACAATTAAGTGTGTGTTTGCATTTTAATTGACGTGGCACGTTTTTTACCCTTGATAGTTTTCAAAAAGATCTTGTCCGTGAACTGGACACTCTCCATTTCAAAAGAAAATTGAGAGGATCCGGATCCAAAAAAGAGAAGGAAGAGACCTACGATGAGACAAAAAGCCCTTTTTGTCCAGTCGGTTCCCCCATAACGAGGAGAAAGTTAGTATAAATACTCCTCCCCCTTCTACAAGAGAGGGAGAGAGTAATCTGTAATAGTGAGCTCGATCAGACAAAATCGCGTCCACATTCATCTCTTCAACACAATAGAAGTAATATTTTCCTAAACACAACGAAAATAGGTTGAGATCTTGTCTGATATTCTATTTTGGCTGGAAGATCAATCGAAATTTGGTCTAGTTGGAATTTGGAAGAGTTATTAAGCAATGGAACTCGCAACTTGAGCTAAGTGGGAAAAACTAGGACATTCTTCTTTCATTTTTGTGAATTCGAAAATCCTGAATAACTTGTACATAAGGCTAAGTTTTAATTAAAAAACATTATTATGTGAGTAGGACTTCGTCATGAAGTAAGGTCACACGTAACAAATACTACATGTGTTATTTTAAATTAAAATGTGATATTATTTGTTACAAGTACATTCTCCAATCAGAAAACATAAATTTAATTTCCCTAATTTCAACTCCTACTAACAAAAAATCCTTCGGAAAATAAAGATTGCATAAGAGGGACTAAAAGCTTTCATATATTACCATATATGCTCTAGATATTGAGCAAATTCCTTCTCTCTACCAAAGATTACAGAGCCATGGTCAGCATTTTTAAGGATATTAACCTCTGAATGAGGAGCTTTCATCTTGATGTTGTTGGTGCATTCTATTGGGACAACCTGGTCCCTATCACCATGAAGAATACAAATTTTCATGCCGGCCTTGACCAACACTGTGAGGTAGCCATCCAAGACTGTTGCTCCACCACATATCACATTATGCATGGTATGCCAACCTGAATGATGGGTGTGTCTGGTCAAATCCATCGCCGTGAAATGGAGATCCCTGGGGGAGGAAAAGAAAGACAAGTTCAAAATAATTGGTCCTAACAAATGCAAGTAACTAAAACAATGCTGATTGATTGTGGCTAAATCCCTTTCTAATCATGATAAATGCAGTAGTTACCTTTTTCCAGTAATTAGCTTCAACATTTTCTCCCATGTCCTGTGGTTTCGGCAAATCAGAAAACAAACACATCGACCCAAGTGCTCGTACCATGTCATAACCGATGAACCAAACAACAATGGCGGCCACAAACTCTTTTCGGCAAGTTTATTAAGCGCAATTGAACTTCCTCCATCTTTAGTAGGAAAGAAAGGCTAACAATAAAAAACCACAGAAAGATCTAAGCAAGATATAGAATTGTTTCTCTTTTCACCTAGTAAGATATATTGACAAATATGAGACACAGAACAAAGATTATATCCAAATATGTTTAGAAAGCTAGACTAGATTTCAACACTCAATGCACATTTGACGTTTGCTGACTGAACACTAGAGCAGACAAAACTTAGTTAATGATGTTGGACATCACAATGTTGCAGAAGAAACTGTTAAGTGATTCCAGAAAATTATAGCAGTTTAATTTAGTAGCACACATATCTACCATGTAATATTATGCACTTACAGGTGCTACAAGGGTGATCGATTTTACTGAGTTTGAGTGCTTTGCAGCTAAGGCTAGCGCAATTATACATCCCATGGAGTGGCCAACTAAATGAAATGAATCCAATGCAAATGGATAGATCACAGATTTTTCAATCATTTCGATATGATCTTTCAAAGTGTATGAACAATCCCTTGGCTTTGGGCTTCTTCCAAATCCCAGAAGGTCAACAGCAAACAGCCTATAATTGCGGTTTTTGGGTTCAGAAATATATGGAAACACTGTTTCTGTCCAAAATGAGGAGGAGCAAAGGAATCCATGCAAGAATATCACATTCTCAGTTGGCTTTACCCTGCAATCGTCAATGGTCGCTGTCAAACATAAAACTATAAACACATTAGTAAAATCTTATGTTACATTTGACAGAAACATATGCCATTCATACTCAACAATCAACCCAAAATTATGGAAAAGTGTATACCCCTTTGCCCCTTCCTAATTCAGCCATCTACATCTATCTTGAAGAAGGAATAAGTGATAAATTATCAATTATCCTAAAGGTTTTACTGTTTAAGCTGTTAATAAATAGTAAATTTAATTGTTTATCCAATAATTTAATAGCCGGAGTCAGGGCAACCCAATTGCTTTGTAGTGTTACGTTTAGGTTCTTCAAATATCTGGTATAAAAAAAAAAAAAACCATAATGATGCTCCATTTGGTTCTAAGTGAAGGTAATAAAAAAATAAAATAAAAAACCTAGTTCACACACCCTATTATACAGTCTTAGGTACACACTCAAATAATTGCACATAAATCGTGATAGTGTGTAATAAACAACACCTATTTCAACTATCAGACTATGTTCACAAATATTCTTCTCAAAAAAAAAAAAAAGACTATGTTCACAAATAATATCACACCTGCTTAGGTGGCAATCCTTTTGAAGGCTCCCTCTCAACAAATATTTTAATTAATTAAAGGGAAATTGACAAATGGGGGAATTCTCAAATTACCTTTTGAAGGCTCCCTCACAACAACATGAAGCTTTTGATGATCACCATTCTTCATCCAAGAAACACAGGATTCACACCCACAATCAGACCATCTATTGACCACCACTTCTCCACCAACAACACCTCCTCTTTTCTTGGAATTCTCCCATATTCTTGCGAACCCAAGAAACCCCATTTCCCTGAAAACGTTTTTCCTCCCATACAAAGTTTCTGACAGTTGGAGTTCGTCATCACCAACCAGTTCTCCTTTCTTTTCACAGTAACATGGAGAGGCCTTCCCTTCAAAGCACTCATCAAGAATCCTAAATACTATGCAAAAAAAATTGTCAAGAAAATCAAGGATGAGGAAAACGATGACTGTGATGAGTTTTCCAGAAGATTTTATTAGCCATTTCGCTGAGAAAACTGGGGGAGTAGTCATAATGGGGATGGGAATGGGAAAGAGAAAGTGGAAGCCTCGAGAGACAGCAGAGATAAGCTGGTTATATATATATATATATAGAGAGAGAGAGAGAGAGAAGAAAGCATGGTATGGTATCCATTTTGTAATGAGGGAAAGCTGTGACAAATGTTGAGCCACGTCGAGTCGAATAAGAATCCCGTGGTCGGCAAGGAATTGTCATGTTCGGTATGGAAACAGAAGCTTCGTACACTCGTCTGTCTTCTCGAATAAATCCATATTTCGATCGGCTTAACTCGCTATGCTAAGACTTCATAGTCATACGTATGATATTTAATTTTGTGATCATTTGGATGTGTCTTGCGCGCGAATCGGAATTTAATAAATAAATGGGTAAATTATAAAAGAAGTTTATGAGTTTGACAATTTGATAATTGCTCTTTATTGATTATCATCCGGTCTAAGATACCAACTGGGACAACACTAGTGGAGCAAAGTGAAGTGTGTGTAGTAGTGTTAGAATAGTAAAGGGCAAGAGAGAATTTCTGTGGTTACCAAGAGTGCTCTTTTGCCAGTTTTATGGAAGTTGTTACCAAAAGTTTTTTACTATGGTTAGGGCTTGGTCGATAGAGTTTTGTAATTTTCTATTAGTGTTATTAATAGATAGACTAAATCTTAATTTTCCTGTTTCATAAAAATAAATAAATAATAGTGTTGACTGTGAATTTTCTCCAATACTCAAGAAATGGAAAATGTCATTTCTCTTATGTTTTTAGGGAAGAGTGTCGTTTCCCAAACCCCAAGAGAGATTTTTTTAATTTAATCTAAATAAGTTTAAAGTATTAAACCTCGTTAGTGGCTTATTTGATTATATTACAGGGGTCACCCTCTTTGGCCCCATTTTGAATTTTATCTGAATTCTCCAACACATAGAGATTTAACAGGAGACACTTTTTTTTTTTTTTTTTTTTGGGGCTCTTTTTAATTTGAAAGATAATTCCCATCAAAAAAAAAAAAAAATGAAAGATATTATTTCTGGCTCTTGGATACCATCTTTCAAGCCAATTTCCGAAGACCCTTTTAGTGCTCTCACCATGATAATTTGTGGGTTTTAGTAAAGAGAAGGATGAGAAATTATTTATGGTACATGGAGTTAGCCCACAACTATACAATAGTCTAAGTTTACCTAGACACTTGATCAAAAGTAGATATCGCAGACATCAAAATTATTATTCACATTGTAATAAAATGTTTAGAAGGTTTTCCAACATAATTTTGAGGAACAAAATTTGGCAGGTAATTATCTCACTTTCAAGAACAAAACCGTACAAAAATTCCATGCGTTTCAGCTACCATCAGTTTCCTTCTTCACGGGATCAGAGCTCACTGTTGGTAGATTTCTTCTGTACTGAGGAGATGTCAACCTCCTCTCCAATGGCGTTTTCCTCTTACTGACGACAAACCTGTTCACACCCTTCCGCATCGGCATTATTGATGGAAAATCCTCATCAGGTATCTGACTCAGCTCTGAGATATCCTTAATCTGAGCAACACGCCGAAACCACCTTTCTGCCTTGGCCTCCTCTGACAGGTCGAGAGGGTTTGGTTCCTTCACCAATGACCCCTCCAAGCTCTTTCCAGTCCAGCTCTCTCTAGCATTCCGATTTTCAGATGGTTGAGGTGAACTTGTCAAAATTGGTGTATCAACAGTATTCTCCTTCTCAGGATACCAACTGTTTACATTGTCCTTGCTATTAGACTTTGCATTGACATAAGTCTCTGTTGAATTTCCAGTGGTTGGGTCCCTGTAAACAGCACTTGTTTTACTCTCATTCAAGTTCTCTCCAGAAGCTTTTGCATTCCAGTTCTCCAAACTGATCTGTGGATTTCCTGTCTGTTGAACACTATTATTCTCTGCCATGGCAGAAACTGAAGAAGTTTCCTCAGCAGCTTTATTGGCCAAATCTGCCCCATCCGACTCTGGTTTGTCCTTTTTAGCAAAGTAGTCAGGTGGGAAGGGTACAAAGGGGACAAAATCAGTACCGTTACCTTGCTCCATGGCCATACGTCTCTTGTAAGCTGGAGAAGCTAAAGAACGATCTTTCTTTTTGCTGACTACAAATCGGTTCTCTCCTTTACGCATTGGCATGATCTCAGGGAAGTCCTCATCTGAAATTGCACTAGCTAGATCTGTAACATTATGCAGCTCTGCTACCTTCTTGAACCACCTTTCAGATTTTTCAGCTTGTTCTTTCTCCGTATCATTTCTCTCATTCTGACTCACTAGGTTCTCAGAGTGCTGTGAACTGCCTCCCGATTTATCAGGCACACTGCTCCCAGAAGCATTGCCTGTCCACTCAATAGCGTTTGAAGCAACAGATTTCTGCTTGTCTCTCGCTGCCTGATCAATCCCCTCTGTTTTCGAATTTTCAGGCTTCTTGGCAAACATATCTGAAGGCAAAGGTACAAATGGAACAAAATTGGAATTGCTTCCTCTAGGGAGTCCATACTGTCTAGAAGCTGAACCAGAGATAGGCTGGGGACTATCTGATCCAGTATATTCTCCAGCAGGTGTACTCTTATTATTAGATTCAGAAACAGCAGATGTACAGCCAAGAATTGCATCTAAACTGCGATTGATTGTCATGTTCGCACCTGCACCTTGGGAATCGTTACCCTCAGGAGTGCCATCATTACCCAAGTTTCTTCGGTACTGAGCATTGGCCAGCCGCCTCTCCAAAGGTGTCTTCCTTGTGCTCACAACAAATCTGTTAACCCCTTTTCTCAATGGCATTATTTCAGGAAAATCTTCATCTGTTATGGCACTGCTCATGTCAGAAGTACTATCCAGCTGGGAAACCTTGCTGAACCACCGCTGTGCCTTCTCTTCATTAGCAGCCAACCTGCCATCAATGTCAACCTTATTCCCATTTCTAAATCCTACTCCTGAAGTGGTGTTGGTGGTACCAATAGAGACTTCTCCAGGCCGCTTACAGTCACACCTTAAGCATACCATGTTCCTCCCGTAATTAAAGAAATCACATCTGAAAAGGGATAAGTAAAAATTAAAGTTCATCATTTGCCATCACACCAGAGGCAGAGGAGAAACAAAGTAAAGGGGTGATACTCACTGAGGACACTCCCACTCTCCACCAGTCAACTCTCTCTTTGGTCGTGTCTCCTCACATTCAAGGCATTTCATGTTTCTTGCAAAGTTCATGAAACTACACCTGCTTGATAGAGGTAATAAAATAAGTGTCACTTATCAAAGAAGATGGCATATGATAATTAAAACTACTCAGAATATACACATTTTCCCATCAATTAACAAAAATGCCAGTAAATTAGCTAGGAAACAACCTTCCTTAAATCAAAAAACTTTAGGCCATTAAAAGGACTCTACCTCTGGCAAATCCAATCACCTCTTTTCATTTCAACCTTTTGCCCTACAGACCTTGATGTTTGTCCAAATCTGTCAGGAGACTGATTTTGTAAGGACGCAAAAGAGTTTGATTCTGAATTGCTATAGTTAAACTTAGCAAATTCGCTCAATAGAGTCCGGACAGATGATTCAACAAGTTCACCATTGTCAAAATTGCTTCTCTCGGAAGTAACAGATGGATTGCTGGCATAACTCAATATAAATTTCATCAAATCAACAGTATGTGCTATATCTGTATCCAATACCTATAAATTGACAGACAATTGAAGAGCAAGGAAAAAAATTACTTTAGTGACTGCAACTTTCAAAAAATTAAGAGAACTGAACTTTTAAGTATTAGTGTCCAAAACCAAAAATTAGAAAATAATTAAAAGAGTGGAAAATCTTATAATTTGTGATTTTTTCAACATGAGATGTAAGAATAATCACAATGCATGTATAACACATAATATCCACATATTTTCCATATAATCTAGACTCAACATCATAAATGCACCAAAGTATAGGTTTGAAGAGGGATAATTGTAGAACACCCACATTCTTATTATATTTTTATCCCCACAATTTATTTTATTTGATTACTTTATATATATTCAGATTCAAGTTACAACTGGTATAACACCCCAAGTTTTACACTTTTTTTTTTTTTGCATTGTTGATTTCATTGCATCCAACTGCAATAAAGTCATTTCTTTGTGTCATTTAACTCTGTGAAAGTTCTATGCTGCTATTGCTTCTCATAATTAGGAAAAAAAAAAAAGAAGAAGAAGAGAGAGAGAGAGAAATTAAAGGAAAAGAAAAGCTCAATGACTGTTCTCACTAAGAGCATTCTTATCAAACATTTCAAAAAATATAGCATTTAACATCTCAAAACCCAATTTTATAACATATAACACACCACTTTACAATACAACCTACATCAAAACTTCTAATTTTTTTACCATTTCATTTAAATAATGTTTCTTTATTATTTTTCAATAATTTTTTATTTTTCCTCTCTCTCTTCTGTCTCCCTCTCCTTTGTCTCTCTCTTTCTCACAGCACCGCCGGCACCACCCTACCAACCACCCACCAAAAACCCACTACCCATACCACAACCACCACTAACAAAAAAAGAAAAAAAAAATCACAGCAGAAAGAAACCTCTACCATCGCCGCCACCAGCAAACCCACTAGCAGACCCATCACGCTCTCTCCTCTCTTCCTCTCACAATGAAAGCTTCTCCTCTCTCTCAAGATCAGCTTGTAGGCTTCAGATTAGCGTGGGATTCAAATTGCCGAGGGCCAGTGGTGGTCGTGGCTCGCTGTGGGTAGGGTTCAGATCACCGTGAATTGCCATGAGTGGCTTCAGATCGCGTGTGGCTGTGGGTTGGTTCAGATCGCGTGAGTGGCCATGGGGCCGTTGCTCACCGTGGGCCGCCACAGTTTGCTCGCCTTGGGCCGCTGCGGTGATGGTCGGTGGCTGATTTGGGGTCAGTCACAAATCAGCCATGGGTTTGTGATTTGGACGGTCATTGACTGTCAACCATGGGTTTGGAGGCAGAGCAAAGGGAGAGAGAGAGCAGAGAAATGGTGAGTTGGAAGAAACGAAAATGAGAAAGACAAAGAAGAAAAGAAAGTGGGCCCACCTGAATAAAAAAACAATATAAATTTTACAATTGGTGAACAGTGCGGTCTCAAATATGAGATTGCACTGTTCATCAATGCCAAAAATTATAGCACTTAAAACCCTTGATGGAGCAAGCTTTTGGGTCAAAAATGCTAAAAAAATGCGTCTTTTAGCATATAGAAGGCTTAATGAGAATGCTCTTATGAGGAAGAGAGAGAGAGAGAGAGAGAGAGAGCACACAGAGGAAAGTAGGGAATTTTGGGGTGCCTTTGCCACCATTGGATGCAATGGAAATCAAAGGTGCAAAAAAGGTGTAAAACTTGGGGTGTAACACCAGGTGTTATTTGAGCCAAACTATACATTGATTGGCAAGTTACATACATTGTGGGGCTTGAACCCATGACGTCCTCGTTCATTCTACTATTACAAGGGAATGAGGAGTCATTTGAGTTAGAGCTCATTGGTTACTTTGGATTATTATTCAAATTTGTCAACGAGTTCTTGCCGCACATTCTTTTTCATTGGTGATAAATCGTATTATCCAAAAATAAGTGGTAAATTATTTATTGACACTGTATTTAGAGGCAAAGATAGAAGAACTAGGAGGCATATTTGGCTGTTGAGAACTGACCATTTAAGAATCAGAAGAGGCGGCAAGAATAAAATGTAATATAAGGAAGAAAATAGTAGTCCAAGTTTTGCTTGTGCCCCAGTTTACAGTTATCAGCAAAATTATATTGCTAAGTTATTACCTAACACAGTTAAATAATGTGCTACTTAGCTTGCGTTATATTAACTTTCAGATTCAAAAGATGCAGCAATCCATTTCTCTTTTAGTTAATTGGTCTACATTTTGGAAAAGTTAAGGTTCACTTAGTGTTTGATGAAGCAGAACCAGCCGCTCTTTGAAGAAATAGCAAGCAGGAAAATTGATAAAGTTTTCATGGGCAATGAAATCTGTAGTGATAACTGTAAGGTTGAATTTAATCAACCATCTAATTGGCTTTATTCCGTGACCAATTTGCTTGTAATTTAGCACTTAGTAACCCTGTATTTAGGTGGAAAAATTGTAAGGGTGGTGTGTGAGAAGATGTGAAGAAAAGTTCAAGAGTGTGCAAGAAAACAGAGTCTCGCGGCTAGGGCTCGCGGGTGGATCGCGACTGGCAAGCCGCGAAAGGCAGGCACGTGAAAGGCACACTGGGAAGCTGAAGGGTCGCGCCAGCTGTCACGCTACAGGACAAAAGTTTCAGGCTGTCCAGGCCGTTACGTCGCGACTTGGACAAGCCGCGAGTAAACCCTGTTTGGCAAAAACTGACGTTTTGCATTCCCTTCTCACCCTACTATATATACACCCTTATACCCACTAAATTAAGAGAGCTTCCAGAGAGAATTTTGTGAGAGAAACCCTAGAGATAAACAAGATTGCCTCATCCCCAATCTTTACCTTAGAGACTCTTCAAATTCCTCTACTCTCTTCCTCTCCATTGTCATATCCTTAAGAGGCCTTTTACCAAATCCTTATCTCACCACACCCACATCTGTGAGAAGGTCCATTTGGTGCTTAGGGAAGCAGTTTGGGAAGGAACCAATATACATTGGTTGATGCTATGGTCAAGTAGCAGAATCCGGAAAGCTAGAGAAGAAATAGGTTCGGCGTAACCTCGTTGGAGCAAGAAGCTTGGAGGGCTTAGGTACTTGGGTGGATTAGGCTTGGAGGGTCTTCTGCTGTTCATGTATCCCAACTATATTCTTTAGTGGATTGTATCACCGCTTGGAGGGCGGCGGAGAGGTTTTACGCCGAGGACTTCGGTTTCCTCTTCGATAACATATCGTGTGTTATCCGTGTGTTTGCATCGTTCTTTCCTTTATCTTTGCCTTATATTTACTGCTGTGGATGTGTTTATATTTGGCTTTGATTGTTCTATCAATTCTGTTATAAGCTTATTATCATATTCCGCACATTAATTGTTTGATATAAAGCTTGAATTGGTATTTTTGTAATTTGGGGTCTAAACGTTCAAAGGTGTTTCATACCCTATTTGAACTTTCAATAACAGAGCTCCTGGAATAGTAGATTGAATCCAAAACAAGCACATAAAATGGGGAAGGATGTTTCATATGTGGGGTAGAGAGGTTGTTAGACAGCTCTGATTCACCTCCGACAGGTTGACATATTTTAATAGGTAAAAAAATTGATTGTTGACATGATATTCAAAAAAGATTTCCCAGGTTTCCCAAGCAAAACGAAGACCACTTGTATTTTGTTAAATGGTCATCAATAGGCTTATGTTCCCAAATTTGCGGAAATGAACAGTAGCTTATTTAAAAATATAGTTCAATCCTACTAAAAATACCCTCAGGGTGCGCTTGTGTAAGGCTAATTGCGTTTGCGTTTTCCTAAGTTGTGTTTTTTGGCTGGTCCAAGGCACTATTCATGGACCAGCTAAGTGCAAATTGCAGGTGAACAGTAAATTTGAGCAATAAAAAAATTTTGCTACAATGTTTTCAGCAATAAGTTTTCAGTTTTCAGTAAAATAAACGGTATCCAAATGCACACTCAATGAAAGCATTATCTTTCAAAATCATCAAACTAGACAAAACTAGTGGTTCTTTTCCTAATTCAGGTAAAACTAGTGTTTATAGCCTATAAGAGAGAATCAAAATTTTTTTTTTCCTTTTCCTATTGATGTTCTTTAGACGCACTAAGTGTTGATATGCATTGAATCTTTAGCTCGCTTGCATTATATAGGATTGTAATCCGACACTACAACTCGACTAGTCTTTTTTTTTTGATAGGTAAGAAACAAGTATATTCAATAAACTGCTAAATGCAAAGAAGCACTAGCAAAACAAACGTACAAGATAAGAAAGAAAGCACAAACATAAAAGAAGAAAAACACTAAGAACAAAGAAGAAGAGAACTAAGGAATAAAGGAAGAGAATCACTAGATGTGAGTCCCCAAACCCTAGCCCAATCAAAAAGAGAACCAGAAAAGAGGGCAAGCATTTGATCATCGGATCTATCCAAATCCTCAAATGTCCGCCGATTGTGTTTTCTCCAAATACACCACGTCAAACACAATGGAACTAAATTCCAAATGTGAGATGAATGCTTCCCCAACCAATTCCACCAACCAAAAGAAGATCAGACACCCTACCAAAGAGGACCCAAGAAATCCCAAAGGTTCTATAGACAAAGCACTACAACCGATAAGCCTTACCAAAATGTAACAACAGTGATCCACTGTCTCCCCACATCAATGACACATAATATACCAATCAACGGAGTCAAAGCCCTTACGCCTCAAATTATCTCCTGTAAGAATCCTATCCCATGCTGCTGTCCAAACAAAGAAAGAGACATGCCAGGGTGCCTTAACCTTCCAAATACCTTTCCATAGAAAAACAATGGAAAAAGAACCATGTAACTTGTGATAATATGATCGGATAGTAAAATCCCCGTTCTTTGTGAACTTCCATCTCATATGATCACCGTTAGTCATAAGAGGTAAATTGGATGCCAAGAGGAGGAAAAAATCATCCACCACATCAGCCTCCCAATCATTAGGGCCCCGAATGAAACGAACATCCCAAGTTCTCCTATTCCCCGCTCCTTGACACAACAAAGAAGATTCTACGGAAGCTTCTTTGTTTGCAGCAAAAGAGTACAATATCGGAAAAGCCAAATGGAAAGGAAGATCTCCACACCAACTATCTGTCCAGAATTTCACTCTATCCCCCACCCCCACCTTAAAGTGGACATTTTTGCGAAACACTTCCCAGCCCATCCGAATACTTCTCCACAGACCACACCCATGAACACCCCTTCCCAACTTAGAGGTCCATCCCCCCATTCTTCCCCAAATTTCAAAGCAACCACCCTCCTCCAAAGCCTATTCTCCTCGATCCCAAAACGCCAAAGCCACTTTCCAAGCAAGGCTTTATTGAAAGTAATCAACTTCCTGATACCCAAACCAACATTAGCAATAGGCATACATACCTTATCCCAACCTAACAAATGTTTCTTAGTGTCACCCCATAAGAAGTCCCTTTGCAGCTTCTCAATTTTGTTCGCCACGCGTAGGAATGGTGAAAAGAGATAAGAAATAAGTAGGGAGACTAGATATCGTGCTTTTAAGCAATGTCAGTCTACCACCTTTAGACAAATACAACTTCTTCCACCCTTCTAACTTTCTTTCAATTTTTTCTAATATAGGGTTCCAAAGAGAGGGGGATTTATGGGACACCCCCAACAGCATACCAAGATAAGTCCTAGGCAGGGCCCCAACCCTACAGCCCAAAATCTCTGCCAAAGCGTGCACATTATTTACCTCTCCTATAGGAACCATTTCACTCTTAGCTATGTTAACCTTCAAACCGGTCACAACCTGAAAACAAAGTAACAACAAACGAATATGTAGAATTTGCTCCACCGCTACCTCACAAAACAAAATGGTGTCATCCGAAACACATTCCCCTCTACCCCTCCTACCATCTGCCCTAAAGCCACTAAGAAATCCTGCCCCCTCCATTCTCTTCACCATCCTACTAAACACCTCCATCAAAATTAAAAATAACATGTGAGACGGCAGATCCCCTTGTTTTAAACCTTTAGAGCTGCCAAAGAAATTAGCTGGAAACCCATTGATTAACACAAAAAACTGCACTGTAGAGATACAAGTTCGAATCTAGTTGCACCATTTCTCCCCAAAGCCCATTTTCTTCACCAACTTTAGAAGCACCTCCCAATTCACATTGTCATATGCTTTCTCAATATCTAACTTACAGATCACCCCAGGAATCTTACTCTTCGTCCGGCTATCCACACACTCATTGGCAATGAGAACTGAATCCAGGATTTGTCTACCTCCCATAAAACTATTATGAGATTTAGATATTCAGTTGATTTAACACCACTTTCAATCGATTTGCCAAAACCTTGGCCAAGATCTTATACACGCTCCCCACCAAACTAATAAGTCTGAAATCTCAAATGTTAGAAGCATCATTCTTCATTTCTTCTTAGGGATTAAAACTAAAAAGGTAGCATTTAGAGATTTCTCAAACTTACAGTGCTGATAGAATTCTTCAAAAACGGATAGAAAATCACTTTCTACGACTCTCCAACAATGATGGAAAAAGGCCATGGAAAAGCCATCTAGACCTAGAGCTTTGTCTCCTTCCATATCTCTAACCACTGATATTATCTTGTCCTTCTCAAACCTCCTCTCCATCCAGCCCCTCTCCAACTCCTCAATTTGATCAAACTCTAGGCCTTCTACAAAAGGTCTCCACTCTTCGGACTCTAGATACAAAGATTTATAAAATTGAACAACTTGAGCAGCCACTTTTGCTCCTTCCTCATAAATCACCCCATCCACTTCTAAGAAGCTCAGATGATTATGCCTTCTATGGGAATTAGCCATCTTGTGGAAGAACTTAGTATTATTATCACCCTCCTTAATGCACAACATCCTCATTTCCTATCTCCATGAGATCTCCTTTAGAGAAAGAAGATGCTCAATTTGTGATCTCACTTCATTTCGCTCATACATCTCTATTTCAGTGAGTCCAAGAACCCCATCCTTAGTATCTAGCGACTCTAAAGCCCCCAATAATTCTTTCTTCTTGCAACCAACATTGCCAAATTCTTGGCAATTCCACTGAATAATGTCTTCTTTCAAAGTTTTCAATTTTTTAGCAAACACATAACTAGGTGTACCCGAGAAAAAATGGCGATTCCACCATGAATCAAATCTATCAACAAACCCATCCGTTTTCAGCTACATATTCTCAAACCGGAAGGGACTTTTCCCCCTCACCATACCCCCTACCTCCAAAAGAATAGGGAAATAATTTGAAATAGGTCGTGGTAGAGTCCTCTGGATCACATCCGGAAAGTGTTGCTCCACATGGATGGCTGGTTAGTACCACTAGACCATGTATAACTCCCTCCCTCCAAAGGCAAGTCTATCAAGTTAAGGTCCACGATAAATTCAGAAAACTTTTCCATAGCTAAAGTAAGCCGAGATCCACCCCTTCGTTCACTCGAAAAGCGAACAACATTAAAATCCCCAAAACAGCACCAGGGAGCATTCCAGTACTATTGAATACCAACCCAACTCATCCCACAAATAACCCCTCATATTGTAGTCATTAGGGCCACACACCCCTGAACATGCCCAAATGAAACCATCCTCCACCCCTTTCCATTGAACCGACACCGAGAACGAACCCACCAAAACCTCTATCTTTTCTAAAACCCTTCTATCCCACATCATCAAGACTCCCCCAGCCGTTTGATCAGCATCTAGGACTGCCCAATCCACATACGGACAACTCCAAAAACTGCAAACCATCTGTCTATCCATGCCAACAAGCTTTATTTCTTGAAGGCAAACTACATCGCACTTCCACTCCCATAACAAATTTCTAACTACCAAACGTTTCTGGGTGGTCGTTCAATCCTTTAACATTCCAAGAAAGCATTTTCAACTTCATTAAAACTTTTAATTCCCCACTGCTACTTCTACTACACTACCAACACCCTATCGCCCATCATAATTAACCAAGGAAATTAAATTCCTCAACTCTCTTTTCCCTTTACCGGTTGAGGAGGCTACCTTTTGGTTAACCGCTGCTTTCTTCTGTCACTCAATAACTACCTCCATCTCCCTTTCTAGCCTTTGAAGATAGTCAATGCACAACCTCTCATGTCGGTTCACAAAAAGCCCAACCACCTTACTAAAACCTAGGATCCTATGCTTCACCCAACTTGAGACATCCAGCCTACTACCTAGACCCAACACCTCAATATCCTTGTGCATTTCCATCGATAGGTCCAGCCCCAGAGGAGCAATAGTGGATAGCGGATTACAATCTGTCAAACTCTCCCCCCCTCCCTCCTCCATTGAGCCCCCCAAGTCAGATATGCCAAAAACTAACTTTGATTTGATCAACGCTAAATTGGGCTGATCAGTCTCAATAACAACTATCTGCCTGGTGCACTTGTCATCCACCCCCTGAGATCAATGCACTCTACACCCACTTCCAGCATTATCCACACCATATACACCATAATCCACCAACCCAGCACCCAACAATCTATGAAGGGCTTCTGCCAAGAAAAAACCCATAGAAAATGACGTAGCTACCCTATCAGCCTTACCCTAAGGCATTACGAAGTCACCGGAACTGACCCCTGCACTCTCCAATACCAACTAAGTCCCTGTGTGTCCATCGAAGCTAGACCCATTAAAGGAAATACACCTAATCTCCATCAGATCCACCCCACGATAAATCGGAACATTCCCAGCCACCATTTGAGGCATTTGAGGCACCACGAGCACGTCAGCATTAAACCCATGCAAGAATCGACAACCAACCTTTGTTTGGCCCACCGTGGGCCTATCAAAGCTGGTCCCAGAGGAACAGCTGCGCTGAACAACCATTGGAGGATCTGCCACCACTTCATTGAGCATCAGGGACATGGGTTTAACAGAGAGAGCTTCTGCCGTTGTCGCTGGGTGGGTCATGGGTGTCGAACTAGCCTTGGCAGATGGCTCGCCCGTTACAAAAGAGCTTGGGCTTGAGAGATTAGCACCTATGTAGCACGGGTGCATTTCTAGACTCGGGTGCGGGTGCGGGTGCGGGACTCGACAATTTTTGAAAAAGTAAGGTGCGGGTGCGGCGATTAAAAAATTATTAAAAATATTTTTATTTATATTTTCTATATATTTTTACTATTAAAATATTCTTAAAAAAACATATTACTATGCTTGATTCACAAAACAAAGAAGGAAGAAGGCAAGAAACACATTACCATGCCTCAAAGGTGGGAATTTCAGCTATTCCGGCTAGATTCAAGGCCGATTTCGGCCTGTTTTGGCCATTTCGGTCACCGGCCGATACTACCCAATATGGCCGATACGGCCCGATTCTGGCCGAATCAGCCCTGTTAGGCACGAATCGAAGCCGAGTCGGCGCGAATCCGAGAAAAAAAAAAAAAAAAAAAAGCTCAGACGCGGCACCGATGCACGAGCAGCCACATCGGACGCCGCACCCTGCGTCGGACACTAGTGCGGCACCCTCCCAACCGCGTCCGTGCATCCTAGGTTAGCACCAGTCAGCTGAGTAGATCCCAAGCCAAGTTGGGCCAACTTGGGTTTCATACTTAAGCCCACACTTGGCATTTTAAAATTTGTATCCTGTGGAGCCCACTCAACATCTGAGCCCACCACAAGATGTAGGTGAACCCGTGATCCACTAGAGGGACCCACCACGTGATCCCTCTAACAGACCCATTTGGAGCTCCTCAAACCCCCTTTATACACCACAAGATTGTTATAAGCCCGTGACCCTCTTGAAGGACCCACCACATGCTCCCTCTGATTCCTTTTCACCCAAATAGAACTCCTCAAACCACCTTTATAAGAGCTCCAAACCACACTCTTTTTTCCTTCCCCATTCACCTCTACAATCAAGCCTACTCCTGTCCAGTTAGTATTCCTCAGATCACTTTTATTTCCAAAACCATGTCCATTCCAATTTGATATGAATTTCAACGGAGATCTCTTATTATTTCCTACCGTATTTTGCTCACCTAACTCTATCTCCACATTAATGCCCTACTCCCTCCTATCCCACCACCATCTTATCAGGTATGCCCACCGGAAAATCCCCCACCTTGGCACCTGTAAAACTCTAATTCATCACCAACTATGTTATCTTCCCCTTGTCTGTGGTACCTAACTGCTTCAGCTGCTTTCTATCTTCTACTTTTCCATGATACCCTTGCACAACTTCAGCAAAAGATCTAGAGCTTTGAACCTCCAAATCATGCCTATTCACCTGAGGGATAAATTTTGGATGACCAGCTCCACCCACCGCAAACTGGGAAGGATATAACATCTTTCTAAGTTCAAGCCCAAACACCCTCCAACCATTTTTCTCTTTGCCTTCAAGGATAATAATCGACCTCCTAGACCCACCAACTTTAAGTTCAGTCAATAGTAAGAACTGACCAGAAAAATTGGTGCTCCATTGGAGAGTATAAGCAATGTCACCGTTTCTGAAAGTAAAAAACTGTTTGGAACTTGCCCCAACAACAATGTGTTCAATATTATCCATCAGCCAATGTGCTGCAATCTTGCCCATGAAGATTGATCTCATAAAGTATTTTCCCCTCACAAAAATTACGTAGCAAGAAAAAACGCCCCCCTTCCTCTACAACTAATTGAAAAAACTTGGATTCAATGAAAAATCTGCGAACTCCCCCTGTGATCGATCGGAGAAAAAGAATAGAGAAGAATGTATGGCTAATCAGAGGTCGGCGGGCCTCAGATTGATTCAGATCTACAACTAGTCTTTGATTTCCTAAGCCATAACAACTTTTGCAGTTACATTATTAGTAAGTATTAAACCACAACAAATTTCACAAATGTTGAGGTGGCAGGTTGTGATAGATGTACAATAAAAGTCATGTCAACGGTGGTCCCACTTAAAAGTGATGTTGTACTAATCACAATTTTATTTTATTTTATTTTTAATAATTCATTAGTTACAACAATAGGGCAGGGCAGGCAAAATTTGAACACTGGTAGGTGCGAGTTGAGCTACAAGCTCTTGGCTAATCACAAATTTGTTGTGTCGGTAGTATTGTTGAAACTTTACTAAAGCCTAGTAGTATGTACACAGCCAACGTCAGAATTGGACAATCAATATTCAAGAACAGCACAGAAAATGAATTTATTTTAATAAACAACAAGAGATTTTACCAACTGAGCTCAAAACACTACCCCAAAGTTTAAACAAATGAAATTTCCAATACTCACATTGCCCAAAAACGATCTCATCCTCCTCACTGACTCCTCACCATTCTTGAACAGAAATGGCGACCCATTTTCAACCACCACCGCAATATCTCTTCTGGAAAGCAAACTAAACAAGCCAAAGCAAAGCAAAATATAAATAGACATTTAAAGAAAACGAGGATGAGAATAAATTAGAAGAACAGACCCCAAGATGTTTGGATTTTGACGAGCAAAAGCCAAGCAAGCAGTGGCGGCGCGCACAAAGTCATCGGGCAATCCACCTGGCGCCACGAATTCATCTTCGGCGGAAAACCCATATCCAGGAGAGTGAGAGAGTGAGAGATGATGGAGAAGGGTGGACCATTCGGGCCATGGATGAGAGTTAGGAGGAGAGTGATCGGTTCTGAGGGCGGCGGAGCGGGTGTGGAGTTGTTGTTGTTGTTGTTTGATTGGGGAAGAGGGAGAGAGGGTGAGTGGGTGGTAGTGGAAGTGAGAGAGGAGTTTGTGTTGGTGGCGGAGGAGGAGGAGGCGGTGGTGGTGGTGGTGGAGGAGTAGAGGAAAGGAATTTGTAGTGTTGAGAAGAGTGAGAAACCGGGTGGCGCCGCCACTCATTTTTACTGCAACTACCGTATGTGTTTTGTTTTTAAGGCCGGAAATGTATGCGTGAGCGCTGCAGCGGAGCCAGAGGGTGGGATTATTTTGGCTTGAGGGGCAGGGTTTTGTTTTCGTGGTGTGTGAGTGCTGGGGTCAGTATTTACAAGAGTGGTGGATATCTGCCCAAGTCACTTCTAACTTCTATTTCAGCCAAAAACAGGGCTCCTTCCTTGCCAAGTGAGAAAATTACGCTTCACCCTGAAGTTAAATTTGAAAGGAACATATATTTTTCACAACCATTCAGTAAATTTCAGTTAACTCAATTAATAAAATTTATTACACCAAAAATTAATTACAGTTTTAAGCATGACAAGAGCATTCGCCATATAATGGGTGATAAAGATCTAAATTCTACCATATATATATTTTTTTTAAAATACTTGTTAAATTGATGTTTAAAATTTTGTGTATGAGTAAGGGTGGTTTTCTAAGATTACACTCCCGGTTAAAATTAAAATGTCTAAAACCAGTACACACATGCTCTTCTATTTAACTTGAAATACCTAAAATACTAAGAATTAATGGCACTGATGATGCAGAAATCGTCAGTCAAGTAAACTCGTCCAGATGAGTTAGCAACCTCGTCAGCTGTGCCTGCAATCGTCGTTAAGGACCCTCCTTAGGTGGTCACCGGTGTGGTGCTTACCACAGAGTCTCCAATGATAAAGTCAGCGTGTGAAAGCATTTTCAGAAAATATTAGAGCAATAGTGTATTGGAATATCAGAACGCGTACCTTTTTTGGTCTTGGGGGGTGCTTATATATGGCTTCATTGCTCCTAGCCGTTGTGGACTTTATTGTGGCTTTAGTGCCTCTTTGTAATGCCTCCAGGCTCAATGATGTAGGTTTTGATGAGCTTCCAACGGTATGACAGCCTGTCTTGTAACTGCCCGAGGCATTAAATCCTTTATTGAATGGCTTGTCTTACTTCGTCCATGACGTGGCAGGACGGACGAAGGTGACTTAAATTATCATCTGGGCAAGAAGGTTCGCTGGTCCCATCAGCTACCCCCCCTCCCCCCAGGTTTTGTGGTCGTCCTTATGTGTCATGACGATCACTAGAAGGTGAAAGGTTTCTTGCTTAGGCGTGGCTCGTGGGGTTTCGTTCCACATTTAGTGTGTAGTGGTGGCGTTTCCACATTTAGTGCGTAGTGGCAGCGCTGCACACACTGTGGCCACGTGGCGTGTCCTGAGTGGTGGATCATAATGCTTTACTTCTAGTGCCTCTTAGGTTTCCCGCTGTTTTTTTTTTAGTTTTCTGTGCTTAGTTTTTAAACTCCCTTCCTTTTCTCTTTCTTCTTCACTTTTCATCTTTCCTACGCTGTTGTTACTCTGCGATTTCTTTCTTCTCCAAGCTACTTTCCTTGCAATTGTCTGCATTGTTCCTTTTTTTGGGGTTGCGTTTCTGAGGTACGGTTTCTTCTTTCTCTTTTTGTTCTTCCTACCACAGTAATTTCGCAAAGGTTTCTGATCCTTCCCCTTTCTTTTTTCTGTGTTTTGGGTTTTCTTAGGAGCATACCCCTCTTCTATTGCTTTTTGAGTTCCATGCTTAGTAGTTCTGAGGTTAAGGCACTTTGTCCCTTTGTTTCTTTCCTTTTTGCGCATTTAGGGGCTTCTCTGAGAATTTCTCGCAATTTATGCCCTTTAGTTAAGGATTTTGTGTGTGGGGGAAATAGCTTAAGTTTAGTGTTAACCGATATGTTCCCTTTACTCCGTCAATCCGTTGATTGGTTTGAGGACCTAGTGGGTGATCAAAGAGCTATGTCGGAGGTAAGGTCCAGTGAGTTAGAGATAGGGTTGTCATCTAGTGACGACCCTGTGGAGGAAGATATCGCGGTCTCTACTCCGAGAATGGTTAGGGCTTTTTTTGCTCTGGAAGAGGAGTGTGGCCTGGATGCTGAAATTCTTTCTAGATTTAGGGATCGGTTTCGGTTTCCTGAGAGGGTTAGGATCCGTCTTCCTCGCAAAAAGGAATGAGCTTGCCACTTTTCGCCAGAAGAGGTGTGTTTCTATGAGGCTACTTTCTAGAGCGAGCTTAGATTTCCCGTCCACCCCTTTATCATGGAGCTCCTAAATCACTTCAATATTGCTCCTGAGCAACTTATGCCCAATTCGTGGAGGATCGTAGTTAGCTATATGGAGATTTGGTCGGTGTCCATAGAGGGGGATATGATTAGGGTGGACGAATTCACCTATTTGTACTATCTGAAGGAATCCAAGGAATACGAGTACTACGAGCTTGTGCCCTGGGACAGGAAGGCTAGGATCATCACTAACCTACCCTCATCCTTCAGATACTAGAAGTCCCGGTTTTTCTTTGTGTCCGGGGATGATTGGGAGACCATTCCCGATGAAGTTTGGGGCGACGTCCCTAGGTTACTCCGTCGATGAAGAGCCCTGAGTCTAGGTGCGTCATTTCTCTGCAAGTCCTTTTGTTGTCTTTAATATGCTCCCTCTTCTGTGTTTTTCTTTCTTTTTCATCATCACTAACTTTCTTGTTAGTTGTGTGCAGTTACGAAGCGTCCAAGGCTCAAAAGCAAGTATAAGGGTCGCGTGGAGGCAGTTGTGAAGTATGCGAAAACTATAGACGACTTTGACGACCTGGTTAACCCGTGAACTTTGGCTCGTCACTGTCTTGGTCTAAAACCTTCCACCTTTGCTCTTCGAGCCATAGCAATTGAAAAGAAAAGTAAGTGCTATCATACTTCGTGGTCCTTCCCTTTTCCTTTTCTTTTCTTTTTTTTTTTTCCTTTTTTTTTAACGTGCTTTTCTTCTTTTCCATACAGATGATGACCTAATTTAACCAAGACATGTACGCCAAAATGAGGGCAAAGAAGAACGAGCCTCTTTTTGCCCTTGGGAAGAGGGTGGTTCGTGTTGTGGATCAAGGGAGTCTAGCTGTTCCTGCCACCACCGTCACTGGACCAATGAGGGTAGCTTCTCTGCCTACTTTAGTGGAAGAATTCACGCCATGCACAAAGAAGGCTCACGTGGCGGACAAAGGGAAAGAGAAGGTCTCTTCACGATCGTCTAGCATTTGGAATGACGCTAATCTTGCACAAATGAGGGTATAGGAAGTTTTTACGAATGATGAGCTCAAGGCCTTTTTTGGGGTGCCACCCAACAAAATAATGGGTCGTCATGTCCACAAACTCGTTCAAGTAACATGCTCGTCCAACTTGCCCTTTGTTTTCTTTTCTTTTCTTTTTTTTTCTTTTTTTTTTTTTAAAGTTGGATCTTCCTTCCAGGTTCTAGGGAAAACTATTCACATAACTTTGGAGTACTTGAGCCAGGAGGCTAGGGCTTTGTCCACGGAGTCCAAGGCTGAGGGTCTGGAGGTGGAGCTTTCGAAGTTAAGGAAGGACCATATCGTGGCCATGGACAATGCCAATTCTGCTAAAGAAAAGGCAAAGGTTGTGTCTGACGACTTAAGGGCGAAGAGGCAGCTAACCCTAGAAAAGGACGAGTAGCTCTAGGCTGCGAAGGAAAGGGTGAAGATGATCGCTGTCAAGTTCGTCAAGGCCTTCCAACAGACTGATGAGTACAATACCGTGCTCTTCAGATGGTACTACAAAGGCTTTGAACTCTTGCGGTGCTACCTTGTCAAGCACCCTGCCGTGGACTTAGAGGACTTGGACTTTGAAGCCATGGATAAAGAGATGGCCACAGACGAGGCTACCCAGGCGTCTCAAGCTGCCCAAGCTACAATCGTTGCTCTTGAGGGAAGTACTCCAGATCCTGTTGAGGCTGACGGTGGAAAGGCCGGTGTTTAGCCCTATAAACACTTAAGTTTTTCTTTTTTTTCTTTTTTTTTTTTGGTGCCCAGTGTGTTTTTGGGCCTTTTATTTCACTGCTAGAACAGTATATTTTGCCCAATGGTCCTGGGTCTTTAATTCTAATGTTGGAACAATATCGGTTTCCTGGTGTTTTTAGGCTTTTAATTCTATTGACTACCTTATGTTTTACCTGTTTTACTTTCCTGCATTGTTGTGCCTGATATTTTTTGTCTGTATATGATTTCTATCTACCTCGTTGCTTGTTTACCCTTAGCTTGGGGCCTTGGCTGACTAGGAAATGACTTGCATCCGTCAGTAGTTTATATCCATCGTTAGTAATTTATATCCATCTAGGCGGAGTCTTGTTACTTAGCCAATTTTTGGTGACTTACACCCATTTAAGGGATCTTGTTATTTAGATTCATCAGTAACTTACATTCGTCTAGGCAGAATCTTGTTACTTAGCCAATTTTTGGTTGACTTACACCCATTTAAGGGATCTTGTTATTTGGATTCATCAATAACTTACATTTGTCTAGGCGGAATCTTGTTACTTAGCCAATTTTTGGTTGACTTACACCCATTTAAGGGATTTGTCATTTTGGCTTTGTCAGTAACTTACACCCGTCTAGGCGGAATCTTGTTACTTAGCCAATTTTTGGTTGACTTACACCCATTTAAAGGATCTTGTCATTTTGGGTTCGTCAGTAACTTACATCCGTTTAGGTGGAATCTTATTACTTAGCCAATTTTTGGGTTTTAGGCTTCTAGATTTGTTTGCATTATATTTGACCATTGGCTGAATAGTTCTTTTATTGCTTTCAAATACGAGTACAATTGTCTATTACATCTATTAATGGTACTTCTTCAAATGCTCAATGTTCCATGGTCGTGGCAGCTTCTTCTCGTCTAAGGTCTCCAGGTAATAGCTGTCTTGTCTAGAGTAATGGGTGACCCTATAGGGCCCTTTCTAGGTTGGGCCAAGTTTCCTTGGACCGGATCTTTGGTTGTCAGGGTGAGTTTGCGCAGGACAAGGTTTGAGTCATCTGAGCTTCACTCTCTTGTTGTAGTATTCGGCCATCTTTTGCTAATACTTTGCCATCCTATGAGAAGCTCCTTCTCTAACTTCATCCAAGCAATTCAGATTGACCTTCAACTGATCGTCGTTGTTTTCTTCGTGGAAAACCTCTCGTCTGACGCTGGTGATTTCTACTTTGATCGGGATTATTACCTCAGTGCCATAGGTGAGTCCGAAGGGGATTTCTCCTGTCGGGGTTCTTGTTGTAGTCCTATTCGCCCACAGGACATTGGGTAATTCCTTCGGCCAAGCACCTTTAGCATCGTCCAACCGAGCTTTGATGATCTTGAGCAGTGTCTGATTCATCACTTATGTCTATCCGTTCGCTTGTGGGTGTCCCAGGGATGAGAATTGGTTCTTGATCCCTAGACTTGAACAAAAGTCCCTGAAGCCTTGACTGTCAAATTGCCACCCGTTGTTTAACACGATCATCCGTGGTATCCCGAATCTGCAAATTATGTTCTTCCATACGAAGTTCTAGATCTTTGCCTCCATGATGGTTGATAATGCTTTTGCTTCAACCCATTTTGTGAAATAGTCAATAGCGACTAGTAAAAATTTTACTTGTCTCTTACCTTGGGGTAATAGGCAAACGATGTGAATTTCCCACTATGCAAACGGCTATGGGGAGGCTATCGGCATCTATCTCTCTGCTAGGAGGCACTGAACATTTCGAAACTTTTGGCATTTGTCGCATTTCTTGATGAACTCCCTTGCATCGATCTGCAAAGTAGGCAAGAAGTAACCTGTTCTGATCACTTTGCCTACCAAGGATCTTAGGCCTGCATGGTCACTACAAATCCCTTCATGGATCTCTTCTAGAATGTATTTGGCTTCCTCCTCGTCAACACACTTCAGATAAGGCATGGAAAAGGCTCTCTTGTACAGGGTGTCGTTCAAGATCGTGAATCTGACTGCTCTTTTCTTAACTTTCCTAGCCTTTTCGACGTCCTGTGGAAGCCATCTGTCCTGGAGGAAGGACAGGATTGGGGTCATCCAGCTGCTTACACTCTGGATTACAAAGGTGGAGACTTCTTCAACGCCAGGGCATTTCTGGAGTTCCATCTTCAAGTCCATACTCATTGATCCCGCTTCTGATGATGCCTGCTTCGCGATCTCGTCTGCCACTATATTTTGGCTTTTGGGGATCTGTGCGAATTCTACCCGATTAAATTCCTGTGCTAAATGCTTTTTCAACCTGAGGTATTTTTGCATTCTCTCATTCTTTGCTTCATGTTCCTCTTTTATCTGCCTCACTACCAATTTTGAATCACTCTGGAGGAGTAAGTTTTTGGCTTCTAGTGCCTTCCCCACCTTCAGCCCCGTCAGTATTCTTTCGTACTCAGCTTCATTGTTAGTGGCTGGAAACTTTAGCTAAATTATGTATTTAAGCGTCTCTCCTTCTTAGGTGATGATGATGACCCCTAATCCGACTCTTTTTCAGGCTGACGAATCACCGTTTGAACCGTCCATTTTTCTATTTCGTCAAATGCATCGTCCTTGTCTAGGGTGGTGAATTCGGCGATAAAGCCTGCTAATGCCTGTGCCTTAATAACTGTCCTAGGGTGGTACTCAATGTCGAACTGGCTAAGTTCGATTGCCCACTGGACCATCCTTCCTGCCGCCTCGGGCTTGTTTATGGACTTCTTAATGGGTTGGTCAATCATTACCAAGATGGGGTTCGCCTAGAAGTAGGGTCGCAACTTGCGCGAGGCTACAATTAATGTGAATTCAATCTTCTCGATTTGTGGGTACTTGGCTTCTGCCCCTTGGAAGGCTTGACTGATGTAGTAAACTAGGAGCTGCGTCTTGTCCTCTTCCTGAATCAAGGTTGTGCTCACAACTGTAGCTGACATTGCCAAATATAAATACAGGTTTTCTCCCTCCTTGGATGGACTCAGAAGGGGTGGATTGCTTAGGTAGTGATTGAGTTCTTGGAAAGCTTTCTCACGTTCATCAGTTTAAGAGAAGGCCTGCTTCAGTGCCTTGAAGAAGTGCAAGCATTTGTCTGTTACTTTAGAGACGAACCTGTTGAGTGCTGCTATCCTTTCTGTGAGTTTCTGGACTTTCTTCACGGTCTTGGATGACGTCAAGTATGGCTCGAACCTTCTTTGGGTTTGCTTCTATCCCTCTTTGGAATACCATAAATCCTAAGAACTTTCCTGACACTACTCCAAAGGTGCACTTACTGGGGTTCAACTTCATTTGATACTGCCTGAGTGTGGTGAACGTCTCTTGGAGATCATCTAGGTAAGTAGACTCTTCCTTACTCTTGATGAGCATGTCATCCACATACACTTCCATGTTCCTCCAGATTTTCTTGCTGAACATTTTGTTTACTAACCTCTGGTAGGTTGCTCCTATGTTCTTTAGTCTGAAGGGCATTACCTTGTAGCAGTAGAGCCCTTGGCTCGTGATGAAGGCAGTTTTTTCCTGGTCCTTTTCTACCATTTTTATTTGATTGTATCCCGAGAATGCATCCATGAACGTTAGTAGCTTATATCCTGCTATGGAATCCACCAGCTGATCTATCCTTAGCAGAGGGAAACTGTCCTTCGGGCAGGCTTTGTTTAAGTCCGTGAAGTCTATGCACATCCTCCATTTCCCATTTGCTTTCTTTACCAGGACGACATTGGCGAGCCAATCTGGGTAGTAGACCTCCTGAATAAAGTTAGTTGCTAACAGCTTGTTGACCTCGTCTGTGATAGCTTGGTTCCGTTCTAGAGTAAAGACTTGTCGTCTTTGCTAGACGAGCTTTTTCTCGGGGTCCACATTCAGCCTATGTTGGATGACCTTTGTGGATATGTCTGGCATGTCCTTATGGCTCCATGCAAAGATGTTCAAGTTCTCTTTGAGGAATTGGACTAGTCTCGTCCTCATCTCAGGACTTAGGGTCGTCCCTATCCTAGTTGTCTTTGTTGGTTCTCCATCTACCAACTCTACAGTCTCTAGGGCTTCCACATTCTCTTCTTCTTTCTCCTCGATCATCTATGTATGGTTTTTCTTTGCAGCTAACACTGCTTGGTAGCATTCCCTGGTCAACACTTGATCTCCTTTTACCTTGCATACACCATTTTCTATTGGGAATTTTACCTTCAGGTAATAGGTGGATGTGGCTGCCTTCCAACGATTGAGCGTGGGCCTCATGATGATCACATTGTAAGAGAAGGGACAGTCTACTACCAGGAAGTCTAGCTGATAAGTTAATTATTTCGAGTAAGCCCCTATTATAACCGTCAGTGTCACTATGCCCTTGGGATACACTCTGTCTCCACTGAAACTGACAAGTGGGCAGTCAAAGGGATGCAGCCTTTTAGGGACCACCTTCAACTATTGAAAAGCGGAAAGGTGGATGATGTCCGCGGAGCTGCTGTTGTCTACAAGGATTCTCCTGGTATTGAACTCTTCTATCATAAGCATGATAACTAGGGGATCGTCATGCGGCTGCTTCACTCCTCTGGCATCTTCTTCTGAGAACATGATATCCCTGTCTGTCTGTCTTTGCTTCAGGGGTGGTATCCTATGGATGCTGTTCACCTGCCTCTGTTATGACTTCTTGAGGGATTTGAACAACCCCCTGTGGATGATCCTCCTATGATCATCTTTATTTCTCCTATTGCACTATACTGACGATGTGGCTTGTGGTCTTTGTCTCTTGAAGAGGCTTCGGGCTTGTCCCTGCTATTGTTCCTGGGCCTATTAGAATCTCTCTTCTTTACAAATTTTTGCAACTTCCATTTTCATATGAGTTCCTCTATCTGCTCCTTCAGGTCTCTGCAGTCTTCTGTGTAATGGCCATGATCTTTATGGAAATGGCAGTATTTCCTCTTGTCACGAACATTGGGTGACGAATGTAGTGGCCTTGGCCACTTGAGGTAGTACTCATATTTAATCTGTGCCAAAATTTTATCAACATGCATAATTAAAGGAGTGAATCTTACCATCCCAGGAGTTTTATCATCTTTCCTTTTGTTCATATCAGCATTTTGACGATCTGTTCGCTCCCTTTTTCGTCCTCTTCGATCATCTCCCTTTCTTTCCCTCTCATTAGGCATTTCTACCTTTTTGATTGCTTTTAGGGCATCCTCAGCATTCATGTACTTCTGTGCCTTCAGGAGCATTTCTGTCATCGTCCGTGGGGGATTCTTCGTGAGCGAGACCACGAATTCCCTGGACTTCAACCCGGCTTTAAAGGCCGTCAGCTGCATTTTGTCATCCGCTTCGTCCACCTCTAAAGTTTCTCGGGTGAAATGCTTCACGTACGACCTCAGGGTCTTCTTTTCTCATTGTTTAATTGTAAGTAGGTGGTCTGCCACCTTTTTTGGGTGTTGTCCTTCGATGAAGTGGCGTAAGAAGGAGCTGCTCAGTTGCTCGAAGTTATTGATGGACAAAGTTGGTAACTTCATGAACCACTCCCTTGCAACTTCTTTTGAGGTTAGTTGGGAAGGAGCGGTATAATATCTCGTCAGGGGGCTGTTGAATATCCAGAGTTGTCTTAAAGGTGTTAAGGTGATCCAAAGGATCCTTCAACCCATCAAATGGCTCGAGCTGTGGTAGGCGAAACTTTGAGGGCACTAGGCACTCCAGGACTGTTGTGGTGAATGGTGAATCTTTCCTTCTAACCATACGATCTAAGCTTTGGTCTGTTTTTTCCTTGATTGCATTCCTCAGCTCGTCCATCTCCTTTCTCATTTCCCTGAGAAGGTCTGAGCTCGGTTCTTGTGGAGTGGCAGGTCGTTGGTGTTCATCCCTTCTTTGGTTGTCCCTATCGTCATCCCGGTTGGTCCCGGACCGGTCCTCCTCTTCTTGCTGCAGCTGCAATCTTATTTCTTGGTTTTGTTGGGTAAGCTCTTCCACGTTGGCTATGAGTGTCTGGATTTGCAGAGCTAATGCTGTAGAATCTTGGGGAGTGTTGGGCTCCATCTAGACTTATGAGTTGAATGGAACTACATTCTCTAACCCAGGTACAAAAATATCGTCCCCATAGATGGCGCCAAACTGATGATGTAGAAATTGTCAATCAAGTAGACTCGTCTAGATGAGTCAGCAACCTCATCAACTGTGCCTACAATCATCGTTAAGGACCTTCCTTAGGTGGTCACCGGTGTGGTGCCTACCACAAAGTCTCCGATGATAAAGTCAGTGTGTGAAGGCTTTTTCAGAAAATATTAGAGCAATAGCGTATTGGAATATCAGAATGTGTACCTTTTTTGGTCTTGGAGGGTGCTTATATATGGCTTCATTGCTCCTAGCCGTTGTGGCCTTAGTGCCTCTTTGTAATGCCTCTAGGCTTAATGATGTAGGTTTTGATGAGCTTCCAATGGTATGATAGCTTGTCTTGTAACTACCCGGGGCATTAAATCCTTCATTGAATGGCTTGTCTTACTTCGTCCATGACGTGGCAGGACGGACGTAGGCGATTTATATTATCGTTTCGACAAGAAGGTTCGTTGGTCCCATCAGGTACCATACTACCATTACTAATGATGATAAATAAGGCCATCAAATATAGGACTTGTTGTTTTAGAAGAACTCCCACATAAAAAGAAGAATTAATTTTTCTTTATTTCTTGCTTTCCAATTCTAAAACCATTTGTTTTAATTAAAGAGTATTTTAAAATTCAGTATGAATTTTGCTCCTTTTTTTTTTTTTTTTCGTTTTCAACGGGTTGTGGAGAGATTTGTCGTTGCAAGTCTTTTGGTGCTTTATAAACCTTGCATTGTTATTCTAAATTTATCACTTATGTAAGGGGGTTGTCACTTTTTTTTTTCAAATCTCATGGGAGGTAAGTATTTTTTTTTTTTCCTTTAGGTTTATGGTGGAGAAGAAGTGACAATAAGAACTTGATTGAGAACTTCAGGCTACAAAGAAATAGAGAAATGACCAAGTGAAATTTGCAATTTTTTTGTGTTTCATATTTAATACTTTATATTTATATTTGGATATATAATTAAAGAAATGCTAAGATGACTAAAAGCGTAAACCAAATTGTAAGACCATTTTGAAATGGGGATGAAAACAATATCAATTTTTTGGTTAGATTGGTGGCACCAATATGTTGTTTTATATGCCAAATAGGGGAGTAGCCAGGATTTTTGTTTGGGGAGAGGGGGGGGGGTGTTCAAATTGTGATACCATTATATAAGTCAAGATAAATTATTACACACATGTAGGTTTGTCCATGGGTCAAGTTGGGTTTGTGCTCAATTCAGACTCGACTCGATCACTTTGGATGAGGAAGACTGGAACACAACACTGATCCATGAAGGGATGTCAGTTCAAACTGCTCGTGTCTTGTTAGGTGGCAGTCAGATGTCAATTAGAGTTGGCTAAAAGGCGAAGAGAGTAAATTTCGTCGGATCTGTGAAGATCTTGTCAAACCTGTTCGAGAAACCCTCAAATCTGATCAGAATGGTGGCAATATTGATGAAATTTGACTGGGATTTCGTGGAAGACTGCAAAGAAACCCTTATATCGGCGGAGAATGACGAAGTTTAATAGTAGAGATCAGTCAAATCGCTTTGAATCAATTTTGCTTGCAATGACTCGTCACTCGACCTAGAAGCTGTCTAGTTTCAAAGGATAGGACCAAAATTGATTGCTTCATCGAGCAAATCAGTTGGGTTCTGGATTAGGCCCAATCGATTCCATCAATTTGTTAGTTGCTGATCAGTTCTGAACAGCATTACACACATGTATGTGTTATATATATCAATGACTCATCACTCGACCTAGAAGCTGTCCAGTTTCAAAGGATAGGACCACAATTGATCGCTGCATTGAGCGAATCAGTCAAGTTTTGGATCAGGTTTGGTTGATTCCATCAATTTGTCCATTGCCGATCGGTTTTGGACAGCGTTACACACATGTATGTGTTAAATATATCAACGACTCGTCACTCGACCCAGAACTTGTCTAGTTTCAAAGGATAGGACCATAATTGATCGTTGATTGAGCGAATAAGTCGAGTTTTGGATCAACCCCGGTCAATTCCATCAATTTTTCAGTTACCGATTGGCTCTAGACAGCATTACGCACATGTATGTGTTATATATATCAATGACTCTTCACTATACCTGGAAGCTATCTAGTTTCAAAGGATAGGACCATAATTGATCACTGCATTGAGCGAATTAGTCGAGTTTTGGATTAGGCCCGATCGATTCCATCAATTTGTCAATTGCCAATCAGTTTGAACAGCGTTACACACATGTATGTGTTATATATAATCCTACAACTAGTGGGATACACAAAACTATGGCAAGTGGCACAACCTATCTATTTTGAATGATATAGACAAATAATTCCACATGGCAAATTGCAATTTGTCCATAACATAACACATTTGATATGTGCCAATACATTTAATTATAGAATAAATTAATGGTACGTTACAAATATTTTGTATTTAATACTCTTAAAAGGTGATTTTTTTTTTTAGGAAGAAAAGGTGAAGATGAATGTATATATTATTTACATTTTTTGTGTGCTAAGTATTCACATTTGACGATTTGATAAATTTTTTTTATTTTTTTTTTTATACAAGATAGAATTCTACTCTAACCTAATCTAAGTGTATATGTGTGTGAAACTCCCTCCTGGAGACTTGAACCCCGGCCTTTGCCCCCCACACTCCACAAGCACTTGTACTTGTGGAGTGACCATCGCACCAAGGGTGTGCGGTGGATGATTTGATAATTATTATAAAAAAAAAACACTTATGTTTAAACTCCATAAAAATTGGAGTCTAAATCTTCTGTCCCACTTTTCCTGCTCTACTATATACTCCACAAATAAAAATATGTCACATGTTTATCTAATTTATTAAATGCTAAATTTATGCCTTTTATTATTTCAATTACCTAAATATGATGAGTTATTTATTTATTTATTTTAGGAAATTGAAATAATAAAAGGCATAAATTTAGCATTTAATAAATTAGATGGATATGTGGCATATTTTTATTTGTGGAGTATATAGTGGAGCAAGAATAGTGGAATAGAAGATTTAGACTAAAAAAATTGCATTAAATCTTTTTTTTTTTAAATATCTTTTAAATTTTATTTTGTGGGCATCTAATTATATATATATTATAAAAGTTGGATCATTGCAACCAGTAGATGTTTACAGTGATGACATATGTCCTTTTGTAAAAAAATAAAAATAAAACAATGACACATGTTAAAACTTCTCTATTCATTCTCATTGTTATTTGCATTATTACTTATTATTATTACCACCAATTAGATGAGATCGAATATCCCATTATGAAAAGTATTTATTAGCATCTTATAGTATATTATAAATTTTCAATTACACAATAATGTAATTACTCATGGACTTGAGAGTAGACCTTTGGATTGTAACCCATTAGTTACCGGATGATTATACAATGTTGCCCTATTATTAAATGCAATAACCATAAAAATAAGTGGCATGTCTTTTGGCGCACTTCTTTTTTTTTTTTTTTGGTTGAGAAAAAGATCAGCATAGATTTTATTCAACTAGTTGGTAAATCAGCCATAATAAGTGGAAACAAGATGTAAGGAATAACCTCCATCCAAACTAATAAAGGTAATGAAAATTTTGCTCTCTTAGCTAAGACACGTGCTACTACATTACATTGCCGATAAACACGATAAAAAGAATAACTCTATAAAAGTTTACATAAGAAAAAATATATTTGATCAAAGTTATCACCATGCTTGAGAAAGTTTACAGCTATTTCAGAGTCGCCTTCAAAGATAAATTGGCGAATACCAAGTTCCTGAACAAACTGTGTAGCACCTAGCAGGTCTAGCTGGTAAAAGTTCCAGGATAACGAGGAATTATTAGCCACAACGGAGGACCAGGTGGATATACTGATGTGGTCCTCCCAGCCAATGGCGGTCTGCCATTTGGACATCTAGTTGATGTCAGTTTTAACCACACAAAATACAAACTTAACTCTAGTTTGGATTAATCTAACAAACAAATTTCAAAACTATAATTTGGCTCGTCTCAAAATTGACTCTCTCTCTCCCTCTCTGTTTCCTCTGTTCATCTCCCAAAACACAAATTTACATCCTCTCTCTCATAGATTGAAACCCAAGAAGTATGGCTGTGGAACATCGGAGTGAAGAACGCCGCAACCTTCACTGCTGTGAGGTATCATTCGGCGAAACCGATCTGTCGATTGGTTTTGGTATTGAATTGGTAGTGAGGATTTTAGAGGAGAGATGGGCTTCGGGTTCTTTGCCGAACTTCTGGGAGTCTGAGACAGCACCCATGCCCACTTTTATCTTAACAATGACTGTCACAATGAGACGAATGTAAAATGCGAAAATTTTCTTTTTTATTGTCAAGATTATTTTTTTCGTTAGCTTTTTTTTTAAAAGATTATTTTAATGTTGGCTTTGATTTGATTTTTTTTTGTTTCTTTAGATTTCTAGAAGCTGAAAAAGCAAACTCACAAGAAACTCTAATGTGAAGTATGAAATTGGACTTATTGGTACAATTGCTGTTCAAATAGCTATCTTTCTTTGAAGATTGAAAACATGAGTTCAATCTGAAATAGGTTGATGGGTATCGTTGAAATAGAACCCATATGTTGTGAATTTTTAACACTGAAATGGAACCCACGTGTTGTGAATTTGCTCAAAATTTATGTTGTTATTCTTAGCCTCAATTATGGAAATGGTGGTGCTGGTGTACCAAGTTCAAGAGAGTAGGAGAGGTGTTTGCTGCTTTGTCTAAGAGAGTGGGTCAAGGTGCCACTGAAGAAATTCAGGATTTGTAGTGACAGTGGCTGCACCATTTGAAGATTGGCCAGTGATAGATTGTGGGAGAGCAGGTTTGGTTCCATCAAGAAAGCCAAAGAGATGAAGACCTTTAATGTAAAGAACAATCTGAGCTTTCCAAAGAAGATGGTTGTCTCGGGTTAATTTGATTGTAGTATTGTGGTGAAGGTTGATGAGGTTGTGAGAGGATAGACTGGTTGTGGCAATGGTGTTGGCAGAGGCAGAAGAAGAAGAGCTGGCCATAGGGATTGACATTAGTCACAAAAAGCTCTGATACCATGTGAAGTCAAATAGTAAATTGATATTGTGCTGCCTTACCAAATACGATGAAGGCTCTTTGTATTTATAAACTAATCATTTACAGAGTTTGTGTTTTGACATATGTACATGAAGAGTTTGAATTCAAATATACAAAAAGTAAAATGTTATCTATGAGCTGAGTTGTTGTAATATTGGCTGTTATCCTCTAACTGTGTAATCTTACTATTTGAACTTTGAATGGCGAGGTAATCTTGTCCTTAACAGGCTGGAACAAAGTCTACAGGTTTTTGGGCTGCTCTGCATTGTTTGATGGAGTAGAAATGTTAGTTTCAGACATTTAGATGTGGGATATGAAGATGCTGGATTAGTGAATGCTTCGCAGATGGGGAAAATTACTCTGCTGAGGCAGGATTAGTAGAGGATGATATTTCCTTTCATGTATTGTGAAAAACTTTTAACTATCTAACTCATGCGCTTATAAAATTTTCTTATCCAAAGGAGGAGCTTGAGTAGGGAATTAGAGGAATGATCTTTCTTTTAATTACCCATTGTACAAATTGTATTTCTCAATAAAACAAATCTACTGTTTGCAATAGAAAACAAAAATTTATATCTCAAATCATTCTTGAAGTCTACAATTTGTGTCAACTTGTATATGTGATAAATTAACAAGAGAAAGACCAGATTTCATAAATAATCTAAATCTGAAAATGTTCAGCACAAAATAGGGAAGGGCATGAACAAAAACAGCAAGTTACTATAGGAGAGTGAAAACCACCATGAATACATAAAGATATAGAGATTATAACATAAAAAGATTTTCAAATAGATTGAGACAAGTTTCAGGGGCTAAAAATTCGTAGTTTGTCAAATTTATGGAAATAGAATTTCTAAGATCCTCCTTGTTACAACTTGCCGGGGCAATGCAATATTAGGAGGACAGTGGCAATACCAGTAGCAGCTTACTAATTGGTAGCTAGAAGAAATTGATGGTGTGTAATAGATCTAGCAAATTCTACAGTATCTCAAACACTCTAAGACCATATAATCTAATATACATCTACCTAGTAACCTAATAATCTAGCATGAATAACCACTAAATCATTACTCTTTCATAGTTTGAGCATTGGTACATCAAGGGTAATAATCCAATTGTCCACACCACAAGTTCAAGGGAAAAAAAAACTTATAAACAACATTTGAAGTAAAAATAATATTTATTAGTATTGGTTATATACAATCGAATAACAACTCAACAATGTTGAAGTATTCAATTTCTCCATTACAAAAGAAAATGTAGAAAAAGGAATGTAAGTTAACATTTCTTATAATTGGCCTATCTTCATTGCCTTTGTTAACGTGTATAATATTGTGGGCTTTAGGCCCAGTTAGATTACTTGTATAGCACACAGTCTTGTACTACACTCTTGCTTGTATCGTACACATATTTACTTGTACTGCACTCATATGCCTCCTATATAAAGGCATCCATGTATATTCTTTGATTAAGAAATACAATACAATAGCATTCAGTATTTCTAAGATGGTATCATAGCCACTGCTCTGACCCTTTTCTTAGCAGTCTTGTCTTTATTGGTGTTACTCCATTCTCAACTACGCTTCCGCCGTCACAACAGTCGCTGCAGCCTTTTGCTGTTGAACCTCTGACGTCTTCCAGCCGTTGTCTTTGGGTTTCGGACCTGTAGTCACTGCCGTTGAGGAGTCCTACACCGTATAGACCACTGCACGTACCGTCACTGCCGTGAAAGATTGCTCCGATCACATTTCTATAGGTATCACTAAGATCGTCTTCCTTCGATCTACAGGGTGGTGGAAGCCTCGCAGCCATCAGAGTCGCCACGCGCCCTCACACGCCATATGCGCCGTCTTTAGCTTCAAGCTGACGTCACCCGTGACGTCATTAGTGCCACGTCAGCCCTAGCTTACGTCAACATCCAATCATCTGCTGACATCAGCGCCACGTCATGCTGCTGACGTCATCTCCACTGACCGTTGACTGTGTTGACTTTGATCGTTGACTGCATTTGACCGTTGACTTTTTCAGGGTTGACTCTTTTAGTCCAAGTTCTCCTTACCCAGTTTTTCGCGTAGATTTCATTTTTGCAGTCTGTTTTTGCATATTGTGTCTCTAAATGGATAAAAAGGATGTTTTTCTTCCTTGCCCCATCAATATTATATTGGAGGGGAATAGGAATTACTTATCTTAGTCTCAAGCTATACGCAGTTTTCTTAAGGGTCGCATGCTCTGGCATTATTGTACCGGTGCAATCACTATTCCTGTCAAAGGGGCAAGTGAAGAAGATGTTGTCTTCCTTAATCGCTTGATTGAATGGGACAATCACAACCACATGATCCTCACATGGATTCGGAACACTTCCATTCCCTCCATCGCTAATCTATTGAACAACTTTGATGATGCAAAATCAGCATGGGATATGTTGGCCAAAAGGTACTCCATTACTCACGGATCCATAAAATATCAGTTAGTGGTTGAACTGCATCAACTCAGGCAAGAACCAGGGCAATCCATCAATGACTACTATGATCAGCTTCACTTCATTTGGGACCAAATTGACCTTTCTGATCCAACTTGGGCAGGCTCAAAGGATGTTCAGCAATATGCAACCATTAGAGATGAATTTCGTCTCTATGAATTCCTGATGTCATTGCACAAGGACTTTGAGCCCATTCGAGGTCAGCTTCTTAATCGTAGTCCTTCTCCCTCTCTTGATATCACTATAAATGAGTTGGTTAGAGAAGAAGCTCGTCTTGCAACACTTCAAGCTCAGAATAAGCTGAATCTTCTGGCTATTACTCCTTCTGCTCCTCCTATAGAGCAACCTCAGCAATCAGGTGATTCCTTTGGCTCTAGCAATCATCGCAAGCAGACCAACAAAAAGTTCTGCAACTATTGCAAGCGTCCTGGCCACACCATTGAGACTTGTTACCGTCGCAACAAATCTACTGCTGTTGTTGCTAATATTGAGCCTACTCCACCGATGCCTTCCATTTCAGTTGAGTTCCAGTCTTCTGGATCCACTATCAACCTCTCCCCCAGTGAACTACAGGATATCATAGCTCAGGCTGTTCGTATGGCTGGTAATGCATCTCTTTCCACTACTCTCTCAGTTCTACCCAGTAAGTCTCAAACTTGGCTTTTTGATTCTGACTGTTGCAATCACATGACACCTCACTCATTCTTATTCTCAAAACTTGTCCCTGCACCAAATCCTCTTAATATTCATATAGCTGATGGTTCCACCATGTATGGGAATAGTCTAGGTTTTGTTTCAACCTCCAACCTCTCTGTTCCTGGGATCTTTCATGTACCTGATCTATCCTATAATTTGTGCTCTGTGGGACAATTAGCTTAACTAGGATATCGCCTTATTTTTTACTATTCTAGGTGTATTGTGTAGGATCCGAGGATGGGGCAAGAGCTTGGGACTGGTCCTAGAGTTGGGCGTATGTTTCTCGTGGACAATCTTCATCTTTCACCTGTTGCTCCTGTTTCTATTGCTGTTGCAACTGCTGCAGTTTCCTCCTTACCCTCTCTCGCACTTTGGCATTCTTGTCTTGGTCATGCCCCATCTTCTCGAGTACAACAGTTAGCTTCTCAGGGTCTATTGGGTTCTGTGTCCAAAGACAATTTTGATTGTACTTCTTGCCAGTTAGGAAAACAGCCAGTTTTACCTTTCAATAATAGTGACTCTATCTCTAATAGTATTTTTGGGTTAATTCATTCTGATGTTTGGGGAACTTCTCCTGTTACTAATATTGGTGGATCTCGATATTTTATTATTTTTATTGATGATTATTCTTGTTATAGTTGGATTTTTCCTATGAAATCTTGTTCTGAAATCTTACCAATATACAGTGACTTTGCAAAATGGTTGAAACACAATTCTCCAAACGTATCAAAACCTTTCGATCTGATAATGCTCTTGAATATACTCAATATGCTTTTCAAGTTCTGTGACATTCCTATGGCGCTGTACATCATCTAACTTGTCCAGGTACCTCTCAGCAAAATGGTCGAGCCGAAAGAAAACTTCGTCATATTCTTGACACTGTTCGTGCTCTTATTCTTTCTGCCAAAGTTTCTGCCCCATTTTGGGGTGAAGCCGCTCTTCATGCTATTAATCGCCTTCCAAACGGTGTCATCCATAATCAGACTCCGTATGAGCGTCTTTTTGGGTCACCCCCTGACTATCATTACCTTCGCTCCTTCAGATTTGCTTGTTTTGTTCTCCTTCAACCTCATGAGCACAACCAACTTGAGCCTCGATCTAGACTTTGTTGTTTCCTTGGTTATGGCGAAACTCAAAAAGGATATCGATGTTATGATCCTGTCTCTCATCGTCTCCGTGTTTCCCGTAATGTTGTCTTTTGGGAACACCGCTTATTTGTTAACTCTCTCATTTTTCGTTCTTCCCTGACTAACTCCTCTGTTTTAGAAATATTTTTAGATGAGTCTTATGTTCCTTCTACAAATAATCTTGATCCTCATTTGGACTTCTCTCCAGATATTTTTGATGCTTCTCCTAGACAAGTTGAAGATGAACAGGTTGATGACGAGCTACCCCCACCTTGAGACTGGGTCCCCCGCTCCTACTCTACCTGAAGATCCTCCACAAGACATTCCACCTCGCCACTCAACTCGGGTAAGATCCATTTCTGCACATTTACTTGACTATCATTGTTACACTACCCTTGCTACACTCCACGAGCCTCAAACCTTTCGTGAGGCCTCCACTGACCCTTTATGATAGATTGCAATGAAAGAGGAACTTGATGCATTAACAAAAAACCATACTTGGGATCTGGTTACTCTCCCTCCTAGACAGTCTGTGGTTGGTTGTAAGTGGATCTATAAGATCAAGACTCGCTCTGATGGGTCCATTAAGCGCTACAAGGCTCGTCTGGTTGCAAAAGGTTTTACACAAGAGTATGGGATTGATTATGAAGAGACTTTTGCCCCAGTTGCTCGTATCTCCTCTGTTCGTGCCCTCCTAACTGTTGCCACTGCTAGTAAATGAGACATTTTTCAGATAGATGTTAAAAATGCCTTCCTTAATGGGGATCTGAACGAAGAAGTCTATATGCAACCTCCTTTTGGTCTATCTGTTGAATCAAATAAGGTTTGTCGCCTTTGACGTGCACTTTATGGCCTTAAACAAGCTCCAGGAGCTTGGTTTGTCAAGTTCAGCTCCACCATCTTTCGCTTGGGTTACACTACCAGTCCTTATGATTCTGCCTTATTTTTTCGTCGCAATGATAAAGGCACCATTTTGCTTCTCCTATATGTGGATGATATGATCATAACTGGTGATGACCTCAATGACATTCAAGAACTCAAGGATTTTCTCAGTCAACAGTTTGAGATGAAAGATCTTGGACATCTCAGCTATTTCTTGGGTCTTGAAATCACTCGTTCCACCTATGATCTTTATATTACTCAAACCAAGTATGCTTCTGATCTTTTGTGTCGAGCTGGACTCACTGACAGCAAGATCGTTGACACTGCAGTTGAACTTAATGCGCATCTGACACCCTCGGGGGGGAAACCATTGTCTAATCCCTTTCTTTATAGACGATTGGTTGGCATCTTAGTTTATCTCACAGTTACTCATCCAAACATTTCCTATGCTGTTCATCAGGTGAGCCAGTATCTGTCTTCTCCACGATCGACTCACTATACTGCTGTTCTGTGCATTCTTCGATACTTAAAGTGCATTCTCTTCCATGGCATTTTCTACTCGCAGGTCCACTACGGGTTATTGCTTTCTTCTTGGTTCTTCTTTGATTTCTTGGCGAAGTAAGAAACAAACTTTTATGGCCCACTCCAATACTGAAGCAGAATATCGTGCCCTTGCTGATACCATATCTGAACTCCTTTGGTTGCGTTGGCTTTTTAAGGATTTAGGTGTGTCCACATCCTCTGCTACTCCTCTTTATTGTGACAACCAGAGTGCCATTCATATTACTCACAATGATGTCTTCCATGAACGGACTAAACACATCGAGATTGATTGTCATTTTATCTGTTATCATCTTGTCCATGATGCTCTCAAGCTTTTCTCAGTCTCCTCCAAAGATCAACTTGCTGATATCTTCACCAAGTCACATCCTAAGGGACACCTTCGTGATTTGGTTGATAACCTCAAGTTGGTTTCACATCCACCTTGAGTTTGAGGGGGGCTGTTAACATGTATAATATTGTGGGCTTTAGGCCCAGTTAGATTACTTGTATAGCATACAGTCTTGTACTACACTCTTGCTTGTACCACACACATATTTACTTGTACTGCATTCATATGCCTCATATATAAAGGCATCCATGTATATTCTTTGATTAAGAAATACAATACAATAGCATTTAGTATTTCTAACAGCCTTAAAAATACAAAAACATCCATTGTAACTTTTAGGCCTATTTTCAATGTCTCCAACATACAAAAAAAATTCTCGGTAACTTCACTCATCCAATCATTAGTCCAAACTCGATAAATCTTCCAAATTGAATACTCGTCATAAATCTTCCAAGTCAAACTCACTTCAGTCCAGGATTGAGTTGTCTGAAACCATTTGAAAAGTGTTAGGTTCACATTTGTATGTAATTGGCATATCCTATGATAAAACACAATTTACTTGTTTATTATCTTTCATTGTTTTCTACATAATCCACATATCATGTTTATTAAGTGCTTTTAAGAAAGACAAGTATGGAGCCAATCAAAATAGTCAATCCTAGTTTGTGCTATAATTTCTTAGGACTGGTTGTTTTTAGATGGGCTAGTTTATTTGAATATGGGTTCATACATTGTATTCGAGTTATTATTGTATTGGACTTACTCTTGTACTTGAGGTTTTGTCATGGATTGACAAAAGGGGAGATTGTTAGGGTTATGTGTTTTGGTATTGTCAAACCATTCCAAATTATGTGTCTTTTATTAAGTTTTAATGTGTCTTAAAAGTTATAATTGAAGACCAAGTTGAAGACATAAAGTTTGCTCAAGAAAAGATCAAGAAAAATACATTTTCAGTACTTTTTTAGCATGTACCTTGATAGCAGCTCAATACCTCTCGAAAGAAGCTAGAAACTTACTGCCTCTCAACACAAGCTCGATCTATCGAGATTTTGTTCTCGACATAAGCTTGATAGCAGCTTGATCTATCAAGCTTTGCAGATTAGCAAAAATCAGCAACGCGAAAAAGCCTGTAACTTATTCGTTTGAAACCCGAATTGAGATCCGTTTGAACCGGTATTTAAAGGACATCATAAGCCATCCTTTATATGGATTTTAAGAGTGAGAACACTCTGTTTATGTGGCTAGGGTTTTGTAACCAAGTTTTCTCTATTTGACCAAACCAAAGAGTTTCTAAGTAGATCTAAAGATTCCATTGGTGAAGAAGCTAAAGTCATAGCAACCACCACAGACTTGGTACTGTGAGGAAAACCTTCAAGAGGTTCTTAAAGTTAGTTGGAGGTTCCAATTGTGATTGTGGGTAAAGCGTTCATATATTGAAGAGTTTAGAAGTTCTGAAGTGGTAGAAGGTTTCTACTATAAGTTCATCTACTGGAATTGTAGAGTTTAGGGACAAATGTTTTGTACTAGATCCGAAATTTCTCTTTATTATAGTGGATTATTTTTTGGGAAGGTTTGTCCCCAGGTTTTTTACAGTGAAACTAATTTGTTTCATTGGTTTGAACAAAGATTATTCATAATAGATCTAATTAACAATTTGGGTTTAAAACTTGTTAATTCTATCAACTGGAGTCTAAATTTCCCAACAAAAAGGAATTATACACAATTAGAGATGGACATTTTCAATTATTATTGACAAAGTGATAATCATTGATACAAATAAATAAACATATATAGTTAGGAACAAAAATTGAAAATAAAAAAAATGAATTAGCAAGTATATTTATCCGACTTAAATGATTCAAGTAATCATTACTTTGAAGCATGCTTATAAGCTAACATTTGGAGAAGCACCGGTCTAATAGGAAAAAGGATTCTATGTTCATATTAGCTTAATCTCAAATTGTTGATATCTTTATTAAAAAAAAAAAAAAAACAATTACACAAATCAAATTATATTTTTTACTTGTACCTGATTAGATAGTTGAATGATTTGAACTATTGGCTATTGGCATGCCCAAAGAAAAGAATACCTATCAAATAATTATAAGAGATTAAAATGTCAGATCAATTTTTTTAAACGAAAAAAAAAAGATGCAAGGGGCATAGATCATACTTGATTATTATAGTTTTCATCCATGGGTACACAAAATGGTTGCATTGGTTGACAATGACTTGTACTCTGTGGTGCCTAGTTTGAGCTTTGTGGATGTCTTCTATCTATCAATTGTTTTGAAAAAGAATCATTGGGATTAATATTGAATTGATAATACAAATAGTGCTAGAGTAATATTGTTATTTTGTGCTACTTATAGCACATTTAGAAAAGAACTAATACCATTAGGTGCATGGCCTGAGATTGCTGAAAGTCCTCCTATGGACAATTGTTCTAAAAAAGGAAAAAAAAGAAAAAAGAGAGGAAATAATAGGCATAGTTCATAACAAATAAATATTTAGATCATACCACTAGCATTTTCTTCTATTTAAAATCTAAAAAAAAAAAAATATTTACTTGATCTTGTAATATCTTTTAATGCCTTCATTTTATGCTTCTCCATATTGCTTTTGATTCTTATATTTGTTATTCCTTTTGGTCGCACACATGGGGATCTAATATTGGCAAATGATTGAGTGAGCAATTTGTATTCTCAGCATCTTCAATGGCATTATTAGCAACAAAACTATTTTATTTCTCATCACCATCTTTCGCCACCACTATATCTTATTCAACTAAATCAATCATCTCCCTAAATTTTCTTTTCCACATTTCAATATGTCGAGTTGTCACTGCACTTTTTGTGAAAATTTCATAAACTGAGCGCATTAATTCATTACAGCGTGAAGTCACTGATAGCTCATCTTTTGCATCAACTGATTTGCCATGATCACATATAAAACTATCTTTTTTTGCATCTTTTGTCCATCATTTCAAAATATACTGAACATGCAACTCTATTACATTTTTCACATTTAGTATTTGCAAAGCATGTCGACATAGTAACCCCAATGTTTCAAACATTTTATAGCTGCATTTTACAACATTATTTGAGGAGTTAAAGTGGACAACACGAACCCTTTGACAACCCTCTTCAATAACTTTATAGGAAAAAGACACACCATTAGAATTAACTTCTTGGTGTGTGACCCCTAAGGTAGAAGCAAATTCTAACTCAAATCTTTTGAATATTGTACTTGTATAAACAGATAATGCATGTTGCAAAATTACACAATTCTTAACTATTTGTGAAATCGTACCTTGTTTGCAACGAAAATCTTCTTCTAACTCTTCCATGCACATATTTTTTTGAAGCTTTCTCATATTCGTGCACAAATTCTTTTAGCCTCATTGTTTTGCATGCCATATGTTGAAAGAAATTATTAACACTCTCACTCCTTGATGAAGCTTTTATTCTGGCAGAGAAAATGTTATGACTAAAAATTGAATACCATCTTTCATGATTTTCATATAAAGAATTAAGCAACTTATTGCCCACCAAATTGTAATCTCTAAGCAAGGCCTCCCAACAAGACTCAAACTCTGTTTCTATCTCACAATTATAAAGAAGGAATCCCATAATGTCTTGGAAAATTTTCTACAGCATTTTTTGAGATCTACCATAAGCATAGGCAATGACATGTATCAGGAAGCATAGTTCTTATGGCATTCTTCATTGCCTGACATTGTTTAGTAAAAAATGTCTTTGATTTTTTATTTCCCATTGATTCCAAGAATATTTCAAACAACCAAGTAAAGGAAACAGTTGTTTCATCCAATAAAAAAGCACAACCAAAATGCACGTTCTTCTAATGATGGTTCACACCTACAAATGGAGCACATATCATATTATACTTGTTGGTTCAATATGTATTGTCAAAACATATTACATCCCCAAAAGAGTTATAATCAATCCTTGATCTACCGTCTCTCCAAAAAAAATGTGTCCTTCTATTTTCATCATAACTTGAATTGAATAAAAAAACATAGGATCTTTTGCTTGCTTCTGTTTAAAATGATTTACTAAACTTTGAGCATCTCCAGCCTCAATATTGATTAACTTTTGCTTGTTCACCACATTATAGCAATCTCGTTTTATAAATCCAACATTTTCAAACCCTCTAGCTTCCTCAGCTAAATAGGTATATGCGCTTATTGTTCTTATACCCGCTTCCTTGAAAGTTTTTATTACACTTGTGGAGGGTAAAAGCCCAACATTATGTATTGGGCCTAGGGCCCTATTTGAAGATTACTGTGCGTCCGAAGAGAAGAAAGTTGTTGAGAAGGAGTTCATGTGGAAGAGAGATACCTGGAAATTAAGGAAGAGTACAGTCTGAAGAGATCACCAGTGGTCCGCAGAGGGCATTCTCCTCAGATACAAATAGTCTTGATCAAGCAAATATCTGGAAAGTTCGAGTGATTTTCCTAACAACTTCAATAATAAGGATAAGTTTTGGGTATACCTGGAGATGATAAGAATGGAGAAATATCTAAAAGAAAAAGCTGCTACCACCACATTAAATGCACTGCAGCTGCTTTTCTGGCCGCATTAATGTGGAGAAGACCCTTGAACAGTGTAATCTCAGCTACCACCACTCACAGAGAACTAAAGAAGATACCTGATGTGACATATACTCAAGTAGATACTTAGATGAAGAACAAGTGGACGATGAAGATGATAGGGAAGGATGCTATATAAAGGGAAGGGGCCTGTGATAAAGGGGGATCGGAAGTGAAGGAAAAAGAAGAATAGAACAACTTTACTTTAGCCCTAAGAATTGTATTCACCTTTCATTCAATAATACACCTCTTCAGACATCAATTTGTTGAGCTTTTAAGTGTGTTTCTACGTTAGTTCATCCCTTAATATTATATTTAACTATTGTTAAATCCACAACCAGCCCAGCTCTTTTACCCACTATCTACAAATTCATTGTTTTGGGTTCATTGGGCTCATAATCCAAACCTTTTGGGCTTGGGCTACAAAAACTGACCCTACAACACTTAACTGAGCATCAGTTATTTTTCGATTCAACCTTATAAATGGTCTTTCTTCTGGTTTTGCAAGTTCATGATTATGATTAGAATTAAAGTGAGTAACCTTCCACTCACCATCTGTCACTGTAAATCGGATACTCGCTTCACAACCAATCTTAGTTTGTAATTTTTTGAACTTCTTATCATCCAAATGGTCACTATCTCGAGGGAATCCTTCTTTTGAACACACATACTCTTGTTGTCTTATACCATCTTTTGAATATCTGAGTTTTTCTTTTCGAATACTAAACCCAATTCGTATGGCATAATCATTGTACAATTTATATGCTTCATCCTCATTGTGTACCACCATTCCAAGCAAATTTTCAATATCTTTAAGGTCTTCATCATTGACTCTAATATCTATGATTAATAAACACCATTGTGATTATAAAACACCACAAAATATGATTATATGGGAACTCAAATCAAAAGCATATTAAAAACAAGAGTGATGAGAATGGTGTGTGTACAAACTATTAACCCATAAGAAATAGTTCATTTTTTTACTATTCACATTTTTTAATTTTATTAAATAGTTAAAGGAAACACCACAAACACACACACACACACACAAGGCAGAGGGAATGCGTTTTAACATAAAGACACATCATAAACTTATAAAAAATTATCCTCTTTACATCTATAAACTAGATAGGAAGAAAACAACACACACACACACACACTCACACACATATTTGGTATACTCATATTGGACTTTTATCAAATACAAAGAAGGTACCAATTAATAAACTAGATAGAATGAAAATAGAGCAAGAAAAATAAACATTGAAGAGTGAAATGAGTTTTTGTTAAATACCTTGATCAATCATGATTAGCTGCAATGGTGGAGTTTGGACAACCACCTCAAACAATCCGGAAATACAAAAGTAGGGAGATGATATTTGATGATGATGAATTAGATTTATGAAACTTAGTTCATGACTATCAAAATTAAAAAAGTTGACATTGAGAAGGATTTGTATTGCAAGAAGATTGAAAATTTTCGTGCTTTTTGAAAAGATAACTTGGATTCAAAAGAGAGAATTGTTATTGGCGAAAAACCCAAATAAAGGAGGGAATTAAACTATTCTATTATAATGGAAATGTGTGGGTTTGGTTTGCTTTGGTGGTTTCGGTTAAAGTGGTTGGTGGCTTAACTTTGGTTTTGGTTTTAAGAGGTGAGCTGGTTAGACTAATCCAAACTAGAGTTAAGTTTGCATTTATTATGTGGTTAAAGCTGACATTAGCTAATTGTCCAAATGGTAGATCACCATTGGCTGGGTAGACCACATCAGCACATCCACGTGGTCCTCCATTGTGGCTAATAATTTCTCCAAGATAACCACTATACATTAAACCACTAAGGCATGGGAGAATGCATATGCGGTTGGATCTATTCCCCACATGTGGAATGGTTATGAGCAAAGGAAGAGGAAGCATTGGCTAGAAGATCCTATTCTTGGTCTATGTTAAAGGTGTGACAGTCTTGAGAAGGAAGTAAGATATGCACCTGACATGGTTCTCAGGCACTCACAGAAAGGGAGATTTTCAAGGTAAGATTAAGATCCCTCTCTCAATTGGGTTTTGAGTTCTAAGTTAATGTCTTTTTCTTTTCTGGGTGTTTGATGATTTGCATCTATCCACTTTTAGCTTTTGGGTTCTGTTCAAATTGTCACCTATGTTTCTACCTTTTGTGATTTTGGTTGATTTGAAATATATATTTGCAAAAATTTTCATATTGGTTGTCTTATCTTTTAAGGTTAACCATGTCTATAACCGAGGGAATGAATAAATTTGAACAAATAGTTTCAAGTGGTAACAAAAGAAGTAGGAGTAGGACTTCTGAAGTGTGGAATGGTTTTGAAATATTACCTTTATATGAAGATGGCCATCCAAAAGTCAAGTGCAGAAAATTTACTAATATTTTAACTGCAGATAAGGAGAATGGGACTAGTAATTTACACCATCATGCTAAGAAATGTCATCAAGAAAATGATAGTGGCCCTTACCGTCCTCCCCTTGATCAAGATATGCATCGTGAAAAGATTGTAATGGAAATTATTAGGCATAATTACTCATCTTCATTTGCGGAGCATGAGGTTAATAGAGAGATTCATATCTTTCTAAATCCTGATATTAAGCCAATATGTAGGAAAACAGCAAAGTTAGATGTTTTGAAAATCTATAAGAGAGAAAGAGAATATCTCAAACGTGCTTTAGAGTTAGTCCCGGGCAAGATTTTGCTTAACATCAGATTTGTGGAAATCTTCCACAATGGATGAGTACATGGTTCTCACCGCACACTACATTGATGCAAATTGGGAGTTGCAAATGAGGGTTTTACGTTTTTCTCATACGCCACCTCCTCATAGTGGTAAGATTTTGGCAGAGAGATTGTTTAACATTCTAAAAGAATGGGGCATTGAGAAAAAAGTATTTACAATCACTTTAGACAATGCTTCTTACAATGATACCTTGGTGAATAGTTTGAAGAAAAACCCTTCTTTTAGATCATCTTTGCCTTGTAGTGGTGAGTTCTTTCGTGTTTGTTGTGGTGCTCATATTTTAAACCTTATTGTACAATAAGGTTTGAAAATTATAGAGCATGCTGTGCACAACATACGTGAAAGTGTTAAATATGTGAGAGGCAATGATATGAGGAAGTTAAGATTTGCCGAATGTCTTCAAGAACTCCCTAATTTAACTAGTAAGAAAGTGCGACAAGATGTGCCAACAAGATGGAACTCGACATACTTAATGATTGAGATAGCTCTTACATTTCGGGATGCATTTCACAATTTGAGTATTGTTGATGGAAGCTTTCGTACTTGTCCCTTAGATGATGAATGGGATAAGGTCGGGAAGATAGCAAAGTTTTTGAAGCCATTTTATGACATCACCACTCTCTTTTCAGGCACTCAATACCCTACTGCCAACTTATACTTTCATGGTGTATGGAAAATTCATTTGCATATTTTAGAAGAGATGGAAGATGATGATATAGTAATTAGTGACATGGCAAAAAGCATGAAAGAAAAATTTAATAAATACTGGGATTCTTACAGCATTGTGCTATCATGCTGTAATTTTAGATCCTCGGTATCAATTGCAGTTTGTGGAGTTCAGTTATAGGCGAATTTATGGCACTAGTGGGACAAAAATGGTGATGGATCTTCGTGACAAGTTATATTCTCTTTTCGAAGGATATTTACGCGCCACTAATTATGAAGCACACAAGATGGTTGAAAATGCATCTAGTAGTGGTGCTAATGAGAAGGTAAGGGATGCTGATATTGATGGTTTTGATACATGTGAGAGTCAAATTTTTGGTTCAATCAATAGTAAGTCACAATTAGATGTGTATTTGGAAGAGACCCGATTTGACCATAACAATCATATGGACTTGGATATTCTTTAATATTGGGAATCAAATTGTGGTCACTTTCCAGAACTTTCACTAATGGCTCGTGATATTATGAGTATTCCTATAACTACTATTGCCTCAAAGTCTGCGTTTAGCATTGGTTGTCGAATTCTTGATAAGTACCGTAGTTGTCTATTGCCACAAAATGCAGAGGCTTTGTTATGTTCCCGCAGCTGGTTGTTTGGTGGGCAAGGTAAATATCTTTTTCATATACTTGTAATTTTTATTAAATTATGTATTCTCCCTTTTTATATTTACTTACTAGTTTTTTACTTTGCTAGTTATAGCTGATCATGATGACGAGCACCTTGTGGAGGATTTTGAACACCTATGCATTTCTGGACACATTACATATAATGATGAGGTTTAGGTAATTTTAATAATTCCAGCTCAATTAGTTCTAATTAAATGCCAAGTATTTTTTTCTGGACTATTTGTTGTTTTTAATATATTTCTAATTAAATGCTTGATGATATGATGCATTTTTGGTTCCCTAATTGTAAGTTCTGTGTTGTAGTCATCAGACCATGATAGCTGTGGACCTGTGGTTCTTGACATTTGCTAAGTAGGTGAGTGGTTTTACAAGTCTTGTGTCACAATTTTGAAGAAATTGTTCTAAATTGAATATTAGTTTGTATCAAATATTATTCTATTGAATTATCTAGCAAAATGACAATCTATGCAAAGTTTATGTTACAAGTATTAGTCTCTTAAGCTTCGTTCAAAGAAAAATGGGAATGAACTTCTACAATCTGTACAGGATGCGTAAAGCTGATTTATTGGTCCTAACTCCTAAGCAATAAGTCAAATTGTATATTTCAATATCCTAATAGCAGGATTTTGATTTTTTCTCGCATATATAATTTCCTATTCATTTTTTATACTTGTTAAATTGCTGGAAAATGTTAGGATTTGCTGTAAATTATGAAACTATTGAAATATAGTATCTTGCATGAGATAAGCCAACTTGGGTAGTGACTAGTGAGATAGTTGATAAGTGGGATTAATGACATTAATGATGCCAAAAATCGTCAGTAAGCTGCATAGTCCTCGTGTGCTCTGGACAAAACCTACACAACAAAGAAGAAGAAGACCTCACAGAGAGTACCGGTGCGGTACCGGCCAAATATCCTCCGAAGGTTAAATTAAAGAATTTTCACAACTCTAGAGTGCCAAAGCTGAGATAGATTATGCGTACCTTGATTTCTGAGGGCTTTGGGTTTTTTATAGTAGTGTGGAACCGACCTCTGTTTCTTGGAGAAGAAGGCATTTTCTTGTAGGGAAGATTCTCATAAATGCATGTATTTTGCAGGATCCTTTCCATATAGAGACTTTGTTGATTAGAGTTAATTGTAGGGCTCAAGACATTTCCATTTGAGGTTTCTTGGAGACCACTTAGGCCATGTGGATGCCACATGGCTTCATTACCCATCTCCCTTGCGTCCGTTTAGTTGGAATCTGTCCATTATGGAGGGTCCATTTGTCTTCCTACCCCTTCGTCCAGGATACGATCTGTTCTACCAGTCGTTTGTCAATACGCCAGACTGTCCCTTTCCTTAGTATCGTCTCTTATGATTGGCTTCAGTTGAACGGATCCATCTACCTTAAATTTTATCCCCTTCAGCTGCCCCTTCACTCTACGGGTTCGTCGCTTGGTTGCACAAACGGACCCATGGAGTGACGGTCTAACTCAATTCTAGGGAGTTGCATCTTGATTGACGGGCTAGCTTAGGGTCATTAATGCAGGGGGCACGTGGTATAATTTTAGTGGTTAATCACTTGGACCGAAGTGTTTCTTTGTCTTACGTGCCATTTCCTTTATATATAGGTTGGTTCTCCCTTTCATTTTTACTTTCAACAAATTTCCAATGTCAGAGCGCTACCGTCTCCTGCCAGAAACTGTCATCCATTAGTTTAGTGTGACCGTCTGCTATGTCACTTCTGTCGCCTCTTTGCATCGTTCACTTGTAAGTATCCTATGTCTTATACTGAGATTTTTCTTTTGTTGTGTATGCCTGTCGCACATGTAGACCTGTAGAGTCTTAGGAGTTTATCTGTCACGTGTAGGTGATAGATGTCTAGTGAAGCGTCGAGTGAGCAATCGTATGTCCGCGAAGGAACGGGCTATGATGAGGTGTATCCGTCTGGTCAAGATGACCTCGGCACCTCTTCTGATGAAAGGGTTCCATCTGCGAACTCACCTCCCGCAGAGGAGGATGAGGACTCAGACATAGACAGATCAGAGAGTGGTTCAGGTGGGAATTCAAACAATGAAGAGAATGTAAGAAATGCTGAATCCCCTATTAGATCCGTCATAGTAACTGACGGTTTTAGGCAATTTCTCTTTCCCCTCATATGGACGGTCAATGATTTTAACTCTACTGTCAAGAAACCACACTTTGAGACCCTTCGGGAGATTTATCAGATTCCCACCGATGTCTCTATCTGTCTACCCTTCAAATTTGAAAAATGTTACTACTGGGATGTCGAAGACGTCAGAGTGTACGAGCAGATGTTTAAGGCGGGACTTAGGCTCCCTTTTAACGTTCTTCACCGCCGTTTACTTCAGTACTTGGGGTTAGTCGTCACCCAGATCTCTCTGAATGCCTGAAGAGTTTTCCTTGGAGTGGAAGTGTTGTATGGGCTTTTGACCAACGGGGAACGTAAGCTATGGTGGAGGAGTTCTTCAACTATTACCGTCCTTCTGAAATCATCCAGTCTAGGGGTATGTATAGCTTCCTATCTAGGAAGCCGTCACTTAGGCTAGTGTACGAGACCCCTGATTCCAACAGAAGCTAGAAGAGCCGGTACTTCTTCATTCAAGGGGACAACTGGATGTGTCACCTTGATGATCAGGAGAACATACTCGTTGATAAAATTTGGGGTATAATGCCCCTGTCTGGTAGGTGTCCGTTTGGTTTAAACTTTGTTTTCTATTTCTGGTTTCATGCGCTGGCCTAACCATCTCTTATTGTAGCTCAGTATCATTTAGAGGTTACTCTTAAGCAGTGGAGCTTTTTGGAGAAGATCTTTAGGATCAAGTTGGCGGAAAGGACGTGGCAAAAGCTTGTTACTTTGGACACCCTTCATTGGTACTGTGAAGGTCCTGAGCCTACTGCTGTTGCCCGTTGCTACGACGAACAAGCACACAAACGTAAGTCCGTCACTCACACTTTTTCCTTCAATTTCTAGTATTTTATCTAACTTCTTTTTTCCATCCCTCTTGATGCAGAAATGGAAGATGGTAAGAGGAGGGCCTACATCTGTTAGCAAGCTGCTGTACGGGTGAAGAAGCAAAAGGAGGAGGGTGTGCCCCCGAAGGGGACGGGTCCGATTAACCTGTTCACTAAAAGGAAGCCGTCAGATAAGATTGACCGTCCTCCTAAGAAGCCTAAGGTGGTGACGAGGTCAACCGTCTAGGAGATCCCTAATTCAAACAAACTGCCTCCTCCGCCCCGTCTTGGGAAGGGAAAAGGTGTGATGACGTGTCAAGGTCCTGTCATTGAAAAGTGCCCTGTCGTCCTCCATGAAAACTCGTGGTATACAATCAAGCAACTCTTGTCCATCATTAAGGATGATGATTACGAGGACTTGAGCAATCATGCAACCGAAGCCATGAGGGAGATAGGTCTTTTTAGTTTGACACGATATGAAAATCCGTCCTTCTCTCCCTTTCGTCTTGTTGTTACCCCTTTTTCTAACCTTCGTTTTTTATTCTTGCAGGGGTTGCTCATGATAAAGGGTTTAATGGAGCATTGCATGTCCCAAGAGACGATGGTGGGTTATCTGAGGGAGAAGGCAGAGACCATGAAAATGGAGCTTCGTGAGCTTCATGCCTGGAAGGAGGTCCAACTCTAGAAGTTTCATATGACGAAGAAGTCTCTGGAGTAGTCAGAGAAGCAAGTCGAGGCGTTAGGGAACATAATTAAGGACAAAAAGGATGAGATCTCCAAGTTAAAGAAGCAGCTCCGTTGGGCCAAGGAGGATGTGATAAAGGAATATCGTAACTTTAACACCTTTTTATACGAGCTAGGTGGTTCCTTTGCCGACGGCTTCGATGATTGTCTCTATCAAGTCAAAGCCTCCTTCCCGGATTTGGACCTGTCCCAAATTTCTATTGACGGCCAGGCCCAGACTCCAGCCCGTCCTGCTGACCCCGAAGGCATTAACGAGTTATTTGTGGATGACACCACTCCCGACCCTCAAGGTGACGGAGAGATTGCTCCTCATGATGATAAGGTCAAATCCGTTGAGGATGAGACCTGTCCTCTTGAGGAGGGTTAGACGGCTAAAGAGAAGGACGGAGAAACCCTTGTTGATTAGCAGTAGATTTATTCGAATGTTTCTATTATTTATTTATTTATTTATTATTATTATTTTAAATTCTATGGAGAACAATATTTATTCCTACTGTCGCTCATTGTTTTTTGGGCTTTTTGATGTAAATGTTCGCCCTTCATGGGCTTTTTATCTACTGTCTTTATATCCGTCGCTTATATTTATGTTTATATATCTGAAAATGTTTTTTGCTATGGGCTGTTTCTTATCTTTGAGATATATGTTTGCTTGTCCACCTTAGGACCAGTTTTTATGTTACGATGCACCCATCCCCTTAAGGATCAATTGAATTCTTGGGATACTTGGGTGTACTCATCCATTTTGGACTCGATACTTTGAAAGTATCCTTGGAACTAGCTTGTCCTCCTAAGGATTTAGTAACCATCTTCTCAGGGACTTGGAATTTTCAAAGAATCCATTGGGATGAACCCGTCCACTTGTGGACTTTATATTTTCAAAACATCCCTTGGGATGTACCCATCCCCTCAAAGACTTAATAATTTCAAATCATCCATTGGGATGAATCCGTCCCCTCAAGGACTTAATAATTTCAAATCACCCCTTGGGATGAATCCGTCCATTAAAGGACTTAATAATTTCAAATCACCCCTTGGGATGAATCCATCCACTAAAGGACTTAATAATTTCAAATCACCCCTTGGGATGAGTCCATCCACTTATGGACTTAGTAATTTAATGGCACCCTTTGGGGCGAACCCGTCCACTTATGGACTGAATAATGAATCCGTCCTCTTAAGGACTTGTTAGTTTGGAGGCATCCCTTGGGATGGACCCGTCCACTTATGGACTTTGTAATTTAATGGCACCCTTTGGGGTGAATCCGTCCACTTATGGACTTAATCCGTCCACTTATTGTTCTTGAAAGAATAAAAAGTACTGTAGATAGTAAAAATTAACTAAAAGGAAGTAAACTGGAAATGAGGAGTGTTGTTGTTCGTGCAGTTGTCTACTAGTAATATCTTTTTAGGTGCTCCGTGTTCCATGGGTGGAGCAACTTCTGCCTGTCTAGCGTCTCTAGATGGTAGGTGTCTTTCCTCTGCCATGAAGTGATTTTGTAGGGTCCTTCCCAATTAGGTCCCAGCTTTCCCTAGGAAGGATCTCTCGTGGTGCCCATGACCTTTCTTAGGATGAGGTCTCTAACTTGAAAATCTCTGCGTCTGACTCTGGAGTTGTAAATGCTTGGCCATGAGATCCTAGTACTGCGTTAACCTTTGTTCAGTTGTTGCTCTTACTTCTTCTACTAGATCAAGCTATAGGCACTTGGCTTTGTCATTCCTATCCTCGTCATGGTTCTCTACTCTGTAGCTTGTGAGTTTGACCTCAGCTGGGATGACGGCCTCGCTTCCATACACTAGTCGAAACGACATCTTTCCAGTAGGTGTCCTGGCCGTTGTCCTGTACGCCCATAGTATGCTTGGTAACTCTTCTAGCCATATACCCTTTGCCCCATCGAGCTGAGTCTTGATGATCTTAAGTAAGGATCGGTTCGTGACCTTAACTTGTCCATTGGCCTGAGGAGCAGTGATACTTGATTCCTAGTTGTGAGTAAAAATCTCTGAAAGAGTCGTTGTCGAACTGGTTTCCATTATTTGAGACCAAGACTCTAGGGATCCCGTACTTGCAGATGATGTTCCTCTAGACGAAGTTTCGTATGTTTTTTTCTGTGATGGTGGCCAACGCTTCAACTTCAGCCCATTTGGTAAAGTAGTCTATGCCGACCACTAGAAACTTCAGTTGTCTTATCGCTATTGGGAATAGGCCCATGATGTCTAACCCTTATTAAGCAAAAGGCCATGGAGTTGTCATTGGAGTGAGCTCTTCTGTTAGCTGTCTAATGACATTGCTGAACCTTTTTCATTTGTCGCAGGTTTTGACATAGGCTTGGACATCCTTCTGCATGGTAAGCCAATAGTATCCAGCCTGGATTAGCTTGTGCACTAGCGACCGTGACTCTGAATAGTTCCTGCAGATCCTTTCATGGACTTCTCTCATGACATAATCTACTTCCTTGGGGCTTAAGCATCTTAGGTACGGGCGGGAGAAGCCTTTTTTATACAAGACATCTTTTATCAGGATGAATCATTTTGCCTGAACCTTCAGCTTTCTTGCAGCCTCTTTACCGTCAGATAGTGTCCTATCTTTCAAATAAGAAACTATCGGTGTGGTCCAGTTACTTCCAGAGTCTATTTCCTGCACACCTACGCCGTTTATTAAAGGTGAAAGCTGAACAAAAGAAAGTACCTTACTGGGGATGAGCATGTGTTCTGCTGATGCGGCTTTAGCAAGACGGTAGGCTTGCTCGTTCTCTTCCTTGGGGATTTGAACAAACTTGGCCTGAAACTTGCCCACCGTTTCCTTACTTGCTCCAGGTATTTTTTTTCATTCTTTCCCCTTTGCATTTGTAGTCATCGTTCACCTGACTCGTGACCACCTAAAAGTCACAATACACAACCACACTCATGGCCCCTACGACTTTGGCGAGATCCAGTCCTACCACGAAAGCCTCGTACGCTGCTTCATTGTTGGTTATAGGGAAGTCGAGACGAACCATACACTTGATCTCATCCCCTTTTAGAGAATGAAGCACTATACCTGCTCTGTTAGCCTGTCTGTTAGAAGATCTGTTCATGTGAATAATCCATTGAGGATGCTCTTCTGCCCCTGCCCTTCCATGTTGGTGAATTCTACAATGAAGTCAGCGACCACCTGTCCCTTTATGGCAGTACGCGGGCAGTATTGTACGTTAAACTCGCTCAATTCTATTGCCCATAGCACCATCCGTCCAGCCGCTTCATGGTTACTCATTACCTGTCGTATAGGATTGTCTGTCAGAACGACCATAGTGTGGGCCTGGAAGTATGGCTTGAGCTTACAGGCTGCGGTAACTAAAGTGAAGGCGAGCTTCTCTATCGGTAGGTACCTCTTCTCTACGCAACGGGGTGCCCGATTAGTGTAATACACGGGCTTTTGCACCCTGTCTTCTTCTCTGACTATGGCCGTATTAACGGCAACCGTGGAGATGGCCAGATAGAGAAACAACTCTTCCCCTAGTTAGGAGGAACTTACCAATGGTGGGGAAGAGAGGTATGCTTTTAGATCATCAAAAGCTTGTTGGCATTCGGCCGTCCACTTGAAAGACTTCTTCAGCGTGCAAAAGAAAGGTAGACACTTGTCTGTCGCCCTCAAAACAAACCTGTTCAGTGCAACTACCTTTCCATTGAGGCATTGCACTTCTTTTGTGATCCTTGGTGGTGCCATCTCCATTATGGCTCGAATCTTGTCCGGGTTGACTTCGATACCTCTCTGAGACACTATGAACTTTAAGAATTTTCCAACCGTCACCCCAAATGTGCATTTACTTGGATTGAGCTTCATGTTGTAAGAGCAGAGGGTGTCAAAGGTCTCCTTGAGGTTGTCTAAATAATCGTCCTCCCTTCGGCTTTTCACTAGCATGTCGTCCACGTAAACTTGGACATTTCTTCCAATCTGATGTGTAAACATTTTGTTCATGAGCCTTTGATACGTTGCGCTCACGTTCTTGAGACCGAACGGCATTACCTTATAGCAGCAGAGGTCTTGACTGGTGAAGAACGAAGTTTTCTCTTGATTAGCTTCATCCAATTTGATCTAGTTGTAACCAGAAAATGCGTCCATGAAGCTTAATAACTAGTGTTTTACTATCGAGTCTACTAGGATGTCAACCCGTAAGAAGGGGTAGCTATCCTTGGGGCACGCCTTGTTCAAGTTCGTGAAGTCAACACACATCCTCCATTTCCCATTGGCTTTTTTGACCATCACTACATTGGCTAGCTAGTTGGGGTAGTACACCTACTTGATGAATTCTTCATTTTACAGTCTATGGATTTCTTCTGCTATAGCCCGATCTCGTTCCTGGGCGAACACTCGCTTCTTCAAAAGGATAGGGGAAAAGATGGTGACACATTCAACCTGTGCACCATGACTGAACGGTCAATCTCAGGCATGTCTTCATGACTCCAAGTAAAGACATCCTGGTTTTCTTTTAGGAATGCCGTGAGCGCTTGATGGACTGGCGGACTGGCAAAGGTGACGATCCTAATCTTTCGTTCAGGCCTAGAGTTATCGAGAAGTATCTCCTCCAATCCTTCAACAGGCTCTGCGACTGCCTTCTATTCTTTTATGCTTATGGTCTGCAAGTGGTCGTCCATCTCCAACATCGTTATGTAGCACTCGCACATTGCCACTTGGTCCTCACGTACCTCTCCTACTTCGTACTCGGTGGGGGAATTTGATCATCGGGTGATAGGTTGAAGTCACGGCCTTCCATGACTTGAGGGTAGGTTGGTCCAGCATGGCATTGTAGGCAGATGAGTAGTCGATAACAAGGAATGTAACATCCTTAGTAATTTGCTAAGGGTAGTCACCGACCATCATGGGCAATGTGACCACATTGAGGGGGTATACTTTTGTTTCTTCAAACCCAACGAGTGGCGCATTGGTTGGTACGAGTCGCTCTCTCTTGATTTTTATCTGCTAGAACACCAGTTAGTAGAGGATATCAGCAGAGCTTCCATTATCAACTAGGACTCAGTGAGTGTTGTAGTCCTCTACCCAGATACTAACAACGAGTGCATCGTCATGTGGGTGGTGGAACGTCGAACGTCTTCTTCCGAGAATCCAATTATAGGGTTGTTGATTCGTGCCATCTTTAGAATGAAACTTGTCAGCTGGACGTTCTGAACCATCCTAAGGTAAGTCTTATAAGCCTTCTTAGATGAACCAGAAGTCGTGGTGCCCCCTACAATCATCCTTATGTCCCCTATGGGTGGCCTGGGGTGCTTGTTATCCTTTTTAGCAGCCTACTCCTGTGGTGGATCTACCCTTTCTTTGCTAATGAATCGTTGTAGTTTCCCTTACCTGATAAGGGCTTCAATCTCCTGCTTTAAGTCATAGCATTCAGATGTGTCGTGACCGTGGTCCTCGTGAAATAGTAATACTTATCTCTAGACCTCTTACTGAGATCTCCCTTCAACTTGCTGGGCCACGTCAAGGCTGCATCGTCCTTGATCTACATCAGGACCTGATTGATAAAGGCAGTCAGCGGGGTGAAGTTCGCAAATCTTCCAATGGGGGGTTTGGAGCGCCTATCCTCCCGACGATCCCTGATCCTGGTCATCTTCCGTCCCTTATCCTGTATTGCATCTTCTTGCCTTTCCCTCTTCTTGGGTTTCTCCTCTCGAGCTAGTAATGTGTCTTCTGCGTTCATGTACTTAGTGGCTCGATACAGCATGTCTGACGTGGTCTTTGGGTCATTTTTGTATAAGTTAAACAAAAACTTTCCCTTCCGTAATCCATTGGTGAACCCGGCAACCAGTATCTTGTCATCAGCTTCGTCTATCGAAAGGGCTTCCTTGTTGAAGCGGGTTATGTAAGACTTCAGCGTCTCTTCCTCTCTTTGCTTGATTCTCATCAGGCATGCAATGGATTTCTTATATCTATGCCCCCCAATAAAGTGTGAGGCAAATTGCGGGCTTAGCTCTTTAAAGGTACTAATGGAGTTAGGCGTCAACCTGCTGAACCATACCCTTGCAGGACCCTTCAGCGTAGTTGGGAAGGCTCGACACATGATCTCGTCTGCCATGCCTTGCAAGTGCATAAGGGTTTTGAATGACTCCAGGTGATCTAAGGGATCCTTTGATCCGTCATAGGCTTCTACTTGCGACATATGGAACTTCGGTGGAAGAGGAAACGAAGTGACTAGTCCTTCTCGGTCCCTCCTTTAGACGCTGGTGCCCTCTTGCTCATTTCCGTGATTGTTGGGCCTAGCATCCCTTTGGCGCAGCTGTTCCTCCAGGTCACGGTTTTGCTCAGTAAGGCGTTCCACAGCCACAGCTAGGGTCTGTACCTGTCTTTCAAGGGTAATAGTGCGTGGTTCCTCTCCGTTATGATTATTGGTTGCTATTGAGTGAGTGAGTACCATACAACTCTTTGTCTAGGAAGTGGTAATATGGTTGTTACTGTTTTCTTCCTCATAGACGATGCCAACTGATGATGCCAAAAATCGTCAGTAAGCTGCACAGTCCTCGCGTGCTTTGGACAAAACCTGCGCAACAAAGAAGAAGAAGACCTCACAAAGAGTACCGGTGTGATACCGGCCAAATACCCCCCGAAGGTTAAGTTAGAGAAGTTTCACAACACTAGAGTGCCAGAACTGAGATAGATTATGAGTACCTTGATTTCTGAGGGCTTTGAGCTTTTTATAGTAGTATGGAATCGACCTTTGTTTCTTGGCGAAAAAGGCATTTCCTTGTGGGGAATATCCTCATAAATGCACGTATTTTGCGAGATCATTTTCATATAGAGACTTTGTTGATTAGGGTTAATTGTAGGACTCAAGACATTTCCATTGGAGGTTTCTTGGAGACCACTTAGGCCACGTGGATGCCATGTGGCTTCATTACCCGTCTCCCTTGCGTCTGTTTAGTTGGAATTTGTCCATTATGGAGGGTCCGTCTGTCTTCCTACCCTTCCGTCCAGGATACGATCTGTTCTATCGGCCATTTGTCAGTAAGCTAGACCGTCCATTTCCTTAGTACCATCTCTTATGATTGGCTTCAGTTGAATGGATCTATCTACCTTAAATTTTATCCCCTTCAGACATAGACAACATATATGCTTGAATCCTTTTTAATTTTGTATATGGCAGAAGTCCATGTCAAATTTTTGCCAACAATTTTAAAGTAATTGAACCTAAGATGGAAACGGCTAAGTGGGAGAGAGGTGGTCTGTTGTTCTGTCCTGTGCTCGCATGTCTTTTTTGATTTTTTTGAGTGTGTTAGGTGAGACTAAATTTTTTCACCTTGGTTTGTAGATTTGCTAAAGCTTAAAGTACTTTGGAAAGCATGGGACGTAAAGGATGGTGTCAATCCTTGCTTGCCTTAGTCTTTTGTTTTTGATTGCTTGGAAGCCCTAGTTTTATTTTAGGCAGTTGTTGGTTCATGAAAGTTGAGATGGTTCAGTGGGGAATGCAATTGAAAAAATTGTTTCTGCTGATGACTCAGCAATTTTTTACATGTCCTAGTTGTAATAATTGCAGCCTCGGTACTTAAAATTGGTGCTCTGATATGTTTTGAAACCATCCTTATTCTTTCTTTAATCTGAACAGAAGAATGATATTTAGAAATTTGTTTAATTGGAACAAATATTTTAGCTATATCAAGTCTTTGGCAAAAATGAGAATTTCTCTTGATAGTTTGATGTTTTTGCTGATGACTCTGCAATTATCACTATTTGCCTTCCAAGACTTCATCTTTGGATCAAGACAGCCTTCTAAGCTAGAGTTGGACTTAGCTTTCCACCAGGGAAAGTAATTTGCTGGCATTTCAAAGAAACTCAAGGGAATAGCTTGATTTTATCCCTCACCATATATACAACATTTCCCATCTTAGAAATTGTTTTCATCTGCCTTGTTGTATTAAAACTATAATTATGTTCTTTGCTGATTAGTTTCTCTTCCATTTGCCTTGTTTGTACTAAAACTATATTTGATTTTATCTCAGAAATTGTTTCCCTTCCTTATAGTATGTGTTGTGTGTATGGCCAATATATGCAAAGTCAAGTTCTCTTATCAACTTGTTGAACTATGCTATATGCGTATGCATTTGAAGATGGAGATGTGCCACATTTGATAATGCCAAATTTTTTTTTTTCTCTCCCTTGTACTCAGAAAATATGGTTTGGATTTATGGGTCCCTTACATCTTTAAATGCATCACATTTGGTTGCCCATTAGTGACATGGATGAGCATCTTTTGCCAACAAGGCTTAATCAGAAGTTCCTTGTTTCAAGTCAAATGAGTCCCTTACTTCAAGTCATTCAGAAGTTCTCTGATTTGGTTGTCAAATGCTTAATCAAACTCACAAAGGTAGATTATTGTTTAAATCTTTCAGTCTATTTTACAACAAGAAGAAGATAAATTATAGTTTTATTAGATTTGTGGGGAAGGGGAAGGAAAGGAATAGATTCAGGTGTCTTACTGGGCATGGGCAATTTCATCAATCCAATGGTTTTTCTAAAAGCTAAGATTTATCATTCTAGGGGTATTTTTGTAATTTTGGATGTCCAAGAGTATATTGGTAATTTTGAGTGTAGGAGATATTTGGATCATTTTGGGTATTTAAGGGTATTTTGGTAATTTCGGAAGTCAATAGGGTATTCAACTAGTTTAGAGGTATTTGGGTCATATTGAGTTAAATGAGCGGGTTATTAATTAAATGGGTTAGGTGAATAATAGATAATTAATTTATATATAAACGGGTCATAAATGGATAAATAGATAATTATACACCCAATCTATTTATGACCCAACTCACTCATTTGCCACCCCTACGTGTAAGTAGAGTAGGCCTTAAGGATTTAATTCTACAACTAGGCTCACTACGCTTTTATGAGGTATGTGGGCTCCAAGTGCTTTGCAACTTATTAACTCATTAAGCATAGAGAATGTGGGCTAGAGCCTTCTGTTGAGAGATAAGCCCATTAAAAATTTTCTGTCTTGAGTTAATAGGTTTTTGCCCATGTTCTATGAATATGAGATCTTGATTATGAAACCCATTGACCCAACCCTTGAAGAGAGCTAGAGCTCGGCTCTGAGCCCAACCCATGTAAGTGAAAATAATATGGGCCATCCCATTTTGTTAGTGGTAATTTTCTTTTTTCTTTTTTGTGAGTCACAATGCCCATTTGTTATATGAGTCAAATAATGTAGGTCGTGAAGTCCGTTGACATTCCGTTGGATGTAAAGAATTTGGGCAAAAAATTCATGCCCATATTGAGATGAAGTGGGAATATTATTGGGTTGGACTTTGCACAAGCTTTTACCCATTTTCTTGTATTGTGATATAGGCCTCATGGTGGGCAGTAAGGGACAAATGTCAAATAAGGTGCCCTCGTTGTCATATGATAATGAAGCAAAGAATAGACCATAACAATAATCATTGTTATAATTTTTCCATTTGTCAAACATTTTTGCTTGCGTGGGGTCAATGAAATGTTCAGCTCATAGAATTGGCCTGCTGTTGTGTTGGCCAGCACTATGATTATTTGTCATCTTGGTTCTGGATTTATTGCCAATAAATTACTTACCTATAAAAAAGAAGAGGAAGAAAGTTTGAATGCCGTCCTAGCACTTATAATAAGCTCAAGAATAATTCTCTGTATCCACTGTAACAATATAAAAATCCTCAATAATTTGATTTGGGTACGGAAGAATGTCAACATAATAAAAACTAGTATGCATGTAGGCACTCCTCAACAATGAGGGTTTGGACCCATAATCAAAAAAACAAAACATTCACGAATTCAATCCCATCAGAAATCAAAAGCATCCAAATTTATAAATCGCTTTCTTTCACGGACCTTATAGTTCAATGTTGATTACTACTGAAGGGGATAAAAATTAAGGTTGACGGATCTGTTCTAATGAACTTGATGGTACTAAATTAGTGGGTTGTCAAAAATAAGACAACAGATTAAGGTGATGGATGGAGAGATCACATGACGGATGGACCCCATAATAGACGGATAGTCCCCCTATATGGACGGGTTCTAGATACATGGGCCTGAGACCGACGGATACCGAGGCCACGTGGCACCCACATGGCTTAAGTAAACCCCACGAAATCCTAAATGGAAATATTTTGTGCTCCACGATTAACCCTAGTCAATGGAATCCCAACATGGGAAGAATCCCACAAAATACGCATGTTTATGAGGATCTTCCCCATAAGGAAACATCTTCCTAAGCAAGAAATGAAGGTCGGTTCTATACTACTATAAAAACCCAAAGCCCTCAGAAAACAAGGTACGCATAATTTACCTCAACTCTGTCACTCTAGAAATGTGAAAAAGTTCTCTAACTTAACCTTTGGAGGGTATTTGGCCGGTACCGCGCTGATACCCTCTGTAAGGTCTTCTATTTCTGTGTTGTGCAGGTTTTGTCTAGAGTACGTGAAAACTGTGCGGCTTACTAACGATTTTCGACATCATCAACTACTTTGATCTTGCATGTCATGCCAATTTGTGTTGTTTGGTATTAATTATTCTGATCTCTCCCTCTATCTATATATATAAACATACACGTACATTAATTCTCTGTAAGCTCAAAACCATTGCCACAACCCCATAAGAAAAAGAATACTAATCCTATAAGAAAAATGCAAATGATCAAATTTGGGTCATTCTTACTCTTTCTCTTTCTCTTTGTTCTTCCCCTTGTATTGGCCGACCTCCATGTTGATTTCTACGAGTCTACCTGTCCGCAAGCAGAATCAATTGTCCAACAAGTGGTGAAAAATGAATTCTCTAGGGATCCATCCATAACGGCAGCCTTCCTACGCATGCATTTTCACGATTGTTTTGTTAGAGTAAGTTATTATTACATTTGGCTTTGATTAATTATCTCACACTCAAACTATATATGCACTACTGTTTATACACCTACTTGTCATCATGTGTTAAAAATAGACACTTGAAAATTGTGAACACTTTGTGTGAAAGTGTGGAGATTGTATGTACAAAGTGTGTTGACTTTGGAATGGAAGGGAACAATTATTTGGATGAGTTTCTCTAAGATTTTCTATTAAAGAATAGTTTTTCTGAAATGACAACAAATATTTTCTGAACGTGGGAGAGATAATAGGACTGTAATTTTCTTCTCTATTCAATTGATACTCTACTACACCAATTACAAATATATCTTTTTCAATCATAAATAATGGTCTTTACACTTGTCCATCATGCACATACCTAATTACATCCAAGTAACTGACTATAAAATATACGAGTTCAAAATACATGCTGCGACTTAAATAATGCTCTCAAGCGCAGAATTATTGCGAAGTAATAACTCAGAAAGTCCGAGGTCGAATTCACAGGGAAAAGGGAATTGATTAGCAAACCACAAGAGAATAAAACTAAAATAATAAAGTCTAACTGAAGAGATTTTTGATAGTTTAATAAAGGTAATTTAAATTGAGAGAAAATAACAATATATTAAAGCGCTAAGGTTTAGGGATCCATACACTACACATCTATTGGTAGTCTTTAACAATATTTATGTTATAAATCAACTAAAATTCATACGAAGGATGATCTTAGTCGGATGATTTAATAATAAAAACTCAAGAATTAATTGTCTAAGGTAGTTTCATGCAATTGATTGATTTTAGACAAAACAAAAGTAGTGAATTAGTTCGCAGGGAATACTAAGCATTTAATGTGCCTAGAGTCTATGATAAATCAAAGGATTATATAGAACTAAACACTTTTCTAGATGAGTAAAACAATAAAAAACATAAGCATTAAAACCAATAAATAATTGTTAAAAACATACCAATAAACTGTTGGATTTCACCCTTTGCCTTAGCAAGGCTTCTAGCAAGCCATAACACAAATAGAACTGTAAAAACTATAAAGAAACTTTAAGAAAACCTAAATTATGTTCTACAACAGCTCTCCTCTGAATTTTGCCTAAAGAGCCTTTAAATAGGTCAAGGAATCCTATTACAAGTTGAATTCCCGTTTGAAGAAAATCTCAGGTTTTTAGGCTTCATTGAACCGACATTTTTGGCCCATTTGACTTCAAAATTCGGACTTTTGGTAAACTACAAAGTTGTAGCCCTTTAAGTTAGATTTCTAGCCCAACTTGATTCACCTCGATTGGATATCTGAGCCAAAAGTTATCCTGCAAATACTAACTGGTGTGCATGCTGGAATCCTAATCCAAATTGGATTTGGATTAGGTACAAATTTCCTTTAATTCCTTACTCTAATTGGACTTGAATTTAATTGGGTGGCCTTTTTTGACTTCATCATAGTCCTTGTAAAATTAAAGATCATTAGCTTTCTTCTTTACACAAATCCACTTATTTAATTTCATTATCCTACAAAAGACAAATACACGCATTGAAATTCAATTAAGCACAAAATTGATTATTTAGCATTATTCCAAAATCAATTATAAAATGCATGAATTAACTCAAAATAAGTATGATAATGCTTTTCTAATAATGATATAAATATGCAAAACTAAGCTATTATCAATACACAAAATGGCAGAGCATTAATTTTTAGGACAAAATTTGGCTACAATTTCTACTAAAAAAATTAACATGAATACATATTTTGAAAATTTAATAGTTGGATAATTGGATTACATGTTCTTTATGTTCTTTACATACAAATCAAATTTCATGCCAATCGGATATAATTTACTATTCAATCCATAAACGTATTTTTTATATAAAATTTTAGACTACAAAAACTTGAAATTTAAACATTTGATTGCTGACATAGCTAGCTATTGATCTTTGATATTCTAAAATTTTTGCAAGAATAGAATATATAAAAAGAAAATGCAATCCAATTGTTGATTTCTCAAAATTTACATAAAATATGAGTAGAGTTGTAGTCGTTGGCTACAACCAAGTTTGTACCTAAATTTTGTCCTAATTTTTAACATTCATGCCCCTTAATGCTTTGATGTGTGACACCCAACATTTCTCTGAGGTATTGTAACTTGTCTCTTGGAAGAGCTTTGGTATATCAAAGAGTATAAAACAATATTTTTTTCATAACATTTCTACTCAAAACTATAAGCATTGTTACATATATATATATATATATATACACACAAGCGTTTTACCCATCTAAGTCCTGCAATTTTTGTTCCATTCACATGTGCAATAACAATAAATTCTTTTGCATCAGGGTTGTGATGCATCTATACTAATAGACTCAACCAAGAAAAATTCATCAGAGAAAATTGCTAGCCCAAACCAAACTGTAAGAGGATATGAGGTTATTGATAAGGCCAAGAAAAGCCTAGAGAATACATGCCCTCCAACTGTTTCATGTGCAGATATTATTACTTTGGCAACTCGTGACACAATTGCTCTAGCCGGAGGGCCTAATTATACAATGCCAACCGGAAGGCGTGATGGACTAGTGTCGAATCCAGCCCATGTGAACTTGCCAGGACTAGGAATCTCTGTGTCCGGGGCATTGCAACTTTTCAATGCCAAAGGGATGGACCTCAATGAAATGGTGACACTTTTAGGTGCACACACTGTTGGATTTGCACACTGCTTCTTCTTTAGCAATCGGCTTTCTAACTTTAGGGGCCCCGGAGTTCCTGACCCTTCAATGGATCCTACTTTGGTTGCTAAGTTCAACAAGACATGTCCACCGAATGTGACTGCTACTGTATTTTTGGATCAAAATACTTCTTTTTCCTTTGACAACGAGTTCTATAATCAAATACTTTTGAAGAGAGGTATATTACAGATTGATCAGGAACGTGCACTGGATAATTCAACCGCTAGTATTGTTTCTGGTTTTGCATCAAATGGGATTAGATTTCAGAACAATTTTGCAAAAGCTATGGTAAAGCTGGGGAGCATTGAAGTTCTTGTTGGAAAAGCCGGGGAAATTCGAAAGAACTGCAGAGTTTTCAATCCAGCCAATTAAAAGAAACCAATTAGGGCCTGTTGAGAAGTTAAATTAATCTTCTGAAGATCCTACATATCAAAGCTGCATCTTCATTTTCTATCTGTGTATTTCCACATATATACGAAGAAATGCAGTAATTTTTTTATTTCTTTTTTTTTTGGTTAAAAGGAAACTTCATTAAACTAAGGTTCTGTTTGGATATCACTTATTTTGCTGAAATTAAAAATTTATTGTTGAAAATACTGTAGATAAATGTAAAAATTAGTTGAAATAGTACAGTGGAGCCTATGAATAGTACCAAAAAGTGCAGTAGGACTCATGAATAGTAGTAAAAATAACATTTGAACACAACAAGGATGTTATATCTTCAGAGGGGGGCATCAAAAATTACAAAATCTTCTTGCAAAGTACATCCTTTCCTAGCAAGTGCATCAGCACATCTATTTGCTTCCCAATATACATGCTTCATCCTGATAAGAGGAATCCTGTCCAGCAAGACCGCAATCAGCCAGCAAAGAAGAGGGATGCGCTAGGGCTCTTTCTGGATTCAATTGAATCTACAATAGTTTTTGCATCAAGCTCAACGTCAAGGTTCTCTCTGTCTCTCTAAGATTAATGGATGGTCTTATTATATATTAAATTTATTTATAATGAAATAATAGAATTTTCTGAATAGTGGGACCCAATTTACATTTTGGTTCCCCAGATAAGAATGCTCTAATAACTGTTGGAGCATGTGCTATTTTATTGACGAAATCTAAACTTGAGGTTTCAAGGAAAACATTAAACGCCGATTAGGCTATTTTTCCCAAAATTAACGGGTGGTTAAGGAGCTTGATCAATAAAAATCTTTGCATTGGTCTACTCTTGCAGAAGTTCACACTGCCATTTATGACATGCCAAGTTCATGCATGCGGCATACTTCCATGAAGTAGTGAAGAGTTGTTGCCCTATAAACACGAACCAAGCTTGCACCCATGAAAACTCATGGGCTTGGAACATGAATCAATGCTTGTGGTGACCACACTTATTTGCTATGGTTAGATTGAGAAATTTTCGTCTAGGGTTTCTCGGTGTTAATGTCCCAAGTCCTAATCGAATATCCTAGGCTCTTTGTCTATTTTCTTGAAAAGAAGATGTTGTGCCAACTAGAGCACAAAAGCTAATACTGATGAACAGTCCAACTTTTTTTTTTTTTTTTTTTTTTTTGAGTTTCAATCTGTGGCGTCCTCATGATGATAGCTCTTATGATAGTTAGGCAAAAATTAAAACTCAGATATTTTATTCAACTATTAGAGATTTTTCCAGTTATGCTAACTAGAACCCACGGTCCAACTCTTTTTTGGAGTGTGAATAAGATGGTCTTGAGTACACTTTGTTGTGCATGAGCTCACTTATAAGTGGATGGGGCCCATTTGAATTTTTATGAAGACATGGGCTCCAAGTGCTTAGGATCTTATTAGCCCATTAAGCATGAGAAAATGTTGGCCCGAACCTCGTGTTGAGAGATAAGCCCATTATCTTCTTGTGAATAATATAATCTTGGGCATTTAACCGTTAAAAACCCATTTCCTATGAATATGAATCTTGATTATAAGACCCAACCCTTGAAGAGAGATAGGGCTCGATCGTGAGCCCAACCTATGTAGGTGAAAATAACATGGGTCACCTTATTTTGTGTAGTTGTAATTAATTTTTGGTTATGTACATAAAAAGATGTAGCTAATAGTATTGATAATGAAACTATTATACAATGATTTCAGAATATGAAAACTTGTAAAATGAAATTTTAAAATTTTTGTATTTGCGGGTATTTTTTTTGTGATTTCAATATATTCAAGTTTATTATTATGATTTTTTTTTTTAATTTAAGTTTTTTAATCACCATTCTGGAAAAAAAAAAAAAAAAAATTCTTGGAACCATCACGGTTGCAATGGAGTAAGCAATTAGGAACGGATGAGCATCATGTGCTAATGATGTGATGTCCCACACCATTTTGATACCTTAACTTAATCCAACTAACCCTAGTAACTAGTAAGGTAATATCAAATTAATTTAGCATGAGTGAAGAGTGATGTATGCTTAGTAAATATTTAATTCTAAGTAGGTTAATTTAAAAGTCAAGCTACTAGATAAAATGTTTGAATAATGGTATAGTACATAAGTTACAATAGTGTAAATACTTATGTTATATATATAAAAGCTAGTAATTATGTACAATGCTTGACATATTATAGCATGATTAAGGTTGTAAATAGGTAGTAAAGGGAAGATATAGTGGTAATATTAATTTGGACAAAACTTAGGTACAATACCTTAGGTGCTATTCCTTAGGTTCCTCTCTTAAGATTTAGCCATATGGCTACTTAATTAAAAAATACACTTTCATCTCATGAGGAAAAATCCACATAGCAAAATATTAAAAGGAGAACCTAAGGAACAGCACCTAAGTACTGTATTTAAGTATTGCCCTATTAATTTTATCTATCCATTTCAAATTAGGCACATGTAATACCAAAGAGCTATGCATGGTGACACATGCTCCACAATAAAGCCTAAAATTGGCCATATGGCCGGCCATGCAAAGACCTAAGACCACTAAACAACCATGCATGGTGACACATACTCCACACTAAAGCTTAAAATTGACCACATGGTCAGCCATGCAAAGACCTAAGACCACTTTAATTTCTCTTGTCTCACCAAAAAAAAAAAATACCTCTCCAAGCGATCTTAAAAGTCTCTTCTCAAACCCACGGGTTCAGCAGTAAGGAAGGTCAGTTCCTTCAAGTTTTCTCAATTTCTTGTTCTCAACTTAAAGCTAGAGTAATTCTAGCTCCATCCCTCCAAGAACCCAAGCCTAGGATAAGGAAAAAATCAAGTCTTTAATTCAATAGAACATGTAAAGTTTGGGTAAATGCTAGTTTTGGCTTACGGATTTAAGAAATCACATGCACGAGCTAGTTTGTAATAAATTTTGCCGTGGATTTAAGTATGTGAAATTGCATGTGGATAAAAAGGGTTTCTAAAGGGCATGGCTTTGTTTGTATGATTTGAGTGCAAACCTTGTTTGTATGTGTATTAGAATGAATGAAATATGAGCTGTATTTAACGGATTTTTTATTTCAAGGTCATATGATGTTTTCAAAAAGGATTTGAAACTGACGTAGAACATGTATAGTATATGTATAAAATATTCCAAAATGAACGTAAGACCGTTTGTAATTATTTTATGATTTTATGTGTAAATGTGTTAAAATTGCCGCAATGACAGATTCTGTGTTCACACATGAAAAATTATGTAATAAATTGTATACTATGAATTTGGATGCTACGGGTAGTTTCTATGAAAGCTAATACACACATGATTGTAATAGAATTGGTCTCATAGCAATTGAATCAATATATATATATATATATATATATATATATATATATATATATATATTGTAGGGACTCAAATTGGATTGGACCCAGATTAGCTATGGGTTTCTAGCCCAACAAACCCAAACAATAAATTTCTAGAGAGTGGGTGAAAGAACTAGCTCTATTCGGTGGATTTACTGTGCATCAAAAGACGTTTCAAGCTAACTGTCTGATAAAAACTCTCATCGGCTAGGTTTCAGAGGGTATCTTTCTACGTTCTATCGTTCGTTTTCTCTTTTTTTTTTTTCTTTTTCCAAAAAGTCCTCTCTAATGTCTCCTACTTCCATGTTATATACTGCATTCCTTACCCCAATTTCACCGTACACGTGTAGTTTCTATCTTGGGAACTCCTTTCTATCCCATCCAGCACCTCCCAGAACTTTTGCTCAGTAACCATAAAGCTGTTTGGTCACTGTTCAGGTATCACCTCCACATTAATGCGGACAGAGAGTTAGCTGGAAAGTATTTAATGTGGAGGTAGCAGCTTTAGAAGATATTTGTTATCTTCCCCGGTTCCTCATTTGTACCATATTCAATTTCCAGTTCTTATATAATTTTGTGGAGTACCCTGAATAGTAAGGTAGTTACATCCACCTCGGACCACGATATCCGAGATTCCTCTTATCCTCGGACACGTTTTGAGCTACTATACATGACTTCTCTCACTTTTTCCTATACCAATTCCACAATATTTCTTTTTAACCATCCTCGGACAAGCCAGTGCCCTTGGACTGGGCTGCTGGGCCGTAGGCCTAATTCTTACGAACTTACCAATACCTCCTGGCATAACAGGCCCCACAATAGCCCCTTAAAATCTAGCTTTCTGTCACCTCGGCAGAAGGGAGATTTTGATATGTTGTCGTCATTCCCTTTCTCTGACCTCTAGAACGCCTTTCTACCTGCCCAAGGCGCACTTCTGACGTTTCGGCGTCAGAAGCACGCCCTCATTAAATTATGGCGGCCTCTGTATCCCCCACGTTCAATGGCAAGATGCCAATCCAACGGTGGAAGGTTTTTAGAATTTATGAGCGGGATTTTTCCCACTTACAATTTCTGCGCCCCTATAAATAGCTTTTCAAATCAACTTTCTTTCCAATTACAACAATTACATTACCACGGCGTACATTCATTGAACCTATCGCTCTCTTTTGCCTCATCGTGCGTTCATAAATACCACAACCTTGTCCGAGGACTTCCTTTTTAAACCTGTAAGTCTCCTCAAACTTTCTTAGTTCTCATTCCCGTTTTCTGTTAACTTTTCTTTATAACTCTTAGAGAATGGGCAGGTTTAAAAGTTTGGTTAAGTCCGAGGAGGGTATAGAGAAATTTAGGTCTAAGTATAGGATTCCTTCAACCGTAGGTATGAGATATGCCTCCCCAGAAACATGGGTAAACGATAGGAAAACAGGAGAAGTGTCATCCCTATGATCGCTTTTATAGAAGGAGGGATGACCATTCCCATGGGTAACCTCACCAGAAGTTATCTTAGATTCTTTAGGATATCTCCCACACAGTGTGCTCCCAATATGTTCAGGGTGTTAGGGAGCATAAAAGTCCTAAACGAGAAGATGAACCTAGGTTTGACCCACCACGACATAAATTAGGTATACAATCTTAATCACCTGAAGGGTCAGGGTTATTACCTTAAGTCTAGGCACTCTGAAGTCAGGTTAATCCAGTGTCTCCCTACATCGAATAAGGGCTTAAAAGATGATTTTTTAATCTTTTCTGGGGAATGGCATGATGGTCTGCCCTGTCCGACTAGAGAGGGAAAACCAGGTGGGGTTCTTGGTTATAAGCATGTGTAATTTTAATTATATTCTTTATTTCAAATTATTCTTGTTTCTGACAAAAGTTTCCTTCTCTTTTTTACTGACTTTGCAGACAAGCGCGCTACCAGACCTCAGTTCAGATTAGTCAACAGGGAGAGTTTAGACAAACTCCTGCGATCTGAGGTATATGTGAACCCATCTGACGGCCAATTAAGAGAAGCACATATAATTCTTGGGTACAAGCCTATCTCCTCGGCGTTTCAAGCACCCAAGTGTGTGATAAAGGCGAAAGATCCTCGGCTTCACTGAATCAATGTAGCCTTCGAAGGATTTATTGTTCCTAAGGGTGTTCCAATTCCTGAAGGTACCCCTTTCACCCAACCACTACATGTGGCTACTCCTTCTGTAGGAGCTTCGTCGTCACGCACTATTCCTCGGGAAGGGAGAGAGAAAAAGGAGAAGGAAGAAGAAGAAGAAGAAGAAGAAGAAGAAGAAGGAGAAGAAACTTCAAGAAGAAGTCGTAGAATTGTTGGATTCTGCAGACGAATTTGAAATTTTCAATCAACCCCCATCTCCCGAGGTGAATTCTGACGAAATGGGCCTTCAAAGAAAGAGCCAGAGGAGTTTATTGGATGTGATCGAGAGCCAACCTGGAAGGGGTGCGTCGGGGAAATCAATTCAACCCAAGCTTCCCCCTCCTCCCAAAGCTCCCCTTCCACCTTCTCAACCATCCCAACCTCCCTTGAAAGAACCGATTGCTCCGAAAAGGAGGAAGGATGCAAAAGACAAGGAAGTGGTAGAGGCTGGGAGGTCTCGTCCCCCTCTTAAAGATGATGTTCAGCGAGATGCGAAGCAGCAAAAGGTAAGCCACGGACCTCAGCGAATTGTGGAAAGGACCATCGCTCCATCCTCGGAGCCCAAGGCTTGGCTCCTCGCACCCATGCTCGATGGTGAGCCCTTGAGGGAAGATGCCTCGCTTAGGGACTTCAATGGTGGAATTGGGTGCCACACTGCCTCAGTCCTAGAGGAAAGCCTCTTACTTCCTAAGGACATGGCCGAGCTGAGAGGCATAAGGAAGAACGAAGTATTCCTGAATGCTAAGAGATATTTGGGCATGGTATGATACACTTTTAACTTTGTTCCTTTAATTATAAATGTCACACCTAACTTTATTTATTGCATTTATAACTCTCTTTCTTCTAAGCTGTCTAAGCCACTTTCAGGATGGAGGAGATAACTAATTCTTATGGCCAGCAACTAGACGATGAGAGGAAGAAGTGGGCCACAGCTGTGCAAACACTCAATACTTCTGAACAAAATAATGCGTAGCTGAAGAAGAAGTTATCCGAGGAGGAACACGCTCGTAAGAGTGCTGAATCAGCCTTGGAGAACTCTCACAGACAGGCCGAGGAACAGAGGAAGCTTTTGCGTGATGCCAATGACCAGTTGGTAGCCTCCAAGGATCAAATATCAAAACTGAAGAAGCAACTGGAGGAGGCCCAGAGGCTCAAAGATTAGGCTAAGAAGGCAAAGGCTGAGGCAGAGGTAGCAAAAGATAAGGCTGAGAAGGAAAAGGACAGAGCTGAACAAGAAGGATATGACATCGACGTAGCAAAAACGGAGGACAAATTCAGGGCTGAAGTGCCAGTGGTATGCCGAGTATACTGTGCCCAAACTTGGACGGAAGCTCTCAACCGAGCTGGAGTTGACCCTTCTTCCGAGTTGAGAAAGCCAGAAAATATCTACTTCCCACCAACTATACGAGCCTCAAGTCCTGCTTTTCAGCTGCAGGATGCATCTTCCACAGCTGCTACCTCGGCCAAAGAAGGCCAAACTTAGGATCCTCCCCCTCTCAACCAACAAGAGCAACCCAAAGTGCCTGAAATTGCCCAAGATATTTCCTCGGATAAGGCAGTAGAGGGGCCTCAAGATGGAGTAGCGTCTCAAGGCTTTGAAAAGGCTTTAGCCTTAACCACTTTACTTGCTGGAGGAGCTCAAAAGGAGAAGGAAAAAGATGTTCCTCCTCAAGCACCTGGCAAAACTCTCCAACCCAAGCTCCAAATCAGATTAAATAAATAGTTAAAGTAGTTAAATTATTTTTGTCTTTCATTTTTACTTATCCTTTGAGGACAATTGGGATGTAATGTATATTTTTCTTTTTATCATATTTGTTATAAGATGTTATAACTTTATCCATCACTTGTGTAATTTTCTGTGCGAATACCCTTTGTTTTTATATGATTGCATGAGAAGGAAATCTGATATTGTAAAGAAAAATTTAAACTTATGTGTACTAGTTAGAAACTAGAGTAGAATATAATTATGAACCTCACCACCTTGCCAAGGTTTATTTTTGATTCATTAAAAAGTGTTCAAACTGGGGAAGACATTTCAAGAATGTTCCAGCCAGTGAGGTGCTGGGTACCTTAAAATACTTTAAGTGATGCTCATAGAGTTTGCTCTGATACAATATTTTAATTGCATGGACCCCCTTTAAGAAGCTCTGACTTCCACTAAGTTTATTGCATAAACAATCTACCATACATTAGTTTTTATGTCATAGTGTATTAATTTTCACTAAGTTGTGGTCCGAGGACCTGACATGACTTAGTTTTTGTTTAATACTTCAATAGATGTCATAGTGTATTAATTTCCACTAAGTTGTGGTCCGAGGACCTGACATGACTTAGTTTCTGTTTAATACTTCAATAGATGTCATAGTGTATTAATTTCCACTAAGTTGTGGTCCGAGGACCTGACATTACTTAGTTTCTGTTTAATACTTCAATAGATGTCATAGCGTATTAATTTCCACTAAGTTGTGGTCCGAGGACCTGACATGACTTAGTTTCTGTTTAATACTTCAATAGATGTCAAAATGCAAGTAACAGGTTTCAGGATAAACTGTAAAAGTAAGTAAAACAGAACTATTATTATTAATAATAATACCTCCTTAGGTTGCTTACATTCCAAGGATGGAGTACAATTTCCTCATCTAAGTCTTCTAAGTAATAAGCACATATTCCTGCTACAGATGTGATACGATATGGTCCTTCCCAATTAGGCGCTAACTTTCCCCAAGCTGGATTTTTGGTAGTTCCCAAGACTTTTCTCAATACCAAGTCTCCTGAGGCTAACGGCCTTAGCTTTACATTTGCATCATAACTTTGTTTTAGCTTATGTTGGTAATAGGCCAATTGGACCATCGCATTCTCTCGCTGTTCGTCTATCAAGTCCAGGCTTTTCTTCAATAGTTCATCATTTCCGTCCAAGGTGAATACGCTGGTCTTTAGCGTTGGAAAACCCGTTTCAAGAGGAATCATAGCCTCAGCCCCATACGTCATTGATAATGGGGTTTCCCCTGTTGACCGCCGAGGTGTAGTTCGATACGTCCAGAGGACATGTGGCAGCTCCTCTACCCATCTGCCTTTTGCGTCATCCAGCCTCTTCTTAAGCCCACCTACTATGACTTTGTTGATAGCTTCGGCCTGTCCATTTCCCTGTGGATAGGTTGGAGTGGAATATCTGTTCTTTATCTCCAGATCGGAACAATACTTTCTAAAAGCCTAGCTGTCAAATTGTAGACCATTATTCGAGATGAGAGCTTGAGGAACCCCAAATCGAGTGATGATGTTCTTCCAGACAAACCTCTTGACATCCACATCCCTGATATTGGCCAGAGGCTCCGCTTCTACCCACTTCGTAAAATAATCTGTGCCAACTAGCAGATATTTCTTATTTTCCACAGCTTTAGGGAAAGGGCCAACGATATCTAAGTCCCACTGAGCAAAAGGCCAAGGACTTGAAAGAGGATTAAGAACTCCTCCCGGTTGATGGATGTTCGGTGCGAATCTTTGGCATTGATCGCATTTCCTAACATACTCCTGCGCTTTTTTTTGCATGCTTGGCCACCAATACCCCTGAGTAATTGCCCGATGAGATAAAGACCTCCCTCCAGTGTGACTCCCACAGATCCCTTCATGTAGCTCTTCTAGAAGTGCTTCTGATGCCTCGGGGTGTACACAAAGCAGATATGGCCCAGAGTAAGAGCGTTTGTATAACTTTTTGTCCTCGGACAGCCAAAACTGAGGAGCTTTTCTTCGTATCTTTTCAGCTTCTGATTTTTCCTCGGGTAATATATCCTTCTCGAGGAACAACAGTATAGGATCCATCCAACAACGGGCCGAACTGATTTGACTGACCTGAAGCGAGTCCCCTGTTACTGGGGTGGGTGTGTTTAAGTCTTCAACCATTATCATCCGGGGTAAGTTCTGTGCCGAGGAGGTAGCAAGAGTAGCCAAGGAGTCCGCATGGGCATTTCCACTTCTAGGGACATGGGATAATTCAAAAAACTCAAAATCCACTTGCATACGTCTAACCTGGCTCAAGTAACCTTGCATTCTGGTGTCACGAGCTTCCAATTCCCCTTTAACCTGACCAATGACCAGTCCTAAATTCAAGAACATCTCCACTGTTTTTCCACCCAACTTCTTAACCATCGTCATTCCCATTAATAAAGCCTCATACTCTGCCTCGTTGTTAGTGGCTGAGAATCCCAACCTCAAAGACTTCTCGATAATTATCTTTTCAGGAGATATTAGAACCAGCCCCACTCCTGACCCCCTCTGATTTGTTGCTCCATCCACATACACTTTCCAAGGTGAAGCATGCTGCACGGAGATAACGCCAACTGATTTTTCATCCATGCCCCACGGGTTTGTCTCTATTTCTTCAAGGCCTTCAGCAAATTCAGCCACCAGGTCGGCGAGAACCTGACCCTTTACAGAGGTACGGGGCATATACTTAATATCAAAAGCCCCTAGAACTGTGCCCTACTTAGCAACCTTGCCAGTGTAGTCTGCACTCCGAAGTACTGCTTTGAGTGGATACTGAGTTAGGACGACCATAGTGTGTGCCTGGAAGTAATGGGGAAGTTTCCTTGTAGCGTGCACCACTGCCAAAATGGCCTTTTTCAAAGGTAGATAGGGTACTTCAGCCTCGTAAAGAGACTTGCTCACATAATAGACTGGCCATTGTACGCCATTATCTACTCATATCAGAACAAAACTAATCGCGTAAGTGGCTATCGCCAAGTAAGAAAAAAAGACCTCATCCACCTCAGGACTAGACATGATGGGTGGCTGAGAAAGATACTCTTTGAGCTGCTGGAATGCCAGGGCACACTCCTCTGTCCGTTCAAATCCCTTCCACTTGTGGAGTAGCAGGAAAAAAGGTCTGCACCTATTCGCCGACCTGGATATGAATCTGTTCAGAGCAGCGGTCATCCCAGTCAACCTCTGGACCTCCTTGGGATTTCGAGGTGGTTGCAAGCTGCTTATGGCTCTAATTTGATCAGGGTTCATTTCAATTCCTCGGTGAGTCACCATGTAGCCCCAAAACTTCCCTGAGCCTACCCCGAATAAGCACTTGGATGCGTTCAGTCGCAGTTTGTGTTTCCTTAAAATCTCAAAAGTGTTGGTGAGGTCTGTCACATGCTCGGCCACTACCTTACTCTTCACAACCATATCATCAATACATACTTCAATGTTCCTGCCCAACTGTGGTTCAAACATCTTCGTCATCATCCGCTGGTAAGTAGCCCCCGCGTTCTTCAAACCAAAGGGCATTACCTTGTAGTGATAATTCCCAGTGGGGGTGAGAAAAGCGGTCTTCTCCTGATCGTCCAATGCCAGTAGGATCTGGTGATAGCCTTGAAAGGCGTCTAAGAAGCTCATCCGAGGATGGCCCACTGTTGCATCCACCAGCTAATCTATACGGGACATAGGAAAGGGATATTTTGGACAAGCTTTATTAAGGTCTGTAAAATCAACACATACGTGCCATTTTTCCTTTTTCTTTTTCACCACGACCGTATTGGCTAACCATTAGGTGTAGAACACTTCCTTGATAGCCCCTGCCTATTTAAACTTGGTCACCTCGTCTCTGATAGTCTCGGCATGCATTTTGGACGGCCGCCGAGGTGGCTGTTTCTTCGGAATAACAGAAGGATTAACATTCAAGTGATGACAAATGAAATCTAAATCCACCCCCAAGGCTTTGTAAGCATCCCACGCAAACACATCAATGTTTTTCCTAAGGACCTCAACCAACTGCTCTTTTTCTAACAAAGGCAGCTGCGCCCTGACCTGAAAGAACCTGTCTGGATCATCCCCAATACTTACCCTCTCCAAATTCTCACACTCTGCTTCATTGGCCGAAGTACTGAGGAGGGTCGCCAGAGCCTTTGATTGCTACGACTCATTCTCGGCCGTGGCTGAAGTTTCTGTCTCTGGCCGATGTTGAATAGCCGCTATCAAACACTGCCTAGTCATGGCTTGGTTTCCCAAAATTTCTAACACTTGGTCTCCTGATGGATATTTCACCTTTTGATGAAGAGTGGAGGAAACAGCCCCCAAGGTATGCAACCAAGGCCTACCCAAAATAGCCGTATATGGAGAAAAAACATCCACCACAATAAAATCCACCTGCACCACATCTGAGCCAGTCTAAATAGGTAATCTAATCATACCCATCGGAATAACCGACCTACCCTCAAAACTCACCAACAGGGAGCTATAGGCTGTCAAATTCTGGGGTCTTAACTTCAACCCCCTATACAGGTCAAGATACATCACTTCAGCCGCGCTCCCCTCATCAACCATGACTCTTTTCACATCATACCCCCCGATTCTAAGTGTAACCACCAAAGCATCGTCATGTGGCTGAATGGTCCCTCTCTTGTCTTCATCCGAAAAGCCCAACACCAATGAGGTGTCCAGTCTGGCTCTCTTCGGCATTGAACTGGAGCCCCCATCCGAACAGTGAGACACAGACATTATCTTGGATGGACAAGACCCTGTTCTTTCCGGGGTGGCAAATATAACATTTATCGTGCCAAGGGGGGGTCCCGAAGAGGCGTCCCCCCGGAGTGTTGAACCTGCTTGACTTCCTCGGCCACTGGAATGGTGCAGAAGATGGGTCAACTTCCCTTCTCGGACCAGCTGTTCCAAGTGGTCCCACAAATTTCTGCAATTTTCAGTGGTATGTCCATGATTTTGGTGGTATTGGCAATAAAGGTTTTGACTACGTTTTGCAGGATCCCCTGCCATCCTATTGGGCCATCTGAAGAATGGCTCGTTTTTTACCTTCTCCAGAACCCGTTGCACTTGTTCTCGGAACACAACATTAACCCCCAGGGAAATAGCAGATACTGATTGCCTTCTAAAGTCCTTCTGAGGTCGGTTGTTATTGTACCTGTCCGACCTGAAGCCCCTCCTCTCCTGAGGGACCACCTTAGACTTTCCTCTACCCTATATATGATCCTCCTCTACTCTTCTATACTTGTCAATCCGGCCCATAAGCTGTCGCACGCTAGTAACAGGTTTACCAGTTAAAGATCTCCTCAGGACATGCTCGGTTGGAAGACCCTCCTTAAAGGTATTAACAGCCACGTCATCATAGGCTCCATCTACTTCGTTGAACATTTTTCCAGTATCTATCAGAATAGGCCTTCAGGGTTTCCCCCTCCCGCATAGACATGGATAATAACGATCCCAAGGGCTGAACAACCCTCCTGCAGGTGATAAAACAGGCGCCAAAAGCCTGGGTGAGCTTCTCAAAGGAATCAGTGGTTTTCGCTTTCAGACCGTTGAACCATCTCATCGCCACTAGACCTAGGTTGGATGGGAAAACCTTGCACATCAAGGCCTCGTCCTTAGCATGAACGGCTATTCTCTAACTGAAATGGCTAACATGTTCCACTGGATCTGTTCGGCCATTATAAATGGTGAACGCAGGCTGATTGAACCGCCGAGGAAGACTTGCATCCTCAATGCGTCGCGTGAAGGGCGATTTGGAAACTTGACTCAAAACTTTGTTCAGGGCATCATTCCCTAAGCCCTAGTGAGGTGGACTCTTATGTTTTCATTCATGGCGGTATTCCTCATCATACGAAAAAGTCTCACTAGGTGGAGTTCTTGACCTCCGTCTGTAACTGGTGTCATCTGACTCCTCAGAGGATTGCCCAGAGTTGTGGGCCATATGCTTCCGTCGCTCGTATCGTAACTCCCTTTTTAATCTGTTAATCTCATGCTGCCTGTCTCTGTCGTTCTTTACGTGGGAAATATGGCTTTTCCCCCGAGACTAACTTCTATCTGTGTGGGTTGTTCGAGCACTTCCCTCATGGTCTCCCCTTTGTTCATGGATTACCATGCTGAGAGCCCTTAGACTCTGCCTGGTGTGGATTAACATCCACCTGCTGCTGGTCCGCCCCCAGTTGCTGCAGTGCTCCCCCTTCCATTACAACCACTGCACTTGCCTTTCCTTACAAATAGAGCAAGGACTTCCCACAGACGGCGCCAATTGTAATGACTCAAATTGGATTGGACCCAGATTAGGTATGGGTTTCTAGCCTAACAAGCCCAAACAATAAATTTCTAGAGAGTGGGTGAAAGAACTAGCTCTATTCGGTGGATTTACTGTGCATCAAAAGACGTTTCAAGCTAACTGTCTGATAAAAACTCTCATCGGCAAGGTTTCAGAGGGTATCTTTCTGCGTTCTATCGTTCGTTTTCTCTCTTTCTTTTTTTTCTTCAAAAATTCCTCTCTAATGTCTCCTACTTCCATGTTATATACTGCGTTTCTTACCCCAATTTCACTGTACACGTGTAGTTTCTATCCTGGGAACTCCTTTCTGTCCCATCCAGAACCTCCCGGAACTTTTGCTCAGTAACCATAAAGTTGCTTGGTCACTGTTCAGGTATCACCTCCACATTAATGTGGCCAATGAGTTAGCTGGAAAGTATTTAATGTGGATGTAGCAGCTTTAGAAGATATTTGTTATCTTCCCCGGTTCCTCCTTCGTACCATATTCAATTTCCAGTTCTTATACAACTTTGTGGAGTACCCTGAATAGTAAGGTAGTTACATCCACCTCGGACCATGATATCTGAGGTTCCTCTTATCCTCGGATGTGTTTTAAGCTACTATACATGACTTCTCTCCCTTTTTCCTATACCAATTCCACAATATTTCTTTTTAACCATCTTCGGACAAGTGAGTGCCTTTGGACTGGACTGCTGGGCCGTAGGCCCAATTCTTACGAACTTACCAATACCTCCTGGCATAACAGGCCCCACATATATATATAGTCTAATTAACTTTCAATTGGATTCTTAATTTTACGCAACGTATCTCATCTAATTTTTAATTTTTGTGCTAAGTAAATTATTGAGCATAAAAATTGAAGAGTCCATATCCAAATAGATTCTAAACTAAATTGGATTTTAATTGTAGTCCAATTTTGTGCTACATGTTCATCTAATTTTTTAATTTTTGTGGCAAATGAATATTTAGTGCAAAAATCAAAGAGTTTAAATCCAATTAAATTTTAAATCATATATACATATACATGTATATATAAATAAATAATGAAAAATCATTACATATTTTAGAAATGTATGATTTAGAAAAGATGTAAACTAATGCCATGTATTTTTTAAACATTTTCTCAAAAAATGTATAATTTGAACTATGTTTTTGTGATTATTTTTAATTGTATGCACGGAGTTACACACTAGTATATATTAAAAGCCAAAACTTAGAGAAAATCCAATTATATTTCAATTGAATTCTCAATTTTGCATCATGTGTCCCATTTAATTTTCTAAATTTTTGTACCAAGTGAATTATCCCATTTAATTTTATAAATTTTTATTCCAAGTAAATTATTGAGTGTAGAGTCCAAATCCAATTAGATTATAAACTGGATTTCAATTGGAGTCCAATTTTGCACCACGTATCCATCTAATTTTTTTAATTTTTGTGGGAAGTGAATTATTGGGTGCTAAAATTTAAAAGTCTAGATTTAATTAAATTCTAAATCATATATATATATATATATATATACACACACACATATATATGATTTAGAATTTAATTGAATATATATAATGAGAAATCATTACATATTTTAGAAATGTATAGTTTAAAAAATGTGTAAGCTAATACTATGTATAATTTGAACCTCTTCTTAAAACAAAATGTATAATTTGAATTATGTGATTATGATTATTTTTAATTGTACCTGTGTATATGCACAAGGTTACACACTAGTATAGAACTAATGGTGTAATTTCAGTGTTGACTGAATTTCTGTTAGGGCAGATTTGAGTATGATAGATTGTATGATTTTTATTAAATCATAGCTTTAGTCTTTGGCTTTGAAACTCTTGAGGCAAGTGATAGACATCTAAAAGAGTAACTCTATAAATTAGCATGAAATTTGGATGTAATTTGATAGCTCATTTAAATTTAGTAAGTGAAATATATGTTGCTGGAATAGGCAGTAAACAGTAAGTGATACACCTAACTTTGGGGATTTATTCCCAAAGCTATGGTGAAAGGACTGAGCTGATAATTGGAAAGTTTGATGTTTGATATGTAATTTTATTCTTTGATGACTAAGTAATGGAATTGCTATCCTTTGAACTAGAGACAGGTCAGGACTAGTAGGGGACTCCATTGCAAGCTTTGAGACTTTAAGATATATGCCTTAAGATAAGGGATAGTGATGTGAGCCTTTAGTGGTTCATGTTTTCAGTTTCAAAGAACTTCCCTTGCATCAAATACCTGAAAAGAAATGAGATTATGCAAAGTTTATCAAATGTTTATTTTATGTTATGAACAAACTGTCGATATGCAATGATATTTATGAAGTATATTTGGAAAGCAAATGAAATTGAAAGAAAGATGTTTTCGTTTGTTCTGGACTTTTTTAGTAGAGGTAACGATACCAACTTTTCCATGGAAATGAATTGTGAGACTATGATGATGATCCTATCCTTTGTTGGTCAAAGCCCAACTTGGATAGAAGGGTTGATCCCTACAACTAAGGTTGTGCAACCAACTCGCCAATCTACCAAAACCAACCCGATCCAACCCAACCCACCAGGTTGTGTCGGTTTTTAAAGGTTGGTGGGTTGGGTTGGGTTGGGTTTGGGTCATAAGATTCACAAATCCGCATAACCCGACCCGATCCATCCATATATATATATATATATTTTTTTTTTTTTGGAGAAACAAACACACACACACACACACACACACACAAGGGAGAGGGAAAGGGCATCCATATTTAATATATATATATATATATATAAGTTTTAAAAAATATATTATACAATTTTGTTATTTACTTTTTTGCCCCTCTTCCTAAATAATACCCGAACCCTAAGTTCTTCTCATATAGTTTGTATTGTTTTGGTGTTATGCTCATTGATTATTTGGTTGTAAATTTACTCTTATTTATAGTGATGTTATTCTAATGCTTAATTTAATAATAATAGTAGTAATTAAAAAAAAAAAATTGTCCAACCCAGGGGTCTAACTCGACCCAACCCGATCCACGTGAGTTAGGTTGGGTTGGACCCCTGTGATAGGTTGTGTTGGGTTGGATTTTTTTAACCCACCATAGTGGGTTGGATTGAAAAAACCTCTCAACCCGACCCAACCCAACCCATGCAAACCTCCACCTACTGCTAAAGTATATGTTTTATGTCCCCGATAATGATCCTAGCACAAAGGGGGTGCTAGATGCTTGGCCTAACAGTTGGAGGGCTCACACTATAGAACAAAAAGGATGGCTAATGTATGGTTTTCAAAAATGATATATGTATGCTATGTTATGTAAGGAGCTAATTTTAATTTCTTGAATTTTACAAGCATGTTTAAGTTATGAGCCTTGTGCTAATGATGAACAGTATGACAGTTACAATGTTAAAGTAAAGTTAAATATGTTATGAAGAGGAAACTCAAGGGTATGCTTTGTTAACATGCTTCTTCAAGAAAATGTTTTCCGCATATGTAATATATCTCTAAAGTTATGTTCTTCAAGGTAATGTTTATGTTTTACAAAAATGAATTATGATTTATGTTTCATCTTTATCAAGAACAAGACTTTTCAACTATGAATGGTTTATGATGCAATAGCCTAATGACTATGATTATGAATTTTTTTGAATTCATGAAATTATTTTAGCACGATCTATAGAATTGTACTTAAGTCATATCCACGCATTAAGATATTTGGTTTACATGCATACGAGATGCATGCTGCTAAATTCTCATGTCATGCATTTCACTGAGCACGTGGAACGCTCACCCCTTAACAATTTTAGTGAGCAGGTACTTCCCTTTTTGCAGCTTTGGGTGGGGTCTGAGCAGGAGAAGTTCTGTTAGAGATATTTTGAGTTTTGGGATGCTTCAAGTACAAATTAGTAGTGGTATATTTTTAGTTGAGAAAGAGCAACATTAATGGGCTGTTTGGAAGTTTAGAGAGGGAGGAGAGTAGAGGGAGAGTAGAGGGGATGAGAGTAGTGGAGAGGAGAGTAGAGGGGAATGGTTCCCCTCCACCTTGTTTGGATGTTTTTAAAATTAGTAAGGGGGAAGAGAGTAATTAGCTATTCCCCTTGTTTGGATGTTTTAAAAATTAGGATAGAGAGGAGAGGAAATGATTAAAATAGACAAATTTACTCTTATTTGAAAATAGACTTGCAACATTGGTCTATGATTAATTTAGAAAGGATGAATTAGGGAATTTACTTGGATAATAATTTATCTACTCTACTCTCCCTCCAAATCTCTCCAATTTGGGGGAATTAAAAATGAGGGGTTAGAGGGAGTTGAAACCCCTTTCCCTCATTCCTTAAAAAACTTCCAAACAAGATAATTGGATTACTCTCCCTCCCTCTACTCTACTCTACTCCCCCTCCTTTTTTTAAACATCCAAACAGACTATAAGGATGGTTATGTGAATATTTCCACTATGCTTTTTATTTTTGGTGGTAACCCAAACATTATGGGGTTGTATTTATACTCTGATAGTTTACTAGATGCTTTGATATTATCATTTAGTGTTTAGCTAAGCTGTTCAAATATCAAATTAAGATAAAGTGTATAACAATATGTAAAAGAAAAGTAAAAAGGAAGAAATTTTTTTGTATACATCAGGGCTTATGTTAATATCAGGTATAGGCTTGCTATTAGTAAGGCTTGGTATTAGCATGCCGGTTCGATTGCTAAATCCAATCCTAGTTTGGAATAGGGCTGGGCCGTGAAAAATGAAGCAAAGAATTGACCCATAAATCCAATTCTAGTTTGGATTTGGGCTGGGCCGTGAAAAATGAAGCAAAGAGTACCCCAACAATGATCATTGTTTCAAGTTTTCCATTTGTCAGACATTTTCTTGATTGACCAATACCTTACCAGTAAAGGAAAGGCCCGATCGATGCCGTCCTAGCACTCATAATATGCTTAAGAATAATTCTATATCTACTATAATAATATAAAAGCCTCTATAATTTGATTTGGGTACAGAAGAATGTCAACGTAATAAAAACAATCTTTCTCATGCTATGCATGTAGGCACTGCTCATCATCCATGAGCATTTATAAGCATTAATGCATTATAAAAAATAAAACATTACCACCGCATGCATAACCTTGATGTTTTATGAGGTGGGGAAGAGGGTAATTCTATTCCACTCTTTGGTAGAGGGTTTAATTATATTCACATGTTGGTAGAGATTGTAATTCTGTAGCTATGGGCGGCTCTAGGTACAGTCCAGAAGGTTCAAATGAACCCCCTGAGCTAGGCCAAAAAATAAAATTATATATATATATATATATATATAAATTATTAATTATTTTTATTTGACCCTCCTAAAATAATTTTTGAACCCCCTAGACCTAATTTTTTTAAGCCTAGCTGAAATGAACTATAATATGATCATCTTGGTCTTTTTAAACCAAAAAAAAAAAAAAAAAAAAAAAAAAAAAGACCCCAATAACAAACCAATTTGATCTAAAATATGAGGGAAAAATAGTAAGCCTAATAACAAAAGTATAAATTTGTTCATCTTAAATCTAAAAAAAATCATTTAGATCTTAACAAATTTGAAATAAACTAATACATAAAAGTTTATTGTATTTAGATCTCGCTTGGAGTTCACTTAACAACAATTATTTATATATTGATTGTATTTAAAAACAATAGATGATTTCCAAGATTTAATCTTAGAAACAATAATTAGTATCTTCACCGTATTAATAAACAATATGCAATGAACTTATAGTTTATCTTATATGAGAAACACTATGTTCATAATACGCTCACAACAAAGTCTAAGTGGCAGATTGTTACTAACTGTTACTTATGGGAAAAAAAAAAAATTCAGTAGTGAGTTTAAATTAAAACTAATAACAATGTATAACTTAAAATTTGTTGGAAAAGTGTTGTGAAAATATTGTAAATGTAGCACTTCTCATCTTTTATTCTCTTGCTAGTATGTACTATGAAAAATTTTGTAATGAAGAAATCATATAGACCGCAAGATTCATTTGTTTACTTAAAATGCATCTTCTTATTGATCCCTCTTTAAAATATATCATAGAGCCGTCACTGCCTGTAGCTCACAACCTAACTAGACATGCATGTCATGTCACTGGTTTTTCCGTTTGGATGGAGGATGTTCCATTCCATTCTTTTGCTGCTTATCAAGTGGATTTGCTTGTATCTTAATGAAATTCAAAGTTTTCCTTCTCCAAAAAAAAAGAAAAAAGAAAAAAGGATGGGGAAGAGGGTAAAATAAAAGTAAGGAGTTTAAGTCTTAAAAGGAGAAAATTTCACACAAATATATTTAGATTATATTAGAGTAGGATTTATATCTCGGATAAAATGAAATAAAAATAAATTAATTAATTAATGCGGGGGACAGTGCATGAATCGACCCATATCTCAATTATAAGCATCCAAATTCGTTTTCACGGACCTTATAGTTCAATCAATGTTGATTGTTACTTTCTCCTAGCACGTCATGCCAGCTATACGTTGTTTGATGTTTATCACATCTCTCCATCTAGTCTCTACATGTATATATATATATAAAATTAAACACACATCTGCTCAAAGCTGAAAACCATTGATAAGACAAAAGTATATACTACGAACTCCAAAGAAAAATGCAAATGAATTCTGCAGTGTCATTCTTAATCTTTTTCTTTGTTCTTCCTCTTGTATTAGCTGACCTGCAGGTTGGTTTCTACGACTCTACCTGTCCCCAAGCAGAATCAATTGTCCAACAAGTGGTGCAAATTGCATTCTCTAAGGATCCATCCATAACGGCAGCCTTCCTACGCATGCATTTTCACGATTGTTTTGTTAGAGTAAGATATATATATATATATATATATAACATTTGTACTCAAAACTATATATAATTAAGCATTGTATCACTCTTTTCTTCTATTCACGTACATGTGCACTAATATATAGTTTCTTTAATTTATATCAGGGTTGTGATGCATCTATACTAATAGACCCAACCAAGAACAATTCTTCGGAGAAAGTTGCCGGGCCGAACCAAACCATAAGAGGATATAATGTTATTGATAAGGCGAAGAAAAGCCTAGAGGCTGCATGCCCTTTAACCGTTTCATGTGCAGATATTATCACTTTGGCAACTCGTGACGGTGTTGCTCTAGCTGGAGGGCCTAATTATACAGTGCCAACCGGAAGGCGTGATGGACTAGTGTCGAATCCAGACGATGTGAACTTGCCAGGACCAGGAATCTCTGTGTCTGGGGCATTGAGTTCTTTCACTGACAAAGGGATGGACATCAATGAAATGGTAACCCTTTTAGGTGCACACACTGTTGGATTTGCACATTGCTTCTTCTTTAGCGATCGACTTTCCCCTCCTGACCCTTCAATGGATCCTACTTTGTTTGCCAAGCTCAATAAGAAATGTGCCAAGAAAGCATCCGCTGCTGTATTTTTGGACCAAAGTACCGCTTTTACGTTTGACAACCAATTTTACAATCAAATACTTTTGAAGAAAGGTATATTGCAAATTGATCAGGAACTTGCACTAGATAATTCAACCGCTAGTATTGTTTCTGGTTTTGCATCAAATGGGATTGGATTCCAAGACAGCTTTGCAAAAGCTATGGTAAAGTTGGGGAGCATTGAAGTTCTTGTTGGAAATGCTGGGGAAATTCGGAAGAGCTGCAGCGCTTTCAATAAAAAGAAAAAAGGGGTCTTTTGAGAGGTTAAATCCTTTGAAGATCCTACATATCAAAGTTGTATCTTGATTTTCAATATGTTGATCTCCAAATACAAATAAGTGCGGTTATTTTTAATGTTATAACTTTTTATGTCCCTATAAGATGAATGAGTTTCTTATATATACTAAAATTATAATGAAATATCAGACTTTTTTAATGTCTTTTTTATTAATTTAAGTAAATTTTTTTTTTATTGTGTCTTTTTCTCTTTATTGCCCGTTTGTTAATACATTTATTGGGTCCGTTTGGATTGAACTTATTGTTGCTGAAACTGAAAACTGAAAACTGAATACACTGTAGCAAAATAATTTTTAAATGTATAAATAGTGTCGTGGGACCCATTTTTAATATTTTTTATTACATGAACATTGCATGAACAGTGTGTAAACAGTACATGCACTGTTCATGCACAGATTTTTTGTCCCCAAAGTCAAACAATGCGGTCAAAAAAAAAAAAAAAAACAAAAAAAAAAAAGAAGAAGAGGAAAACGCAGACCCTTAGACGCAGACATTGAAACCAAATACTCACATTGTTTTCAAAAGGATTTGGAAAACTATGTCAATATATTGAAATAAATATGTTAAAAAAAAAAACAAGTTAAAGAAGGGCCTTGCTCTATAATCATAAGCTGTCTAGCATTAAGATAGTATTTGTAATTGTTTATACCACAAAAGTAATCTCAATTTGGCTTTGACATGGAGATCACGTCTTGATCTTGAGAACACGTCGAGACCAAAATATGGTCTCGAGACCAATATGGACTCAATATTAAGACACTGATTAATTGATCAACCACCTGTCAATAAGAGCATTAAGGAGCATGACCAATAAAAATCCCTGCATTGGTCTAATCTTGAGGAGGTTCACATTGCCATTCATGACATGCCAAGTTCAGCACATTTTCTTGAAATAGTGAAGAGTTGTTGCCCTACAAACCACATGAACCAAGCTTGCTTAGTGCTTACACCCATGAAAACTCATGGGCTTGGAACATATATAAATCAATGCTTAAAGTGATCACAATTATTTGCTATGGTTAAAGAGATTTCTTGAGAAATTTGATGTAGTCTAGGGTGTTTGGGTGTTGATGTTCCAAGTCTTGATCAAATACTTTGTTTGTTTTCTTGTAAAGAAGAAGATGTTAAGAGTCAGCTAGAGGGAAAAAGCTAATGCTGATTGCTGATGAATGGTCCAACTCTTTCGGCATGTGGATATGATCTTTTTTTTTTTTTTTTTGGGAGCTAGTTGATATGATGGTCTTGACTGCACTTTGTTGTGCATGAGCTCACTTGTAACCGGGGTGGGCCTCAAGGATTTAAGAATTATGCTAGGGACATAACTTTTGACACAACTTTGTGCCACAACTCGCCACATGGTGAGTTATGATCAGTAAGGATATGTTTGTGGGTTATGTGAGGACACACTCTTACCAGGGCCGACTCAATAAGTGATACAACTGATGCAATCGCTTAAGGCTCCCAAATAAAAGAAGGCCCCACTTGTAAAAAAAAAATTTATATATATAATATATTTATTTATATATTTTAATTAAAAAAAATTTTAAACTCTTTTATTGGTCAATAAAATGTATTAAAAAAGCTTCATTGTATCCTAAAATGCAAAAGATTAAAACAAAAAAAATAAAAATAGTCAAACTTCAGCTAACCAAATTAAATTTTAGGAGACAAATTTATTAATTCATTCTTGAAATATGCTAAAATCAAATTAATAGCAGACAAATTCATTAATAATACAACATAATTGTCTTGAAATATGCTAAAATAGATATTATAAATTTCAAAACAAAAAGAAAAAACCTCTCATCTCTCTATCTCTCTGCCTCTCCATCTATATTCTTACGGTCTCACCTTTTTTTTCTTCATCTTTATCTTGATTCTTGAAATTTTTCTTTGTTGATTCCAGCGTACCAGTCAACAGTCACCAGACCAGAGGTATTCTTCTTCAACTCTTCAACTCTTCCCCTCTTTCTCTTTGAGTCTTTGTCTTTCCGAAAATGAAGACTCAAAGTCTTCTATATATTTGTTTCACACTTTCACTGCAGTCTACACAATTGTTTGATTAACTTTGATGGGATGGGACACGTTTTCACTTTTTTGCTATGAGCCTATGATAGCTTTTCTAGCATGAGCCCCTGTTTGACAGAACACATTTTTCCTTTAAAACTTAGCCATTGGATGATAATAGTGGAGTACAGGCTGGCCAGTTACTCCCCTTCTTTCTTTCTTTTTTTTCTTTTTTTTTAATTTGACACAGTAACACTTTATCTATTATTATAAATTATTATACCAATAAATAATTTGATGTGTATCATATTAACTCATTTGTATTATAGTAACATTAATTTATTAAATCATGTATTAAATTAATTTTTATTTGTGCAGGTTTAAACTTTAAAGTGCTCACAGCTTTAGAAAAATTGCAATAATCAGGTTCTATTGTTCTATACTTTAAAATTTATTTTTAGTTAAATTATCATTTTTAATTATAAAATTGTGTTTTATTTATCTATAAATATTTTCTTATTATTTAAGGTCTACTATGTCACAAGAAAGATTAAGTGGATTAGTTATATTATCAATTGAAAAAGAAATGTTAGAGGAGCTTAAATACAAAAACTTAATTAGTAATTTTGCATCTCAAAAAGCAAGAAATATAGATTTTAAATTAAAAAAATTCAATATATATATATTATTTGATTAATATTTAATTATAAAAAGGCCTCATTTAAAATTTTCGCCTAAAGCCCCAAAAGTTGTTGAGCCGGCCTTGACTCTTACCAATCAGAACTCGCTATATAGCGAGTTATAACATAAACTTGTGCCAAAAGTGGTGTCTCTAGCATAATTCAAGATTTAATTCTCCAAATTGTACTTTTATGAAGATGTGGGCTCCAAGTGCTTAACAACTTATCAGCCCATTAAGCTTGAGAGAATGTGGGCCCGAACCTTATGTCAAGATATAAGCCCGCTATCTTCTTTGTCTTGCGAATAATATGATCTTGGTCTTGGGCATTTAACAGTCAATAGTCCATTTTCTGTGAATATGAGATCTTGATTATGGGACCCAACCCTTAAAGAGAGATAGGGTGTCCCCGTGAGCCCAAATCATGTGGATGAAAATAATATGGGCTATAATTAGTCCATTCTGTGTAGTAGTAATGAATTTATGGGTCATAAAACCCCATTTGTTAAATGAGAAAAATAATGTGGTACGTGAAGTCCATTCTATGAAGAGAAGTAATTGGAAGATGTAAGTAGGGGAGTAGTCAAATTTAGTTTTTAACACTTCTATTACACTCTTCGATTAATGCAAGTACTTTTTTTCAATTTCTTAATTATTTTTTAAAATTTTATTATTATTTTTATATACAAGATATAAATTTTACTCTAATCTAATCTAAGTATATATATGTATGAAGTTCTCTCTTAGAGACTTGAACCCTGGCCCTATCCCCCTACACCCTACACCCTACAAACACTTATACTTGTGGAGTGACCATCACGCCAAGGGTGCGTGGTGGTTCAATTTCTTAATTGTTGATTCTATGTATTTAGGTTTTATCATCATTATTGTGTACTAAAGTCTCTTCTTCCCAAAAAGTCGTCTTGATTTTAATTTTTTTAAAATAGAAATCCTCTTGATTGAGGCATTACTAGACCCATTGATTTTTTTTTTTTTTTTGAAAATGAGATAGTTACAATAATGGGAGTGAATGATTTGAACCTAGGACGTTTCTATTAAAAAAAATAGGACGTGCTAGTTGAACTTCAAGACTTTTGACACCGAACCCATTTAATTGATTCAAAGTTATATTTTTTACTCAAGTTTAAATAATATTTTGGTAAAACAATAATGTCATACATACAAAATTTCTGACATAATTTTCTTATTCTCATATGTAACACCCAAAATTTTTAACATTGGTGAACAAAAAATTTAAGAAATCTCTCTCTCTATACAAGCTCAAACTAGAGCCCTTAGTTGCTAAGTGTTTCAATCACTATGAAAATATCAAAAAAAAAAAAAAAAAAGTAAATTGTGTCAGGACTAGGGGTGTGCATGGGTTGGGTTGAGGGGATTTTTGACCCAACTCACCATGGTGGGTTAAAAAAATTTAACCTAACCCAACCCATCACAGGGCTTCAACCTAACCCAACCCAACCCACATGGATCGGGTTGGGTCAGGTTGAACCCATGGGTTGCATTTTTTTTTTAATATTATTAATAAATTGAGTAAAAAAAAAAAATATCTCACTTAAACAAAATATACATGAACTAGTATTTCAACTCAGTTGATAAATAAAATATACATGAACTAGTATCCTAACTCAGTTATAAACAAATAGGAGTGGAGTGAGAGAGGGAGAGCAAAGGCAAAGAGAGAAATAAGATTGTTAGGGTTTGCAAGGTAATTGAGTTTTATATAAAAAGAGCTAAATAGGGGAATAAATTATTAATTATATAATATATTTTTCAAATATATATTAAATATATATATAATTTCAATTATAAATATATAGGTGGGTTGGGTCGGGTTAGATGGATTTCTGATTGTTATGACCCGAACCCAACCTAACTCACTATATAAAAAATTCACATAACCCAACCCAACTCACCAACCCCTAAAAACCGACCTAACCCAGCGAGTTAGATTGGGTTGAGTTGGTTTTGGTGGGTTAGTTGCACACCCTTTGTTAGAATAACAACATACTTAAAGTAGATTTGATGAACTTGTTAGGTTCTAAAAGTTTAGAACAATTAACAAATCGTGAACACAAACTTATCTAGATATAGATCCTAGAGTCTATAGGTATTATTAGACAAATCTTAAGGTGATTCAAGTCAAGATTCAAGAACAAGTAAGCTGCATAAAGAAGATTTTAGAATTTGCCTGGTTCAACTGATCGAAAGATAGGCTTGACCGATCAAGAGTCGTATCTGTAAAATTTTAATTAAGCCCAAATAGCAGTTCAAGCCTAAAAAGGATTAGGGTTTCAGATCTACTTCTTTTATTATATAAAGGAAACCCTAAGCACATTTTTAATAAGGGCTTTTAAGAGAGAGAAGAGTGTGCCTCTTTTGTATCTGGGGTTTTGTACCTAAAAAGCTCTTTCATGTCTCCTACCGATGTTATTCCTTGAAGAATCTCAAGATCCGGTGTTGTACAAGCTGCTGCCTTCTCTAGTCATCAAAGGTGCTGATGATCTAAACATTCAAGGGTGGTTTTGGAGTCACAAACAAGAGAGTTTGTATTTTTTTTATCATAAGTGTGGGTGCTTGTGTTGCAAAGGCCTAATAGAAAAGGAGTCCGTGGATTCAGAGTTTACATGTGGTCGTATCAGTAAGTTCTACATGTGGTAGCAATATGATGTTAGTGGTCTAAGTCTTATTATAAACTTCGATTTTCTATAGTGGATTTGCTTTTTACTTTGAGGATAGCTAGGTTAAATCATCCCCAGGTTTTTTACTTGTTTGGTTTTCCTAGATCATCATATCGTTGTGTTATTTAATTTTTTGCTGCTTTACATTATATGACTTTATTGTTTTAACCTAGATCTGAATAATAAACCTAAGTATTCACTTGGTTAATTAATTAGGTTAAACAATCTAGTTTATAGGGATCTAAAAACCTAACAGAACTAATCTTCTTGATATGCTGTTGCCATCATGTTATGTCTTCCAATCATCCAAAACATGTCACAAACAATAAATTGCATGTCATTCACAGAACAATAAATTGCATGTCTAGGGTTTTGAAAAAAAATAGTTTTGAATATACGGACATCATGTGACCATTTGAACTTTAAACAAAAATCTAGTATGACTTGATCCTAAATCATCGATCTCATATCATCAAAGACAAACGTGTTTTCGATCAATTGGAAGCAAGAATAAAGATCAAACAAACCAAAGGTTTATGAAAAACCACTTGCATACATGAGGTTTTGATGATAGGTTTATGGTTAGACAAATGATCCTAATACTATGGTTTCATGCTTTGGACGTCTTGGCAAAATTTTGATATGTTTTTTTCAGGCTCTTGAGATTAGAGATTTGGGCAACAGAATTTTGGCATTGCTTGTTGTAGAGAGGGAAAATTCCCGACCTATCACAAGCTGACACGTCACACTACCAAGACCACAAAATACAACTAATTACAAAGCGCCACATATTGCTGCTAGGTTTTACTGTTGCTATTCAGAAGCCAACAGAAATTTGCCAAGTGTCATGCAAGAACCAATCATGCATCGGCTCGTGCAAGCGATGACCCAAGCAACCTCGCACGTGTAAGCGATGACCTAAGCAACCTCGCACGTGTAAGCGATGACATAAGCGGACCAATCAGACTGTGACATGTGTCACCAATCAGACTCCGCCACGTGTCACTTATCCACCCCTAAACTCCTATAAATAGAAGCCTTCCTAAGGCATTTGGGGAAGAGATCTGAGAGAGCTGGGAGAAAGGGCATCAAGCCATCTGAAGCACAAGCAGCATCAGAGAAGATTCAGAAGTCCAGAAGCTCTGCTGGAATCAAGCCCTGAAGCCTTCAGCAACTTCAAGAACTTCAACCCTCAAACACGAAGAACATTCGAAGAGGAATCATCTAAATCATATTCCTATATCTCAAAGTTCACTGGAATCAAGCTCAAAAGCCTCCAGAAACCTCATAAATCACAAATCAGTGAAACTCTACGGATTTAAGCCTCTAAAGCCCCGAAGAACTTCCACCACAAATCTTCAAAGATGAAGAACGTACCAAGAACACAAAGAACGTCCGAAGAACACGAAGAACAAAGAATTTCTAGCAAGGTCATAGCCAGAGATTCATTGTAATTCTGTTTCAAAGGTCTTCGATCCATTCTTCAGCCAAATTAAAGTATATTTGGTGTTCAAATCAAAATCACATTACCATAACTCCAATCAACAAATCTTTCAAGGAGATCGAATCAGAGGATCACTCTTTTGTAATCACAGAGAATTGTACCACACATTCATCAATACAAAATGGCATTTGTGAAACTTTTTTACTTGTTTGACTCATTTCAAACCGAGAAATTTAGTCGTCCACATATTCTGGCACGCCCAGTGGGACATCTCTGCCTCTTATCTCATTCTCCTTTAAAGAAAGAAATCTACATCACCTTGCTACCAGCTCAAATGGCCTCTAGCAAGAATATTCAAGCTTCAACAATAGATACTTCAACTAAACTTGGTACAGCTACCACCAACAACTACATTGGTGCAATCAATTGTAGCCAACCTAAAGCTCATAATCAACTTCAATCTCAATCAACCAAGGAAGCCAAGGTCCAAACAATCATCTCCTTAGACCATCTTACAAGAAACAAGGTCATCAACAAGGACATCTCCACCTTGGAACACCTCAAGTATGGGGGCAAATCCCCTTCTTCCTTCATAAGAAGTTGGTCGCACGATTTCTCTCCCATCAAAGGGAACCCAAAAAACGAGATTTCACGTGCTCACTTCAATTCACTTCCTTCTCTGTCATCTTGGGAAATTGTGTCAGTCATGATGACTAACACCTCTACCATGGAAGAAAAGATGGTTGAAATGGAACAAAGGGTCGTCCTTCTCACAAAAGCACTTGAAGATAAGGACCTCTAAATTGCAACTTTAATGAACAAACTCGAAGTACAAGATCTTGGTGAATCAAGCCATGGTCATAAATTTACATCCGCAAAGGTAACGAAGGGAGAGAAATTGAAAACACTCCCCAACGAGAACAATCTACTTCGGTTGCTTCGTTGTCAGTCCAACAAATACAAGACATGATAACAAATACCATCCAAGCACAATATGGAGGTTCTTCTACAAGTTCTCTCACATATTCAAAACCCTACACAAAATGCATCAACAACATAAGGATGCCAAATGGGTATCAACCCCCGAAGTTCTTGCAGTTCGATAGCAATGGAAATCCTAAGCAACACGTTGCTCACTTTGTAGAAACTTATGAGAACGCAAGGACTCAAGGAGGCCTACTTGTAAAGCAATTTTTCCGTTCGCTCAAGGGAAATTCCTTTGATTGGTATACAGATTTAGAACCCGAGTCAATCGACAGTTGGCAACAACTCGAAAGAGAGTTTCTTGATCGATTCTATAGCACACGTCGTACAGTAAGCATGATAGAGCTTACTAATACCAAGCAATGGGAAGATGAGCCGGTGGTCGATTATATCAATCGATGGCGTTCTTTGAGCTTGGATCGCAAGGATCGACTTTCTGAAATTTCTGTTGTAGAGATGTGCATCCAAGGCATGCATTGGGGACTTCTTTACATCCTTCAAGGAATAAAGCCTCGAACATTTGAAGAGTTAGCAACTCGTGCCCACGACATGGAGTTGAGCATTGCTAGCCATGGAAGTACAAAACCTCCCATACCTGAGGAAAGCAGAAAGGAAGTAAGAAAGAATGATAGGAATGCAAAAGTCAACCTCAAAGACCCAATGGTTGTCAACACTGTCGAAGTCAAGGTTCCAAGAAGAGGAGCGAAGGCAAATGAAAAACAGCTTGAAGGATGGCGAAAGAACGAAGTGCGTCGCTTAACTTTTAAAGAACATGAACAAAAAGCATATCCATTCCCTGATGAAGATGTGCCAAACATCTTAGAACAACTATTGCAATAAAAGCTAATTGAATTGCCAAAATGCAAGCGGCCGGAAGACATGGGGAAAGTTGATGACCCTAACTACTGCAAATATCATCGTATCATTGGCCATCCAATCCAAAAATGCTTTGTCTTCAAAGAACAAATCATGAAACTTGCCAAAGAAAACAAGATTGATCTAGACTTCAATGAAGTTGTCGGGTCAAACCATGTCACCGTTGCTTGTGATGTACTTCCAACTTTCAGGCAGGGGGAAAACACCAACGAAACTTACAAATTGATTGACAATGATGGCATAAGGATCGGCCCCATCAATGGGAAGTTTCTCAAACACTTCTATGCTTGAAAATCGAGGATTGCTCCTCGGCAAGAGCTTAAACTACCCACTATAGCGCTGCAAGGATACATGATGTCTTCCCATTACCTTTGAAAGCGTACCAATAAGGTGAAACTAATCCCATTCTATGTCACCAATTGCTAGTGTGGCGTAGTGGTTGGATGCCCAAGTCGCCCTTGAGAGGTCTCGGGTTCGATTAGTAGTGATACCCACTATTACACACTGAGCCCCCTTTTTTTTGCAAAAAAAAAAAAAAAAAAAAAAAACAACACCAACAAAAAAAAAAAAAAAAAATCTTTTGAACTACGTAATGACTTGATCCCTCTCTGGGGTACGTAGGCAACTTGGTATCATTTACTAAGTTCAGTCGCATGAAAAGAAAGAAGGATTGCCAATCTAGCTTAAGGAATTTTTCAAAAGTCGTCAATATGCTTTTGAGATCCCTTTACTTGGCAGGCGTTGCGTAGGATCAATTAATTGCTCACTACATGATGCTCAAAGATCATTGTGGTAGAAAATGACAGCTGCAAAGAATTGGTGTTACTCGGCTTTCCTTGAACTAATGATAAACATAAGTTAGTTTTTGATTGTGGAGTAAAATAAAATCTTCAACCACTTTTGCAAAGAATGAAGTCTTCATGGCATTGCCCCTTTTCCGTGGGCATCCTCCATGTCTCTAAAGTATGTTTTGCATCACTTATCTCCTGGGGGCATCTTCTTGTACCTTGCAAGTCTAAACTACATTGTCTCTCTTCTAGGTTGTGCCACTTCACAACTCCGAAATTTGAACCACATTATCTCACTTCTGAGTGGTGTCGTTTTACATCATGTCTCTGAAATTTGGACAACGTCACCTTCTTCCAACATCTAAAGATGGTGTTACTTCATCTCGCCTCTAAGAGCATATTCGTACAATGACAAATTCTTGGTGGCATATTCAAAGTCTTGATACAGTCTCCTTGCATCTTCAAGGTTTTGACGGCATCTCTTTGCAGCCTTAAGTCTTGATGGGAGCTTCTTGAAACTTCAAGGTTTTATTGACATCTCCTTACATCTTCAAAGTCTTGTTGGCATCTCTGAAATCTTGATGTCTGGCTACAGTGCTATGCACCCTCAATGTCTGAGCTAAGTTGCCTTTGAAAATTGGTGCAACTTCAATGCGAGTGCAAGTGCTAATATGGAGTGTTGTTGTGACTTCATGACAAAGATAGATGTTGGCACGGCTTCGATGCAAATGAAATGTTGGCATGGCTACGGTGCAAGTGAAGTGTTGACGTGGCTTCATGTTGAAAAGGCTTCATTAAAAAAGATAAGTGCAAATATTGCTTCAATAGACAAGTAATGGTGATGCTTCAATGCAAATGCAAGAGTTGGCCCAGCTTCATGACAAAGACAAGTGTGGATCACCTTCATACAAAGACAAGTGCTAGCATTACTTCATTGCCAACATCAGAGCCAGTACGACTTCAAAGACAAGTACTGGCGATAGCATTGTTGCTTGGCTGAATATCCTCATTGAAACGTCGTTGCAAAGACGAATATCACTAAAAGATTGTTGTTGCAGGAAAATAATGTAACAACATGAAGGCATACATTACTACAAAAACGTTGCTATCAATGAAATACAAAGCCACCAAATGAAAGCAAACCCTTCTATGAGAACGTTAGCGTAAAGTTTGATGTCAAAATCCAAAGATCAAGGAAACTATGCTGCAAAACAAAAACGAGCAACAAAAAAATTTGTCAGGGAAAAGGTCTCATAGCAAAAAAAAAAAAAAAAAAAAAAAAAGTCTTGAAAGCTGGAGAAGAAGACTGAAGGCTAGGAATGCCTAAATGAACGAAGCCAATCTCACGTCTTATATAGAGCACTTCTGCTAAACTAGCAGACAAGAAAAATGAAGAAAGTCAGCAAACCATTAAATGGTTCCACCAACCAGCCAATAAAAAAACTATATTCACATTTCAGAAATGCGAAAACAATTGGAGCTCAAAGTGAGATTTTGCACATTCACAGCACTCGAAGTCAAAGAAGACTGCACCGAATTTTGAAATGACGGAGGATATTCAGCCATGGAGACAGAAGATATTGGCTCATTACCTACCTCACAAATCTGAATCCTGGCACCATCTTGTCAGGGCAGCCACCACAAAATTAGACCAAAAAAGGCCATAAGTCCAACAAAGACCCGTGGCTTTCTCATTCAGAATTGTGAAAATCCAGTCATCATTTCACAAAACTGACCCTACAGAAATCTCAAACGGCCCTCAATCTAAAAAACCCAGAAAGATAATCCTTAAAAGGGCCACCACGCGCCACCACGCGCCGCCATAAGCTCGCGATTACCAACGGCCTAGTCCTTCAAATCTGTGCAAATCTGCCCACAGATTAAGAAAACAGGAGCCACCACTAGATCCAACGGCCTTTTCTCGGCAAAACCTGAAAATTTCAGGCCCAAAGAGTGAGGCACGCGCCTCCACGCGCCTCTAGAAGCTCCGACAAACGCTGCTTCAACGAACACGCGCCTCCATCATTTATCACGCGCGTGCACGCGCCGTACTTCTATCCCACGCACCACGCGCTTCCACTCGCTAGATGCTGACACGCGCCTAGTTGTATGACATCATGCATGACGTCAGCTCACCCGGTTTGACCCATCTGTACTGGTCCGACTCGGGTTGACCCGTTGATCCTGACCCGGTCCGAACCGCCTTAAAAGAAAAAAAAAAAAAAAAAGAGAGAAAGAAAAAGGTTTGACCAAGCTGAACTTTGACTTTGATCAAAAAGTCAAAATTTTCAAAAGGGGCCTGTCCCGCTCAATTTTTCGAGTACATTCCGATTTTGGGATCCGTTTCTTCATTCGAAACTCGGAAATTGTGCAAACGTCCAATTCCCAAAAAGTTGACTTTTGCGTAAATGTTGATCAAAAGTCAAAAATTTTAAGATGGACCTATCTTGCTCAATTTTTCGCGTACATTCCAATTTTGGAGTCCGTTCCATCATTTGAGACTCGAAAATTGCACAAATAACTCAATTCCAACATAATTGTCTTTTATGTTGAAATCAACCCAAAGTCAAGATTTTCAAGCCAGACTTGTCTTGCATAGTTTTTCGTGACTTGGAAATAACCAATCTAACTCACATCTCTGAAGTACTGACAATGTCCAAAACTACAGCTCTCAATATCAAAATTTGAGATTCATCCATTTAGTTTGGATCCCCTCAAGGTTATTCTCCAGACTTCATCAAGGCTTCCCTTTCAAAGTACAGATGAACTCTCATAAGTGTGTCTTGAACTTGAAATCACATCGGGTCACCCGTCTAACCTACCATTCCCCTTTCGGTGCCAAATATTCCCACCTACCGTTCGGTGCCTACCAGTCGAGAATCCACCGATCTCACCAAAAATTCACATCCGCCATTCTCAACTACCCATCTACCATTCTTCGTCTCTCCACTATAAATAGAAGGGTCGGATCCATGGAAAACTCATCAAGAAAAACACACCGAGTCATGAAATGAAGATTTGTTTCTTTCAAATTTTCAAGTTCTCCTGCTCACAGCCATTTCTCATTATAGCTTCATCATCCTTAATACCTAGCAACCAATATTGCTTCGTAACTATCTTGAACTCAACCTTCTCATGGTTCAATAAAAAACAGCCTCACAACATCATTGTAGTTTTGAGATCCAAACAAACTTTGTTTCTCCACTTAACGACTACATTTGTCCATAAAATTTCTCATAACATAGCCCGTATCATTGTTCCTTGTAGTCTCAGATCTACCTGATCAGGAGATCTAAGGCCAACTGAATCTCCCGTACCCTAGCTCAAGGAGCTTCCTAACTGCTTTGAGAACTCCATGGTCCTTCTCAAGTTGTTTAGTCTCACAGCAAAGGTAGAGGTTCGGAACAAACATCTTTCATTTTGTTGTGCTTTCCCAACAAGAAGCAGTAAGTGAAGATGGTAAAAAGTGTTGGGGTATCCTACAAATTGTCTTTCATCCAACACTTGAAACAACCTTCAAGGCACCAGCTCATCAGAGTTCAGCCTTTGGGGCTGGTAAATGGTTAGCAGAGCCTTATTCCATGTCCCCACCACTATGGGACTCAAAGGTCATCGTTGCTGGTACCTCAAAACACATTTTCTAGAATTACTCCAACTTAAAATTAGCTTGAAGTATTTCAGAAAGTACTCTTTTGAAATTACTTCAACTTAATGTCCGTCGGCATGGTCCCATCACACACGCACATTCGATGACTATTGGCCAGACCTCATACAGCATGCAGTCAGTCCCATATCCAAAGTTTTACTTCCTAGAAACATCTACACCAGAGGGTCCCCAATGTACAAGGCCAGCACCATGGTGGCGTGTGTTTCACCCATTCACTTTGCTTCATCCCCGTCTTCTTCACCACCCTTATCAACATCCCCAGAATCCATAAGCTTCTGAAATTACCTCAACTTAACTTGAGTGAAACAATTACACATATGCATTCAGCCACTTTCCCACATGGCCTCGTCGTAATTTGAAGTATACTCTTCTGAGATGACTTCACCAGCGGTTCTTAGAAACACGAGGCTAGCCCCATGACTCTGCATGCTGTACCCAGCCACCATCCTCGCGTCTTCCCCATCTTCTACACCCTGTGATCGCCGCTAACGATCCAAAAACACTCTTCTGAAGTTACTTCAACTTAACCTCTCCTGAGAAGGCTCGGTCACGCAAGTACATTCAAATACTCGCAGACCTCTTTTCGATCTCATCAAAACCTTTCATATGGGTGGGTTTACTCCTCGAAAATTATTTCATCCTGCTGAAAGCTCCACCACCTTCAATTACTTCATTTGAAGAGCCAAGTGTAAAAATCTGTTTTCGAAACTCATTCTCACACCACACTCTGAAACTGTGTGCGTGAACGAGTCTCGAGGGGGCATTGGTAGAGAGGGAAAATTCCCGACCTATCACAAGCTGACACGTCACACTACCAAGACCACAAAATACAACCAATTACAAAGCGCCACATATTGCTGCTAGGTTTTACTGTTGCTATTCAGAAGCCAACAGAAATTCGCCAAGTGTCATGCAAGAACCAATCATGCATCGGCTCGTGCAAGCGATGACCCAAGCAACCTCGCACGTGTAAGCGATGACCTAAGCAACCTCGCACGTGTAAGCGATGACATAAGCGGACCAATCAGACTGTGACATGTGTCACCAATCAGACTCCGCCACGTGTCACTTATCCACCCCTAAACTCCTATAAATAGAAGCCTTCCTAAGGCATTTGGGGAAGAGATCTGAGAGAGCTGGGAGAAAGGGCATCAAGCCATCTGAAGCACAAGCAGCATCAGAGAAGATTCAGAAGTCCAGAAGCTCTGCTGGAATCAAGCCCTGAAGCCTTCAGCAACTTCAAGAACTTCAACCCTCAAACACGAAGAACATTCAAAGAGGAATCATCCAAATCATATTCCTATATCTCAAAGTTCACTGGAATCAAGCTCAAAAGCCTCCAGAAACCTCACAAACCACAAATCAGTGAAGCTCTACGGATTTAAGCCTCTAAAGCCCCGAAGAACTTCCACCACAAATCTTCAAAGACGAAGAACGCACCAAGAACACGGAGAACGTCCGAAGAACACGAAGAACAAAGAATTTCTAACAAGCTCATAGCCAGAGATTCATTGTAATTCTGTTTCAAAGGTCTTCGATCCATTCTTCAGCCAAATTAAAGTATATTTGGTGTTCAAATCAAAATCACATTACCACAACTCCAATCAACAAATCTTTCAAGGAGATCGAATCAGATGATCACTCTTTTGTAATCACAGAGAATTGTATTACACATTCATCAATATAAAATCGCATTTGTGAAACTATTTTACTTGTTTGACTCATTTCAAACCGAGAAATTTAGTCGTCCACACTTGCATATGTGGCACACATACTCCGTGAGATCTACTCTTATTTAATATTTTATGAAGTTCACTCCTATAGGACATTTTCAGAGTTTAGCAATAACGAAAATAGATTAAGAAAATTGTAAGAACGAACGGGAACGTAGTCATTTAAAAGAAAACAAGAGAAAAGTAGCAATTCAAAAAATTAATGGCCTGTTTGGATGTTTAAAAAAGGAGGGGGAGTAGAGTAGAGGGAGGGAGAGTAATCCAATTACCTTGTTTGGAAGTTTTTTAAGGAAGGAAGGGGAGGGGTTTGAGGGGGTTTGGAGGGGTTTCAACTCCCTCTAACCCCTCATTTTTAATTCCCCCAAATTGGAGAGATTTGGAGAGAGAGTAGAATAGATAAATTATTGTCCAAGTAAATTTCATAATTTATCATTTCTAAATTAATCATAGACCAATGTTGCAAGTCTATTTTCAAATAGGGGTAAATTTGTCTATTTTAATCATTTCCTCTCATCTTCATCATAATTTTTAAAACATCTAAACAAGGAGAAGGGCTAATTACTCCATTCCCCCTTACTAATTTTAAAAACATCCAAACAAGGTGGAGGGGAACTATTCCCTCTACTCTCCTCCCTCTCTAAACTTCCAAACATGCCATAAAGAAAGAAAGAGTGGGTAATAGAATAGAATACGAGTTTCTTGAGAAAAGAATAAAAAAAAAAGAAAAACACAAAAATAGTCTTAACTCCTTTATAGTTTGATTAGTTTTTAGTACTTGGTCGATAATCCATAGGAAAAAAGATAAATATTTTAGTCTCAAAACAAGGGATATAAAGCTCCTGCCTTAGCTAATCCTCACCGAAAAATCTCTTGAATTGGGCCCATGGGCCTCAATATCATCTTTGAAACGAAAAGCCCAATCGAGCCTTCTTTAAATTAAACAAATTCAGATTTTTGCAAACAATAAACATAAAGTACAAACTCAGAAGTCCAAAAGGCCAAGTCCACAAAATTTGCAATAAGCATGCCATTCTAGCAACTCAATAGTTATGCCCTGTTTGGATCGAAGAGAAAGAGAGGGCAAGTAGAGTAAAGTTAGTTGAAAATTAGCTTAATTTTTGGTCAACTCTATTATACTCATCTTCCCTCTGCCTCAATCCAAATGAATCATTAGTCTCCACGCTATAAGTATGTATTATATATATGTTTTCACCATAGAAACATGTATAACAATGAGACAAATATTGGAAATAAACTATTTTTATTTCAAACAATTCCAGCATACCTAAAAATTTACTCAATCATTAAATGTGTTTATATTACACGCTTTACAATCAGTAAATACAAGCATGTTCACATGAATAGATTAACTTATTTAAGGTACGTATAATGGATAATGAAATGAATAATATGTTAATATCCTCTAGAGATGTTCACACATACTTCTTATTGTTATTTTAAAAAAAAAATTAATGTATTAAATGACCAGCACATATAATATATTTCACCAAAAGAAATATAATATTAAAATAATTTGTTTGATTAATTCTGTAATTAACCCAAATGTCTGTACAAAGAAATTTACTACTAAATATGTGACTAATTTACAACAATACTGTCAACATATTGCTATATATATACACACACACATATTAATTATAATTCAATAGTTACAACAGAAGAGTTTGAGGATTTAAATCATGAATATCTTAATTTAAAATACTAAGAAATATCAACCAATTGAGCTATAAACAAGTGTGTGTCAAATTCGAAAAGAAATATATCACGTTTCCTGCTAAACCTTCCTTTCTTTTCTTTTTTTTTTCTTTTTTTTTTTCTCTTTTTTTTTTTTTGGCATTTTAAAATTTTTAGTCACTTTGGACAAACTGTATCATTTTTTTAGACAAACAGTAACTTGTTCACAATTTATAATAAATTTGTTGCATCAAATGGTAACCTATCATATTGAGTAGAAACTTTATGATTGTAAAGAATATTAAATATTATTTTAATTGTAGCCTATGAAAGGGCCCTAATAGGAAATATCATGTCTAATTTGAAAGTAATTAAGTTTTTTCATGTTGTGTGCTAACCTATGCTTACTTATATATATATATATATATATATATATATATATATAAAACTTTAGTTTTGGTCAATTTTTTGCAATCAGTAATTGAATAACTCATAATAATAACTGTCATCTCCATTTAGAACACATATCACTTTGAGAAAGAACTTCACAGTTTTGTTGCCAACTATATATATATATATATGTGTGTGTGTGTGTGTGTGGTGGAGGTCACAAACATTGCATGTGTTTGTGTCAAATCTAATATTTTTTGGTTAGTTTGAGCAAACGATAACAAGGTCACAAATGATAATAAATTATCACATTGAGTAGAAACTTTATGATTCTCAAATCTCAATGATGTTTAATTTTAGGCTATGACAAGGTCCTAATAGGAAATAGCACGTCTAATTTGAATGTAGGTTTTCTCATATCGTGTGTTAACCTATTACTTAGTCTTTTAGTTTTCTTTTTTTGGCAAGTAATAGCAGAAACTTCGTCACCTCCATTAATAACAAATATCAAATTGAGCAAGTATCTATAATTTTTTTTATTTCTCATATTAGAGGTCACAAAGATAGTGTGCGTCAAAACTCAGTGAACTTAATGCTGTAAACAAGTCAAGCTAAGACGAATATGAAAATTTTAGACTTGTTTATTTAATTTTATTTTAAATACAAGAAAAACTTGAACTCATCATCAAGCAAGATTACATATTCAACATTGAATCATTTTCTTATCGTAAGCTTGAGCTTGTTCACAAGCTATTTTATTAAATTATCATTTTCTCATATATAGTAAAACTATGATTACAATTTTTTAGTACTCCTTTACAAATCTATGAATTTTTATTTCAAATAAACTATTTATATTATCAATAAACTACGAAAAATAATTTGATATTATATGAACTTATTTACAAATTTATACAATTCAATCTCAAGTTTAGATAAGTATTTTCTTAGATAAATATACATATAAAAATATAATACTATATAAAATTAAATCAAGCCTCATGTTCATAAATATATTATTATATTTGAGTTTGGATTGTTTAATAGTCGAGTTTAAACACTTTTTTTTTTTTTTTTTTTTGAGAATCAATCGAGTTTAAACTTAGCCATGAGTTTGACTTGTTTGCTAAATAAAAACAAACAAGACTTTTCACGATTTGAGTTCGAGCTGCTTATAAGCAACTGATGAGATCTATTTAGTAATAAATACTCTTTATCATTTGGTAAAAGCATTAATTAATTTTAGGGTAAAGATTTGCTGCAAACTCAGTTGCAGTAATTCTTTCAAAAATGCACACATGTCAACACCTCAGATAGACATTTGTCCAAACCTATATTTAAATGAAAACTTCCTTATCAAGATTGAATTTTTCACCAAATGACCACTTGACACGTGTGCATTTTGCAGGTTTTGTTGCAACTTAGTTCGCAGCAAATCCTTGCCCTTATTTTTATGTAAGTAAAATCCTAATCTCATAATTCTTTTTAGAGTGACATGTGTTATAAATTAAAAGGAATATAAAGAAGATAAAGAAATGTATGGAGAAGATAGTATATAAACTTTATTCTTTAAGTGGTCATCCACATAATTATTATCGATCTTGAATACAAGTGTATCTTCCTTTGTAATTAGCACACATTTATATACTTGTTAAGAATCAAATGGAGAGAACTCTTAAGAATGCAACGCCATGCATTAGAGAATATAACTTCTTCCCTTTATGAAAGTAACATCACACACTCTTATAACTTCATGCATTTACAACACTCGCCCTTGGATGACCACTCATTAAGAATATGCCTCGTTAAAACCTTACCAAAGAAAAATCCTATGGGAAAAAAACCAATGGCAAAGAAAAAAGAGTACTGTATTCTTGTTTCACTTTGAGTGCCTTAGGATTGCCTTATTAAAACCTTGCAAAGAAAAACCCAATGGAAAAAAATCTTAGCGAAGGAAAAAGAGTATAATCAGCATATATCCTTTAGACAAGTTACTCCCCTTCATGAGTTCATAGAACTTCCAATGTCCATGATAAAAAGATACTTGAGTTGATGCATGCCAATGATGTGCACCATCTTCTTAAAAGTCGCAGTTGGTAATGACTTAGTGAACATATCGGCCAAATTATCACATAATCGTACCTGCTTGACATCAATATCACTGCTCTTCTACAGCTCATGTGTATAAAAGAATTTTGGTGCAATATGCTTGGTTCTATCACCTTTTATATAACCTCCTTTCATTTGAGTGATACAAGCAGCATTATCTTCATATAATATCGTTGGACTATTTTTGATTGATGATAATCCATAGTTTTCACGAATATGTTGAATCCCCGATCTCAACCAAACACATTCACAACTCACTTCATGAATTGCAATAATCTCTGAATGATTTTAGGAGGAAGCAGAAATTGTTTGCTTAACATATCTCCATGAAATAACAGTATTTCCATAAGAAAATAAAATTCCTATTTGTGATCGGCCTTTGTGTGGATTAGAAAGATAACCTGCATCAGATATCCAACTAACTGTGGATTTGATTTATTTGGATAAAATAATCCTAAATCAGTCATCCCACGAAAATAACGTAATATATTCTTAATTCCATTCAAATGTCTTCGACTTGGTGCAGAACTATACCTTGCTAGAAAGTTAATTGCAAATGTTATATCAGGTCGTGTGTAATTTGCAAGATACATCAAAGCACCAATAGCACTAAGATATGGTACTTCAGGACAAGAGTTTCTTCATCATCTCCTTGTGATCTAAATGGGTCTTTCTTGACATCAAGTGACTGACCTACCATTGGAGTGCTCAAAGAGTGAGCTTTATCCATGCAAAAGTGCTTTTTGATCTTTTGTGTGTGTGTGTGTGTGTGTACATTGATTAGTGAACAATAATTTCATTTGGAAGATATTCAATTTGCAGGCCAAGACAAAATTTTGCCTTTCGAAGATCTTTCATCTCAAACTCATTTTTTAAACAATTTGTTGTTTTGGCTAACTCTTTTGGAGTCCCCACAAGATTTAAATCATCAACATACATTGCAACAATAGCAAATCTGGATTCCTTTTTTTTTTTTTTTTAAAACGCATGGACAAGTTGGATTATTTTCAAGTCCTTCTTTCAATAGATATTCACTAAGGTGATTATACCACATGTATTCAGATTGCTTTAACCCATATAAGGATCTTTGTGGCTTGATAGAATACATATTTTGGGATGTAGGGTTATATGTTTCAGGCATTTTATATCCTTCAAGGATTTTCACATAGATATCATTATCTAATGAGCCATACAGATATGCTATAACTATATCCATTAATCGCATATCCAAATTTTCTTTCGTTACTAAGCTAATAAAAATCTAAATGTGATTGCGTCCATTATAGATGCATATGTTTCTTCATAATCAATACTAGGTCTCTGCAAGAAACCTTGTGCTACAAATTGCTTTGTACCTTGTAATTTCATTTTTCTCTTTTTTTTTACATACAAGTACCCATTTATATCCAACAGACATTATACATTTAGGTGTTTAGACTACAGATCCAAATACTTCACGTTTAATTAGTTAATTTATTTCTGCTTGAATCGCCTATTTCCACATTGGTCAATCATTTCTATGTCAACATTCATCGACATATCGTGGTTCATATTTATTATTACTTCCGATAATATCAAGGGCAACTTTATATGAAAATATGTTGTCGACAACAATGTATCAAAATCTCGTTATTATTAGATATCTGATCCTTTTCAAGGGCTAACTCTTTAGGAAATTCCACTTTAGGAGGTTCATTTTTAGTAGATTTTTGTTCATAATTTTGGATAGATAAATTATTTTTGTGGCCTGTTTCCTAGGTATGGCCTCTTTAGTGGCCGTGACTTGTTTTTCTTGTACTTTTCTTTTCCGAGGGATTTTATTTTTAGCACTTACAGGTCTTCCATGCTTCAAGTGTGGCTTTGATTCATTTGCTGCTATATTAACTTATTGTCCTACAGGGACTTCAATCCGTGCTGGAGTATTAGCAGTTGGAATGTGAGATTTCATTATTTTCTTACTGTCAGTGAATACATTCGGTAATTGATTTGCAATTCCTTGCAAATGAATAATCTTTTGAACTTCCAGTTCACATTGACTTGTACGAGGATCAAGATGAGATAACGTCGAAATATTCCAAGTAATCTCATGTTGTGCTTTAGGCAACGATTTTTCTCCATCTAATGGTGGGAAGATTGTTTTATTAAAATGAAAATTCTCAAAACGTGTCTTAAAAACATCACCAGTTCAAGGTTCAAGATATCTAATGATGGATGACGAATCAAAACCCACATAAATTCCAAGTCTACGTTGAGGACCCATTTTAGTGCATTGTGGTGGTGCAATAAGTATATATACAACACAACCAAATGTGTGCAAGTGAAAAAAAATTTGGTTGTTGGCCAAGTACAAGTTGCAATGGTGAGAAATTATGATAAGCAGTTGGCCTAATGCGAACTAATGATGCAACTTGTAATATAACATGACCCTAAGCAGAAACAAGTAATTTTGATTTCATAAGCAAAGGTCGAGCAATAATTTGAAGTCTTTTGATATGTGATTTAGCTAAACCATTTTGAGTATGTGTATGGGCAACAGGATGTTCAACATCAATTCCAATTAACATGCAACAATCATCAAAAGCTTGAGATGTAAATTCACCAGCATTATCTAAACAAATTTTCCTAATTGGATAATCAGGAAATTGTGCTCACAACCTAATTATCTGACCAAGAAGCCTAACAAATGCAACATTCTTAGTAGATAGTAAACAAACATGTGACCATCTGGTTGATACATCAATAAAAACCATAAAATACTTGAATGGATCGTAGTAAGGGTGTATAGGTCCACATATATCACATTGAATTCTTTCTAAAAAAGATGGATAGTCAACAACAATCTTTGAAGGTGATGGTTTGATAATTAATATACCTTGAGAACATGCACTACATGGATAATCACTGGTAAAAGAATCTTCTTGTTCTTTAGGGGATGTTCATGAGAGTTTTCAATAATTCGACGCATCATTATTGATCTTGAATGTTCAAGACAATCATGCCAAAGCATGAAAACCTTTAGGTCAACATTTGTTTTAACTATTTTCATTGTAGTATAATATAACCCAGAAGAGAAAGTAGGAAGTTTTTCTAATATGAGCTTCTTGTTCAATACTATTGAAGTAATATAAAGAAATTCTTCATTACATTCGTTATTGGTTTCAATATGATAACCATTATAATGTATATCCTTAAAAATGAGTAAATTTCTTCTAAATTTAGAAGAATATAAAGCATCGTCAGTACAAAGTTTTGTGCCATTTGGCAACATAATAATCTCTCTTCTAGAGCCTTTAATTAAGTTTGATGAACCTGATATGACATTGACATTGGCTTTGCATGATATTAAATTTTGAAAAGACTTCTTATCTTTAAGAATGGTATGAATTATTCCTTTTTGAAGAATTATGAGTACTACACTCTCTATATTGGCTATTCCAACCATGTCCACATCCACACCCTCAATTATTATTTCCTCCATGTTTTTCAAATGAGGTTTCATTTGCTTCAGGGAATGGGGTAGAGTTGATTGGGTGAGATTGATGGTTTTTTAGCAAAAGCTCATTATCTTGTTCAACTAGTAGAAGACTATTAGTTCGTAATACTTTTTGAACTTATGCTCTCGAAATTGCTATTGCATAAGCTCATTTGAGGCATGATATATGTGTCTTCTATCACATAATTTAATCGTGGGCTAATTTTAAATTGCTAAATTATAAATCGCTTGCACTTTTGGATTATTGCAACTTCAAATGCACATGATATTGAGCTTTTACGATAACCAAGTTCTTCTGGAACTTGTATTTCTCCCACAAATTTATGGGATCTTTTATTATAAAGTACTCACTTTTCATGGAGATGATGGCAAATTAAAACCATTGTTTTTACATGATCCTACTAAGGTTCTTGGTTGCCATCCATAATAATATCTCCAAGATTTATTATATCAACATGGATCTTATCAAGGATCCTTGATACATAATTATTTTATTAATTTATATCCAAAATTAATAGACATGTGTCACATTTAAATTTAATATGCTTAAGATAAAAAAAAAAATAATCTTATATTTAGCAAGAAACCCATAAGATTATAATCCATTAAATAAACACTAAAAAATTTAAGCGTAAAACAGTGTGATTGCAAATAAATAGGATAATTACTAATTTTTAGAAAGAAAACTTACAATGAATTGAGAGAACTACACAAATAACCTTTGATATTTGAAAGAACAATTGAAACACAATTTCCTTTCCGATATTTGGTAGATATTTGTGCTGATAAAGAAATATATAGAGAAGATAGTATATAAACTTTATTTTTTAAGTGGACATTCACATAAATTATTATCGATCTTGAATACAATTGTATCTTCCTTTGTAATTAGCACACGTATATATATTTGTTAAGAATCGAATGAAGAAAATTCTTAAGAATGCAACGCTATGCATTAAAGAATATAGCTTCTTCACTTTATGAAATTAACATTAGAGCATTAGTATTGGGGAATGCTAATGCCAAATGTGAGGGATATTTGGCATTTTAAACCCCAAAATGTATTGCATCAGGAAATGCTATTGCTAAGTATTGCAAGTTTTTTTACAATAGTATTACAGTACAATTCTATCTTTAGAATTGATAGAATTGCACTGTGGCACAATTCTAAAAAAAAAAAACTAATATTTTTATTGTGATGGTGATTGGGAGAAAGAAAGAACAAATGATAGTGATTTGGGGAAATATTATTTTATTGTGTAGATATATTATTTTAATGAGTAGAATAGAAAAATAAAAGATTAGAATGCTGGAAGTATTGTATAATGAGATGATATAATTGATAAAGTAACTTTTTGGGATAATAAAATAAAATAGAGTAACATGTCCCTGATGCTTTTTTTTTAAGAAACACGTCCCTGATGCTAATGCTCTTATACACCCTTGTAACTTCATGTATTTACATCAATATGATATTTTATCGATTAAACTAATTAAAAAAAATAGATTTTATTTAATAGTATTTATTATTTATGTAATGTATGGATATCAATTTTGTTTGGTCAGTTTAGGCACAGCTGTATCAAATCAATCACTGTTACTGAAGTGGGTGTGTCAGTGACTCAGTAGTAAACTAAAAGTAGAGAAGTAAAAAGACGAGAATGGCACACGTACAGTGAAGATTCCTTTCGCTGTCAATGAGTAGGCAGTTTTCCATTTCTAGCTAAAGTCCAGCTGCCTAGAAAACCTTATAAAGCTAACTGAAGTGGCAACCTACCAAACTCTCCTCCTCCCTCCACTCTTTAAACCCAAGTCAAGTGAAGTGACTCAACTCAAATTTTTTTATTTTATAATACCCATCAGTTTTTCCAATTTTCTCATAATTAATTCAAAGAATTTAGCTAGAGATAATAAATTCAAAGACACCGACAGACATATGGTTCCTCTTTTGGGCACATGTCTCTCAACGTTTTCCATTTTTAAAAGACAAACGCTTTCTTTTTAAAATTAACAATTTATAATAAGGCTTTAAAAAATAGTTACCAAACTATTTATTTTGGACCCAATAATAAATCATTTTAAGATTGAATCGATTAAAACTGCGATGAATATTCTGTCAAAAAAGAACCAATAATTCTAATGAGGTTTGATGGCATGTGAATTAAATGAAAGACTATCGATACACATGAATTTCTCCCAATAATTTATACTTTTTGATGAAATCCTAATAATTTATACTAAGAACAGATATTAAGCGCTTATATATAATTGGTATAGTATGTACATTGTGGGAGGATGAGAAGCCGAGGACAGGAGTGAACGAGAAGAGATCAATGCCAGAAGAACACACCTTGGAAAATACTATCAAATAATCCTCGGGGCAAATATGACAACACAACCACAAGCCCAAGGAAACTAAAAAGCCTGAGGACCTTGAGGATACTTACGCATCCTTGGAAGGGCCAAAGTCCAATGCTGAAGACCATCAGACACAAACCGAGGAAGAGAGGGAAAGTTGGTCTTTAAGCAAGAAGGGGAAGAATACCGATAAAACATCCATCACTTCCGCATTTAATACTCTGAACCCACTTAACTGGCCGCATTAATGATGAAATGACTTTTGAACAGTGTCATCACAGCTCACAGTCTGGTGTAGAAATGTTCTAGTAAGACCTTGATGGGACAAGTATAAAGAAAAATGAACCCTAGCCCTCCAAATGGAATGCCAAGATACAACCTAGATGACTATATAAGGCAGAGAGACCTCTATGAAGAAGGGATGAAACATCTAAAGAAAAAGAAAAAGAAAGTAACATCATTGTAATCTACAAACAAGTGTAAATCTGTACCTCGGACCAATCCCGATGAACATAACTTAATCAATCTGAGACTATTGTTAATCATTTTCCTTGTCTCACACTCATTCCTAGTACTTATCCTCTCATTTCGAGTTTAACTCACTTAAACAAGGGTAATCAAGGTTGATTGAGATCTCTATAAATTAATTGTGTGAGATTAAAAGTTTGATGGCTTAATTTTTGCCCGCCACATACATAATAATTAAGTTCGAAATTTTCTAAATGTCTAACCTCGAATTGGCTAACTATACATTCCTAGCTTATTCATCTTTCACCTTTATAGGGTAAGGTTCTTCCCCTTTCCTGGTTACTAATATATACATTACAATATAAGCTTAACATGAAAAAAAAAAAAAAAAAAAAAAAAAAAATCTAATAATTGAAGAGGAAAAGCAATGAATCAGCTCCATAAAACACACATCTCAAAAAAAAAAAAAAAAAAAAAAAAAAAAACACCATGGATCACATCAATCAATCTTTGTCACCGTTTTAAGTAAAGCAATCGAAATTCCTCAAAGAAAAAAAGAAAAGAAAAGTAAAGCAATCGGATCCGTACTTACTATATATATGTATTGCAAACTTGCTCTGCAGTTCAACTTTTATATATGCATGTATACTTTTTTACTTCGTCCATGATGATTCCATTTGCTTAATTGGTTGGATTAAACTCGAGCTAGCTAGGCCTCTTCACAATCCCAAAACTCCATACAAATTCTCACACTCGAAGAATAAACAAATCTCAACTCTCTTATTCAACTCAAACATGTGAATATCTTTCAGTCCAAATGGTGCGGGATATCTTTTCACTTTCAAATACAACCATAATACATGTCATGTGTTGGCCTAAATAACAATCTATCTCACTTATCATTAGTAGTGCCTATAAATAAGGTCAAGAGTATTTTAATCCTATATGTAAGGGTTCAACTCCTTTTTTTCTATGGACAAGAAATACAAAATTAATTAATTATTTGAAAGAATTCGACTTTCCATTTACATTATGCAAGTAACTAAGGCTCCGTTTGTTTTGGCTTTAAACTGATTCCGAAAATGATTTTTCGGAAAATTGGGTATTTGGTTGTTACTTTAAATTGGGTCAAACTGAAAAGCATTTCCGGGTTGACTGAAAATGATGCCAAAACGGGTGAAAATGATTTCCGTTTTCATTTTCACTTCAAATGATTTTCGGCCTTGGAAAATAGAAGAGAGAGAGAGGGAAAGAGCAAGAAGATCGCCTCGTCGGAGCAAGACAATCGGACTGCTCCGATCGTTCAAACCCACCCTCGTCGAACCTAGTCACCGATCATCAAGATCGTCTCACCATTTCTGGACCACGCGCAAAGAGAGAGACAGAGAGAGAAAGAAGAGAGAGTAGAGAGATTGTTACACCACCGGCGAGATTGCGCTCAAACCCACTCGCACTAGATCGCCGACGAACCCACTCGCACCGCGCCAATCGCACCAGATCGCAACGCGCCGACGAACCCATTCCTCAAACCCACCACTCTGACCGAATGGGTTTTCTTTCACTCAGATCACGCCATTGATGAATTTTTTTTGGTTGGGTTTTGTTTCTTTCACTACTCAGATCGCGCCATTGATGAGTTTTTTTTGGTTGGGTTTTGTTTGGAAGCTGAGAAAATGTGAGCATCAAGTAGAAAATGTGTTTTCCCTATTATTTTCAAGAATACAACCAAACACTAGAAAATATTTTCCAAAACATTTTTCATAATGCAACCAAACATTTGAAAATATTTTCCTTTTCCGAAAATAAATATTTTCCGGAAAATATTTTACGGGAACCAAACACAGCCTAACTCAAAATAAGAATTCGAAATAATTTCTAATAGAGACCATAATAAAAAATAAAATGATTATCTTTAACATGCCGTTAATTATCATCATTCAATTTCACTCAGTTTGATTAAACTTGGAAGCATCATATAGTTAAGTGGACAAAAATATCAAATTTGGTGAGTATTTTTGTAACAGTTACGTCTAACCAATAAAGAAGACGAGCTGAATTGAATTGAGTTTTGATTTTATTAAGCTTAGTCTACTTTAACAGAGTTCAACTCGTGAGTAATTTGGTAGAGTTAGGATTGTCTCAATTTGGGTTATTTTGTTTTAGGACCTTAGTCTTGAGTGCTTCGATGAGTTGAAGCTAAACTTAGAAACCATTAACAAAACATCAATTCGAAGAAAGGGTTAATTGCAAAAATATATACAAATAAATGTTCATCTGTAAAGCAAATAAATCTCAAATAAATAGGTTAAAAATGTCAGAGTACTATATAACTCAATTGCACATATATTAGAAATTGTTTATTTTGGAAACAAAGGCAAGCTGCTTGCTAGGAGTTGAAAAGCAAGGTTAAAGCTGAGGTTCTTAGTTACATAAACAACATCATCTACTTTGATTGTGGTTTATCTAATGGAACTTTAATTTGCATTATACGTGAGACTTAACTTTTTTTGGCTGGTTCATTCTTGTTAGTCTATATTAGTCCATTGCACTATAGGCCCACTTTAGTTTTACTGTACTGCAAAATACACACATATTTATACAACACATTTACTTGTACTACACTTATAATTATTTTTATATAAGGGCATTGCTTGTACATTTTATTTTCATTGAGTGCAAAAGAATTATTTCATAATTCTGACAATGTTTATGCTGCTGTAGTTGTAAATGAATGAAATGCAATCATATGGTAATTGGTAAAGTCGATCACCATCATTTATTTATCATGCACTAGTTTGATTTTTATTTTATTTTATTATAAATTTGATAATTTAATTTTAGTCTTTTAACTTATATTTATTCTCAATTTACTAAAATACATGATGAAATTGGACAGAAGTACAAAATTGAAAAAACTTGAAGTTAAAGATTTGGAAGGGAAAAAGGATATTTAAATTATTGAATTAAAAAGAAATTAAATTTAAAAGGTGTAAATTGTAATTTACTTTTGAAATTTATTTTCCAGAACTTAACCATATTTAAGCTACTATAAAAAATTTTCTATAATCTAATTGTAAATTGAAACAGTAATTTGAGATTGTTGAGGTTTTTGTTGTTTTATTTATTTAATTATTATGAAGTTGTTGAGGAAGTTCATAGCGTGACATGGAAATTTAGTAGCTATCACTCTGGATTTTTTAAAATAAAATAAAAAATAAAATTGTAGCATTCCAAGCATTTCTTGCATGCAGCTCTCATTCAAAAATATTTCACTCTTAACTTTTCCTAATTTATGAACTCTTGTAACAACTATATCCATCAAATTTACTATACTTGGTCGACATATATATTGTAAATCAATGCGCAGAAAATAGCATCATGGTAAATTCAAGAATGCATGCACTATCCCTATTTGCAATGGAAAGGTCACAGCATGAGATAAGAAGAAAGGGGCCGGCACCATCAATCACAGCAAACCTTACGAATGATGCAAAAGCCGTACCTGTCTAGAGGTAATGGAAAAAAAATGGTGCATGCAAAATAAAGGTTGAATTGATAAATTTTTACTGATTTTTTATTTAGATTTTTTATTGACTTAATTTTTTCACTTATTAATAAAACAATTTGTCACACTTTTTTTTTTTTGAAATTTTTTGCGACTTTATACCCATTGAACACAAAACAAGTTTCTATTAGCAATCGCTTATGCACTTGTTAAGGAGGTTTCAAAATAATCCTACTTGAATTAGGAAATAACAAAAATTAATAAACAAATACCCTTCTATCTTAATGAGTGTGCTACGTACAAAAACACCCTTGCCAGAACCCAAGTAATAAAGGAGGGAGCATGAACTGAAACTGCGTCTAAAGAAGAAAAATAATTCTATGATAACAACTTTTTATATCATAACTTGTTTATCACTTTTCACATAGATTCACAATTTTAAATTTATTCATCACTCACACTCACATTTTTCTGCATCATAATTATAATAAAATACTGGTCACTAGATTTTCTCAAAGAAGGAAGAAAGAAAGCGCAGTAGTCGGTTTCATGTTTTGTACAATAGTGTAATAATATTATATAGAGATACGGAAAGAGTTCGAGGTTTAAGCCAACCTTTACGACCCCTTAGCCTCCTATCGTTTAATATAAAAAGTTAACAGAGAAAGGGGGAGGCAGTTTCACTGTAAGCCATGTTTGCTAAACGTCAGAACTAATAAATTATTGCACGGTTTCTTGACTATATCTATCCCCGCTTGGATTGTTCCCCCTATTTTATTATTTTTTAATTTGCTTCTTCCTTTAGCGACCCAGCTTTCCATGCATACCTTCACATGCACTTGCTCGCCGAAACCCTAGTTTCCTTTGTCCACCTTTCACACTTTGCCATTCATTTTCTCTTTTCTTTTTACCATTTTGGCCATTCCTTTCATACTTTTCCCCATGCAACCTTCACAGTATTTAATGGACTTGCTTGTTGCTACACATATAGTAAATTACTAAATTTCACAAATATATATATATATATATATATATTTTATGCCTAGTTGCAAAAACTGTCTCTGGGATTTGAGTAAGTTGCAAAAACTGTTTCTAGGATTTCAATTATTCGTTACTCTTAGAGGTTTTATATTTGTCATATTCTATAGGACTAATTTTTGTTAGCTTTTACGGACCAAAATATCACATGATCATCACATAACCATATTAAAAAGACCCATCGATTGATTTGGGCCATTGGTTACTTGATTTTTCCGTTCATAAAAGCTAATGAAAGTTAATCTCAATGATTAATTTGGCGGATATGGAAATCACATGGAGTTATAAGGAAGAATTATAACACCATTGGGTATTTTTGCATTTAAGCTTATATATATATATTTTTATAATATCTGAGATGATACAATGTGATTAGTGCAACACACATAGGATTGATTATTGATATCATTTTTCTTATACACTAATCACGACTTGCCATTTTAGTGAGACTTGTGTGATTTAATTTATTGAATGAACTTAGCCTTAAGTGTTCAGTTCTTCATTGACCACTAAGAGAGCCTATTGGCACCTCCCTAGGTACATTTCAAGGGGAGGGGAGAGGTTCAGGTAGTAATAAGTGATTCTAATTAGCCAAGCAAAAAAAAAAAAAAAAAAAAAAAACCTCTTTTAACTAGAAAAGGTATTAACAATTTCCTATACACCTCTCTCTCTCTCTCTCTCTCTCTCTCTCTCTCTCTCTCTATATATATATATATATAATCACAAAAGAAAATATATCAAAAAGATATCATTTCTGAAAATTGACTCATTAAGGGTATTTTTGAAGTTAAAATAATTATTAATTTAAAGAATATATATATATATATATATATATTATTTTAGAGATAATTTCAATTTATGACATTTGCTTTTAATGACCCTAGATCTCTTATTCGATAAAAAAATATTTTATCAGTTGAACTAATTGGAATTCACTATGAGAAAGGGAATGAGAGAAAAGTATTATACTATTATTACACCTACTATGAGAAATCTTAAGGGTATGTTTGTTAGACTATAATAGGAATTGTAATATCATAGTTATTCTTATGGTTTAGTTATTTGGTAGTTTGATTATGTTTTTATTACATGGAATAGCCATTCTTATAAATAGTTATTCTTTAAAATGATGAATAACTATTCATCTCTAAAAAAGTTGTAATAACTATTCCTTAGTAGGTGTAATAATTTCTAAAATTAATATATTTCCAAATAAATAAACTTTCTATATACACATAACGATTATGAAAATAAAAAATCATAAAAAATAACTAATCTCTCTCTCATATTTAAAAATTATTATTTTAAGGAAATATAATTATATAAATAAAATATTTCTTAAAATATATCTTAGTTTTATTCTAACGTTATAACTCACAATCGAATTTATGAATATGTTTCGTTATTTATTTCATTACAACATATTTTATTCTCAGTAATAAATATTATCATTCCTGTTATAATTCTCATTCAGTGTATCAAACGTTCCCTAATATTGTTCGTAGTAGGTTGAAAATAGCATGCATCACTCTAGTATAAATATCCAAGCAAATAGAGTTTTCATCATTTCTCCTTTGCTAATTTTTTACTCTCCTGTGTGCTAGGAATGGGCATATCATTGTAAATAATGATTATTTTCCATATATATCGATCTTGTAATTAAGATACATGGGGCATATACATTGACCAATTTGGGGCTTTGCATGAAAAACTTGAAATGGATTAATCTACATAAAAATCCTCGCAAATTCGTATCATTGTTAGTTTGATGAACAAGAAGATAGGGGCTCAGCCGCTCAGATATTTTTATTGTATTAGTGCAGATCATCTTATTTTAGAAAATTATTTTCAATTAAAAACTAAGTAGGCTCAAAATAGGTTGTTAATGTTGAGAATTAAACATAAATTTTGATTATTAAACACCATTTGTTTTAAGATATAAGTTAGCAAAAAGAAGTCCTTATATATATATATACACACACTTTTTCCCATTCCAAATCAAGAGTGAAGAAGAGAAATAACAATACAAGAAGAGCTTTCTTCCTTCATCCTCTATATTCTATCTTCCTTTGAGAATGTGAGACTCTTCCAATAAGAGAGATATGTGAGTGTTTGGAAGTGTGAATGTGTAAAAGCCCACCGGTTTTCCAACAAATTAAGTGGGCATTAGAACTCATGGTAGTATGTGCTAATGTGCATGGCAAGGTGTTATCAAAGTCCTTTGTAGTTGGAACGGAAAATTATCAATGCCACTTTCGTCATTTGAGCAGGGATGGGATGCACGTAGCGGTGGCAAAGTAAGCCCAAACCCATTTGCCCACTCAACCTGCCCATTCTAATTAAACCCAAACCCACCCAATTATTAGTTGGGTTAAATGGGCATCAACCCAATTAGACTCAGTAATAACTAGGTTTTAACTAAAGACCCATTGAACCCCATTTAACCCAAAAATAATATACCCAAACTCAACCCAGCCCATCCCACAAAAAAAAAAAAAAAAAAAAAAAAACCCAGCCCTCACCTCAGACGTTTCTGGGTTAGGTTTTCATTTTCTCTCATTTTCTCGGCCTCCAATCACCAGCTAAAATAAGCTTCGGAAAACAAACAAACCAACATAGGTTTTTTTCCAGAATCTCCAACTGCGAAGCGGTCTTCATTTTCCGCTTCGTCTTGTTCTCAACCTCAGGCGGCTTCTTCTTCTCTCCTTCAGAACCAGTAGCAACCTCCATTGCCGAAGATTAAGCTCACCACCAAAAAAACCCTAGAAATCAAACCTCACCGAAGCTCAAAAACTAAGAAATTATATATAATTTCAAAAAAAAAAAAAAAAAAAACACATACAAAATATCTCTTCAACTCCGAGCTGAAAGAAAAAGGAAAATTTTTTCCAGTTTCTCGCTCTAGAAACAGAGTTTTCTCTCTCGAAAACAAGGTACTGTTGCAACGAGTTCAACGAGTTCTTTAGTTTCTCTCTCTAACGATTTGGGTTTGAGTCAGATGTAGATGTGGTGAATGCATTGATTACCATGTAAGTGAAATGTGGTGATGTTCAAAGTGCACGATTAGTGTTTGATAGAATGCCAAGGAGAGATAGGATATCATGGAAGTGATGCACAGGACACAGAGGGAAATGGATGTGCATGTAAAGAAAAGTTTTTTCTTTATTTTTTATTTTTCTCGGGAAAGTTTTGAGCTTGAAATGACATTTCTATGTATTTGTTGCACTGTTTGGTTACCAAGAAAGTGAGGGAAAATAAAAAAAGAAAAGAAAATATTTTTTATTTGGATTTTTAATATAATTGCTGATGTGGATGTGCTTATGTGGAATTTTTTAATCCAAGAATGGAGACTAGAGAGAGTGGAAAAGAGAATCCAAGAAAGTGTTGGGGTTTTCACTTTAATGACATTTTGGTAATTTTGATAATTGGGTAATTGGGTGGGTTGGGGTTTACCCATAATAATTGGGTTGGGTTGGATTTGGGCTAGAAACAATTAGTTAAATGGATTTTAATGGGTAAATGAGTTTTATATACCCAACCCAATTATGCCCACCTCAAACCCACCCATTTGCCACCCCTAAATGCATGTATGTGCATTGCACAAGACAAGCCAACAGAGGTTATGCAAAATGATTTTGGAAAAAGTCCCAATTGTTATTGCTAATGGTATTAGATCAAAGAAGAATGATAGTGCGATCTTCCCATGATGTAAATGTATGAGGCCCCCATGGTTGCATGTTTAAAGTTGACATGTGATTTTTATGGATGACATTCAAGAGTTGAAGGATGATTTGTTGTAATTAGTTTTTTATTTTTTATTTAAAAAAAAAAACTCATTATACAAGGGGAAGCTAATAGGATTTGTTTGTGGCCTACAAAGATAGGCCTCAAAGCCCACAAGAAGACAATAATCCACTCATGAGGGAAAGTGCCATATGAAGAAAAAGTAAAGAAGTTGAGTAACTAATATAACACTAGTAAGTTACCAGTGCGATGCATTGATAAGATTGTAATGTTTTATGTAAGATGGTTTTGGAGAATGTTATACATATATTATAGCATAATTGTTATATAATTTTGTTATTAATGAATTCATCTCAAAAGGTAATAACAAAAAAATTTGCCCGTAGGGGTTAGGCTAGCATATGAAGGTGGTTGCCTCTCAAATTCCTCTCTCTCTCTTTTTTACAAAAGCTTTGTTAATATTAGGTCTTTTATTTTGGTAATAGTAAAAAAATGCATTACATTTAACAATCCACAACATTTTCGTGTCTTTCTATCTTTCCCTATGGCCTTATTTGGTTAGTTATATTAGTCCTTAATTTTTTTTCTTTTGCTTTTTTTTTTTTAAACTAAAAAGACATGAAGAAGAGAGAAATGTGTGGTGAAATTTCAAGAAATTAATGAGATAATAGTAAAAATAAGTTAATGTAATCTTTTAGGTGACAATAAAAAAAACTTAATGAAAAAAGGTAAAAACAAAATGCTAAATGCAAAATTAGAGCACCACATGACATAACCTCATGCACTCCTGCAAAAAAGTATGTTGGTCTCAAGTTTTGCATATAAAGTATAATTAAATTATGTTGGTCTCAAGTTGAAACAATAAACTTGGTTTTCTATAGGATTCCAATCTTCACCATTTACATTAATAGGAATTGAGTAAGCAAGAAAAGCTTGAAGAGGATTCATAGAAATGAACATCTAAATAAACATAGATTTGTTGTAATAAGTAAAATAAGTACATATTGTTAGCCACAATATATTTTTTTTTTTAATTTTAAAAACTATATAAATCAGGAACTAACAATAATTAAATGAAATAATATTTACAATAAAAAGATCACCTATGGCATACCTTGTTGCTCATTGATTTGGTTGAATAAACATATTATTGATTTTGCCAATGAAATTATACTTTAAGCCAAACCATGCAAATACTACGGTAAGACTTAAAACAAAAAATGTTATGCATCTAACCAAAAGTTTCTGTAGTCCTCTCTAGTTTCTTTCATATGGTATACCAAAATTATATTTGCATCATAGATTATATGTCAAATATTTTTGGCTAGAATCCTATAAATTGTTTAGATTTTCAGAAAGGACAAATGCTATAAGAATCTATGACTACAATATCTCAATTGTTTGTCAATATTTGAACTTATGATCATCTATATGCTTATGATGGACCTACCACTTTCATGCATTTGCTTATAAAAAAATAAAAACACTTGCAATTCAAAGGCATCACAAACAGTTTTGTCCAACTTATTGTGAATTTCTTAAATGGTTGTAGGAGCATATCAAAAGTCATGCAACAAATTGGTTTTTATACCTAGTACCATAATATCACTAAAAACTCAAAATTTAATATGAATATAGTTGAATGCAGTATGACTATTACTGTCTATGTCATATATAAGGTTGAATTTTATCAACCATCTTGTTGGCTTTATTCCGTACTAATCTTATAATTTAGTACTTAGTAACCCTGTATTTAGGTGGGATTCATGTAAGGGTAGTGTGTGAGAGAGTGTGAAGAAATGCTCAAGATTGTGCAAAGAAGCAGGGACTCGCGGCTAACTCGCGACTGGCAAGCCGCCAACTGCAGCACACGTGAGAAGCATGTGGAGAGGTGAATGGTCACGCCAGCTGTCGCACTACAGGACAAAAGTCCCAGGCTGGCCAAGCCGTTATCTCGCGGCTTGAACTCGCGACTCAGACCAGTCGCGAGGCCAAGTCGCCAAATTACCTTATTTGGGAAAAACTGTTTCTTTGTATTCCAAACACACACCACTATATATAGACCTTTATATCCACGAAATGAAGAGAGCTTCTAGAGAGAATTTTGAGAGAGAAACCCTAGAGAAAAATAAGATTGCCTCATCCCCAATCTTCACTAAGAGACTCTTCAAATTCCTGTACTCTCTTCCTTTCCATTGATACATCCTTGAGAGGTTCTTGACTAAATCATTTTCTCACCACACCCACGTCTGTGAGAAGGTCTTTTGGTACTAAGGGAAGCAGTTTGGAAGGAACCGATGATTATTGGTTGATACTATGAGCTATAGCAGAATCCGGTAAGTTAGAGAAGAAAAAGGTTCGGCGTAACCTCGTTGGAGCAAGAAGCTTGGAGGGCTTAGGTACCTGGGTAGATTAGGATTGGAGGGTCTATTGCTGTTCATGTATCCCAACTACATTTTTAATAAATTATTGACCGCTTAGAGGGCGGCGGAGATGTTTTACGTTGAGGGCTTCGGTCTCCTCTTCGATAACACATCGCGTGTTGTCCTTGTGTTTGCAACTCTCTTCTCTTTATCTTTGCCTTTTATTTCCTATTGTGGATGTGATTATAATTAGCTAAGATTGTTTATTAATTCTGTGTTTGGCTTATGTTCATGTTCCGCACATTAATTGTTTGATAATAAGCTTGAATTGATAATTTGTAATTGGGGATCTAAACGTTCATAGTGTTTTTAACGATATTCGAACTTTCATCATATCACATACCATTTGATATTTTCTGTAACACATAAAGAGAAGTACTCGTTATATTAGAAGACAATCTTTCCAATGTGTAGCCCATTGATAAAATTGAACACTATCTTCAATTTGGGGAATCCTAATATACCACTCAAAATGAATGAGAGAGAGAGAGAGAGAGAGAGAGAGAGAGAAGTTTTGGAAGAGGAAGAGAGAATAAGGTAGTGGGATTGTTGAGGTTAGATTGTACATTTCCTCTTTTTTTTTTTAATATTTTTTTTGAGTGATTGTATATTTTCCTTAACTGTACATCTGAATTAAGACTTGGAAAATGAGTAGAAACATTGGTTTTGTCAAATGGGATCATTGTTTCCTAACTGCAAACCGTTGTTTTCAAAGAAGCTAAAAAGTGTTTATAGTTTGAAGGGAAGCTTGTACGGAGGAAGTGAAATTCAAAGTAATTCAGGATCTTGGCTTATAAGTTTCATCTACACGTGGGGGAGGAGAAAGAGAGTTTTTAAGTAGCTTAGAGTCTTGGATTTTAACTACATGTTGGAAAGGATAATGCCTGGGTCATAATATGTTAGGAAATAAGTGGGTTTGGGCTTTTCATAAGATTTGGTCTAATTTTCAATAGCAGCTCACCTTTTAGATAACGGTTAAAAACAAGTTAATGTGATCTTTTGAGTAATAGTAAAAAAAAAAAAAAAACCTAAAGAAAAGAGGTAAAAAAGGCTAAATGAAATACTAGAGCGCCACATGGCAAGATCTCATACACTCTCGCATGAGGTCTCTACTTTATATATATATATATATATAAAATATTGATTGATTATTGGTCCAAACCTAACTATTGAGTTAATTAAGTTTTTTGATTTTATCCAAAAAAAAAAAAGGTTTTTTTTGATTAAATGGCATTCTTATATATAATACTAACTCGTAGCCTCATACATATACATAAGATACATTTACAAATAAGCATAACTAAAAGCGCATTAATTTTTTTAATTATATATAACTTTTGTATATTTAAAAATATAAAATAGTTACCAATAAAATAGATATAATTTTATTTTAAAAAATGAAAAAAACATTTAAATAATAATAATAATAAATTGATGATGACTTTTTTCAAGGTTTATTAATTTTGATTTTATAGTTTTCTTACTTAATAACTCATTTAGCACAAAAAATTAAGAATATTAAATTGGACTCTTTGATTTTTGTAGAGTAGTAAATAGTTGCACCAAAATTTAAAAAAAAAAATTGGATGAGATATATAACATAAAATTTAGACTCCAATTTGAGATCAAATTGAATTTTCTCTTAACTTTGATATAAAAAAAAGGGAGCCCATTACTTTGCCAAACATGCTTAGTTAATTTGTTGATGACAACGTGATCTTCTTTGGGTGTGCTGCATTTGAGCAAATAAATAAAGTATATGCCATTTTTTATAATAAAAAAAATTTGGTTCAGCCACTAATCCAAAAATTAAAGAAAGTAAAAAAGTCCCACCAATTAGACTATTTTATATGCCGAAAATTATCTATTTATTTTATAAATATAATTGAATCAATTTATAATGTCTGCTTTATAATAATTTTCTTTATTATTATGCTTAGGCATGGTTTAAATCATATATATCTTATTTAATAATATAAAATTTTATCAATTGGAGTAATTGAGTCCGCATGTCAAAACTTATCTTAAACTATTAAGGTAGGCAAAAACCAAGTACGCAGCACACTAGATATTTAATTGTAACTTGTAAGTGCAAGAAATTGTTTTGGCAAAAGTATGCATCCTTGTTGGTGACTGAAACAAATCTGGGGTAACTGAAAATGTGTTTAAAAGTCTAAGGGTGAGTTTGGTTTAGCTTTTTGTAAAAGTGCATAATGAAAAAGTGGAGTTTTCAAAAAGTGCATAATGAAAAAGTGCATTTTCAAAAAGCTGAGTGTTTGGTAAAAACCGTTAAAAGTATTTTTTGAAAAAGCTGAGTATTTGGAGCAGCACGGTGAGGGTAGACCGGCGTGAGAACTGAGAACTGATGAAGGGTAATTTGGTAATTGAACTCACCCAACGGATATATATATCAAACGCCCATGGTAGCTTTTACAAAATGGACCGAAACACGTTCATAACTGAAACGCGTGTTTCTTCACAAATATAAAATGCAACTTTTGTCAAAAGTTTTATACTCACCAAACACTGAACTTGGGCTGGCTTTTTTAAAAAGTCAACTTTTGGGCTCAAAACGCCCAAACAAACAGGCACTTAGAAAACAATGGTGATTGGTGACGACAACATAGTTCTATGTTGGAGACCGTGTTGGCAATGCGGGGAGTGAAACTGAAAGGTGAGGTGATGGAACTGTGTGTTCACACCGTGGGCTGTGGCATCCTTACAAAATAAGTATATATAGATAATAAAATTTTAAATTTTGGATTAATAAAAAATTACATTTCACGGTTTTGAAAGTGAATTAGTCAGCAAAATTAAAAGAGAGCCAAAAAAAAAAAAATGATAAAATTTTTCATAATTGTTGAGACAAATTGTTAGTGGTAGATAATAAAGTAATATTAATGATAGATTTAAATAAGAATTAGTAAAAATTTATCAACTCAATTATTAAAAAAATATTATAAAATTTTTTGTAAATGCAACATTGCTAAAAAAAAATATTAAATAGGTTACCCAACCTATTTCTATGGTCGATGGTCCTTCTCAGAACAAAAACCTCCTTTTACATAAAAAATCCATAGTATCAATTTGTTTGATTTTGTTTATTAAAAAATTTGAAATGACTTGTGTTTGGAGTTTTTTATTTTCCTCTTTAAAGTCTTCAAATGACAATGTGTTGTTGGCTTTTTTTATTTTTATTTTTAATTCAATTGACTGTATTAAACTCTGGTTGTTTACTGTTTCGGACTCAAAGATAAAAACTTGGGCCTTTGATATTTAGGTGCTATCCTCCTACTGTTTGGCACTATTGAAACAATTTGATTGGATGCATTTTTTTTTCTTTTTCTTTTTTATTTATTTATTTTTCACTTGGAAACACTTTAGAAAAATATTTCAAATATTATAGAACATAATGCTAAGCAGTTGATATTGAGTAGACTTGGCTATTTTTTGTTGTTCATGTAGTGATTCAAGAAAAGCGCTAATTACGTTTGCACTGACACTCCAAAGGACTAGTCATGTTACAATTGAAGTTCATCATAATCACTTGTATAAAATCCAAGTCCAATAAAATCCACACAATTTGGGGTATCACAAACAAGTTATAATTTGGGGTACAAATTTAATGCATTGTAATTTTTTATATAATCAATAAATTTATATTACATATATATTTAAATATCATTACAATTATTTTCGATGTTAATTTTATGTTGTTTATTTTTTTTTTTTCATTATATTCTGACTCATTTTGATTAATATTTTTATCCAATTGTGATTTAATAAATTGCTAGTAACAAATTTATCAAGAGATATGATTTAATATTCAATTAATTAAAAAAAAAAACTCATATCTAAATTGATATTTTCTAGAGGACATTCAAAGTTAAAAAAAAAAAATTATAAATAAAGTAAATACTATCAATAATATAAAATAGAATCAATCTTATCAAATGCAATGTTGCAACTTCATTGAACAAGAGATCACTCTATATTCTCAAGCTATCTGGACAAAGACGGATTCAATACATAACTTGATAAATTAACACTAACCAAACAAAGATTAATTTTTATATAGATAAAAAATTTAACAAAAAGCTATGAAAATTTATTGTATTTTTTTTTTTTTAAATGAGGTTTACTTTACCTTGGACAAGGTGATGAATGGTGAAAGAAAAATAAAATTTGATTTCCAATAGCAGTTTTATTGTTGAGAAAGAGAAAGATTGTTTAGTACGCAAATGTGAAGGAGATTGCTTGGATAATGTTGACAATTTATTATGTGGGATACTAACATAAAAAATGAAAAATGAAAAAAGAAAATTAAAGTCTCAAATTATTGGAGGTAAATTAGTCGTAATAATGGTTTGACATATTTACAACTTATTTATTTATTTAAACAATTTAGGCTTTCAAACAAAAACCATTTCGGCAACTGGGCACTTTAGGTCTAGATCACTTGGCCTTTTCTTACTGGGGTCTAGATCACTAATAATACTTTCATAAATCCTCTAATCCACACTAGTACTAAACCAAAACTAATAGCCCGTGATTCATAAGTTATACTGCTAGTCTACCCTAAACCAAGTGAGAATCCTATGATGTATTGCCCATTTCATCTCTATTAAGTCCCTTTAGAGCACCCATCAGTACTTAATTTCCCTGTGTGAGGAGCTGACATTGCCATATATACCACAGGCACATTATGGATGACTTTTGCTTTGGAAATAGTTTTGATGCTTAGGTAAAAGACTTTGGTTGAATGTGAAAGAGCAAATCATCACGAAGGAGGCATAAATTCATTTCCAAATATTGACCCATTTCGTTTCAACCAAACGGACCAAGCTGTAAAAATAAAGATGATGTTTTTGGGAGTATTCTTAAACAACTGAGCAAAATTTTGATTTAACTGAGCAATGACCAAGCTGGGAAATGGGAACCACACTCCAAATTTTAGGCTATCCTCCATAAGAGCTTGACCTGAGTTTGAACTCCAAATTTTAGGCTATCCTCCATATGAGCTACCCGGGAAATGGGGAGTGCACGCAAAATTTATTTTATTTGGTTTGGCAGAACAAAAGATATCAAGTGGGGAAAACAAAAAAAATAAGGAAGCCTTAGTTTAGAGAGAGAATCACTACATCTACTAACAAATTGTAAAAAAATAAATCTTGAGACCACTCGTTTTTCACATCAAATACAAATAATTTAAATATAATATGTTTGGAGATTAAAGGTGCGTTTGGATACCGCTTATTTTGCTGAAAACTGAAAACACTGTAGCAAAATAATTTTTAAATGTGTGAATAGTACCGTGAGACCAATTTTTAATTTTTTTCTGAATAAAGTACTTGTAGGTCTCATGAACAGTGTACAGGACCCACTGAATAGTGCTTAGTGTCTCCTGAAACGCGTGCATCAAAAAAAGAAAAGAAAAAAGGAAACACCAAAACGCATATGTTATCCAAACGGGTATTAAGTTTATGAGTTTATGACTGGGTGTCAAGAAAATGATAGAAAAAAATATTTAATTTATTTACTTTATGTAATTTTTGGATTTTAGAGATTAGTTTTAGTTTTTAAAGTGTTTTTATGCAATTCAATTGATTTGGTATCATTTAAATGACATGATATGATTTCATTTACCGACTAACACGCATGATAAGCTTAAGTGACATTTAATGAAAACATTAGCATAGAGCAAAGATGAAAGGGCTCGAATCAAAATATTACATAATGTTAGGAGAAACAATCCAAATTTGTAAGTTTTAGAGAATAAAATAAAAATGACCCCAAACATTATGAGGTATAAATTACAATTTATATTAATTAATTGTAAAAAAGAAATTTCTCTTTTGATAATGACTCGCAATCCTTCAAACAAGAATTTTTTTTTTTTTTTTGGGAATAAAGTATTAACTTCAGACTAGCAGACTACACAATCCCAAACAAGTCAATTTTACCATAATTTCAACCACCTTAAAGCCTCATTTGGTTACAAGCTCACGTTACTAAACTTGGTTACAATGAAATTTCTTTGAACAATTAAGTATCATTATGTAGCCAATAACCTATAAGTCTAATAGCATTTCTTGTATTTCTTCATGGAAGTGACTAGGATAAATACGCTACAAATATTATTGAAATGAGTGATGCATTTAAATTTTTTTTCCCATTTATAAAATAGATTTTGAGCTAACTAAAACGCACTATACTTTTAAGATTTCTAATATATAGATTTCGTGGTGGTTGCCCTAATTCTTGCAAAAGGGGGAAAGATGTCTAAGCTCCTCTTTATCACTTAACAGTATTAGACAAATTTGCCCACATTTACTCAACAAATGTTAAAAATAAGTCCTACAATACCTAATAATAAGTCCCCTGGAAAAAGAAATAAAAAAAATAAAGAAAAAAGAGAGCTTTCTTTCAAGTTTCAACCAATAACCTCTTACTTTTAAAAGTAGTGAAATTTTAAAAATTACTTCTTTCTTTCAACCAAGCCCAAAAAATTATTTTGATATATTTTAGGATTCAACCCACATTTCAAATTAAAATAAACACCATTTTGCACTTCTGTTTTTCTTTCGCAATTTTTTGAAGGCTACCCATTTAATTCATTTATTTTTATTTATATGTATATATAAAAAAACGTGGTACATAACGTGGGCGAATTTTCCACTGTCAATTAACAGAAAAGGAAGCTTAAAAAAAAAAAAAAAAAAAAACCTCTTTTTGCAATGTGGCAACAACCTTTTTAGGCTTTCATACACGTCTATAATAATTGAAAATGAAAGTTAAGGACTTAAAGTAACAAAAATAAAAAAAATATTAGGCATTCTTCAAATTCTTAAATTAATTAAAGAGCATACAGATTTTCTTAAAAATATATATGTATATTGTCAAATTTTAAGGCTTGTTAGTTAGTTTATTTTCTGAATTTACTCTTTTAGATTATTCGTTTAAATTTTTTATAACTCTTTTTAAATTTTTTTGTTAATGAATATATATTGATTAATATCTTTTAATTGATGCTATTATTTAAAAAATAAATTCCGATTGATAGTTAATTTTTATTTATCTTATTTGTTGGAGTAGTTAACATGGTTTAATCATTTTTTTCACCTTATGTTTTCTAGTCTTACACACAAACTAAAAGGAAAACATCATTGTTCAGTGCCAAACTTAAACGACAAAGCCAACTACCTTTAGGTCAATTGGCATTTATTTATTATTATATATTTTCAATAGATACAATAGGTGTCTGAGAACCGAGGATAAAGTTGAAGAGTTGCAATGTTGATATGGGGATGCCACGGGTCACGGGCCCGAGGAGGAAGGTCACCTGAGGAGAGGAAGGGATGAGTCATGGGACTCTGAGGTGTTCCAAGTTGAAAGAAAGATATGAAGAGAGAGAATCTGTGATCATAGGGGAAGTTTCTAGTTTGGAGTAGCCTGTTACCTTCTCATTTAATGGTGGACAACAGTTTTATTAGCTGCATTGATGAAAAAGTGACCTGAACAGTGCAAATCACAGCTAAGCAGCTTCCTTTTGCCACCTTCTTCAGATACAGAAAGGAACAAGTGTCATGAGAGGAAGTATGTTAGGTAAGAATGGATGGTTGAGATATGAGAGAAGGAGAAGTATATAAGAAAAAAGGGGGTTTACAAGATATAGAGAGAAAAACACAAGTACCAAGATATAGAGAAGAAATGAGAAGAACACTAAGAGAAAAGAGAGTGAACAATAGCATTTCTTATGTAAATTTGAACTTCTCGGGCCAATTTGTATTGATAAAGTGGTTCATCCATTGAATAAGATCTGCTTTTTTCTCCTTATTTTTCTCCTCGGGCGGAGCCCCCCTTTAGTTGTTTGTTTTTCTCTCTTATAAATTCATTGTTTTGAGCCATGGTTGGACTGATCCAATCACTATTCTAAGTGGGCTTGGGCAGCTAGCTTTTCTAATCCTCACAAGTACGTTTAGTAGTTAAATCTCCTCTTCTACTTAAGACATATAAAAAAATAAAAATAAATCTTAAAACAGAATTACATAAAATTTTCTAAAGGACTAATTTTAAACCCTTTTTCTAGAGAATGCAAAAATTCTTCATCCCACCTAATTCTCCTTGCTCCGTTCTATCTCATGCAAGTTTTTCAATCCCGAAAAGGTGATGAGACAACTACAAGTTTTGCTTACCACACCCAATTCTAAATGTGTATATTATGTTTTTATTTAATAAATATTTAAATCAATTAATATTTTTTTATACATATCTTATTTATATTTTTTTTGCACATCCCATTCCACCACACTTGGTTTCTCACTCACTTAACACTCCACAATTGTCCATCTTTTTTTCTTTTTATTTGTCCATTAATCTTGAAATAACCATATTAGGGATTGAAAAATACTTCTAATTTACCTCGCTTTACAAGGGTTTTTCCCATCCGAAAAGTGAACATGACAAAAACAAGTCACCCCTAATCCGATCTTACCCTGCCCTAATGCCATCCCTACCTGTTTCTATATTGGAAAGGTTTTAGGTAAAACATGGGGGTAAAACAAACAGTGTATAAGGTACTGAACTATTTTGGTCCTAGGTGATGAAATGAAGAAAATCAATATATTGAGGGTGTGTTTGTAATTTCAGTGTGATAAAATATATTCCCTTTATATATATATATATATATATATATAGCTTCATCCTTTTAAAGCGGTTAGTATATGTGTTCTTGTTGCTTCCTGGTTTTCCTACCTAGATTTTTGCATCAAGAACCATTTCATTTTTTCTTTTTCTTCTTCGAGTAATGGAAGATCAACAAGGGCAAGAGGCTAACAGTCCAAGCCAAGGCTCAGAGAGAAATGAACCAGTGAGATCAAGGTGGACTCCCAAGCCAGAGCAAATCCTAATACTAGAGTCTATCTTTAACAGTGGGATGGTTAATCCTCCCAAAGATGAAACAGTGAGAATAAGAAAACTGCTTGAGAAATTCGGTTCAGTTGGGGATGCAAATGTTTTCTACTGGTTCCAGAACCGACGCTCAAGATCTCGTCGCCGACAACGCCAGATGCAAGCTAATCTTGAACAAAGAAATCAGGCTCAAGCACAACCACAACTAGTAGTCACTAGTACCTGTGGTGCAACTCAGTTATTTGAGAGTAGCTCTGGTTTTAGTTTTGGGCCTTTATCATCACCTTCGTATCATCTGGGTTCCTCTTCTTCTTCATGTGGAGTTATGGGCAACGATGTTGCTGTGGACCAATGTCTTTTTTCAGGCTCTGGTCAAATGGGTTTCCCGGAAATCGAGCAAAGCTCGGCTGTAACGACTGGTTTATGTGCTTCCAATACTTCAAATTTGCAGTACCAATCTGGTAAATGCATGGCTGATGATTCGGTCTCGGTCTCTCACATATTTTTTTTTTTTCTCTTAAATTCAAAATTTACAATATCAGGAAGAGGATTTAAACCCTCATTTTAATTAAAAAAAAAATGGCATACCATTAAGTTACAAGATTCTAAACATCTCTCACATAATTAACTTCTTATATAGTTTCATAAAATAATATATATATATATATATATATATATATATTCATTCTCTTTAATTTATCATTTAAGTAATTGTTTTGATGTTTTCATCTTGCTTGGAAATCCCTTTTTCTTTGTCCCTCTTAAGTACTTTTTTCCCTTTTCCCAAGTTAAGTTACTCAGGGTAATTATCCTTGGTTTTCTAATATAACTATTTACTACCCTAAGTCTTCTTACTAAAATAATCTTCATTGAAATTCAGAAGTTCAAGACCCTCTTAGTCTTTGTCATCAATTTTAATTAGGATGACTGTTGGTGAAAAAAGCATCAACTTTTCACTGATATGACAGTTTTTGTGTTTGATTCGAAGTATGAAAATTGCACTTTCCCGTAAAAACATGAGAGCTCTTTTCCATGCACTCCTTTTCCATAATTTTTCCCCAAAGAGGAAAAGAGAAAAAGAGAGAAAAAAAAAAAAACCTTACTTAGTATAGTACCTTATATAGTTTACAGTACTCCTTAATTTCCTTTTAGAGATCTTTGTTGATTTAAGAAGAAAATTCATGATCTCAGAATTAAGAATTGAGAATTTAATTCCAAAAGCTCAACCTTTCACCCTTTGATTCTCTTTTCTTTGTTCAGGATTCATCACAGTTTTTATTAATGGGGTTTTAACAGAAGTTCCAAGGGGGCCACTTGACATGAAAGCAATGTTTGGTCAAGATGTAGTGTTGGTCCATTCCTCTGGAGTACCAGTACCTATCAATGAATTTGGCTTCTTAATCCAGGGCTTGCAGCATGGTGAAAGCTATTTCCTGGTAAACACTTCAACAAATTAATTTTCTGTAACACTTGGAACAAAATTCACAACACCCCCTTCTTCCTCACAACTCTCTCTCTCTCTCTCTCGTTCTTCTTCAGCTATTTTGTTCCGTTATAATCACTAAAAAACTTCCTCATGCTCAAATTAGTTAGTATTGTAATATAGTGATCTCTCTCTCTCTCTCTCTCTCTCTCTCTTAAGTATTGTAAAATCATGTCCTAGTTTAATCAGTAAAAGATTCCGAAGGATGATTTCTACTATTATAAATTTATAATTCAAAATTCCTTTATCATTTTTTACTAGTACTTGATGTTTCTAAGTACAGTCTGGTGGTTATTTTAAGGAGTACTTACTATTTTTTATGGGTTCTAATTTTTCTCTCTCGTAATTTCTTTCTTATTTATTTATGTTGGCACAGTTCATGCAATCCAAAAAAGCAGCTAATTTAAGATAAATACAATTTTGGTCACAGGTTTCAAGACCAACATAGGAAATAAAGCTGCACCAAACAGTGGAGCTTCGAACATCTTTCTTCTTCTTCTCTAACATCTTTCGTTTTCTTTCCCTTCTTCTGCTGTGACTACTGTCTAGGCTTTATCTATGTGGTTCTGGGATACTTATAAATTAAAGCGTTATTTAGTGATTACTATACACAATTCTATATTCTAAATCTATTGCATTCTATTTGTTCTTATGTCAGTTCTAGACTTCTTTTAATATCTCTTTTTAGGGTAAATTATTATTATGATTTTTAAACTGTGTTAGAATTTCATTTTCATCTTCGAATTGTAAATTGTATCAATTTACTCAACTGAGAAATTGCTTTATAATTGAGTGATTCTAAGCTTTGATTCTTACTATAATTCTAGATTGAAGAGGGCAAGGATTTGTATGATTTTGGCAATCAACTTTGGCAGCAAGTGAGGTCAAAGATAACGTTGAACTCTTGTAAAAACTTTACTAAACTAACACATTTGATATTTTAAAAATGACATAGAAGTCTGATGCATAGTTCAATGTCAAAAAAGTAATTTGGCATCCTTATTTTCCCTTGTTTTATGTTAAAAGACAGTTTTAAATAAAAAGAAGAAAAAAAAGAAAAAAAAAAAAAAAACGATGCAGAGAGAGAAAGATAAATGATTTGTGTTTTTAGCTTGACATTTTACATACACAGTAAAAAGATCCTTAACTAAGACATTTTTATTATTTGGAATTTTGTATTACAAAGAACTAAATATATTATATGTAAAAGAGTACATTAGGCTTAGCCCAGGTAGTTTACAAAATCATGGTCTACTTAATTTTGGGAATCTCTCCTAATATTTTCTAATGTCCCTCTCCTTTTCAAAGTGGAGGCTTAACGAAAGCTTGAGTTTGGAGGAAAGTCTTCACTACAAGGAAGATCTTAAAAACATTGAATGAATCAAAAGCCATTAAGAAATTCCAAATTTTTAAAAATAAGAATAAAAGATTTGTTAGAGTCATATTTTCTATGTATTAACTTATCATTTGACAAAATGCACTTTACTTGTAATTAGGTAGATCTAAGTTAGATTTAATATATCAAGAAGTATGTTTCTCAGAGACATCAAGTGGTATCATTAAAGACATAAAGATTGATTTAAGAAACAAGTGAAGAAAAGTTGATTCAGTAAAGCTCGATACTAGCATCTATCGAGGTTTAATGAAGAAGCTCGACACAAGCTTGATATATCGAGACTTATGAATTCAGAATTCTCAGATCTGAATTTCGGTCCATGATGACTTGAATGATTAGGATTTCTCTCTCTACAACCTTAGTCATATATAAGACTTATTTTAAAAGTCATCAAGTACAAAAACGAAGACTTAGAACTCATATACTCTATAAGAAGCTATTGTGTTTGAAAGTTTTAGGGTTTTGTAATAAAGTGCTTCCTGATCTTCAACGTCTTTGAAGTGAAGAACTTTGCAACCAACAACAATCAATCAAGTTGCTAGAATTAGTCACATACTGAGATCCGTACAAAGGAGTTAGACACAGATTAGAGATTTGTACAAAGCAAAGAAGTCTACTACACGATCAAGTCTAGTTGGGTATTGGAGCGAAGATTCAACTATAGGTTGGTATTTTGGGATAGGCTAGGGTAGTGGTAAGATTTCTCGTACTTGTAACTGCTTGATTATTGATTAGTGGATTATTGGGTGTGGTGACTTGAAATTCACCTGGTGGAGTTTTTGCCTTGCGAGAGGTTTTCCCTATTTATTAACAAATCATTGTGTTAATTTAATTTCCATTGCACTTAGTTTATTTGGTGATTTATTGGTGCCCCACGATTTGTATGTAATTTGACCTAATTAATCGACTTGGATAATTGAATTAATTAACCGGAGTCAATTTATTTTAACCTAACAAGATCATTGTTGAAGACAGAGAGACCCGTGTGATGCATGTGAAAATAGTTACATGCTACTTGGGCAGTGAAAAAAAAAAAGCAAGAAGAAGATTGAACAAGAGACTTGGAAAGAGCTCTAGCATGGTAGCATAAATAGGTATGTGTCCAACACTTTAGGGGTAAGGATGTATAGAAATTAGATAGTAGGTCAGACGCATAATTAGAAAAATATGACGTGTTGTGAGGGCTTTAAGTGCATGTGAGACACATGGAGGGTGTCTACCGAGGAGGAAGTGGTGCGTGCAACCACAAGGAAGTAGATGATTAGAATTGCAATGGTGCTTAAAGGTTTGTTTAACATTGAAACGAAAATTTTGAGAGGATTCAGTTGCAAATCTAAGGAGTCTAGGTATAGATGAGATCCTCATGGATTTAGATCTTAGGTGTGGGCTATGATGTTGAATAGAAGCGACAATAAAGGTTGATGAGTAAAAAAAGATTGTGGCTATGATACCAACTTAAAATAAAAGGAAAATGGCACGTACAAAATGATGTAGAGAGAAAAGGCCAAAGGACTAATGTTTTTTTTGTTGTTGATGGAAACGGGGTCTTATTTTTAAGATAAAGAGTTTAAACATAAACAACATTGGGCTGTCAGGCACAAAGTCTAGTTGCTCCGAGGCCTGCCAAATTTCTTACATAGCACACATATACAAAATTGCGATATGAACCATACACAGACAAAAAGTGTTGTTGGTGAGTTCCCCGCTTCGCCAATGCATCCACACAAGCATTTGCTTCACGATACACGTGAAGCACCCGAACCTCCCAGTCCCAGGCCATGAGATTCCTGCAATCAAACTTAAAGGTAACATATTAGGAGGATAAGTAACATTGTGATCAATTAACCAAGTTAGCATAACACTAGAGTCGAGTTCAAGCTGTATGAACTTAAATCCCAGATCCCAAGCAAGCGCCAAGCCCTATCGGACAGCAGCCAATTCAGCCATATTATTTGATGTGAGGCCTAAGTGAAGGGAAAAGCCCGAGATCCATTCACTCGAATGGTCTCGCAAAATACCCCCAGCCCCGGCTAACCCCGGATTGCTAATGGCAATACCATCGGTGTTTATCTTAATATAGGGTGCAAAAGGCTTCGTCCAATATATAAGTTGGGGAATCCTAACCTGGGGCCGGCTAATAGAACCCACTAGGAAATGAAATTCAGTCACAGCCTGGACAAAAGAGTGTATAAGACTGTGTTGGGATCGGGATTGGTGCTTGAAAATCCTTTCATTTCTAACCAGCCATAAATTCCAACAAAGAAATGGAAATAAATACGCCAAGGAAGTTGAAGATGCAATATATTGTTATTGGCAGTTGCATTGCTCCGGAGCCAATCTTGCAAAGACAACTGAAAAAAGGACAGGGGCAAGATACCTAGGGATTGACTCCACACTTCTTTTGCCCAGGGACAATCTTGTAATATGTGGATGGTTGTTTCTGGGTGATGACACCTAGGACATTGCGCATCTAGATGAGGGCGGCCTAAGGTTAGGAAAGTGCGAGTGGGCAGCCGGTGGCGCATAGCTTTCCAAATGAACGTTTGAATCTTTTTAGGGCAGGTTAAAGCCCAAATCCACTTCCAATTCTGAGCATTGAATGGGACTTTCTGTTTATGAAAGAGATATTTGGAAGTAGATTTCATGAAACACGTGCCATTATTGTGGGGCCACTCAAGAGTGTCTGGGAGACTTGTGAATTGTGCGATAGGAATTCCCTGAATAAGGTTCTGAAGCGGGGAAGGAAGAGGGAAGGTAAGTGCATTGAAATTCCAAGTGTGGTGGGTCCTCAAGGAGTTAACCCATTGATCCTTATCTTGGAAATGGATAGGGCCTTCAATGTAGCTACGTAGAGCGCCCTGAGGCAACCACTGGTCCTTCCAAATCCGAATAGTTTGCCCATCCCCGACAATCCAACACAAACTGTCAAGGAGCAATTTAATACCAAGTGAGATTGAGTGCCAAATATGTGACCCTATCGTACGTCTAGTGTTGGTAAATAGTGTTGTGTGTGGGAAATATTTGGCTTTGAGAACCTGTGCCCAGAGCATATTGGGATTAGTATATAATCGCCAAGCCTGGTTCATGAGAATCGCTTGATTATGATGGCGGGTTGAGGGTATGCCCAATCCTCCCGCAGCCTTTGGTAAGGTGACAGTTTCCCAGTTGACCGTGTGACAGCCACGACAAGCAGCGGTATCTCCCCATAAGAAGTTGTAGCTCAGTTTGTCAATTTGGTGACTAATCTTTTGGGGGAGGAGCGTGGTTTGCATAGCATAAATAGAGATGGATGCCACAGTTGCTTTAATGAGGGTGGCCCGACCAGCCATTGACAGATATTTTGCTTGCCAACCTTCAATACGTTTCTGGATTTTGTCAACTAAAAATTGATAGGAGTTAGTTGTTCAACGCGTAGTGAAAATGGGAGTTCCAAGATATGTGCCAATACGATCCGTGGTTGGTATATCAAAAATGCCGACCACTTGATCTTTTAAGCGTCTGGGGATATGAGGGGAGAACCAAATACGCTATTTGGTGGCACTCATTATCTGCCCCGAAGAGGCACAAAAGGTTTGCAGGATTATATTTAAATGCCTGCAATCTCTAGCCGTGGCTTCGGTGAAAAGACAAAAGGACTAATGTTGTTTGGCCTGACATCCTACATCTACAATAAAAACCCCTTAACTACTAAAAGTCCTAAGTGGTTACATTATTCATAAGTATGTATTACAATGAACTCAATGTATGTATGTATATAAATACATAAGGTTTAGTACCTGTAACTTATGATATTCTACAAAACCATAGTTTAATTATTCATGGAAATATCTTAATATATAATATCCTTAAACCAAGTTCTATTCCAAAGGAACAAGAAGGTTTATCATGTTAGTATTGGAACAGTATCAAAAAAGCAAAATCATGTTGTGGCATTTAATAAGTACGATGTCGTTTCACTTAAGTCAACTAAACACGCTCTCCACATGATGCCGTTTTATAGCAAGAGCTTGTCATTAAAAGTTGTGACGCCGTTTTGATCCAACTATTGGGAGTGATTTAGTTAGACATTGTTTATTATAACGAATTTCATTCCAGTTGATTATTCTGTTAGTTAAGAAGAGGGAAGGTTCTCTAATCATGTATAAATATCTAATCTCAGTTGTAATAGATCATTAAGTGAGAAATATTGTTTCAATTTAGTTTCTCTCAATCTCTTGCTCTTTTCCTCATTTTCTTTCTCTTTCTCTCACTTTTTTCACTCATTGGTTTAGTTTCAATTTAACTTCTTCGAATTTTGAAATTCATCAATTATAACATATTCTAACAAGTAGCAATACTCAAATTACTAAATATGGGGTACCCAAATTATAAGATAATTTTTCGATTGTTCCATACTCAAAACTTTACCGAAAGTATAATATTTTTTCTTTTTCTTTTTTGTTTTGGTTATAATATTCCCTAACATTATGACTAAAGTTAGGGGTATTACAAATTTTACAATACAATTCTTACAAACTAATGTGTTAACTTTTAAAGAAATAAAGAATTTATGTATTATTTTGTTGATATGAAATCAATCACATTCTTTACCGCGTTAGATTTTAAACAATTTGTAGTAAAATTGTTTATAGCTTAACATCTTCCCTTCTCATTTATTAATGTACTAGGTTATAATCCTTGCATATGCATGAAAACGTTTAACAATAGTGATGGTGAGGTGATCTTACCTAAGTGATGATGTGGTTATCTCAATTTTTGTATTGAATATTATAAATGGGCCACTTGACACCAAATAATGAAAATTAAATGGACATTTCATGCAAAATTATACTACATTTAGAAACTAATTTAGTTTCAATTTGGATTATTAATTTAGAAACTAATTTAGTTTGATTATTATGTTTTGACTTGAATATAATATATATGATTCGCATTTCCTGCTGTCAATTAATTCTTTTCTACTCTTTGTATCTTGGTCAAGTTTGCTCATTTTGCACCGGGAAAGACTAGGGCCTTCCATTGAAAACTTGAAAATTGTCGTGCCCTTTTATTAAAGCAGAATGAAGATTTATTAGGGTCTGTTTAGCGTAGTCAAGTTGTGCAACAAAAAGAGCATACTTAAGCATGCCTGAGATGTAAATATTATATGAGTTTACTTTTCATTAAGATCAGCAAACATGCAGGACTTTTTAGTTCAACTAATGATGCTTTGGTCCCCTAACTTGAAATTGAATCAATTACAATGCAACATTTTCTATTCTATTCTTCGGAGAAAATTGAAGCTTGCATCTTTACCATCTGACCAACTCCGCTAGAATGGGATTTTGCTTTTTTCTTTTTTCCCCGCAGCTTTTAACATCAAGTGCTGTGTTAGAAATGAGATACATAGGTATTATGGAGTACATGTGACTTGTTTTTGAGTTGTCCTTCTCTTAATTATACTCATTCCATCTCTCTTTGGAGCTAACAAATGTATAGCATTAAAAAGCTCTTCAGATACTTTTGAAAATGATGGGACATAGTGAGTGTTAGTGTACTTAATTTGAGCTTTTGCCATTGATGGTTTCTACTTTCCATATCCGACAATAACATTTTTTAGAGGAAAAAAAACAAAACTAGTTGGTTAACGTAACATGATTTTTTTTTTTTTTTTTAAAATATATAAAATTTGATAATTACATAAGGTAGTTATTAATAGGTATTAATTATTATTGTTTTTGAATATGAATATATCATAGTGTTATCAATTTATTATAATTATGTTTGTATATGAAACTATATATTCTTCTCATTTTCCAAATATATATATATATATATATATATATATTCTTCTCTATATATTCTAGTATTTAAAGATATTATAATTAATATGGTGTGTAACACTAGCTATAACACCTCAGAAGCTTATGTGCCAAAATATTAAAATATCAACAAAATTCAAATGTCTTCAGCTTTATATATATATATATATATATATATATATAGTACACACACAAGAGAAAGATTAATAAAATTTGATTTTTTTTTGTTTAAATAGTAATTTTAAAATTATAGTAGTTATTAATACATAATTATTATGGTTGTGTTTTTATATGCACCTATATACTCTTATGAAAGAATAATGCTATAGATACAAACATTTTTACAAATTCGTTTATAAATTGTTGATGTGGTGAGTAATTATTGGTAAATGAAAATGTGATGTCAATAGTGGGTCTAGATGAAAACCAATAAGAAGCTGGCCACATCAATAGTTTATAAAAATGTTGTAAAATAGTTTGTAAATGTAGCATTATTCATTTATGAAATTAAGGATTTATTATATAAAATTGTTTGTATATGGAATTATATATATTCTAGTATTTAAAGAAAATATGATATTCCAAGATTCTAATGGGGGATTTAAAAATAGAATAGAATTTAAATCCAATTGTGTGTGTGAGTGTGTTTATTAAATAACATGTAAAATTGTGATACTTTAAAAGCTTACATGGTGCAATATTATGAGGTTAATTAAAAGTCAAATAATTTCAGTTTTATATATACTAGTCGCAAAACCACACAGTATAATCATTTTTATAATAGAGCATAATGTAAATGAATAAAGTTTGGCAATAAATTTAATCGTAGCCTAAGACTACAACTCCACTTAATATCTTTTTATTGAATGTGAATTTTTACAAATCTACCATTGAGATAGGTCTTGGTCATTTGAAGATTAGATCATAATTTCTTCACTTTGCAAATTGGCCTTTTAAGCAATTCCCTTGTCGGCTCTGATGATTTCTACTAATATTTTTCTACTTCCTAAATTTCTTGTTTGCTAACTTATGATGATCTCTCTACTGCAAGAAAGTCTATGTTATCTATTCTACATCAACGAGCTCATAAATTTTTTAAGCTGTCATCTCGTTTCAGCTTTGTTTCTGCTCACGTATTAGCATTATGAAATTCCCTTTCTTTCTGGCATGCCTTGACATGGTTGCCACCTTGTTTAAAATTAGGTGAGACAGTAGTTTTCAGATCGCAAAATGCATTGGTATACATGGTTGCCATACCCATGAATCATGATAGCACTACCAATGGAAATGGCTAGTTGGTGGAGCCTAGTTATGTTTGATCCGGATGATGACTCGATCCGAAATAATGTTGTGTAGTTTTTAATGGGAGATTTTCTGAGGCTTAGTCCAAGCTGTAGCACTAAAAATTTTTGGCCCGTTTTGTAGCCCATAGTGAATCCTATGCGCAGGATGTAAAAACCGTTTTTTATTGGTGATTAGGGTTTCAGGTTGTAGTTTTTGAGAGAGAGAAAAACTGTATTGTCGCACTTTTTATGTTTCCCTGATAATAGTGAAATTCCTAGAACTCCGTGGACGTAGGCAAATTGCTGAACCACGTAAATACTGTATTGTGTGTGTGTAATTATTTTTTTTCTTTAGGCGTGCGTTTTCTCTATTTTTGTTTCTCACAGGTTTGGGAATTTCGGGTTGATTCCCTACACTAGTATCATCATCCCTATCGCTACCATCCTTACACCAATGAAACATGTATAGGCCTATAGCTATATAACGTATGTGTTTATAGGAACTAGTTAAGATATTTCCATTATATTTTATTTGCCTTTATATTTCAAGTTAATATATATTTAGTGAGTTCCAGTTAATTCAACTGGAAAAATTTCTGATGGTTGAATAAGAGATCTGGGATTAAATTCCCGGCTACACTAAAAACTGATTGGTATCTTGGTCTGATGATAAAGAGTATCACCAGGAGCGGACGTTATATGTTAAAATTCTTTCAAAAAAAAAATGTCAATTGTTGAGAAAGGTATCTCTCTTTTATCTTTTGTCATTTATTTCATATTTTTTTCTTGTTTTGAATTATTTTGACGATATGACAAAAAATTTTTTAGTGTTCAATATTTTAAACACAAAAGGATTTGAAATCTATGTTATCAATTAAACTAACGGGAATCTAACTTAGAACCTCCTACTTTCATACCATGTTAAATTACCGATTTTTTTAAAAGTTTAAACTAATAGGATATAGTAAATTTAATAATTTAACCACATATTAAAAAAAAAAAAAAATCAACTGTTGAGAAAAGCATGTCTCTCTCTTTTTGTCTTTTATTTCTTATTCTTTCTTGTTTTAAATTCTTTTGACAATATGGCAACATCTTTTGTAGGGTTTTTATTATCTGAAAAACTTTGCATTTATCTTGGTTTTTATATTAAATGCATGTACGAGAATTAATTTATTGTATGCAAGGTCACTACATTGTTTCATCTCTGGAACTCTTTTATGACTGTATAAATAATAGTCCTTGAGTCCTATGTGTGTGTCTGTAAGATTAGAAAAATTCCCCACAATTTTCTAAATAAATCCTCCCTTCAAATTATAGGAGAAAAGATTTGCAAAATCTAACAAAGATTGCAAACCACTAGAACCTATAATACAGAACCTCAAAAACGTTCTTAGAAAACTAGATTTGAACTCCAAAATATACCCCTTGTCCTTGAAGGTAAAGTCCACATTAAACAAACAACCAGGCGTGCACTGAAACCGCATTCCTCCTTATCTTTATAAGCCAAGCATGATAAAGATAGAAATTATTATTATTATTATTATTATTATTATTATTATATATGTGTGTGAGAGGTGTTGCTATATGTCACATTCTTAGAAAACTCTTTCACTACCAATTACCACCATCTGTGACTCTTTAGCCATACACCTAAGCAAATCTTTAGATGAATGATTCATTAAACCTTCCACCAAAGTTTAGCCTTCCATCTAAACAAAGATTTTAATGATTTATTTCATTTTTATTTTTGTATTCAACAATAAATAATTCTATTTCCTTGCAATTTAAATTTTAATAAAATTTAAGAAACTACTTAGCATGATATGTGTCTTTTGTATGAAGTAAATCCCAAAATCATGTGTAAATGACAAGCCAACTATGTAAATGCTAAGAAAGCAAGCTAGTAGCCAACGTGTAAATGCACTAAGAGAGCAAAAGATATAGGTTGATACTCTAACATCAAGAAAGCAAATTAATATATTATGTTGTTAAATTAATATAACATGGGTCTAATAAACTAATCATCTTTTATAATATATATATATATATATATATCTTATAAATTTTGGTTGCTTTGGTGCTGAGAAATTAATCTTCCATAATTTGTTTTGCTATATTTTGACTTCCCATTCCGAGTGGTAAGCTAAATTCCAATATATTATGTTGTTAAATTTCAAAATATTATGTTGTTTTCAAGCAATTTACATAGACATATTACCACCCAACTTTGCTAATATTTTGATTGTGAAAAGTTATCAATGAAAAATAGAGGAAAAGATGTTTCTTCAACCACAAGATCATAATCATAGTATTCAAATTATATTTCATTTAGCTTTACAGACATCATATAAATTGTTTAAAAATGACATGTTAGTAGGTTCCAAATTGGTTGTTCAAAACAAGGACAAAATCCTCTAATGCTTTGAGTAGCGTATTTGAGGGAAATAAAAAATTAGAAAATGGAGACTGTATGGCTAGCACACCAAAGGAGGTGTATGATCATTGTTAGGGTCATATTTTCTATATAATTAGCTAATCTTTTGACAAAACACACTTTACTTGTATTTGAATAGATCTAAGTTGGGTTTAATGTATCAAGAAGTATGTTGTTCTAACATATCAAGTGGTATCATTAAAGGTATGAAGTTTGATCCAAGAAACAAGTAAAAAAAGCTGTTTCATTAAAGCTCAACACTAGCTGCTATCGAAGATTAATGAAGAAGCTCGACACAAGCTCGATCTATCGAGAATTACGATTTCAAAATTCTCAGTTCTGAAATTCGGCCCTGTAGACACTGCATTTTGTACCTCTTAGGACTCGGGCCCCCATTCCCCAATGATGCTCAAAATCTAAGGCTCAAGGCCAGTTTAGAGCCCAATCAAATATTAAATTGACTTGAGGAGTGTTAAAATGGAAAATATGAGCAAAAATCTATTTTTGGAAAATTAAATGACCAAAGTGGCCCTCGGTCTATGTACGTGAGTTGTGGCTTGCGTATGTAAGCTAAAGCATGTGTATGTAGGCACACTCCTGCGTACGCAGCTAGGGTTTCTGAAGCATAAGAAAAGCAAGTTTTCTGCAATAATGGTTTAGGATTGAAACGAATCCCATATCGTTTGGGAGCCATTCCAAATCCCATTTGTTCAACTATAAAAGGCCTTACATGGTACATTTTCAAAACACACAAAAAATCCCACGGGAAAAACTTAAGATTCACTAGAAAATAGTGAATCAAAAGAGAGTTTTTCACAAAACACGCTCAAGTAATTTTTTATTTGATTGAGACTTTTTCTGGCCCCAATCCTTTGAGTTTAAGATTGCTAATCAATATTTTATTGAATTGTGATAGATTTGACTAAGGGGAACAGTAAAAAATCAAGCCTAGGAGCTTTTGCTTTAAGGTATTGTTTCTAGATTTTCTTTTTATTTTCTGTCTTTCTTCTCTTGTTTTAATCTCATTTTTGGTTTGGTTTATGTTCATACTTGTTTGCTTAGTTTAGCCCTTTAGTTCCTTTCTTTTTTTATGTACACAGGTTGTGAGTTTGTTGTTTTAAAGTTCCACTCTGGTTCCATGTTTTTAGGTAAGGATCTGTGTACGCATGATCTAGCCTACGCACGTAGGCTGAATTCATGCGTACACAAACTTGTTCTAGCATGCGTGATGCCGTTACCCAGAAACCCTAAATCCTTATTTGTTTTGTTTTTGCTTTCACATGTTTTTTCTGTGTAGCCTTTTTTTCACATGTTTTAAGCCCTGTAATTGTTTGTCCACCTTTAATATATTTGTTTGTTATCACATGTTTAGATTAGGGTTTAGATTAGAGTTTGACAGGCCACACACTGAATGACCCCTTGTGATTAAACCAATTAATTAATTAGCCAAGTTATTAATTAATCAATTTAACATGCAAACGCATGGTAGTACAAACAAATCACTAATAAACTAATTATGCAGCGGAAAATAAATGACATGGTGGTTTGTTTATGAATGGGGAAAAACCTTACGGCAAAAATCCCATCGGGTGATTTTCAGGTCACCACTCCCGAAACTCCACTATTATCACAACAAGCGGTTACAAGTAAAGGAATCCCAAGTACCTTACCAACCTACAGTTGAACCCTTACCCCAATACCCAATTAGACTTGTTCTGTAGTGGCAGTTCCCCCTTTTGATGAGCGGCTCCCAAGTACGTGACTAACCAATGCGCGGATCCCAGCACGCGACTTCAACACTAACTGAAAGAGAGGTTGGCTGCAAAGTTCTTCAGTTCATCCTATACGATGAAGATCAAGAAGATGCTTGGTCACAAAACCCAAAGGTGCAAATACATAGCAACTTCTTCAGAAGAGATGAACTAGGGCAAGAACTTCGTCTCTGGTCACAATTTGCTTCAACAGATTTTTCTCAATGCTTGTGCAACTTGTGAACTGTTTGATGGCCCTTAAAACAATCCTTTTATATGTCTAGGGTTAGGAGAAAAGAAGGCCCAAAGACACATTCACGGATCCCAAGAAATCAGATTAGAATTCTGAATTTCTTAAATCTCGACAGATAGGAGGTGTCGAGAAGCTGTCGAGCAGGTGTCGAGTTTACGGGTTTGAGACAGCTTTCTTAAGCTAGATGCAGCTGTCGAGCCAGCTGTCGAGCTTTAATGAATTTGCACTATCAGCTTGTTTTCTTGGACAGACTTGATGACTTTAACACTTGATCTTGAAACTTTGTTTCTTGAAGTATTAAAAACACATAGAACTACCTAATTACAAGTAAAGTGCGTTTTGTCAAAGGATTAGCCAATTACATAAAAGAATGACATATGTTCGTTAACAAGTGAAACACATATGTTCTAACAGGGTTTTCTTAGTTTTAATGACATTCATTCACATGCTCATGCATTGATGCTATAAGTGTTGTGCTGCTGAGAGGTAAGTAAAGAGTAAGTCATACATTAGCAATGTCCATGCATTTATGTTAGGGTTTTACTTTTGAAAGTTCAATATGTGTGTAAAACACCCTTGAACGTTTAGACCCTAAATTACAAATTATCAATTCAATCTTATTATCAAACAATTAATGTGCAGAACATGAACATAAGCTAAACACAGAATTGATAAACAATCTAAGCCAATTATAATCACATCCATAGCAGAAAATAAAACGCAAAGATAAGGGAAGAGAGATGCAAACACAAGGACAACACACGATGTGTTATCGAAGAGGAATCCACTAGAAAATGTAGTTGGGATACATGAACAGCAATAGACCCTCCAAGCCTAATCTACCCAGGTACCTAAGCCCTCCAAGCTTCCTGCTCTAACGAGGTTGCACCGAACCTTTTTCTTTTCTAGCTTACCGGATTCCGCTATAACCCATAGTATCAACCAATAACCATTGGTCCCTTCCAAACTGCTTCCCTTAGTACCAAAAGACCTTCTCACAGACGTGGGTGTGGTGAGAAAAGGATTTAGTCAAGAACCTCTCAAGGATGTATCAATGGAGAGGAAGAGAGTAGAGGAATTTGAAGAGTCTCTTAGTGAAGATTGGGGATGAGGCAATCTTGTTTTTCTCTAGGGTTTTTCTCTCAAAATTCTCTCTGGAAGCTTTCTACATTTCGTGGGTATAAGGGTCTATATATAGTGGTGTGTGTTTGGAATACGAAGAGACAGTTTTTGCCAAACAGGGCAAGTTGGCGACTTAGCCTCGTGACTGGTCTAAGTCATGAGTTCAAGTCGCGAGCTAACGGCATGGCTAGCCTGGGACTTTTGTCCTGTAGTGCAATAGCTGGCGTGACCCTTCACCTCCCCGCATGCTTCTCACGTGTGCTGTAGTTGGCGGTTTGCAAGTCGTGAGTCAGCCGCGAGTCCTAGCCGCGAGTCCCTGCTTCTTTGCACATTGTTGACCAATTCTTCACACTCTCTCACACACTACCCTTACATGAATCCCACCTAAATACAGGGTTACTAAGTGCTAAATTACAAGCAAATTGGCACGGAATAAAGCCAACAAGATGGTTGATAAAATTCAACCTTACAATCTCCCAATTTGGCTATTCCATGACAAAACCCTATAACAAACTCTAGACTTAACGCGTGAATTGGGAACAGTTGGAAAACTCACTCACACCTAACTCTAGAATCTGTGTAACTCTTGAACCATAAGAACAAGTATCTCCTGAAACATAACAACATAATAAGTTCATTGTATGCAGAAAACTTGTAATGCATATGGAGGAAGCACAATGCGATCAAGCAAAATGGAATATAGCAATAGACCATGGCAAGACTTAATAAGCAATCACTGTAAAATAGTGACCACAATGCTCATTCATACTTGGAATGAACATCCGGACATTCAAGCTGATAAGCACAAAGCAGATCACTTGAATGACCAACACTCAACCAATGCACAGTACATGAAGTATATGCATCTAGGAATAAAATCCTACAAGGGCACAAGAGTGAGAGTACTTAAAGAAAATGCATAACATTTAGCAGCAAGTACTTAAAACCTTAAAAGCTTACAAAAGCAACAGGTACAAACAAAGAACCTTAAAAACCTACAAAGGTACCAGGTACAAACATAAACTAAGAACCTTAAAAAAACCTACAAAGGTACCAAGTACAAACACAGAAAATATAAAGTACTAAATAATATAACATGGATACTGAAATATGCTAAAGTTAAACAAAAGCAATAAACAAAGGCCTATTTGCTGAAATCTCCCCCTTTCGTTGAAACCCCCTGCCATTGTACTCCCCTTGCCAACATCATCTCCCCCTTTTTGTCATGGAATAGCTAGTCCTCATCATCTTCTAGCTTTCGTTGAATTTGATCCAATTGAGCTTGGATAAAGGTGAACTTCATATCCCATCGAATGTTGAGATGGTGTAAGATGGATGTAAGTCTGGACATCTTTGTACTCAGCTCATGGACAGATGCTACAATATAGTCTAGCTTCTCGTCGATGGGGAATGAGCTAGAGCGCGAATCACTGTGGGACGCTGAAGATTCTATCTTGATTCCCTTCTTACTATGACCAATGCTAGCATTGAATGTGCGCATGTTGATTGGACTTGGTTTTATGTAGGGAAATTCATTTTCTGAAGGATGGAGCCCTTTAAGCTTCAAAATCCTTGAAATGAGATAGCAAAAAGGAATGCATATTCTTGACTCAGTTCGTAGAACAGTTTTGCAAAGGACGTGAAAGATATGAGCACAAATGTCAATCTCTACATCAAAGATCAGATCATGAAGGAACAGTGCACGCCCGAGGTTCATATACCCTGTGCTGGATAGGGGGTACAGGTTGTGAAACATGACGATCGTAAGCACCCTCAATTTTGGAGGAAGAGATGAAACACTGACTGAGTTCCCATTTGAGGAAAATTCCAAATCTTTTCCAAGAACTTCCCAAAGTAAGTCCTCATCTGGATATAGATCATCATAAACCGGTGAGTTTCCAAGTATTGGCCGGTTGATATGAAGAATCTTTGCCAGGTATGTGAGAGACCGAGAAACTTTTTCCTCTAACCCAGCACTTCAACTCTACCCTTGTGTATCTGGGATTAGAGTAGAATTCCTTAACCAATTCTTCAATTGGATCCTCAAAATTCCCAAAAAGATCAGCCCAATCTCTTTCTTCAAAAATCTTAAGGATAAACGTTGTCCCTAGGGTATCAAATTTGACAATTCGTTCCACAATGGGAGAAGCCTCTCTAAAAGTGTCTGTGTAGGTCTTTGAGTCAATAGGTGTCCTGAATCTCTCAATGGTAGAGTCTTTAGATGACTTAGACGATAGTTGTGTCCGTTTAGCAACCAGGGTTGACGGGTCATCGGTTACAATGTCTTTGCCTTTGGAGGAGCAACGAGTCATCTACAAAAGATCAAACACACAACAGAGAACCAAATGCAATACCATAGGGTACAAACATTAGTTTGATTAGATTTAGATATAAGAGTGTGAAACAGAGAGATTTCACTTAAACACAAGTGAAATAGGCAAACAAATATGATGAAGAACAGTAACAACTCAGAGTCAAGTGTTTAATGTGCATCACAAAGTCACAAGTGACAAAATACCAAGAACATGATATGAATGGAGCAACACATTCATGAAACACATCACAGAGCACAATCTCTCAATAGACAATTGAAAAATAATCAAATGTCCATAAAAAACATTAGCACTCAGACAAAGAACACTCAACAAAATAAAGCAAACCCCCCATACGAGCATGATATTTCACAAAGCATAATGTCAACAACACAAATCAAGAAAAAAAAATGTTCAAATCATGAAATATGAAGTGGGGGAAAGAAAACCCATACCTTTTTCTTGAAGATTGGAGAAGAAATGATGTAGAAATGAAGGATTTTAGAAGAAAAACTCGGAGAGTTTGAAAGAGAGAAATGGGGAAGACAATGAACTGTCACAAAGTGCGAGGGAAAAAATTGACTTTAAAACGCAAAACACGCGTTTTTCGCGATTGGATTAAGTCGCCAGGGTAAGCCGCGAAACACTTTGAAACCAAGATTCTTCAAAAATCTTCTAAGTGTTTTTCGCGACTGGAAGGTCTACCCGCGAGAGAGTCGCGAGGTAAGCCGTGAAAATCTCTGAGTACTCCTCGCGATTGGACCCTCCACCCGCAAACAAGCCGCCACACTGAGTTGCGAAAGTCACCAAAACTCAAATTTTGAAAAATTTTCTAAGTATATTTCGCGACTGAGACCTTGACTCGCCAGAAAGCCGCGAAAAATCTTGGAGTGGGCTTGCGACTGGGGCATGCGACTGGGACAACCCGCGACTTAGTCTCCAAAACAGGGCAACACTGTTTTTGAAATTCTTGACATTTTTTGTAAAAACAAAATACTTTCCAAAAACAACTAAAACACTCAAAAATCTTTTTGTGTTTGATCAACAAAGATTGAGCATGTGAAAACACATTTAATCAAGTACAATCACACAAATGAATATGACATTCATTTAACATAGACTTGTGTGATGTGTGTGGGTATCAAAAATGAGATAGTCCTTAGTCTGATGTGAAGCTTCAATGATCAATTCAATCAAGGCATACACAACAAGTACTAGATAATGTGACCCATCTCAGTTATAGAAGTATGCATATATGACCTCCCATATAAACTTGAGTACATTTCTTTGAAGCTTTTCATTTGGCTCCATTTCCAACATATCTCATTGTGAGATCGATGCCTGAAATTTTTAATATTTCAATTTGATGAGTTAGCCTTTGGCTTTTTGGGCATCATACATTTTATTTTGGTCGCTTTCCCTTTTTCCTAGTCAAATACTAGTATGTGCGACAGGCTTTTGCAGCTCAATATCTCTTTTCATTTGGAGATTTACATTTGGTGAGCTCTTTGAGTAAAGCAATAAAATAAAAGTGGGAAGATATATAGGCACAAGTCTATGCATGTCTCAAGATCAACAAAACCATTCACTAATCATTCATGACAAGGTTGAAGATCTATTTACAACAATCACATAGATTTCAGAATTTCTTCCACAATGATATGAGTATATAAGAAACAAGGTCAGCTCATAAATGCACAAAGCCATTAGTACAAAGGTACAAGGCAAAACATGCTTTGAGATAAAACTCAACAAAGCCGATCAAACTTTTTAGGATTTTCTACTTTTTATGTGTTTTTGGATTTTTGACACAAAATCAGTAAAAGATTTAACAAAAGCAACTTAAATAACAATGTAAAAACATTTGAACCAAAGAACAACACACAAACAATATAACAACCTAAAAACTTGCAAGAAGCACACAACCAAGCATATTCACACACATGGGAAGTATTAATGCATGGACATGTTGTAATGCTTATGCATGAGTACCCTTTGTCACCCATACGTCACGTGCGTTTGGGGTGATATCTTTGACGGATTGGGTACGAGAGTTAGGACTTTCAAACCTTCTTGTAAAGCTTTCCAAGCAATTGGTGAAGGCACCGATCATTTTCATCACGTCCATCATTCCGGGATCATGAATTTGATTTCTTGGTTGTTCACCACCCTAAAACCTCTTGTCATTTCTTCTTCCTCGTGATCGAGGAGCACTTGCATTGTTTAACGCTCTCAGCTTATGACAATTGGGTTTGGTATGTCCTTGCAATCCACAAAAGTGACAGAAATGACTCGTTCTAGGACCCCGTTGTGATCTTGGAAGTGATCTTCCTCTAGCTTCAAATCTGGATTCTGATTGATTACTAGACTTATTTAACACCCGTTGATTAGCCACATTCTTTTTCTTCTCAGCCTTAATTTTCTCAGGAATAGACTTATCCACAGTCGTCTCTTTGGCCTTCATAAACTTCACTTCTTTGGTGACATTGGCTGATGAGCTACTCCCTTCGGTATATCCCAACTCAGACTTGTCTGAGGCATGTTTTTGAGATGAAATAACATCATCTAGCTTCTTGGAGGAGAACCTATCTATCTTGGCATGAGCTTGCACTACCTCTTGCTCAAGAAATCTTACTTTTGTGTAAGCTTTTGATAGCTCACCATTAAGTGTTTCAATCTCACACTTTGCCTCCTTGTATCGTACCAGCAGACTTTTGTAATCTTCCTCAGCTTTCTTCATCTTCTTCACAGCTGCCTTTGCCACCTTTGCTCACTCACCTGATTTCTCAAGAAGTAAGGCGTAATTCTCTTGAAGACCAAATGTATCTTCATCTTCTTCAGCTTTTGATTCATCCACAATCCCAATAGATTCCAAATTAGAATGCTCACCAAGCTCCTTCACAAGTGAACCCAAATCATCTGAGGATTCCACATGTGCAATGGTCATAAATGTGGAGTAATTTCCTTCTCCGTCGCAGCTCTCTTCAGAGTCAGAGTTTGATGAATTTGAATCACTTAAAGTAGTAGCATAGACCTTTCCTTTCGACTTCAAATAGTTGGGACATTCCTTTTTGAAGTGTCCATGTCTATTACACTCGAAGCAAGTAATTCCTTGAGAAGATTGGGAATCTGTACCATATTTTCTTCGGAATTCTTTCTTCTCCTTCCTGGAACTCTGAAATTTTCCTTTGTCACCAAATTTCCCACCGTTCTTGAGTTTTAAGAATTTCCGGAAGTTCTTTACAAGGTACGCCACATCTTTATCTACTGCATCCTCTTTCGAAGAGTCATGAGATACCACTCTCTCATCAATTGTTTTAAGAGCAAGAGATTTGCTCTTCTTCTGTGTGGGCAGTGACAATTCATACATCTGCAATGAACCAACCAGCTCTTGAACTTTGATGTCGTCAAGATCCTTGCTCTCTTTAATGGCTGTTACTTTGGCACGAAAGCTTTCCGGCAGTGACTGAAGGATCTTCCTTACTATTTTAGAATCCTCCGTCTTTTCCCCCAAATTGAATTTGCTGACAACCACCTCGTTCAGCTTACTATAGAAAGAGTCAAAAGACTCATCCTCGCTCATCTTGAGCTCCACAAAGTGAGTGGTCAACATCTGTAGCTTGGTGTCTTTTACTTTCTTTGTTCCTTCATAAGTAGTCTCCAAAATCTCCCATGCTTCCTTAGCAATAGTAATATGTGAATTCCTGTGAAATTATTCTGGAGAGATACCACAGAAAATAGCATTCAACGCTTTACTGTTAGCATTAGTTGCCACAAGAGCTGCCTTATCCCAAGTGGATTTGGTAGCCTCCAGTCTAGTCCAACCAACTTCAACTGCATCCCACATAGCATCATCAATAGAACATAGAAATGCTCTCATTCGGACTTTCCAAAAAGCATAATTATTACCATAAAAAAATGGTGGCTAAGTTAGAGATTGAGACATGTCCATCTCAAAACGGGGTCAAGGATCGCACTAAGGTATTTAAACCACAACAAGTGCACCCGCTCTGATACCAATTGAAAGTTCAATATGTGTGTAAAACACCCTTGAACGTTTAGATCCCAAATTACAAATTATCAATTCAAGCTTATTATCAAACAATTAATGTGCGAAACATGAACATAAGCTAAACACAGAATTGATAAACAATCTAAGCCAATTATAATTACATCCACAGCAGAAAATAAAAGGCAAAGATAAGGGAAGAGAGATGTAAACACAAGGACAACACGCAATGTGTTATCGAAGAGAAAACCGAAGCCCTCGGCGTAAAACCTCTCCGCTGCCCTCCAAGTGGTCAATAATCCACTAGAAAATGTAGTTGGGATACATGAACAGCAATAGACCTTCCAAGCCTAATCTACCCAGGTACCTAAGCCCTCAAAACTTCCTGCTCCAACGAGGTTGCGTCAAACCTTTTTCTTTTCTAGCTTACCGGATTCCGCTATAACCAATAGCATCAACCAATAACCATTGGTCCCTTCCAAACTGCTTCCCTTAGCACCAAAAGACCTTCTCAGAGACGTGGATGTGGTGAGAAAAGGATTTGGTCAAGAACCTCTCAAGGATGTATCAATGGAGAGGAAGAGAGTAGAGGAATTTGAAGAGTCTCTTAGTGAAGATTGGGGATGAGGCAATCTTGTTTTTTTCTAGGGTTTCTCTCTCAAAATTCTCTCTGGAAGCTCTCTACATTTCGTGGGTATAAGGTTCTATATATAGTGGTGTGTGTTTGGAATACGAAGAGACAGTTTTTGCCAAACAAGGCAAGTTGGCGGCTTGGCCTCGCGACTGGTCTAAGTCGCGAGTTTAAGTCGTAAGCTAACGGCCTAGCCAGCCTGGGACTTTTGTCCTGTAGTGTAACAGTTGGCGTGACCTTTCACCTCCCCGCATGCTTCTCACGTGTGCTGTAGTTGGCAGCTTGCAAGTCGCGAGTCAGCCGCGAGTCATAGCCGCGAGTCCCTGCTTCTTTGCACATTGTTGAGCAATTCTTCACACACTACCCTTACATGAATCCTACCTAAATACAGGGTTACTAAGTGCTAAATTACAAGCAAATTGGCACAGAATAAAGCCAACAAGATGGTTGATAAAATTCAACCTTACAACTTTGATGATATTATGGAACATGCTTAGATGCATGATTAGGATTTGTAATACATTAATGCCTTGCTGTGTTTAAGTTGCTGCCTTGTTTTAGATGTATGATAGGGTTTTCATATGTTAGATGAATGCCAGGGTTTCTTTTGTGTTTGTCTCTCTTTTGTTTAAGGGTAGATAAGTATGTGTTTTGGGATGAATGATGCCATGATTGCATGATTAGATGTATGCTAGTGTGTGTGAGTATAGATACAAGTGTTAAACATGTTTTTAATAAGGTTAGGACGTAAGACACAATGATGGGAGGCCAACCTTAGGGTTGGGTGATCTCGGGTGCCTAACACCTTCCAAGATCATACCTAAACTTCGAACCCATACTCTGGTAGTAAGACCAAAACCCCTTCCTCGAAAGGACACTATATTCATGGTTCCTAGACCATATAACTAGGTGGCGACTCTAACACTTCTTTTTCCCTTGCACCCATAGGCCCATGATGACTTGAATGATCAGAGTTTTTCTCTCTACAACCCTAGTCACATATAAGGCTTATTTTAAAAGTCCTCAAGTACAGAAACATAGACCTAGAACTCATCTACTCTATGTGAAGCTACTACATTTGTACGCCTTAAGATTTTTTAACCAAGTGCTTCATAATCTTCATTGTTTATGAAGTGAAAGACTTTGTAGACAACAACAATCAATCAAGTTGCTAGAGTTAGTCACGTACTAAGATCCGTACAAAGGAGTTAGTCACAGATTGGAGATCTGTGCAAAACAAAAAAGTCTGCTACAAGATCAAGTTCAATTAGGTATTAAAGTGAAAGGTCAACTATAGGTTGATATTTTGGGATACGCTAGGGTAGTGGTAAGATGCCTCATACTTGTAACTGTTTGATTATTGATTAGTGGATTCTTGGAAGTGGTGACCTTAAATTCACTTGGTGGAGTTTTTTCCTAGTAAGAGATTTTCCCTATTTGTCAACAAATCACCGAGTTATTTATTTTCCACTGCATTTAGTTATTTGATAATTTGTTGGTGCCTCCACAATTTGCATCTAACTTAACCTAATTAATTAACTAGGGTAATTGAATTAATTAACCGGGTGTAGACACTCGATTTTGCACCCATGATTTAATCAAAGAAGATGACTGGAGTGACCATCCATGTACCCAAAAAAAAGTCATTCTTGCATCATATGCATCATTTTGCCTTTGCATTACATGCATTAATTCATTCATTGCATATCATAAAAATGATCTCGAGATTCTAACGGTCATAACGGTATTTTCGGTTTCTGAATCAGACCATCGAATCGAAATATATCGCATGATCAAGTTTGCACGGTCAGCATGCATTGTGCCTAGGTAGAATCGACCACACATGATCAATTTAAATTAATTCTGATTGGTTAAACAATTAAAAGTAATTAAATAATTTTGTGATTGGTTGATAATTAGTGTTTAAAATAGGGATGCATGCATGGGAATAAAAGAAATGATTGGATAACAATAAAATTGTGGATAATTTGAACTTTATCAAGATTTATTTTAAGGTATTTATATTCAAGATAATTACTCTTTAAAAAGCCTGAATTATCCAGATTAGAGACAAAAAATCATAAATGAAGGTTGAAAACACGTCTAGGTACAAGGACCGGCCAAAAAATCCTAGAAGGATAGACCAAATGGCACCCAAACATGAAAGCGCGTTCGGCCTCCAAGAGCCAATTCGGCACTTTTGGAGTGTCGAACGGCACTCTTAAAGGGCCGAATTTCCCTTGTTTGGGCTTTGGCTCAATGGCCTTCGGGTGACGATAATGCACACCCTTTTCGATCTTTTCGCAAAAGGATGTGGTCGGATTCAAACCCTAATCGTCCGTACCTATTTTTTAGAGTCTTCTGGCCTCTATAAATAGAGACCAAACCTCATAACTCAGCACCTTTTTTTTATGCTCTAAGAGGCATACAGTTTTTACTCTCAAACCACACATATTTTCTGATTTTCTCTTTGAGTGTTGCTGCAAAATTAGGATTTTTAGGTTTCAAAGAGAATTGAAAAAATTTCTTTGAACCCTAAAACATCCTCTCAAAAACAAAGTGTGCTCATGCAAGAGGTTTTTTCCATCACCCTTCTCTTGTGATGTGATGATGCATATTATATCTCTTTCTTTTTCAAATATCTATGAAATGTTAATTGTCCTTTTGTTTAAAGCATGATATTTTCTATATGATTGTTATAATCTTTTTCTTAATGTCAATAAATTTGCATGTGAACAATTATTTTTCTTAAAACAAATAGATCTGCATCTTTGTAAGATGTAGGTCTGAATTTTTTCTCAATACAAAAACTTATTTGCATCTTTCTTAAGATGTAGATTTGAGTTTTCTCAAACAAAAAGAGATCTGCATCTTTATGAGATGCAGATCTAAATTTTTCTCAAATTTGATTTTTTTAATACTTACAAATTGTTGAAATAAAGAAAAATATTATGTATTGCTGTGTTTGTGATTATTTTAATTCATGATTGCATAATTTTAGATTATGAGTGAAGTTTTCTTCTTAGAAAATCTCATTAAAAATATATAGCAAAACAGATCTGAATTTTTGTCATCAAAAAATCATTTTTTTATAACAAAATAGATCTAAATTTTTGTCATCACAAAACTTTTTTTTTACATCCCACAAAGCAAATCTGATATTTTGACAAATCAAAATCATTTTTTTAACAATAAAAACAAATCTGATTTTTTTTACAAAAAGAAGAGATTTCATCCATACATAAATTTGTGTGATTTAATTTTTCATTCACATGTTCAACATATCATGCATGACATGCATAGCATAATACATTGGTCACAAGAGTCTAGAAGACCAGAATTTGTCTGGGCAGAATAGGTGCCTAACACCTTCCCATTCTGTAACATAACCTTCGGGTTTAGGTTTTTGGTTTAGTAGATCTAGCCTTATCTTCATTTGTTTTGGGTAGAATGTAACTAGGACAACAAGCCATGTAAATATTTGGTAGATTGTAACTAGGACCCAAAGCTATGTAACTTTTCAATTTTCCAGATACATAATTTTTATTCAATCAATGAATGGAACTATTCAGTCATGTATTTTGTAATTAGTATTTTTTCTTATTTTTTTTGTGTAAAGAAAAATAAGTGGTGACTCCATATCACTTACCAAAAAAGAGAGATGCCCCAAAAGGTACTAGAATCTTTTTTTTTTTAGGGACACGTCTCTCACACTGGGGTCAATCTTTTTTAACCCAACAAATGGTATCAGAGCGGGTACACTTTGATTAGGTTTTAATCTTTGCTGTGTAATCCATTGACCCTGTTGTTATGGATCGTGGATAATCTTTGATTGTACCTCCTATTTTTTATGGTACTGACTATGCATAATGGAAAGTATGCACTAGAGCTTTTTTGCGGTCTTTAGATGAAAAAGTATGGCTGGCTGTTGAAGTTGGACAGACTAAACCTATTAAACCATCGGCGCCATGGGATGAAAACAAGATCAAAGCTGCAAATTTTAACAGTCAAGCATTGAATGCCTTGTTTAGTGTTGTGACTAACGAGGAGTTTAAGAAAATATAATCAACTGAAAGTGCTAAGGAAGCATAGCCAATCGTTCAAAACATGTATGAAGGCACCAAAGTTGTGAAAGATACCAAGCTTAAAAGGCTACCACTAGCTTTGAAGAAATTAGGATGGATGATGATGAGACGTTCGATGAATTCTATGCCAAACTCAAGGACATATGAATTTGGCTTTAACTTAGGTGAGAACCTAAGATTGTAAGGAAAATCCTCAGATCACTTTTAGAGCAGTTCCATGCTAAGATCATCGCCATAGAAGAATCAAAGAACATTGACACCACTCCTTTGACAAGGCTGATAGGAAATCTGCAAACCTATGAATTAGGTTTAGTGAGGATTGGCAAGGGAGATAAGAGCAAGCATATGGCTTTAAAAATAAAGAATGATGAAGGAGATGAGTCGTTTGAAGATGAGAACTCAAAGTTTAAATCATACATCACTAGACAATTCAAAAAGTTCATCAAGAATGCGAATGTCAAGGCAAGTGACAAGAATTGCAAACAGTACGGGTTTTCTCAATCTAAGTCTCAAGATAGATTCAAGAGAGAATCCAAAGAAGTTGGATAAAGCAGAAACACTCTGACCGGTCCAAAATGTTATGGGTGTCAAGGGTACGAACATATGAAGCAAGAATGTCCTACTTATCTCAAGTCAACTAGCAAGATCAAAAACCTAGCTGCCACCTCGAGTGGTATTGAACTAGAAGTAGATTCAAAGGATAGTAATCAAGAAGGAACATTCATAGCCTTCATAGAAACCATTGAATTCCTCTAGGAATCTGAAGAAATGGTTGATGAGGAAGAGGAACTGATGGAGTCAAAATTTGAGAAGATGGATGAAAAAGATGATATCCATACTGTCTATGCAAAGCTTTACAAAAATTCTGAGAAATATGAAAAGTTTTATAGGCTAGCTACGAGGAAGCTGAGTGAAGTGGAGTTGGAATGAGAAGAACTCTCCACCAAAGTTGATGAAGCAACTAAACCATTGGAGCACTACGGTTTGAGAACAACTTTATGGCTGAGAAGACCAAGAAACTGGATGCAGAACTATTTCAAGTAAGACCTCAACTGGAAAGAGCTTTAAGTGCCAAGTTGGATGAAATGCTCAATTTCCAAAAGGCTGCATCTGACAAAACTGGTTTCGGGTATGATCACTCTCTCTCCTCTTGCAGTACTTCCTGTAGTACTTTAAATAATGTTATCTTTGTTCCTTTTGCTTTAAATGCTAAATATGAGATAAATGAGCCTAAGATAGAAATTGTTAGTGAGGATAAACTTGATAATGGCAAATCCATTCTAGGAGCACCTTCTAAAATTGTTAAGAAAGAGACAAAGCAGAATAATCATCACTTCGTTAATAAGAAGTCTCAACTAAAGAAACCACATTTCTGTCATCACTGTGGAGCATCGGGACACACTCGTCCAAATTGCTATAACTGGCTTGCCAGTCAACAAAGTAATAGTGTGTCATCCTTTGGAAGCCAAAATCAATTCCAAAATTCCTTGGCTCCTCTTGGAGAATGATAGGCCAAGAATATATTGACCCCTTGGGTAACTTAATCAATTAATTAGCCAAGTTAATTAATTAGATTCAATTTCATGCAATAAACATGGTAGTATAAACAAATCACCAAATAACTAAATACAGTAAAAAATAAATTTGACACGGGTGGTTTGTTTACGAATGGGGAAAACCACTGAGGCAAAACCCAACCGGGTGAATTTAAGGTAACCACTCCCGAGAATCCACTATTATCAAAACAAGAGGTTACAAGTAAAGAAATCCCAGTACCTTATACCAACCTATAGTTCAACCCTTACCCCAATGCACAATTGGACTTGTAATGTAGTGACAATCTCTCCTTTCAATGCACGGCTCCAAGTGCGTGACTAACCAATCGATGCACGGATCCCAGTATGTGACTAACACACCAACTTGAGAAAGATGTTGGCTACAAAATTCTTCAGTTCACCCAGATGATGAAGATCAAGAAGCGCCTTGGTTACAAAACTCTCGGCATAAAGACACAGCAGCTTTTTCAAGAGAAAGATTAACTAGGGCAAATTGTCTCCGGTCACAATTTGAGTGAATAATCACTTTGCATCAAGTTGCATCACCTTTGATGGCCCTTAAAATAATCCTTATATATGTCTAGGGTTGTGAAAAAAGAAACCTTACACAAATAGCTTGTATATGCGTGAAAAACAGATTTGGAAATCTGAATTTCGTAATTCTCGATAGATACAGCTTCTGTCGAGAGCTGTCGAGAATCACATATTAAATCTCAATAGATACATCTTTCGAGCTATCTGTCGAGTTTTAATTAATAACACTTCTTCACTTGATTCTTGGACAAATTTGTATGGCTTCAATACTTAGACTTGAACTTTTGTTCCTTGAAGTATTAAACACATCCTAGATCTAACCAATTACAAGTAAAGTGCGTTTTGTCAAAGGATTAGCCAATTCTATATGACATATGTTCTTAACAAGTTCTACATATGTCCTAACAATCTTCCCCTTTGGCAATCTTTGACAAAACCATAACAAACAGATGAAGTATGAGAGAAGTCATAAATCACTCAACTCATAATCACTTGTTGAATACAATAAAATCTAATTCTAAACAAACTCTTAAAAAACTTTGCAAGAAGAGAGTTCATGGCATGATAGATTTTGACAACCTATCTTTTTGAAACACTTTAAACAAAACTCATCAAGGCATCTTAGTGTGAAACAAAAATAAAAGATTGCATACATAATAAGAAACGTGTGTATAAAGAGAGAAAAGAAACAACACATGGAGAAATAGGTGAAATGATAACAACATCATCATATATATAAAAAAGATATAAGTACAATGTTTGCTATCACTAAATGGTCACAAGACCGGTATACAAAAAGATAATGTATCTAAAAAGAAAGAAAAGAAAAGATACATAAATCCTCACTACATCTCTCAAAAAATAAAACACTCCCCTTAACAAAAAGTCCTATGCTAACTCTCCCCCTATGTACATGACTACTCTCAACCCAAAACTACTTCCCATTTTTGTCATGAATGACAAAGGGCAAGTCACTGAGAAGCGGTTATCTCCTTATCACCGGAAGAGCTAGCATCATCATCATCATCATCACCGGAGCCATCATCATCGTCCCCGTCCTCTGAAGCCTGTGGAGATGGAGTGGGAGATGCAACGAAGCCACCAAGGCGAGCCTAAAGTCGTGCAATACGACCCACATGGGTGGTCACCTAACTCATCTCATCAGTGAGAGTGTCAAGGTGAGCATCCATGTGTTGAAGTTGCACCATAATCACCTCAAGAGTCACACCACCACTCGAAGAAGAGGAAGGAGTGAGGGTGGATAGAGCGGAATGGGCTGGAGAAGTAGCCATCTCGGTCCGTGGCTGCTTCAGTCAAAGTTGGGCCTCACTCCGTCAAACAGATGCCACATTGATGGCACCCATAATAGTGAAATGAGTAGACTCGGGATAGGAAACAAAGGCATGGCAAATGATCCTCGTGATAGCAGAAGGGAAGATGAGCTTATCATGGGTCGCCGTATCCTTATAGACATCTATAAGGGAGAGAATGAAATGAGAGGGAAGGTCTATAGTAAGGTCCTCAATGAGGGAAAGCAAAAATCGAGCACAAGGCTCGATAATAGAGTTGTAGTGAGACAAGGGATGGAGAACAAATGTCATCACCATATTCAAGAACCTTAGACCTTTTGCAAAGCCCGAGTATGAGGTGTTTTGGTAGTCACCCCATGAAGAAGGTGTCTCATAAAAGAGATACAGAAGTTCGTCTTTGGACATAGTCCTTAGACGTGGACATTCGAGGTAATCAGGATGCGATACCCTCGGAACATGTAGCACATCGGAGATAAGCTCTGAAGTGACTACTATACATGTACCTCGAATAGAAGTAATAAAACTCCTGTATGATCACAGAGGGACAACTCATGAGTATCTCACATAGAGATTCCTAACCCTGACGGTGAATGACAATAGGTAGAGTAGTATCCGAAAAATCTGATAGTATCACGCGACATTCCGAATGAATGCCACGTTTGGAGAAGTTCTCCGAGAAGTCGCAAAGAAAAATTCATCATAGGCTCAGCCTAATCCAATTCTACCAACACACAAATTTCCAACATTGAAACACACATCTAAATGCATTAACAATGTGAAAATGCAAATGTAATGCAATGCATGAGCATAAAACAACATATAAGCAAAACCCAACCTAAAAATTTCATAAAATACTCAAAGTTTTTCAAAACCCCCAAAAAATTTAAGAAAACCCAAAATTTAGGTCTAAATACGTGAAATGCATGAAGAATGAAGGAAAGAGAGATCATACCAGAGAAGAAAAGATCACACTAGGTCGAAATCAAAGTGGGTTTGAGGTTTAGAGAAAGTAGAGAGTGTTTGGGAGGTGAAAGGGTAGGTTTCTGTCGAGAGAGATAGGAGAAAAATGAATCTGATTTCGTGCAAGATCTATTTAAAGAAATCGGGTCTCGATGGATCGAGGATCTATCGAGATTTTGTCAAGCACTAATTCTCTACAGATAAATCTGCCGAGGTGCTATTGAGAATCTATCGATGGCAAAAGTACCTCGATGGATCGAACATCTATCGAGAAGCTATCGGCCAGGTAGAAACTTTCTCGATGGATCGAGAATCTGTTGAGAAGCTATCAAAACTATTTCCAGAAAGCTTTGATGGATCAAAGATACGATAAGATCTGTCGAGAAATGAAGTCCAAGGGGCTCAATAGATAGCTATCTGTCGAGAAGCTATTGAGCTGGATAAAAACAGGTTTTTCAAAGAGAGGAAAAACACAAATATGAATGCAATCAAGCAAGCTACTCAACCAAAGATCCAAACAACATTTTAAGCTCTCAAAAAAATCTCTCAACAAGAAAAATGCAAAGCATTTAAGATCCAAAACACACACACACACACACACACACACACACACACACACACACACTAAACAAGTCTAACCAATTTTATATTTAAAAAACAAGTCAAGACAGTTTAGTGAGCATACATTAACACATGTATTCCTTGTGCTGGCCAAATCACATTGTACCTGCACATGTATCAAAAGTAGCTAAGAATTTGCGTGTTGTGTGTGAAAACATCGGAAAAGTGCATAAGTGTCTCAAGTTATGATGATTTGAGATATGAGAAAACCAATTTAACTCACACACAATCATAACTGCTTGATGGAGACTATCACCTTCGAGGCACATCCTATAACTCCCACATCTCCTAGAAACACGATTGCAACCATATTTAAAAGCATTTTGATTCTTTTTATTTTTGTTTTTCTTTGCATATTTTTCTTTTTGAGCATATCATGCATGGGCATATAAGAGAGAAGAAATACCCAATTATACAAGCTTAAGCATCATAATTTTGTTATGCCGAAGCACACAGATGTTATAAATGATTGACGGGCTTTAGTGGTGAAATGGTTATTTATGCCTTTCTCTTAGGATTTTTTAGTCATTCTCGTCAAAAAGAGTGAAATGAGTGTTGAGTATAAGAGATTACTTAATCATACTCATCACAAACACGAGCCATAAAGCTTACTTGCTTAGTTGTGCATTGAGATACTCATCTAAGCTATAAAAGATACAAAGTTTAAAAAATTTTGTTTCAATGGTCATCCAAGGTACACAAGTACTAATGTACACAAAACACATACTGTTTTTGTATTTTTTTTATTTTTCAAAATTTTTTTTTAAAAGAAGCAAAATTGAAAACAAACAAACAAAAACATGTTAAACAAAGCATTGCATAAAACTAGATTGACTCAAGGCAAGAAAGCAAAACACACAAGTAATGCATAAACAAAAAGAGAGGGAGAGAGAGAAAGAGTGACTAACTCACTTTAAGCCTTTTTCCTTCCACAACTTGGAAGAACCTTTCCGTTGAGCGAACTTTTGATCTAGCAGTAAGGGGGAAGAATTGAAATCGTTCAAGTTCGAAAGGAACATGAGGGCCTTAAGAAGATCTCCAAGAGGAGTAAAAGAGGATGAAAGCTAATTCTGGTTTCCAGATGAGATCATACTGTTGCTTTGTTGAGTGGCTAACCACTTGTAGCAATTAGGTCGAGTATGTCTTGTAGCTCCACAATGATGATAGAGATGCTACTTCTTCTGTTTAGACTTTTGATTATTTTCCTTCTTAGTTGTAGGGTTTCTAGTCTCTTTCTTATCAAGCTTAGGAGGTGCTCCTAAGATAGATTTTCCCTTGTCTACATTCTCACTAGCTAAAACAGTTTTAACATCATCGTTCTCATAATTAACATTATTAACAAGTGAGACAAACACAGTAGTACTAGAAGAAGTAATATTAGGAGAAGAGAAATCATACCCCAAACTGGTTCTATCGGAAGCAGATTTCTGAAAGTTAAGCATCTTATCAAGTTTTGCATTGGAAGTCCTCTCCAATTGAGCTCTAACTTGAAACAGCTCCTCTTCAAGCTTCTTGGTCTTTTCAGCCAAGAAATTGTTCTTAAACTGCAGTGCTCCAATAGTCTGATTATCTTTGTCAAACTTTGTGGAGTGCTCTTCTCGATCAAGTTTCACATCACTCGACTTCTTGGTGGCCAACTTACGTAGTTTCTCATGCTTCTGAGAAACCTTGTACAATTTTTCATAGGCTGTATGGATATCATTTTGATCGTCCTTTTTCTCAAACTTAGAGTCCACCAAGTCCTCTTCATCATCTACTGTTTTTGAAACCCCATCAGTAGGATCAATTGTAGCAGTGAAGGCATTTAAGATTCCCTCGTCATCATTGTCATCTGAATCATCGTTAGGCTCGGTGTCACTCAAGGTAGTAGTAAGGGCCTTGCTTTTCCCAATAGTCTTGAGATAAGCTGGACATTCTTGTTTCATGTGTCCAAATCCTTGACATCCGAAGCATTTTGATCTGGAGGGAACAGTGTACTAATCGCCTTCCTTAGCATCCTTCTTTCCTCCGTCTAGGTTCTTGAACTAAGACGAACTAGATTGCTTACAGTCTTTATCAAATCCCTTTGCATTGGCATTCTTCTTGAACTTTTTGAACTGCCTCGTGATATAGGATTTCATTTTAGAATCTTCATCATCAGAAGACTCATCAGTATCACTGCTTTTGACCTTCAAAGCCATGCTCTTGCTCTTGCTTGATTTCCCTATCCTAGTCAAACCTAATTTATAGGTTTGCAAATTGTCAACCAACTCTGTCAAAGAAATTTTGTCAATATCCTTCGATTCCTCAATAGCGGTGATCTTGGCATAAAATCGCTCAGGTAGAGATCTGAGTACCTTCCTTACAACCTTGGGTTCGGGAAGGCAGAGTTTACTATGTCCTTCAGCTTGGCATAGAACTCATCAAACAACTCATCTTCCTCCATCTTAATCTCTTCAAAGCTCGTGGTAAGCCTTTAAAGCTTTAAATCCTTGACAGCCTTAGTTCCTTCATAGGTTGTCTGGAGGATAGTCCATACTTCTTTAGTAGTTTCAGTGGAGGATATCTTCTTGAACTCCTCATTTGTGACCGCACTGAATAAAGCACTCAATGCTCTACTATTGAAGTATGCCGCTTTGATCTTAGCATCATCCCAATCAGCCGGCACTTCATTTGGCTTGGTTTAACCTATCTCCACAACTTGCCACACTTTCTCATCTAAGGACTGCAAGAAAGCTTTTATGCATACTTTTCAATATGCATAGTTAGTGCCATCAAATAAAGGAGGGATAATTAAAGATTGTCCTCTATCCATGACAAACAGGGGTCAATGGATCACACAGCAAAGATTAACCCTAATCAGAGTGTACCCACTCTAATACCACTTGATAGGCCAAGAATGTATTGACCCATTAGGTAACTTAATCAATTAATTAACCAAGTTAATTAATTAGATTTAATTTCACGCAATAAGCGTGGTAGCACAAACAAATCACCAAATAACTAAATGTAGCGAAAAATAAAATTGACAAGGGTGATTTGTTTACGAATGGGGAAAACTATCAAGGTAAAACCCTACCGGGTGAATTTAAGGTCATCACTCTTGAGAATTCACTATTATCAAAACAAGAGTTACAAGTAAAAGAATCCCAGTACCTTATATCAACCTACAGTTGAACCCTTATCGCAATACACAATTGGACTTGTAATGTAGTGTCAATCTCTCCTTTCAATGCACGGCTCCAAATACGTGACTAACTAATTGATGCATAGATCCCATTACGTGACTAAAACACTAACTTGAGAAAGATGTTGACTGCAAAGTTCTTCAGTTCATCCAGACGATGAAGATCAATAAGCTTCTTGGTTACAAAACTCTCGATGCAAAGACGTAGTAGCTTCTTCAAGAGAAAGATGAACTAAGGCAAATTGTCTTTGGTCATAATTTGAGTGAATAATCACTTTGCATCAAGTTGCATCACCTTTGATGGCCCTTAAAATAATCCTTATATATGTCTAGGGTTGTGAGAAAAGAAACCCTACACAAATAGCTTGGATATGCGTGAAAAATAGATCTAGAAATCTGAATTTCGTAATTCTCGATAGATACAGCTTCTGTCGAGAGCTGTCGAGAATCACATATTAAATCTCAATAGATACATCTATCAAGTTATCTGTCGAGCTTTAATAAACAACACTTCTTCACTTGATTCTTGGACAGATTTGCATGACTTCAATACTTGGACTTGAACTCTTGTTCCTTAAAGTATTAAACACATCCTAGATCTACCCAATTACAAGTAAAGTGCATTTTGTCAAAGGATTAGCCAATTCTATATGACATATGTTCTTGACAAGTTCTACATATGTCCTAACAGAGAACTTCTTAAGGCTGTTCTTTTTTTTTTTTAACAACTTTCAATGGGTTTAATCCTCCCTCTTTTCCACCTAAGCAGAGGTCTTAGAAAATGAACACTTCTCCTTCCCCCAAATCTCCTGTTTGGAAGGAAAAAGACTCTTCTAAGTGATTCACTCACTTATCTTGCATCTCTTGTGTGCTTTTGTTGTTTTGAGTCAGTCTAGATTTTAAGGCTTTTTAATATGCTTGTTTGTTTGTTTTTTTTTTTTTTTCTTTTAATAAAAAAAGTGAAAATTTTGAAAAATATAAAAATAGTGTGTGTTTGTGTATACCGGTACTTGTGTACTTTTAGATGGCCATTGAAACAAGGTTTCTTAACTTTGTATCTTTCGTAGCTTAGATGAGCATCTTCATACACAACTAAGCAATGTAAGCTTTGTGGCTCATTATGTGATTTGAATGATTTGGTTAATCTTTTATCAGTCATAACTTTATCACTCTTTTTAATGGGAATGGCTAAAAAATCCTAAAAGAAATGCATAAATAACCATCTTACCACTAAAACTTGTCAATCATAAAACATCTATATACAACTCATAAAAGTAGTGCTCGGTAAGGTGTAGTACTTGTACAGCAAGAACAAGATGTTTGGCTAAAATAACTGGTTATTTATTTTCTCTCTCCCATATGCCGATGCATGATATGTCTTTTTACACTTAAAAATTATGCAAGGAACATGAAAAGCAAAAACAATCAAAATGCTTATAAATATGGTTGCAAGCGTGTTTCCAAGAGATGTGGGAGTTATATATTGTACCTCAAAGGTGATGGTCCCCATCAAATGGTTATGATTGTGTGTGGATGTTTTTTATTCTCTTATATCATTATTTTCATATGATGAAAAACTTATGCGTTCTTGCAAAGGTTTCACACACAACACGCAACTCTTTGCTAGTCTTTATACTATTGTATAGGTACAATGTGATTTGACCATCACAAGGAAAAATTTAAACTCATTAAACTATCTTAACTTGTTTTTGGAAATAAAATTGGTTAGGCTTGTTTAGTATTTTGGATCTAGGATTGCTTTGCATCTAGAGTCTTTTGATGTGTTTGAGTGCTTAACATGCTTCTTTGATGTTTGCTATGGTGTTTATCTTATTTGCTTTCGTATCATGTCTTTTCTCCCTTGACATTTCATGTTTCTGTGCTGCTCGAGACTAGCTCAATAGCAGGCTTAATAGCTGTTCGATACCTCTCGACATAAGCCACTTTTATCGAGATTTTCTGGTTTTTTCTCGATACCCCTCCACACGTAGCCCGATCCATTGAGCCAAATTTCTGAACTCTCTATTCACTTAACACCTGATCGACACCTACCTTGATACATCGAAGTTTTTAGCCATCGACACCTCTCAAAACATTGAGCTTTTATTCTCGACACCTCCTCGATCTGCTCGATCTATCGAGATGCCTAATTCTATATATACTCGAGGGTCAACCCGGTTTTGTTCAAACTCAAACATCTCGATACTTCTCTCTAGATCCAAAACCCTTTTTCTCTAAAAAAATCCTTCTCCCTTTCAAGTTTTCAACCCTTTTCTAGCTCAAATTTGTTGGAAAGTGGTCTAAATCCTTTCTTTTCTTCATCTTTCATGCATTTTAGACCTAGGTTTTCAAATTTTTTGGGAAATTTGGGGTTTTTGTGATTTTGCTAAAATTTTTGGGTTGGGTTTTGTTGAGTTGATCTCACATGAACATGCATTGTATTCTCTAGCATTATAATCATGTTTTCATGTAGTCTAGGTTGTGTTTGATTAAACAATGTGAGTGTTGTAGTTTGGATTGGGTTTTTGCCCATGATACAATTTATTTTTACACGTAACATGCTCATGCATTACCATGCATTGCTCTTTCCATTTCTTTCTTTTCCTGAGCATCTCTTCGGGTTGTGTGTGTGTGTGTGTGTGTGTGTATTTCCCTTCTTTTCCTTAGTTTCCTGACTATGGCACCCAAAAAGTCTATCCCTTCTAAGAATTTGATCTCACGTTGTGCTTTGTTCTTCTTCTTCTTCTTCTATTAGAGATGATTCAAACTCCCAAAAAATTTTGAGGAGAATTTTTGACCATGTGATTAATTTGGAACGCCAAGTTATTCTGTTTGATTTTTTAGATACACCTCTACTAGATATGTTTAGCTCTTGGGGTTGGAAATCTCTCTGCGAGAAACCCTATAGATGTCTTGGCGTGTTTATACAGGAGTTCTACTCCAACATACATGATATTGATACCTCTATTCCTCAATTTACTACAGTATTTTGAGGAACACGTATTGTAGTTACACTGGAGCTCATTTCCAAGGTACTACATGTACCTAAGGTAGCTCATACTACCCTAGTGTATCTCGTTTTAGTTCTATATCTCTAAACGAGCTCACATTTTTGTGGGCAACCTATGTCATGGGGTGATACTCTTAACTTCACCACCCATGACTTTGCTAAGGGTCTAAGGATCCTTAATAGAGTGATGACCTTTGTTCTCACTCCATGGTCTCACTATAACACTAACACTAAGCCTCGTGCTCGTATTCTTTTCTCTTTCTTGGAAGGTCTCTCTATAGACTTTCCCTCACATATGATAGTATATATGATAGATATCTAGCTATCAAGATACTGCTACACTAATAAGTTAATCTTCCCTTCAGCTATCACACGCATTCTCACACACATGCACATTCCTATTCCTTCTTCACTTTACTTCACTATTATGGGTGCTATTAGTAAGGAATCTATGCAAAGGAGTGCTGCACAGCTGGTGACCAAGGCCAAACGGCCTCGTTAAGAGTCTACTCTAACCTAGCAAGAGGAGGCTACTTTCCGAGCTGCTGAGGATGCTGCCTTTGCCTCTCGACCCTCTTATACGTTTGCTTCATCTTCTTCTTCTGGATTAGAGGCATCTCTCGCTGCTATCATGGATTAGCTTCATCTCATGCGTGTTGATTTTGGTAGTCTTCTTGATTATCTTTCTAATGAGATGTGTCAGATGAGCACTAGGATTGGTCGTATCACTTGCCAACAGTCTTGCCTCAGTGGCTTCGTCCCTTCTCCCTCGCCTGATCCTTCTATGGAGTCCTCCGATAGTGGAGATGATGATGGTGATGATGCTTTTGGCTCTACACATGAAGATGAGATGACTGTCTCTCAGTGATTCACCCTTTGTCACTCATGACAAAAAGGGAGAGTGGTTTTGGTTATGAGAAAGTAGTCTTGTTATTAGGGGGAGAGCTAGACTAGTGATAGGGAGATAGTGCTTTTGAGATATGTAGTAAGGCTTTTGATGTATAGTTCTAATTGCATGTACCTTGGTCTTGTGACCTCTTTACAAACATTGTACTTCTCTTGATATATATGATGATGATGTATGTTTTCACTTTGATCTCACATGTATTGTTTCTCTTCTCTCTTTATACACATGTTTCTTTATTTATATAACTTGTCTATATTTCACACTCGATGCCTTGATGAATCTTGTTTAGTGTTTCAACTAAGACAGGTTGCAAGTCTCTCATACCTTGATCTCTCTTCTTGCAAAGTTTTTCAAGAGTTCATTGTATTAGTTAGACTTATATAATTTTATGTGTAATAATTAGGGAGATTGTTGCTTTATACTTCTCTCATAATTATGCTTGTGGTTTTGTGACAGATTGTTGAAAAGGGAGATTGTTAAGGACATATTTCTTATGTAATTAGCTAATCATTTGACAAAACACACTTTACTTGTACTTAGGTGGATTTAAGTTGGATTTAATGTATCAAGAAGTATGTTGTTCTAACATATCAAGTGGTATTATTAAAGACATGAAGTTTGATCCAAGAAACAAGTGAAGAAAAGCTTTTTCATTAAAGCTTGACACTAGCTGCTATCAAAGATTAATGAAGAAGCTCGACACAAGCTCGATCTATCAAGAATTACAATTTCAAAATTCTCAAATTTGAAATTTGTCCCATGATGACTTGAATGATTAGAGTTTTTCTCTCTACAACCCTAGTCATATACAAGGCTTACTTTAAAAGTCATCAAGTATGGAAACAGAGACCTAAAACTCATATACTCTGTGTGAAGCTACTGCGTTTATAAGCCTTAAGGTTTTGTAACCAAGTGCTTTCTAATCTTCATCATTTATGAAGTGAAGAACTTTGCATCCAATAACAATCGATCAAGTTGCTGGAGTCAGTCACGTACTAGGATCTGTGTAAAGGAGTTAGTCACTGATTAGAGATTTGTGCAAAGCAAAAAAGTTTGCTACAAGATAAGTTCAATTGGGTATTAAAGCAAATGTTTAATTGTAGATTGGTATTTTATGATAGGCCAGAGTAGTGGTAAGATTCCTCGTACTAGTAACCGCTTTATTATTGATTAGTGGATTCTTGGGAGTGGTGACCTTAAATTCACCCGGTGGGGTTTTTGCCTTGCAAGAGGTTTTTCCTATTCGTCAACAAATCACCGAGTTATTTATTTTCAACTGTGTATTAGTTATTTGGTGATTTGTTGATGCCTCCACGATTTACATGTAATTTGACCTAATTAATCAACTTGGGTAATTTAATTAATTAACCGTGGCCAATCTTTTTTGACCCAACAATCATATATAGGAAAATGATGGTCAAGAAGATGTATTCTATATACATGTAATCCTCAATGAACTTTGACAGTGGAATTAGTAGTAGTAAAGTAATAGTCCGTGAGAAAAAGATTTTCATAGGATAACACTACTAAATTGTTCTCAGGAATATAGTCATGCATTGCACAAGATATTCGCTAGCTAGGACAGCTAATCCTGAGAAAAATTCACACTACAAAAAAGGGGTCTATAGCCGCGTTTCAAAAACGTGGCTATAGACCCCAAAAACGCAGCTATAGGATATAGCCGCATTTACAAACCCGGCGTATACTACGCATCAATAGCTCCTACGGGTCTATAACCGTGTTTTTATAACCGCAGCTAAAGGTCAGACCTATAGCCGTGTTTTTTAACCGCGGCTATAGGCTGAGACCTATAGCTGAGTTTTTGAAAAATGCAGCTACAAACTCGCTTTGAGCTGCGTTTATAACCGTGGTTATAGGCTACAAACCTATAGCTGCGTTTTTGAAAAACACGGCTAGAGGTTTTTTTTTTTAAAAAAAAATTTCTGGTTTTTTTTTTTCCCCAAAAAATTCAAAATTAAATGCAAACCCAAAAAAATTTAAAATCAAATACAAACCCAGAAAATTCAAAATCAAACACAACATACTCACAATTCAAACACACCCAGAAAATTCAAATTCAAAATCAAACACAACATACTCACAATACAAACACAATGTGCTCCAAAATATAAGAATACAAACCCATGAATCTCCTCTCATTCAACAAAACCAACCCAAATCTAACACTAAATCCATTCAAGGAACACAAAAGCACAAGCTCAGAAACACAAAAGAACACAAACCCATTTAAACATAAGCACAATATCAACAACACAATAACACAAATTCAAGCATAGATCCAAAAAATTCAAAATCAAAACACAAATCCAAATCAAGACATAGACACAAATATTGCTAGAATATCCACTTCATTCAAAAATTTTAGCATCTCCTCCATTTTCATACTAATTAAACATAAAATAACCAAAAAAAAAAAAAAAAACTAGATTTATAGACAAATCAGTGTGCTTGAGATGAAGTAAAAAAAAAAAAAAAAGGAGAAAGAAAGAAGAACCTGGCGTGACTTGCAGAACAAAGGAGCAAAAACAGAAGAAAAAAAGAAAGAAAGAAAAAGGAAAAAAGAAAAGAAAAAAAGAGTTACCCAGATGTGAAAAAAATAAAAAATAATAAAAAATAAGGACACGTGGAGTAGGAAGAGAAAATGCAAACAAACCCATAGTTATCCCACGTGTCTCTTCTCCACCAAATAAGCCAAGTGACAGCCAACCCAACCTTTCTTACAATTTCCACGTGCTGTGAGCTGAGGAGCATAAAGTGGTGACCAAGGCTTCCACTGATGCATCCTCTTGGGCTCTAGCTAGGAGTAGGCATAGTGATGTCACAAGAGAAGGTGAAACTCAGGAGCTACTGCTGCCACATGGGACATACATAGATTGCATGCACGCCCAGTTGTCCCCTTACAATCACGGTAACTCCACGTCTAACCTCACCGAGTGAAACTAAGATGAATAAGAGATGCTCTGTTTTACCCGAGCAAAAATAGAGCATTCTCACAGATGCACATGGCACCCTTCTCCGACCAAGACTCCACGACCCCCACTCCAACAGACCCGGACCTCTACTTCACACCATCCCTTCCAAGGAGCTCGTCTCACCTACCTCACAATCCCATGCACATGAACCTCTCCCTTCCCCACGACCAATCCTTTCCGATGGAGAACCTCGAGCAATTATGGAGCCACCTATCAGAATACTAACGACGAGAACGTGAGTTGTGTGACAATTCCAATGCACCCACAAGCTGCAATAGCATGGAATCAAATGACCCACACCCCCAGTTTGCCATTTCGCCTTGCCACCCTCTCAAACTCAACCTCAGAGGCAAACCAAGGGGCATGTCAGAGTTCAGCACACAATGCATCCTTATCAAGCACCACTAGTCAGACAAAGAAATATCTAGGAGAGCTCCGATAGTGTGATGTCACCAGAGCATCTACCTGATGCCATTTTTTGCTTTTTGGACTTAAGCGAAATAAACATCGCACTAAGGGAGGAGGAACCAAATCTATACATCAACATGTTCTCCAATCCAAGCCTACCATTCATCATGTCTGCCACGTATTGGGCAAGGCTAGGAGAGCTAGAACCAATGTACAGGATCAAGACAACGATAGTGAGGCATCAATGCATTACTTGGTCCACAATGAGGACTCCGAGGACCTTGGGGATCCCCAATGATTATCTTAACCCAAACTCTTCCTCCATGAAGTTGGTAGCATGGAATTTCCAGGGCACAGGAAATGTAACTTTTTGTAACCATGCTCATGAGCTATATCATAGGCATCGCCCCCAAATTTTGATTATAGTTGAGCCCTGTATTGCTGAAGATCCAGCATAAGCATTCATTGACACCCTACCATACTCCCATTCTCAAAGGGTTGATTTTATAGGTTTCTCAGGAGGTATATGGATGTTGTGGAATAAGGGCGGCAACCTCAAAGTGGAGATGCTCACCACAAGTGAGTATAGCATACATGTGTTGGTTAAGGTACCTTCTCAATCTCATAATTTTCTTCTCACCGCTATTTATGCTTCTCCTAATTTTAATAAGAGGACAATGTTATGGGAATATTTAAAAATTTAGCTCCATCGATTAATTTACCTTGGGTTCTATTAGGAGATTTTAATGAAATGCTGGCTAAGGATGAAAAAATGGGAGGTTTACCTGTAAATGTAAATAGAATTTCAGCTTTTAGATAGTGTATTAATCAATGTGGGCTGCTGGATTTAGGTTTTCACAGACCCCGATTTACGTGGACTAATAAAAACCCGATTTGGTCTCGTAATATAAAAGAACGTTTAGATAGAGGTCTAGGAAATGCGGAATGGAAAATTCATATCCCCATAATGGGAATTCAACATCTTCCTCATACTAAATCTGACCATTGCCCCATTTTGCTAGATACTGATCCCTCAAATTGTAGATTGCCTAAGAATTTTAAATTTGAGCAAATGCGGCTCACAGACCCCTCCTTCTAACACAATGTGAAACAGAGTTGGACTTCCTCAGAAGCTCTCCTGTCCTCCTCCTCTTCTTTATCTAAGTTTCCACAACACCTAAATTTTTTAACACGTAGTATTATTGATTGGATTAAAAATATCTTTGGAAATTTATTTCAGCGAAAAAACCGGCTTTTAGCCGGGCTTCGAGGTATCCAGGTGGCTTTATCATGCAAACCATCTGCCTTTTTATATTCTTTAGAACAACAACTTATCCAGAAATATAATGATACCCTTCACCAGGAATATTTGTTTTGGCAACTTAAATCTAGAATCATGTGGTTAAATTATGGTGATGCTAATACAAAATTCTTTCACCTAAAAACGTTACAGCATTGAAGCCAGTCCCATATTTTCACCCTTAAAGATGGAACTGGAATATGGATGTCGGGGGAAGAATTAAAGTTACATATTTGGGACGCATTTAAAATGTTGTTTACATCCATGTCGTCTCATCATAGATCTAGAGCCTCCTTAGGTTAGCACCATAGTTAGAATAGTCCTTTTTTAGTACATTACCAATGCTCACTAGCATTCCCCAACCTGAGGAGATAGCTAGGAACATGTTCTCTCTTCCTCCTTTGAAGGCCCCCAAGTCGGATGGATATCATGCAGCCTTTTTCCAAAAATCCTAGCATATAGTCGGCCCGAGTGTGATTCAGGTCATTCAAGAAATTTTTGAAAATATGACGATCTCGGTAGATTGGGGTCTCACCACTCTCGTATTTATCCCAAAGGTGTCCCACCCGGAGATGATCACTTAATTTCGGCCGATTAGTTTATGCAATACTTTATATAAAGTGGTCTCTAAAATTATCCTTCAAAGACTCAAACCCTATATTGCAGATATTATTAGTCCTTGTGTTGAGGTTCAAAATATCACAATATTGTAGCAAAGCCCAAAACAATACAAAAATTGAAATCTAAAAACCATTTGGGCTTTCAAGAAAAGGTTAAGGCCCAAATTCATTAAAAGTCAATAAGAATGGGCCCAAACCCATGAATGGGCAAGCTTTGGGCCATATAGAACAAAGAAAAAAAGAAGCTCAGCCCAGCCTTTAAGGGAGAAAATCATTAGGGAACCCAGAGAGAAAGCTGAACCAAGATACTTGGGGATTCCCAGAAGCCTGGGATCCTTGGGATACAACAAGGATAGGTTGGGAGTGAGACGCTCAAGGGAGCATGCCAAGGAACACAAAGAACAATAGCGGATGTGTCCCATCAGCCATCCAATGATGCAGAAAAGGGGTAGAAGACTTATGAACCAGCAATTATGAAAAAAGATCTGGTACGTCAGGGAACCCAGGGAGATGGACCATGAAGGAATGTGGCTGAGGATCTTTCAGCCTGATAGAAAGGAATCTACCCCTTTAGAGAAAATGACAAAAGGTGAAGCAGCCAAAAAGGTGGATTTGAAGAGTGGTATCTAGAAACTTTGGGAAAAGAAAGATTAGAAGTCAGCCCTTGGGACCTCCTAGAAGAGGAAGGTCAGCTAGGGGCTTTTGGAGAGGGAACCTCAAAAGAGGAAAATAATGAAAAATAAGGAAGGGACCAACCACCAATGTTGCAGACACAACATTGGTTTTGGTACCCAGGGCAGCAAATGGAGGGAATCAGTGGTATACCAAAAACCCTAAGATGGCACTATAAAAGGGGGGAGAGCCAACAGTGAAAATCATTCAGCAATAGTGAATCAGAGGGAAAAGATCCTTTAGAAAACTCCTCCAGATTTCAAAAAGGAAAAGATTGGGAAAACACCATCCAGGATCCTGTGAGAGACACTAGAGAATATACTTGGATTCAAAGGGATTCTAACCTCACAAGTCTTGGAAGCCTAAAAGGATTATCTAAGTCTGTGATTTTTGAACTTATTTGGACCTTGTAATATATCCTAGTGCAGTGAGAGCATAATGTATTGAGAAACTTAAGAAAATAATGAAACTTTTCTAATTACCCTGAGGATCCCTAACATTTTACTTCATTACCTCTTTACTTATATCATTCTTTACTATTCTTTATTGTGCAATACGTACATATTTTCTATGTGTTAGTATGTATGTATTGTAGGATTCACGCTTTGTGCACAACCTGGTTCGAAATTAGCCCAAATTAGCTGTGGTGAACCAAGCCCTGTCCCATAAATTTAAGCACAGAGCCCATGATCCTTGTTCTTCTACTTGGGCCTATGTGCTGTTTAGAAAAAAAGAACCCACACCTTGTTAGGTAGGGTTTGTCCTAGGTCGTAGAACTAGTGACAATATTATTCTGGTTCAGGAGATTATTCGTACACTGGTGCATAGAAGTGGACAAAGGGGTTAAGTAGCTCTAATGCTTGATCTAGATAAAGCTTATGATCGCCTAGAATGGACTTTTATCCAAGAATTGCTTGAGTTCTTCCAAGTCCTGCCAACGTTAATTACACTTATTATGAACATGGTACTCGATACTTTATCCAATGGAACAGATCTTTGCTTCTGGAAGTGATCCCTAGTATGGGAGTGTGTCAAGGCGATCCTTTATCCCCATATCTCTTTATTTTGTGTTTAGAACGCCTTTCCATTCTGCTGGAAGAGGCGGATAGGGACAATAAGATCAACCCCATTGTGTTTAAAGGGCAAGTTCAAATATCTTATTTATTCTTTGCAAATGATATATTTCTCATCACTAAAGCCAAGTTAACGGGCTACTAGAACCTTAGAAACATTTTACAAAAATTTTGCCAGTGCTTGGGCCAAATCATTAGCACTCATAAATCACATATCTGGTTCTCACCTAATACCCCCCAAAGAACGAAGGATTTGATTGTAGGAACATTTGATATCCCAACCATGATGCAAATGGGAACCTATTTAGGAACCCTTATTTTGACCACACACCATACGGCCAACGCATATCAATATCTTGTTGATAAAATCCAAAAGAAAATTGAAGGTTGGCAAGCCAAATATCTGTTTGTGGCCGGTCGTGTCATATTAATCAAATCCTCAGCAGCTTCCATTCCCCTCTATGCGATGCAAACAACGCTACTCCTACAAAAAGTAAGTCAAAATTTAGATAAAATGAGTTGCCAATTCTTATGGGGAGATACGACATAGCTCAAAATTTGCCATACTGCTAGCTGGGATACTATCGTGTCCCTAAAAGAGGCTGGGGGGCTGGGCTTATAAACGAGTGGACACATGAATATGGCTATGCTTATGAATCAGGCTTGGAGGCTTTAACAACAGCCTAATATGCTATGGGCACAAGTTTTAAAAGCCAAATATTTTCCCCACACGAACCTTTTTGAAAGTGTTAGGACTCTTGGAGGGTCCCACATTTGGAAAGCCCTACATGAAGGAATACAATGGTTACAGTGAGGGATGAGATGGATTTTAGGGGATGGTCAAACTATTCAAGTATGGGAGGATCAGTGGATCCCTAGGGGCATGCTGCGTAGTCGTATTACAGGGCCATTATTGCCAAATGAGGAGTAACATTTAGTGTGCTCTTTGCGAAACAATCATGCTTGGACATTAGATTTCCTTCAAGTCTCCCTCCCATTGCAACTTGAACAACTTATTAAAGGAATCCCTGTGGTGTAATTTACTAGGATACCTGATTCCTTTGTGTGGCCTCACAATAACGGTATTTGCTCGGTTAGGTCAGCCTCAAAATATTTATATCAACAAGCTAAGGCCCTTACAAACAAACAGTTGTGGAATTGGATTTGGAAACAGTTGTGGAATTGGATTTGGAAACTCTGTTGTTCCAAAAAAATTCAAATTTTCATTTGGAAGGCTATGAGCAATCTGGTCCCCACAAGGTAGTATTTAGCCTTCTCTCGTCCAAATGTGAATAATATATGTCCAAGATGTAACTCTCTTGAAACTATGATCCATATATTAAGAGATTGCCCTTAGGCCAAGGACATATGGGCAGGCATCCTGCCATTATCTTTTGTCAAACACCCTTACAATCCTGGCTTCAAACCAATGCCATTTCTGAATGAGTCATCCTGCACCAGCAACTTCCTTGGAATATATATTTTCCATTCCTATGTTGGCATTTATGGTTAGCTAGTGATGATGTGCAAAAATTTTCAGTGAGTCATAGGCTCCAAGTCATTTTAATGGGTACCAGTAAATAAGAATGAAGGACCAAACAGAAGGCACTGGTGTGGTACCTGCCAAAAACCCTCCGAAAGTCAAGTTAGCGAATGAGAAATCTCTATCAACTCTTTAGTGAGAGAGCTAAGGATTTTCTACGTACCTAAGAAAATTGGGGGTCTAGTGCTTATACAGTGGTGAGTGGTGAATCGAGATCCCTTCAAAGTAGGGATCCTTCCTTGCTGGGAGGGTTTGGTACTTAGGGTTTCCGAGATTTCAAGATATCTTTCCATATGAGAGCAATATGGGCGATGTCTTACGTGTTGCATAAGATGTTTCAATGTATAGATATTTGTGGGAGCCAAGCCAAGCCACACTGGGCCCGTCGACCTCTTCACCCCGACGATCTCTTGTCCTCGTCCAAGGGTCCCTTCGTCGGCTTACAATGGCACTCGTTGGGTTGTCATAACGGGGTCGTCGTTTGTGCTATCGTCGCCTTAAGTCTTCTGCTTTGCATCCGTGCTACTGACGGGCCCATAGGCATCGTCGACTCCTTTGCATGACGTGTACAGGAGTATTGAAATTGTCTAAAAACACCCCTATTAGCTGGCCCCTACTCCATGATACCGTCAGCTTTTGTTGACGGGCTGTGGAGTTCCCGAGTATTAATGATCATTAATTAAGTGTTTTATTTGAGACAGTGCCATTAAATGGCATAGGCTGCCCCAAGCTTAAATGCTAGGCGACACGTGGCACCTGTTGGTTGGCCTCGTTTCCAATCAAGAGCATTGCTTCGTATACCACACCCCTTCTCTCTATAAATAGTCCCTTGTTCTTTAGTCATTCTTTTCTAATTTGCTTTTCACTATTTGAAAGCTTGGGAGATCAGAGCTGCCATGTCGCACTGTCATCTTTGAACAACTGTCACTCTTCGAACAACCATCATACAATAAGTTTCTTCACCTCGTCGTCTATTTTTATTTACCTTCTTGTTTGTCGTCGCTTGTTTACAGACCAGTCAAATAGGTTCTTAGAATACCTCTGTCGCTTGTAGGTGAATAGATGTCAGGTAGTAGAGAAGCGACAAGTGAACAGTCGTCATCAGTCTGTGAAGGTGTGGGCTACGATGAGGTCTATCCGTCAGGGCATGAGCCCGATGAGGATTTAACCTGGCCCCCAACAAGGGAACCGTTCACCCATTCTCCTGCTAAGGGGGAAGAAGGCTATGAGAAGGATGAGGAAGGAGACGTCGAAGGAGAGGAAGGAGATGACGAGGAGGGAGAAGGAGATGACGATGAGGGAGATGAGAGTGACGGGGGGAGTGAAAAATATAACGAAAGGTCAGTATGCCAGTTTAACAGTAGTGGCACTAGGCCCTTCATTTTATCAAGTATATGGATGGTAAATGAATTTTACCTGACGATGACTAGGAAAGTTTTTAACACCCTTTGTGACTGTCACCAAATCCCAGGCAACATTCCCCTCCGTCTGCTAGGAAAGTTTGAGAAATGTTATTCAGGAAAGACGGTAAATGTGGTAATGTATGACGCCATGTTTACTGCTGGGTTGAGATTGCCACTGATGGAGCTGCACTGCCAGCTTGCCAACTACCTCGGCCTATCCGTCAGCCAGATCGCCTCGAACACCTGGAGGATCCTTATAGGTACCGAGGTGATATAGGGTCAACTAAGCGGAGGGAACCGTCGGCTTATGCTTGACGAGTTCTTTTATTGTTATAAGCCCCAGCAAATCACTTCATCAAAAGGCATCTACCATTTTTTGGCTAGGAAGTCGTTACTTAGATTAGTGTTTGACATGCCAGACTCTAATAGAAATTGGAAGAATAGGTATTTCTTCATTAAGGGGACAGAATGGGTATGTAGGCCTAAAGAGTGGGATGGCATGCTTGATGGGTTTAACAATACTTGGGTTGTTGTCAAGGAGTCTGGTGAGTCGTCGATGTCCTTTTTTGTCGCCCCGTCAGCCTCAATTGTGTACCTAACCTTCTGTTCTTTTTGAGTTTTAGCTCAAGTCCGTCCCGAGATAACTGACAAACAAGAGAATTTCCTTAAGATAGTTTGGCTGATTCCTCTAGAAGAAAGGAAGTGGAAGGATCTAGTCACCCTCGACACCCTTCATGCATTATGTGGTGGTCCAGAGCTAACGCCCACAGCCCAATAGTTGCATGCTTTTTCCCATCACCATAAGTTCCTTTGTTCATCTACTTCTGTTTTTACTCCTTCCATCTGCATAACTCACCTTATTTCTTTTTCAGAGATGGACATAGGCAGGCAGAGAGATTTGGTTAGGAAGGTAGCTGTCGCTCGTAAGCAGCAGGAGCAAGCATCAGGATCAACTCCTAATGTGGGCCCCAAAACCACACTTAAGAGAAAATCCAACACCAAAGATGACCGTCTGATAAGTGTAATTTTTACATGATTTTTATTATCCTCTTATTTATTAAAATTGTTAGTTTTCCTTTATTTCTTTCGATTTGATTTGATTTTTTACTTATATTTATCTATTCATTTGTGCTTTGAAGGATTGAGAAGATTTCAGATTAATCCACATCTTGTGGATGTAATTTGGTTGACTTGAAGATCCAATTAAATTTAAGTCCAATTCGGATTAGGATTCCAGCCCGCACATCAGTTAGTATTTTTGGCATAACTTTCGGCTCAGATATCCAATAGAGATGATTCAAATTGGGCTGGAAATTTAACTTAAAGGGCTACAACTTTGTAGTTTACCAAAAGTCCGAATTCTGACGTTAAATGGGCCAAAATCGTCGGTTAAATAAAGCCTAAAAATCTGGGATTTTCTCCAAACGAGAATTCAACTTGTAATAGGATTCCTTGACCTATTTAAAGGCTCTTTAGGGTAAAAAGAAGGGAGGGGAAACCTGAGGGGGTAAAAAGAAGGACAGGCGCGTGGCTAGTGAGGGGGTGATCTAACAGTTTCAAAAGCGCTAGGAGATCGAAAATAAGGAGCGAGCTCAGTACTCGGAGGCCTCCATACCCTTAACCAGGAGCTATCGGCTAAGACTAAGGCACATGTGGAGGAGACTCTTCGACTTGAGGAAGTGGAGAAAGCGAAGACCAATTTGGTGACGAAATTGGCCATTCTTCATGAACAAATGAAGAAGGCCAGAGCTGACGCCGTGGCAGAGTTTCGTATTTCCCAACCCTTCTTTGATGTGTGCGACATCCACTACGGCGATGGGTTCGAGGATTGCTTGAAGCAAGTGAGAGCTGCTCATCCCAACCTTGACTTGTCCTAGATCACAATAGACTACACCATCTTGTCGATGCTTGGAGGAGAGGACACCGTCAGTGATGAGACCATTGACTCTATTCATACGGTTGAGCAAGAGGTGGAGACTGACGGCATGGTCATTGCCCAACCTGCTCCTTGCGGTCCCAACAGGGTCGTGGTCCCGTCTACTGAGAACCCTACTACTATAGATGGTCTGCCCACAATGAATCCTACCGTTCCTGATGCCCCTCCGTCTTGAATTTTCTTTCTTTTTTTGTATTTAAAAATTTTGTAAAATCATTTGTAAGACAGTAATTAATGGCCCCCCTCTTTTTGGGATTTTCATGTAAAGACAATTGCCCGTTTGGGCTACATTTACTATCTTTTATCTGTTGCCTATACTTTGTTATATTTTGTCTTTACTGCAATAGTGTATGCCTCTATTGTATTGGTACTATTGATATTTCATTCTATCTGTCCACCATGTAGGTAGGACTTAATATAATGTAGGGGTGTGCAAAAAACTGAGGAATCAAAAGACCCGGCCAAAACCGACCGAACCGTGTCCAAAATTTCGGTTCGGTTTTGGTGCGGTTTGGTTTTGGTTTCATTTTTTAAAAACCGAAATTTTTGGTTTCAGTTTCAATGCTGGATTTTTTCACCTCGAAACTGACCGAATATAGAGAGATATATATATATATATATATATATATATATATATATATATATATGTAACTCTAATACATAGCTGATCAGTGGCTTAGTGGTATGCTCCTTGTGGTTTGGCTAGTTGATCCTAGGTTCGAGCCTTCGCGTGAGACGTGGGTTTTTTCCTATTTAATTTTTTTAAAACCCTAGAGCATGATATAAATACAGAAATACCCCTCCTTTATTTTATTCTTCCATTTTCTTTTATTTCAGTTCAGCCGCCCCCTTCCCCAACTTTTTCTCTCAATTTCTTGTGTCTTTTTCCTTGGAATCATCGGTGCGATTGTTTGACACACACACACAGAGCAAAATGGAAGAAGAAGCTTTCTCAAGCTTTCTTCACTCAAATTCTTCAGTCTCTCTGACTCTCTCTCTCTTTCTCTTTCTCTCTCTCCGAGTTTCTTCTCTTCACTTTAGATCGATGAAAACCAACTGTAACAGATCTCTACTTCCCTGATCTTTCATATATCTCAGATCCTCATATAATCTGTGATTTTTTTTTTTACACTTTAGGCTGTGCTTGTTTTGTTTCGTTTATACTTTAATTTTTTTTTTTCAAGTAAACGGTGATTTTGCTTTAGAGTGATCTGTGTGAAAAGTTTTGAGCTTGTGGTTTTTATCGATTCTGAGTGTGATTTTATATGCTTTGGTTTTTGCTTTATTGTTTGAAAGAGTTCGGTTTTGAAAATCTCAATAACCCTCTTTTTGAAAAACCGAAAATGGACCGAACTAAAACCAAAATACACTGAAATTGATTGATTTCCAGCCATTTCGGTCGGTTTCAGTTAAGAATTTCACAAACCGAAATATTCAGTTTCGGTTGGCCATACCCATACAAACCGACCAAAACCAAACTGAGCACAACCCTAATATAATTCGTAAGACCAAGTACCTGTCGTTATCCTAGGTTATCCGTCCACCCCGTAGGTAGAACTTTGTAAAATTTGTAAGATCAGGTACCCGTTGGTATCCTGGATCATCCGACCACCCCATAGGTAGGACTTAATATAATTTGTAAGACTAGGTACCCGTCGGTATCTTGGGTTATCTGTCCACCCCATAGGTAGGACTTAGTAAAATTTGTAAGACTAGGTACCTGTTGGTATCCTAGATCATCTGTCCACCCTATAAGTAGGACTTAATATAATTCGCAAGACTAGGTACCCATCAGTATCTTGGGTTATCCGTCCACCTAGTAGGTAGGACTTAATATAATTCGTAAGACCAGGTACCATTCGGTATCCTAGGTTATCCGTCCACCCCGTAGGTAGGACTTAGTGTGGTTTAGGTGGTCCACTAAAGGGTAGAGAGTGAATCAACATTTTTTATAATGCATCCAAGTCTTATTGATGATAGAAAGAGCTAAAAAAAGAAACTTGACATCCTTAGAGTCTTTGACATTCAACTTTTGATATAAAAAATGGGAAAATGAAAAGAAGGCGATAAAATAAGCTGCATCTAACTATTACTGGTAGTACTTCCTCAAGTGCTCGGTGTTCCACTGGTGATGGAGTCTCTGCGCATTGAGGTTTTCCAAGTAATAAGTCCCCATCCTATAGCAGTCGATGATCTTGTAAGGTCCCTCCCAATTGGGGCCTAATTTACCCTGTGAGGGATCTCTAGTGGCCGTTGTCACCTTTGGTATCCTGGATCATCTATCCACCCCATAGGTAGGACTTAATATAATTCATAATACCAGGCACCCGTCGGTATCCTGGGTTATCCGTCCAGCTCGTAGGTAGGTTTTAGTAAAATTTGTAAGGCCAGGTACCCGTTGGTATCTTGGATCATCCGTCCACCCCATACGTAGGACTTATTATAATTCGTAAGACCAGGTACTAGTCAGTATCCTAGGTTATCCGTCCACCCCTTAGGTAGGACTTAGTGTGGTTTAGGTGGTCCACTGAAGGGTAAAGAGTGAGGCAACATTTTTGATAATGCATCCAAGTCTTATTGATGATAGAAAGGGCTAAAAAAAAGAAACTCGACATCCTTAGAGTCTTTGACATTAAAATTTTGATATAAAAAATGGAAAAACAAAAAGAAAGCGATAAAATAAGCTGCATATGACTAGTACTGGTAGTACTTCCTCAAGTGCTTGGTGTTCCACGGGTGATGGAGTCTCTGCCCGTTGAGGTTTTCCAAGTAATAAGTCCCCTTCCTATGGCAGTCGGCGATCTTGTAGGGTCCCTCCTAATTAGGGCCCAGCTTACCCTGTGAGGGATCTATAGTGGCCGTTGTCACCTTTCTTAGGACTAGGTCCCTGGACTGAAAGTGGCGAGGCCTGACCTTTGTGTTGTAGTGTTTTGCCATAAGGTCTTGATAACAAGCCATCATCTATTCTGCCATTGCTCTGACTTGGTCAAGAAGATCTAATTGTAGGCGCGTCCCTTCTTCATTCCTTCCTTCATCGTGGTGGGACACTCAATAGCTGGTTAGTCCCACTTTCGCCGGGATGACGGCTTTGTGCCTGTATGTGAGGTGGAAAGGTGTCTTTCCTGTAGGTGTGTGGGCCGTTGTCCTATATGCCCACAGGACACTAAGTAACTCATTTGGCCATATGCCTTTTTCCCCCTCAAGCTGAGTCTTGATCATCTTGAGCAGGGATCAGTTTGTGACTTCAACTTGCCCATTGGCCTGGGGGTGATCAAGAAAGGAGTAATGGTTCTTGATCCCTAACTACTGGCAAAAATCTCTAAATGAATCATTGTTGAATTGCTTTCCGTTGTTAAAGACGAGGACCCTGTGATTTCGAAGCGGCAAATGATGCTTTTCCAGACAAAGTTACAAACGTTCTTCTCTGTGATAGTGACTAATGGTTTAGCTTCGACCCAATTGGTGAAGTAGTCAATCCCTACAATGAGGAACTTAAGCTGCCGCACGTAGGAGTGAGCAATGGACTCGGCCCACCCGAAAAACCGACTGACCCGACTCGACCCGAAAGGTTTTGGGTGGGTTTGAGTATATTTGGGTCGAGTTTCGGGTCTTATTTTCGGGTTCGGGTCGGTATCGGGTCGGGCGTCAGGTCATATATATATACACTAGTCTGAACCCGATTTTTTCTTTTGAAACAACCCTACTCTCTCCGCCTCCCTCTGCTCTCTCTTTATTCCTCAAACCTCATCCTTACAAGCCAGTTTAAAGCTTTGTCTCTGTGTAAGTTGAATAAATAGCTCAACACAAATTTGTTTCTTGTTATCTATGTTTCTTGTTAATTTAGTTGGGTATTGCTTTGTGTACAAACTGTAAATAGAGCTGAAATTATTTGTGGATTTTTGAATTAATTATCAAAATTAGTCCAGTTAGATTTATCATCTCTGTGTGTTTGCTCTTTGATTGGTTTCTGAGAAAACTGTGGAAGAAAAAACGAAATTAAAATTTTGGTTTTCGTATTTTTCTCACTTTTGGGGTGTTGCTAGTGTGTTTGCTCTTTGTTTGGGTTTGATTTTCTTGCGTTTTGTGATGTGGGTTTGGCTTGAATCGTTTTTTTAAGGACCCATTTCGATTTTTTTTTTTCAGGTTTTTAACTGAAGAGCTGTGCTCCTCTGCCTCTCTCACTGTGTTCTCTCTACGTGTGTAACAGTGTAAGTCATCCACTCATCTTTGTTGGGGTTTTTTTTTTTTTTTTTCCTTCTTAATTTCCTTGTCCTAGTCTATGATTTTGGGAGTTTTTACATCTTTTAGGAACAACCCTTTTCATATTGATGAAAAAGAACTGCTTTGGATTTGATGGGTTGGTGGGGTTTTGTGTTTTCTGTGATGTTATGTTGTTTTATTGTGTTATTTTTCTTAGCATGCATACAGGGACTAATGGGTTTGTGTTGTTAGTGTCTATTTTTCTCTGCATTATTTTTGTTTTTTTTTTTTTTTTTTCGTTTGGGTTCTTGTTTCGGTGTATATATGTTTATAATCAATGGGGGTTTTTGTATGTTGTTTGGTTAGTGAGAAAAAAAAAAAAGAAGAAGTGTGCAGATGAAAAAATGAATCTAAAGGTTGGATAGATGACCCACTTGCTAATGTAACAGTAGTGTTTGAATATTTTCCCGTGGTTTCAATATTAAGTTCCATGGACTTCTGGACCATCATTGTTCTTATATTTGCCTCTGGATTTTCAGTCAGCTTCAAAAGCCTTGCTAAAAAACCCTCTTTTTTTTTAGTATGAACTCTTTGAAGGAGACCTTGACTAGGACTGATATTTTGGTCATATAACGAGCTTAATCCTGTATAGTATGTGTGCTTTCTATTTACCTATCAAAGAAAATGTTCAATGTTAAGTTTCCAGGAACTAAAAGCTTAATCTATTAACTATGCCACCAGTTTGGTGGAATGTTTCTAAGTTCCATATAAGGTATACAGTGACTGTTAAGACCTTTCCTGCATTTTTCTCAGCAACAAAATGTAGCACAAAAAATTATTCTAATTTTCTTTTCAGTAGATTGGGAAAAGAAACCAGTGAACCTTTGTATCATATGTGACCTCTCATATTACTACATGTTTTACTCACTTTTCATATGATGAGAAGTATAAAGAAATTTCATGGAGTGCCTTTATTCTAGTCAGCTGCTCTGCTTTTAGTTTTGAATAATTTTGTCTTATTCTATTAATTACAGGCACCACGTACTCTTAGTTGATTATGAAGTTAGCAGATGACCTTTCAAATTCCTACCAAACACCATCAAGTCCTTGCTAGGCAGTTGGAATCACATGGGTTGGGCAGCTCCAAGCCTCATGAACAATGTTGAGGAAAAGAGAAAGGCAAGCTCACACAGAAAAGTGCTGCAAATTATAGGAACCAAATGTATCACTGAGTTTTGTATGAAATGGGTGGAGACTAACCACCTCAGAACTGTCAAAGCTACACCAACTCAGACTAATCCATGGATTAATCTTTCTCATTTTGTCATTTGGCCTCGATTTTGTGTATCTAAAAATTTCTTCTTTGTTTCTGTTTGTGGACTGGCCCTTTTTGTGTTATTTGGATTAAGGCTCTCTTTTTTTTGTTGAAGTATCTGAATTTTAGTTGGTTGAATTGTTATTTGGATTATAATTTGTTTTGTTGATTGGTATTATTTTGGTTGGTTCTATTTAGAGTTTGTGTTTTCTAGGTGATTAGATTGAAATTTGATGCAAGTAAATTGCATTGACATGCATGGCATACACTGATGCATATGAGTAATAGGCTCACTGGGGAATTGGAGTCCTAGCAATGCATGAATTGGATTCCTGCTTGATATTGAATAATTATGATTTTGTTCACACTTAAAAGGCAACAGGGTGCCATTTGTTAGTCAGGCACAACTTTGATATGGAGGATATGAACAGCTAGCACTATTTAAAAAAAAAAAAAAAAAAGTGTCCAACCCGAGACCCGAAAAACCGACCCGATTACAGACCCAATTTTTCGGTTCGGGTTGAGTTTAAGGCAGTGAAACCCGATTTCTATCGGGTCGGGTTTCGAGTCACAGTAAACTCGACCCGACCCGACCCAGTATCAGTCCTAGCCGCACGGCCATGGGAAAAGGACCTACTATGTCTAATCCCCATTAGGTGAATGGCGAGGGGGCGCTCATTGGCATAAGTTCCTCTGTCAGCTGTCATATGACATTACGAAAGCATTGGCACCTGTCACACGCCTTCACATAGGACTAGGCGTCTTTCTGCATAGTAGGCCAGTAGTATCCAGCCCGTATCAGCTTGTGCACTACTGAGCGTGCCCCCGAGTGGTTTCCGCATACCTTTTTGTGTACTTCTCTCATGACATAGTCCACTTCACCGGGGTTCAGGCACCTCAGATATGGACGGGAGCAACCCCTTTTGTAAAGGACATCCCCCATTATGACGAAATGTGACGAAAACCTTCAGCCTACGGGAAGCGTTGCGATCTTCTGGCAATGTCCCATCCCTAAGGTAGGATATGATTGGCATCGTCCAGTCGACTCCTAGGGGGATGACCTGTACTTCCACTTTGTCAATTGCAGGGGAATATTGGATGAAGGATAATACCTGACCGGGGACGTCCGTATACTCGGCAGATGCTTCTTCGGCCAAACAGTCTGCCTGTTCGTTCTCTTCCCTTGGGATTTGTATGAACTTAACCGAGAATTCCTCGCCCATCTTGCTTTTGACCCTGCTCAAGTATTCTTTCATCCGTTCCTCTTTTGCCTCATAGTCACCATTGATGAGCCCGACCACAACTTGTGAATTGTAGTGTATGACAGCTGACTTAGCTCCCGCTGCTTTAGCTAAGTCGAGGCTCGAGAGGAATGCTTTGTATTCGACCTCATTGTTGGTTGTTGAAAACTGGAGGCGAACTACACATTCTATTGTATCTCCCTCCGGTGACAGTAGCTAGACCCCAGCTCCTCTAGCTCGTTGGTTAGATGAACCGTCTGTCCATATTGTCCATGCCATCGGTTTCTCCTCTTCGTCTTCACTTGTTGTGAACTTTGCAATGAAATCAGCTAAAGCCTTTGCTTTGTTCGCGGTCCTTGGTTGGTATTGGACATCGAACTCACCGGGCTCAAAGGCCCATAGAACTAATCGTCCTGCTGCTTCCGGGTTGCTTATCATTTTTCGAAGCGGCTTGTCTGTTTGGACTACTATGGTGTACGCTTGGAAGTATAGCCTGAGTTTCCAAGCAGCAGTGATCAATGCGACGGTCAGCTTCTCCATTGGGGGATATCTCCCCTCAGTTCCCTGAAGTGCCCGACTGGTGTAGTATATGGGTAATTGCACTCAGTCTTCCTTCCGTATGAGAGCGAAACTGACAGTCGTTAAGGATACAGCTAAGTAGAAGGAGAGCTCTTCACCAGGTTTGGATGGACTGAGTAGTGGTAGGGACACGAGGTATGCCTTCAGTTCCTCAAATGCCCCCTGGCACTCATCTATCCAATTGAAAGCCTTCCTTAGCACCTTAAAGAATGGTAGACACTTATTCGTTGCCCTAGATATAAAACGATTAAGGGCTGCAACCCTGCCATTCAAGCTTTGCAGTTCTTTAATGTTCTTCGAAGGGGCCATTGATAGGCCAAAAATGTATTGACCCCTTGTGATTAAATTAATTGATTAATTAGCCAAGTTATTAATTAATCAAATTAACATGCAAATGCGTGGTAGCACAAAGGAATCACCAATTAAACTAAGTATGCAGCGGAAAATAAATTGACATGGTGATTTGTTTACGAATAGGGAAAACCTATACGGCAAAAACCCCACCAGGTGATTTTAAGGTCACCACTCCCAAAATTCCACTATTATCACAACAAACTGTTACAAGTAAAGGAATCCCAGTACCTTATACCAACCTACAATTGAACGCTTACCCCTATACCCAATTGGACTTGTTCTGTAGTGACATTTTCTCCTTTTGATGCACGGCTCCCAGTACATGACTAACCAATTGCGCGGATCCCAGTATGCGACTTCAATCACCAACTAGAGAAGGTTGTTGGCTACAAAGTTCTTCAGTTCATCCCACGATAAAGATCAAGAAGATGCTTGGTCACAAAACCCTACGGTGTACAAATACAGCAACTTCTTCACAAGAATGATGAACTAGGGCAAAACTTCATCTCCGGTCATAATTTTCTTGAACAGACTTTGCTCAATGCTTATGCAATTTGTGAACACTTATACGGCCCTTAAAATAATCCTTTTATATGTCTAGGGTTAGGAGAAAAGAAGGCCCAAAGACATATTCACGAATCCCAAGAAAACAGAACTAAAAAATTTGTTTTTCTTAAACCTCGACAGATAGAAGCTGTCGAGAAGCTATTGAGCAAGTGTCGAGCCACGGGGTTGGAACAGCTTCTTGATAGATGCTAGCTGTCGAGTTTTAATGAACTTGCACTTTTCAGCTTGTTTCTTGGACAGACTTGAATGACTTTAACACTTGATCTTGAAACCTTGTTTCTTGAAGTATTAAAAACACGTAGATCTACCCAATTACAAGTAAAGTACATTTTGTCAAAGGATTAGCCAATTATATAAAGTAGTGATATATGTTCCTAACAAGTGAATCACATATGTCCTAACAACCATTTCCATTATAGCCCGAGCTTTGTCAGGATTAGATTCTACTCCGCATTGCGATGCCATGAAGCCCAAGAATTTTCCAAACGCCACACCAAAGACACACTTACTAGGGTTGAGCTTCATGTCATAGAGGTGAAGGGTATCGAATGTCTCTCAGAGATCGTCCAAGTGGCTAAATTCCCGTGCGCTTTTCACAAGCATGTCATCTACGTATACTTCCACGTTTCACCTAATCTGTTGGCCAAACATCTTGTTTAGAAGCATTTGGTATGTTGCCCCTACGTTCATCAATCCAAACGGCATGACTTTGTAGCAGAAGAGTCCTTGGCTCGTGACAAATGAAGTCTTCTCCTAGTCTGCTTTGTCCAACCTGATCTAATTATACCCCGAGAAGGCGTCCATGAAACTTAACAGCTGATGACCAACCATAGAGTCCATGAGCATGTCGATGCACGGGGGAAGATAGCTGTCCTTTAGGCAAGCCTTATTTAGGTCGGTGAAGTCTACACACATCCTCCACTTGTCGTTCGCTTTTTTGACCATGACCATGTTGGCCGACCATTCGGGGTAGTAGACTTCTCTGATGAAATCTGCCTCTAGCAACTTGCGTACCTCTTCGACTATGGCTTTGTCCCTCTTCTTCTTCAGAATTAAGGGGGAGGATAGGCATACGTTGAGCTTGTGTACCATGGTACCGAGGCTAATCCCTAGCATATCTTCGTGGTTCCAGGCGAAGACATCTCAATTGTTCTTTAGAAAAAGGGCAAGCTCTTTGCAAACCGAAAGGTCGACTTGTGTGCCAATACGAGTAGTCTAACCAGGGGTATCATCATCCAAGGAGATCTCTTCCAGATCCTCCGTTGGTTCTACAGTGACCTTTCTTTCTTCGATGCTCAGGGCTTGTAAATGATCATCCACCTCAATCATGGCTATGTAGCATTCGCGGGCGGCCATTTGGTCCCCTTGCACTCTCTTATCCTGTACTCCGTTGGAAACTTTACCAGTATGTGGTATATTGACGTGGCCGCCCTTCATGCGTTAAGCATAGGACGACCAATGATGGCATTATATGTAGAGGAGCAATCAACAACAAAGAAATTGACCTCCTTAGTAAGCTGTTGAGGGTACGTCCCAATGGTTACTGGCAAAGTAATGGTTCTGACAAGAAAGACTTTGATGCCACCGAATACTACCAACGACACATCTGAGGGTTGGAGGCACTCTCGGTCTACCCTCATCTGCTGGAACGCAAGGTAGTAGAGTATCTCTGTTGAGCTCCGATTATCCACTAGTACCCGTCGAGTATTGAAGTCCACAATAAAAAAGCTAATGACGAGGCGTCGTCATGAGGATGGTGTAATCGCTTAGCATCTTCCTCTGTGAAGCTGATGGCAGGGTTGTCAACCCTTGTAGCTTTTGAAGGTCGTCTGAAAATTTGGATGTTCTGTACCATACGTAAATACGTCTTCCTAGCCTTCTTGGATGACCCTGCCATAGTGTTTCCTCCCATAATTACTCTAACCTCGCTGAGTAGGGCTCTAGGCCTTTCTTTGGCCCGTCGGTTAGGTTCGAGGTCCCTTGGCGGAAATTGCCCCTGACGAACCGTTATAACTTCCCTTGTTTGATGAGGGCCTTCATCTGCTGTTTGAGGTCGTAACACTCAGAGGTGTCAACACTCAGAGGTGTCATGCCCATGGTCCCAGTGAAAGCGATAGTACTTGTTTTGGGGCCTCTTGCTTAGATCGCCTTTCAGCTTGTCTGACCATGTCAGTGCCGCATCATCCCTTATTTGCATAAGGACTTGATCCAACGGGGTATTCAAGGGGGTGAAATTTATTGTCCTTCCTGACGGGGGTTTTGATCTCCTTTCGTCCTTTCGCTCACTCATTTGAGACAACTTCCTTCCTCTGTCTGGACAATGGTCATCTTGCCTTTGTCTCTTCTTCGGCTCGTCTCCTCGGGCTATCATCGCGTCTTCGGCGTTCATGTATTTTGTGGCTTTGTACAGCGTTTTGACCATCATCTTTGGGTCATTTTTGTAAAGGGAGAAGAGAAATTCCCCTGGTCGTAACCCACGGGTGAAGGTAGTTACAAGGACTTTGTTGTCAGCTTCGTCAATCAAGAAGGCCTCTTTGTTGAAACGAGTTATGTATGACCTTAGGCTTTCATCTTCCCACTGTGTAATGCTTAGTATGGTCACCGAGGATCTTCTGTGTCTTTGTCCCCCGATGAAGTGCGTGACAAAATGTCCACTCAACTCTTTGAAAGTGGAGACAGTGTTCGGGGTAAGTTTTCTAAACCATACCCTTATTGGCCCATTCAGTGTGGTAGGGAAGGCCCTGCACATGATTTCTTCTGGAATTCCCTACAAGTACATGAGGGTTTTGAATGACTCCAAATGGTGCAGTAGGTCTCGCTCACCTCGTCGGTCTCTTGTCCTTATCCAAGGGTCCTTTCGTCGGCTTACAATGGCACCCATCGGGTTGTCATAATGGGGTCTTCGTTTGTTCTATCGTCACCTTAAGTCTTTTGTTTTGCGTCTGTGCGACTGACGGGCCCATGGGCACCATCGGCTCCTTTGCTTGATGTGTATAGGAGTGTTGAAATTGTCTAAAAACACCCATATTTGCTAGAAATAAGCGTATTTTTAAAAAAACCAATCTAGCTCCCAGCATAGAATTGTCCACAAAACAATTCAAGCAGCAATCAAATTCTTTTACTTGGTCATCCCTGTTAAACCAGTTAGGAACAGTATTCCTTCAAATTATCAAGTGGATTGCCCCAATTGACCCATTCACTAAGCTAAATATTGATGGTTGTGCTTTAGCCAACCTAGGGAGGGCTGGGGCAAGGGGTCTGCTTCGAGATAGCTCAAGCTTATGGATATCAGGATTTTCTCTAAGTATGTGGATTACTACTAATAATATGGCCAAGTTGGGAGCTATGCGTCAGGGTCTCAAGATGGCGTGGGATCTAGGTTTCAAATTCATCCAACTAGAGCTTGATTCTATGATAGTATTATCCTAGTTAACTGCTACAACTGAAAATTTCCCTCCTAATGTATTTCCTTTAATACGTGATTGCTGGAGCCTTATAGAGTGGGCATGGGTGGTCCAGGCGTGCCACGTCTACCGTGAGGCCAATGAATGCGCAGATGCGTTAGCGAAACAGGGAAACTACTAGAAGCAACTTTTGACCATCTACGACACCTGTCCCAATTTTGTATACCACTATTTTGAAAGGGATATGGCAATTCTCGGGATTACTAGAATATGTCTCGTAAGGCCAGATATAGATGCGTTTGTATAACCTCTATTATAATTAAATAAGACTTTCCCGTTTCCACCAAAAATAAAAAATAAATAAACACCAAGAGCTCTTCAAAATGCACGGATGTGGGAAGATATTCTCCCTTTTTATTGCCATGAAGAAAAATGTTTTGAAGATCTTTCTTATTTATTTATTTTTTCAAGGACCCTTAATGAAACTATTAGTTTGTATTGCACTGTACGTTCATGAAAATTTTTGTTAATTTGTCTGTCCACTTTTTTTGCAATGTAAGTTTTTTTTTATTTTATTTTATTTTATTTTTTTATATGAATGAGTGTCTTAGAAGTAAAAATTAAGAAAATAATATTTATATATATTTCTCAAAAAAGTAAATGTATATGAATATCAATAAAAGCATATATATATATAATTGAATATTTATTAACAGTTCTTTTTTCTTTTCTTTTCTTTTTTTTTTTGATGGACTCAATTTTTTTTTTTTTTTAATGACAGTAAAAGTAGCACCAACCAACTAACTTCTTAGAATAATATTCATAGGGAAAACAGGAAATAACATTGAGATAGAAAGCATATATCGCATCATATATATATATATATATATATATATATATTAAGTGAAACAAGAAAATTGTTAAATATACATTATATAAACAATTTCTAAGCACAGTTGCTATATATATAATTTTTTAAGTACTCCCATAAAGAGCTTTATTTTTGTTTTACTATAATTATAGGAGTTGATGAAACTGCATGGCCAGTACGTGGATTCCTCCTTGAATGGAAACCTCAAAGTCCAATGAAAACATCAGCAACTTGGCTTCCACACCGACCAATATAACCAATCCAAAGAAGACGGATGTTTGTTAGAGGATTCTTTATTTTAACCTCATAACATTGGGGCACATTTAATGAGAAATACCATGTGAATGAGAATTTATAAGTTTTATTGGTCGGCATGTCCATAAAAAATTAAGTTTTTCACGTTAGATTCTGTGGTTCTATTTTTTTTTTTTTTTTTTTTTTGCAAATGCCATATTTTCACTGTTTTATAATATGATAGTGAAATTCTGATTTGTTGACCAGGAAACAGCTCAGTCAACCTGTTGGAGAATCCAAGGTGGTAAATTTTTAGTCATGCTCATGATTTGGAGGGCTGCAGAACGGTCCTATGGCTCACAAAGCACGGAGGGTTTATCTAGATCAACGTGAACATTACGTGGATTAACTCAGAATAAAATTGTTGGAACAGAGAACAATTTTGTTCTCTCTCAATAACAATCAGAGTTATTGTGTTTCTATTGTTGTTATATATGATAAGATATTACGATCTTGTCATAACAAATCAACAATTTATAATACATTAATTCATATGGGACAAAAGCTTCAACTTGTCAATTGTCATGAAGGAGGATAAAACAAATTAATAAGTGGTAAGCCTGTGGTCATAACATCTGCAATATGATCTTCTGTCAGAGATAAAATGCACATGTAGATCTTTCCTTACAACTAATTTGTCACGCATTAAAAAATAAAAATATCCATTTCAATATATTTAGCTCTGGCATGAAAAGTTGTATTTGCATTGAGACAGGAGGCCCCAACATAAAGCATTGGAGAAGTAGGAAGTGACAATCAAAGTTCACTAATAAGGATCGATCAATCCATGAGATTTCAGCATCAATGGCTGCAAAAGTTTTGTGCTCGAATTCAACTGAAGAAATGGGCAATCATTCACTGATTTCTAGTAGACCATGAGATATGATTGGTGCCAAGAAAGATGGAAAACTCACCTGTTAAAACGCAGTCATCAATACACCCTACCCAATTTGGATTTGAGAATGGCTTGTAGAGACATAGGAGAACAATTTGATTTTAAAAATATAATAATAATTACACTGTCTTTAGGCATTTTTTGAAGCCATAAAAAATTCGATTGAGTTATTTATTCCTTTATATATATATATATATATGATAGAAGAAGAAAATTAATTATAGAAAACAATCAATAAAAATTGACTTTTTCCAAGATTAGCTAAATTAACGAACAAATCCAGAAGAAATGATATTGAAATCTATTTGTATAGACCAATCAGAACCCCTTAGAATTTATAATTGCCTCAAAAGGTCTAATATACATAGCAGCCCCATTGGAGCTTTTAAATTTATTTGCATTCAAATGTTCAGTAGGAGAAGTGTCCATGAATTGACATACTTTGTTTATATCAAAGACCATATATCTGGCATATAGAGAGAGTAAGTCCCTACAATTTGGAGATAGAATGATAGGTCATCAAGACTCTTCCCACATATCTTGAAAAGCTTTGTGGAAGCTGAGAAATGAGTAAAAACAGTTTTATAGTCTGTTTGGATTGAGGGGAGGAAGGGGGAGTAGAGCATAATAGAGTAGAATTGATCCAAAATTATCCTATTTTCAGCTAACTCTACTCTATTTCCCTCCACTTCCCCTTCAATCCAAATAGACCCTCAAATTTTTTCATACCATATTTTTCGAGCAAGTAGGAGACATATTTATAGTTGCAACTTTCACCTTGGGCATATAAGTTCAACCTCTACTGTTAAGATGACCAATCGAAGAGGGCCTAGCCATCCTTGGATGAACCCATCCTTCGTATGAGATGCATAGGACAATTATCTAACAAAACTAAATCAAAACATACAAAAGGAAATTCGTTGAAAACAAATATTATTGACCTAGATCCATACTCAAAATAATTTTGAAATAATTGAGTTAACACTGCTTGAGTATGCCATCTTGTGAATTGTGTCATAATATATATCTCTTATGGGTTTTATTTGTAGCAAATGAACTACCATGTAAAACACTTACTTCTAGTTTGAGAATAGATGGGAAAACACACCCAAAAAAAAAAGAAGGGCTAACATATTGTGAAAATATTTGGCTTGATTGATGGGTTATTTTAGTGATTTTGAGGGAATATTAGATATTTTTGTGAGATTTGGGGTTAATCTAGTGATTGTAGGGGTCACAAGGTTAATTTGATGATTATGGTGATGACAAGAGATATTTTTATAAAATCTATGGAGCCAGGGGGCATTTTGGTGATTTCATTGTTGTTTTGGAATCTTTTGTGTCATTTTCATAAATTCAGGGATAATAGTAAGATTTTAGAAGTATATAGGGGCAAATGTCTAATTTTAGTGAGATTGAAGGGTCTTTGTGTGATTTTTGAAAGTATAGAGGTAGTTTGGGATTAATGGAAAATGAAGGGCAGCCTTGTAATTTCGATAAAATTAATGGCTGATGAGGTAGCTTTATTTATTATTTTTTTTCTCTAAAGTGGGCTTGGTTGGTTTATAATTAGGAAAGGGCTTTGGGCTTTGGGTTATTTTTTTATGATGAGTTGGATTCTTGGGCTTATGAGTGTGTGGGGGTTGATTTCAAAAAAAGGCATTCTGTTGAAACTAAGTGGGCTACATTTGTGAAGACACGACGGTCTGGGGGTCTTCAATGGGAGCTGGGTCAGGTGGGTTTGGATTGGGCTTGTCAAAATGGTGTGTTTAATTGGGTCTAGTCTAGGTACACGTAGAACTCTGATGGCTAATCTGATGGTAGTTATTGCACCATGCAATATCTCTCACATCATTTTCACTTTTTTAAAATTTTCAACTTTTTTACCTTTTTAACTTTTAATCTAAACCATTGAGAAGGTATTGTAAGGTGTAATAGCCCTAATTATTGCATTAGATCTCAATCCATGATGGATTTGTAGTGACTCAATTTGAAGGTGGGGTAGTATTGTCTAGACTCTACTAAATTGGATTGGGTTGGGTTTTTTTTCTTAAATACAATATTTAGTGATTATTTGTTGAATTCCAGGTCAAACATACGTTGTCTTGGCTTTTAGCTGCTTGTGTTTGTGTGTTAATGTGTTAATTTAACAACTTGCACTTCTAATCATCAGCTACTTTCCTTTACCCATTAACGTTTATGGCCTAATTGGATTGAGGGGGGAGGGAGGGGAAGTAGAGTAGAGTTGGCTAGAAATTAGGTTAATTTCCAGCCAGTTCTACTCCACTCTCCCTTAATCCAAAACGGACCATTAGAGTGAGCGTAATTTAATAAACTGCACATATATAGATTGAAAGATACTTCTAGTCCCCAATGGTATTGGTATTGTGTTGACAGTCTTCTTTTATATATAGTCTCAACTCTCAACCCAACATATGAGCCTTTACTTGTTTCTTGATATACTTTTGGCCCTTCTTAAGACCACAAACATTGGCCACATCCAAACCATCAACAATAGTTGCTAAATAAATCAAGTCAAGTGGAGTACTAAAATTTCAAACCTGTTCATTTAAATTTATTTCAAACACGAGCTGAGTTTTAGTTAATATAAATATATTTTTAGACAAATATACATATAAAAATATTATATTATATATAGTTAAATCAAACCTTTTTGTTCATGACTTGTTCACAAGCTTTTTTATCAAAACATTATTATGTTTGAAGTTAACTTATTTAATAGTCAAGCTTAAACTTAGGTATGCTAAACAAACATAAACAAACTTTCTTTTAATAGTTATTCCTAAAAAATTGGTTTATTAATTAATTTAGTTTTTATTTTGGGGTAGAATTGGTTTATTTATTTATTTATTTATTATTATTATTATTATATCCCTAATAGTCATAGCATGAGCTATTATTGGTCAAGCTATGGCGTGAGTACTCTCTTGCTTTAGTTCACCATAAATTGCATTTATGGAGTTGTCTACTACATTGTCTACACAAGATAGCAAAATGCACTGCAGGGACAACCCTGGCCTTTACCAAAACCACCAGGTTCACCACGTTTCCCCATTTCTCTCCTATAAATTAAAATCTATACAAATTTCTCCTTGAAGATTATATTCAACGTAATTCGCTCACTAAATGCTTCAACGAACTAGAAAAATTCTTCGAAAACTCTCAAGAAGTTTTGTATAATGTTATCGGGATAATTTCATGGATATGATTTATTATAATACCATTGTTTTTAATGAGCTATTTTTAAAAGATTTTTGACGCAATACTTTCTATGCATACAAATCTATAATCTCTTTCTCAAAAAAAAAAATATATATATATATATATATATAATCTATAATTTAATATCTATATCTTCTCCCAATATATATATATATATTATCTACATTATATTACATACAAAACAGGAGTTTAAATTTTTGTTGACCAAATAATATCATGCATCATCAACTTTTGAGATATCTCTCTTCTCAAAAAAAAAAAAAAACTTTTGAGATCTCTCAGTCTTACACAGCATTTTTCTAATAAATATTTTTCAATTTTTTTTTTAGAATCTTAAATTTTATATTAAAACACTCTATTAGAAAAACCAAAAAAAAAAAAAAACTCTATTAAAATCATATCACACCATATTTTATTTAAATGGTAAAACAAATATAGTTTCATATATAAATACAATTATACCCCCATAAAATATACAATCATAATAAATGCCCACTAATAACTACCATTATTATCAAATTTCCTAATTACACATAAAGAAAAAAAGAAAAAAAAATCATAGTTTGTTAAATTTACCCATACATATATAATATATAATATATAAAATTGAAGATTTTTAACTTTTGGTCAAGCTTATAATATTTTCTGCATATGTTTTAGAAGCCTTATAATTAGGGGTGTGCATCAGAGCCACTAACCCAATGTTTCAAGTTGATAGGTTAGAATTTTATTTTGAGCATCGGGACAAGTTGGGTTTAGGTTGATAGTTTTCTCAACCCACCTAACCCAACTGACCCACCATCTATATGAGCTTATTTTATTACCCTTATTTTAATTTGACTAATTTTGGTATTTTGAGAATTAGTTTTGATGAACTTAAGAATTTGGAAAATAATTTAAGTATATTATATGGATTGTAATAATTTTATTGAAATAGTATTTAAATAATTTATGAAATTCCATTTTTGTACAAGGCATAAAACATGTATCCACAACCCACCGACCTAACCCAATCCATGTGGGTTGGGTTGTATTGGTTTCTACGCATGTGATAAGTTGTGTTGGGTTGAGAATTTCTTAAGCCAAATCATACACACCCCTACTTACAATTATATATGTTATCATTTTAATGTACATTTTTAATTAACTTTTAATTCTACTCTATGCTTAAACTCTCCATTAAAATTTTACCATAATTAAAATAAGAGACTATTAATAACCACCATAATGACCTATTAATAACTAATATAATTACCTATGAATAACCCACCATAATGAATAGTTTTTCATATTTAGAAAATAAATATAAAAAACTATTAATAGCTACCATAATAATCAAATTTCACATTTAGGCCAAAGAATAAAATAAAGGAAAAAAAAAATCAAATTTTGTTAAACTTTCCATATTGTGCCACATAAGATTTTGAAGTGTCATAATTTTATTATTCTAATATATATATATATATATATATATATTACACTAGGTGTAACTTGAACCCAATAACTTGTTATTGAATTCATATTTTGAAAATTCAACCGTTGAATTACTTTTCTATATGTTTTTAACATGCATACCAATTTTCATGTCAACCGGATGTAATTTACCATTCGATCCATATATATTAAATTGAATTTAAAATTTATTCTATATTTAAGCTCTGTTAGAATCTTATCACAATAATAATAAATGTTTATTAATAAATTTCATAATTATCAAATTTATTATTTAGGAAAGAAAATAAATGAGTGAAAAAAAAAAATTCAAATTTGACAAAACTTTCCTTACATTGAAGGGGCTACTAAATATTTTTACAAATTTTTATTTCTAAACTACAGGATTTATAATATCCATCATTTTATTAGTTTTATGTCCACTACATTTTATTTTATTTTTTTAAAGAAAGAAATTTATTTGTTATAAGAATTTTTATAATTAATCTTTCTATAATTAATATTTTACTTTTCTTTGTAAATTTGTGTTAACATTTAGATGGTTATGTGGCATGGGTTTGGTTGGTATTGTATTTTTGTCATATTGCAGGCCCCGTCGTCTTTATGTGACCGGTGGAGAATTTGGAAGGTGTGTCAAAAAAGTGTTGTGAAATGCCAAATCGCAATTTGGCTCTTAACATTGTTGAACCGACGCAATAGAAAAGGGAATAGTTTGATCTTTTCGTCAAATAATAATTTAATTCCATTGTGGTCCTACTTTTAAAAAGGAATTGACATAACCAATATTCTATAAATTTAATTTTATGTTGATTGATGATTGGCAATTAAACAATAATGAAAAACTGCATTTTTTTTTTTTTTAATTGAAAGGGAAAAAACTGTTAATTGTCACGTTTTATATTTATAGAAGTATACAATAAAAGTCTCATGCACGCAGATCCTTTAAGACCCCACTATTAGCTACTATTACTACCAACACAAACCTCTAATTCCTACATCACCTGGAATCTGTATTGGCATAAATATGAAGCTTAATTATATGATTTATATTAATTGGTGAACAAATTTGTTTCTTTTCTTTTTCAAGGATCGAGGTGAAAATTAAGTTTTTACACAGCTAAATAACCGTATTTTGAATTTACATGTCTCAAACCAACCCAAGACCACAATTTCAACTTCCTTTGTTTTAATAAAACATTTTATAAGCTATATTTACTGACTCTCTCTTTAATTTACTTTTGTAACTGTATTGGATATGTGTTGTATATTTTGTATTTGCTGTGTTAGATACACTTGGCAACATAAGCAAGGTGTACGTTAGCTTAAGGCATGTTTGACAATTGTATACTTACCTTTACATTAATAAAGTTTCTATTATTCAATTTTCAAATATATATATATATATATATATATATATATATATATTGGTCTCTAAACTTTACTAAAAAATTATTTTTCATTCCTAAATTTTGTAAATTTTATTTTTCATCCCTATATTATTGAAAAAAGTTACTTTTTTTTTCCTCCTATTTTTACCTCTAAACTATTATTAAAAAAAAAAAAATTAGAGACAAAAAACAAACATTTAGTAAAGTTTAAAGTCCAAAATAATATTTTAACATAAATTTAATTAACAAAACCTACCATATATTCCTCTTACTTTTTTTTTTTTTTGGGGAATCAACACCCCTCTTACTTAAATGGTAAAATTTACAATAAATTTAATTAATTTTTTTAGAAGAATAAATTTAATTAATTGGACCTACCATTCATGTGAAAGAAAGTACCACTTCTAGACTGGTAAAGTCTCTTATTGTCGAATAAGAGATCTAGAAACTAATTGGTATATTGATTTGATGATAAAGATAAATCATTAAGATTTCGTTTGAGAGTTTATAAGGGAATAAAATAGAATGAAATGATCATAAGAGAAAGGAAATGAATGCAATGGAATGGAATATATTTAAGTAAAGGAAATGAATAGAAAAAATGGAATGGAATGGAATTAAGTAACCTTTGAATGGATGTTTTAAAATAAAGGAATGTAAATGAATGAAAATGAATGGAATGTAAGTATTCTTGTTTGGAAGTAACATGAGTTTTAGTAAAAAAAACTCATTAAATCTAATTTCATTCCCCTCTATTTCTCTCAATTTTAGGAGAAAAGAAAATTTAAGATTTTAAGGGAATAGAAAGGAATAAGTGTTCGCTTCTACCAATTTCATTTCCTCTCACTTAAACTCTCAAACAAGGTCAAGGGAAGGGAAAAATATTTTAAAATTATTTTTTCCATTCATTTCCATTTCATTCCATTCCCTCCTCCTAAGCGAGGGCTAAGAGTGGATGTCGTAGATTTGAAACTTTCTATTAAAAAAAAAAAGTGTATGAATAATTACTCTTGAGAAATTTTTTTTTTTTTTTTTTTTTTTTTGGGAAGAAAATAATTTTAAAGGTTGTTTAGCGTTTGATATTAACTTATTTAACTTTTAGCAAAACGTTTTTTTGGCAAAAATGTTATAGTATACCTTTACTTTGAAAATATAAGATTTTAAAATGTCGTACATAAAAACTTTTTTTTTATACTAAATTTCATTTTAAATGTATTTATAAACTAACTTATTACTTATTTTTCTTACTATTTATAAGTTTCATATTAGTCACCTAATTATTTTATTTTAAATTTTCTTATTTCTTTTCTTATTTTTTTCCTATTCGACGTGAGTCAACTATATATTTTATATAACATTCACATTTTATCTAAACTATTTGTTTTATATAACATTTATATTTATCCACGGTACATCAACAAAAATGTATAAAAGTTATTTGCTGACGCTTAAAAGTTGAAAGCTGAAAAAAAAAAAGAAAAAAAAAAGGCTAACGCCACACGTACAAGGCACAAATTCTTGTGTAAGGTTATGAATGTTACAAATAAAATTACTCAAATTTTCCATGGGTGTTTTTATTTAATAATATTTTTAGCCGAAACTGAAAGGGGAGTCTGTTGCATAGGCAAAAGATGTGGTATTAAAAGCGAGGGCGTGTAAAACATGGTCAAAGAAAGTATACCAAACACCAATATGGAGATGCAGAGAGCATTGAAAAGTCATGAAAGTTGGGCAGGTTCATTCATTGAGTCAGTAATCCAAGAGAAGCAACCAACTTTGGTTTTGCCTCACAAATACAATGCTACAGCGTCACAGAGAGAATATAACAAAGCCTGCTGTTGCTGGATAAGTACAAAATCAAAACCACAGTTTAATAATTATTTTGAAACTCATAACGCTCTCTCTCTGTCTCTCTCTCTCCCCCCTATTCTTTTTACCCCTCTTTTTTTTTTTTTTTTTTACTGTAATGCTATCTTTTTCCATATCGGGAAATTAAAACTGTACATATACACTGTAAAAATAACCTGCCTCAGGCCCACATTTTCACAGACCTACTAAAATGCTTCTTCAAACAAACTCTTTTGCCCTTTTCCTCCATTCTCAGCTTCTCTCTCTCTCTCTCTCTTAAATGGGCTTAAACCAAAACCCATGTCTTTAACTTTAAGTAGCTCCAACTCCAAGGAAATCAATAAAGGGCATTTTGATTTTTTCATTCAAATTTTCATTTTCCCCAGACACTGAGATATTGGTCTTATTGGTGGCAACTGACTCAGCTGCAGAGATATCTGAGTTTGAATCTGAATGACCAGATGGGTCCACAACCATAACTGTTCCCATAAGCCCAGGTTGATAGAACCCATTCCCAGTACAATAGAACTTGTCAAACCCCCCGTCTCCCAAAGAACCTGAAACCCAAATATATAATATGAATAAACTTGTTAATAAAAGTTAAATAATAACTAAAACCAACACAACGAGCAGGTGATTGGAAGTTGTGAATAAATAACATACCCATCTTTGATCCATAAGATTGTTGGTATTGATGAACTGGACTAAACTTGGTGATAAGACTTTGGGGCACTTTGTTTGAAGAGGGAGTGAGAGAGAGATCAGTGCAGGTTGAACCAGATTCATCCATGGTGCTTGAGTGAGTTGATTCACTGCAAGCATTGTTTTGTAAAGTCATATCAGTAAGGACTTGAGAAGAGGGCTTTCTCCTCCTGTAAACACTGGACTGTTCCCTGTGTTTCCTAGCCATGATCACATGCCAATGATTCTTGACTGCATTATCAGTTCTGCCAGGGAAGAGCCTAGCAATCATGGCCCATTTGTTACCATACAGCTTATGTGCACCTAAGAGTCTTTCTTCCTCTTCCTCTGTGAAAGCCCTCCTATTAATTCTTGGGTCTAGCTGATTAAACCACCTTAATCTGCAACTTTTCCCTAAACATCAAAGGGAAAAAAAAAAAAAAAAAGTAGAAACTTTTCAAGATCGTAGAAAAGAAAAATAAAATCTTTAATGGGTATTATCATTTTACCATGAAAGAATATAAATTAAAAATCAAATGTATCTTCAAAGTCATTTTATTATGGTTCATTTAGAATCTGATCGGCTTTCAGAATACCAATCTAGGACAGGAAAAAAAAGTCACTTTTTTTTCTCTCTTAGTTATGATCAAATCTACATAGATATGACTTTGTGGACATTTTTCAACCAAATTAGTCATTGTCAACTTTTACTAGTAGGAGTGATAGAATTACCTGATCTTCCTTCAAGATTCTCGGCAATCAAATTCCAGTTTTGAGGACCATATTGGGCGACAAGCTCTTTGAGCTTGGCATCTTCAGCTGGCCTCCAATGGCCTCTGGCACAAAGCTTAGTGTGCCCACTTTTCCCAGCACCAGAACTTTTGCCTTCCTCTTCCTCGCCAAATTTTACAGACAGTCCTTTTCTCTCATCCCCCAAATACCCATCACCAACCCTTTTCTCTATAGAGGGGTTCAAAATCTGAAACCCCATTTCAGAAGTCTTTGAATCTTTCTCTAAAGGATGACCCACTATGACCCCAAGAGGAGGAGGAGGAGGAGGAAGCATAAAGTTCATATTTTTATACCCACTGAAACCATTGCCATCACTCTTTAGGTGTTGTGGACTCATTGTTACTGAAATCCCAGATAAACCCAGGAAAGAAAATGAGAGAAAAACTTGGGAAAAGAAAGCAGAACTTCAAAAAACTCAAATGGGTCTTTCTCTAAGTACAATGCCACCAAAAAGAAGGAGAGGAAAAAAGAGAGCTTGAAATGCTGATAAGAAAAAAATTAAAAAAAGCTGGGACTTTGATTTCGATTCTTGTTAGAGAGTAGTAACTAATCAGAAAGCTAAGATTGTTACCTTCTCAGATTAGTTTGGCTTTCTAGACGGGGCTGCGAAAAACATTTTTAAATAAAAAAAAATATGAACAGAAAATAGACTGTGTTGCTATGTTGAAAGAGAAAGCAATAACAAGAAAGAAAAGAAGAACCCACACGATTCTCTCTCTCTCTTTCTTACAGTCCCCACTCTCACTCTCTTCCTTGTTTACTCTCTCTTTTGTGAAGAAAGGAAATGAGGTCAGGCTCCTTATTTTGAGACTGATCTCTCTCTCTCTCTCTCTCTCTCTTGGTAAAAATATGATTTTATCTCTCTCACTAGGAAGTAGGAAAGTCTGTGCAGTACATGCAATTCGAGAACCGCTCGTGTGGGTGGTGGGACTTGGGACTCCATCTTAACATTTAAATAACTACATGTTTTGGTCTTTGGTTCTGCTGTTGCTGTTGCTGTAGCTGTTGCTGTTACTTTCTCACTTTCTCTTTCTCTCGGGCTTTGTGACAAAACCAGTCTTGTTTGTCTGTTTGTGAAGATGTTTTATTGTTTCTTTTTTTTCGCTTTTCAGTTTCTTTTTTTGAACCGACTTAACACTCACAATATTCTCACAATGATCTTATAAGAATTTAAATAGTAAACTTTTAATAATAGAATAATAGGTAAAAAAATGATCCAAGTGATGAATAAGAACCAATAATAATTTTTTATCTAAGTTTTATTGTAAAATTATAATAAAAATGTTATCAGAAAAATATAATACTACACTTTTTTGTATTTCAATTTTGCTATAATTCTGTTGCAACATACCGTAAATGGAGGAAAAAAAAAAGTACATGATCAAAATGACAAACAAAAAATCACATTTACCACATAAAATAATAATAAAAAGTAGCACGGTAAAGAGTGTAATTTTTGCTAAAATATTATATTTTCTTTTTCGATTTCTTTCTCTTTTGGTACAAATACAATGGCTCTGTTTCAAATCAACGGAAAATTGTAGTAGTAGTGGTAAAAGCGACCAGAAGTACCACCACACCTCCTGTCCTCTATCCTCCGTGTCTAAAATATTATTAAACTAGAGTGTAATCAAAACTAAATCGATACGATGATTTGTTGATGAATGAGAATTTTAGGTCACCATTTCTGAAGAATCTACTAATTAAGAACAAGCGGTTACAAAAATAAGAAATCTTACTTCCACTTGGCCTATCCCAAAATATTAACTTATATTTGAACCCTTACACTAATCTCTATTTCAACTTGATCTTGTAAAGACTTTTTATCTACATGAATCCCAATTTGTGACTAACTGTACAACAACTTGATTGTTGTTGTTCATGCAAAGTGTTAGGGTCATATTTTATATAGTTGGCATCTCCTATGAAGAAACACACTTTACTTGTATATGGGTGAATCTAAGTAGATTCAAGAATATCATGACATATTTTGAAAAAGGTTTTTAAGTGGTAGTATTGAAGAGATGAAGAATGCACAAAGAAACAAGTGTGAAAAGCTGAAGTTTGGTGGCTTGACACCAAGCTTGATACATACATCTATCGAGAATTAATGGACCTCGATACATCTTGATACCTCTTGATCTATCGAGTTTCGTAGATCCATAATGCTCAGATAATTTTTTCGGCCCATTATGACTTGGCTTATCTAGGGTTTCGTTCTCAAACCTACTAGATGATATAAAAACCTTATTTATTGTCATCATCATACACAGAGACTCACATAGAGAATCTGCATACTTCTTTTGAAGCTATTGCGTTCTTATGCCGCTTAGGGTTTTGTAACCAAGTTGCCTTCTATTCTACAAGTGTGTAGTGAAGAACTTTACATTCGTCAATAAACTTCAAGTTGCTCGAAGTTAGTCATAGATTGGAGATTTGTGCAATTGAAGAATTCTCTATAAGATTAAGTCTAATTGGAAATTAGCGTAAAAGTTCTATTGTAATTAGGTACTTTGGGATAGACAAGGAGAGTAAGATTCTTTGTATTTGTAATTGCTTGTTCTTGATTGGTGAATTCTTGAGAGTGGTGACCTGAAATTCACTAACTGGCAGGGTTTTTTCCTTGTGATGGTTTTCCCCCTTAGTCAACAAATCATCGTGTCAAATTTAATTTCTGTTGCACTCTAGTTTAGATTAGTGATTTGTTTGTGCCTTCACGATATTTGCATAAAATATGAATAATTAATCAACTTAGATAATTGAATTAATTGACTAGGGTTAATCTATAACCCAACAAGTGGTATCAAAGCAGACACACTTTAATTAGGTTAATTAATCTTTGTCGTGTGATCCATTGACCCCTATTGTCATGGCTCGTGGTCAATCACTAATTATTCCTCCTTTATTTGATGGGACTAACTATGCATATTGGAAAGTACATATGCAAGTTTTTTTGCAATCTCTTGATGAGAGAGTGTGGTTAGCTATTGATGTTGGGTGGACCAAACCCACTGAATCCACTGCACACTGGGATGATAAAAAGATCAAGGCTACAAACTTAAACAGCAAAGCACTAAGCAAACTTCAGTAGAGCACTAAATGACTTATTTAGTGTAGTAACAAATGAAGAATATAAGAAGATATCATCTATTGATATTGCCAAGGAAGCCTAGACAATCCTACAGACTACTTATGACGGAACCAAAGCTCTCAAAGATTGAAAGTTTCAAAGGTTGACAAGTAGCTTTGAAGAAATCAGAATAGAAGAGGATGACACCTTTGATAAGTTTTATATTCAGAACTCAAGAATATTTTGATTTTTTCCTTTAACCTAGTGGAGAAGATGCTTGATCATAAGGGAAAAGATTCAATCCTTCAGTCATGAAGGAAGAATCAGTTCTTTTAATCATTTTATCGAGATCACTGGTGGTTTTTCCTTTCACTGTATTTCTTAGTTCATCCATTTCCTTCCTCATATAATGAAGTTCAACTCCAACTTTTGATGTATTCTCTCCTTCTGGTGTCGCTCGCCATCAATTGTTTATTGGACTTGCTATCTCTTCGTCATTCTAATTTTGGTTGAGTCTTCCTTCTCCTTGGAGTGTTTCAACTTCATTCCAAGCTTGGGCAATTTGTCGTAGTTCTTCATTTTGCCGTGTTAGTTCTTCTATGCTCACGGTGAGAGCTAGGATTTGTTGTTCTGCCTATGTGGGATCCATCTCGCAATGTAAGGGGCTTTTGCAATTGAGAAAATATATGGCTTAGATAAGTCTCTCTCCACAGAAGTAGCCAAACTAATGATGCAAAAAATCATCAGTTGTGCTTTTCGTCTATGCTGATGGACGATGGCAAGTTGTTCCAATGATCAATTTGCAAAGAGAGACCACAAAGTGACAGAACACTGGTGTGGTGTTGGCCAAGGGCATTCCGATGACAAAGTCAGTTCAAGTTGAAATGATTTACTTGCTTAAATCAGAGTGCTAAAATGGCTAAGAGTTGTGAGTATGAAATTGTGTACCTTTCTCTCCTCTAGTTATGTGGGTTTTATAGCCTTTGTATTCATTGGCTGAATGAATATATGAATTTATGGGATTTGGAGTTGTTGGTAATAAATGTTTGCTTTTATTACCTATCAATGGCTATTTGTCCGTTGGTGTCCAAACATTACTCCTTAGCTATCTTCTACATTTAATGTCTTTTATGGCTTTGTCCGTCCTTAATGACCGGTCGTTATGCCTTGCATTAAACAGTATTTACTTTGTTCGTCCTGTAGATGGACGGTTTTGATAAATTTAAACTCATCAGGTGTTATCATGATTTCATACTCTTCACGATTTTTCTTCCTTGAAAAATGACTTTTTCTAGGTTTTTCTTGACACTACCTCAATATCTCTTCAATGCATCAAGAAAATTTCCTCAATTCTTCAATTGCCTGATACCTCCTCAACACCTTCTCAATACATAGAAGAATTTTGCTGTTGACACCTCCTTGATATCTGATGATACATCAAGAATTAAATCCCAATACCTCTCGACACCTTCTCTATCTATCAAGAACATGGGTTATATATAAGGATGAGGGTTAATCCGATTCATTTCAAACTCAAATATCTCGATCTCTCTCGACCCCTTTTACCAAATTTCTTCAAATCTCACCTTCCAATCCCATTTTCAGCCTCATTTGATCATTAAACGCTAGGTATGTGTTCTAAATCTTCTCTTTTTCATCATTTTTCATGCATTCATGCATTTTAGACCTTTTTTTTTTTTTTTTTTTTGAGAATGAAAAATGGGGGCCTTTATGGCTATATTACACCATCGAGCAGGGAGCCAGCTGACAGACCTCCCAGCTGAAGGTACGTGCCTGCCAAACTGTGCAGGAGTCACCTCACATTTGTGAGTACAGCTCACCACTAAGTTTACTCACCAACGGAAACCTGTGGGCAGCGGGACTCAAACCTAGGTGTGTTGCACGAAGCGTCCGAGCCTTACCCACTCAACCAAGCCCCCCATTGGCATGCATTTTAGACCTAGGTTTTCATTTTTTTGGGGATTTTTTTAGAAGGGGGGAGGGGTTGGATATTTTTTGAAATTATGGTTATGGGTGTTCAATTCTCTTGATATTATTGCCATGCATTGCATTCTAAATACATTTAGACTACTTCTCATGCATTTTTTTTTTCTAGGATTTTAGGCTTGATTATGTTTGAGAGTTGTAGGTTTGGGTTGGGATTTTACCCATGATGCTATTTTGGTTAATCACGTCACATGCTCATGCATTATTCTTCTTACTCTTCACTCTTTTAACTGAGTGTGTGTGTGTGTGTGTCTTTTTCTTCCCATTTCAGTTTTCTTCCCTGTGGCACCTAAAAAGACTATCCCATCTCATAATCCTATTTCTAGTTTTACTTCTTCTTCTTTTTCTTCTTCTATTCCTCCTAACATCTGGTTCCATGATTTGGATTGTTGAAAGGAATTTGAGAAATTTTCTTCTTCTTCTTCTTCTTCTTCTTCTTCTTCTTCTTCTTCTGTTCCTCCTATATGAACAACTAGTTACTTGTCCTAACGTGTTTATACATGAGTTCTACTCCAACATACAAGCTATTGATACCTTTGTACCCTGTTTTACTACACTAGTACGTGGTACACGTATTCTTACTCCAGAGCTTATCTCCGAGGTACTCCATGTACCTAGGTTAGCTATCCTTGACTACCTTAGATCTCTTTCCTGAGATGCACTAGTCTCTCGCTTTTGTGAACGTCCATCTTCATGGGGAAGCATACTTAGTATGGTGAACCGTGATTTTGCTAGAGATCCTAGAGTCTTTAACATGATGATGAAGTTCATCCGCACTCCTCGCTCCCATTATAATACCATCACCGAGGTTCATGCTTGGTTTCTTTATTCCTTGCTGGAAGGTTTATCCATAGACTTTCTTTCCCACGTGATTCTATCCATTCTGGATACATTTCGTGACACTGCGAGTTGTGATAAACTCATTTTTCCTTCTTCTATCACTCGCTTTCTTATTCATGGTCATGTCTCCATTCCTTCTACCTCTCACTTCTATGTTATGATTGTCATTGGAAAGGAATATATTATGCAAAGTCCCTGACAAGTGGTTGCTAAAACCAAGAGACCCCGAGCAAATCCGAAACCTGCTCAAAGGGAAAAGGCAGAGTTCAGAGCTGCAAAGGATGTTGCATACACCTGCTGGCCCTCATTTTCATCTACTCTGCCTTTTTCTTCTTCTGGAGTAGAGGCTACACTAGCTGCTATTCTTGACTAGCTTTAGCTTGTATATGGTGACATTGGAGACACTTGAGAGACGTAAGCCTCTCATGGTGATCGTCTAGACTATCTTACTAATGAGATGTATTTGATGAACACTAGGATAGGATGCATTGCACGCTGGGGGGAGATTGTTTGGGTCATATTTTTATGTAGTTGGTATCTCTTATGGCAAAACACACTTGACTTGTTTTTGGGTAGATCTAAGTGGATTCAAGAATTTCATGAAGTACTTTGAAAAATGTTTTCAAGTGGTAGTATTGAATACATGAAGAATGCACAAACAAGTGTTAAAAGATGAAAATTGGTGGCTTGATACATGCATCTATCGAGAATTAATGAATCTCAATACCTCTCGATCTACTGAGTTTCACAGATCTAGAATTTTCAGATCTGTTCTTCGGCCCGTGAGGACTTAGCTTTTCTAGGGTTTTGTTCTCTAACCTACCAGATGATATAAAAGCCTTATTTTACTGTTGTCATCATACAAAAAGATTTAAATAGAGAATCTACATACTTCTTGTGAAGCTACTATGTTCTTATGTGCCTTAGGATTTTGTATCCAAGTTTCCTTCTATTCTACAAGTGTGTAGTGAAGAACTTTGCATCCGTCAACAAACTTTCAGTTGCTAGGAGTTAGTCACTATAGATACCGCATTTTGTACCCTTTACGACTTGGGCCCCCGTTCTCCAATGATGGTAAAATTCTAAGCCCAAGGTTGGTTTAGCGCCCAATTAGATTATGAATTGACTTGAGCGAGGTTTTTATGGGAAATATAACTCTTTTATAAATAAAATAAAGCTATTTTTGGAAAATAAAGGCCACAGAAACCCTAGGGCTACGTACGCAACTAGGGTTCTAGAAGCTATGAAAGACAAGTTTTTTTGTGTTAAAGCTGAGGTTTGGAATGAATTCCACATCGTTTGGGAGTTGTTTCAAACCCCTATTTTTCAACTATATAAAGCCTTACATGGTATATTTCAAAAACACACAAAAAATCCTAAGGGAAAGCACAATATTCATTAGAAATAGTGAATCAAAGAGGGAGTTTTTCACTAAACATTCTCAAGTCAATATTTTCTGATTGGAGCCTTTTTTTGGCCTTGATCTTTGAGTTTTAAGATTACTAATCACTTTTGTATTTGATTGTGAATAGATTGATCGAGGGGAACGGTCAAAATCAAGCTTGAAAAACTTCTTTTTTAAGGTATTGAGTTCTAACAATTTTTTTTTTCATTTCCTTGTTTTAATTTTGTTTTCTATTGGTTTTCTTGCCTTTTAAATTTTTATTTTTATGTTGTAATATGTTTAGGTAGCTTAGGGTTTAGTAGCTTTCTGTTTTAAAGCATGTTAGGTTGTTAGTTTATTTAGTTTTTGTTTTTGCTCTATTTTTCTATGTTTTTGTTTTTAGGTTAGGGTTCTAAGCCGTGTCTGCGTGCGCATGCTTTTTGCATGCATACGCAGGCTTGAAGTATGCATATGCATACAATTGACCTGCATACGTAGACGTATGTATGCGCATGCATACTTGTGTCCAAAAACCCTAATCTGAGTTTTTCTGCTTTTGTTTCTTTGTTTCTTTTACATAATATGCCTCTATTTTGACGCTCTTTTATGTTTTTAAGTCTCCGTTTCTCTGTTTGATTGTATTTAACATGCTAGATTAGGGTTTCTCTTCAATGATTTCTTTGTTTTGCCATGAACACGTATTCAAATGTCCATGCATTGATGGATAGGTGCTAAGATGTAGTAAGGTAAGTGAGGTAAAGCATGCATTCATATGAGCATGCAGTTATCTTGTGCTTTGGTGATGGATATGACCATGCTTGGTTGAATGATACGTAGGGATATCTGTCACATGTTTATTTTGATCTTGCCATGCCTATGTTTCTACCTTTGTGATATCTTGTTTGCTTGTTGCCTTGGATGAGATGATATGATAGATGTATGCTATGTTTGATATTAGTTGCCATGATAGGTGTTTGTTAGGGTTTTGGGATGATTGATGCCGTGTTGACTGCTAAATGTATGTTAACGTGTGTGTGAGTTTAGAATAACGATGTTAAATATGCATTTAATATGATGAAGACGTAAGACACAATGAGTGAAAACCGACCAATGATTAGGCAGTTTTGGGTGTCTAATACCTTCCCAAAACCGTACCTAAACTTCGAACCCATACTCTCGTAGTAAGATCAGTCATTCCATGTAAGGGCGCTATGTAAATGGTTCCTAGACCTAATCTAGGTGGCAACTCCATCTTTTCTTTGCCCCAGTCCACTCAGTTGAGGTGTACTCCCCTTTTCTAGGAGGAAACTACTGCGCCCACAATCAAAGATTGGAGATTTGTGCAATTGAAGAAGTATCTACAAGATCAAGTCTGATTGGAGATTAGCGTAAGGTTTCTACTGTAGGTTGGTACTTTGGGATAGACCAGGAGGGTAAGATTCCTTGTACTTGTAACCGCTTGTTCTTGATTAGTATATTCTTAAGAGTGGTGACCTGAAATTCACCCAGTGGTGTTTTTGACCTATAAAGATTTTCTCCATTTGTCAACAAATTACCATATCAAATTTAATTTCTATTGCACTGTAGCTTAGATTAGTGATTTATTTGTGCCTTTATGATATTTGTGTAAAATCTGAATAATTAATCAATTTAGGTAATTGAATTAATTAACTGGGGTTAATCTATAACCCAACAAGTGGTGTCAGAGCAAGCACGCTCTAATTAGGTTAATTAATTTTTGCTGTGTGATCTATTGACTCCTGTTGTCATGGATTGTGGTCAATAACTGATTATTCGTCCTTTATTTGATGGGACAAACTATGCATATTGAAAAGTACGTATGCAAGCTTTGTTGCAGTCTCTTGATGAGAGAGTGTGGTTAGTTGTTGATGTTGGGTGGACCAAACCCAATTGTTAGGACATATGTAGTTTACTCATTAAGAACATATGTCATTCTTTTATGTAATTGGCTAATCCTTTTGACAAAACGCACTCTACTTGTAATTGGGTAGCTCTAGGTGTTTTTAATACTTCAAGAAACAAGGTTTCAAGATCAAGTGTTGAAATCATCAAGTCTGTCCAAGAAAAACAAGCTGTTAGTGCAATTTCATTAAAGCTCAATAGCTGCATCTATCGAGCTTAAGAAAGCTGTTCAAGCCCGTAAGCTCGACACCTGCTCGACAGCTTCTCGACACCTCCTATCTGTCGAGATTTAAGAAAATCAGAATTCTGATCTGATTTCTTGGGATCCGTGAATGTGTCTTTGGGTCTTCTTTTCTCCTAACCCTAGACATATAAAAAGATTGTTTTTAGGGCTGTCAAACAGTTCACAAGTTGCACAAGTATTAAGAAAACTCTGTTGAAGCAAAATGTGACTGGAGACGAAGTTCTTACCTTAGTTCATCTTTTCTGAAGAAGTTGCTGTGTATTTGCACCTTTGGGTTTTGTGACCAAGCATCTTCTTGATCTTCATCGTGTAGGATGAACTGAAGAACTTTGCAGCCAACCTCTCTTTCAGTTGGTGTTTGAAGTCGCGTACTGGGATCCGTGCATTGGTTAGTCACGTACTTGGGAGCCGTGCATCAAAAGGGGGAACTATCACTACAGAACAAGTCCAATTGAGTATTAGGGTAAGGGTTCAACTGTAGGTTGGTAAGGTACTTGGGATTCCTTTACTTGTAACTGCTTGTTGTGATAATAGTGGAGTTTCGAGAGTGGTGACCTGAAAATCACCCGATGGGGCTTTTGCTGTAAGGGTTTTCCCCATTCGTAAACAAATCACCGTGTCATTTAATTTCCGCTGCATATTTAGTATATTGGTAATTTGTTTATGCTTCCACGCGTTTGCATGATTAATTGATTAATTAATAACTTGGCTAATTAATTAATTGGTTTAATCACAAGGGGTCATTCAGTTTGTGGCCTATCACCAATGAATCCCCAATTGTTGCTTATACAAGAAAATTGAGGAAAACCCTTATTTCAACACAGACATGAACTAGAAAAAAACTAGCTGTTCAATCAAAATGATTCTCATGCCAATTCATGAAGATAATTCAATCCACTTTAAACGATGGGTGGATCACCAAAAATGGATTTAAAACGAAAAGATTTCACAAAAATAATAAAACCATCCAAAATTGAACCCTAGCCAAAACTAGAGTTTGATTGACAAACAATCTCAAATCACGTTAGACAAATATCATTGAAAGCCCGTGCGATAAGCATTGGTCTCAATGATTCCAAGTAGCCAAATTTCAAAAGAAAATTCACATAAAATACCAGATGCAATGAAACACTGAAAAACACTTTGGAGGCTTGTACGCATTGGTGGTGTTGGAGAGTTAAAAGGCGGAATAGCGACCTAGCCCAACAAAAATAAATAAAATAAAAAAGCTAATAAAGACTATAGTCATCTTAAAACTTTGTTCCCCCCTCCCAATTATACTTTTCTTTTTTTATCATACTTATAATCAATACACGATAGCGAAGCTAAACAATGTCCTTCTAAAAGTTAATCTAACTTGATCCGGTAAAGATACAAGTTTAATAAGTATAGACACGAAAAAGAGATCACCTCATTGCCACAGTAAGCTAGCTTCCAGTCCCTTGGCACGAGTAGATCGATGACTGAAAGGGCCTCAGGTAATCATAGGCCTCAAAACCATTATATTTCCAAAAGTTGTGTAAATTGCTAAAGCTTTGTGTTGCAAATTGACTTTAGCCCATTTTGGTAAAGGCACGAAGGTGATTGCCCCACAATTGTACTCCCAAATCTAATCTACACTACATGCATGCATACTTTATTACCCATATCCATGGACAAAATGGGCTTTTGCCCTTTTCGGGCAAATTATATAACATTATGCTCCCTTTTTCAAACTAATTAGGGAAATGCTTCTCTTTTAAAACTCGATTTTTGATAAATCGAGTTAAATTTTTTTTTTCTTAGGCCCTATAGTGACGTTTTAAGGAGCCTATAGTGACGTTTTTTAACTCGACTTTAATGAAATCGAGTTATAGGTAAAAAAAATGCCACTATAGGTCGATTTCATTGCCTATAACTCGATTTCATTGAAGTCAAGTTAAAAACGTCACTATAGGATCCTTAAAAATGCCACTATAGGGCCTAACTCGATTTATCAAAAATCGAGTTTTAAAAGAGAGGCATTTCCCTAATTAGTTTGAGAAGGGGGGAATAATGCTATATAATTTGCCCGAAAATGGCAAAAGCCCATTTTGTCCCCATATCCATATTAAGTTCTCCAACGACTAGCCATAGTCTCCCAACATCTTGTTAAGATCTGTGATCATAAGCAAAATTAATCATCCTACTCCTACATCTAAAATTTTAGCCATTACTCCCCCCACAGGCAACTTAATTGTGCTTCCAATCTAATCGGATTTACCCTAATTCCATTCCCAACCAAATTTTTAGAATCTAATGAGTTTCCAAAATACCAATCCAAAATAGAAAGGGAAAAGAATGATTTGGTTTTTAATCTTGTTGGAGCATTTTAATATTATATAATTAAAATTGATTTATATTACAACATAAATGTAAAAATGTGGGAGTTATTATGAAAAATGAGGAGTTAGTGAAAATGTTTAATTTCACATTGAAAAAGAGATAGATTATTTTATTTCTTTTAATTGTGGTGATTAATGGGTTAACATGTGTTGATTCAGATATTAGGCTAGATAAGTGCACAATGGAGAGGTGAAGGGAGGAGGTGCGCCTAAGTCTAAATAATGGTGTGTAATTTTTCTCTTAAATATAATAATATTTAAGAGAAAATTTTTGGATTACCTTTCATTGCAGTAAATTTTGGATAATGTGATGACTTCTTCGATGGAATAATAAATTTAATCCTTGCAATACATTACCTATTACAATGGAAAAGTAGTGCCAATAAATTTGAGAGAAAATTCTTTTACTATGTTATGGCAAAGAGGATATTGTTGATAGGATATTTTACTCCAAATATGTCGTTGTAATAAAGCTGATTAATATTTGGTTCACATTTATTGCAACAAAACTATTTTGGCATGAAGCTATTGCTTCAAAATTTTCCTTGCACAAAATGTTACATAAAGATATGGGCCTAAAATCAGAAACTCTTTCCGAATTTTTTAATTTCGGGATGAGGGTGATAAAAGTATGGTTTAGACTGGCGGGAATAGTACCTGAGTTAAGACAAGAGAGTACTGCACAAGATACATCGTCACCAATGGAATCCCAATAATGTTGATAGAAGATAGGGGGCATGCCATCTGGGCCTGGCACTTTCAAAGGCGCCATTTGTTTTAAGGCCATATCCACCTCTTGCTTCAAGAAAGGTTTCACCAAGTCTGCATTCATTGAATCTGGTACAACTCGAGATATAGTGGCCAACACTTCCTCCAACTGATCCGGGTTTGAGGTTGAGAAGAGCTCACTGTAACAATCAATAAAAAACTGTGCAACTTGGTCATCCCCTTCAACCCACACGCCATTAGAATTTCTTAGGCATTTGATGCCATTTTTCCTACACCTTTGAGAAGCTTTACCATGAAAGTAACATGTGTTCTGGTCCCCTTCCTTAAGCCAATGCAGCTTGGAGTGTTGCTGCCAAAGCTTCTCTTCCTTGGTGAGGAATTCTCTCAATTCGGCCTTTAGTTCATGCAACTAGTCAGCACTACCACTTCGCACTGCTTCCCCTTCCGCCCCCTTAACCTGCTGTTTCTTCTCAGCTATTGCCCGAGATATATTTCCAAAGGAAGCCATACTCCATTCCTTCAATTTCCTCTGACAGTGTTTCATGTTAGACTTAACCACTGACATAGGATTAGATAAGAAAAAAAGAGCTTTCCCAAGCTGTTACCATAGTGGTATGACATGATTCTTCATTCAACCAAACTTGTTCAAACCTCCAAGGTCTTTGGTTTCGGATAGGCAGCCCCTCCATATGAATACTTAAAGGCTTATGATCCAAGAAAACCGTATCTAGGTGAATGACCGAATAACCCGGGAAAAGAGAAATCCAATCGGTATTAGCTACTGCCCTATCTAGGCACTCCCACACCGTAACTCCACTAGCCAACCTTTTACACTAAGTGAATTTTTGTTCGGTGAAACCCAAGTCAACAAAGCTACTGTAAGGTTGAAATTTATCAACCATCTTGTTGGCTTTATTCCGTGCCAATTTGCTTGTAATTTAGCATTTAGTAACCCTGTAATTAGGTGGGATTATTGTAAGGGTAGTGTGTGAAAAGATGTGAAGAAAAGCTCAAGTTTGTGCAAAGAAGCAGAGCTTCGCGGCTAGGACTCACGGGTGGCTCACGACTAGCAAGCTGCCAAATGCAGGCACGTGAGATGCACACAGGGAAGCTGAAGGGTCACGCCAGCTGTCGCACTACAGGACAAAAGTCCTAGGCTGGCCAGGCCGTTACGTCGCGACTTGAACTAGCGACTTGGACAAGCCGCGAGACCAAGCCGCCAATTTAACCTGTTTGGCAAAAACTGTCTCTTCGTATTCTTTTCTCACCCCACTATATATAGACCCTTATACCCACGATATTGAGAGAGCTTCCAGAGAGAATTTTGTGAGAGAAACCTTAGAGCAAAACAAGATTGCCTCATCCCCAATCTTTACCTTAGAGACTCTACAAATTCCTCTACTCTCTTCCTCTCCATTATCATACCCTTGAGAGGTCATTTACCAAATCCTTATCTCACCACACCCATGTTTGTGAGAAGGCTCATTTGGTGCTAAGAGAAGCAGTTTAGAAAGAACTAATATACATTGGTTGATGCTATGGTCTAGTAGCGGAATCCGGGAAACTAAAGAAGAAATAGGTTCGGCGTAACCTCGTTAGAGCAAGAAGCTTGGAGGGCTTAGGTACTTGGGTAGATTAGGCTAGGAGGGTCTTCTGCTGTTCATGTATCCTAACTACATTCTTTAGTGGATTATTTGACCGCTTGGAGGGCAGTGAAGAGGTTTTACGCCGAGGACTTCGGTTTCCTCTTCGATAACACATCGTGTGTTGTCTATGTGTTTGCATCTTCCTTCCCTTTATCTTTACCTTATATTTACTGCTGTGGATGTGTTTATATTTGGCTTAGATTGTTTATCAATTTTGTTATAAGCTTGTTATCATGTTCCACACGTTAATTGTTTGATACAAAGCTTGAATTGGTAATTTTGTAATTTGGGGTCTAAACGTTCAAGGGTGTTTCATACCCATTTTGAACTTTCAGCTACATTCATCCAAAACCTCACGAAAATCCTTCATCTAACATTCCGGTCTTGCTCTGCCTCCTTTCTTCTCATGAGACTTTAAAATCTCATTGAAATCGCCCGCACATAACCATGGTAATGAAAGGCTACGGTTCAGATTTTTTAGGATACTCCAGGATTCATGGTGTTTATGAGTCTTAGGGTTCCCATAGAAACCCGTGAATCTCCAAGAGTTAGCCTTACCTGAGTTGATCACCACATCTATATGGTTGAGTGAAGAGGAGACCACCTTAACATCAAATTCAGATCTCCACAATAGAGCTAACCCGCCCCCCTGATTTATTTTAGAGACAATAAACTTCTGATCAAAAATAAAATTTTGCAAAAGAGACTTTAGCCTAGCTTCATCCAGCCATGTCTTGGCTAAGAACACGATCGCAAGATCTTATGCCCAGATTAGATTCCCGAGCTCTTGAATTGTCTGTGGGTTCCCAAGCCCACGACAATTCCAAACTAGGACACTCATGGCTCTTGGCAGGATTGAATATCAGTCTCTGCCAATAAAACAGTGCTTACTGAGTCCAATTGAGAAACCATATGTCTCTTGCTAGGTAACTCATTTGAATCATGAAGTGAGGAAGAGGGCCATTTAGAAGAAGAGTATGTAACCTGAGAGGGTTTTGAATCATGACTTGGGCGAGCTAACCTTTTCCATGTACCTAGGTGAGGTAAAGAAATATCAGTCAGGATTGGTACCTCTGTCAACGTGGAGCTTTGGAGCTGAACAGATATGGGTTGATTAGGGGTGGCACGTGTGTGGGGGATGGGAGGTGTTGCATCACGGGCTGCATGATTACGTGGAATAGATCCTCCTACACCAACGTGGCCAGGAGAATCAAATTTTAAAATCTCTGCATCAATCTCCTTCAATTTTTCCGAAAAAAGATCCCTGGCATTACAAGGATCCTAAACTGTAGGGATTACCAAATCTGACTGGAAAGTTGACTCAGGTATATTAGGAATAGAATTTTGGATTATCTCATGCGAAATTCCCTCCATGCTAGCTTGGGAATTTGAATTTGAAAAGGACTCTGCATTAATGATTCCCCTATTTAGCTAATCATATGAAAAGTCTTTTGCCTTATGTTGTATCAGAATCCCAGAGTGCTTTTCAATCTAATAAAGCTATCTCGGATAATATCTTGGTGGCTTTTGAAACACTGCATCACATGAAGATAAAAAAAAAAGGGGTAAGGAGGGGTACATGGCAATGAAATTGGATATGAGAAAGGACTACAATAGGGTGGAATGGATTTTTATGGAGAGCTTAATGCAAAAGATGGGTTTCCATGGTAGATGGGTAGAGCTGGTGATGGCAACAATCAAATCCATCTTATATTCCATTTTAATCAATGGAGTTCCTCAAGGTTTCATCAAGCCAACAAGGGGGATTTGCCAAGGTGATCCTCTATCTCCCTATCTATTTTTGTTGTTCTCGAAGTGTTTAAATGGGCTGCTTAAAGAAGCCGTGGCAGTGGGTGACCTTAGGGGCTTCTCACTTTGTAAGAATGGGCCACAAGTCTCGCATCTATTCTTCGCTGATGATAGTTTGATTTTTTGTCGTTCGAAGATGGGTGATGTGCAATCTATTCAATTTGCCTTAGCCAAATATAAGAGAGCATCTGGGCAAAAAATAAATGGCGCCAAGACAAACCTCTTCTTTGGGAAATCTGTCCATGATAACACCAAAATAGATTTGAAGAATTTCCTAGGTGTACCGGAAATTAAAGAGTATGAAAAGTATCTTGGGTTGCCGGCAATGGTGCGAAGAAAAAAGAAGGAAAGCTTTATCTATATAAAGGAGAGGATTTGGGGGAAACTCCAAGGGTGGAAGGAGAAACTTTTGTCACAAGCCGAAAGGGAGGTGTTATTGAAAGCTATTGTTCAAGCAATTCCCACTTTTGCTATGAGTTGCTTCCAACTACCTATGAGTCTTTGCCATGAGATTGAGGTTATGATAAACAATTTCTTTTGGGGTCAACGTGGTGAAAGGTGGAAGATACATTGGAAAAATTGGGAGAATGGGTTTTAAAGAGCTTAGGAAATTCAATTTGCCATGCTAGCCAAACAAGTGTGGCGGCTGGTCCATGATAAAGAGTCCATTTTCTACCAGGTTTTCAAGGCTAAGTTCTTCCCTTCGGGTGATATTTTTTCAGCTCAAGTCAAATCTGGGTCCTATGCTTGACGGAGTATCCTTAAGGCTCAATATCTAATTGCTGAAGGTGCTAGATACAGAGTGGGTAATGGCCAAACAGCCCAGATTTATCAGGATTGCTGGCTACCAGGGTAAGGGTCAGGCAAGGTCATCTCACCCCCCCTCTTTGCTATCTGCTGATGCGAAGGTAGCAGACCTCATTGATGTTGATTCGGGTTGGTGGATTATGTATCTAATGGAAAGAGTTTTTCTGTCGTTTGAGGCACAAAAAATAAAGTCCATTCCCCTCTGTTTGACACCTCAAGAAGATACCTTGATTTGGCCAAAATCTAAGGATGGCCAGTACTCTGTGAAGCTTGGATACCAACTGTTGTGTGCAAAGGAAAATAGTGGTTCAGCTTCGGGGTCAACTAATGAGGTGAACCGGAAAATATGGTCAGGCCTTTGGAGGTTGAAAGTGCCAAATAAAATTAAGACATTTGCGTGGCAGGCTTGTATCGAGTCTTTTCCTACTTCGTTGAATTTGGCTAGGAGAAAGGTGGTGCTCTCAAATAGCTGTAACAAAGAGCCTGAAATTGTGATACACGCATTATGGGGCTGTGAGAAGGTTAAGGTGGCCTGGGTTACTAAATTTGATGAGTTGCATATTGCAACAAATCAAGCTTTATCTTTTGTTGATCTTTTCAGGTTGGTGTTGCAGAATCCCCGTGGAGCTGAAGGTTTTATTATGGTTTGCTGGTTCATCTAGAATCGGCACAGCAGAATCAGAATAAAAGAGGCAGTCGCATCTCTTGAGAAAACCTCAGATCTGGCATAGAAGTACCTGGCGGACTTTCAGCAACATCGTGCGAAACCGGCATCAAAGAAGCTGCCGAGGAAAGCCATTTGAAAGCCTCCTGATTTAGGTCTGTTGAAAAGGAATTTTGATGGCGCGGTTTTTGAAGACTTAGGAGCAGCAGGAATTGGAGTCGTGGTTCGTAATTCCTCCAGTGATGTCCTAGCAGCTTTGTCCGAGATTATTCCCTTGCCTTCATCCATTGTAGCGCTGGAAACAATTGCAGCTAGACGGGCTGCTCTATTTGTCCGTGAGCTTGGCTTCAGTGGTTCAATTCTGGAAGGGGATTCTGAAGAGGCTATTTTAGCTATCAAAAATCAGAGTTTTTAACAGCCGTTGGTGGGTCATTTAGTTAAACACGTTGTGTCTTCAGTCAGTACGTTGCAGTACTCTTCTTTCTCTCATACACGTTGAAAGCTCAAAAATGTGTCGAAAACACAAGAGCTGTTTAGACCCCCAAATTAAAGATACGGCTTGGTTGATTTTACACTAACTTAATACTAAGTGCGGAATAGTGTAAACACAAGCGTATAAGCAAGACAACTACACTAATCCATATTTAAAGCAACACATCAGTAAAAATGAAATGAACAAGAGTAGGGATGAGAGATGCAAACACAGATAACACCGAGACGTGTTATTGAAGAGGAAACCGAAGAACTCGGTGAAAAACCTCTCCGCCACCCTCCAAGCGGTAATCGATCCACTAGACAATCAGTTGAGATACATGGGTTAGCAAGAGACCCTCTAAGACTAATATACCCGATGTACCTAAGCCCTCCAAGCTCCTACTCCAACAAGACTTCTCGGAACCGTGTCTTGTCTAGCTCTCCGGATCTCGCAACAAGCTCATGTTGCATCTGCCATCCTCGGCTTCTTCCAATGCTTCCCAGCAGCACCAAAACTCCACTTAACACTCTCAAAGGGTGTGGTAAGTGTTTGGGCTATCAACTTCTCAATGGTATGAAAATGGAGAGGTAGGAGATGAGGAAATTCCCAAAACAAATGTGTAGAGGATTGTGGGTATAACAATCTCTAACTCTCAAGGTGCTTGGCTAGGGTTTTCTCTCAGAAGCTCTCATTTACATTTATGGGTAATGTGGGTATAAATAGTGTAGGCACAAAAAGTGTGTATCAGACTGGACAGGTTGGCAGAACAGAATGCCTCACGGGTGTCTCACGGGAAGGCCTTACCCGCGAGACACAACTGTCTCCATCTGGCTTGACTCTTAGCATTCCAGCATATGCAGGGCACATGATATACTTCGCGGGACACTAAGTCGCGAGATACCCGCGAAACCTTCTTCAGTCTTCAAATGCTTGAGTCTTTACACCACTCTCTCTATCACACAACTCTTATAATGAAATCCCATAATAAATATAGGGTACAATAGATTGAATATAATTCCAATCAAATTTGGCACGGAATATAAGCTAACATAACATATAGTTGTAAATAACAACTTTACAATCTCCCCCTTTGGCTATTTCGTGACAAAACCCCTAAAACAGACTTAGACTTAAACATGAGTTTGGGAACAGTGGCAAAACTCACTCACACCTAATCTAGAAGCTCTGAAGCACTTGCAAGTATATACTTGTTACCTGAAACACTTGCACACAAACAAAACTTTCATTAAGCTTATGACAAGTTAAACACAAGGTACGTACATGAGCAAGTAAAGTGCGATCAAGTTTGTAAGCACATCATAACATGCAAGCATATCTTAATCAAACAAAAACAGTCATTAAAGAATGACTACAATGAACATTTAGCAAGTAAATGCTCATCTGGACACGCAATGCAATTAAGAACAATCCCTAGGATCAATTGCATGTCCAACACTCAACCAATGCAAAGTACACGAAGTACTTGCATCTAGGATAAAAGATCCTACTTGGGCACAAGAGTGAGGTACTTAAGACATAATAGTAATATCTTAAAAGTACAAAAAAAATGCTACAAAGCACAGAGATAAACACAAATAACTAATAATAAACTGAAATAAAAACAGAGTATCAAAGCTTTAAACAAAAGCAGTAACAACTAAATATGTGTGTTATCTTTTCGGAACTCCCCTTTCACTATGCACACTTCCTTTTCTCCCCCTATCTATATGCTATCATCCAATCTATATAGTCTGTACACGGAGTATGCTCTCCCCCTTTTTGGCACGAATAGCTAAAGGCTCTCCTCAAACTTTTGTTGAATCTCATCTAGCTATGTCTCAATGGCAGTGAGGCGCATTTGAACCTGGTTGTTGGTGGAGTAGATGAGATTTGTAAGTCCTGACATACGCTCATGCAAACCTTCAACCAAGGTGGTGAACTGGTCAGTTTGAGAGCTAGATTGACCTGGCTGTGTATTAACAGTCGGAGGTGCAAGGACGTGAGAAGATGTAGTCTCAGTAGTATGAGCAACTGATTCATGACCGGAGAGAGACACAGGTGGTGTGGACAGATATTTCTTTTTCTTTTCAGCCGAAGAGTGACTTTTGCTCTTTTCAAGAGATGATATAAAAATTGGACGACGACGAACCACAATCTTCCCATCGCTTGATGGACGAACTCCTTCATTCAACATGATTTTCATGATAAGGTTGCAGAATGGAAGACATAATTTTGCTGCTGATCGTGCAGTTGTTTTTCCTATAGTTTGGAAGATATGAGTACAAATGTCAATCGGAGTTCCACAGATGAGGTCGCATAAAAACTGTGACTGTCCAAGATTAATAAACCCCGTATTGGACAATGGATATAAATTGAAGAACATGATGAAGGTGAGAGTTTTTAGTTCAGGTTTGAACTTTGCTGTTCCGATGGAGGTGCCTTTTGCAGAAACTTCATGTTCTTCTCCAAGAATACGAAGGATGTCTGACACAGCTGGTTGTCTGTCATCGTAGGGAGACCTGTCTACATTTGCAGGTTGAGTGATATGAAGAAGCTTTGCAATATAATCCGGATTGATGGTGAATTCTCTTCCCCAAACCCAACATTGTAGTTCTACACCTGTGAATCTTACATTCGAATAAAACTCTTTAATCAATTCATCAACCGGATCTTCAAAGTTTCCAAATAACTCAGTCTAATCCCTTTCTGCAAAAATCCTCGGGATAAAAGTGGATCCTAGAGTGTCAAGCTGAACAATACACTCCACCACAGGAGGGGCGTCCTGAAAAATGCTAGAAAATGTCTGAGAGTTGGGGGGAGTCTTAAACCTCTCACTGTTTGAAACGCCAGATGAGTGCCGTGTTCTTTTTGACACTGGTGATGAAGGAGTGTCAATAACTAGATCTTTAACTCGAGAAGAACAACGAAGCATCTGCACAGATGAGCACACAGCAAGGAAACAAATGCAAAAACACACAAACTTGATTAGATTCAAGTTAGTTCAAGAAAAGGTAAAATAACCTAAAACAAAGCAAAACTAACTCAAAACAACATGCTGAAAATAGTCAAACCAAGAAGATAAAGACACAATGCATAAGGTTAAGTAGGTGTGCTGAAAATGCATGGTGTACATATGCTGATGCATGATAGTGCATGTGCTGATGCATGAGGGTGTGCCTAGAGGGTGTGCATGGCATGGCATTGAGGCACAAAATGAACAGAGTGTGTAAAACACACACAAGTTGATCACAATATGATTCATATGATCAAACAAGACCAACACCAAAGATTGGAACCTAGTTGAGTCCAATATAACATAGAAATGTCACTTAGACAATCTGTCAAACACATGACATGCAACAATGCACAACAGTTATGAAAAATGCATGAACACATTGAAAAACTGCCTCAATACATGATAAAATGCCTCAAGGGGCCAACATAGATGCACAAACAGCAAATGGGACTCAGCCCAAACAAAGATATTGAAAAAAATTTCACAGAAAATAGAGACCCAACCCAAATTTTGAAAATCCCCAATTTTCAAAACCATAAGCCCAAATTTTGCATAATCTGAAAATAAAAGATGAAAATAGTGTAAGAAATACATACCTTGAAAGGATTGTGCAGAAATTTTACTTGAAAATGATGGGGTTTGAATGAAATAGTGATTTGGGTTGAAAATGGTTTGAGAGAGCTATGTGAGGGAAATGAGAAAGTTTTGAAAAATTGTCACATTTGCTACATAAAAATTGAAAACACGCGTTTTCGCAAGTTAGATAGTAGCGATACAGTCGTGAGACAGTCCCGAGAAAGACATCGATGCACAAAAACTTTCAAGAGAAGCTTTAAGTCGTGAGACAGTAGCAAGACAGTCGCGATAGCTTTTGTTTGATATTTGGAAAAATTCAGTTTTAGCCAAACAACATTTCGTGAGAAGTTGTTGGTTGTGAAGTAGTCGCGAGACAATCACGAGAGTTTCTGTGTAAAGTGATGAAACATTTATTTCCCTTATGCTCATTTCGCGGGAAGATCTAAGTCGCAAGCTTCTTGTGAGACAACCTCTGAACCAGTTTTTGAAGACAAACACAAAAATGCATTTTGAACAAAAACATAAAAGCACGAAAGTATAAAATCGCTTTCAAAATTAAATAAAACACTTAAAAATCTTTTTGGGTTTCATCAACAAGTATTTGAGCATACACATCACATTTAAACATGTACAATCACACAAATGAGATAAGCATTCATTGAATCAAAGTCTTGTGTGTTGTGGGTGAGTATCAAGTGTGAAAAAGTCCTTAGACCAGAGTGAAGCTTCAATGATCAATTCAATCAATTCATACACAACTAATACTAAGTCAAGTGGTCTATCTCAATTATAGAAATGAACATATATGACCTCCCACAAAATGATTACACAACTTTGAAACTTTTCATTTAGCTTCTGCATTAATCATAACATTTGACCCTTTTTGGATAACAATCTCTTTTTGAGATTGGTGCTTGAAATTTTTGATATTTCAACATTGAGAATTAGCCTTTGGCTTTTTGAGCACCATACATTTCAATAAAATGTCGCTTTCCCTTTTTCCTAGTCAAATACTAGTATGTGCGACAGGCTTTTGCAGCTCGATATCTCTTTTCATTTGGAGATTTACAATTGGTGAGCACTTTTACAAAAACATAAAAATAAAGTGGGATGATATATAGGCACAAGTCTATGCAAGTATCAATACCATCAAGACTATTGACCAATCATTCATGACAAACTTGAAGATCTATTTACAACAATCACACGTATTTTTCAAGATTTCTCCCACACAGATAAATGTGCATATAAATACAAGCTAAGCTCGTAAATGCACTACGCCATTAGTACGAAGGTACTAGGCAAAACTCACATGTGATATACACAAAACAAGCAATCAAACTTTTTGAAGATTTTTCAACTTTTTATGGGTTTTTGAATTTTTTGAACACACTAAAAAACAGAACAAAAACAAAAGCAAAGCAAAAGCTTGAAAAAGAAACATGCTAAAACCAGAAGCAAATGATAAAAATCAAATTAAGCATGTAGATATGCATGAGCAAATGTCCCTAAACATTGAAAGTATTAATGCATGGACATGTCAAAATGCTACACAGCACGTGCATTTGGGGCGATATCCTTAAAGGATTGGGTACGAGAGTTAGGACTTTCAAACCGTCTAGTGAAGTTCTCCAGGAAAGTGGTGAAGGCACCGATCATTTTCATCACGTCCATCACGCCGAAGTCACCATTTTGATCTCTTGATTGATCACCAGCCCAATTTCTTTTGTCATTTCTAGGGCTTTTTGACCTCTGAACACTTGCATTCTTCAAGGCCTTCAGCTTATGGCAATTTGATCTGGTGTGTCCTTGAAATCCACAGAAATGACAGAAATGTTGAATTCTTGGACCTCTTTGCAAGTTTGGAGGTGATTTCCCTTGAACCTTAGGCTTGACCACAGTTTGATTATGGGGCTTATTCAACACCCGTTGATCAGCTACATTCTTCTTCTTTTCATCCTTTATTTTCTCAGGAGTAGGGACAACTACAACTGGCTTTTTGGCTTTCACAAATTCCACATCTTTGGTGGCATTGGTCGATGAGCTACTCCCTTCGATATATCCCAACCCGGACTTGTCAGAGAAATGTTTTTGAGATGAAATAACATCATCTAACTTCTTCGTGGATACTTTCTCTATCTTGGCATTGGCTTGCACTACTTCTAGCTCAAGAAATCTGATTTTTGAATAGGCTTCAGTCAGCTCACCATTCAGCGTCTCAATTTCACACTTGGCCTCTTTATAACGCACTAGAAGACTTTTATAGTCCTCCTCTGCCTTTTTCATCTTCTTCACGGCTGCCTTGGCCACCCTTGTATATTCTCCTGACTTTTCAAGTAGAGAATTGTAGTTTTCTTGAAGACCGGTTGAATCTTCATCTTCTTCAGCATTTGATTCTTCTACAATTCCCATGGATTCCTCATCACTATGCTCCCCAAGTTCTTGCACTAGTAGACTCAAGTCCTCTGAGGACTCAACATGAGCAATAGTCATAAAGGCGGAGTAGTTTCCTTCTCCATCACAGCTCTCTTCCGAATCAGAGTTGGATGAATCTGAATCACTCAGAGTTGTAGCATATGCCTTGCCCTTTCCTCTTAGATAATTAGGACACTCTTTCTTGAGATGTCCATGGCCATTGCATTCATAACAAACAATGCCTTGAGGAGACTGGGAATCCTTTCCATCTTTCTTCTTAAACTCTTTCCTATCAGCTTTGGAGGATGAGAACTTCCCTCTGCTGAATGGTTTCCCATTGTTCTTCATCTTCAGAAATTTTTGGAAGTTCTTTGCAAGGAATGCTACATCCTTTTCCACTCCATCTTCTTCGGAGGAATCATCCATTCTTTCGGTGATGGTTTTAAGAGCAAGAGATTTACTTATCTTATGAGAGGGCAGTCCAAGCTCATACGTTTGAAGAGACCCAATGAGCTCTTGGATCTTAATTTCATCCAAATCTTTGCTTTCCTCTATGGCTGTGACTTTTGCTCGAAAGCTCTCTGGTAAGGACTTCAAAATTTTTCTCACCACCTTAGCATCTTCAATCTTCTCACCAAGATTGAGCATCGCAATCACAATTTCGTTGAGCTTTCCATAAAAAGAATCAAAGGACTCATCATCTCCCATCTTAAGCTTTTCGAACTTGGTGGTAAGCATTTGAAGCTTTGTATCCTTTACTTTCTTTGTTCCTTCATAGGTGGTCTTTAATATCTCCCAAGCTTCCTTGGCTACTGTCATGTGAGAGATCTTGTGAAATTCTTCTGGAGAGACACCACAGAAAATAGCATTCAAGGCTTTATTATTAGCATTAGCCGCTGCAAGAGCTGCCTTATCCCAAGTGGATTTTGCAACCTCCGGCCTAGTCCAACCTACTTCAACTGCAACCCACACAGCATCATCAATAGAACACAAAGATGCCCTCATTTGGACTTTCCAAAATGCATAATTATTACCATAAAAAAATGGTGGAACATTTAAAGATTGAGACCGGTCCATCTCAAACAGGGTCAAAGATCACACTTAGGTAGTTACACCACAGCGAGTGTACCCGCTCTGATACCAATTGAAAGTTTGAAAATGTGTCGAAAACACAAGAGCTGTTTAGACCCCCCAAATTAAAGATACGGCTTGGTTGATTTTACACTAACTTAATACTAAGTGTGGAATAGTATAAACACAAGCGTATAAGTAAGAAAACTACTCTAATCCATATTTAAAGCAACACAGCAGTAAAAATGAAATGAACAAGAGTAGGGAAGAGAGATGCAAATACAGATAAAACCGAGACGTGTTATTGAAGAGAAAACCGAAGAACTCGGTGAAAAACCTCTCCGCCACCCTCCAAGCAGAAATCGATCCACTAGACAATCAGTTGGGATACATGGGTTAGCAAAAGACCCTTCAAGCCTAATCTACCCGATGTACCTAAGCCCTCCAAGCTCCTACTCCAACAAGGCTTCTCGGAACCGTGTCTTGTCTAGCTCTCTGGATCCCGCAACAAGCTCCATGTTGCATCTGCCATCCTTGGCTTCTTCCAATACTTCCCAGCAGCACCAAAACTCCACTTAACACTCTCAAAGGGTGTGGTGAGTGTTTGGGCTATCCACCTCTCAATGGTATGGAAATGGAGAGGTAGGAGATGAGGAAATTTCCAAAACAAATGTGTAGAGGATTGTGGGTATAACAATCTCTAACTCTCAAGGTGTTTGGCTAGGGTTTTCTCTCAGAAGCTCTCCTTTACATTTGTGGGTAATGTGGGTATAAATAGTGTAGGCACAAAAAGTGTGTATCAAACTGGACAGGCTAGCAGAATAGAATGGCTTGCGGGTGTCTCGCAGGAAGGCCTTACTCGCGAGATATTCGCGAGACACAGTTGTCTCCATCTGTCCTGACTCTTCGCATTCTAGCATGTGCAGGGCACATGATATACTTCACGGGATGCTAAGTCGCGAGATACCCGCAAAACCTTCTTCAGTCTTCAAATGCTTGGGTTTTCACACCACTCTCTCTATTACACAACCCTTATAATGAAATCCCACAATAAATACATGGTACAACAGATTGAATATAATTACAATCAAATTTGGCACAGAATATAAGCCAACATAACATATAGTTGTAAATAACAACTTTACACACGTCGGCAAGGCAATGTTTTTGCACATGCTTTAGCACGACGAGTGCGATTGTCTTTCCTTGCTTTAGTTTGGATGAACTCTGTTCCTTCAGATATTTATAGGTTTTTTGTATTTGATATTTCTGTAATAAAATGATTTTTTTCGCCTGGTCTATCAGGTCTGATTCTCAAAAAAAAAAAAAAAAAAAAAAAAAAAAAAAATTCCTTGCAATAACGATAATATATATATTTGATTCAATACTTCAATCAACGTAACTACTGTGACAATAAGCTATTGTTCCAAACATTTCGTTGCAATAAATCATCAATATATGGTTCAACGTTCAACAAAACGTGTAGAACTTCTCCAAAAACAAAAACAAAAACAAAAACAAAAATACAAAAATACAAAACGTGTCGAATATTCGTTTTGTCAGAGTGGACGGTGAATTGCAAAAAGGGGCTTGTTCAGCCATCAAACTTTGATAGCGGAACAAGCCCCTTTTTTTGATGGCTGAACAAACCCCTTTTTGCAATTGCCATCTATATATATATATATATATATATATATATATATATATATATAAAATAAAAAACAAACGCTAGAGGATGTCACGGTTTTACTTGATAAGACAGAGATTCCCATTTCCAAGCATAATTGTGAACACTTAAAAAATTATAATTTATAAATTGTAAATTAACGACTTGGTGCAAGGTTCATGAGAATCTGTGACCTTTTCTAAGTAGATGACAAGAATGTGTGATATATTTCAGGACACTAATGTGCTTGTCTCCACTTAGTAGTACTACTTTTTATCTTTATCATTTTCTATCTTATTAGTAGTGAATTGATTTCAATTAAATTTGACCTCCAATATAATCTTATATTCCCATTACCACCTTCAGCTTTTCTCTCTCTCTCTCTCTCTCTCTCTCTTGGGTATGACATATCTAGATGGATAAGCACCTTCTAAGCGCACAAATTTTGGTTCTTGAATATGACTATATGTTAGGAGCTTTTCTTATTGTTGATGATGGCATGAGGAATGAGGGTGCTTGGGTAGCATTAGGCTTGTCACTTGACTTCTTATTTTCTCAACACATTGATAGTTCCTTATGCCATATTAGTAATGCTCCTAAAGGCTCTTTGAGGGGGACATGCCTAGTCTCCCTACTTAAGTTGGATCAATGAGTAGTGTGAGGGGGCAGCATGTGGAGGCAACTTGCTCTATATGATGCCCTAGGGCCATAGCAGAGTAAGGCCATGGTGGGCAGAGTTGGTTTTATGATGAGCAGTAGCAGGTGGTGTTGACCTTATTTAGTGGTGCATGGCATTGGTGGCTTAGTTGCTGGTTGCTTGTGAGTGAGCTAGGTGGCTTGCGTGCAAGGAATGGCTGGGCTGCCATAATGATGTGCAATCAGATGTTGTGTGCAAGGCATTGGATTAGTAGGTGCTGGCTAAATGAATAGATAGATGCTAGTAGGCTGATGGCAGTTACTTGGTGTGTGTTGCATGTGGACATACTGTGTGGGTTGTGTTGTCTAATGGGGGACGGCTTAGGCATAGGCCAAGCCTCCCAAAACGTGGGGAAACATGCTGTGTGGGTTGTTGAGTGATGGGCAGAAGTCTCATAATTTGCTGAGACATGGGCTGTGCATGTGCTGATGTGCAGGAGCAGTTATTAGGCAGTTACCAAGCAGTTCCTAGTTTTCCTACTGTTCAGACCTACTGTGTAGGAGCTGAAAACGTGGAGAGCAATTGAAGATAGCATCAGTTGAAGGTGTTCTAAGGTGTTCTAAGTCAGACCACAAGTGGCAGATTGTCTAAGACCTAGCCAGTTGTTAGGCAATAATTGTCATAATAGTTATTTTTGTGTATATGACCTTAATGCTGTTGGGGGTGTCAATAGCAGAGTGTATTTTGCCTTAGGGAGAATTCTGTGTATTTCTCCAAGCTTGTAAAGGGTTTCCTTTGTACTTAAGATTAAGTAATAAAAGTTGGGGTGGGTTCCCTATATAAACATAGTGTGTTCTGTGTGTGTGTGAGTCCCTATATAATCTGTTCTAAGTGTTTCCTATAGTGTGTGTGGTGTTGACTGAGATTAAGTCAAGGATTTTGGGCTATCACAAGTAGAAAATTGAGTGAAAAATTTGACCCTGTGACACTATTACATGCATATTACTAAAACTTAGATTCACCTTTAATTTGGAACCTTAGAACAATAGTACTCAGCTTTTTACATGTCATGGTAGGTATCATATTTAAAATATTATCAATAAAAAATATTATCAATAAAATATTGACAGAACAACAAATACTTGCTAATTTTTTAAAGCATAATTTTTTTAACTGTTCTTTTTAAATTCAAAGTCAAAATTTTTTTAATAGTAATTTCTTAAATATTTTGGTATTCATCCAAAAAAGAAGAAGTTTTGGTTATTATCATTTTTATCTATATATACTATAAAACCAAAACCTCTAACTAATATTTGGCTTTTTATTGACTTCCTTAGAGTCTATCACATATTGGAATATAAAATGACTTTCCTTCTTTTTTCTAAAAAAAAGATATTTTTTTAAAAGATTAACTATGAGTTTCATTTAAATTTGAAGATTTTAATTTCAATTAAATGCAATCTTTTTTTTTTTTTTTGAGCTTTATCAATTTAACTAACCTAACCAATTAATAGAAATAATTATTAAAGTTTTTTTTTTATTAAATTCAATTATAAGGTTGGTTCCAATTTTTTTCTTTTTATAATTTGTCATATATATTTTGTAATGAATTATTATTTTGAGTGTAACACATCTTTTTTTAATATTTCTCTATTGTGTGTGTGTGTATATATATTGTTTTGTTTAATATTTTTTAGCCTTTAAAAGTCTTAACATCTGATTTTTTTTAGTTTTTTTTTTTTTTTTTGCAATATTTGAAACTACCAAGAAATTTTTATTTTTTATTGTAAGTCATTGTACGTTCAAGCAATGACTTCTTCATTGAATTATAATAAAAATTAAAGTCAAACATGAGAAATTCATGCAATGATGTAGTGTCATAATCAATTTAAAATATTATATAGAAAAATTATTTTATTCTACCACAAAAACATGTAAGTTCCCATGCCTAGCACGAGTTTGTGACTAGTAATTAGAAAAAGGAATACCGATGATCTTCTCTTTATATATATATATATATATATATATATATATATATATATTATGAGAACAAGATGCATGCGCATGAACATCGACACATGTAAAAATGATATTAGTGCCTAAAATCGACAGGATAGGCCGCATGACTCAAATCCTCTTAATAGGATTTGTCCAAGTTTATTATGCCTTCCAGTTTCCACTAAATTGGTTTCTTTACTTATAATATTTTAATATACTAACTAATGTAAAATAGTTTTAAGTTCGATTATAAAAAGTGATCGAAGTCCCAACTTCTGACCATTGCACAAAACAAAGTGCTTGACTGGTTTTCCACAATCAAATAGTATTCTAATTCTTCTAAAAAAACAAAAATAGTGTTCTAATTATTTTTGAAAACAAAGTATTACTAATCTAAAACACTCCTTTTTCCTATCTTTTTATAAAAAGTAAAATAAATATGTTAAGTACCTTTCTTTTTTAGTTTTTAATATTGAATCACTCCAGTCCAGTCTCCTTTTCTTGCTCACTTTTGATTCATTTTCTGGGTTACTTTCACTTAGTATACTTTAATACATAATAATGTTAGCTAAACCTATAAAACATCAATAGTTATTCTATTCTTCCTTTTAAATCTTTTTGACTAACGAAATGATTGTCTCGCTTTTTATGCCTACTATTTTCTTCCCTTGATATTTTATTTTTGGATCACTTGGCATATTTTTAATAATATTTTTTCCATTACAAAAGCTAAATTTAAACACCCACGGAACTGTATGAGCATATTGTATAGCCGATGTAAAATAGTCACTATGATAAAATAATCATGAATCTCACTTTTTGGCATACTTTATGCGTAAATAGTCATGAATGCATGGCGTTCAATTGTAAGATTTCACTCCTATCTGTTCATCAAAAATATATTGAAGTTAAAAAAAATATAAAAAAAAGTTTTTGTCTACGAGATGATCAGATAAGCCACTTTCACCGCTAAAAAAATGTGATAATTAATTGAAGTATAAAACACATCAAAAAAAAAAAAAAAAAAATAGTGATACACAAAAAAATTCAAATTATTTAATTCGTTGTTAAAACATATATATGTTGAATTTAATTGTTGGCTAACAAATGAGTTGATGGATTCTATAAAGGTCGATATGTTTGAAATTGTTTGGGAGATAACACTTTGAGGAGAATTCAATTGAGATTTTTTTTTGTTTTTTTGTTTTTTTGCCTAAGTCCAATGAGTATGAGCTTAACTATATTATATTAACTACTCATTTTTTTCATCATTATTCAATGTGGAGCTTCACTTACACGTGTATGCCCAACAATCTTTCCTCTCATATGTCAGTCTCTGCCTTTCTATGGGTTTCAAGACCTCTTTGTGGGCCTTGAATAAGTCCTACTTAGCTTCCCTTGCTAATTGGAATCTTCTTTATCAACGCGTCATCCATGGGCCTCTCATATGCTATCGACGGGAGCCACATGTTAACCCCACATGCTCATCCATACTTGTAATTGCTCCAAGTATAGACATAATTTTTCTGCTCCAACTGCAAAAGGGATCCTTGATAACATTACCACTGAAAGTTCGAATAGCGTGTAAAACACTATGAACGTTTAGACTCCCAAATACAAATTACCAATTCAAGCTTATTATCAAGCAATAAATGTGCGGAATATGAACATAAGCTAATGACAGAATTGATAAACAATCTAAACCAATTTAAAATCACATCCACAGCAGAAATTAAATGGTAAAGATTAAGGGAAGAGAGATGCAAATACAAAGACAACACAGCGATGTGTTATCAAAGAGGAAATTGAAACCCTCGGCGTAAAACCTCTCCGCCGCCCTCCAAGCGGTCAATAATCCACTAGAAAATGTAGTTAGAATACATGAACAGCAATAGACCCTCCAAGCCTAATCTACCCAGGTACCTAAGCCCTCCAAGCTTTTTGCTCCAACGAGGTTGCGCCGAACCTTTTTCTTCTCTAGCTTACCGGATTCTACTATAGCCCATAGCAACAACCAATAACCATTGGTTACTTCTAAACTGCTTCCCTAAGCACCAAAAGACCTTCTCACAGATGTGAGTATGGTGAGAAAAGGATTTGGTCAAGAACCTCTCAATGATGTATTAATGGAGAGGGTGAGAGTAGAGGAATTTGAAGAGTCTCTTAGGTGAAGATTGTAGATGAATCAATCTTGTTTTTCTCTAGGGTTTCTCTCTCAAAATTCTCTCTGGAAGCTCTCAACATTTTGTGGGTTTAAGGGGTATTTATACTTGGGTGAGAAAGGAATGTGAAGAGTTAGTTTTTTCCAAACAGGGCTGGTTGACGGCTTGGCCTCGTGACTTGACTGAGTCTTGAGTTCAAGCCGCGAGATAACAGAACGGCCAGGCTGGACCTTTTGTCCTGTAGTGCACCAGCTGGCATGACTGTTCATCTTCTCGCACGCTTCACACGTGTGCTGTAGTTGGCAGCTTGCCAGTCGCGAGTCACCTGCGAGTCCCAACTGCGAATCCCTGCATCCTTGCACAAACTTGAGCATTTCTTCACACTGTCTCACTCACTACCCTTACATGAATCACACCTAAATACAGGGTTTCTAAGTGCTGAAATACAAATAAATTTGAACGAAATAAAGCCAATAAGATGGTTGATTAAATTCAACCTTACAGCCACCTTTGCTGCAAACCACTATGAGTTTCAATACCACTTGTTGGAAAGATAATACTTTAAGGAGACCCTAATTGAGTAGCTAATATAACATGTAGAGACAAATTTATCCCAAAAGGCCTAAGCCTAGTGGGTATAAGGTCAACTATGTGAAGACTTCATTTACATGCGTATATCTAACATAAATTAATTGAAAACATTTTCTAGAGAAGGTTAGAAAAATATTGCAACAAGGCTAGGAGAGATTGGATCAAGGGTACTCCATCCCCTCTTTGGCATGGAAAAAACTCATGTGGGGCAAGAGCAGGAGTTAAGTGTAGGGCAGGTTGAAACTATTTTCCCAACCCTAAAGTGTTGGCTTTGACATTAGTGGAGAAGAGAAAAAATAAAAAGGGTGGTGACAATTATAAGAGTGCGAAGAGAGAGAAAGCAAGTCTTTTAGGATATAGTAAAAGAATATAAATAAATTGTAAATAGAATAAGTAGAAGAAAGATTAACTTATATATATATATATATATATATATATATATTTTTTTTTTGTTACCTTTCAAAACTTATATATAGACTGAATAATACTAGAAATACAAATTATTTTATAAAATTTTTAACAAATTGCTGATGTGGTGAGTAATTATTGGTAAATAAAAAAAATGACATTAATGACAAGTTTAAATGAAAACTAATAAGAGATTGGTCACATCAACATTTTGTAAAAATGTTGTAAAATAGTTTGTGGCTGTAGCATTACTTATATAGATTTTAGTCCATAACCCACACAATGCAATGGAAGTTTAAAAAAATATGATTTCTCATTTCTTTTTCTTTTTGTTTTCTAGATATAAAATTTGATATTTATGATAGTTATTAGTAAGAGTTATTATGATCGTGTTTGTATATAAAACTAGGAAAATTATTAATTACTTTGGGGGTACCATAAATGTGTACTTCCTCTCTCACATGAATACTGGGTCCCACCATAAATTTAATTAGTGAGATTCACAGTTATGTGAGAGGGAGAAGTACGCATTTATGGTACTCCGAGAGTACTCAATAATTATCCATAAAATTATCTCTTCTACTATTTAAAATTATGATAGTTATTAGTAGATAGTTATTATGATTATGTTTATATATGGAAATATATATTCTACTATTTAAATTTGTAGTAATTATTTATAGACATTTATTATGATAGAGAATTAAATATTCAACCATTAAAATAAAGAATATTGAAGCAATATTTTAATGGATCGTTTAAAATTTTAAATATAGAATACAATTCAAACCCAGTTAAAAATGTATTTTATAATAATGATGTGTAAAATTATAAGGGCTAAAGTTTATGTGGCAAAGTATTATGAGATTACCCAAAATTCTAGTTTTCTCATTCCCTAAACTTAAATTAACTCACTCTTTCATAATGGATCCATTCAAAATTAAAATCTAAATCTGTTAGTTTTGTTAGGTTCTAAAGATTTAGGATCTAAATGTATTAGAACTTCAATGTGTAATGTTGGCAAACCATGATCAAAAGTTAAAGTCTAAAATTAAGCTGCTCAAAGTATGTTTATTGTAAAGTTGGAATCGAGTAATTGTAGAAAATTACTATTCACTTTCTACAAGGCTCGATCTATCGAAAATTAGACTTGATTGATCGAAGCTCATGCAGATTGTTTTTCTGCAGAATTTTTCAACTCAGCCCCAAGCCCGTATGACGTGTAGGGTTTTATGTTTTGCCTTAAGTATAAAAGGAAAAACCCTAGCCACGTTTTTATTGTTGTTATTTATGTTGTGTGTATGAATCTCTTGTGAGATCTAAAGGTGTTTGTTTTCATACATACTTAGGGTTATCAAGATCAAGATTGATGTCGAGAACTTGATGATCGTTTCAGTTGCTGCATAAAGAGCTTAAAGAAAAACACAAGTGGGACTACTTGTGATTGCTGTGAATTCAAGAAAGAAGTAGTCTTTGGACTCGAAGCTGTCATGCAGTCGTGGTAGTAAGTTTTCTATTCGAGGTAGCAATATGATGTTAGTGGTCTAAGTCGTTATTGTAAAATTTTAATTCTTTCATAGTGGATCTATTTTACCTTGAGGATAGTTAGGTTAAATCCTCCCAAGATTTTTTACTGATTTGGTTTTCCTAGGTTATCATATCGTTATGTTATTTATTTTCTGCACTGTTTCAATGATATGATTTACTTTTGTTAATCTAGATCTAAATAATTTACCTAAGTTAATCACTTAGATAAATAACTAGGTTAATTTCTTTGTGTTTAAAGGGTTTAAAAACGTACAAGTGGTATCAGAGCGGGTTAGTTCTAGTATTTAGTTCCATTGATCTAAGAGTTGATCCTTGAACCCTATTGTCATGGAACAAAGTCACTCTTTTGCGATCCCACCTCACTTTGATGGGAACAACTATGCCTATTAGAAAGTAAGGATGAAAGCATTCCTAAAATCTATTGATGAGAGAGTTTAGAATTCCATTGAATACGGATGAGAGAAGCCCACTACTCTAGTTAGTGAGTGGCAAACTTCTCAGAAAGAAGCAGCCGCTTTTAATAGTAAAACCATGAATGCTATTTTTAATGCTATTTCTATGGAGGAATTCAAGAGAATCTTAAATGTTGAGGTTGCTTATATTGCTTGGAATATTCTCCAAACTGTGCATGAAGGTACAAAGACAGTTAAGATTAACAAATTGCAGCAGTTAACTACTAGATTTGAAAGTATTAGAATGTCTGATGATGAATGTTTTGATGAATTCTATGCTAAATTGAATGATATTGTTAACTCTGCTTATAATTTGGGTGAAATCTATGATCAACCTAAAATTGTTAGGAAGATACTTAGATCTTTGACTAAGGGCTTTAGACCCAAAGTGACTGTCATAACTGAAAGCAAGGATGTTGACTCCATCCCTGTTAATGAACTTGTAGGATCTCTCCAGTCCTATGAGTTAGACCTACCCAAGACAAACAAATCCAAATCAATGGATCTTAATTCAGTTGATGATGTTGAAGGGAATGGATTTGATGACAAACTCTCTACTATAGAGATTGCTTACCTTACCAAGAACTTTAGAAATTTTCTTAGGAACAATAACAGAAGGGCAAGAGGTAAAAACATTGCTGAACCTAGAAATTTTAGGAGGAATGAACCCACTAAGGTGAACAATAATGAAAAACCTAAATAGAAAGTAGGTCAAACCTTTAATAATTCTATGGGTAAACAATGTTTTGGTTGTCAAGGGTATGGTCATGTGAAATCAGAATGTCCTACATTCTTGAGATCAAAGGGTAAGGCTATGATTGTAACCCTTAGTGATGATAAAGTTTCTGATAATAAGTCTGGTAGTGATGAGGATGGAAACTTCATTATTTTCACAGCTAGTGCTGTAGTCAATGAAAGTGCTGTGGTTGATGAGAACCCTTTTGATGGGGAACTTTCTGAGAATGCTAATTTGCAAGAAGCCTATAATAAGCTTTGCAAGGTTGTTGCAAAAGATGTTATGAACGTTGATTTAGGCTAAGAGAAAATTTTTTCTCTTGACCTTGATAAGAAGAATTTGCTCTTGAAATTGTTTGATGCTAATGAATTGCTTGATAAGGTGAAGACTGAGAACATGTTGTTGCTTGATAAAGTTAAGAATTTAGAACTTGAATTATCTGTTGCTAGAGAACAAACAAATAAGTCGGCTAGTTCTAAACTTGAACACATGTTGAGTATTTAGATGTCTCCCATAGACAAAACTAGTCTAGGTTTTGAAGATAGCATCTCTGTGACTAAGAATCATTCCACAAACTTTGTTTCTTCTTCTGAGCCTCACATGAGTGAGATTGTCCAACTAGCAAAAGTTACTCCTCCTAGGAAGATTAGGGTTGATCTTCAAGAGTCTAAACCTAGGACTCCTAATCCTCCTAAGGACAAGTTGCATGATAGACCTGCATTGGTTTGTCATTTTTGTGGAAAGTCTGAGCACATTCGTCCAAACTTTTTCAAGTTGCAAGCTGCTAAGCCAGCAAATAAGCTGCCTCAAGTACAAGATCCCATGGAACTTTTTGGTGAATTGGTAAAGGCTTTAAGCCTTTATTCCAATCATGGAGTTGCCCAACATTCTAATATGAATAATAACTCCAATGCAAGAGTTGCATCTAAAAAGTTTTGGATGCAAAATGCTCGATCTAATTGAGTCTTTCTGACATGGTCCTTGTGCTTCATCTCTCTATTCTTTGTGACCATTCCTTTTTGTTGTTTTGTTTTCTTTGTTTTTTTTAGGATTTGCATTGCATAACATTCATGCATTCCATATTAGGTTGTTTTTAATTTTTTTTCAAAAATTAAAAAAAAAAAAAAAAAAGGAAAAGGGAAGAAAAATGTGTTTTGCATTATTTTTTCTTGGATTTGAAATCAATGTTGGCCATATTATCTTTACATAACATGTTTATGTACCTTGTTTAGCTTGAATGAGCTTATTTTATTGCACTTTACTAGTTTGAGCTTTGTAGTGCATGTTGTGTGGGAGTTGTTTATAGTTTTTGATCACATGATCTTGATCTTGAAGTCACATGCCTTTGATTGTTGGACTTGAACTTAATGAGAAAGGCATAAATAATCATCTTACCACTGTTTACTAGCCAATCATGAACACCTTAGTTCATATACTAAGATTTTGTGCTCGAAAAAGTGTAGCACATGCACAAAAAGAACATAAGGTGTAGCCTCAGATTAAATGCTAAAATTGGTGTGTACATTATTGGGTTATATTTACTTCACAATCAAATAAAATTGGTGTGTACATTATCTTGGCTATTTTAATAAATTTCAAATCAAATAAAATTGGTGTGTACATTATGAGGCAAATCAAGAAATTTACATGATTGCAAACTTTTATTCTAGGAGATGTGAGAGTCATATGATGTAACTCTTTAGATGATAGTCTCTTTCAAACTTATGTGATAGATTTTGTAGAAATTGTGATTGATCACTATTTACTTATCATCTCACATGTGTCTCAAGTTTTTGCTAGTTATATACACTACACAAGTTACTCTTTGCTAAACTTGGTACATTATATTGTGTGTGATCTTGTTGTGGCCATCCAAGATTAAAAGTTCCTTGATTTTAATGCAAAATATGTTTAAAGTTTTTGAATTGGGGACAAATTGATTGAAAATCTTGTTTTTGGAAGATCTGGGTTAAATTCAAGGGTTTTTGAAAAACTTTTCATCTCATACTCATGCATTTTATTCATAAAACATTGTGCATTGAGGAGTTTTTGCATTAACATGCTCAGTTTTTCAAAAAATTGATTTTTTCCAGATTTTCGATCGATCGAACTTGTTGTTCGACTAATCGAAATTGCAATTAAAAAATTTGGTTTGAATCTGCCTGGCTCGATTGGTGCTAGATCGATCGAATGTGATTTTTGACTGATCGAAAATCGTTCAGAGAGTTTTTTAAAACATAAGCTTTTCACGTGTTCGTCACTATTTCAAACCTTTTCAAAAATCTTTTTGGCTTTCTCTCGTCAACCGATCCAACTCAAGCAAATTTTTGTCGTTTTTCCCTCAACTTTTTTTAAGGTTTTTGTCATCGAGCACCGGTATGACCTTTCTACCCTTATTTTTCATGCATTTAAGGGAAAATTTTGAACCTATAAGAATTTGAAGTTTTTGATGTTTGAGATGTTTTTTTATCCAATTTGATCAATGGGTTTTTGTTCTAAGATGATGTAAACAGCTTCTTCATGGTTTAATTTGATCAATTTGATGAATTAGGAAGATTTTGAAATTCTAGGGCTTTTTTTTTTTTTGACAAAAAATTCTAGGGCTTGAAACAACCCGAATTGGGGATTTTGTTAAATTAAGTTTAATCTGGTGAAATTGGCTTGTGTTATTGATTCATTTTGTCATTATATACTGTTATCTAACTTATGTAATGATAAAATGATCAATTTGTTTGGTTTTTTGAAATTGAGTTTTTCAAAATTTGGGGTTTTTTGTTATAAATTCCACGCTCAAGCCATTTTTTTGTGTTTTTAAAGTCTAATTGAGCTGATCTCAATGCATTATAGCATGCATCATGTGTTAATACTGTTCATGCATCGTATAGATTGTTTTTTTTTATGCTCTAACCTTGTCTGATGCAGTCTACCCTTGGTTTTTTCTTTTTTTCTTTTGTCTCTTTTCTGTCTATCATATTCGAACCTTAGCATCATGGTTAGAAAGACTAGAGCCCATAGGTCATCCACCTTCTTTTCTACTCCATCTTTTGATAGTGAGAAGATTCTTAGTGAGGAAAACCAAGACACTTATGGGAAGCTGAACATTCTTAGATCTGTGTGGGCTGAGAGAAAGGTTGTTTTAGATGAGCTTGACCCGGAAATTAGGAGAAATTTTGAGCGTAGGGGTTGGTTGCCTTTGATGGATATTGACCATCCTCCTTCGGCTACCTTGATTAGAGAGTTCTACTCGAACCTCTCTGTCCACTCTAATGATTCCAACACTTAGTTTGTGAAGAGTTGGATACAGGGTGAAGAGTATGTCATTACTCCTTTGGTAGTGGCCTCTGCTCTTGGGGTGCCTAAGGTCCAGCATCCTGTCTATTCTTATGATGAGTCTTCTCCCATCAATGACATTATGTCATATCTGACTGGTACTTCCATTTAGTGGGGTACTGATCCTCGGATCACTTTTGATGAGTTGACCAAGATTCATTATCTGTTTTTCTAGATTTCTTGCCATTCTATTTGGCCCATCTCTCATTTGCACACTATTCCTATCAAGAGATGTGCATTTTTGTATGCTTTTGTGACAGATGCTCCTATGAGTTTTCCTCATCTTTTGATTCAATCCTCGATTGAGGTTCATAGGAGTAGTTCTTTTGCTCATGCTGTTTTCTTCCAGGTTTTTATTCATCATATTTTATTGCATTTAGGCTTAGATGAGTTTCTTACTTCTGTGCCTGTACATTTTATAGCTCCCATAGATGCCACCTTCCTTAGGCAGAGAGCTACTTAGATGCAAGCTAGTTCTAAACGCCCTAAAGTTGAGTCTTCTTCGGGTGTTGCACCTCCTCCTCCTTCTTCAGGTGATTCGGCTGCTGATGAGTTTATTGATCTGACTGCTGCTACTGCTGCTTCTCCACCTTCTACTTCGGATGATTCTAGCATTCATCGTATGTTGGACACTATCATGACCATTTAGATACCTCATGGTTAGCTTTTGGTGGACGTTCTCACAGAGCTTCAGGCTTTGCGTGCAAATTTAGCGAGTTTTAGATGGTCACCTCCGCCACCTCCTTTTGATGATAAGTCTTGATTGCCCTTTGGCAATTCGTCATAAAATGGGGGAGTACATATGGATGGGAGGGGGAGATTTTTTGTGTTTTGGAGCTTTGGAATTTCAGATTGTATCTAGGTGCTTCACATTGTACTTATTTTTTTATTTTTTTTGGCTCATGATGTATTTATTTTGATGTCTTTCTTTTTTATGAGTTGTATATGATAGGGGGAGACACTATGTTTTTATTTCTATTTCTTGTTTCACATTGTGCTACATTGGCTATTGATTTATGTTATGAGGTTATTCATGATATATGTTTTTTTATTTTTTGTTTTGTGAAATCAAGAATTTATTTTGTTTTTACTTGTATTTTCCACACATGCATTTATGTGTTTGTTAAGTGTTATAGGAATATACAGGTTGATTCAGTCGTGTTGCTGTCTACACTTACAACTGATAGATAGTAGTTAGGTTGAATTATTTTTGTTGGGCAATTTTTATTGTAATGGGCTATTTTTGTAACTTTGAGCATTTTGTTTTATTATGTTTTTTGTCACGGATTGCCAAAAGGGGAGTTCGTTAGGTTCTAAGAATTTAGGATATAAATGTATTAGAACTTCAATCTGTAATGTTGGCAAACCATGATCAAAACTTAGAGTCTAGAATTAGGCTGCTCAAAGTATGTTTATTGTAAAGTTAGAATCGAGTAATTGTAGAAAATTACTATTCACTTTCTGCAAGGCTCGATTGATCGAAAATTAGACTTGATCGATCGAAGCTCATGTAGATTGTTTTTCTGCAAAATTTTCCAACTCAGCTCAAGCCCGTATGACGTGTAGGGTTTTATGTTTTGCCTTAAGTATAAAAGGAAAAACCCTAGCCACATTTTATTGTTGTTGTTTATGCTATGTGTATGAATCTCTTGTGAGATCTAGAGGTGTTTGCCTTCATACATACTTAGGGTTATCAAGATCAAGATTGATGTCGAGAGCTTGGTGATCGTTTCAATTATTGCATAAAAAGCTTAAAGAATAACACAAGTGGGAGTATTTGTGGTTGTTGTGAATCCAAGAAAGAAGTCATCTATGGAGTCAGAGCTATCACGTGGTCGTGGTAGTAAGTTTTCTACTCGAGGTAGCAATAGGATGTTAGTGGTTTAAGTCGCTATTGTAAAACTTCAATTCTTTCATAGTAGATCTGTTTTACATTGAGGATAGCTAGGTTAAATCCTTCCCAGGTTTTTTACCGGTTTGTTTTTCCTGGGTTATCATATCGTTGTGTTATTTATTTTCTGCACTGTTTCAATGATATGATTTACTTGTGTTAACCTAGATTTGAATAATTTACCTAAGTTAATCACTTGGATAAATAACTAGGTTAATCTGTTTGTGTTTAAGGGGTCTAAAAACATACAAGTTTCATTTCATTTGAATATGAAAAAGATGTTGATTAATATGGGTTGATTATTATTTCCATGTATATATATAATCACATGATCATGAATTAGGTTAGGTTTTCCTTTTTGAGATCAAATTCTCTAAGGATTTGGTATAGAACCTAAGTTTTACACTCTCCAATCCCAACATGCCCACATCATCTTATCACACATATTAAAAAGTAAATACAACCACACTTAATCATTCTAATATCCATTTAAAAATCCAACTCAAGTAGGAGTTAATTGAGAAGTTATTATGTGTAGTAGAATATATTGAGTTTTAAGTAAATAGTTGATATGACAATCTCTAACTGGATATATAAAACATGGGTTTTACACCCATTCATACCAAATTTGGACTCTTCCTTATTTCTTCTAAAAAAAAAAAAAATTGGTTTCCTTTTAAAATCAATAAATGCTATGATTAGCATTCAAGCATTTTATTCCTAATCACATTTTCTATAAACCAAGTGCACAACAGAGTACTACCATTAATCTCCTGAATACCAATCTACAAATCAAGATGAATAGCGGGCAACAACTTTTCCTCTCTATAACCTAGCCTCCAAAATAAAATTTCTAGTTTTTAGACCATTTCCTTATCATATCTTCTTTCATTTTATAGATTTTAACTAGGATTTTACAAAGCAAAATACTATTTTTCTTTCATTAGAATGTAATTAAGACCAAAGTATTGTAATTTTTTATACATTAAATTGTATCTAAGACCAAAGCCATTTAAATGTTAATTTCTTTTAATTAATTGATGTATTTTGTTCAATTTTCCAATAAAAGGGTATATGTATGAATTGTTATCTTATTTTCCTATAATAAAATGTATAGGGCCACGGAAATCTAGCGGCCCAAACTCACTTAGAATAGTGAAATTTTTGCTATCCAGCTAGATCCAAACCAATAGATATTTGTAAAGAGAGTGGGGTAAAACAAGTTGGGTTAGCCCAAGGATTCAGACAGAGAGGGAATGAACGAAATTCAAAGATTAAGTATATAAATGGTTCTTTAGAATCTCGCCCGAGGACAATGTTCTTCTGCAAGGATGTACCCTATTCTCTCTTTCTCCCTTTTTTTATCACTGTTCTTGTTCTAATCTCGTTTTCGTCCTTTTTTTCGACCCTTTCATCTGGAAGTCCTCTTTCTTTATATACTCCTAAGCTTATTGCATCCTAACCCTCCGTCTAAAATCCTCCAGACTCTCCTTAGGACAGTTGTCCCTTTAAACTTCTGTCGAAGGTGGTAGAAGGAGCTGCTTAGCTGTGAATTTTACTGTTCAAGTCACATCCTCATCAATAGAGTTGATAAAGCTGTTGCCAGTCATTCAATGTGGAGGCAGCAGATGAGCTTTCATTGGAAATTTCTTTCACCTACCTTGACTCTCTCTCTGAACACCATCCTCTCCATTCGGACTTCCAGGAAGTATTTTGTCTTTTCTACACTTTCTGGAGCACAAAATCTTATGATATGCACTAAGGTGTTCATGATTGGCTAGTAAATAGTGGTGGGATGGTTATTTATGCCTTTCTCATTAAGTTCAAGTCCAACAATCAAAGGCATGTGACTTCAAGATCAAGATCATGTGATCAAAAACTAAAAACAACTCCCACACAACATGCACTACAAAGCTCAAACTAGTAAAATGCAATAAAATAAGGTTATCCAAGCTAAACAAAGTATATAAACATGTTATGTAAAAATACTATGGCCAACCTTGATTACAAATCCAAGAAAAAATTAATGCAAAACGCATTTTTCTTCCCTTTTCCTCCTTTATTTTATTTTATTTTTTTTTATTTTTGACAAGAATAACAAAAACCTCCTAGTATGAAATGCATGAATGTTATGTAATGCAAATCCTAGAAAAAAAACACAAAGAAAGCAAAACAACAAAGAGGAATGATCATAAAGAATAGAGAGATGAAGTACAAAGACCATGTCAGAAAGACTCAATTAGATCGAGGCTTTTGCATCCAAAACTTTTTAGATGCAACTCTTGCATTCTAGTTATTATTCATATTAGAATGCTGAGCAACTCCAGGAGCCTTTACCAATTCACCAATAAGTACCATTGGATCTTGTGCTTGAGGTAGAGGTACTTTTGGTTTATTTGCTCGTTTGGCAGCTTGCAACTTGAAACAGTTTGGATGAATGTGTCCAGACTTTCCACAAAAATGATAAACCCATGCAGGTCTATCATGCAACTTGTCCTTAGGAGGGTTTGGAGTATTAGGTTTAGACTCTTGAAAATCAACCCTAATCTTCCTAGGAGGAGTAACTTCTGCTAGTTTGACAATCTCACTCACAGGAGGCTCAGAAGAAGAAACAAAGTTTATAGAATGATTCTTAGTCAAAGAGATGCTATCTTTAAAACCTAGACTAGTTTTGTCTAAGGGAGACTTCTAAATACTCAACATGTGTTCAAGTTTAGAACTAGCAGACCTATTTGTTTGTTCTCTAGTAACAGATAACTCAAGTTCCAAATTTTTAACTTTATCAAGCAGTAGCTTATTCTTAGTCTTCATCTTATCAAGCAATTCATTAGTATCAAACAATTTCAAGAGCAAATTCTTCTTATCAAGTTCAAGAAAAGCAATTTTTTGTAAGCCTAAGTCAACATTCATAGCATCTTTTGCAGCAACCTTGCAAAGCTTATTATAGGCTTCTTGCAAATCAGCATTCTTAGAGAGTTCCCCATCAGAAGGGTTCTCATCAACAACAACACTTTCATCAACTATAGCAGTAGCTATGAAAGCAATGAAGTTTCCATCTTCATCACTACCAGACTCATTATCAGAAACTTCATCATCACTAAGGGTTACAACCATAGCTTTACCCTTTGATCTCAAGAATGTAGGACATTCTGATTTCACATGACCATACCCTTGATAACCAAAATATTGTTGACCCATAGAATTATTAGAAGTTTGACCTACTTTCTTTTTAGGTTTTTCATTATTGTTCACCTTAGTGGGTTCATTCCTCCTAAAATTTATAGGTTCAACATTGTTTTTACCTTTTACCCTTCTATTATTGTTCCTAAGAAAATTTCTAAAGTTCTTGGCAAGGTAAGCAATCTCTGTAGCAGAGAGTTCATCATCAAATTCATTCCCATCAACATCATCAATTGACTTAAAAGCCATTGATTTGAATTTCTTTGTCTTGGGTAGGTCTAACTCATAGGACTGGAGAGATCCTACAAGTTCATCAACAGGGGTGGTGTCTACATCCTTACTTTCAGTTATGGCAGTCACTTTGGGTCTAAAGTCCTTAGTCAAAGATTTAAGTATCTTCCTAACAATTTTAGGTTGATCATAGATGTCACCAAAATTATAAGCAGAGTTAACAATATCATTCAATTTAGTATAGAATTCATCAAAACATTCATCATTAGACATTCTAATACTTTCAAATCTAGTAGTTAACTGTTGCAGTTTGTTAATCTTAACTGCCTTGGTGCCTTTATGCACAGTTTGGAGAATATTCCAAGCAGTATGAGCAACCTCAACAATAGAGATTCTCTTGAATTCCTCCATAGAAACAGTATTGAAAATAGCATTCATGACTTTGCTGTTAAAAGCGACTGCTTCTTTTTGAGAAGTTTGCCACTCATTAACTGGAGTAGTTGGCTTCTCCCATCTGTATTCAACGGAGTTCCAGACTCTCTCATCAATATATTTCAGGAATGCTTTCATCCTTACTTTCCAGTAGGCATAGTTATTCCCATCAAAGTGAGGTGGGATCACAAGAGACTGACCGTGTTCCATGAATCCGTATTCAATGGAGTTCCAGACTCTCTCATCAATAGATTTCAGGAATGCTTTCATCCTTGCTTTCCAGTAGGCATAGTTATTCCCATCAAAGTGAGGTGGGATCACAAGAGACTGACCGTGTTCCATGACAGCAGGGGTCAAGGATCAACTCTTAGATCAAAGGATCTAAACACCAGAGCTAACCTGCTCTGATACTACTTGTACATTTTTAGACCCCTTAAACACAAACAGATTAACCTAATTATTTAGCCAAGTGATTAATTTAGGTAAATTATTTAGATCTAGGTTAACATAGATAAATCATATAATTGAAACAGTGTGAAAAATAAATAACACAACGATATGATAACCCAGAAAAACCAAACCGGTAAAAAACCTGAGGAGGATTTAACCTAACTATCCTTAAGGTAAAACAGATTCACTATGAAAGAATTGAAGTTTTACAGTAGCGACTTAGACCACTAACATCCTATTGCTACATCGAGTAAAAAATTTACTACCACGACCACGTGACAGCTCTGAGTCCACGGGCTACTTCTTTCTTGGATTCACAGCAACCACAAGTAATCCTACTTATGTTTTTCTTTAAGCTCTTTATGCAGCAACTGAAGTGATCACCAAGCTCTTGACATCAATCTTGAGATTGGAAACCCTAAGTATGTATGAAGGCAAACACCTCTAAATCTCACAAGAGATCCATACCCACAGCATAAACAACAACTATAAAACGTGGCTAGGGTTTTTCCTTTTATACTTAAGGCAAAACATAAAACCCTACACGTCATATAGGCTTGGGCTGAGTTGGAAAATTCTATAGAAAAACAATCTACACGAGCTTCGATCGCTCGAGTCTAATTTTCGATCGATCGAGTCTTGCAGATTTACATAATAAATCTTGCAGTACACTCGATTCCAACTTTACAAATAATTACACTTTGAGCAGCTTAATTCTAGACTCTACGTTTTGACCATGGTTTGCCAACATTACACATTGAAGTTCTAATATATTTAGATCCTAAATCCTTAGAACCCAACACGTATGGGTCAAATTTGCATTTTTTTTTTTTTAATTATCAGAACTCCCTTCAAAAACTTGAACCTCCACTTGTTCTTTAGGAGTTTGTTAACCATGGTATGCAATTGTAAGACATGTCTTATTACCTTCACAGTTGCCACAAAAATGTTATGATTTTAAAATTATCATTGTTGTCATGATTGTAGGAGGTGTTCTCTTTAAGGTATATATTGTTGGTGAAACTATAAAGGTGGTCAGATATTTTTCCTTACTTGATGATGTTTGCAAAAGAGAGCTCTCCAAAAATTCAGGTGTGTATCATGTTCTAGGGGTTTCTTGTGCTGTAGCTTCAATAGATGATGCAAATCTAGACCCTTGTGTTGCTGGTGAGCTATCCTGTCTAAGAAAACCTTTCTTGAATTGTTCCTAATTTTCTTATTTATTTTTCAAGAATCATGCATTTCATCAAGGGTTTGGTTTGCACTATTCCGATGGATTTTAAACTTATGGAAAAAGATGTTTCCTGTTAAGTGTTGGTGGGGATGATTGGATTGGTTGAGCCTTGGAGCCACTTCATATTAGTTTTTTCTTAGTGCAATCTTGGTGATGTAAAAGCCTAAAAGGGGTTGTGCTCAAGGCATCAACAATGACATTGAATTATGTTCAGGTCATGAAATTTTAATTTTAGGCTATGGGTTACATAACCTCCCTAAAATATTTTACCACTGTTTCCCCTACAAAGCTTCCTCCACGACCTTTGCTTGAGAAACTTGCAAAAGAACTTCGCCATCGGCTGGTTCTTTTCATCATTCTCTCTATGATTTCATGGAAGCACACATGTCCATGCAATAATGAGATGATGTCGAGGGGAGATATATTTCATTGCAACAAGTTTCAGCTTGGTTGCATATCTTCATGAGCAATTCGTTATCATCTGATTAGTATTTGAGTGAATAGAAGAACTTTTATTATGTATATGATATTGAACTTGGGTATTATTTTCCCTTATTAGTAGTTATTGATTGAGTAGTTGTTATGCTTATATGAGTATTTGTGATTGAAAATTTGTGATATGCATAGGATTGTGGTTTGTTATTTCCTAACAGGTACCCATGTAAAATTTAGAATGTAAATTTTAAAGAAAAAAAAATGTCAAATGTTCTTAGCGACGACAATGTTGTCAATAATATTTTATCATATCATTAGTGACAACAAACAATATCATCGCTAATATCCAATTTTTAGTGATGACATGTTTGTGGTCACTAATATATCATTATCTGTGACAACAGCAAATGTCATCGCTAGTAAAGACATATTAGCGACAAGAAAAATGTCGTTGTTAATAATAATCTACTAGCAACGACAAAAAAATTTGTCACTATTAATAAGCTAGTAGTGACAACATTTTGTCTTGGGTTGTTGAGTTATTTATGACAACAATTGTCACTATTAGTGACAACCTTGTCATCGTTAATAGTATTGCATTCGCGACGACATTAATGTCATCGCAAAAAATATTTTTTGATACCATTTTTGTTTAACGAAAGTTAGCGACGACATTTTTCTTCGCCAATATAATTAGCAACAATATTTAAAGCATTAACAATGACTATATGCCATCGTGAAAGACCAAATTTCTTGTAGTGTTTTAGTGGTTGTGCACAGCTCATTTAACCTCACATGAAAGGTAAAACAATAATTTTTACTCGGAGGTAGCATCTTAATCTTTTCACTCAATCTTCAATTGCATGTCATAAACATGATATTGATTTTGTAATGATCAAAACGACTGGTCACAGGCCTCAATCGACACACCAAATTAAAAGTTATAATCAAATTAAGTCTTAGTGGCCAAGATGCATTAAGTCCTACTACATGTGATTATGAACAATTAATTTTGATTGGTTATAGTTATAATCAATTTAAAATTAATAATGTGTCATAATACAATTGGCTAGGGTTATATAGCTTATGGTAAGATTTCATGCATTAACTTAATCAATTATTCTTTAAAAAAAAAAAAAATGAAATATGGTTGAGTTTAGGTGTTAATTGGATATGATTTGGAGCATATTAGAATTTTTTTTTTTTTTTTTGAGAAAAAAGAGTTTTTATTTTATTTTATTTATTTTTAAGCGAGTTTCAACCTTTGGCGTTCACAGACACATTTAATTCTAGCAATAATGAGTAAGAAAATCAACATTTAATGTGAAAATCATGCAAAAAAAAAAGTAAAGAAAGCTGGCTGGCCTAGGCCCATTTTCCGGTCAGCAGATGGATTGATCATCAATAGCCTTCTGTCAATTACAGATTGCATAGCCAACATTAAAACCTTTTTGTTTTGGATCTTTGCTTGCTCCCCACACTGTTCAAACTTCCTAAGCACGAAATCGAGTCCAAGTTAATGATCCTCTCTCAGCCCTTGTCAACTCTCATTAAATGTCATTCCATTCCAGAGTCCTCCATAACTTACTATAAAAAGGATCCCCTTCTTCATTCCAAAGCATAGAGAAACACCTCCCTCTCTTAAGTTCTAATGAAGTAGAGATAGTTTTGTCATGTTTTGGTTTTCCAGAGACTCAAGATATTGAGTGAGCCCCTTTCTCCATCTCCTAGTTGTTCTTGTCATATATTGGTATTACTTACGCTCAAGATATTGAGTGACTACTCCCTTACCCCATCCTTAGGACCTCCATATAAAGCATCTTCTTCCATTATGTTGGATCTTGCATGCAAATTTAATCTTTCCCTTAAACTTATTTTTATATTATTGTTATGTTAATTTATGATCAACTCATTTTAGTTGATTATTATATTTCTTGAATATGATTGAATGTTCTTGATATGCTTGAACGTTGATTATATATACTTGAATAGTATCTACATGTTCATGCACAATGCTAGTGTTTGATGTTAAATTCATATCCAAAATATGAAAAACATATTAATTTCATGATTATTTTAAATGCTTGAATCTACGATTTCACAAATTACACACAGAACTTATTTTTCAATTTTGAATAAGTGAAATTACGGTTTGTCACTAATGCGCACACTTTTAAATTTAAGCAAATAACATACCATGTTTACTCTAAAGTAGTAAACATGCAAATGATTGATAGCATATTGATTATATGAATGATGTGACATGATCATTGGTCACCATAGTCTAGAATACCAGTTTTACCAAGCAAGATTAGTGTCTAACATCTTCTCATCTTGTAACTAGCACATAAACTAAGGGTTATTAGACTAGCGTTTATCCATGTAATTTTCAAATTTTAGAATGTAAATAGAAAAGAAAGCTATGTACTTTTCTTAGATTGTATCTAGGACTAAAGCCATATACTTTTTCAATTGGTTTTTTTTTTTTTTTCACTTAAATAAAATAAGTGGCTACTTTTTGTAAAATCCTCAATCTAGAGAGAAAAGTATAATTAGATGAATCTCCATTTCGAGAGACACCAACACGACTCCTCATATTCACGTGGGTTTAGCCCAACTTATATTAAATGTGCCAAAGGTGCAATCTCTCATAATGGTCAGGTGCTTGAGATTTTCCTTCATGTTAGGTGTGGGGGTGACAAAGTGCTCACCTGTGAGAAGTACTTGGTCCTGCAAGTTGAGATAATCTCTCTAACAGATGACTAATAATGATCATGTGTGGGCACAAGCACTTGTGACGTGTGGTCTCCTCATGGGAAATACGCCTCAACTTGGAGTAGACTGGGTAGAGGGTATAAAATGGAGTCGCCACCTGGTTTAGGTCCAAGAACCAAATTGGGCCATTTGGGCACTTAAATATGCGTACGCATGGTTGAAACCATGCGCACACATACTTGATGATGTGTACACATCCTTTGATATAGATCCAAAAAATCACATTTTTATTGAATCAACCAAACACTAAACCAAAGAAACACAAGAGAAACCCTAAAAATAAATATGATCTACTACTCAAAATTAGATTAATATGACAAGAAAAGGAACGTGGCAATTAAATAAAATAAACATGAATATAAAATAAACTACATTAAGAAAAGCATGTGAATATAAAATAATAATGAAATAAATGAATAAGAACAATAAAAATAGATTATAATCAACCTTAAATCAGATTAATACATATCAAAATAATCATGAACATCAAACAAATCAAGTATAACAATTAGAAAATAATATATTAATAAACTCATGCAAATCATATCAAGTAAAGGAGAAGTTCATGGGAAAAACACTCACCTCGCTTAGGATCACAAGTTTGAGGTTTTTAACCGACCCCTCAATGCCTATAATATTGAGATTAGATTGAGATAGCAAGATAATTAAAGAGTCACGATAAAACTTATTAATCACAACTCTAGAAGAAGATTATAATTGAAAAGGTTTTGAAAACAATTAGAAAACTAGTTTTTGCCTTAGAACTAACTAAAGAGAGGTATTTAATATGTGAAAAACATGCTTAGGTGTTGTGTGGGATTTTTAGAAAATAGGATTAGGGTTTTAGAAAAGAGAGGAAAAAAATAAACTTTCTCTAGCTAGGGTTTGGATTGGAGACATAAGGTGAGTATTTATACGTTAGCACTAAGGTTTTTGGGGCTTTTTAGAGGCCTTTGGATGTTCCTAAGGGTCTAGAGGCTGGCCCACATCAAAGAATGATATTTTGGGTGCTTAAAATTGAATTTCTAAGGACCTGGAAACATGGGTGCATATTCAAGGCAAAAGGTGTGCACACACTCTTAAACCCATGCGTACACATGCTTCCTAGAAATCCTAAATTCAACTGTAGTTTTGGTCCAATTTCAAACGGTTATAACTCACTCAATATAAATCCAAATTAGGCAAAATTTATATTTCAATTGAAGTCCAGTATGTTTACTTTCCAATGAAGCAAAACTTACTTAAAAATTCGTTGTGGATCAAAAGTTATGGTAAAAAAAGTGAGCAATAGTTATTTTTCAGCATCGTTTTCATTGTGATTTGAGTGTTTTCAAAGTGATTTGAGCACTTTCAAGTTATGATTACTTCCAAACTATTGTAAACGAGTTGTGATTACTTCCAAACTATTGTAAACTCTTTAATTACCATTGGTTGACGTATGTCAAGCTCATCATTGGGGCTAGAGACAAAAGGTTATTAACAGATACAAAATGAGGTGTCTACACCATGTAAGAGAGATTACTATTGTGAAAATTTGAGAGGATATGGGCTTAAAAGCTCTAAATTTTTGAGAGGCAACAAGGTGAGGAGCATCAAAGGTTTAAAAGCGCTGTCGGCTGATCTTTAGAGTGAGTAAGATTCCATACTTCACTTGATGGTTATAGATTTGAGTTCTTTGGGACATAGTGGAATCTATCCTAAGGCTTACTTGATCATTATTTTAGTTCTCCCAATGCCACGATTGAAGTTAGGTTGTCTAATCATGCTCGAAGTCCTTTTACTCCATTTATTCCACGTCCAGTCTTTGCCTCACCTTAGGAGATGGAGATCGTTATTTCATTTTTACACCATCTAATAAGAGAGTGCCATATTAGATTTTTACTTAAAATTTAATATATTTTACCACACATAATAACATCTTAATAAAATTATAGTTAAGTTGGATTTTCAAATGAGTATTAGAATTGATTGGGTGTGGTTATACCTATTCATTAATATGTAATGTGATGATGTGGCATGTTGGGATTGGAGGGTATAAAACTTAGGTTTTACACCATATCCTTACAAAATTTAATCTCTTCTTATATTGACTTGTATAAGTTTAGGCAAGTAAAGTAACATTTATTGTTTAAATTATTTTAAAGTTGTTTAGTTTTTTATATGTTGCAAATTTAAAAATAGTAGAATAATTTAAACGTGTAGACTTAGTGGCGGCTCCAGGATATATTTTTAGGGGTTCAGTAAGAAGATGCATTTTAGGTAAAAAGTGAGTCTTGCGGTCTACGTGATTTCTTTATTACAAAATATTTCATAGTGCGTACTAGCAGAAGAATAAAGAATGAGAAGTGCTACATCTACAATATTTTCGCAACACTTTTCCAACAAATTTTAGGTTATAAGTTGTTATTAGTTCTAATTTAAACTCACTACTGAAGTTACCTTTTTCCCATTAGTAACAGCTAGTAACAATCTACAACTTAGGCTTTTGTTGTGAGCGTATTATGAACATATCATATCTCATATAAGATAAATTATAAGTTCATTGCATATTGTTTATTAATACGATGAAGATACTAATTATTGTTGCTAAGATTAAATCTTGAAAATCATCTATTGTTTTTAAATTAATACAATTAACATATGAATTATTGTTGTTAAGTGAGCTCCATGCGAGATCTAAATGCAATAAACTTTTATGTATTAGTTTATTTCAAATTTGTTAAGATCTAAATGATTTTTTTTTTTTTGTTAGATTTAAGATGAACAAATTTATACTTTTGTTGTTAGGCTTGTTGGGTTCTAAGAATTTAGGTTTAAATATATTAGAACTTCAATTTGTAATGTTGGTAAACCATGATCAAAACATTTAGTCTTGTTTTAGACTTGCTCAAAGTAATGTTTAAGTGTAAAGTTGGAATCAAGTGTACCACAGGATTTACTGTGTAAATCTGCTTGGCTCGATCGATCTAAAATTAGACTCGATCGATCAAAGCTGTTAGGTTCTAAAGATTTAGGAATTTATGTATTTAGAACTCTAATGTGTAACGTTGGTAAACCATGATCAAAACAGGTTGTTTAGTCTTGTTTAAGCTTTCTCAAAGTTGTGTCTTTTATGTAAAGTTGGAATCGAGCTGATGCAAAATTCACTATGCATTTCGGCCTAGCTTGATTAATCAAAGCTTAAGCGCAATCAATTGAAAATCGGGCAGAATACGTTTTTGCTGCATAATTCCAACTCAGCCTTAACTCCTAAAACGTTTAGGGTTTTATTTTTTTTGCCCTAGGTATATAAGGCAAACCCTAGCCACGTTTTAGTGGTTGCTCATATTGCTATTTGTGTGAATCTCTTGTGAGATTTGTGAGGAGCTTTCCTTCACACAAGCTTAGGATTATCAAGAGGAGATTTCTTCAAGAGCTTGATGATCATTCAGTTGTTGTCATAAGAGCTTAAAGATACAAAAACAGGAGTGCTTGTACTTGCTGGAGAATCCAAGAAAGAAGGAGTCCGTGGTCTCGGAGCTTGCACGTGGTCGTGTCAGTAAGTTTCTACTGGTGGGTAGCAATAGAATGTTAGTGGTCTAAATTCTATTGTAAAACTTCGATTATTTCTATAGTGGATTCAAGTTTACCTTGAAGATAGCTAAGTTAAATCCTTCTCAAGTTTTTTACCGGTTTGGTTTTCCTGACTGATCATATCTTTGTGTTATTTATTTTTCCGCTGCTATACATGATATGATTATTTGATTGTGTTAACCTAGATCTGAAATTTGGACTAAGTAATAACTTGGCTAATTAACTAGGTTAATCCGGTTGTGTTTTAAGGGGTTTAAAAAACAAACAGAAGCCCGTGTAGATTATTTTTCTGCAAAATTTTTCAACTTAACCTAAGCTCGTTTGACGTGTAGGGTTTTATGTTTTTCCTTAAGTATAGAAGGGAAAACCCTAGCCAAGTTTTGAGGTTGCTCTTTATGCTCTGTGTGTGAATCTTTTGTGAGATTTAGAGGTGTTTGCCTTCACATACACTTAGGGTTTTCAATCTTAAGATTGATGTTAAGAGTTTGGTGATCAATTCAGTTGCGGATTCAAAAGCTTAAAGATACACAAGCGGGAGTGCTTGTACTTGCTGGGAATCCAAAAAAGAAGTAGTCCGTGGACTCAGAGTTGTCACGTGGTCGTGATAGTAAGTTTCCTACTCGAGGTAGCAATAGGATGTTAGTAGTCTAAGTCGCGATTGTGTAAACTTCAATTCTTTCATAGTAGATTTGTTTTACCTTAAGGATAGCTAGGTTAAATCCTCCCTAGGTTTTTTACCAGTTTGGTTTTCCTAGGTTATCATATCATTGTGTTCTTTATTTTCCGCACTTTACAATGATATGATTTATCTGTGTTAACCTAGATCTGCATAATTTACCTAAGTTAATCACTTGGCTAAATAACTAGATTAATCTGGTTGTGTTTAAGGGGTTTAAAAACAAACAAGGCTTACTATTTTTTCCCCCATATTTTAGATTAAATTGGTTTGTTATTGGGGGGTTTTTTTTTTGGTTGAAAAAGACTAAGATATTGTCAAGATGATCATTCTCACGTTTATTTCAACTAGTCGCTAACCCGTGCGATGCACAGATTAGTTAAACAAAAATTTTAAATTTTAAATTTGCCGAAAGTTATGATCACTTGAAAAAATATGTTACAATTTAAGAGGGGGAAAAAAAAATACTAACACCAATAATGTTAGGCATGCCATGTCTATTATCAATGGCATCCTTTCTTTAATGAAAATTAAAGTCTTAATCATTTTTTTAATATAATATAATCCCTCCCATTGCTTAATTTTTTTTGTAAAATCTTGGGTTTTTTCTTGCCATATAAAATGCAACCAAAAAACCCAAAAATAAGAAATAAAAACTATAGAAGTTTTTATTTAGAAAACAATAATTATTTACACTTAGAAAAGACACTAACACTAAGAAAGAGTCATTAATCTAGAGCAATAGGTTTTGGAAAAGTTTTTTTTTTTTTTTTTTTTTTTTTTTTTTGAGAATTGGAAAAGCTAATTTAGTGTTATAAGCAATAATTATAATATTTTAACACGTAATATAACAACAACAAAAAGGTGTATCAGATGAATAAATTGACTTCGTTAGAGAATGGAGACAAATAAATGCACTGGAAAGAATAGATTTCAGAATATATGAATGTAAAAAGAAGAAGAAGGATGTACCAGTTGAAAGGCCATAGAGTTTTAATCGAGATAGAAGACGATCAATCTAAGAAGCACTTGGAATGCTCCTAATAATAGAAAAAATATAAGAGAAAAATAGGTTGCCTCAAAAGAACAATGCATGACTATAGCAATTGAAATTTGTCAAGACAATTTCATATATTTGCAAAACATGAACCCAAAATTTAGATGTTAAAATTTCTAAAAAGCCAAAAGAAAGAGTAAAGAATTAGTGCCTAGAAATTATTGGAAAAAAAAAAAAGCATATGACTACATAATAATAGAAGCAAAAATATAATATTGCAAAAATTGAATCAAAAAATTAAGTTGTTAAACTTCTTAAAGGCTTAAAAATTAATATTGCGCCATGAACTTCATAAAGGCTTAAAAATTGTCTTTAAGCCTTTCAAAAAGTTATGATATTGCGCCATTGTTGAGAGACGGACCTGAATTTGAGAAGTGACTTGATGGGTATTCGTGAAAAGATTTCAAAGAGGACATCTGAGGGAAACTTCACCACGCTTGTTTACCATGCAGTTAGTGCAGAAGCTTAGAAATAACAACCCTAAAGTTCCTCAAAAAAACATAAAAGATGCTTTGTGTTTGGTGTGGCGACTGTGGTATTTGAGGAGTGAGCGTGAGTCTACTGTGTGGTAGTATTCAATTTAATTCTTAATAAACCCTATTAGTGATGTAGTGCCCAAAGATGAGAATGAGATAATGAAGAGTCCAAAAAAAAAAAAAATAGAAAATTAAAAAATAAAAAAGTCCTAAACCAAATTAAAAAAATATAAATAAAAAATGCTGATGTGGAAAATTGTGGGAGATTCAGAGGTTTCGGTTATATATATATATAGACTAGGATTAAAAAAAAAATAGGTCTAGGAGGTTCAAAATTTATTTTAGGAGGATCAAATAAAAAAAATTAAAAAATTAAAAATAATTTTTTTTGGGCCCACTAGCTCAGGGGTTCATTTGAACCCCTAGACTGTACCTAGAGCCGTCCATGCATGTAGTCTCTAAATTATTTAATGAAAAAATTGGTTTACATATTTGATGAAGCGTAAGTTCGTCAGTCGAGGTAGTCAGATGGAAGTACCCTTCAGCTTGCGTGTGTGCAACTCTAAAGATGGTCACTGGTGTGGTGCCTGCCACAGCGCCTCCAATGCCAAAGTCAGTATATGGATATCTTTGGACAAAAATGCAGTATATCAAGATAAAAAGAATTGCTAACTGTTTTCTGTGTGTATGTACCTTTTGCTTGGCGACGTGTGGTCTTTATATACATTCCTAGGGCTTTTAGCCGTTGGAGCAGTTATGGGGGTCTAAATGCTCCCTTTAGTAACGCTTGGTGCTGTGTAATGGCCCTTAAGTTATGGGGGTCTAAATGCTCCCTTTAGTAACGCTTGGTGCTGTGTAATGGCCCTTAATGAGATCCAACGGTTCATACAGTTGGCTTTGTAACCGCCCTGCATTGAATGGTGGATTTTGTCTTCGTCAGTGATGTAGGAGTCTTTGCTCGTCTAGGGAAGTTCGTCAGTATCGTTGACTTCGTTAATGGGATGTGAGTTCGTCAGTCCTGTTAGTTGCCCCCCGATTCTGTGGTCGTCAGGGAATGACGGCCATGGAATCTGAAAGGTTTGCTGAAGGTAAGTGACTCTTGGGTTTTCGTTCCGTATTAAATGCGCCATGGCGGCGTTTTCTGGGTTACAATCCATGCGGTATACCTTGATTGGTGAAGTTAATGCACCATTTGTTGGGACTATTGGTTTTCCCGCTGATTTTTCAGTTTCCAAAGCCTTGGTTTTTAAATCTCTTTCCTTCTCATTTTCCCCTTTCACTTTTCTCAAAAATTCTCAATCATTTCTCTGAGTGTCTTCTTCGCCATCCTTCCCTTCTGTAATTCTTCTTCCGACGGGTGCGCAGGGTGGTAGTTTTCTTCTTCGAGGTACGCTCCTCTTTCTACTTCTCTTCGTTTTGCCTATACGCATTTGTAGCAGATTTCTGATTTTCCATTTCTTCTATATATATATATATATATATATATATATATATTTTTTTTTTTTTGTCTTGGGGTTTCTAGATTTCTTTCTTTTTGTGTTTTCTAGTTTTCCCATGGTCAGTGGTTCTGAGGTCAGGATAACTTGCCCCTCGATTTCATTTCTTTTTGCTCGATTAGGGGGGTCGTTAGGAAGTTTCCCACACCTTGAGAATTTTCGTTTATGAGGGTAGTTGTTTGACTGCCGTATTGCCTGATTTATTGCCTTTACTGCGTCAGTCAATTGATTGGTTTGATAATTTGGTGAAGGAGGGTAGGAAAATGTCAGAAATTAGGTCCAGCGAGCTCGAGACTGGGTTATCGTCTAGCGGTAACCCAGTGGAGGATGATACAGCCCTTTCTAATCCCCGAGAGGTTAGGGCTTTTTATGCTCTTGAGGAAGAGTGTGGGTTGGACGCCGATATACTGGGTAGATTTAAGGATAGATTCCAGTTCCCAGATCGGGTTAGGGTTCGTCTGCCTGGTGAGGGAGATCGGGCCTGTCACTTCTTTCCCGGGGAGGTTTGTTTCTACGAATCTGCCTTCATCTGTGGATTGAGGTTTCCGGTCCATCCTTTTCTTATGGAGCTTTTGGACCGTTTTGGTATTGCTCCCGGGCAGCTTATGCCCAACTCGTGGAGGATTTTGGTGAGTTGTATGGGGATTTGGTTGGCCGCTAATGACGGGGACATGCTCAGGGTTGACGAGCTTGTTTATCTTTACCGTCTAAAAGCGTCTAAAGAGCATGGGTACTACGAATTGGTGCCCTGGGAAAGAAGAACTAGGGTCGTCAAGGGTTTACCGTCCTCTTTCAGGTACTGGAAGTCCAGATTTTTCTGTGTTTGGGGACGATTTTGAGACACCCTCTGGCGAGGTTTGGGGTGATCTCCCAAGGTTGCGTCGTTGGTGGGAAACCCCGACTTTAGGTGCGTCAATATTTCTCTTCGTCTCTTGAATTCTGTTGCACTTACCATTATGGCTGCTGAAAAATATATATATATATATATATATATATATATTTTTTGTACAGTTAAGAGACGACCAAAGCTCAAGAGTAGGTACAGAGAGCGGGTGCAGAAGGCCATTGAATACGCTCAAACAATTGAGAGTTGGGACGATCTCGTTGATCCCAAGACTCTTGCCTTTTACTGCCTCGGGCCTGAACCTTCTGCCTCCATCTTGCGTAACCTTGACATAGAAGGAAAAAAGAGTGAGTGCTAGATTCGTCAGTGTCGACCTTCTTTTTTCTTTCACCTTTCTTTCTTATGTGTCTTTCTTCGGGACTAACGTTCTTCTTTTGACAGAGATGACGTCAAAATTTAATAAGGACATGTATGCGAAGATGAGGGCAAAGAAAGACGAGCCCTTGTCGAGCATAGGAAAGAAGACCGTGCGTGTGACCGGGAGGGGTCCTTCTGTTACTCCAACGGCCTCCGTCACTCCCCTTATCTCCGGCACTGAGACGACGAGGACCGCTTCTCCGTCTACTTCGGTTGAAGAGCTCCCGATGCCTGTCTCTAAGAGGCCACGCCTGTTGGAGAAGGAGAAGGAGAAAGTGGATTCTCGTTCGTCCACTATCTGGGGGGATGAGAGGTTGGCCGTTGAAAGGGCCCACCGCGTCGTGACGGCTGACGAGTTGAGGGTTTTCTCTGGGGTTCCATTTAACACCGTCGCTGGTGGCCACGTCCACAAGCTTGTTCAGGTATAGTGTTCCTACTTCTTTCATAAGCAACCCCCCCTTTTTCTTCCTTTTTTTTTTCTTTTTTTTTACTGACAATTCGGTACTTCTTTTTAGGTGTTAGGAGAAAGCTTGCACATTGCTTCTGAGTTTCTCACTCAAGAGGCCAAACTGGAATCTCTTGTATCAAAGGTGCAGGCTGTGGAGGGCGAAAATTCTAAGCTGAAGAAGAATCTCATTGATTCAATGGACGAAGCTACTACCCTGAAGGAGAAGGTTAAGGCCCTGGGTGACGATCTTAGAGTCGAGCGCTAGTTGAACTTGGAAAAGGATGAGTAGCTTCAAAGCGCCAAGGAATCGCTTAAGACAATTGCAGCTAGGTCTGTCGAGGCTTTTCAAACTACTGACGAGTACAATACTGTACTCTTTAGCTGGTACTTCAAAGGCTTCGAGCTTCTACGAAGATACCTGGTCAAGCATCCAACTGGTGTTGACATGGAAAGCCTAGACTTGGAAGAGGTGGATAAAGAGATGGCTGTTGACGAAGCTGCTCAATCCGTGGATCTTGTGGGTGACGCTTCAAAGAATGCCCCTGTTGACAATGCTCCTGCTGGTGACGCCCCTCCAATATCTGACGCCTGAACCTGTTACTTGTGTTAAAAGAACTATTTTTTTTGTCTTTTGGTTATTACTTGTCGTGGCTTTTTTGTAAATCTTATTTTGAGACACTTTTTCTTTCATCTATTTTGGGAACAATATATATTAACCCAGCATTTATGGGTTTGTAAAAACAATGGTAACTTGCCTGTTTGCTTTTGGTTCTAATTTACTTCTTGCATTTACCTGTCTTTGTGATTTGCATGCTTTAATTGCCCATGTGGTGAGCTTGGTGAAGCTCTTATTTCCCCTTTTCTTCACCGGTATATTATTTTTTGTTCTTGTGGGATATGTCCTTTTAGGAATAACTCCCGTCAGTGACTTATATACATGCTTACATCCGTCAGTAGATTACATCCGTCAGAGCGTCATCTCGCCACTTAGTTATTTTTGGATTTTTATGACTTGCACCTTTTTTTTTTCAAGGATCTTGTCATCGTTGGTAGCTTACATCCGTCAGGGCAGAATCTTGCCACTTTGCCATCTTTGGCCATTTTATGACTTACACCTTTTTTTTTTTTTTTTTAAGGATCTTGTCATCGTCAGTAGCTTACATCCGTCAGGGCGGAATCTTGCCACTTTGCCACCTTTGGCCATTTTATGACTTACACCTTTTTTTCAAGGATCTTGTCATCGTCAATAGCTTACATCCGTCAGGGCGGAATCTTGCCACTTAGCCATCTTTTGGCTTTTTATTGGATAGACCTACTCACAGAAACACGTTAGCTGAATACATTCTTTATTAATCTTCAATAATGAATACATATAACTGCTACGTCTATTGATGGTATTTCTTCAAGTGTTCAATGTTCCATGGCCTCGGGAGTCTCTGTCCGTCCAAGGTTTCCAGGTGATAGCTACCTTGTCTAGAGTAATGGATAACTCTGTAAGGTCCTTCCCAAGTGGGGCTGAGCTTTCCCTGAGCAGGATCTTTGGTCGCCAGGGTTACTCTTCGTAGGACGAGGTCACCCACGGCGAGCCGCCTGAGTTTTACCCTTTTGTTGTAATAGCTAGTCATCTTCTGCTGGTACTTCGTCATTCTGCTGCAGGCTATGTCCCTTACTTTGTCTAGACAGTCCAGATTTTGTCGCAAACTGTCGTCATTAGATTCCTCACTAAAGACTTCTTGTCTGGTTCTGGATACCCCTATCTCGATCGGGATCACTGCTTCCGTGCCATAGGTGAGTCTGAAGGGGGTCTCTCCCGTCGGGGTTCTCGGATGTAGTTCTGTATGCCCACAAGACATTGGGAAACTCTTCTGGCTAGGCACCCTTTGCATCGTCTAGCTTCGTTTTTATGATCTTGAGTAAAGTCCGGTTCGTCACCTCCATCTGTCCATTCGCCTGTGGATGTCCTGGCGACGAGAACTGGTTCTTGATGCCTAGTCCCGAGCAGAAGCTTCTGAAGCCTTGGCTGTCGAACTGTCGTCCATTATCAGATATGATGGTCCTTGGAATCTCGAATCTGCAAATTATATTCTTCCACACAAAACTTTGAATTCTAGCTTCAGTGATGGTTGCCAGTGGCTCTGCTTCAACCCATTTCGTAAAGTAATCAATAGCGACAAGTAGGAATTTTACCTAACCTTTACCTATAGGCATGGGACCAACGATGTCAATTCCCCATTGTGCAAATGGCCACGGAGATGTGATAGTCGTCAGTTTCTCTGCTGGAAGTCGTTGGACATTCCTGAATCGCTGACACTTGTCACACCTCTTGACGAACTCTGTTGCGTCCACCTGCATAGTAGGCCAGAAATAACCTGTTTGAATGATCTTACTTACCAGGGATCTGGGGCCAGCATGGTCCCCACAAATTCCCTCATGTATCTCTTCCAGGATGTACTTAGCCTCTTCTTCATCAACACACTTCAAGTAAGGCATAGAGAAGCCCCTCTTGTATAGGATGTCGTTGAGGATAGTGAATCTGGCTGCCCTCTTCTTGATCTTCCTGGCCTCGTCAGTATTCGGGGGTAGGTGCCCGTTCTAGAGGAAGGACATGATGGGTGCCATCCAGCTGTTTGTGCTCTGAATTGCGAAAGTTGGAACTTCTTCAATGCTAGGGTTTTTCTGCGTTTCTATCATCACGTCCGTGTTGGTTGTCGCTTCTTCTGACGATGCCATCTTTGAAACTTCGTCTGCCCTCATATTCTGGCTTCTGGGTATCTGCGTAAACTCCACTTCATCGAATTCCCGAGCCAGATGTTTCGTCAGCTTGAGGTACTTCTGCATTCTCTCTTCCTTTGCCTCGTATTCTTCCTTAATCTGTCCAATTACCAGTTTTGAATCGCTTTGGACTAATAAGTTCTTAGCCTTCAACGCCTTTCCGAGTCTTAATCCCGTCAAGATTCCTTCGTATTCAGCCTCATTGTTGGTGGCTGAAAATTTCAGCTGAACTCCATACTTTAACATTTCTCCGTCTGGGGTAATTATAACAACCCCTACTCCTCCCCTCTTTTGGGCTGATGAACCATCAGTCTGTATCGTCCATTTCTTAGCCTCGTCGGTGAGATTATCCTTGTCCAGGGCAGTGAACTCGGCAATAAAGTCCACCAAGGCTTGTGCTTTAATAGCTGTTCTTGGGTGGTATTCAATGTCGAATTGGCTAAGTTCAATTGCCCACTGGACCATCCTTCCAGCTGCTTCAGGTTTGCTCATTGACTTCTTGATAGGTTGGTCCGTCATCACAAGGATTGGGTTTGCCTGAAAGTACTGTCTTAGTTTTCATGAGGCAACTATTAATGCAAATGCGATCTTCTCAATTTTCGGATACTTGGACTCAGCTCCTTGGAAAGCTTGGCTGACGTAGTATACTGGGAGCTGCTTCTTGTCTTCCTCTTGAATCAATGCTGCACTCACGGCTGTGTTTGATACCGCCAGGTACAAGTATAGGTTTTCCCCCTCTTTTGAAGGACTCTAGAGGGGTGGGTTGCTCAAGTAATGTTTTAGTCCCTGAAATGCTGCTTCGCATTCGTCTGTCCACTCAAATGCCTGTTTCAGAGTCTTGAAGAAGGGGAGGCATTTGTCTATTGCTCTAGAGACGAACCTATTAAGAGCTGCAATTCTTCCCGTGAGCTTTTGAACTTCCTTGACGGTCCTTGGTGATGCCATGTCGACTATGGCCTGCACTTTCTCCGAGTTTGCTTCTATTCCCCTTTGGGACACCATGAACCCCAGGAATTTTCCTGAGGCTACACCAAAGACACATTTGTTGGGATTCAACTTCATCTGGTACTGTTTAAGGGTGACGAACGTCTCCTTCAAGTCGTCCAGGTGGGCGAACTCTTCCTTACTCTTGACAAGCATGTCATCAACGTACACTTCCATATTCCTGCCGATCTGTTTGCTAAACATTTTGTTCACTAATCTCTGGTAAGTGGCTCCCGTATTCTTTAATCCAAAAGGCATTACCTTATAACAATAGAGTCCCTGGCTGGTGATGAAAGCAGTCTTCTCTTGATCTTCCTCAGCCATTCTTATCTGGTTGTATCCTGAGAATGCGTCCATGAACGTCAATAGCTTATGTCCAGCGGTGGAATCTACGAGCTGGTCTATTCTTGGCAGGGGGAAACTATCCTTTGGGCATGCTTTATTCAGGTCTGTGAAGTCCACACACATTCTCCACTTCCCATTTGCTTTCTTCATAAAGACGATGTTGGCAAGCCACTCAGGGTAGTATACTTCTCGAATGAACCCTGCCGTCAACAACTTGGTAACTTCGTCTGTGACCGCCTGATCCCGTTCTGGAGTGAAGACTCTTCGCTTTTGCTTGACGGGCTTCCTTTCTAGATCCATGTTCAACTGGTGCTGAATGACTTCTGAGGATATACCTGGCATGTCCTCGTGATTCCAGGCGAAGACATCTTGATTTTCTTTTAAGAACTGGATGAGCTTTAATTTCATTTCAGGGCTTAACGACGTCCCTATCTTCGCCGTCTTGGTTGCATCTCCTTCATCTAGTGCCACTGTTTCCAAGGCTTCCATTTTGTCTCCCCCTTTCTCTTCAATCATCCAGGTGTGGTTTTCCTTTGCAGCCACGACGGCCTGGTAGCATTCTCTAGCTAAGACCTGATCCCCTTTTACCTCTCTGACCCCGTTATCCGTGGGGAACTTCACATTCAGGCAATAGGTAGACGTGGCTGCCTTCCATTTGTTGAGTGAGGGCCTTCCAATAATCACGTTGTAAGATGAGGGGCAATCTACCACTAAGAAGTCTATCTGCCGGATTAACTGCTTTGGGTATGTCCCTACTATTACCGTCAACGTTACTATCCCCTTGGGATATACTCTATCTCCACTAAAACTGACGAGAGGAGAGTCAAATGAGCGCAGTCTTTTTGGATCCAACTTCAGCTGTTGGAATGCAGGGAGGTAGATGATATCTGCGGAGCTACCGTTGTCTACAATGACCCTTTTAGTATTAAATCCTTCAATAGTCAGTGCTATTACCAAAGGGTCATTGTGAGGCTGCTTCACCCCTCTGGCATCTGCCTCATTGAAAGACATGTCCTGGTCTGTTCATCGTTGTTTGGACGGAGGTATCATGTAAACGTTGTTCACTTGCCTTTGACATGCTTTTCTGAGGGACTTGAATGACCCTCCTAGGAATGGTCCTCCTGCTATGGTGTTAATCTCCCCAATAATATCCTGGGAAGGCTGGGGGGTGTTACCTTTATCTCTAGGCGAGGGCTCCTTTTGAATTCTGTTATCGTCCCTGAATATGTTAAATTCCCCTTTCTTCACATATCTTTGCAGTCTTCCTTTCTTTATCAGCTCTTCTATTTGCTCTTTAAGGTCCCGACAATCCTCAGTGTAATGACCATGATCCTTGTGGAAATGACAGTACTTGTTCTTGTCTCGAATGTTAGGGGAGGAATGTAATGGCCTTGGCCATTTGAGGAAATGCTCGTCCTTAATCTACATTAAAATTTTGTCAACGGGCATAATTAAAGGGGTAAATCTTACCGTACGGGAATTTTTATCGTCTCTCCTTCTGTTACCGTCAATGGCCTGACGATTTGGGTGCTCCCTTTTTTGTCCCTTTCGTTCGTCCTCCTTCCTTCCTTTGTCTCCTGACCTTGCTGTATCCTTTATGGCTGCTAGCGCGTTTTAAGCATTCATGTACTTCTATGCTTTGAGGAGCATTTCTGCCATCGTTCTTGGGGGATTTTTAGCGAGCGAAGCCACGAGATCTCTGGATTTCAACCCTGCTTTGAAAGTCGTCAGCTGTACCTTATCATCAGCCTCGTCCACCTCTAGGGTCTCCCGAGTGAAACGCTTAACGTATGACCTCAGGGTTTCCTTCTCTCCCTGCCTGATTGTGATCAAGTAATCTGCTGGCCTCTTGGGACGCTGTCCCCCATTGAAGTGTCATAAGAAGGCGTTGCTCAATTGGTCGAAGTTGTCAATGGACGACGTTGGTAGCTTGGTAAACCATTCTCTTGCAGCTCCTTTTAGAGTGGTAGGGAAGGAACGACATAGTATCTCATCAGGGGGCTGCTGGAGGCCCAGTGTTGTCTTGAAGGTGTTGAGATGATCCTGAGGGTCTTTGAGCCCGTCAAACGACTCAATTTGAGGAAGGCGAAATTTCGTTGGTACGGGGCATTCTAAGACTGCTGCTGTGAACGGGGAATCCGTGGCTTTGACCATTCTGTCTACGCTCCGGTCCGTTTTCTCCTTGATAGCATTTCTTAACTCGTCCATCTCTTTCCTCATTTCTCGCAGAAGATCTAAATTCTGCTCGTCAGGAGTGTTGAGTCTGCGTGGATTGCTCCTTCTGTGACTATCTTCCTCATCCTCTAAGTTGCCCTTTGATTGATTCTCTTCCTGTTGGAGTCGCAGCTTCATTTCTTGGTTTTGTCTAGTAAGTTCTTCCACAGTGGCCGCAAGGGCTTGGACTTGCTGAGCCAAGGCTGCAGAGTCTGGGTTAGATTCCATCTGAATATAGAGGTTTTGGAAGCAATGTTTTCGTATGTAAACACGAAAATATCACAAAAACTTCCCCACAGTTGGCGCCAAACTGATGAAGCGTAAGTTCGTCAGTCGAGGTCGTCAGATGGAAGTACCCTTCAGCCTGCGTGTGTGCAACTCTAAAGATGGTCACTGGTGTGGTGCCTGCCACAGCGCCTTCGATGCCAAAGTCAGTATATGGATATCTTTGGACAAAAATGCAGTATATCAAGATAAAAAGAATTGCTAACTGTTTTCTGTGTGTATGTACCTTTTGCTTGGCGACGTGTGGTCTTTATATACATTCTTAGGGCTTCTAGCTGTTGGAGCAGTTATGAGGGTCTAAATGCTCCCTTTAGTAACGCTTGGTGCTGTGTAATGGCCCTTAATGAGATCCAACAGTTCATACAATTGGCTTTGTAACCGCCCTGCATTGAATGGTGGATTTTGTCTTCGTCAGTGATGTAGGAGTCTTTGCTCGTCTAGGGAAGTTCGTCAGTATCGTTGACTTCGTTAATGGGACGTGAGTTCGTCAGTCCTATCAATATTGATTGTATGAGAAAAGAATTATCTTGAATGATGTAAAGACTAACTTAATAACAATATTTATGTATATAAGAAATAGCATATATATAATTAAAAAGAGAGAAGGGAAAATATGTATATGTATTATTATTATTATTATTATTATTATTATTATCATTATTCTATTCGTTTATATTTATTGTTTTTCATTTGTTACTGCAGTTATCTTGCCAAACACGAGCAACACAACCACAACCATTAGCTCAGGAGCTAGGGAGGTAAAGTATCTTAGGAAATGGTTCAATTATGGTATTGATGGGTTGCTTGTTTGAGTGTTTTTATTATTATTTATTTATTTATTTTATTTGAGAGAGTTTCAACTTATGGCGTCTATTTCTAATAATAGCTTTTTATTATCAGACTAAGATACCAGTCAGTTTTTGGTGTAAGCGGGGATTGAAGTCCAAATTTCTTATTCAATTATCAAAGACTTTACCAGTTGAGCTAACTAGAACCCATGCTAATTTGAGTGTTAAAAGAGATTATTTTCAGCTGTTTTGGGAGACAACAAAAACATTTGTGTTTCCCTAATTCCCTCTGATCACGAATGTATCATTATCATCATCACCTGCTTGCTTCTTCATGCATACTTTATTTATTCATTTTGCTACTAAAACTCAATACGTCATAGTTTTGAATAGAAAAATTACATCATGATCTTAGGTAGAATTCAACGATCACATCTTTAGCGAGTATAGAATGAACGGTTCAAATCAAAATACTATATTACATTTAGGTGGAAAATCCAAATTTTAAACATAATTGAACAAAATTAAAATGACCCCAAATTCAAATTATTCAAAGAATCAATTTACAATTATTGTTTTATTTTTGTTGGTATGGATTGATCTTTTCTTATAGGTACGCCCCTTGAAATATGATAATGAAATTAAAGGTTAACCTTTTGATGGCCAAGTGTATTTAACTCTTTATATTATAAATGCCAACTCAGCATTATATTAAATTCGGACAAAATTGCTAAATGCCCTTTTTGGGTAAACTAAGCAGCGTTTTGTCCTATTTTTCAAACTAATTAGGGAAATACCCCTCTTTTGAAAATCGATTTTCTCAAAATCGAGTTAGGCCATATAGCGGTGTTTTTAAGGAGCCTATAGTGATGCTTTTAGGAACTATAGTGGCGTTTTGTAACTCGATTTATATGAAATCGAGTTATAGGTAAAAAAAAAATTAAAAAAATTTCCTATAACTCAATTTAATGGAAGTCGAGTTACAAAACGTTACTATAGGTCCTGAAAACGTCACTATAGGTCCTGAAAACGTCACTATAGGTCCTTAAAAACGCCGCTATAGGGCTCCATAATTTTTTTTTTTATAACTCGATTTTGAGAAAATCGAGTTTCAAAAAAGGGGCATATCCCTAATTAGTTTGAAAAATATGGCAAAATGCTGCTTGGTTTGCCTAAAAAGGGCATTTAGCAAATTTGTCCTATTATATTCACTTATAAAAAAAAATTTTGAATTTGAAAATTAAGAAAACAAAAGAAAAGAAAAGGTTGGATCATCACAAAGAGAAAGAGGAGTAATTAGAAAACCATAATAGTAGATTATGATTGACTATCTATCATTCTCATATGGACTCACTATTTAAAATTTGTCAATTTTAGTGGGTGTGGTGTGGTCCTAAATTTTGTTGAAATAGATAGATCATGTAAAGAAAAAAGTGACTGAAAGAAAGATATGGTTTTTATTGCCCCAAATTTGAGAAAGCACATACCAAAACCTACAAAAATTATGAAGGACAAAAAAAATTACCAAAAGAAAGAGAGGAAGCAAATGCAAAACAAAGTCGCTACACACGTGTGTGAGAAAGAAAGTCGCTATGACAGACGACGGTTTCAGTTTCGGTTTCAACAAACCCATTGAAGCCTTGTTAAGACAATGTAACGCAAGTTGCTTTTTTAAAATTTTGTCATTTTTTGTGTTTTGTGCTTTTGCTTTTTGTAGTTTCTGTTGTTTTCTTTTTTGGTTTCTTTTCTTTTATGCACTGTTTGACTTTTGTCTGTTGTTGAAAACTGTTTTGCTCTTTTGTTTTTCTTAATTTATTTTTTACATGATGATGATGATGATAACTTTCATTGCTACTTGATCTCTTCATTGATAATTTTTTTTGTTGAAAGTGAAAATTTTTTGTTGAAATTGAAACTGAAAACTTTTTGCTGTTTGATCTGCTCGATTTTCTGTTTGGGAATAGTTTATTTAACTGAAATTGAAAACATTTTGCTGAAAGTGTAAAAAATTAAAAAAATTAAAAAATTAAAGATAGCTGAATAGTATAATGAGATTTAAAAATAGTACCAAAAAGTACAATGAGACCTATAAATATTACAAAAAAGAAGTTACAAAATCAAATAAACTGTAAGTTTTCATCACTTCTCAAACAAACTCTAAGAATCCTGAATGTTGGACGAAACGAAATCCTATTAGGATTTTTGAGCTAAGGTTCGGTTCCACGCTTTTTAGACTCTTTTGGGTGGAATATGCATGGAAAATGAGTTACATTTTTTAAAGAATATTTATAACTATTTTTTTTTTTTGTGTCAATAAATTTTAGTTCAATTTTCAACCAACAAAAATACGGGTGTGTATTCAACCTATTAGCCCATTGAATCTAACCCATATAATTTCTTGAGTTTTCTTGGGCTGATGGATTGTGTTCAGTTTATTTTTAAACTTGGGTTGAGTTGGGTTTGAATTGACAAAATTTTGAACTGAAGTAACCCAATTGATGAGAATCAACAAGCATTCAAGAATCCATTGCATGTTCCAGTTGGGTCTATTACTAAAGCAAGATCCAAGAAGATCAAAGAAGTACTTAATGGGCTGATTCAAGAGATTTGGGTTGATTTTAACACTGGACATTCCAAGCTTGACCCAAAGAAAGATGAAGGCGTAATAAATTTAATCCAAGCTATTGAGGGCTGATTTGGCTTAATTGGGCGTGATTTATGGCGTGGATTAATAGCTGATTGATTTTCTAGCTCCATATCAGTTAATAGATATTTTTCCTAGTCTGGAGCATCTATTTTTGGACCAGATCTACCTTAATTTTAGGCTTTTATTATTTAGAACGTTTTTAGCTATTTTTCTTATTTGAGATATGCTAATTTTAGACCAAATCAACTTTTATTTAGGGTTTTATTATTTAGTACGTTTTTTATATTTTTCTATTTTCAGTCATGCCTTATAAATAGCATGCACTCATTGTAATAAGAGATTATTAAATAAAAATCAGAAAAGGTGAGGCTTTACTCTTCTTTTGGTTCTTCAAGAACTGTGAACTTATCAGGGATTCTTCCTTGTGGCGTTCAAACTTTATACCTTTGGTTCGTGATTCAATTATAATCATTGGGTCAAGGTGTTACACTTATACCTTTGGTTCGCGTTTCAATTATAAACGTTGGGTCAGGGTCTTCTATCAAAAATCTGAATTTTAGCTTTCTTGGGCAAGTATTCCAATATTTTTGTTGGGTCTCAAAGCGTGTCGATTGAGGTTCGCATCACCAATCCAATTCACGCTATTAACAGTTTTTTAATAATTTTAAAAATTTGTTAATTTGAACTATTTTAAAATTTGTCACTTAGAATAAATTTCTTAGCTGAATTTATTTTAGTATTTGAAGTGTTATTTTAAAAAAAATACTTTTGCAACATCATATGAATCTTATGTAAATTTTCTACCTCCCAATTTTGCTTGTTGGGTTGCTTTTTGTAATTAGGATGAGATTATTTCCATGTATCTCTTCCTCTATAGGTTTTTTCTCTGAAAATTGAGATGGTTTGGGAACATTCTCTGTTTCCATATTTTAATACTTATTAAAAAAATTATAATAGTTTGAGCTAGCATATGTATGTCTAAAACGAAATTGAAAATTCTATATTAAAAAATTATTTTGAAAGCTAGTTAAAAACCAAAAACTATAAATTTATAACACTGGCATTGAAAAATGTAGATTTTAAAAGTTTTTGTGACAATATTTTAGAAGTTCAACAAAAAATAAATGAAAGCCTTTCAATTCATTATGTAGACATGTAATAAACACATTTTATGTATAAAAGTTTAAAAGAAAATATGTAATAACGCTGGAATTTTGAGATTTAATTTTCTCTATTTAGTAAAGATTCGGCTAAGGAGAAACAATAAAAAGCAAATACAATAGTAAAGATTATAGTAGTGGGGAAATTGAAATAAATAAATAAAGATCCAAATCCTAAGCTTTATGAAGAAATCGTTTTTGATAGTAGCTAAACGAAGTATATTCTAAACTCTAGCTCTAAGTGTTGTGTCAAATCTGGTAGCATGTCGTGTTCGTGTCATGTTAAGGTAGGGGTGCTCGGTTAAATGGCTCAATCCACACTTGACCCTTTTAATAATTATGTCATGACCTTTCAACTCTAACATGACCTATTAATCCAGCGAGTTGACACAACACAACCCACTTGACACGCTTAATAAACAGGTTATGTTGGGTTAATACAAATGTAATGAGACCCATTTCAACCTACTTAATATTAAACATTTTGAGTTGACAAAAATTCAATCCATTTAAACCTTTTATTTATTTATTAAAAAACTATTTAATATTGTTATAAATTTAATAAACCACAAATTTAATATGTAGTCCGTGGACTCAGAGCTATCAAGTGGTCATGATAGTAAGTTTTCTACACAAGGTAGCAATAGGATGTTAGTAGTCTAAATCTTATTGTACAAACTTCAATTCTTTCATAGTGGATTTATTTTTACCTTGAGGATAGCTAGGTTAAATCATTCCCAGGTTTTTTGCCGGTTAGGTTTTCTTGAGTCATCAGATCTGTGTTCTTTATTTTTTTGTATTATATCTATTTTACACATATTGGTTTAAACTAGATCTAATTAACAAACCTGTTAATCAACTTGGCTTAGTATTAGGTTAAACGTAGTGTGTTAAGGGGTCTAGAAACTAACAAGTGGTATCAGAGTGGGTTAGCTCTTGTGTTTAGATCTCTTGATCTAAGAGTTGATCATTGACCCATGTTGTCATGGAACACAGTCACTCTCTTGTGATCCCTCCTCACTTTGATGGGAATAACTATGCCTATTGGAATTCTGTTGAATGCGGATGGGAGAAACCGACTACTCCTGTTAGTGAGTGGTCGACATCCCAAAAAGAGGCAGCCGCTTTTAATAGCAAAATCATGAACGCTATTTTTAATGCTGTTTATATGGAGGAATTCATGAGAATCTCAAATGTTGAGGTTGCTCATACTGCTTGGAAAATTCTCCAAACTATGCGTGAAGGCAGAAAGGCTATTAAAATTAATAAGTTGCAGTAATTAACAACTAAATTTGAAAGCATTAGGATGTTTGATGATAAAAGTTTTGATGAATTCTATGCTAAGCTTAATGATATTGTTAATTCTGCATATAATTTGGGTGAAATTTATTATCAACCTAAGATTGTTAGGAAGATACTTAAATCCTTAACTGAGGACTTTAAATCCAAAGTGATTGTCATTACTAAAAGCAAGGATGTGAACTCCATCCCTGTTGATGAGCTTGTAGGATCTCTTCAGTCCTATGAGCTAGGCCTACCCAGAATAAACAAATCTAAATCAATGGCTCTTAAGTCAGTTGATAATGTTGATGACAATGGATTTGATAATGAACTCTCTTCTACAGAGATTGCATATCTTGCCAAGAACTTTAGAAGCTTTCTTAGGAATAACAACAGAAGGGCAAGAGGTAGAAACAATGCTGAATCTAAGAATTTTAAGAAAAATGAACCAACTAAAATCAATAATGCTGAAAAATCAATAGAAAAAGTTGGTCAATCTTCTAGTAATTCTTTAGGTCAACATTGTTTTGGTTGTCAAGGGTATAGTCATGTGAAATCTAAATGTCCTACTTTCTTGAGATCAAAGGGTAAAGCTATGGCCGTAGCCCTTAGTGATGGTGAAGTTTCTGATCACGAGTCTGGTAGTGATGAAGATTGAAACTTCTTTGCTTTCATAGCTACTGCTATAGTTGATGAAAGTGTTTTGGTTGAAGAGAACCCCTCTGATGGGGAACTCTCTGAGTGTGCTGGCTTGCAAGAAACTTATAACAAGCAATGCAAGGTTGCTGCAAAGGATGCAATGAGTGTAGACTTAGGGCAAAAGAAGATTGCTACTCTTGAACTTGAAAAGAAAAACTTGTTGCTGAATTTGCTTGATGCTAATGAATTGGTTAACAAGGTGAAGATTGAAATATGATGTTACTTGATAAGATTAAGAATCTAGATCTAGAATTATCTGTTGCTAAAGAACAAACAAATAGGTCTGCTAGTTCTAAACTTGATCACATGTTGAGTGTTCAAAAGTCTACCTTAGACAAAGCGGGTTTAGGTTTTGTTGATAGCATCTTTGTGTTTGAAACTCATTCCACAAATTTTGTTCCTTCTACTGAGCCATCAAAGATAGAGAATGTCAAAACTATAGAAGTTACTCCTGCTCCTAGGAAAATTAGGGTTGATCTGAAAGAGTCTAATCTCAAGAATCCTAAGCTTCTTATGGACAAGAAGCAAGATAGACCTTTGTGGGTTTGTCATTTTTGTAGAAAAGCTGGGCATACTCGCCTAAACTACTTCAAGATACAAGCTGCAAAGTGAGCAAATAAGTAAAAAGTATTTGTGCCTCAAGCACAAGATCCTATGGTACTTATTGGGGAATTGGTAAAGGAATTAAACCTTTATACCAATGCTGGAGTTGCTCATAATGTGAATAATAACTCCAAAACCAGAGTTGCATCTAAGAAGTTTTGAATGCAAAAGACTCAATCTAATTGGGCCTTTCTCACATGGTCCTTGTGCTTCATCTCAAAATCATTTGTAACCATTCTTGTCCTTGATGTTTTTGTTTTCTTTTACTTTTATGATTTGCATTTCATTACATTCATGCATTTCATATTAGGTTGTTTTTGTATGTTTTTCCCACAAAAAAAAAAAAAAAGAAAAAAAAAGAAAAAGAAAAAAAAGAAAAAAGAACAAAAAAAGGGAAAGAGGAATGTGGAAGGATGTGTTTTGTATTACATATCATGGATGTGTAGCTAAGGTTTGACATATTATCTTTACATAATATGCCTGTGTACCTTGTTTAGCTTGGATGAAGCTTTTTTTTTTTTTTTTTCTCTGCACTTTGCTAGTTTTAGCTATGTAGTGCATGCTGTGTGGGAGTTGTTTATAGTTTTTGATCACATGATCTTGATTTTGAAGTCACATGCTTTTGATTGTAAGGACTAAAAAATCCTATGAGAAATGCATAAATAACCATCTCACCACTATTTACTAGCCAATCATGAACACTTTAGTGCATATCGTAAGATTTTGTGCTCGACAAAGTGTAGCACATGCACAAAAAGAAAATAAGGTGTAGCCTTAAAATTTTTTTTTTTTTTTTTTTAAATGTATGTATACTATAAGGCTAAAATAAAAAATAAAAATGCATGATTGCAAGCTTTTTTTCTAAGAAATGTGAGAGTTATATGATGTAACTCTTTAGGTGATAGTCACTTTCAGCCTTATGTGATGAATAATGTAGAAATTGTGATTGATTACTATCTACATATCACCTCACATGTATCTCATACTGTTACTAGTTGCACACACTTCACAAGTTATTCTTTGCTAAACTTAGTACATGAAATTGTGTGTGAATTTGGGTTGGCCATCAAAGATTATATGTTCTATGATTTTGATACAAAATATGTTCATTAATTGAAATTTGGGGGCAAAATGTGTTATAATCTTGTTTTTGAAAGTTCTGGGTTGAAAAAAAAATGTTTTTGAAAAACTTTTAAACTCATACTCATGCATTTCATTCATGAAATCAATTGATTTGAGAGTTTTCTGCATAAAACTTCTGCTATTTTTCAAAATTTCAGTTTTTCCAAAATTTTGATCGATCAATCCCTTGAGTTTTTAAGCTTGGTTTTGCCTGGTTCAATTGCTCCTTGATTGGTGCTTGATCAATCGAAACTACTTTTTCGATTGATTGAATACTAATTTCAACCGATCGAAAATTTTGATTTTTTTTTTTTGCTTACCTTATGTCTAGCTCGATTGGTACCCGATCGGTGCTCGACCGGTCGAGTTTCGAAAGAAAAGAACAAAAAGGTTTTTTCCCTCACGTGTTCATCACTTTTTCATAAAGTTTTTCCACCTTTTTCTCCTTTCTCTTTCTCGATTGATCCAATCCAAGCTTATTTGTCATTTTCTTCCTCAAATTTTTCAAAAGTTTTTGTCCTTAATAGGATGTTAGTGGTCTAAGTCTTATTGTACAAACTTCAATTCTTTCATAGTGGATCTATTTTTACCTTGAGGATAGCCAGGTTAAATCATTCCCAGGTTTTTTACCAGTTAAGTTTTCCTGGATCATCAAATCTATGTGTTCTTTATTTTCCGCATTGTATCTATTTTACACATACTAGTTTAACCTGGATCTAATTAACAAACCTATTAATCAACTTGACTTAATATTAGGTTAAACATAGTGTGTTAAGGGGTCTAAAAACTAACATAATACAAACTCATAACATCAAAATTCTTATTAAGCATACAATTTAAAAGTTAATAATAAAATCAAATACTTCACTAACATCATCCAAAAGTTCAAAATAACAACAAAATATTTAATAAATATTAAGTCCATAATATAGTACCATCCATCTAGAAATCATTTCTTTACATCCGAAAAGAAGTGCATACATGTCAACCCAAATTCAAAATAACACAGTTCAACAAATCTATATAGGTTGGATAGAAAAGGTATTTGACAAATCTAAAATAAAATCAATATTTATTTGTTATAAGAGTTAAGCAATTTGTGTTAAAGGGTCATTTCTGGTTGACACGAATAAATTGGCATGTCAAATATATCAATTGTGGGTCATACGGGTCAGCCTGTTTATGACATGTTTCTTATCGTGTCACTTTCAAGTTGACCTATTTACGGTCCGAACTTGCTAATTTGAGCTTTTACAAAATTATACTCTTTGAAAATTGTCATGAAATGATACTCTCCATGAAATTTTTAGAAATATTGTTAAAAGTAAAATGAAACACAAAATATCATAGAGAATTGAGAGAACGGAAGCATGAAGAAAAAAGAAAGAGAGAACACGGGGGTTACATGATTTGGCTTGATGACCTACGTCCACGAGATAAAGCCCTAGCAACTACATTTTACTATATGATCAATTGCTATTTACAATGAATCCTAAGCAGGGTATATATAAAGTCTACAAGACAAGGTTAGCCCAAATTGAGATTTACACTAAATTCGGCTTCCTTAGCCATTACATAATAATAAACTAATATAAGTTAATATTTTTGACACTCCCTTCAAATTCAAGGTACAAGCTTGATGAAACCTTGCATTAGAGATATAGTTGCATGATGATCCCTTGAAACTGACCTTGAAAATGATTAGATTTTGTGAATGATGGATCAAGCAAAATGAAGAAAAAATCTTGCGAATTGGGATGGCAATATCAAAGGAAGGTTGGACAACAACTGCAAGGGCTAGAGAATGGTAGCATTGGCCCAACTAATTGACTTCTTTTTTTATTAAGAAAACCAAATCTCTCTCTCTCTCTCTCTCTCTCTATATATATATATATATATATATGGAAATTTTCGTTTTCTTTGGCTGGAAGGTGAATAAATTCTCATGCAAAATGTCTATGCAATAAGTCCTAGTTTAATAGATACTATTGTTCATGTTCAAAGATGATAAGGGTATTTTAGACAGAGATTTAATACCCCTGGACACGTCACGCTAGGAAGCCAATGGTGCCTACAGGCCCTTCTGCTCCATGGAAACAAACGAAAGACCCAGGGCAAGGGCAACACGAACAACGACCCCGTAATGACAACTCGAAGAGTGCTTCTGTAAACCGACGATGGATCCTTGGATGGGGTGAAGAGGCCGACGGGGTGGAGAGGTCGATGGGTCTAGCGTGGCTTGGCTTGATCCCCATGAATACATATACATGGAAACATCTTGCATGACACGTAAGATAAAGCCCATTACTCACCTATATCACTCTCATATGGAAAGGCACCCTAAAATCTTGGAAACCCTAAGTACCAAACCCTTCCAGCAAGGAAAGATCCCTACTTTGAAGGGATTTTGATTCAACATTCAGCATTATATAAGCACCACCAAACCCCCACTTTTCTCAGGTACGCAGAAAATCCCTAATTCTCTCACTATAGAGTTCTTAGAGATTTTTCATTCACTAACTTGACCTTTGGAGGGTTCTTGGCCGGTACCACACCAGTGCCCTTTGTTTGGCCCATTTGTTCTTACTCTACAGGTACCCATTGGAGTGATTTGGCACCATCTGTGGGAAGCGATTGTGATTAACCATATCACCGCCTCTGAGATAAAAGAGTTGTATAGTCCAGACACGTTCAATGGCTACCATCAACCAGGAAACAAGAAATCCTTCCAACGCCTTGGAAAGACAGGTACAAACCCTAGCTTCAATGGTAGAGTGACTCTCCGAGCGCAACCAGGAGCTAAAGTAACAGCTAAACCAAAGGAACGAGTGGGATGTCGACGAACGGAGGGAAGACCAGGAAGAAAACAATGTCCCCAGTAGAAGGGACTGTTCGGAGGATACTAGTCGCCCCACCGAAATAATGAAGGAGAAGATGGATATGATGATGAATGCCATGAGGGAATTGGTGTCCACAAATTTGGACAAGTTGGTCCACCGAACGGACTCCTCATTCACTGCCCAGGTGACTTCTTTCCTCCTTCTAGCAAAGTTTCTAATGCCGCAGGTAGAGTCAAGGGACTCGCTCGACCATCTAGAGTCATGCAAAACCCTCATTCACCTGTAGGGAGTTCTAGACGAAATCATGTGCAGAGCATTCCCTGCCACACTAAAGGGGTCGGCGAAGGTGTGGTTCAGCAAATTTACCTCGAACACTGTCTCCACCTTCATCGAGGGACAATGACATAGAAGATCCTCAGCGGCCATACTAAGTATTATGCAACGGGAAGATGAGAGCCTAAGGTTATACGTAACCCGTTTTAACAAAGAGGCCCTCTTGATTGACGAAGCTGACAACAAAGTCCATGTCACTGCCTTCACCCGTGGGTTATAGCCAGGGGAGTTTCTTTTCTCCCTCTAACAAAATGACCCAAAGTCGATGGCTGAAATGTAGTATAAAGCCATGAAATACATGAATTCCGAAGATGCGATGATAACCTGGGGGGACAGGTCGAGGAAGAGAAAAAGACAAGATGACCCTCATCCAGACCAAGGCAGGTTGACAGCCCGAACAAGTGATCAAAGGGACGACAAGAGGTCAAGGCCTCAGCAGGGGCGAGTGACGAACTTCACTCCTTTAAATATCCCATTGGATTAAGTACTCATTTGGATAAGAGACAACACAATATTGACCTGGCCGAATAAGCCAAAGGGCAATCCATGCAAAAGACTCCGGAACAAATACTGTCGCTTCCACTGTGACCACAGGGACGATACTTCTGAATAATATGACCTCAAGCAGCAGATCGAAGCCCTTATCAAGTAGAGGAAGTTACAGCAGTTCGTCAGGGGTGGAGAAAACCCACCAAGGGACCTCGAACCCAACCGACGAGCCGAAGAAAGACCCACAACACCGCTCGGAGAGATAAGGGTAATTGTAGGAGGAAACACTGTGGCAAGATAATCTAAAAAGGCAAGGAAGACGTAGTTATGTATGGTGCAAAGTGTCCAAATCTCCAGACAGCCTCCTAAGGCAACCAAGGTTGATAGCCCCGTCATTAGCTTCACAGAAGACCATGCTAGATGACTACACCACCCCCATTACGACGCCTTGCTTATCAGCCTATCAATTGTAGATTTTAATACTCGAAGAGTTCTTATAGATAACGGGAGCTTTGCAGATATCCTCTACTACCTTGCATTCCAACAGATGAGGATTGACAGAGAACAACTCCTACCCTCAGACACACCATTAGTAGGGTTCGATGACACCAAGGTCTTCCCCGTGGGGACCATTACCTTATCAGTAACCATTGAGACGTATCTTCAGCAACTCACTAGGGAAGTCAGTTTCCTGGTGGTTAACTGCTCTTTTTCCTACAATACCATCATTGGTCGACCCATGCTTAACGCATGGAGGGAAGCTATGTCCACATACCACCTGCTAGTAAAGTTCCCAACGAAGTACGGGATAAGGGAGGCGCAAAGGGACCAGATGGCCGCCCATGAATGTTATGTTGCCATGCTGGAAATGGATGATCACCTACAGTCATTGAACATCGAAGAGAGAAGGGTGATCATAGAGCCAATGGAAGACCTAAAGGAAGTCTCCTTGGATGATAACTTCCTGAGCTGAACCACTCGTATCGGCACATAAGCCGACCCTTCATTTCGCAATGAGCTTACCCTTTTCCTAAAGAACAATCTAGACGTCTTCGCTTGGAGTCACAAGGACATGCCAGGGATCAGCCCTAGTAACATGGTACACAAGCTTAATGTATACCTGTCCTTCCTTCCAGTTTAGTAGAAGAAGAGGGTTTTCGCCTAAGAAAGGGACACAGCCATAGCCGAAGAAGTACGCAAACTGCTGGAGGCAGATTTCATTAGCAAAGTCTACTACCTCAACTGCTTGGCCAACATGGTCATGGTAAAAAAAGCAAACGGCAAGTGGAGAATGTGCGTGAACTTCACCGATCTAAACATAGCATGCCCAAAGAACAGCTATCACGAATTGACCTCCTCGTGGACTCTACAGATGGCCACCAGTTGCTAAGTTTAATGGACGCCTTCTCTAGGTACAATCAGATCAGATTGGATGAAGCTGACCAAAAGAAAACCTCATTTGTCACAAGCCAAGGACTCTTCTGCTACAAAGTCATTCCATTTGGACTAAAGAAGGCTAGGGCGACATTCCAAAGACTTGTGAACAAGATGTTTGCTCAGCAGATTGGGCAGAACATAGAAGTATATGTAGATGACATGCTCATAAAAAGCGCAAGAGAGGCTAGCCATTTAAACGACCTTTGGGAAACATTCGATACCCTTCGCCTCTATGATATGAAGCTTAACCCTAGTAAGTGTGTGTTCAGTGTGGTGTTAGGGAAGATCCTAGGCTTTATGGTGTCACAGTGTGTGGTGGAGGCAAATCCCGACAAGGTTCGAGCTCTAATGGAGATGGCTTTGTCAAAAAATGTCAAAGAGGTGCAAAACCTGAATGGCAGGGTTGCAGCCCTCAACAGGTTTGTCTCCAATGGACTGACAAGTGTTAGGGGGCATTTGATGAATTGAAGATATACCTTGCATACCCTCCATTTCTCAGTCCATCCAAACCTTGTGAAGAGCTCTCCTTCTACTTAGCCGTATCCCGAACGGTTGTTAGCTTTGTTAGGACATATGTGTGTTCACTTGTTAAGAACACATGTCATTTATTTATGTAAATTGGCTAATCCTTTTGACAAAGCGCACTCTACTTGTAATTGGGTAGTTCTAAGTGTTTTTAATACTTCAAGAAACAAGGTTTCAAGATCAAGTGTTGAAGTCATCAAGTCTGTCCAAGAAAAAGCAAGCTGAAGTGCAAATTCATTAATTCTCGACACCTTCTCGATAGCTACCTCGACACCTGCTATCTGTCGAGAATTACAAAATCAGATTTTCTGATCTGATTTCCTTAGGATCCGTGAATATGCTTTTGGACCTTCTTTTCTTCTAACCCTAAACATATAAAAGGATTGTTTTAAGAGCCGTCAAATTGTACACAAGTTGAAAAAGCATTGAGCAATCGTTGTTCAAGCAAATTGTGATCAAAAGACGAAGTTCTTGACCTAGTTCATCTTCTCTCAAGAAGTTGTTGTGTATTTGCACCAAAGGGTTTTGTAACCAAGCATCTTCCTGATCTTCATCGTAAAGGATGAACTGAAGAACTTTGCAGCCAACCTCTCCTTCTTAGTTGGTGTTTGAAGTTGCGTACTGGGATTCACGCATTGGTTAGTCACGTACTTGGGAGCCGTGCATCAAATGTGGAAATTGTTACTACAGATCAAGTCTAATTGGGTATTGGGGTAAGGGTTCAACTGTAGGTTGGTAAGGTACTTGGGATTTCTTTACTTGTAACCGCTTGATTTGATAATAGTGGAGTTTCGGGAGTGGTGACCTGAAAATCACCCGGTGGGGTTTTTGCCGTTAGGGTTTTCCCCATTCGTAAACAAATCACCGTGTTATTTAATTTCCGCTGCATATTTAGTTTTTGGTGATTTGTTTGTGCTTCCACGCAATTGAATGATAAATTGATTAATTAATAACTTGGCTAATTAATTAATTAGTTTAATCACAAGGGGTCATTCAGATTGTGGCCTATCAAGTGGTATCAGAGCAAGCACACTCTGATTAGGTTTAATCTTTGCTGTGTTGATCCATTGACCCCTGTTTGTCATGGATAGAGGATAGTCATTAATTATACCTCCTTTATTTGATGGCACTAACTATGCATACTGGAAAGTACGCATGAGAGCTTTCTTGCAGTCTTTAGATGAGAAGGTGTGGCAAGCTGTAGAGATTGGCTGGACTAAGCCAAAAGAAGAACCGGCCGATTGGGATGACGCAAAGATCAAGGCGGTTAACTTCAACAGCAGAGCGTTAAATGCCCTATTTAGCGCAGTCACCAATGAGGAGTTCAAGAAGATATCCTCAACTGAAACTGCTAAGGAGGCTTGGACCATCCTCCAGACAACCTATGAAGGAACAAAGGCTGTCAAAGATTCAAAGTTTCAGAGGCTCACTACAAGCTTTGAAGAAATTAAGATAGAGGAGGATGAGTCGTTTGATGAGTTCTATGCCAAGCTCAAGGACATAGTGAACTCAGCCTTCAATCTTGGGGAAACCATCCCTGAACCCAAGATTGTAAGGAAGGTGCTCAGATCTCTACCCGAGAGATTCCATGCCAAGATTACGGCGATAGAGGAATCAAAGGATATTGATAAGATTCCTTTGACTGAGCTGGTTGGAAACTTGTAAACCTATGAGATAGGGTTATCTAGGATTGGCAAGTCAAGTAAAGGCAAAAGCATGGCCTTGAAGGCAAAGAGCAGTGATACAGATGAGTCTTCCGATGATGAAGATTCTAAGATGAAGTCCTACATCACCCGGCAGTTCAAGAAATTTATGAAGAATGCCAATGGAAGGAGCTTCGACAAGGACCGCAGGTAGTCCAGTTCTTCTCAGTTTAAAAGCCAAGACAAAGGGAAGAAGGATGCTAAGGATGGCGGTCAGTACACTGTTCCTGCAAGACCAAAGTGTTTTGGATGTCATGGGTTCGGACATATGAAACATGAGTGTCCTACATATCTCAAGAGCATTGGGAAAAACAAGGCACTTGCTGCAACCCTAAGTGACACTGAGCCTGAAGATGATTCCGACAATGAGGATGACGGAATCTTAAATGCCTTCACTGCCACAGTCAATCCTACTGAAGGGATTGTTGAAGAAGTGGATGAAGAAGAGCATTGAGAAGATGGATGATCAAGATGATATCCATTCAGCCTATGAGAAGCTTTACAAGCTCTCTGAGAAGCATGAGAAATTATATAGGTTGGCCACCAAGAAGCTCAGTGATGTGGAACTTGATCGTGAAGAGTTGTCCACAAAGTTTGATGAGGCGAATCAAACTATTGGAGCACTGAGATTTGAGAACAACTTTTTGGCTGAGAAGACCAAGAAGCTTGAAGTGGAGCTGTTTCAAGTCAGAGCTCAACTGGAGAGGACTTCAAGTGCAAAGCTTGATGAGATGCTTAGCAATCAGAAATCTGCTTCGGATCGAACTGGCTTGGGGTATGGTATTTCTTTCTCTAATACTGCTTCTACTAGCAATACTGTTTTTGTTTCTCCTGCTAATAACACTGAAATTGAGAACACTGAGGTTAAAACTGAATTAGCTAGTGAGAACCTAGACAAGAGTAAATCTATCTTAGGAGCACCCCCTAAGCAAGATAAGAAAGATGCTAAAAACCCTAGGGCTAAAAAGGCTAACTCTCAAAAGCCTAAACAAAAGAAGCAGCATCTCTGTCATCATTGTGGAGCTACCGGTCATACTCGACCAAATTGCTATAAGTGGTTAGCCACTCAACAGAGCAATGGCATGATAGCATCTGGAAGCCAAAATCAGCTTCAATCCTCTCTTGCTCCTCTTGGAGATCTTCTGAAAGCCCTTATGTTCCTTTCGAACTTGAACGGTTTAAATTCTTCCCCCTCACCGCCGGTTCAAGGGTTCAATAAAAGGAAAGGCTCTTCCAAAGTGTGGAAGAAAAAGGACTCTAAGTGATTTCATCACTTTCTTTTCCCTTCTTACTTTTCTTGTTTGTTGCATTGCTTGTGTGTTTTGCATTTCTGTTGAGTCAGTCTAGTTTTTGCTTTGCTTTGATAACATGTTTTTGTTTGTTTATTTTCAGTTTTGTTTATTTTGTTTTTGATATAAAAATAAAAAAAAATTGAAAAATCAAAAAAATACAAAAACAATGTGTGTTTTGTGTACTTTGGTATTTGTGTACCTTGGATGGCCAATGAAACAGAGTTTTCTAAAACTTTGTATCTCTTGTAGCTTAGATGAGCAACTCTATGCACAACTAAGCAAGTGAGCTTTGTGGCTCTTATTTGTGATGAGTAAGATTAAGTTATCTTTTAAACTTAACACTCATATCACTCTTTTTGACGGGTAGGACTAGAAAATCCTAAGAGAAATGCATAAATGACCATCTCACCACTGTTGCCCGCCAATCATAGTATGACACCTGTATGCTTCGGCATAGCAAAAGTGCAGTGTCATAGACACCTGTATGCTTCGACATAGCAAAAGTGCAGTGTCAAAGACACCTGTATGCTTAACATGTTGGGTATTTCTTTTCTCTCTTTTTATGCCCATGCATGATATGCTTAAAAGAAAATATGCAAAGAAAATAAAAAGCAAAAAGATTAAAATGCTTTAAATATGATTGCAAGCGTGTTTTCTAGGAGATGTGGGAGTTATAGGATGTACCTCAAAGGTGATAGTCCCCATCAAACAGTTATGATTGTGTGTGAGTTAAAGTTATTTTCTCATATCTCAGATCGTCATAACATGTATACACATATGCAATCTTGCGATATTTTTCACACACAACATGCAATATTCTTTACTACTCTTGATACATGTGCAGGTACAATGTGATTTGGCCATCACAAGTGTTTACATGTGCTAATGTATGCTCACTAAACTGTCTTGACTTGTTTTTGAAATATAAAATTGGTTAGACTTGTTTAGTGTGTGTGTGTGTGTGTTTTTGAGGATCCATGTGCTAAAATTCTTGTCGAGAGATGTTTTTGAGTGCTTTATATGTTGATTGGATCTATGGTTGAGGTGTATGTTGAATTGCATTCACGTCTGTGTTTTTCACTTCTCGAAAAACTGCTTTTTAAAGATGGCTCGACACCTCCTCGATACCTGGTTATCTGTCGAGCTTCTCAAGCCTTTTCTTATCGCAATCTCGACACCTGTCTCGACACCTTGTGGATCGATCGAAAAAGTTCCTGTCTTCTCGATACCTCCTCGATACCTTGTCGATCGATCGAGCTTCTGTTCTTGGTTCTGGTGTTCATTCCTCGACACCTTCTCGATACCTTCAACTGTCGACGGTCATTTTCTCGATACCTCCTGGACAGCTTCCTCGATACCTCTCGACACCTCAGCTGTCGAGATTTACTGAGGTGTCTATATAAGGCTATGTCGCGATTTTTCTCTCATTCTCTCGATCTTTCTCAATCTGTCCGAGGTGTTTCATCTCCCAACCACCTTTCTCTCACTCAAATCTTCAAACCCTCTTCATTTTCGGTCTTCCCTTGGTTTCAATCATTTGGTATGTTCATTTTTCCCTTCCTTTCTCATGCATTTCATGTTTTGAAACCTAGTTTTTGGGATTTTTTTGAAATTTTTGGGGTTTTTCAAAATTGATGAGTTTTTCTTCAAATTTTGGGTTGGGTTTGCACTTAAATGTTTTCAAAATGTCATACATTGCATCTTATGAGCATTAGAATGATATTTACATGCATTTAGATGTGTGCTCTATGTTTGTGTGCTGGTAGGATTGGATTGGGCTGAGCCCATGATGTTTTTTCCTTTGCATGTCACATGTTCATGCATTCCTATGCATACGTACTTGTTGTTCAATATATCTGATATATATATGAACTGTTTTGGGACTTTTCTGATTGTCTCCCTCTCTATCTCTTTCTCATTCTTTTACGTTAGTAGTGTCTATGGCACCCAAATGTAAATCCACTCCGGCTTGGAACCCTCTGCGTTTTGGAGCTTCCTCTTCTTCTGATTCTGCTCCTCTTAACCTTCGGTTCCGTGATGGAGATGCCCACAAGGCATTTTCTGTGAACTTTTCTAGACGAGGTGTTCATTCGGAACGCCAGGTCATTTTGGCGGACTTCGCCGACACTAATCTTCCCTCTGTCATTCATAGTAGGGGATGAGAGTCACTGTGTGACGTCCCAGTCACTTGTCCTCTCAGTGCTCATTCAGGAGTTTTACTCCAACATGCACGGGATTGATCGTTTAGTACCTCTCTTTTTCACTCGCGTTCGAGGTACGCGCATCCCTGTTACACCGCAGCTAGTTGCGGATGTACTTAGGGTTCCTAGGATAGATTTTCCTGACTATCCTTCCTGTGAGCGTCTGCGAACTGTGTCCAAAGATGAGCTCATCTCTGCCTTTTGTGAGCGCCCTGCTGATTGGGGTGAACATCAGTACACATCATGTAGGCCTTTTGCTAAAGGTCCTAGATTCTTAAACATGGTGATGACTTTTGTGCTCCATCCACTCTCTCACTACAACTCCATCACAGAGCCTCGTGCTCGATTTTTGCTATCACTTCTAGAGCATCTTACTATAGATTTCACTTCTCATTTCATTCTCTCTATCATAGATGTTCATCTAGATTCGGCGTCCCGTGATAAGCTCATCTTTCCTTCCGCTATCACGAGGATCTTACGTCATTTTTCTATTCCCTTTCCTGTGTCCGACCACTTCACACACATATGTGCCATAGATGCCGCTACCGTAAAACGTAGTGAGGCTCAGTTTAGGTCGCGACAGACGGATTCCACTCCTCCCTCCCGTTCAGCTCCATCTACATCTGCTCCCTCTTCCTCTACGGGTGATGTATCTCTAGGAGACATTATGGCGCAGCTGCAGCGCATGGACACTTGCCTTGATACACTCTCCGCTGAGTTGTATTAGGTGAATGTTCGTGTTGGTCGTATTGCACGGCGGCAGGCGACCATGGGTGGTTTTGCTCCAGAGGCTACTCCTTCACCACCTTCTCCAACGGTTTCAGACTCTGAGGATGATGATGATGATGATGATGGTTCGGATGATGATGATGGAGATGCTAGCTCTACTGATGAGATGTCTATATGACACTCTACCCTTTGTCACTCATGACAAAAAGGGGGAGTAGTTTTGGGTTATGAGAGTAGTCATCTTAGGGGGAGAGTTAGTATAGGACATTTTGATAGGGGGAGTGTTGATATTTTTGAGAGATGTAGTGAGGTTTTTATGTATCTTTTCTTTTCTATTCTTTATAGATACATTGATCTTGTATATGAGGTCTTTTGACCAGTTTTACATACATTGTACTTATTTTCTATATATGTGGATGTATGTTTCTTTCACCTCTCTCTTCATGTGTTGTTTCTTCTCTATCTTTATACACATGTTCTTTATACTTGTATGCAATCTATTTATTTCTGTTTCACACAAGATGCCTTGATGAGTTTTGTTTAAAGTGTTTCAGAAATACAGGTTGTCAAAGTCTACTTGCCATAAACTCTCTTCTTACAAAGTTTTTCAAGAGTTTGTGTTAGGATAGATTTTATTGTATTCAACAAGTGAATATGAGTTGAGTGATTTATGACTTCTCTCATCTGTTCATTTGTTTGTTGTAGTTTTGTCACGGATTGCCAAAGGGGGAGATTGTTAGGACATATGTGTGTTCACTTGTTAAGAACATATGTCACTTATTTATGTAAATTGGTTAATCCTTTTGACAAAACGCACTCTACTTGTAATTGGGTAGTTCTAAGTGTTTTTAATACTTCAAGAAACAAGGTTTCAAGATCAAGTGTTGAAGTCATCAAGTCTGTCCAAGAAAAAGCAAGCTGAAGTGCAAATTCATTAATTCTCGACACCTTCTCGATAGCTACCTCGACACTTGCTATCTGTCGAGAATTACAAAATCAGATTTTCTGATCTGATTTCCTTGGGATCCGTGAATATGCTTTTGGGCCTTCTTTTCTTCTAACCCTAAACATATAAAAGGATTGTTTTAAGAGCCGTCAAATTGTACACAAGTTGAAAAAGTATTGAGCAATCGTTGTTCAAGCAAATTGTGATCAAAAGACGAAGTTCTTGACCTAGTTCATCTTCTCTCAAGAAGTTGCTGTGTATTTGCACCAAAGGGTTTTGTAACCAAGCATCTTCCTGATCTTCATCGTAAAGGATGAACTGAAGAACTTTGCAGCTAACCACTCCTTCTTAGTTGGTGTTTGAAGTCGCGTACTGGGATCCGTGCATTGGTTAGTCACGTACTTGGGAGCCGTGCATCAAAGGTGGAAATTGTCACTACAGATCAAGTCCAATTGGGTATTGGGGTAAGGGTTCAACTGTAGGTTGGTAAGGTACTTGGGATTCCTTTACTTGTAACCGCTTGATTTGATAATAGTGGAGTTTCGGGAGTGGTGACCTGAAAATCACCTGGTGGGGTTTTTGCCGTTAGGGTTTTCCCCATTCGTAAACAAATCACCGTGTTATTTAATTTCCGCTGCATATTTAGTTTTTGGTGATTTGTTTGTGCTTCCACGCAATTGAATGATAAATTGATTAATTAATAACTTGGCTAATTAATTAATTAGTTTAATCACAAGGGGTCATTCAGATTGTGGCCTATCAAGCTCTACTCTCATACGAGAGAAAGATCGAGTGCAGTTACCCATTTACTACTCCAGCCGAGCTTCGGGGTGCTAAAGGGAGGTATCCCCCGATGGAGAATCTAGCCTTCGCACTAATTACAACTGCATGGAAGCTTAGGCCGTACTTCTAAGCATATACCACAGTGGTCCAAACAAATAAGCCCCTACAGAAGGCGATGAACAACCTAGAAGTAGCAGGGTGACTAATCTTATGAGCAATATAACTCAGCGAGTTCGACATCCAGTATCGACCCAAGGTTGCAATCAAAGCAAAAACTTTAGCTAATTTCATTGCCAAGTTCATATCAAAAGAAGATGAGCAAGTGGAACTGATGGTATGGATGATATGGACCGATGGTTCGTCTAATCAACAGGCTAGAGGAGTTGAGGTCCTGCCATGATCGCTAGAAGGAGATATAGTAGAGTGCACGATCCACCTCCAATTCTCAATAACCAATAATGAGGCAGAATATTAAGTGGTCCTCTCGGGCCTCGACTTGGCTAAAGCAGCAGGAGCTGTGTCAGCAGTCATACACTGCGATTTGCAGGTTGTTGTCGGGCACATCAATGGTGACTACGAGGCAAAAGAGTAACAGATGAAAGAATACTTGAGCATGATCAAAAGCAAGATGAGCAAGGAATTCTTGGCTAAGTTTGTGCAGGTCCCAAGGGAAGAAAATGAGCAGGCGAACCGTTTGGCCAGAGCTGCGTCCATAGAGTATACAAACGTCACTAATTAGGTGCTATCCTTTGTCCAATACTCCCCCACCATTGACAAAGTAGAGGTACAAGTTATCTCCCTAAGGACTGACTGAATGACGCTAATCGTATCCTACCTCAAGAATGGGACATTGCTAGAAGACCGCAACGCTTCCTGTAGACTGAAGGTACAATCATCACGTTTCCTAATGATTAGGGATGTCCTTTACAAAATGGGTTTCTCCCGTCCACATCTGAGGTGTCTGACCCCTAGCAAAGCAGACTATGTCATGAGGGAAGTGCATGAAGGGGTATACGGGAACCACTCAGGTGCACACTCACTAGTTCACAAGTTGATATGAGCTAGATACTACTGGCCTACTATGCAGAAGGATGCCCACTCCTACGTAAAGGCGTGTGACAAGTGCAAATGCTTCAGCAACATCATGCTATAGCCGACAGAGGAACTTACGCCAATGAGCACCCTCTGGCCGTTCGTCTAATGGGGATTGGACATTATAGGACTCTTCCCTAATGCCTTACGACAGCTCAAGTTCCTCATCGTAGGGGTTGACTATTTAACCAAATGGTTGAGGCCGAAACATTGGCCACTATCATAGGAAAAAATGTCCAAAACTTCGTCTGGAAAAGCATCATTTGCCGCTTCGGAATCCCTAGGATCTTTGTCTCTGACAATGGAAAGCAATTTAACAATGACACATTCAAGGATTTTTGCTAACAATTGGGGATTAAGAACCATTATTCCTCTCCGGCTCACCCCCAAGCCAACAGACAAGTTGAAGTTACAAACCGATCTCCGCCCAAGATGATCAAGACTCGGCTTGAGGGGGCAAATGGTGTATGGCCAAATGAACTTCCCAGTGTCTTGTGGGCATATAGGACAACAGCTCGCACACCTACAGGGGAGACACATTTTCGCCTCGCATACAGACACAAAGCCATCATCCCAGCAGAAGTGGGATTGACTAGCTATCAAGTATCCTACCATGATAGACAAAGGAATAAAGAAGGGATGCGCTTGTAGTTAGATCTTCTTGACGAAGTTAGAGCAATGGCAAAATAGAGGATGACTCATCATTTTCAGGTTGGGGACCTAATCCTAAGAAAGATGACAACAGCCACTAAAAATCCCTCACAGGGTAAGCTGGGCCCTAATCACCAATTGGAAAGGACCCTACAAGATCATCGACTGCCATAGGAAGGGGACTTACTACTTGGAAACCGTCGATGGGCAGATGCTTCATCACCTATGGAACAACGAGCACTTGAGGAAGTATTACTAGTAGTACTTGGATGTAGTTTATTTTATCGCTTTCCTTTTGTTTTTCCATTTTTATATCAAAATTGAATATCGAAAGATGTTAAGACTCTAAGGATGTTAAGTTTCTTTTTAGCTCTTTCTATTATTATTAATATGACTTGGATGCATTATCTGAAACGTTGCTCTACTCTCTACCCTTTAGTGGACCACGTAAACCGCACTAAGTCCTACCTATGTGGTAGACGGACGACCAAGGATATCGATGGGTACCTGGTCTTAGAAATTCTTACCAAGACGACCAAGGATATCGACAAGTACCTGCTCTTGAAAATTTTACTAAGTCCTACCTATGGGGCGGACGGACGAACAAGGATATCGATGGGTACCTAGTTTTGGAAATTTTACTAAGTCCTACCTATGGGATGGACGGACGACCACGGATACCGACGGGTACCTGGTCTTAGAAATTCTTACCAAATCCTAGCTAAGGGGAGGATGGACGACCAAGGATATTGATAGGTATCTAGTCTTAGAAATTTTACTAAGTCCTACCTACCAGGCGGACGAACGACTAAGGATACCAATGGGTAGCTAGTCTTGGAAATTGTACTAAGTCCTACCTATGGGATGGACGGACGACCAAGGATGTCGACGAGCACCTTGTCTTAAAAATTGTACTAAGTCCAACCTACGGGGTGGACGGATGACTGGGGAAACTGACGGGTACCCAAGGTCAAGTCATGCAAGGCCCTACCTACGAGGTAGACAGGTAAAACCAAATATCAACGGCACTAGTATGACGGGGGTATATAAACAAGTATAGTAAAAATAAAAATGAAAGTATAGGCAACGGATAGAAGTAGTGAGCAAACACTCAGAAAGGGGAATATTCTTACATAATATAAAAATAAAAGTTTTTACATAAAACCCGACGGAAAAGGCAAACGCTATTGTCTTACAAAGAAAGCTCATGGAATAAAAGAAAAAGTACAACTTATAAGAAGAAAAGATTCAAGACGGGGGAACTTAAGAAGCAGTTGGGTCCATAGGAGACGGGGTAAGCAGCTCCCACCTGCTTCAAAAAATCATCGAACCCGACAGACGTCGCACGCGTCAAAGAAGGATTGAGAGACACATAACTCCGCCATGATGATTGCCTTGGCCTTCTCCATCTACTCACGAAAAGTAGCTTGCTCTGTCACTAGATTGGTCTTTGCCTTTTTTGCCTCTTCATGTTGATAGGTCTCTTCTACAAGCGCCACTGTTTTGGCCGTCAACTCCTTGTTAAGGGTGTGGACGGCCTCGGAATATTATGCTCGCTCCTTTTTCTTTATCTCTTGACGCTTGCGGAATTGATGGATGACCCCCTCGTTGGCCACACATCTGTCCTAGAGGGCCCCCATCCGCACTAACACCTAAAATAGAAAATAACGAAGGAGGTTAGGATGAATACATGAAAATTATCAAACTGAAAATGACGGGTACTTACCCTCGACAGATCATAAAGACCCGAAGCTCCTAAGTCTTCAGTAGCATGCTCACCACAGGGATCCTAATTCGTCTCCTTGATGATTGAATTGACCATCTCGGCGGCATAGTCTTTATGCATGACAAGCCTCTGGACGGGGCGGGATGACAAGGCCCTTGCCTATCATCAAACCCTTACCAACCCCGTGGCGTATGGGCAAAGGGGATTTTTGCTGCTGATCCCCCACAGATGGGCCCGTCCCTTTCTTGGGCAGACGGTCATCTTTGGCATCATTTTTCTCTTTAGGGCAACCTTAGGGACCACCTCAGGTGTCGACCCCGCAGCTTCCCTCTGCTGCTTGTGTGCCACAGCTGACTTCCTTATCAACACCCTCTACCTGCCTATATCCGTCTTTGGAAAAAGTGACAAGATGAATTGGAAAATGGATGGATAGATATAACAAAGTTACAGATAGACAGTGGGACTTACGACGTCATAAGAAGGCGTGTAGGCATCAAGTTGAGGGTGTTAGCTTGGGACCTCCACAGAATGCGTGGAAGGTGTCGAGAGTGACCAAGTCCTTCCAATTCCGTTATTCCAAGGGGATCTCCCAGACCTTCATGAGGAAGTTCTCCTACTCGTTAGTTATTTTAGGACAGACTTGCACTGAAAAAAAGAAAGCAAAGTGTTAGATACATGATGAAACCAACGAGGCAACAGGGAAAGGACATCGACTTCTCACCAGACTCTTTGAAAATTCCCCATGTATTATCAAACCCGCCAGGCATGCTATCCCACTCCGTTCCTTAAAAAAAAAAAAAACTTGTTGCGCATGTCAAATACTAATCTGAGCGACGACTTCCTAGCCAGGAAGTGGTAGATGCCCTTTGATGAGGAAATCTATTAAGGTTTATAACAATAAAAGAACTCATTGAGCATAAGCCGATCGTTCCCTCCGCTCAGTTGACCCTATATTACCTCAGCACCTATAAAAGTCCTCCAAGCGTTTAGGGCAATCTGGCTGATGGACAAGTCGAGATAGTTGGCAAGTTGACGATGCAACTTCGTCAACGGTAGGCTTAACCCAGCAGTGAACAAAGCATCATACATGCCCATGTTTGCCGTCTTCCCTAAGTAACACTTCTCAAACTTCTTTGGTAGATGAAGGGGAATGTTATCCAGGATTTGATGACGGTCATCGAAGGTGTTAAAAACCTTCCGAGACATGGTTGGGTAAAAATCGTTCATCCATATTCTAGATAGAATGAAGGGCCTAGTGCGGCTATTATCTACTTGGCCTATCGACCTGTCATTATCCTCTTCGCTCCCCTCATCACTCTCATCCTCTTCGTCATTGACTCCTCCTCCCTCCTCCTCGTCTCCTTCCCCCTCGTCACCTTTTTCTCCCTCATCCTCCTCATAGCCCTCTTCCCCCTCAACAGGAGAATAAGCGGATGGTTCCCTTACTGAGGACCAAGTTAAATCCTCCTCAACCTCGCGCCTTGACGGAGGTATTCTAAGAAGCTATTTGACTGGTCTCTAAACAAGCGATGACAAACGGGAAAATAAATAAAAATAAAGGACAAGAAGAAGAAACTTACGATATGACGGTTGTACGGGGTGACGGTTGTACAAAGTGTCAGTTGCTCAAAAATGACGGCGCGACGCGGCAACTCTGATCTCCAATGCTCTCAAGTAGCAGACAGTGAAATAGAAAAAATGACTAGAGAACAAGGAACTATTTATAGAGCAAAGGGGCGCAATATACGAAGCGACGCTTCTGATTAGAAACTTGGCCAACTAGCAAGTGCCACGTGTCGCCTAGCATTTAAACTTAGGGCCGTCTATGCCACTTAATGACACTGTCTCTAATAAAACACCTAATTAATGGTCATAAATACTCGTGTACTCCACAGCTCGTCAGCCAAAACCATCGATACCACAGAGTAGGGGGCAGTTGATAGGGTTATTTTAGATAGAGATTTAATACCCTTGGACACGTCATGCAAGGAAGCCAATGGCGCCCACGAGCCCATCTGCTCCATGGAAACAAACAAAAGAACCAAGGCGACGACAACATGAATGACGACCTCGCAATGACAACCTGACGAGCACTTTTGTTAACCGACAAGGGACCCTTGGACGGGGTGAAGAGGCCAACGGGGTAGAGAGGTCGACAGGTCTAGTGTGGCTTGGCTTGATCCCCACGAATACCTATACATGGAAGCATCTTGTGTGACACGTAAGATAAAGCCCATTACTCGCCCATATCGCTCTCATATGGAAAGGTACCCTAAAATCTTGAAAACCCTAAGTGCCAATCCCTCCTAGCAAGGATAGATCCCTACTTTGAAGGGATTTCGATTCACCACTCACCACTATATAAGCACCAGACCCCCACTTTTCTCAGGTACGTAGAAAATCCCTAGTTCTCTCATTATAGGGTTCTTAGAGATTTCTCATTTGCTAACTTGACCTTCGAAGGGTTCTTGGTCGGTACCACATCAATGCATTCTGTTTAAAGCCTACAACTCACTGACGATTTCAGCACATCATCAAAAGAATTTACGAAGTAGGGATGTATATCATAGCATAGGTCATAAAAAAATAAAATGAATTTGTTTAAATGGAAATAAATTAATGTATTTAAGGATATATGAAAGACTAGTAAAAATGGCAAAAGCATTTTTTATTTTATTTTATTTTTTAAGGGTGAAGGCAAAAGCAAGTTAAGAAGTAATATAGCTCATTTATGGATATATGGCATATGATTAGTATATAATATATACCGAATATAGTGTTCTAAAAAAAATATTATTCTCTCTTATCTCAAAAAAAAATTCTTAGTCTTCCTAAAAAAAAAAAATTCTTAATATAGATTTCCTTTTAATTAATATTTTGCTAGCCATAACAATTTCTTGAAATTTTCCTACTGTAAACTTTTTGAAAATTTAAGTTTCCTTTTAAGTTGATTCTCCAAAAAAAAAAAAAAAAAGGTTTCCTTTTAAGTCATGCTGGCTGAGAGAGAGAGAGAGAGAGGACAATTCATTCATTTAATGTAAAGGTTAAAAAAAAGGGTTTGGCTTACCTTCAATATTTTTTTAACTAGCCATGTTCTTTTGTTTTAAATATACATTGACAAGTGGTAGTGGGTTTTCATCTCCACCTTTTATATAGTTAGTGGATGATGTGACAGTTTCTCCTTAAAATAAAAGGAGATTCTAGTTAAAAGTACTGGAGGTAAGCCAAACCCAACTGTTAACGACAAATAAATTAAATAACAACTATGACTGTTACTTGACTCAATTACAAACTTTCCTTTACCGCTTTAAAAAATAGAAAAGTGATATGTATCTATTTAGTACACAACTTTATTTTCAAAGACAACTCTCCGTCCCCCCTCTCTTCGATCCCCTCCTATAATATATAGCTTGACTTCTACGTTATTATTATTATTATTATTGTTTGTTTGTTGTTGTTGTTGTTCTTTATGTGCATTTTTTACTCCATATATGTATTTAATTTAGTCAAATTGCATAAATTTAAGGCATTAACTCTAAAGCTTATGAATTTGAAATTTTTTTGATAAAAGATAGAATTTTTACTTTAGCCTAATCTAAGTGTATATGTGTGTGAAACTCCTTCTTGGAGACTTGAACTTTGGCTCTTGCCCCCCACACCCCATAAACATTTATACTTGTAGAGTGACTACCACACCAAGGATGTGCGGTGGTTTATGAATTTGAAATTTAAACTTTGCCTTGAAAGGAAATAAATTAAGAGGAAAATAAATTCAGATACCACGTGTATAGTTGAACATGTGTGTAGGTGACTTAGTGCAAATCGGTCCAAGTTAGAAGAAAATTAAATGAAGACTTTTATCTAAATTGATTTGGAAAAATATCATTTTTCAAACTGATCATTAAAACCCTAAATTTTCCAGATTTGGTTTTTAAGATTTAAATTTTCAAAACGAATGTTTGAAAGAAACATGCTATTTAAATTATATTCAAGAAGGAGATAAAACATAATGAACCATTTGACTTAATTTTTAATTAAATATTTTTTAGTTGAAGAAGAAGACCCAACCCGAACCTGATTTACCCGCCCAAATTCCCCCCCAACCAGAGTACAGCTTCAGGTGAGAGGAATTTCGAGCCATGGGTTGCAAGTCAGGTCCGAACCCAATCTGTGCTCACACCTAGTAAGAGAAGATTTGTTGGCATGGCTTAGCTTGGAGTTTGCCATGTGGCTGAGGCAAAGTGACATCGCAATTAATGTGCGGAAGCGCATGGGATAGCTTAGGTTAGGTGCTGCATGAAGGCATGATCAGCACAATTAGAAAGCCTTCGAACTTTGAGTAGGAAACTCGTAAGAGCATTCACATCAGATCAGCTAAACTCTTCTAAAATAGATGTACAGTGCAAATTTTACACATTTTGAGCAAAAAAACACCCACATCAGTGGGTGTAAAAATGGGTAAAATCATGTATATATTTCCATGAGCTACAGTACCCGTGTAAATATACACGAGTACTGTAGCTCATGTATTTATTATTTTAATGATTTCCATTCGCACCAATTTTTCTCTCTCTTCTCCGATGCACAACTAACTCAGAAACTCATCTTCTTTTCCTCAGATGCACACAAACACACCCACACACAAACACATCCACACAAACACACCCACACACAAACAAACCAACGGAGAGATAGATCAGTGCTTGTGGTGCTTGGTTTTTGGATCAGTGAAGACACGATCTGGGTTGCCGAAGCTTGGTTTTGGGTCGCCAGAGCTTGGTTCGGCCGTCTGTGGAGCTTGGTTCATGGGTCACTGGAGCTTGGTTCGGCCGTCTGTGAAGCTTGGTTCGTGGGTCGTCGGAGCTTGGTTCGGCCGGTGAAGTAAGGACCGATGAAGAACTGATCTGGGTTGTAGTTTTTGAGAAAGAATGAGAGAAGGTAGAAGAGAGAGAGAGCTATTCAGAAAAAATGAATAGAGAGAGAGAGATAACGCGCGTATATAGGGAAGGTAGTTGAGGAAAATAATAAAAAAAATAGAGAAGAATGAATATTTTATTGAAATATCTTGTATAATAAATAAACTAATGTGAGCGTTTTGTAAAAGTGATAGTGTAAAATAGAAAGATGAGGTTTTTTCGTGTAAAATAGACAAAAAATTTAGAAGAATTGATGTGGATGCTCTAAATATTATTATTTTAAATATCGGATAGAAGTAACAATTTAACGAAAACATTATCATAATTAAGGAAAAACAAACAAAGAATAAAATTTTATTTCTATTATTTTAGTGAAAAATATTACATACAAGGTCCACAAAAATCTTTTAATATATTAAAATTATTTATATAACACTCGTAAAGATTATTATATAAAATTTGAGACTATACTTTTGCTTTATAAATTTTTTTTTTATAACTATAATATATATCTTTTTTAAAGAATACTATGATATAAGAAAACTTGAAATACAAAAACATGAAATTTAAACATTTGATTGATAACATAGGTATTAATTTTTGGTGTTTTTGAAATTTTACAAGCATGAAGGGTATAAGGAAAAAAAAAATGTAATCCAATAGTTGATTTGTCAAAATCGACATTCAATAAAAAATATTGAGTGGAATTATAGCCTTAATCTATAATAAGGTTTGTTGCCAAACTTTATCTAAAGTTTGATTAAGTTGGGCCTAAAAACTTTTAGGGTGGTTACAAATATTTTTTAAGGGTAAAATAATTATTCAATTTTTAAATTTTATATATAATAATTATTTTTTTTCATGATCAGGGTGGTCATGTGACCACCCTGGATTCAATGTGGAGCCGCCCTTAGGTCATGCTATTACTTATGGTAATAGATTTGGAATATGGCATTGGTGTGGGATGCCTTGCACGTTCTTTGAGCTAATCTGTGATTTTTTATTTTTATTTTTATTTTTTATTTTTTATTTTTTTGGAACAAATTTGATGTAGGTTTGATGGAAGATATTAAAAAAAAAAAAATTGTCATTGAGCTAAGATCGGATTTGGCTTTCATACTTTGTTGAAATTAAAATGAAATACAAAAAATTGTAGAGAATTTGAGAGATTGGAAGCATTAAGAAAAGAGAATGAGAGAATACAACAGTGTAAATATCACATTTTGTACCTGGTTAATAAACTTTAGTCCACAATTTCAATGATGAGCTTTATATGTCTACATAGGGTAATTGAAGTTATCTTGATAGTTTGGAAGTAATCATAAATTAAAAGTGCTCAAATCGCTTTGAAAATGATGCTGAAAAATGACCTATGCTCATGATTTTTATCATAACTTTTGAACCACAAAGTATTTTTAAATTAGGTTGATTTCATTGAAAGTAGACATCTTGAGTTTTAATTTGAACATATATTTTGCATGATTTGGATTTACATTGAGTGATTCATGGCCATTTGAACTTGGGGCACTAGTGCAGTCAAAATTAGGGTTCCTGATGAGTATAGGTGCACATGTTTTAAGTATGCACAAACGTACTTCTTGCATGTGTGTGCATCGACATTTCTAAAATCTCAAAACAACAATTTTTAGGGTCCAAAGCTTCCCTTTTTGATGGGGCCAGGAACCTCTACCCTTAGGAACGTCCAAAACCCTCTAAATAACCCTGAAAACCCTAGTTTATGAGCATATAAATATCATTTTATGCCTCCAACTAAAACCTTAGCTAGAGAGAGACTCTTTTTCACTAAAAATTCTTCCAAAACTATTTCTTTCTCTGAACCTTCTGAACACACAACCATAAGCACTTTTTTTGAAACCTCTCTCTAATGTTCATTCAAGTAGTAACTATGTTTTACAATCATTGAATCAAACATTTTCAAGAATCCTTTTTATTTTGAGTTATGATAACTAAGAACTATCGAATCTAGTTGCCTTTGAATCTTATTGAGAATTGTTGTGTAGGCACTGTAGGGCTGGTTATAAAGAATCACATCTCTGATTTTTAGGTAAGGTGAGTCTCTCATCCATGGCTTTTATATTTCTTGAATACGATTGAAGTTTGTGTTACATTTTCTTGATTATTTTCTTCAATAATATCCCTTTCTAAGAATAAGATTTGGTTTGCTTATTTTGATTTGATGTGCTGTGTTTTATTCTAAATTAAGAGTTGAATGAACATGATTAGATATATGAATATGAACATGCTTTGTTTGTTCTGGTGTTGTTCTTGAATAATATGAGATTCTATGCATGATATGTTTTAATTTTTTTATCCTTGATACCTCTATTTTAGTTGAGGTTTTATAGTTTTCGTATTAGAAGCATGCTAGGTTGTGTTTAAATTGTTGTTTTGTTGCTATTCTAAAACTGTGTTTCTGGGCATGTATGCATGTAGATGCTTCATGTATGTGTACACATACTTGAGTATGCACACGTATACTTGTGCCTAGGAACCTAAATTTAGGGTTTTTGCTGCTTTACTGTTTTGCTTCATTTTAATAATTTGTTTTGGTCATATTGAGTATAGTTTTCACATGTTTGGCTTCAATGTCAATCGAATAATATGTTTCACATGCTTTGATTGCTGAATTAATAATTAGGGTTTATATTTTGGATGAACAATATGAACATGCACATGAACATGAACATGCATTGATGTATAGGTGCTGTGATGTTGTAAGATAAATGAGGTAAGCCGTGCATAATTACATGAACATGCATTGATGTATATGTGCTATGATGTTATAAGATAAGTGAGATAAGTCATGCATAATTACATGAACATGCATCTGATTTGGATGATGAGTATGATATGGTTGATGAACATGAAGAATACTTGATGCTATGCTTGAATGCTTAAATATGTTTGATAGAATGCCTTGTGATGCTACTACCTTGTGATATGTTTGCCGCTCTTGGGTGTTTATAATGCTAGATGAATGATAGGATCTTATTCCATGAATGCTATATGATTGGGATTCCATTTTGTGTGTTAGATGCATGTTAGGAAAGACTTAGTGCATGTGTGTATAGAATAGCATATAAAAAGACCATTTGATGGGATTAAGATTTGGAACATAGTGAGTGGAGGTTAACCTACGGGTCAGTTAGGGTTGGGTGCCTAACACCTTCCCATCCCTATACCTAAATTTCGGACACATGCTTTGGTAATATCAATCTTTCACATAGGGCGCTATATATATGGTTCATAGTTCTAATCTAGGTGGCGGCACCATTTACACCCTCTACCCAATCTACTTCAGGCTGAGGCGTACTTCCCACGAGGAAACCACTTGTCACGAGTGCTCGCACCCACAAAGGGTACATGGTTTAGCCTAACAACTTACTTCCATAGGCTAAAGCCTTAGCGGCTACGCCTTTACCATATGCTCAATTATTGTTTGCAATGAACCCTAAAGAGGGGAATATATAGAGACCACGAGCTTGGGTTAGCCCTAGTTGGGTTTTACACTAAGTTGAGTCTGTTGAGCCATTACATAATAAACAAATACAGATTACAAATATGAATGAAATTTGATGATGCCAAAAATGGTCGTCAGTTGTGGGCCTCGTCTAATGACTGGATGAGGTAATGATCCCTACAAAGATGAGAAGAAATGCACTAGAGTGGTGTCAGCCAATAGTTCTCTGATGACTCAGCCAGAAAACTTCCCAATATTTCTTAGAGAATAAGGAAAGAATTCTGTGTATTTTTGGATGTGAGTACCTTTCTCTTGGTGTTAGATGGCTTATTTATAGCCTTTTTCTGTATAGCCGTTGAGAGCCTTTAATGGCCCTTTTGGCTATAGGAGTACCTTGCTCTTTTGACCATTGTAGCTCATCGATTATGAAATCATTTATTTCCGTGTAATCAATACCATAATGCCATCTATTCATTTGACGTCGTTTGTTATCCTTCTCGTCAATTTTTTTTTTTTTAATCTAATTTTGACTATTTCATTTAAAAAAAAATTGACTATTTCATTTTATACTCCATCAATCATAACTTGTCACATGTTTTTTTTTTCTTTCCTTATAAAACAAGTACAGTTTAAAATGAAAGAAAAAAAAAAAAAAAAAAACAAACAAACAAACAGACATATGATACTTGTAGTTGGTGAAATATAAAATTGAACATAAAGAGTGAGACAAAATGGGAGGATATTCTATTTTTAGTTAAAAAAATTAGTTTTTATTATACTAGCAATGTGAAATGTGTATAAATTTGTATACATTTTCAAAAAACCCTAAAAGCTCTTTTAGTAAAAGGACCGTGCCTAAAGTATCGACAAAATGACACTTTCATGATTTCTTAAAGTTTGTGGATAATTAAAATGACAGTGCCCCCTTTAGTATTTTTAAATTAACTTGAATATTTTTTAATAAAATATTCTATAAGTATTATACAAGGATGGACTCAGGATTTTAAGCTAGTGGAGACTGGAGTATAAAGAAAAAAAAACTCCAAATAGGCATTCATATAGTATTAAAAAATTATAAATACTTAAAATCGTTATTTCTAAATACATTAAGATGCAATTATTTACCAACAAAGACAAAAACATAATAATAATAATAATAATAATAATAATAATAATAATGTCTTTCTTTAATACTAGGCTGGCTTGAATTATTATTATTATTATTTTTTTGAAGTTAGGGCATTCACAATGGTGGTGCTAAACTTTTTAGCTTTTTGTATCTCAAAATACTAATTTATCTATTTTATCGCCTTACTTTACAATAAACTCAATATTAAATGTTCTATTTTTTTCACTTCTTTTAAAATTATATAAACAACTCATTAAAATAATAAAAGATGCGAAAGAATTTAAGTTTTTATTTATTTATTTATTGAAGGAATAGATATAATTTTAATAAAGTATTGAATTTTATTTTTAACAACTTGCTACAGTCAATTGATATTTATACCAATTTACTGTAGTTGCAAAAAAATTAGATTTAACTTCTTCAATAGCACATGATTTTTTGATTTTTTGATGGTAAAATAGTTACTTTTTGCTAAAGTACAATCACCGTTGTGAATGTTTTTATTGTTTTTAGTAAGTTTTTGTGTTGGATAATTGCTATTTGAATGAGGCTAGTTACACTTATTGAGAAGAAAGAAGGCTTAGTTTAGAAGAGCCCAACTTCAAAAATAAAATATATAATAACTACCAAAAAAAAAAAAAAAAAAAAAAAAAAAAAAAAGAGGGTCCCGGGGGCCAGGCCCCCACCTGGGTCCGCCCTGATATTATATTTATACAAGGGTGCAGTGTCTATTACACATTTGTGTACATGCACGTGCGTAAATGTTCATGATTTTCAAATTGATATTCTCTCCACGCTGTCCATCAAAATCACCTTTGTTAAATCTGGCTTAAAACCCTGAGTTTGCTTAACTGCCCCTTCAAACTTCAAAGAGGCTTCCACTAGCCTTATTCTTCATTCTAATTGATATGGACATACAGCCCTAGAAAGCTGTACTTGATTGAAGCTGAATGAAGCGTCAAATATACATGCCTTGAGAAAATTCAATCCGGTTTTCAATTTCAGCACCGAAAGTTTGAAAGTAGTACATTCATGCGATGGCTTGCTTTGCATATTATATTTAGTCCCTGAGTCCAATTTGCTTGCTTAATCCAATCGTTGCTGAGTACATGCATTACAGTATTACACTTCTGCAACAAAAAAAATAGTACAGCGGTTTAAATCATTGCGTCTTCTGTAGGTTAGGCTTTGGTCGAGGACTAACAATACAAGGTTGTTCAATTTGTTCGTTATTTTGTAGTCAAAATCGGACATCGGCATGGAGGTTTGAGATACATGCACTTCATATAAGAGTGATATTAGGATATTGTAAATTTTATTATAAAATTTTTACAAACCGTTGTGTTACTAATACAAAAAAATAATTTAAATATTTATTTATTATGTATTAACGTAGTATCAATCAAATTTATTATCAGATCAATTTGTAAATCTGATGTAATAAAATTTGAAAATAACTTTAAAATTTTTCGTTCCTATAAATATGTGGCAAAGATTGATGGCATCCACAATTTGGTCGATATTTGGGAATTTAATGTTTGTGTTGTGTTCAAGGATGCTTTCATTGGTTTGTGAATATAAACCCTAGTCGTAATTCAAAGTCTCTGTATGTGCCTTTTGACATTGGAGATAAGCAGTTTCTGTCCTTTCCCGAAGTATTATAGGTCGCTATCTCAACAGACTTAATTTTTCTTTTAGGAAAGTACTCTAAAAAGTATGGCTGATGAAGGATATGGTCTACAAGAATCTGCTATGAAATTGGGAGACTACTTGTTATCGACCAATAAAATTGGTGAACAACATTGTGAATCTTGACGACAAATAAATGGAAATCTTTTCTTTCTTATAGTCAAGGAAATATGGTAAAATATTGTTTCAATTATCTTTTGATTCATTAGATCCAAGACTCTCACACTCCAAGGTTAATTCTTTTGACTCAAGGATATTGCTATTGGAAAAAAATACAGAGCTGTTTAAAGTCAAGTTGAGCTAACATGTTTAATGCACTGGCTCTAACATTTATTTTATTTTATTTTATTTTATTTTATTGATATGATGTTTTACAAATGGGTCCAACTTTTTGAATCTTGTCGTAACTTTGGTGAGTCCAGTGTATTTAGAAAAAGTTGCTGAACAGATAGTGAAATTATAATCAACATGCGCAATTAGAGGAGAATTAAAACAAATACTGTTAAATGAGCTGGAGGTAAAAACCAAATGCCATAAACATGAAAATGTGTCACAGGACAATGATTTAGGAGCCCATATAAAGAGATACAGGACGGAACTGCGTTTATATCAACAGTGGCCATGGCCCTTAATTGTTTTTTTTTTTTTTTAATTTCTCATAATATGAAATTTAAGACTTCCAATTTAAAGTTTTCTCAAAAAGTCTTGTATTGCTTAAGAAAGTTTGCTGTTTGCAATATAACTTGTTCCGTTATTTCTTAAAAGTTACCATGACTTTTGAGAAGAGTTTGTGATATGCTTTAGAGTTAAAACCATATTTTCTCTCTCTTGTGTGGGTGTTTTTTTCTCCAAAAAAAAAAAAAAAAGTTACATTACCTAGCTTCCTTTAAGAATTAAGTTTTTTTTTTTTTTTTTAGAGAGTTTCAACTTATGGCGTCCGCTTCTAATGATAACTATTTATCATCAAATTAAAACACCAATCAATTTTTTGTATAAGCAAGAATTGAATTCTAGATTTCTTATACAATCATCAGAGACTTTACCAATTGAGCTAACTGAAATCCAATACGGGCTGAAAATTTATAACGAAGACAAGTCTTTTACAACATAATTGAAAATGTTTGGAGGAACAACCTCCCCCCAAACTCTTAACGGAAAAGAGAACCTAGCATCCCTAGTTAAAGCATGGGCAACATGATTATCATGCCGCCTTACATGGATGATAGAGTAGGATTGAAAATAACCCCTTATAGACGTGAAGTCTTTTACTAAGTGACCAGCCAGCGTATTAGAGTCCGTCCCTGTCTACAAGCCCTTCACCTTTAAGAATAAGGTTAGACTAACTAAAGAGACCAAAAAGAAAACCCTTACCAATGATGACCCTTCTAATTAGTAAATCTTTTAGATAATAAATACCTAAGCTGAAGTGGTGCTACCATATTTTAGAAACAAGCCTAGCTAATAAGTTTTGCCAACTAGTCCATACACTAGCAGTATCTTTTTTTTTTTTTTTTTTGAGAAAACACTAGCAGTATCTTGAGGTGCCTCCATCTCTCCGATTTTTAATTAATAAATACTTAAGCTCAAGTGGTGCTACCATATTTAAGATATCAACAAGCTTAATAAGTGTCCCCAACTTGTCCATTCGCCTGCATTTCAAAAATAATAAAATTTTCGAATTATCTTATTAATTATTTTGTTTTTCTTGAATACAAAATGCTTAAACTTTAAGAATGGAAGAACATTCATTTCTTTCTTATTTCTTTATTATTTCTAATTATTTTGCTAATTTTAATTATAAGAATAATAATTAATAAATAAAGTAAGCCAAGGCTAACTATGTGGATATGTTTGGGTATTAATCTAGCTAAGATAATTAGAAAAAATTATTCTATAAAAATCATTTGCTTATATATGGTTGGCATGAGTAAAACATATAATATTGTGTAATTTTGATAGAGTTGAATTGGATACACTATTTTCGTAAGAAATTGTTTGGTTCTTGTATTGTTTTCTCAAAATTATATTTTCTCTCATCATTATAGTCATCAGTTTATCCATTTTTTGAAAATAAATTGGATTTGGAATTAATTAGGAGCTAGATAGAATATAAAAAAGTAATTTTTTTATAAAAGAAAATCTATGGTAACCTTTAGCTTTAGAGTAAAATTTTTGCAAAATTTAGTACAAAACAAATCATAAATGACTTTTTGGGCTTAAAAGAATATCGAGATACATTTCTCATATATGATTAAGTTGAAATGTGTTAAAACACAGTCATATATTTTTTAATTTATTTTGTTGTTAGCACTAAATAGACAGTCTTTTATTTTTTGTGTATTAATTTATTATTGAACCTACGTATAATTTTCAATCTCAAACAATGACAAAAAATTCTTCATACATAGAGATATAGTAATGCATAGATTTGTTTTTCCCATCAAGGAAAACATTTATAATTTTATGGCTAAAACTTTGAGACATATTCTACTTTATCATAATAAATAAAAGAAAATTTTATTTTTCATTAGATATATAAAATCATAGGCAAAATTAGAGTGTGCATGGTTATATATATTTCATTTAATTTATAGGATAAATACCCAAGATAACTATTTTTTTTTTTTGGTTAAATCATATAAAATTGACTTGATGAAATTTTCTTAATAAAATATAGGTTAAATTACATATTATACTCTTTAACTTTGCTTAAAATTCAAATTATGATAATCATGTTAAATCCATATTTTAAATATTTATACGTGTGTGTTATTTTTTGAATTTTAAAAATTTTATTGATATTGAATTTGGGCTCCTAAATTTTTTTGTTTTACTTGACCACTGAATGAATCTCTAAGGGTTCATTTGGTTGGAAGGGTGGTAAAGTGGAAGGATAAAAAATTGGTGGGAAGATGGAAAAGTGAGAGAATAGAAAATATTTAGTTTTTCCTCTTGTATGTTTGGTTGGAGGGGTGGAAAAGTGTGAGGGATAGAAAACTCTTTTGTTTAATTGAGAAGAAAAGTGAGAGGATAGAAAATGTAGTTTATATAAATTTACTCTTATGCTCTTATATATATATGTATATATATATATATATATATGTATGTGTGTGTGTGTGTGTGTGTATATATATATATTAATAGGTAAAGTTTAGAGAAAGTTCAATTAGAATTTAAAATTAGAATCCAATTTTGAGCCATATATCTAAATTTATGTGGGGACCATACCATAATTATCCACTTAAATGTGTGCTATGCGTGCACTTAAGTTTTTTAATCTTTGTTCCAAGTGAGTTAATGAGTGCAAAATACTAAGAATATAATATTAATGAACTATTAAAAAAAACTAATCACATATACTTAATAAAAATTATCACACAACAAAAATCATCACACTTTCTATCTAATTATAAATTAGAAAAAAAAAATGATCATAAGTAGTATTGGATTTAGGTAACATTTTTAATATGTGACTAATTACGTTTAACTTAAAAAAAAATAATTTGACTAATTATTTATATTTTTATGATAAAAATTGTGTTTAATTTTAAATGTATCTATATGTATGCATATGCTACATGCTATTGTTTTTTAATTTGTCTAAATTTAATATATATATATATATATATATATATATATATATATTCCTAATAATCTGGACATGTTGCTGGGTAGTGAAAAAAAAAAAAAACTGGGCAACAAAACAAAATCTGGTTCATAGACCATTTTGCATTGGTCTGGACCTGTTCTTTTTTCTTTTTTTCTTTCTTTTTTAATGAATAGAAGACTAGGCAAAACTGGGCAACACAAATTCAGTAATCTGGACATGTTGCGTGGGGGTAGGTGTGATGCGTAGGAAGAATTAAAATTGGGAGGGCAATTTAGTCATTGCCTAGAAATTGGGGTTTCCACTCTTGTTCTCTCTTCAATTTGGAGAGATGAGTTTTTAGGGGGTCAGAGAAGAAAATTTTTGGATTCAACCAAAAAATTTTCATCCTTTCTCTCCTTTCTAAACAACCATCAAAACTTTTTTTTTCCCTCTAATTTTCTCTCCATTATTTTTCATCCTCTCTGTTTCACTTTCAACCAAACATACCTAAGTTCTGGCCTTGGATAGAGAGCTACCAACAATTACTAAGTTCATAACAAAACGTCATTTAGCCATAGATTTGATTGCATTAATGTATGAGAGAGAGAGAGAGAGAGAGACAGAGATTGATGGAACGATCAAAAACAAAAAGAAGAAGAAAAAAAGAAAAGAAAAAGATTGGCAATGATTCCAAGGATTAGTTAGGCCTGTTGCTTTAGAAACAAAAGGACATAAAAAGCAGCCTTTGTTGAAAGAAGGGTATGGGGGCATCAACGATGACAACTTTATTTGACTGATCCTTTTCTAAAAGGGATCTTGGCCGATAGAATTCCCCTAAAAAACAACAAACAAACTTTGGCATCACAGAAAATATCACAGCATTAACATAAAGTTTAAGCTTTCTTTTCTCAATCAAAGTGAATGTCCCATGAATGGGTATCATTAAAAACATTATTAACGAGAAGCCTTTTATATAAATTAGTAGAAACTAAAACATATCTCATTCACAACACAACTTTATGTTAATTTAAAATCTAATCATATATGTACGTTACTAAACATCTAAAAATCCTTTTAACTTAGTGCGAATAATAATTAGGTTGGCCTAAACATGAAATGCTGACTCGACCCTAACTAGTTCACTTATTATCTGCTGGCTTATTAATAAAACGTGGAAATAAATAAAAAATAAAAATAAATAAATACATAAATAAAAAAAGAAGAAAGAGAAAATGACTTATCACCTTCGTGCAATTGTGTTAGCAAAGTTGTACGTCACAATCTTTTGGTGTCCCACACCAATATACTTTTGTCCAATTTTGCATTTTCATCGGGCTGATAGCTGACTCTAGTTTTGTTGCATGCATGAACCACAAAATACTTTTTGACTCTTCAGAGACCAGAATAAGCCACCAATTGCAATTTGTGGAATTGGTACGGTTAAACCAACCAACCCCCTTACTAACGAGAAGAGTTATATTTATGCAGCTTGCTCTATCTCTATATGATAAGTCAAATCTATTAGTATCTTAGGTCTCAATCACCAAGGTTGGTTTTTATTCTCTCTCTCATTCCCTCGTGCCCACACACCTGTTATCTAGAATTTTGAGTATTTGTTCTTTCGGCTGACCGAATCTAGACATCTCACTAGCCAATTGGCACCAAAATTAAAGAAACATTTGGGGAAAGAATTAAATGTTAAATGTTTATATAACTATTATATATATATATATATATATATATAGTATTGGGCTATATGTAGGATGGGCCTATTTTGGTTTGAAGGGTGTTCTGTGTCCTTGTGGATAACTCACGACTACAAAAATTATACCCGTAATTAGGGTTTAAGGTAGTATATGAGTATCTAAGAGCATTTGCATTAGTCCATGTTTTTTTTTTTTTTTTTTTTTTTTTTGTCTATTTTATAATAAGAATCTAATTTTAAAAAAAAAAAATTACATAACAATTTTTCCAAAATATCCACATCAATCATCTATTTTACAAGATATTTAAATAAAATATTCATTCTTTATTCATTTTTTTTCCTCAAATGGCCATACTTTTTAAAGAGAGAAAGCTATAGTATCAATGTGAAAACTACACAATTATTGTAGCACATTTCAATATTTACACAATTATGCATAAGCTAGTGCGAGCCAGTTTTATCCCATATTTTGTAAAATTTTCAACTTTTTGTATTTTAACTTGACTGATGCAAATGATCTAAAAAAATCTTGTTGTTAACACATTATAGTAACAAATTTTTGTTATTGTAACTTGACTGATGCAATTGCTCTATTGTTGTTATGATGTACAATTACATTCATTCCAATTTTCTAGCATAGGCATGTGTTATTGTTTGGGGACACAAGTGTCCCCTTGACAGAAATGATCACCATGTGTTTTAGAAGTGCCGTCGTATCAAAACCTTTAGGGGGCATTTGGTTTGCTTGATGTTGCATTACACCATAATATTATATTATTATAATCTTACATTAATGTATTCTCATTACAAGAATACAACATTACAATGTTTGGTTGGTTAATTACATTCCCAATATAACATTGGATGCCATTAAATTTTTGCATTAAATTTCAAGAATTGCCCATTTAAAATCTCTAAGTAACAATTTATTTTTTTAATAAAAAATCATAAAATAATTCACCAAATTTGTTCTCACTTTCCATCACTTTCTCACAAACCAAAAAAAAACTCTAAATCCATAAAAAAATAAAACAAAAAAAATTCAATTTCTTGCAATTTTCTCACCAACCAAACAATTACAATCCATAATCACAAAAAATAAACAAAAGTTTTTTATTTTATTTTTTTTATTATTATTTTTTCCCCTTTCCACACTTTCTTACCTACTAAAAAAGTTAGATCCACCAAAAAAAAAAAAAAAAAACCTCTTTGCCCAAACAGAATTTACACCAAAACCTCCCCTTTTCTCCGAATAAGAGAAACATAAGAGAGAGAGAGAGAGAGAGAACAATTTATTTTCTTTTTGTAGAGAGAATTTTCAACCAATCTTTGATCTTGACCTCCTAGGGTTTCAAAACCATCTCCAAGGCCTTGCACATCATTATCACCACCATTTCTCACTCCCTCCAACTCCAAGTAGCAACAATGTTGATCAAGTCCTCTTCAAGATCATCCCTAGCAACTGAAATCGTAGATAAACTGATCTACTAGCAACAAGGACTTTGACCTCCGGTGGAGAAAATGGTGGCCAACAGTAGAAAGGAGCTCAAAGTTACCACTGCCATGGGGTTTCATCCGGAGAGAGAGAGAGAGAGAGCTAGTGTTTGAAAATATATATAGGCAATCTTGTAAATACAATTTATTAGTATGAGAAATTTTGTCAATTCAATTAATGATTATCTCCCACCTATAAATGATGTAAGATCACTCTTATAGGGGGTGAAACAAGAATCAAGCCAATGTGAACAAGAATGGCCGAAAAGTAAGCTCAATGCAATTAATTTATAAAGATGGGTTATCAAGGCCAATCCTTAAAATCTTTGTAGCTTTACCTAGTGATTTTTAAAGAATGGAATAACTTCCAAGATAGAGTGGAAGGTAAGGATTTTTGTTAAAGATCTTCCTCAGTTTAGCCAAGGAGAAAATGTTCTTTGGATTACACGCTTCTTGGTGGTAAAACTCCTAGTTCTTCTCTCTTTTTTCCTCCTTTTTTTGGATCCCCTTTCTTAGAGGAGTTTCCCTCCTTTTTAGAGTTGTCGGGGTTGCATCCTAGCCTTTCTCTTGGACTACTATGGATCCTCACTTGGATACTTGTCTCGTCATTGTCTTGCTGGTAGTAGTAGAGTAGGCTGTAAGCAATAAAGACACTGTTTAGGGGTTATTCTGCCATTAAATGCGGCATGTTGAGTTGGTACAGTGCATTTAATGCGGAAGTGATGGATGTTTTATCAGAAAGCTTCATCCTCCCCCTCCCTACACATTTCTACTTTCTTCCTCGATCCCCCGTCCTATTGGTTCTAGTATGAGACCTCGGTCCCCCGAGGGAAGCTTGCTCCTTGGACTCCTTAGACTAAACACTTCCCTCTATTTTTGGTATTTGGTTGTCTTGTTTGAGTTAGACCCAATTTGATGAATAGTGAGGCCCAATTGCCTCCACGGGTTGTTTTCACGCCACGTGCCTTTGCTTCTCGGGTTCCTCCCTCCCACAACTCTCATTTAAGAAGGTAATGTGATGTATTTTGTAATCTTACATTACCTTAATGTTAGAAAAAATTAAGTGAACCATACACCTTAATGTCACATTATCGTCATGTGCATCACATTAAAGGCACATCATGGTGAACCAAATGCCCTCTATTGTGGTCGTGGCCCTATGAGTGGAAACCTCAACCCCTATTCAGAGGACTTCCATGTTGGGCAATATTTGCCTGAGGTGAGGTCTCAGAGGAAGATGTAACAAGGACATACAAAAATGCATTGAGCTAAAGGAACTCATGTTTGAGAGAACGTTGGAACCACCAATGAAGTCGAGAAGGTCTCGACCTCTAAGGTATTGGATGAGTTTATTTTTCCAAATAACGGTAATTTTTGTTGGTCAGTGTGATAAATAAAAAATGATGAGCTTTTAATAGAGAAGGAAAAGGAGAGGGGTTGGGGAGGGTTCAAGTAGGTTGACAATGAAGGAAGATGAAGAAGATGAAAAGGAGTTAGATGCCATTATAGTTGAAAGGGTTTGATACCAAGTTAAAGCACAAAAAGGTTTAAATGAATCTGTCACCCTCACAATTTTTGGAGTGTTGTATGTATTAAATATATTTCAGAGTATGAAAATGAAATACATGGAAAAATAAAGATTATAAAAATTCAAAAGTGTCAAGTAATTAATTACAAAAGATAAGGTTAGTTCAATACTCATTAGGAATGTCCAAATTAGGCCGTGAGCTTTTGGCATTAAAAAAAAAAATAAATAAATAAATAAATAAAAACAGAACCATACCGGAAAAACAATTTAAATTGAGGAGTAGAATGCATCATTTTGTATTATTTTTTTTTTAATAATTTGATAATTACAAAGAAAAATGAGGATCTGAATCCTCAATGCTTTTGTTGAAAATACCATAAATGCTAATTGAGCTACGAGGCTGTAATTAATTTAAAACCACTTTGAATGATTCTTTTACCATATTCCATGATCTAAATCTAATTGCATATTATTGTGCATATAAGCTATGGTTCAACGGTTATTCTTACAACCCGGATGACCATTTTTTTATTCTTGTTCTCATCAAATACCTAATTAATGCATTTCCAAGAATATATATCTTAAAACCTACCCCTTTGAATGATTAAACAATTCAAAGAATCAGTAGCCACAACACATTCAACAAATTTAGGTCTGAGATCTTGGCAAGAAAATGTACATTTCCCATAAGTTAAACATTAATGGACTCATAATCCAATCGTAAAACTCTTGTCATCTTACTTTTAAAAAAAACACTTTTATAATATTTCATTCCCAATAATGTCTGCTAATAATTCCAGTGATAATATATAGATTTTTTTTTTTAATTGTATAATATTAGTATTAGCTAGCTATATCATAACAAATTAAAACTGCAGTCGATCGCTATCATGGTAGCTACTTGATAATTAGTATTAAAAATTAGGATTCGATCGATGTTCCTGGAGTTAGAATAAAATCTATTGATATGCACATATATACTTTTCTTGAATTGAGAAATTTAGAAAAATATTTAACAAATAATTAATTCAATAGACAAAAGTGGACCTCATGGAAGGGATCTTTTTTTTTTTTTTTTTAGAAGAATGAAAGGGATCTCTACACGCATGAAAACCTACTTTTTATTATTTTTGTGGGGTTCAAACTAAAAGCTTTGTTGGGAAGACAGTTATGAGTTATTTATTAGTATGCTTTTTCCACAATACATTTCACTATACATGATTTTTGCAACATTAATTCATCTACCTTTAAGTCATGTCGCCGTCAAGGGTAATTTAAACCTTTTATCTTTCACTCACCTATCAAAACATTAAAAAAAAAAAATTTAAATATCTTTCACTCGCTGGTAACATACTCTTTTCATTGCTAAAATTAATAGTTGCATCCTCTTTCATTAAGATATGATTTGCACGCCCCAGTCCCACAGACTGGTTTCTCAAAAAAAAAAAAAAAAAGATATGATTTGCACGATCGATCCAAATTGAGTGTTAGTTTGAAAACACTAATTTTCTATAATTTATTTGCATAATATCAAAACATATAATTTTTGGTAATTTTTTTATATTAAACATGTGATAAAAAGCTAAAAATAACTTTATTTAAAAAATGATAATTTTATTAAATTTAAAAAAAAAAAATTAAGACTCAAAACAAAATGTTAAAAAGCTATTTTTAAACAGACACTGAATCTTTGTCAAATAATTAAGAATTGGAATATAATTTGGTTGGAACATTGGAGCAAACTGACCTTAGAATATCCACATCTAATTAAAACCAGGGTCTTATTGGACCAATGGTTCATCAGCAGACCAAGTTGAGTTAAGGACTCAATTTTCTTGCATAGGAGGGGTGGCTGCACCCATGGTTGTAGACTGAATTACATAACAAAATGTAAAAATGTAGTCTCAAGCTGTTCCTATGAATGGATCAATGTGAGGATTGAAGAATATCTCATTTAACCTCTAAAACGCAAATATGCCATGTAAAGGTAAAAAAATAAAAATTTTCTAAAAAAAGGGGGCGGAATGGAAGAACATAAAATATTTTTTGAGATGTTGATATAGGCACATAGGTCTTCTTTTTTTTTTTTTCCATCTAAGCATCTAACATCTAATTTTTTTTTTTCAAAAAAAAAAAAAAAACACTTAAATATTTTGTTATTGTTACATATATTAAGTGATACGTAATTAATCTATTAATTACATTAACATTTTCCACGAGGCTATGATTAAAATGTGTTAAAAACTAAAAAGAAATATTAGATTGACAAAAACTTTTTTAAGGATCAAAATCATACTTAATGATTAAGAAAAGAAAGAATTTGAAATTCGAAAAGTACGAGGGTAACAAGCACTACTCCGGAACGGTGAGGAACACCACTTACAAGACAATGGTCTCCACTCTCCAGTCCTGATAGTTTGGTTTGCTCCTTTTGTAGCGAAGAAGACATATCAAGTCAAGGCGCAGCCTTTTTAGAAAATTTTTATTAAAGTCTGCCGTCCTAATTGGGGAATACCATATGACAAAGCTTTCCCAAACTACAAAAAACTTGCACATTCTTATTATAACAAACACACTTAACGAACAAGAATAACTTCTTGTTATTCTGCACGTGAGTGCCGACCGGCCACTTTTTGGACAAAAACATTTCCAATCACTCTGTCTATATTTTGAGATCAGTACTAATCAACTTTGTATGCTTCCTCTTTTTTCATTACCTAAAGTGATTCTTTTTATATTTTCCCATCTTCTATTATTTTGCGCTATCTAGAAGCTCTTCTAACACGATTCAAACATATACTGTTTCTTCCCTGATTTCTAGCACTTAAAAGCGGTGCAAGTACCTGCACAATTTATAGAGGGGAAAAAAAAGAAGAAAAAAAAAGTGATTTGTAAATGCCCTCAGGCATCAAATCATGGGATTTACCCCCTCATTTAAAGCACTGAAAAAAGAACACGTTTACATTTACTTTATATGCAGAGCATGTATAAAAGACAAAACTTAAGTCATGTCATTCTAGTATTATGTAATCAAAAGTGGATATGTGTTTTGATTATAACGGGTTTTATGTATCGGAGTATTAGGCCTAAGTCAAGCCCGTGTATGAAAGGATCTATATAGTATTAATTAAAATAAAAATAGAGCTAAGAAATAGGGTTTTCTTTTCTTCCCAATATAACTTCTCGTCCTTCTTGAACAAGAAGATATATAATAGTATCATACAAATTTTACTTGCTGCTACTTTTTCCTGTGTTCATCCAAATTAAAATTTAACCAAAGATTTGTTTATTAATAGAGTGTTTATATAGTCAGAAATATAATAAACAAATACACAAGATAGAATATTAAGTTTTATTCATCTATAACGTACTTCAGTTAAAAGTGAGAACACCAAGAAATTAGGCCAACCCCCACCGCCCAGTGTTTTTGAATTCATTGCACGTGAGGTCTCGGAAGCACCATCCAACTATCTAAGACTAAGTAGATAACTAATTATGCAAAAGCCGGTTGGCAATGAAAGCGTACATTTCTTTCTTATTTATCTTCTTTTACCTTTCTAATAAGATAAGCAATTTCCTTATCCACCCAACATGAGCCCAAGAGCCGAAAAGCAAATGCAGTGTCGTGTTGCCATGCAACTAAGAGCAGTTTGTGTCAGAATTCTTAAGCATGTTTCAAAAAGTCTCCCAAGTAATCTTGAAACATTTCACATTGCCTGAGCAAGAAACGGTTATATATGAAAGGATATCTGAAGATAAAAATTGCCTAAATAGCTTTAATATTTAATTTATGTATTTAAAGTCTATTTTCAAACTTGAGTAAAATACTACAGTTTTGGAAGTCGACATCAGTAATGTCGAGTTCTATGCTTATTTTGCTTCTTATTATTATTTTTTTTTTTTTGAAACTTTTGCTCAGAACTTAACAATAGGAATGTTGAATTCCACTTTAAAATATGCATAGATAATATTGAGTTTCAAAAAAGTAGTATTTTGCTAGATAGTTTGAAAAGATGACAGTTTGGCTACATAGTTTAAAAATTAAGGCTATTTAGCCATTTCCCCCATGTATTTGGCTCATTAAATTCTATGACATCATTAAATACCAAACCTGTTTTATGAATAAAAAAGGATACGAGGGGCAACTTGTGTATTTCTCACTTGGACATGGTCATAATAGTGTCTAAGTGTCTTCTTGTTGGGCTTAGTGAGCCATAACTTCCTTTCCCTACAAGTACTCAACGATACTACCTTGCCCTGCCAATACTCATTGATGTTTTGGTGGTGATTGGATAGCTATAGGTCTCACTAAGCCCAACTAATATGATGTTATTATGGTCATGTCTAGGTAGGAAAGCAATCTCTATTGTTCCCTTCTACTCTTTTTATTCGTAAAAGAAAATTTACCTTTATTATGAATGAATATATATTAAAGAGGGTGAAATTAAGATGACAGGTCCATTCAAATAAACCTGACGGTATTAGATCAGTAGATTGATAGTGGATGGATCCAAGATGCATGGGCACGAGGTGGACGGATCTCAAAGGCGAGGTGGCCTCTACATGGTTTAAGTGACTTCCAAGAAATCTTAAATGGAAACAACTTGCATCCCATGACTAAACCTAGTCGATAGAATCCCAATATGTAAAGAATCCTCGCCTGAGAAGGATTCTTTAATATACACCCATTAATGATGATCTTTCCCGTAAGGAAACACCTTCCTACGCAATAAACGGAGGTTGGTTCTACACTACTATAAAAACCCCAAAGTCCTCAGAAAACAAAGTACACATAATTTTACCCCAGGTCTGGTACTCTAGAGTTGAGAAAAGTTCTCTAACTTAACCTTCGAAGGGTCTTTGGCCAGTACCACACCGGTACTCTCCTAGGGTTTTCTTTGTTTTTGTTTCACAGGTCTTGTTTTGAGCATGTGAGTATTGTGTGACTCACTGACGGTAACGGTCGACGATTACCCTCAACAGATCACTAAAGATGTCACGTTCCTAGTTGTCGATTGTTCATCTGCATACAATACCATATTGGGTTGTCCAACTTTGAATTCATGGAAGGTCATAACCTCAACCTACCATTTGATGATCAAGTTTCCCATTGAGTACAGAGTGGGAGAAGTAAGAGGGGATCAAGTAGCAGCACGCGCCATGCTAGAGATGGACGATCAGTTACAAAAAATGTGTATAGAAGAGCAACGGATAGTAGTAGATCCAGTAAAATGGTTGGAAGAAATACTCCTTGATGATTCTAGGCCTGAACGAATAACAAGGATAGGCACCTTGGCCAGCCAGCTAGTACGTTAAGCTCTCACGACATTCCTAAGGAAGAACCAGGACGTATTCGCCTGGAGTCATAAGGACATGCCAGGAATTGATCTGTCAATCATTGTCCACAAGTTGAACGTATCGCCCTCATTCTCTCTCATCCGACAGAAAAAATGGGTGTTCGCACAAGAACTAGATAAAGCCATAGCTGAGGAGGTTAAAAAATTACAGGAAGCAGACTTCATATGAGAAATGTACTACCCCGACTGGCTGACAAATGTGGTAAAGGTCAAGAAAGTTAACGGGAAGTGGAGGATGTACGTAGATTTCACGGACCTAAACAGGGCCTACCCTAAGGACAACTATCCTCTCCTGCGAATTGACACCTTGGTAGACTCGACCGCAAGACACCAACTGCTAAGCTTCATGGACGCATTCTTTGGTAACAACCAGATCGAGCTAAGTGAGGATGATCAGAAGAAGACTTCATTTGTTACCAGCTAAGGTCTCTTTTGCTACAAAGTGATGTCGTTCGGACTTAAGAACGCGGGCACCACATACCAAAGGCTAATGAACAGAATGTTCACGCACCAGATTTGAATGAATGTACAAGTTTATGTGGACGACATGCTGGTGAAAAGCATTCGGGAGGAGGACCACTTAAGCAACCTCTAAGAGACCTTTGATACACTCCGATCGTACAACATGAAACTGAATCCAAACAAGTGCGTGTTCAAGGTGACGGCAGGAAAGTTCCTGGGATTCATGGTATCCCAAAGAGGTATCGAGGTCAACCTAGAAAAGATACAGGCCATAATGGAGTTAGCTCCACCAAAGATGATCAAGGAGGTACAGAGCCTGAACGGCAAGGTAGCTGCATTAAACACGTTTGTCTCAAGAGTAACGGATAAATGCCTACCTTTCTTCCACACATTAAAGAAGTCATTTGAATGGAGAACCGAGTGCCAACAGGTATTTGAAGACCTAAAGGCATATCTTTCTTCTCCACCATTACTAAGTTGGTCCAAGCCCAGGGAAGAACTGTTCCTATACCTAGCCGTTTCCCCAACCACGGTCAACGCGACTCTGGTTAGGGAAGAGGAAGGGGTGCAAAAATCAGTATACTTCACAAGCTGAGCACTACGAGGAGCGGAAGAGAGGTACCCCCAGATAGAAAAGCTCGCTTTTGCACTAGTAACTGCAACACGAAAGCTCAAGCCATATTTCCAGGCACACACTGTGGTCATCCTGACGGACAAGCCCCTACACAAAGCCATGAGTAACCCTGATGCTGCAGGACGGATGGCATTATGGGCAGTCGAGTTGAGTGAATTCGACATACAGTATCAACCGTGCACGACTATAAAGGGGCAAGTAGTAGCTGACTTCATCGCAGAATTCACTCTCATGGAAGGCTAGGGAGCAGAAAAGATCCCACAATGGAGCATCCACACAAACGAATCCTCCAACAATCAAACAGGTGGAGCTGGTGTGATACTCCATAGCCTAGAAGGAGATAAGATCAAATGCATGGTCCATCTAGACTTCCTTACGACCAATAACGAAGCAGAGTACAAAGCCTTGATAGCAGGGCTAGACCTTGCCAAGGTTACGGGAGCTAAAAATTTGGTTGTATACTGCGATTCCCAAGTAGTAACCAGTCAAGTTAACAGAGACTATAACTGCAAGAATGAACAGATGAAGAAGTACCTCGAGCAGGTGAATGATCGAGTTAGCAACCTCCGAGTAAAGTTTGTTCAAATTCCATGGGAGGAGAACGAGCACGCCGACCGACTTGCTAAAGCTGCTTCAGCAGAGCACATGGTCATCCTCAGTCAAGTATTGTCCTTCGTCCAAATGTCATCATTAATAAACAATACCAGTGTGTAGGAGATAGGTTCCGAAAACTACTGGACAACACCAATAGCCTTCTACCTAAAGGACAGCGTGCTACCAGACGACAAGGAGGCTGCAAGGAAGTTGAAGGTTCAAGCAGCTCACTTCATTTTGATTAAGGACGTTCTATATAAGAGGGGCTTCTCCCGACTGTACCTAAGGTGCCTCGTCCCCGAGGAGGCAGACTATGTCATGAGAGAATTCCACGAAGGAGTTTGTGGAAACCACTCTAGATTATGATCGTTGGTGCATAAACTAATTCAGGTCAGGTACTAATGGCCAACCATGCAAAGGGATGCCCATGCATATGTCAAAGTGTGCGAAAAATGTCAGAGATTCGGCAATCTCATAAGGTAACCAACAGAGGAGCTCACTCCAATGATGGCCCCATGGTCATTCGCTCAATGGGGGTTGGATATCATGGGCCCATTCCCAACGGCGGTAAGGCAATTGAAGTTCCTCGTAGTTGGTATAGACTACTTCACTAAGTGGGTAGAAGCAGAAGCCTTGTACACCATCACTGAGAAGAATGTACAAAGCTTTATATGGAAAAACATCATCTGCAGGTACGGTATTCCTAGGTGCTGGTCTCGGACAATGGGAAGCAATTTGACAACGATGCATTCAGAGACTTTTGCTCATAACTAGGGATCAAGCACCACTACTCGTCACCCGTCCAACTACAAGCCAATGGACAAGTTGAGGTCACGAACCAATCTTTACTCAAAATCATCAAGACTTGGCTCGAGGGAGCAAATGGTATATGGCCAGATGAATTACCAAGTGTTTTGTGGGCGTACAAGACAACGCCGAGGACGCTTATAGGTGAAACCCCATTTCGACTAGCATATAGAAGTGAGGCAGTCATCCCAGCTGAAGTGGGACTTACAAGCTACATGGTAGAGAACCATGACGAAAGTAAGAATGATGAAGCTATGAGCCTGCAGCTCGTTAAGCTAGAACCTAACTAGGAAGGACCATATAGAGTGGCATCATGGCGTAGGAAAGGAACCTACCACCTAGAGATGCTGGACGAACAAAAGTTGCATCACCCATGGAACACAGAGCACCTAAAGAAGTACTATCAGTAGGCTACTAGCAGTGAATGAGCAACGACACTCCTCATTTCCAGTTTATTTCTTTCTAGTTTAGTTTTTATTATCTACAATTCCTTTTAAGCCCAAGGGAAAGTTTTTTATTTTTTAAAGAACAATTTCTATGCATGAATTGCCATAATAATAAGAGGAGTTATTCAAGAATGCCACATGTTTGTATCTACATTTCTACAAATATCAAGGTAGACGGATTTCTTCCTCAACGGATGATTAATAGTAAGTCCATAATATGAGTACATTTGAGTCCACAAAGTGGACGCGTTTCATCTTTCAGATGAATACTAATTAGTCCATAAAGTGGACGGGTAATGCCTCTTAATATAAGTCCATAGAATGGACAAGATTACCAAATCCACAAAGTGGACGGGTATCATCTTTCAGATGAATACTGATTAGTCCATAAAGTGGACGGATTAAAGTTATCAAGCCCACAAAAATGGACAGGTAACGTCTCTTAATATAAGTCCATAGAATGGACAAGATTACCAAATCCACAAAGTGGACGGGTTTCCATCTTTCGGATGAATACTGATTAGTCCATCAAATGGACGGATTAAAGTTATCATGCCCACAAAAGTGGATGGGTAACGTCTCTTAATATAAGTCCATAGAATGGACAAGATTATCAAATCCACAAAGTGGACGAGTTCAACAATACATTGAGTTAACATTACTAGTCCATAAGAGGACGGGTTCATCTAAATGGATGGTAATAAGGTCCATAAAGTGGACGGGTTCAACAACATGATAAATTGAAATTAGTCAATAAGAGGACGGATTCATCCTCAAGACAGTTATATCCATACATAGCCATAAACTAAACGTTCCATAGGCATAAAAGTAGACGGATAATACAAAATAAGTAATCAAATATTGCTGAAGCCCATAAAGGGAGAAGTTTAGATACAGAAGGCAACAGTTAAATCAAACATTTACTGTTCTTCAAAATCTTTACATTCAAAAAAAAAAAAAAAGTATCTACTGCTAAACGGGGGTGTCTTCTTCCTTCTCCATTTGGACGTCATCAGAATGACGGGTACTATCCACGACGGGTTTGAGTTGGCTTTCAGCAGTAGTCCCTCCGTCATAACGAGGGTCGTCGATAGGGGCATCATCAGCGAACAACTCATCCGTGCTCTTGGAGTGGACGAGCTGAACTGAGGTTTGGGCCTAGATTAGGATAAAAAGTCTTGACTTGACAGTGGGCGTCGTTGAAGCCTTCAGCAAAGGAGCCTCCGAGCTCTGCCAAAAGGGCGTTGGAGTCATAGTACTCACGTATTGCTTCTTCCTTCGCATGACGGAGCTGGTCCTTGGTGTCACTGATTTCTTTTTCCTTGTCCTCCAAGACCTGCCTTAACAGTTCCGTCTACTTCTCCAGCTCACCCTTAGCTTCCTCTGATAAAGCAAGCTTCTTCTCCTGGACCGTTTTCTAGGCCTTCAACTCGTTCAGCTTATCCTCCTTCGAGCTTGCCTTTACCCTAATACAGTTTAGAGTCATCTCATGGTTCAGGCAACAACCCATCAACCTTCATCATTCATATTGTCTAGAAACAAAGGGGTTAGTAACAAGGCAAGATGAAGGGAAGAAAAAGAGGAAGGGGACGGACATGGTTACCTGAGCAATGCTAAAAAGCCTCGTCTCTCCTGTAGCTTCAGTAGCATGGTTGCTCAAGTCCTCATAGTCGTCGGAGGAAATGATGGATGAGAGCTGTTCCAACGTATACTTAGAATCCTCACGGAGGAGGACGGGTGGTTTTTCGATGACAGAAGGGCCCTTCATGAAACCCTTACCCTTTCCCGGGCCAAGAGTGACCGTCTTCTTGGTCTCGGCTTTCAACCCCACGACGAGTTTAGGGAGAGTTTTGGGTTTCTTTAGAAGACAGTCAGTCTTCTCTGTCTACTTCCTCTTGGTAGACGGGTTGGCTGAACTCATCCCCTTAGGGGCTGGCCCTTCTTTTGCTTCTTCAAAGCAGCCTGTTGCTTAATGAAGGCCTTTTCTCCTGGCAACATCCATTTCTTCACAAAGGTGTACGGATGTTAGGAGTTTGAAAAATAAATAAAAATAAAAAGTTTTGGGTGACGAACTTATGTTGGCGAACTTGAAGATCGTAGCGACGGGCGGCTGCTGTAGGCTCCGGTCCGTCACAATACCAAAGGAGAGTGTCTAGGGTGACTAGTTTAGCTCACATCCTCTTTGACAACTTGGTTTTGTTGAAAATTTTCTCCAAAAAACTCCACTGTTTAAGAGAGACTTGTGGTTGGTCCCGAGCTGCAAAAGAAGACGGTTAAAATAACAGTTAAAAGGCCAAACAATTAAGGACCTGAATATGGATGGATACATACCAGACGGGGGCATTATAACCCATGTTGTGTCGACGGGCATATATTCATGGTCACTAGGACGACACATCCACTCGTCACCCTCCATGAAAAAATACTGACTCTTCCAATTCCTGTTGGAGTCGGGGGTATCACACACGAGCCTCAATAACGAGCTCCTAGGCACAAAGCTATACATGCCTTTTGACTGAACAATCTCAGCCAGACGATAACAGTGAAAGAATTCTTCTGCTATCAACCTCCGCACTTTGTCAGACATAGCCCAATACAAGACCTCCACGCCAAGGAAAACCCTCTAGGCATTTAAGGAGATTTGGGTGATGGCCAAACCTAGGTATTAGAGGAGGTGACAATGGAGTGAACTTAGGGGGAATCTAAGCCCAGCCTTTAGTATCTGCTCATAAACCCCGGCGCCTTCAATACCCTTGTAGTAACATTTCTCCGACTTGTAGGGTAGACAGAGGGGTATGTTGATAGGTATCTGATACTTCTCCCTAAGTGTTTTGAAGTGAAGTTCTTTGATTGTGGAAATAAAATCGTTAACCGTCCACAAGGGTAGCATTATGAACTCCCTAATTCCATTAGGACCTATGACAGATTGGATTGGGGGCTCAGCGCCATCTAGGCCATCACTATAGTCATCCTTTGACATATCCGTCTCCAAACCCTTATTCCTTGAAGGTGAGGTGGCCGACGGATCCCTCTCTTCACTTGAAGTGCCAGGGTCATTCTACCTTGACGGGAACACTTCATCGTAGCCCGCTCCCTCGCGAATACACGATTGGTTACTTGACACACTAGACATCTTTCACCTACACGTGACGGGTAAACCCTAAGACACTCACGGATCTACATAGGTGACAGACGTGCAAAGTTTAAAAAATTAAAAATTTATAAAAGCCAAAGAATCCTTACCAGTTGAGGATGAGCGGCAGGGAAAATGTAGCTGACATATGAATTATGTAGACAGGATGCTTGTTTGACAAAGGTGATGGTAGCACTCTAGTTGTAAATTTTTTGCAAAAAGTAAAGAATGAGGGATAAAGAGGCAGGTTTATATAGAGAGAATGCTACGGAAGATGAAGGGACACTTCATTTCAAGAAATTGACCACTAAATAGATGCCATGTGTCCCTACAACATTAATGACCCTAGGCCAACCTTTCAAGCTAGGTATGTTTCTCAGGAGACAAGTCGAACCGTCACTCCACAGGTTTGTCCCTTATGAGATCACGGACCCATGGAGTGAGGGGGCAACTGAAGAGGGTAAAATTAAGATGACAGGTCATTCAAATAAACCTGATGGTATTAGATCAGTAGACTGATAGTGGACAGATCCAAGATGCACGGGCATGAGGTGGACGAATCTCAAAGGCCACGTGGCCTCTACATGGTTTAAGTGACTTCTAAGAAATCTTAAATGGAAATAACTTGCGTCCCACGACTAAACCTAGTCGATAGAATCCCAATATGAAAAGAATCCTGGCGTGAGAAGGATTCTTTAATATACGTCCATTAATGACGATCTTTCCCGTAAGGAAACACCTTCCTACGCAAGAAACGGAGGTCGATTCTACACTACTATAAAAACCCCAAAGCCCTTAGAAAACAAGGTACGCATAATTTTACCCCAACTCTGGCACTCTAGAGTTGAGAAAAGTTCTCTAACTTAACCTTCGAACGGTTTTTGTCGGTACCACACCGGTACTCTCCTAGGGTTTTCTTTGTTTTTATTTCACAGGTCTTGTTTCGAGCATGTGAGTATTGTGTGACTAACTGACGATTTTCGGCATCATATATATATATATATATATATATATATTTTTTGCTTCCCACAACCAAGCAAATTTAGGACCCGTTTTGTTTAACTTTTTGGTTTTGGGTGTTTTGAACATTTGTTTTTATTAGTTCTTTTTGTAATTGCAGCTTGAGGGGTGTAACATAAAAACACAGAAAATCATAATGGTGGAGTCCTTAAGTGTATTTTGAAGCTACATCAATCGCCAAAGTATGCATTTACAAAATGCTATGGTGTTTTTTTCACCATAACCTAGTGCGTCATAGGTCACCATCACAGTCCGTCCACAATAAAACCCTTTACCTTTTGTCTTTCACAGAAACCACCATCTTATGGAAGGCATCAGTTCCCAGCTACACTGAACATTATCACTGTCTTTCCATGGTATATGAAAGAAAATAAGAAATGTATTTGAGTGCTATCCTTCCATGTGGTCTTTGACCCAATTAGTTTCCAATCCGGGTTGCCTTTGCATACACAACAACACTGTTTTTAACCCGGATCCTCTTACCCGACCACAAAAGGTTCTCACTTGCTTCTCTTTTATTTCTCTTTTTTTCTCAAAATTTATAAAAATAAAAAAAAATAAAAAAATAAAAAAGAGGAAGAATTCTTTGTTTCAACAGCACAAAAAAATAAAATAAAATAAAAAGTCTTAAATACTTTTTTTTTAATACTCCCAATGGACCCTTTATCTAAATTAGAACCTCAAATTGAAAAATAATAATAATAAAATAATCTTTCTCTACATCCTATCGGATCCTTTTCTTTATTTCTTTACTCTTTTAGCCTTTACCTCATCATGAATTTTCCATTTCCAAATCTTTTTCGTTCACAACGAATCCTTTCATTGCTTCTTTCCTTATCTCTTGCTCCTATCCTAAGATTCATTTTTTTAATCCTAACGATCATTCCCTTATTTTGATCATAGTAGCCAACGTTAAACATATTCTTCGATGTGCCTTTTAATTACCCCAATTGGTTTCATACCAATCCTCTCCTTTACTGGGCATTTTTTTTTTAATTTAAAAAAAAAAAAAAAAAAAAAAAAAAAGGGGTAAAAACTGCTTTGGAAGACATACTTTCAAAGAAAACAGAGGGGAAAAATATAGATTCAATTTTTTACTAGTTGTCCATCTCGTCATACACAATTGTTAGGACTAGGCTAGTGCCCTAAAACCCAACAGTAAAAACGTTATCTTAAATAATAAAAGTTTTTTTATTCTCCGAAATTATTTTGATATGAATATTTGCACATTATATTATAGTCCATGAGACAAATGTATATGATTAAGGTATGAGAATAAGATTTGCGTGCAGAAGATCCAAGTTACAAGTTTCTTGTAAACTCATTAATCCTTGTTCATAGTCGGTGATAAAATTGGAAATTTTATATGTGAAGAATATTACATATCAATTAAGATGATTTGTCATGATCATGAAAATGGAGAATATTAATTAATATGTTGGTGTATCTCAAGTATGTAAGGTACATTGAATTAGACTTCAACCTCACCTCGTCCTATTGATTGCTGTGAGATTTATCGTTCTACTAACTACTATCACTTGAACAATAAGTCTTATGATTGCTATTTACATAGATTCTCAATCCTGAGAGGATGCATGGTGAAGTCAAACATTATATGTTGGTTGCTTTAATGTATACCAAAGTGGGATATTGCATAGTCAAAATCTCTATACATTGGGCAATCACATGTAGTGTTGTAGGAAAATACATTCTCAAGATGGAATTCATAATCTCTTTCTAGAAACTTGAAACATCTCCTTGAGATAAGTTTATTGATAATTGGTTGTGCTTGGCTTGACCACTTTTATAAAAAGTTACCAGTGGCGGCTCTAAGAATTTTTTCTAGAGTGGTAATGAAGAAACTTAAATTAAACAAAATCTAATAAGAAGATAAATTCATATAATGACAACAACCAAAAAAAAAAAACCCAAATACGTCTTACAATTTTCTTCTACAATTTTTTTTTTCTTAAATTTTGAAATCGTTGCATGATAATCTCATTATCAATGCTACAAGCTATATATTTTTCAAAATTTTAGTTAAATAAAATTTTTCTTGGATTTTTCATTTTGTTTGTAAGGGCTCATATATTGTTAAGAGGAACAACGTTTAAGGACAAAATTTGACTACAAACTTAGTTGTAGCTTAAGACTACAAATTTCACTAAACAAATTAACGTGGCTACATATTTTGAAAATCTAACCATTAAATTATATGTTCTATGTTCTTAAAACGTATGTCAAATTTTATGTCAATCGGATATTATTTACTATTTGATCCATAAAATTATTTTTTGCGTATCATTTTAAACTACAAAAACTCGAAATTTAAACATTTGATTGATGACATAAGCTATTGATCTTTGATCTTCTTGAAGTTTTGCAAGCATGGAAGATATAAGAAAAAAAATGTAATCTAATTGTGGATTTGTCAAAATTCGTATCCATTAAAAAAAATATCAAGTGTAGTTGTAGCCTTAGTCTACAACCAAGTTAATTTGTTGCTAAACTTTGTCCAAAGTTTAATTATATTGAGCTTAAAAAAAATTAGGGTGGTCACACATTATTTTAAGGGTAAAAATTCATAAAATTTTTAAATTTTATATATAATAATGATTTTTTTTTCTAGGTCAGAGTGGTCCTATGACCACCCTGGCTCTAACATGGAGCCGCCAGTGAGAGTTACAAAAGTTTATATTCAATTAAATTAAATTTCATAAATATAAGAATAATCAAAATATTAAAATTGAGAATTCAAAGAAATAAGATGTAGTGATTTACAAGTGACGGTAACTTTTAAACTTTGTTTCACTATGAGTGATTTCATGTAGGGGTTGAATGATAATAGTCTTGAAATAAATCTTTTAATAATAAAAACTTAGAGTACAATTATATTTTATTTCACTATATTTATATAATTAATAGTAACTTTGCGCTTGTCTCGAGTTGACAAGAGGCTCAAGGCCCATCGGGTCTAGTGTTCTTTTTTTTTTTTTTTTTCCCGATAGGGGGGCTAGAGTTCTTACTTCCTTTTGGACTCATCTCAAGTCACATGCTAAAACCCAAATGGGTTGGCCCAATAACTTATCAAATTATAAAGTAGCAGTTTAAGTCAGTAACCATTAGTAAGAAAAACATTTTGTGAAAATGTATGTACAAATTATAGAATAATAGTTCTCTCAATTGACTGGTATCTGTATCCTTGGTTTCAAAAACATAGGTATGAGACATCATAAAAGATGCAATAAGCACTATGTTATCAATTAAACTCCAAATCATTGTAATACTAATACCCTAATTTACAAAATCAAAATTTTCAATAAAAGTGGGCGAGAAAAATGTAGCCTTTGAGTTTTGTTACGTGGATGGAGACCGCATGGTCAAATCACACGTAAAACTTTTATATATATAGACAAAACTTAGATATAGTATTTAGGTGTTATTCCTTAAGTTTTTCTCTTAAAATTCTGTTATTTGACTTTCTTTTCATTAGATGAAAGTGTATTTTTAATTAAGTACAGTCACATGATTGAATCTTAAGAATATGACCTAAGAAATAGCATCTAAATATATATTCTATATTCCTTCTCCCTCCTTTTCCATCCTTGGGAATTTTCTACAATCAATAATGAGTAACAACATCCTCGTTGTCGTTGTCAATTAGGGATTTAGCACTACCCACGGCTACGGCTTTCTAATTCAGAAGTCAGAACACTCGAAGGAACATTTTGCCCCCAAAGTCTTAAATTCCTCAAGTCCAGCTAAAACAAAATGAGTGGGTTCATCTTTTGGTATATATGCATTTAACCGAGGAGTCATTATTGACTTAGTTTTAAACACAACTATACACTCAACTACTGCATTTATTAATCAGAACTAGTCACACTATGCAAACATAACAAACAAAAGGAGGTGGCATTACGCGCAATAAACACTTCAGGAGAAGGAAAATCCATAATAGACCTCAAATTCATAAAGTAGATGCTCTATGGCCTGTTTGGTAGTAACTTTTAAGTATTGTTGTTCAAAATAATGTGAGAATTATGGTTTAAAAAATGTTGTGAAAATATATGTTTAAAGTACTCATAGTACAAAAAATGTGTTTAAGTACTATGTTTCAAGCAATATATTTTAAATTTTGAAAAAACTTATTTCAAAAAGCTCCTCGTATGGGGTTGTTTGGTTTGTGATTTTAAACAACAATTTTTAGCATTTAAATATTGAAAATTGTTATTCCCAAAAAGAATTGGTAGAATGGTTTTTTATTTTTATTATTATTATTATTATTATTTTACAGTATTAGAAAAACGTTGCTTAAATATGGGTGTTTAAAAACTTATTTCAGAAAGCTCCTCAGAGCAACCGCATTAGTTCTTCTAAAAGATTCTGTCTATTTTACAAAAAATACCTACTTTTTCTATTTTACATCATCACTTGTACAAAACACCTACATCAGTCCATTTATTATACAATATATTTTATATAAATAATATTTTTGTATTCTTTTTTTAATATTATTTTATCTCTGCTGTTTCTCTTTTCTTATTCTTCCTCTTCTTTCTTCTTCTTTCTTTTTCCTTATCTTTCTGTTGTTTCCTCTTTCTTTTTCTTCCTCTTCTTTCTTCTTCTTTCTCTTACGGTCAGATCAACACTCCATCACAAGCACCACAGCCATCAAAACCCACAAGCACCACCGATCTCTGTCGACCCACAAGCACCTATCTACACCGCCAGCACTGATCCACATCACCGTTCCACATGCAGTGGCGGCGATGGCAACGGTGATGAAATCACCTCTCCAATCCATGATCCACTAATCCATGATCACCGATCAATGATCCACAAGCAATGATCCACAATCAAAGCACCACAAGCACCGTTCCAATCGACCCATAGCCACAAGTTCACAAAAATGCTCTTTCTGTCTTTGTCTCTATTGGTGTGTCCGTGTGTGGGTGTGTTTGATTTTTGATTGATTTTGTGGTGTGTTTTGGTTGATTTTGTGGTGTGTCCGTGTTGTGGTGGTGGTGGTTGGCAATGCTAGGTTGCGGTGGTGGTGTTTGGTGGTGCTAAGTTGCGGTGATGTGGGTGGTGGTACTGGGTCTATGTCGTTGGCAGTGGGGGTTATTAGTTGCAGAGAATATGAGTTGAAGAGAGAGAGTCAGGGGAAGAGGTGTCCGTGTTGTGGTGGTGGTGGTTGGCGATGCTGGGTTGCGATGGTGGTGTTTGGCGATGCTAAGTTGCAGTGATGTGGGTGGTGGTACTGGGTCTGTGTCGTTGGCGGTGGGGGTTATTAGTTGCAAAGATTATGAGTTAAAGAGAGAGAGTTAGAGGAAAAGAGAATGTAAGGGGAGAGAAAAAATATTAATATAAGGTATAGAAGAGCTACAGTAACTGTGCATATATGCATTATTACTGTAGTAGTTGTGTATATTTGCACACTTTTGCAAAGACTGATGTGAGGTTTTTTTTTTTTGTTAAAATGTGCAAAATTAAGCACTTTTTTTTTTTTTTGGGGGGCAAAGTTTTGCAACCGCTGATGTGGTTGCTCTCACAGTAGTTGTTAGGTTTTAAACAATGTATTTGAATGTCACATTTGTAAATAATTGCAAACTGGTGGGGCCCAAGCGGATTAGACAACACACTCTCTCCCTCACGCTGATCAATGCCTCATCTTTCCTTTCCCTTTTTTTTTTCTTTTTTTTTTTTCCTCCCTTATTTCTTCACTTTTAGATTTCTTGATCTCTCTTCACCACATCTCATCTTTCTCTCTCAAAGAAAATCACAAACCCAAACATCAAACCTAGTTTTCTTCATCAAAGAAAATCCAACATTACCGATTGGTGGGGGGGGGGGGGGGGGGACCTAGATTTCTTCATCCCTCTCTCACAATCTCTCTCTTCCCTTCTTTTTTTTTTTTTTTTTTTTGGGTTTAGATGACAGCTTTATTTTTGGGTTTAGATGACAGCTTTATTTTTTGGGTTTAGGTTTGCACACAATGGCCAAAGTTGTTTTTAAATTTTTTTTTTTTTTCTGGGTTTGGATGACAGCTTCAATAGCAATTTATCTGGGTTTTTTCTTTTGTTTCTTTCTATTTTGGACAATTAGCTTGCCAACCCCAATTGTATAGCAATTTGATTTAATTTATTGCGTTGATTTAATTTCTTTCTTTATTTTTCGATATGCAAGAAAGGGTGGATTTGATTTTGTGGATGACTGGTTTGGGTATTTGCAATCTTATTGCTTGGGTTTCTTTGTGGATGATTTTTGCATTTGTATATAGAGGAGCAGGGGGAAAAGAGAAGAGAGAAGGAGAGGGTCTATATCGGTAAAATGAGGGAGTTTCTCGCTCTTCAAATAAAATAAAATAAAATAAGATAAATTGTACTGTACTGTCAGCTTTTCTTAAAAAAAAAAAAAAAACATGTACATACCAAACATAGAATTATGTTTTTTCACATTTTAAATATGTTATTTGAATCATGGTACCCAACACATTTTTTGCTTTATGAATATTGTAAGCACGTGTTTTCACGACACTTTCTAAACTACAATTTTCACATTATTTTAAACAATGATGTTAGGACATATGTGAATCATGTTAGAAACATATGTTAATATTTTATGTAATTGGCTAATCCTTTGACAAAATGCATTTTACTTGTAATTGGGTAGATCTAGGATGTGTTTAATGCTTAAAGGAACAAGGTTTCAAGTTCAAGTATTAAAACTATGCAATTCTGTCCAAGAATCAAGTGAAGAAGTGCTGGATTTTAAAGCTTGACAGCTAGCATCTATTAAGGTTTAAGCTCGATGCATGATAGCTTCTCGTAGATAGGGTATTTGTCGAGGTTTATGAAATTAAGTTTTTCAAATTTGATTTCACTCCAATCCGTAAATAGATGTTTGAGCTTTCTTTTCTCACAACCCTAAAAATATATAAAGATTGTTTTAAGGGCCGTCGCAGCTGATTCACCTCAATGTAAAAGTTTTTCACAAGCATATTGTGAACCGGAGACGTATGCCCTAGTTCACCTTTCTATTCAAGATGCTGTTGTGTTTGTACACCTTAGGGTTTTGTAACCAAGGAGTTTCATGATCTTCATCGTGTGGATGAACTGAAAAACTTTGCAGCCAAAATCTTTCTCAAGTTGGTGAGTAAGCTGCGTACTGGGATCTGCGCATCAATTAGTTAGTCACGTACTGGGAGTTGTGCATTAAAAGGAGAGATTGACATTACAGAACAAGTCCAATTGGGTATTGGGGTAAGGGTTCAACTGTAGGTTAGTATAAGGTATTGGGATTCCTTTACTTGTAACTGCTTGTTGTGATAATAGTGAATTCTCGGGAGTGGTGACCTTAAAATCACTCGGTGAGGTTTTTAACGTATAGGTTATCTCCATTCGTAAACAAATCACCATATCAATTTATTTTCTGCTGCATTTTAACTTAGTTGGTGATTTATTTGTGCTTCCACGCTTATTGCATGCTTATTGAATTAATTAATTAACTTGGCTAATTAATTGGTTAATTCATTACAAGGGTTCAATACATTCTTGGCCTATCAAATGATACTAGAAATCTCCAACCAAACAGGCCCTTCTCCAATGTTCTGTGCGTGTATTATATTATATAGAGTACTAGCTGTGTGCCTCTCATAAGTGGAGACAACTGAATTTTTATTTGTTTATTTATAAATATAATATAATTTCATCTTATGATGTCTACTCTATCATAATTTCTCTTTATTATTAGGCCAAGATCTCTAGATCTCTATATTATATTGATTTCTCTATAATATAATTGGTTTTTAGTGTAGGTGGAGTTCAAACCCTAGATCTCTTATTCGACTACAATAGACTTTACTAGTTGAGTTAACTGGAACCTATTATAGGCTCAAAAGATTAGTGAGTTGCAATACAATAAATAAATAAATTGAATATGAAATTATTAGTTTAAAATATGAATTTAATATGGTTATAATTTTAAAATAAGACTCCATTAATGAGTAAAAATTCATGGTCAAATATGGCTTTCAATTAATGGAAAAATAAATTACAAATAATATATTTTAAAAAAAAAAATACTCCAACCTAAAGTCAAAATTGACTATTTTTTGAAATTCTCTAAAAAAAACTTTTTCCTTATTTTTTAAATATCTAAAACTTAAGTTTATAGAAAAAACTCAAAGTTTGAAACTATATATACAAATATAAAGAGATTGAAGAAAAAAAGATTAGAGAAGGGATGGAGAAGTATCAAGGATTTAGTATCGTAAGAGAATAAGGCATAAGTAACTTCAAGAAAAATTTGACTTTAAAATAGTTTTACACTTCTTTGAGTTGGGGTGACGTGAGAAAGTTTACACTAGATTTTGAGTAGATGAATCTTTTCCCTATATGCGGTATACAAGATTAGGCCAACTACAAATGAATATGACGACACACACACACATATTAGCAATGTATATTAGCAATATGAGGATTAGGCCTGTGGGGGTCAAAAACACCAAAAAGAGATTTTTGATAAAAGTTCTTGATCGACACAAATAATTTCTAAGAAATGGGAAATAAAGATCCACAATGGGAAGATTAACAAGATAGTTGAAAATAAAGTGCTACTAAATCAAACATTTATATATGAAAAATGTATTCCTGTGGTACAAAGAGGGGTTCTAAAAGCAGAACGCAAGTGAAGAAATCCTAATTTTCTCTTTCTTGTTCTTCTCTCTGTCTCTTTTCTGGATCCTCCTCCTATTACTCTCGTCCTCCTTCTATAGCCATATCCCTTCATTCTCTAGTTGTCCAACTCTTAGTTGGATTTATGGGGATACTTGTCCCATCTGCCTCTTGACCAGCCATTTCTTGATCATGAAGGACTTTGGAGGTGTTTCCACTATTTAGGCCAGTCATTTAACATTTAACGTGTCTGACATTAGGTGGGAGGAGCTCATTAATGCAGAGATGACTGTTATGTTGGGTTCTACATTTTCTTCGATGTGTTCCTCAGGGAAAAGGTGAACAAAGGGCGGAGATCGTGGCTCGAGATGTGAGACGATCATTAACTAACATTGATGAGACGTGATGCAATCAGGCATTGATTGTCCCAGACGTGACTAGTTCCCTATTACTCTGATACATGACATGTGTACCTTTAGATGGTCAGATGTCATTTTGGGGAATTGAAAGGGCATGGGAACCCAAAGGTCCTTTTTCATTGTTTCCCACTCTTTTCCACCTATATATAATGGGGAACCCAAACCAACTTATGGGTTCCCATTTTCTTCCATTCATTCTTCCATTTTCTTGAGAGCTAGAGTGTTCTAGGTATACTTGAGCCTCCCTGGTGATCCAATCCAATTTCTTCTTTAGTAAGTTCTCTTCTCATCCTTCTTTTCTTCTTCCTTCTTCTCTTCGACCTTTAAATCCTTTAAAAATAGACAGAATGGGTAGATTTAACCCTATGGTTGATTCTCTTAAGAGGTTAGTAGAGTTTAGGAGGATATATGGAACCCCTAATGACGTCGGGTTAAGCTATTGCTCGGAGTAAAAGGTGGATTTTGTAATGGTGGAAGGGAGAGTAGTTATTGCCTTAATAGCCTTCGTAGAGGGGGGGGGGGGGGGGTTAGGATTCCTATGAGTAAAATCCTTACAAACTTTTTGTGGCATTTCATGTTATGTCCCAACCAATGTACCCCCAATATCTTTAGGCAAGTTAGTAGTGTAGCCGAGCTAAATAGGAGACTCAGCCTTAATCTTATCAAAATGATATTAATTTCATTTATAGTTTTCAAGACAATAAGTTCTCGGGCTTTTATTTTAAGTCCTAGGATGAGGAATTAAGATTGATATCTTGTCTCTCAAACTCGGACAAAGAGACGGAGGGAGATTACCTCATGGTCTTGGGGAACTGGTATCTTGACAGACATCCGTGTCCGATATCAATGGGTAGGAACACTAGGTTCTTTTGATTCCTCAATTTTTCAATGTCATTTCTTTCACTAACTTGTTTTATTTTGTATGTTGTTTCTCTTAAAGGACTACACTTTCCAGAAGAGGAGGTAGTTGATCAATTCCACCAACTTAAATAGGCTCTTGAGGTCCCCGATCTACACGTATTCAGATGGTCAACTGTGGGCAGCACATCTTATCCTTAGGTACACTCCCGTGTACTGGAGTATTTAGAATGCTGGCAAAGCAACTAAGGCCGAAGATCCTCGACTTCCCTTTATTAACGTTCGAGTTAGGAGGTATGTAATCTCTGCATTAGAGATTGAGCGAAGGACTAACGGTAGAAGGTGTAGTAACTCTCCTCAACCCTTCACCCCAAAAATTCTCAACGTCACTGTAGCCATCCCGGCTACCCAATCGCGGAGGAGAAGAAGAAGAAGAAGAAGAAGAATGGGAAACTCATCATCTCAAAACCCTATAACTGAGACCTAGAATCCTGAGACCGAGGGCATCTCCATGGACAAAGGCATACCTTTGGATATGTCATACCAAATGAGCATTGTTTCCCTTAGCCAGGTGCTGGCTATGCCCTAGCCCACTCAAACCCAAACTCCATCCCCTGCTGTTCAGACCTAACTTCCTCTTACTACTTCCCTACCACTGTTCCTTCTCGAGGATCTCAAGTAGGAAGGAAGAATTAGAGAGGAGACACCGAGACCTTAAGCTTAGTGGTGCAACCTATTGCGGTAGAATGCTCTACTGTCAATACTAAAACAAATCCCTCCAAGGAGATAGTTTTTGTGCCCTACGATAGGGCCATTCTGCTGGATGGGAAACCTTTTTCTGCCATTGAGAGAGTAAGGCCATGGAGAGGACACGTCGTTGAATGCGTGGGCAAGGCCATGCATCTCCCTGAAGACATGAGGAACTGGGAGGAGTGGGATGATAAAGACCTTCTTAACATGAAAAGGGAGGCCGTGATAGTACATTTTACTATACATATATATATATATATATATATATAATCTCTTTCCTATTTCATATATTGTTATTTTAAGACACTGACTTTCTTCCCTTCAACTTTCATTTTACAGGGCTATCAGTGCGTTGCCATGGTACAAGATAGGTATTAGGGAGTGAAAGAGAAGCCAAGGGAGGTTAAAGCGAACAATGAAGATCTCAAGAAAAAGATCACAGATGTCATATCTAAAGTGACCAAATTCGAGAGACTTAAAGCTGAGGCCAAGCAGAACACAAAGGCGATTACCAAAAGGGAAGACACCTTAGAGAAGGAGCTCGGGGAGGTCAATAAGGCCCTTGCTGAGAAGATGGCCAAGTTGACGGCCAAAACCTAGGCTACCAACAACAAGCTCCAAGCAACCTACTACCTAGGCCAAAAGGACTGCATCTCATCTGTAAGGCCCGAGGTGCAGAATAATCTTCGAACATATTTCGCCTTAAGCTAGGCAACTACCTTGGACAAGCTACAGGTCAAAGCCAACTCTTCCCTCCGAGCTGAAGAGAACATCCCTTACCTCGAGAACTTGATCAGGGTACCTAATCCGGAGGTTCTGGAGATCAAAGATAATGCTTGTTCGGTCCAAGAAATGGAGAACTCAACCGTGGATGTAGCTGTCGAGGCTAAATATCCAGCGGCAGGGGGCACAGCTTGAATTTTATTGTATTACCCCCGTTGAGGGGCTCCTTTTGTAATTGTGCTTAAATATTTAATCAAAAGAATATTTTGTTGTTGTTTTATATGCATTCAATTTTATGACTTTAGTAATCTACAAGGGTATATATATATATATATATATATATCTCTCTCTTTTTTCTCTTTTCTTTTTTTTCTTTTTTTTCACTTAGCTTAGGCAAACCACTTGCATGGCTTCCACTTCGGCCATGCCTCAATTTCCTTTTTTGTTAGTGACCTTGGAGTTGATTTAAAGCAAAAAATTTTGTTCAAGGCACACCTGAGGTAAAGATAGCGTCTAGTTCCCTTAGATTTTATCACCCTGCCCAAAATAAAGACATGGTCTAGTGCTTTGAGTAGTTCTTATGCTGTCCAAGGTAAAGACATGGTCTAGTACTCTGCGGTTCTTTATCTCTTTTAAGGTGATATGGTTTTTTTTTTCATAGATGGATTGATTGAACCTCGATTCGTTGACCTATACACTTGATGAAAACAAGATGATAATAAACAAACATCAATATATTAATCAAAAGTAATATTTCTTCAAGTTAGATACATGACATGGTCGAGCTACAGGCCTTTCATCTAAATCTTCTAAGCGGTAAGCCCATATCCCTGTAATAGATGTCACTCAATACGGGCCTTCCTAATTAGGTCCGAGCTTGCCCTAAGTTGGGTCTTTAGTGTTCCCCAGGACTTTTCTTAACACTAGGTCCCTCGAAATGAAATTTCTACACTTCACACCCTTATTATACCCACAAATAACCTGTTGCTAGTAATTCGCAAGCTTTACCAAGGAAACTTTGCAATTTTCTTCAATCAAGTCCAATCACTTGCCCAACAAACGGTTGTTCTCTTCTTCCTCAAACTGATTGATTCAAGAAGTACGTAGCCCCACTTTCATGGGTATTACGGCTTCAATACCATAGGTCATAGAAAATGGAGTTTCTCATATGGATCTTCTCGGTGTAGTTTGATACGCCTATAATACACTTGGGAGTTCCTCAATCCATTTCCCTTTAGAGTCATCTAATCTTCTCTTCAAACCATTGATTATGGACTTGTTTGTTTCTTTAGCTTGTTCATTTCCCTAGGGATAGGATGGCGTTTAGTACCTTTTAGTAATCCCTAATTTTGAGCATTATCATTGGAAGGCCTTTCTATTGAATTGGAGCCCATTTTCCAAGATGAGAACCTTAGGTACACCGAAACAAGTCATGATGTTTCTCCATATGAACCTCTTGACATCCGTATCTCGGATATTGGCCATCCGCAGTCCTGCTAAAAGTGCTTCATATTTCGCTTCATTGTTAGATGCTCGGAAGCCTCTTTTGAACAATTTTCCACCCAAATACCCTCTAGTGAAATTAGCACTATGCCCACTCTGGCACCTTAGCAATTAGAAGACCTATCTACATATGTGTGCCATATCGAGATTATTTCTGATTGTGCTAAGGAGCCACCACAGATCTGCACTACTTCTTTGGAAATATTCGGGGTGAACTCAGTGACAAAATCAGCAAAACCTATCCTTTGATCAATGTTTATAGGCTATACCTGATATCCAAAGCCCCCAAGGATGTCCCACACAGTATGTGCCTAGAAGTAGTAAGGCAACTTCCTAGTAGTGTCCGAGAAATCTGCCCATCTCAATAAGGCTTGCAGTGGGTGTTCTGTGAATACCACCACGGTATGTGCCTAGAAGTAGTAAGGCAACTTCCTAGTAGCGTGTACAAGGGCCAAGGCTACTTTCTCTAAAGGGAGGTAATTGGCCTCGACTTCCTAAAGGGTTTTGCTCACATAGTAGATCAGCTTCTAGATCTCTTGCTCTACTCAGATTAAAACCATGCTCACTGCGTGATTAGTCACGGCCAAATACATGTACAAAATTTCAATTGCTACTAGTCGAGAAAGAATAGGAGCTTGGGCCAAATACGCCTTTAGCTCGGAGAAAGCCTTCTGACATTCCTCCATCCACTGGAAGTCTTTCCATTTCTTAAGAAGTTGAAAAAAAGATCTACACTTGTCTGCAGACTTGGATATGAAGCGATTAAAGGCGGCAATCATCCTTGTAAGATGATAGACCTCTTTTGGATTCCGAGGAGGTTTCAAATTCTGTAGAGCAGTAATTGGTCTAGATTTACTTTAGTTTCCCAATGTGTGGCAAGATAGCAGAGGAATTTTCCTAAGTTTACACCGAAGGCACATTTGGAGGCATTCAATTGAGTAAAAACATTTGTGATTGAAACATCACCTTGAGTGAGTTTTGGAATTTCTTTCTACAAATTGAAGATCCTTGGTCCATTTCCTTGTGGGAATTGTTCCTTGAGCTCATTCCAAATCTCTAGAGTTGTATCCATGTAGATGATACTAGCTTGAATCTTTGGTGAAACTGAATTGATTTTCCAAGTTCCAACCATATTATCTGAACGAATCCAAGCTTGAATTGTAGATGGTGTCTCTACCAAAGGTGAAGATAAAGTCAGAGTGTCATTTATGAACCCCAACTTGTTCTTAGCAAGCAAAGCCTTTCAAATTGATCAAGCTCGAGCTGGATAATTCTCACCAACTAGCATTTGGGAGACGAGAATAGCACTAGGACTTTCTTCATAGTGAAGAAACAATGGATCATCAGCCATAGATAAATCTTGTGGTGGTGTAGAATCAGGGACTATTGTAGCAAAAGCCATTGTAGCAAAAGCGATTGAAGGACTTGAAAGAAATTGAGAGTGAGAAAGCAAACAAAATCCCTAATTTTCAGAGCTCTGATACCATAACAGAAATTGGAAATTTGTGTATTTGCATTAATTGAATAATTACATGGCTTTGCTCTATATATACATAGCATAGGGAAGAAAATAGTTATAACAGAAAAATCTAAAACTAAAACTAACCACCTAAGTTAGTTACAATTAAAGCACGTGTTATACACATGATGACTAACTAACTAATCTATTTACAAGTATAAACGACATGTAGCTTTACTACTTGAATTACAAAACGACTAGAGTTTATCAGCTTTGTAGTTTAGCTTGAATTCTATTAGTTTCAATCTTCTTCAACTCTGTCAGTTGACTCAACTAGTTCTTATTCTTGTTTTCTTTATTTTGATAGTATAACCATATGAATGCGAGAAGAATGAGTACCACATTGTTGTACTATTGATACTATTGAATAATTTTTAAGTAAACGAAGGGGAGACAATATAGAATGCCAACGTGCTGGGTAAATTTAAAAAAGAAAAAAAGAAAAAAGAGATGGTATTTCGTTAGAGAGAGAGAGAGAGAGAGAGGGGAAAAAAAAAAAAGTAAGGAATCAAACGTTGGGACTTGGGCCTATTTCATGTGGGCTTTGGGTGGATACTAACCAAATGGGCATGGGGCGGTCCACTACGGAAAGCAAAGTCAATAAAGATACCGCCAGGGCCCAGAAGCCCATTAAAAATTAAAAATATATTGGGGGAAGTAATGGCAAAGAGTCTCCACTCTTCCGAGCCCAACATCATTTGGACCACCAATTGCTTGAAGTTTCTTTTAGGTGGAAAGGTCGATGATATGTCTTTTTTTTCTTTTTTTTTTCTTTTTTTAATAAATATTTTTAGTGGAAATGTCTTATCTCTTATGTATGTCATTTCATTCATTCAATTTTAATTATCCTTTATGTATGTGTTTCATATATATACATATATATATATATATATATATATATATATATGGAGAGAGAGAGAGAGAGATTTTGAAAATCTAGACTTTAGTATTTGATTTCTTTTTTTTCTTTTTTTTTTAATTATAAAAAATTTAGATTTTTTCTTAGTAAAAACTAAAAACACAATCTTTATATATATATATATATATATATATATATATATTATTAAAAGGGTATATTTAAGAATACTTTTATTTAGAAAACTGAGTTTTTATATATATATATATATATATATATATATATATTTTTTTTTTTTTGAGTTTATAATTTTTGTAAAGTCCATAATTTTAGATTGGCAACCATGAACAAATTGTAACATTTAGAACTTAGTTTGTTAGTTGTTTAGTCTAGAAATATTTAGTTAAAAAAGACAAATGAAGTTCAGCACAGTTGAAGACTCAAAAATAAATAAATAAATAATCATAAAAGCATGTGCAAATAAGTGTTACTTATCTCAACCGATCGTGATTCATGCTAGATTTCAGATCTGTCTTTTCTCTCAGCCATTGGATCTAGGATTTTGATCGATCTTAAGTATATGTAAATACAAATCCTAGAGCACGTTTTCACATATCCAAGAGGGCAGTGTTTTGCACATAGATCTAGAGTTTTCCAAACCCTTTTGAAGTTACAGCTGGTGACCTTGTGCAAACAACAAATCTAGTTATGGAGTAAAGTTGTTGCTTCAAATTAACTACAGTTGATGATTTAAACCTTTAAGTGGAGATCTCAAAGTCACAAACTAGAGTGTTTGTGTGCAACAATTTCACAGTAAAAGAGTCTGTAGATTTGGAGCTGCGTGTGGTCACGCAATTAAGTACTACATGAGGTAACAGTAGATTTAGGGTTAAGTCTATTGTACAAACTTCTATTTTATTAGTGAAATGTTGTCTTGAGGATTGTTTAGGCTAAATCCTCCTCAGGTTTTTTTACTTTGAAATCATAGCTTCAAAAGTTTTCTTGGGTCATCCTTCTTGGTGTTCATGTGATTTGTGAATGTGTGATGTTAGTTTAAATCAAATCTAAGATTCTAAATGCTTAATTAATCACTTAATTAATTGGCTAGAAATTTGATAAAATTTAACTCAACTGGGGTCTAAAACCCTAAGTGCAGTATGTATAAAATGAATAGTCTGCAATTAATAGAAGTTTCTCTGATGAGTTTTTCTTCCATAGAACGAAAAGTCTTATGTCTTCATTTAATAAACAAGAACTCTAGCTTTTCATTCTAAGTCACTGATCTTACCCTCCATGTTGTGACGTTACATATCCCATATATCAATTAGTTGTGTTAGGTTCTAAGGTCTTAGGATTTTATGTATTTAGAACTCTAATTTGTAATGTTGGCAAACCATGATCAAAACATTGTATTTAGTCTTATTTAGACTTGCTCAAAGTTGGTTTAATATTGTAAAGTTGGAATCGAGTGGCTGCAGAAGTACTTGGGACTTTCGGCCTGGATCGATCGATCGAAGAATAGACTCGATCGATCGAAAATCGCACAGGTTGATTTTTCTGCAGAATTTCCAACTCAGCCCTACTTCATTAGACGTTTAGGGTTTTATGTTTTTACCCTAGGTATAAACAAAACCCTAGCCACGTTTTTGAAGGTTGTTTATATTGTATTGTTGCTCATACATTGCTGTTTTGTGTGAATCTCTTGTGAGATCTTTGAGGAGCTTTCCTTTACACAAAATTTAGGGTTTTCATGGTAGAGATGATTTCAACATCTTGAAAATCATTACCGTTGCAACCATTGGAACTTAAAAGAAAAGCAAGCGGGGAGCTTGTAGCTGATTGAGGAATTCAAGAAAGAAGTAGTCCGTGGATTCGGAGCCTGCGCGTGGTTGTGTCAGGAAGTTCTACTGGTGGGTAGCATTAGGAAGTCGAGCGGGGAGCTTGTAGTCCTTTTGTATGAACTTCAATTCTTTCATAGTGAATTCAGGTTAGCCTTGAGGATCGGTGGGTCAAATCCTCCCCAAGTTTTTACCGTGTGGTTTCCTGGGTAATCATATCTTGTGTTATTTATTTTCCGCTGCATTATTATTCTTGATATGATTGTTTGATTGTTTTAATCTAGAATTGCTTAATTTGACTAAGTAACAACTTGGCTAATTAATCTAGGCTACGCAATCTGGTTGTTTAAGGGGTCTAAATTCCCGTCAAGTGGTATCAGAGCGGGTAGCTCTTTGGTTTTAGATCTTTTGATCTCTGAGCTGATCCTTGACCCCTGTTGTCATGGATTCTTGGAAAATTTTTCTGCTTATTTGTCAACTTATCTATTTGTCATCTTTGCCTTCTGTTGTTTTTGTTAAATCTTTCTTTAAGTATATTGGCATAATCACATGTGATAAGAATTATGTATGTTATACTGCTTTAACCGCCTTAAAGGCACGTGATTCTTGTCTTTGGTATTTGGATAGTGGTTGTTCCAGGCACATGACAGGAAATAAAGGTTTATTCAAAACTCTCTTTGAAGGAAATATTGGGACAGTCACTTTTGGAGATGGAAGTAAATCTGTGATCAGAGGCATTGGTACTGTGGACATTCCAGGATTGCCAGTGTTTGAAGATGTTTGGTATGTTGATGGATTAAAGGCCAATTTACTCAGCATAAGTCAGATTTGCGACAATGGATTAAATGTTCTTTTCACCAAGTATAAATGTGAGATACTTGATGGAGGAGGTGACTGTATGTGTGTTGGTGTAAGGACAGCTGACAACTGTTATGGCATAACACCAAGTGTAAACAACAAATGCTTTAGTGCAAAGATTGATCAAGTTGATTTATGGCATCAACGGTTGGGGCATGCCAGTCATAAGCAATTAGAGAAGATTTCCAAGTGTGAGGCAGTTATCGGTTTACCTAAATTTGAGAAGATTGATAAATGCATTTGTGGACCATGTCAGATAGGTAAACAAGTAAAATCCAAGCATCCGTCTGTGACTAGTGTTCAAACTTCAAGACCTTTAGAGTTATTACACATTGATCTCATGGGTCCTGCCAGAGTTCAAAGTTTAGGTGGAAAGAAGTATATTCTAGTTGTTGTGGACGACTTTACTAGATATACTTGGGTTGTGCTTTTGAAAGATAAAGCTGAGGCTCCTGAGAAGATGATTCATCTATGCAAGAAATTGCAAGTTGAGAAAGATGCTGTGATAGCCAGAATTAGAAGTGATCATGAAAGAAAATTTGAGAATACCAAGCTGGCTACTTTCTGCAATGATCAAGGCACTCACCAAGAGTTCTCATCACCCAAGACACCTCAACAGAATGGGATTGTGGAAAGGAAAAACAGAGTTGTTCAGGAAATGGCACGAGTCATGTTACACAACAAAAAGTTGCCAAAGTCTTTCTGGGGAGAGGCTGTCAACACTGCTTGTCACACACTCAACCGGGTGTATTTTAGACCTAACTCCAAGAAAACTCCCTATGAACTCTAGAGAGGGAAGAAACCTGTTGTCAAGTATTTCAGGATATTTGGCAGTGACTGTTACATTCTACGTGATAGAGAGAACCTAGAAAAGTTTGATGCAAAGAGTGACAAAGGATACTTTCTAGGATACTCTACCACCAGCAGAGCTTATAGAGTATACAATCTGAGAACCAAAACAGTCATGGAATTTTCAAATGTTGTGATAAATGATGAAGTATGTTCAGAAGTTTCTTCAGAAAGCACTGTTCCTGCTCAAGATAAGTCTTTAGAGGTTAATGATTCTCCTTTTACTGAGTATGTTGGGAAACATAATGAGGAAGAGCTGCTGGTGTTGAATGATACAGTCTCAGTACCATCAAGTTCAGAACCATCCACTCCGGTTCATGACACTCGACAGGTACAAAGTGAGTTCAGTCCTCTATTTGAACAGAAAGGTACTACAACATCTCTTGTTAAACGTCCATCCTCTAGAGTGAGATTGAATCATCCTTCTACAAATATATTGGGTAGTCTGAATGATAACATGAGATTGAGATCAAAAGCCTTGAATGTGATCACTCACTCATGTTATTTGTCCCAATTTGAACCGAAAAAGGTAGATGAAGCACTTCAAGATGCTGATTGGGTAAATTCCATGCATGAAGAACTTCATCAATTTGTTCGGAATGATGTGTGGGAATTAGTTCCTAGGGCTGAAAATGTAAATGTGATTGGAACTAAATGGATCTTTAAGAACAAGTCAGATGAACATGGCACCGTGATTAGAAACAAATCAAGACTTGTTGCACAAGGATACACACAAGTGGAAGGAATTGATTTTGATGAGACCTTTGCACCAGTTGCAAGATTGGAATCCATTCGGATACTGTTGGCCATTGCAAGTCACCTAAACTTCAAGTTGTATCAAATGGATGTCAAAAGTGCTTTCTTAAATGGGATGTTACAAGAAGAGGTGTATGTTGAGCAACCTAAGGGATTTGTGGATTCTCACAGACCGGATGATGTATACAAGTTGAAGAGAGCCCTTTATGGTTTGAAACAAGCTCCTAGGGCTTGGTATGATAGATTGACTGCATATCTCACTGAGCATGGATTCAAAAGAGGATCTGCAGATACAACTCTCTTCATAAGAAAGGATAAGACTGGTTTTGTTGTAGCTCAAATTTATGTTGATGACATTGTTTTTGGTGCTACTAATGATTCTCTTGCTCATTCTTTTGCAGATGAAATGAAGGCAATGTTTGAAATGAGCATGGTTGGTGAATTGACTTACTTTTTGGGATTGCAGGTAAAGCAAACAGAGTCCGGCATCTACATCAATCAAGCTAAATATGCAAGGAATTTAGTCAAAAGATTTGGGCTGGACAAAGCTGCTCATGCTAGAACACCAATGGCTGCAAATGCAAAATTGACACTAGATCCATCAGGTGAGTCTGTTGATATTACTTTGTATAGAAGCATGATTGGATGTCTTTTGTATTTAACTGCTAGTCGGCCTGATATTTCTTATAGTGTTGGTGTTTGTTCTAGATTTCAGTCTAATCCTAAGGTTTCTCATTTAAATGCTGTTAAGAGAATTATCAAATATGTGAGTGGAACCTGTGATTATGGATTGTTTTATAGCAAAGAGTCAAATTTGTCTTTTGCTGGTTTTTCTGATTCTGATTGGGCTGGGAATGCTGATGATAGAAAAAGCACCACTGGGGGGTGTTTTTATGTTGGAGCCAATCTTGTGGCTTGGATGAGTAAGAAACAAAATTCTGTTTCTTTATCCAATGCTGAAGCAGAATATATTGCTGCTGGGAGTTGCTGTTCCCAACTCCTTTGGATGAAAAAGCTTTTGAGTGATTATGGGATTCCTCAAGACACCATGGTTGTCTATTGTGATAATTCTAGTGCTATAGATATTTCTAAAAATCCTGTCCAACACTCTAAGACCAAACACATTGAACTTAGATATCACTTCATTAGGGATTTGGTTGAAAAGAAAATTGTTGTTCTTGAGTATATCCCTACTGATCGTCAAAACGCTGACATCTTTACCAAACCTCTTGATGGAAGTAAGTTTGAGACACTTCGTCAAGTGATTGGTGTTCTTCGGTGTCCCTAAGATGTTTTTGACTTTCATGGTCCTTGTGCTTCATTGCTCTATTCTTTTGTGACCATTGTTCTTTGTTTTTTTTTTGTTTTTGTTCTAGGACTTGCATTGCATTACATTCATGCATTTCATTCTAGGATTTATCTGTTTTCTCTTTTAATAATTAAAAAAAAAAAAAAAAAAAAAAGGAAAAGGAGGAAGCAAAAATTATGTTTATCATGATGTTTCTTGATTTTTGAAAACAAGGTTGGTCAATTTATTTACACATAACATGTCTTATGTACCTTGTTTAACTTTGATGAACTTATTCATTGCACTTGACTAGTTGAAATTTTGTAGTGCATGTTGTGTGGGAAAGATGTTTGTGGTTATTAATCACTTTGTCTTAATCTTGAAGTCACATGTTTTTGACTGTCGGACTTGATTCTTTTGAGAAAGGCATAAATAACCATCTCACCACTGTTCACTAGCCAATCATGAACACCTTAGTACATATCATAAGATTTTGTGCTCGAGAAAGTGTAGCACATGCACAAAAAGAACATAAGGTGTAGCCTCTTTAAATGCTTAAATGCTTAATGCTTAAAACTGGTGTGTACTATTAGGCTTGATGCCAATTCACTTAATTCAAACCGGTGTGTACTATTAGGCTTGATGCCAAATTTCACCTATATAATGGGGCAAAACATAAGAAACTTACATGATTGCAAGCTTTTGTTCTAGGAGATGTGGGAGTTATAGGATGTAACTCTTTAGGTGATAGTCTCTTTTGAATTCTATGTGATGAATTTTGTAGACTTTGTGATTGATTGCTATTCACATATCACCTCACATGTATCTCAAGATTTTGCTAGTTTCACACACTACACAAGTTACTCTTTGTTAAACACTGTACATGCTAGGGTGTGTGTTTTTGGTCTGACCAACTAAGTTTGAAAATATCTTGAGATTTATGCACAACATATTTGTTGCTTGAGAAAATTCAATGAGAGAATGATTGAAATTTGTTATGAGAAAATTGGGTTCAAAATTTTGGGTTTTTGAAAGAACATTTCATCTCATACTCATGCATTTTGTTTCTTCAATTTAATGCTTTGAGGAGTTATTTTCAAAATTAGGCTTGTGTTTTTCAAAAACTGTGATTTTTCCAAAATATAGTGAGCCTCTGCCCATTTCGATCGATCCAGCCTGTTTTTCGATCAATCGAAAAAGTGCTCTCATTTGTCTTAAAATGACTGTGCTTTTCGATCGATCGAATATTGTGGAAAAGCTTTTGTATAAGATCAGTTCTGATTTTTTCAAAGTTTCTATTCAAAACTTTTTAAACTTTTTCTCTCTCTCCGCGTTGGCAAGGCTCCACCTTAGAGATTTTTGTCGTTTTCCTCCGTTGTTTTTGCAAGATCTCTCTTTCCTCAAGCCGGTAAGACCCTTTTGCCCTTCCTTTTGATTTTATTTTCATGTTTTCATGCATAAATTCATGCTTTTAGGCGCGATTTTCGCAATTTGCTATTTTGGGATTTTCTTTTGTTTCAAGCCTTATTTTATGCAATTGATCATTGGGTTTTTGTAGGGACACATCATAAAAATGATCCTTGGTGGTTAATTTGATCAATTTTGAGTTTGGTGAAAAATTGAAAAATCTAGGGTTTGTTCTTGATCCGAATTGGGGCTTTTGTTAAATTGGGTAGAATTTGCTAAAATTGGCTTGTTGTAATTAAGCATTATAATCTATGTGCTGTGTTTTGTAATGCTCAATTCATCAATTTGGTTAAAAATTTCAACAAGTGGTTTTCAATTTTTGGGATTTTTGATAGAAAGTCCCTGTTCAAGCCAATTTTGTCAAATTACTCTCAATTAAACTTAATTGTTTACTGCATTAGATCATGCATCACAACATTTTATTGTTCATTCATCATATAGATTTTTGTTCTATATTCTTTATTGTGCTAATTTGCAGTCTGCTCTTGGTTTTGTTTTCTCTTGTTCTTTGTGGTTTTCTCTTTGTGTCTCTGTCCTTTCCTTAGCACTATGCCTAGGAAAACTAGAGCCCGTAGGAATGTTCCCTCACCTTCTCCTTCACCCCCTCCATCCTTTGATAGTGAGAAGTTTCCGAGTGAGAAAAACCATGAGATTTTTGAGAAGCTAAACATTAGGAGAAAGATTTGGGCTGAGCGTTCTGTGCTGTTAGATGAACTTGATCCTGCTATTAGGGCAAATTTTGAGCGTCGGGGTTGGTTACCCTTGGTGGATGTTTCTGATCCTCCTCCACCTTCTGCCTTGATTAGAGAGTTCTATTCGAACATCTCTATCCGCATCTATGATTCCAACACTCTAGTCAAGAGTTGGATACGAGGCGTAGAGTACTCTATTACTCATCTGGTAGTGGCTGATGCTCTAGGGGTACCGTTGGTCCAGCATCCTGTCTATCCATATGCTGAGTCTCCCGAGATTAGCGATGTTTTGTCTTACATCACTGGTACTACTATCCAGTGGGGTTCTGATCCTCGGATCACTTCTGCTGAGCTCTCCGGGTTACACTATCTGTTCTTTAGGATAGCTTGTCATTCTATCTGGCCCATTTCCCATGTTCACACTATTCCTCTTGAGAGGTGTGTATTTTTGTACGCTCTGGTTACTGATGCTCCTATTAGTTTTCCCCATCTTTTTCTTCGTTCTTTGAACGATGTTTATAGGAGTTCATCTACTGCTCATGCTCTTGTACATCCTATTTTCATTCATAGGATTCTTCTCTATCTTGATCTTAGTGGCTTTCCTTCCTCTGAGCCCGTTCATGTGATAGCTCCTATAGGTGCGTCTTTTCTTAGATAGAGGGCCGCTCATCTTCGAGCTGGTTCTAAACACCCTAGGTCTGAGCCCTCTAGTAGCGCACCTCCTCCTTCTTCTTCTGCAGGTCTTGCTGGTGAGGATATTCCTAATCCAGTTGGTGCTGATGATGCTGCTGCTGATGTTCCTCCACCTCCTTCGGCCGACTTCGATGTTCGTCGTACTTTGGAGACTGTCATGACCGTTCAGGCAGCTCATGGTCAGATTTTGGTGGACTTGATGGACGAGATTCATGCTCTCCGAGCTGATTTTGCGCGTCTTCATTCATCCTCACCACCTCCTTTTGATGGCGACTTGTGATTGCCCTTTGGCATTCCGTCACAAAAAGGGGGAGTGGAGTTTTTGACTTGTAGTGGAGTTTTTGTAGTTAGAGGGAGATTTTTTTTTGTTTTAGAGGAGCTTGTGGAGTTTTTAGATTGTATCTAGGTGCTTCACTTTGTATATCATTTTTGGGGTTATTCATGTTAGGGGGAGTAACATTGATTGATATACATGTTATATTCATTGATTCTTGTTGTTTTGTGATTCACTGCTTATTGACTTATATTTATGAGGTGTTCATTCATATATGTCTTTATTTTGTGTTGTGTGAATCTTACAAGAATGTTATACCTGTTGTTTTACTCTTTTCTGTCACACATGCGTTTATGCGTTTGTTGAGTATTTCAGGATTATACAGGTTGATTCAACTAAGCTGCTGTCTACACTTGCAACTATGGATAGTAGTTAGACTGAATTGAATTTTATGAGCATTATCTTTATAAAGGGCTTTTCATTTGTAAAAACTTTGAGCTGTTAATTAGGGTTTTGTCACGGATTGCCAAAGGGGGAGTTTGTTAGGTTCTAAGGTCTTAGGATTTTATGTATTTAGAACTCTAATTTGTAATGTTGGCAAACCATGATCAAAACATTGTATTTAGTCTTATTTAGACTTGCTCAAAGTTGGTTTAATATTGTAAAGTTGGAATCGAGTGGCTACAGAAGTACTTGGGACTTTCGGCCTGGCTCGATCGATCGAAAATCGCACAGGTTGATTTTTCTGCAGAATTTCCAACTCAGCCCTACTTCATTAAACGTTTAGGGTTTTATGTTTTTACCCTAGGTATATAAACAAAACCCTAGCCACGTTTTTGAAGGTTGTTCATATTGTATTGTTGCTCATACATTGCTGTTTTGTGTGAATCTCTTGTGAGATCTTTGAGGAGCTTTCCTTTACACAAAACTTAGGGTTTTCATGGTAGAGATGATTTCAACATCTTGAAGATCATTACCGTTGCAACCATTGGAACTTAAAAGAAAAGCAAGCGGGGAGCTTGTAGCTGATTGAGGAATTCAAGAAAGAAGTAGTCCGTGGATTCGGAGCCTACGCGTGGTCGTGTCAGGAAGTTCTACTGGTGGGTAGCATTAGGAAGTCGAGCGGGGAGCTTGTAGTCCTTTTGTATGAACTTCAATTCTTTCATAGTGAATTCAGGTTAGCCTTGAGGATCGGTGGGTCAAATCCTCCCCAGGTTTTTACCGTGTGGTTTCCTGGGTGATCATATCTTGTGTTATTTATTTTCCGCTGCATTATTATTCTTGATATGATTGTTTGATTGTTTTAACCTAGAATTGCTTAATTTGACTAAGTAACAACTTGGCTAATTAATCTAGGCTACGCAATCTGGTTGTTTAAGGGGTCTAAATTCCCGTCAAGTTGAACTTGATATGCTCGATCTGAAGGGGGAAAAAATTTGTTTGAACTCCTAGGAAAGATTATCTCAAATTTTAAAATCAAGATGAAGCAAACAAGTGCACAATAAGGTTTTTGTTGAGTCCATAATGTTATGTTAGCAAACTATGAACAAAAATATTGTATTGTACGTTGTTTCATTTGTATTTGTAACTCCAAGAGATGTGCTAAAGACTACTCAAGGAAAACTACACATTCAGCAACATTCTCAATACATGCTCAGTCAATTGAAAATTTTGATGCATGCCATTTAACTTGATAGATCAAGAATTGTGTTGATAGAAACCAAATCAAACCCAAACAGCCGTCCAAGCTTATTAGATTGTGTGCCTCCAAAGTTAGGCTATAAAAGGAAACCTAAAGGATGTCAAAAGGAACTTTTTGAGAGCTACGCACTATGTATCTGAGGTTAGGGTTAACTGAGCTTTCTTAAAGCTTCAACTAGTGATTCAAGGTTGGAGATTCAAACTTCTGGTAATTCGTTAAAGTTTACACTACAAGAAAATCGAGCTATTGTGGTGGGATTTTTGCAGCGGTTGCGAAAACTGCCACTACATGTCACATATTGCAGTGCTTTTTTGACCCGCCGCTATAGATGAGATATATTGCAACTTTTTATTGGACCACCGCAATAGATGTAGCCTTTTGCGGCGTACTACAGTGGCTCTATATAAACCGCTGCAATATACATGTTTTAGCGGCGTTAGACTAGCTATAGCAACACTCCACGTACATTTTTAGACCATTTAACATAAGTTGTTTAACCTAGTTATTTAGCCAAGTAATTACTTAGATAAATTATTCAGTTCTAGGTTAACACAATAAAATCATATCATGTAAATAATGCGAAAATATAAAGAACACAACGATATGATAACCCAAGAAAACCTAACCGGTAAAAAACCTGGGAGGATTTAACCTATCTATCCTCAAGGTAAAACAAATCCACTATGAAAGAAGTGAAGTTTTTACAATAGAACTTAGACCACTAACATCCTATTGCTACCTCGAGTAGAAAACTTACTACAATCACAAGTTCTCCTACTTGTGACTTTGAGACTCCACTCAAAGGTTTCAGATCTTCTTTAAAATTCTTTATGTGACAACTGAAGAGATTGTCAAGTTCTTGAACCGAATCTTGATCTTGACAACTCTATGTGTGTGTATGAAGGTAAACACCTCTAGATCTCACAGAAGATTCAACACACAACACTCAAAACACTTCTAAAACGTAGCTAGGGTTTTTCCTTTTATACTTGGAGTAAAACACAAAACCCTACATGTCAAACGGGCTTGGGTTGAGTTAGAATTTCTACAAAAAAATTTGCACGTGGTTTGATCGATCGAGCCTAATTTTTGATCAATTGAGCCTTGCAGATTTTGCCCAATAAATTCTGCAATCACTCAATTCCAATTTTACACTAATGTTTTGATCAAGCCTAAACCTAGACTCTATGTTTTGATCATGGTTCGCCAACATAATACAAATTGAAGTTCTAATACATTAGTTTCTAAAGTCTTAAAACCTAACAAACTCCCCCTTTGGCAATCTGTGACAAAACCCATCACAAAAATTAAATGCTCAAAGTAAAAAACAGCTCATTCAATTTAAGAAGCCCTAATTACAATTCAACCTAAACCACTATCTACCAATTGCAAAAGTAGACAACAACCATGACTGAATTAACTTGTAAATTCCTGAAACACTCAACAAACACATAAACGCATATGTGAAAAATATAAGTAAAACAAAATTAAACTTCTTGATTTCACAAAGCATAAAATAAAAGACATATATCATGAATAACCTCATAAATATAAATCAATAATCAAATGTACCATATGTGAATCAAAAGAAAAAAAACTAAAACTAAACTAAACATAAAACATAACATAAAGCATAATGTCTCCCCCTAACATACACAACCCATAAAAAAGAAATACATCAAATGAGATGAGCTCCTAGATACAATCTATAAACTCCAATCTCCCCCTATCTCCATGTGTATGTACTCCCCCTTTTTGTGACAAATTGCCAAAGGGCAATCAAGACTCATCAAAGGGTGAAGCTGGTGGAGCAGAACCACTAGCATCCACCAAATCTGCTCGTAAAGCATGAAGCTCATTAAGCACATCCAATAGAAGCTGTCCATGCGTTGCCTGAACTGTCATAACAGTATCCAACATGGCACGCAAGGAAGAGTCGCTCGATGTAGATGGTGGAGGATCCACAGCAGCTGTAGGGTCTACATATGTCTCAGCAGAAGGGTCACCAGATGGAGGAGGCCTAGATGCATCACCTGTAGAAGACTTGATTCTAAGGCGCTTAGAGCTAGCTTTCAATTGAGTTGCTCTTTGCCTAAGGAAGGTGGCACCTATAGGAGCTATGATATGGGCAAGCTCAAATGCGAGAAAGTCCTCTAAACCTAAGTCCAAAAGAATCCTATGAATAAAGACCGGAAAGAATAAACCATGGGATTTGGCACTACTCCTTTAAACCTCAACAAGTGAGCTAATGAAAAGAGATGGAAAACTCATAGGAACATTAGTGACGAGAGCGTACAAAAATGCACATCTCTCAATGGGAATAGTATGAAGATGAGAGATAGGCCAAATACAATGACAAGAAATCCGGGAAAACAAATAATTAAGCTCAGTAAGCTCATGAGAAGTGACACGAGGATTAGTACCCCAACTAATGGAAGTACTGGTGAGGAGTGACATAATGTCATCGAGGTGAGGGGTCTCAGTGTAAGGGTATATGGGCTGCCGTACCAAAGGTATACCAAGAGCAGAGGCCACTACAGCAAGAGTAATGACATACTCTTCACCCCTTATCAAACTCTTCACAAACTAAATGTTGGAATCATCGGAGTGAACAGAGAGGTTCGAGTAGAACTCTCTAATCAAAGCAACCGGAGGAGGATGCTCTACCTCTAAAAGTGGTAACCAACCCTTACGCTCAAAATTCCTATGTATCTCAGGATCAAGCTCATCCAAAATAACCTTACGTTCAGCCCAAACTGATCTAAAAATATTAAGCTTCTCATAGGTTTCTTGGTTTTTCAAAGTCCTAAGCCTATCACTCTGGAACTCAGGAGTAGAAGGGGTGGTGGTTTCTTGGCTCTAGTCTTCCTAACCCATGATGCTATGGGTTTAAGGAAAAAAGAAAAAAAAATACCAAGGGCAGACTGCATTAGAGAGGGTTAGAGCATAAAAATATCAATATATAACAATCTATAAGATGCATGAAATGAATGCACATATGATGCATGCTCTAATGCATTGAAATTTGTTCAATTTTACTATATAAACCATTAATTGACTTGAACATAGAGTTTTAGTCCAAAAACCCCAAATTTTGAAAAACACAATTCCAAAAATTAAACCAAATTGATCAATTAACCATTATATTAGTTAGGAAACATCATATAATGAATTAATTTATCAATATCACATGTCAATTTCATTAAATTAATCCCAATTGAACAAAATCCCTAATTTCACAAAAATTCCAAACCCTAGAATTTCCAATTGTTCTTAAACCAACACATTAATCAAATTAATGCATGAGATTCATGTTAATAGCATCTAAGAACAAAAACCATTGAACAAAATTGATTAAAAACAATTGAAATGAACAAAAAACCCTAAATTGCTATGTTCGAATTTTTTCAAAAAAATGCATGAAACATGTGATTAAGTTGAAAAAGAAAGGGTATAAATGACTTACCAATAGTTGAGGACAAAAACCTTGGAGAAATTTGTGGAATAAAACGACAAAAATCCTTAGATTGGATCGGTCGAAGAGAGAAAGTGAGAAAAAGTTTGAAAAAGCTTTTGAAATAGTGAAGAACACGTAAGGAGAAGCTTTTTATAAAACTCAACTTTCGAATTTCAATCGGACAAAATTGAGCTTCGATCGATCAAAAAATAGATTCGATCGATCGAGCATCAATCGAGCACCGATTGAGCTAGGCAGATTCAAACCTAATTTTTAAACGCAATTTCCATCGATCGAGCAATAGGTTCGATCGATCAAAAAATTGGAATTTTGAAATTTTTGAAAAACAGAGCAAGTTTTATGCAAAAACCACTCAAACTAACATAGTTCATGAATGAAATGCATGAGTATGAGTTTAAAAGTTTTTCAAAAACAAATGAATTCAACCCAGATCTTCCAAAAACAAGATTTTCAACATTTTTGTCCCCAAAACTCAAACATTAAACAGATTTTGCATTAAAATCAAGGAAAATATAATCTTGGATGGCCAAAACAAATTCACTCATAATATCATGTACTAAGTTTAGCAAAGAATAACTTGTGTAGTGTGTCCAACTAATAATGGCATAAGATACATGTGAGGTGATATATAGATAGTAATCAATCACAATATTTACATTATTCATCACATAAGTTTGAAAGGGACTATCACCTAAAGAGTTACATCATATAACTCTCACATCTCCTAGAAAACAAGCTTGCAATCATGTTTTTTTTTTTTTTGCCTCATAATGTACACACCATTTTTATTTCATTATGAAATTGTTATATTAGCCAGATAATGTACACACCAGTTTTATTTCTTTGTGTCATCTTAATTATAGCCCAATAATGTATACACTAATTTTATTATTAATCTGAGACTACACCTTATGTTTTTTTTATGCATGTGCTACACTTTCTCGAGCACAAAATTTTGATAGGCCAAAAACATATTGACCCCTTGTGATGAATTAATTAATTAATTAGCCAAGTTTATTAATTAATCAAATTAACATGCAATTGTACGTGGCAGCATAAACAAATCACCAATTAACTAAAATATGCAGCGGAAAATAAATTAACACGGTGATTTGTTTACAAATGGGGAAAACCTACAAAGCAAAAACCCCACCGAGTGATTTTAAGGTCACCACTCCCGAGAATCCACTATTATCAAAACAAATGGTTACAAGTAAAGAAATCCCAATACCTTATACCAATCTACAGTTGAACCCTTATCCCAATACCTAATTGGACTTATTCTATAATGACAATCTTTCATTTTGAATGCACGGCTCCCAATACGTGACTAACCAATTGCGCGGATTCCAGTATGCGACTTGATCACCGACTTTAGAAGGATGTTGGCTGCAAAGTTCTTTAGTTCATCATACGATGAAGATCATGAAGTTGCTTGATCACAAAACCCTATGGTGTACAAACACAGCAGCTTCTTTAAGAGAAAGAAAAACTAGGGCAAATTCTGTCTCCGATCACAATTTGCATGAGCAAGACTTTGCTCTAAACTCGTGCAACCTTTTACGGCCCTTAAAATAATCCTTATATATGTTTATGGTTGTGAGAAAAGAAAGCCCAAACATACATTCACGGATTGGATTGAAATCAGCTCAGAAAAACTGAATTTCATAAACCTCGACAGATACCCTATCTATCGAGCTAGCTGTCGAGCCACGGGCTTCAGCAGCTTTTAAACCTCGATAGATGCTAGATGTCAAGCTTTAAAATCCTACACTTTCTGACTTGATTCTTGGATAGACTTGCATGGCTTTAACACTTGAACTTGAAACCTTGTTTCTTGAAGTATTAAACACATCCTAGATCTACCCAACCACAAGTAAAGTGCGTTTTGTCAAAGGATTAGCCAATTACATAAAATAGTGACATATGTTTCTAACAATGAATCACATATGTCCTAAAAAAATCTAATGATATGCACTAAGGTGTTCATGATTGGCTAGTAAATAGTAGTGAGATGATTATTTATGCTTTTCTCATTAGGTTCTAGTCTTAACAATCAAAAGCATGTGACTTCAAAATCAAGATCATGTGATCAAAAACTATAAACAATTCCCATACAACATGCACTACATAGCTAATACTAGCAAAGTGCAAAGGAAATATGCTCATCCAAGCTAAACAAGGTACACAAGCATGTTATGTAAAAATAATAGGCCAACCTTGATTACAAATCCAAGATATATAATACAAAACATATCCCTCTTTCTTTTTTTCTTTTAATTTTTAAAAAAAAATAACAAAAAACAACCTATCATGAAATGCATGAATGTAATGCAATGCAAATCCAACAAGCAAAAAGAAAACAAAACACCAAAAGAAGAATGGTCACAAAGAGTATTGAGATGAAGCACAAGGACCAAGTCAGAAAGATTTAGTTAGATTGAGTCTTTTGCATCCAAAACCTTTTAGATGCAACTCTTGCATTAGAGTTATTATTCATATGAGAATGATGTGCAACTCCAGGATTGGTATAAAGGTTTAAAGTCTTTACCAATTCGCCAATAAGTACCACAGGATCTTGTACTTGAGGCACAGGTACTCTTGGCTTATTTGCTCACTTTGCAGCTTGCAACTTGAAACAATTTGGGCGAGTATGCCCAGCCTTTCCACAAAAATGACAAACCTATAGAGGTCTATCATGCTTCTTATCCTTAGGAGGGTTAGGATTCTTAGGCTTAAACTCTTTATGATCAACCCTAATCTTCCTAGGAGTTGGTGTAACTTCTACTTGTTTGACAATCTCACTTTTGGGGGGCTCAGAAGAAGAAACAAAGTTTGTGGAATGAGTTTCAGACACCGAGATGCTATCAACAAAACCTAGACCAGTTTTGTCTAAGGGAGACTTCTGAACACTCAACATATGATCAAGTTTAGAACTAGTAGACCTATTTGTTTGTTCTCTAGCAACAGATAATTCTAGTTCTAATTTCTTAATCTTATTAAGCAACATCATGTTTTCAGTCTTCACCTTATTAATCAATTCATTAGCATCAAGAAATTTCAACAACAAGTTTTTCTTATCAAGTTCAAGGGAGACAATCTTCTTTAAACCATAGTCTACACTCATTGCATCCTTTGCAGCAACCTTGCATAGCTTATTAAAAGCTTCTTGCAAATCAGCACATTCAGAGAGTTCCCCATCAGAAGGGTTCTCTTCAACTACAACACTTTCATCAACTACAACAGTAGCTGTGAAAGTAATGAAGTTTCCATCTTTATCACTATCAGACTCATGATCAGAAACTTCATCATCACTAAGGGTTACAGTCATAGCATTACCCTTTGATCTCAAGAATGTAGGACATTCTGATGTCACATTACTATACCCTTGACAACCAAAACATTGTTGACCAAGTGAATTACTAGAGGTTTAACCTACTTTCTCTTTAGATTAATCAGTATTGTTCACTTTATTGGGTTCATTCCTCTTAAAATTCCTAAGTTCAGCATTGTTTTTACCTCTTGTACTTCTGTTGTTGTTCCTTAGAAAGTTTCTAAAGTTCTTGGCAAGATATGCAATCTCTGTAGATGAGAGTTCATCATCAAATTCATTCCCATCAACATCATCAACTGACTTAATAGCCATTGATTTGGTAGGACTGGAGAGATCCTACAAGCTCATTAACAGGGATGGAGTCCACATCCTTGCTTTCAGTAATGGCAGTCACTTTAGGTCTAAAGTTCTCAATTACGGATCTAAGAATCTTCCTAACAATCTTAGGTTGATCATAAATTTCACCCAAATTATAAGCAAAATTAACAATATCATTAAGTTTAGCATAAAATTCATCAAAACACTCATCATCAGACATTCCAATACTTTCAAATCTAGTAGTTAACTACTGCAACTTATTAATCTTAACTGCCTTTGTGCCTTCATGCACAGTTTGGAGAATATTCCAAGCAGTCTGAGCAACCTCAACATTTGAGATTCTCTTGAATTCCTCCATAAAAACAACATTAAAAATAGCATTCATGACTTTGCTATTAAAAGTGGCTGCCTCTTTTTGAGAAGTTGACCACTCGCTTACAAGAGTAGTTAGTTTCTCCCATCTGTATTCTATAGAATTTCAAACTCTCTTATCAATAGATTTCAGGAATGCTTTCATCCTTACTTTCCAGTAGGCATAGTTGTTCCCATCAAAGTGAGGTGAGATCAAAAGAGAGTGGTCGTGTTCCATGACAACATGGGTCAAGGATCAACTCTTAAATCAAAAGATCTAAAAACACAAGAGCTAACTTGCTCTGATACCACTTGTACGTTTTTAGACCCCTTAACACAAGTTGTTTAACCTAGTTATTTAGCCAATAATTACTTAGATAAATTATTTAGTTCTAGGTTAACACAATAAAATCACATCTTGTAAATAATACGGAAATATAAAGAACACAACGATATGATAATCCAGGAAAACCTAACCGATAAAAAACCTAGGAAGAATTTAACTTAGCTATCCTCAAGGTAAAATAGATCCACTATGAAAGAATTGAAATTTTTACAACAGAACTTAGATCACTAACATCCTATTGCTACCTCGAGTAGAAAACTTACTATCATGACCACATGACAGCTCCAAGTCCACGGACTACTTCTTTTTTTGATCCACTGCAACCACAAGTTCTCCTACTTGTGACTTTAAGACTGTACTCAAAGGTTTCAAATCTTCTTTAAAATTCTTTATACAGCAACTGAAGAGATCATCAAGTTCTTAAACCGAATCTTGATCTTGACAACTCTATGTGTGTGTATAAAGGTAAACACCTCTATATCTCACAAAAGATTCAACACACAACACTCAAAAAACTTTTAAAATGTAGCTAGGGTTTTTCCTTTTATACTTGGAGTAAAACATAAAACCCTACACATCAAACGGGCTTGGGCTAAATTGGAATTTCTGTAGAAAAATAAATTTGCACGTGGTTTGATCGATCAAGCCTTACAGATTTTGTCCAATAAATTCTGCAATCACTCGATTCCAATTTTACACATAAACACACTTTGAGTAAGCCTAAACCTAGACCATATGATTTGATCATGGTTTGCCAACATAATACAACTTGAAATTCTAATACATTAGTTCCTAAAGTCTTAGAACCCAACACTCCATAAACCCACCGCAATAAATATACCCTTTTGTGGCATACTATAGCGGCAGTATATAAAACCGCCGCAATATATAAGTTTTAGCGACATTTTTGTTACTTATAGTGGTGGGTTGGATGACCGCCGCAATAGATACTTTTTTGTGGCGCTTTTTCTTGGTTATAGTGGTGGTTTAGACTGCCGCAATAGACCTTTTAACTACCCGCGTTTGGTCCAATGTATCCCTCTGTTGTTTTGGCCTAAGCGCCATTTTGGCTTTTGATTTCCCTTCTTTTTTCATTTTCCAATGTATCCCATACACTCTCTCTGTTGCTAGCTCCTAAAAAAAACCCACACACACACACACATACACACACACTCTCTCTCTCTCTCTTTCTAATGTCCTTCGCCGACACCACTAGAAAGATTTCATAGACCATCATCAGCTGCCATTACCACAGCTGGCAGTAACCAAAAATAAATATTAAAAAAAATAAATAAATAACCCCAACAGACCCCACTAGCCATCACCTCATGGGTACCATGGCTGATTCATCTTCAAAATCAATTGCAACGGTGCAACATTGATGGATTCGTGAAACCACAATGTGTATTTTTTTTCCTTTTTTTTTTTATTAATGTTACAGTTTCTGTATATTCGTTATCAAATTTGGTTTTGGACTTTATATTCCTTTATATTCTGTTTGGTTGTTGAGAAAACGTGGAAAAGAAAGAAAATTTAGTTCTATTGGAAAATGTGGTAAAGTTTTCGTCTTTTTTTGGGTGGTTGGGGGTGGGGGATATTGTTTGATTTAGTTGAGGAAACTAGAATACAATAGAATATGATAGAGGAAACCATAATACAATAGAATATGATATTAAAAGAATTTAAAATATCAATATTTGTCTAGTTTTCTGTTTGTTTTAGTTCTGGATTATGTTTGTTTGTTGTATAAGTTATTTGTCTTTGACACAACATCTCTTTCACTATCAAAATCTCTAGACCTCAACTCGCCGGAGACCCACTGCTACCCACCCAACTCATTGGAGATTAAACTCGATAGAGACCCACTGCTACTCACGCCGCCGCCAATCTCCAGTAAGCATCTGAGTTTTATTCGAATTTATTTGTCCATGCATGTGCCTCTATTTTCAAGAATCGATGAAGAAACCCATATGCATATTTTAGGAAATTTGGAGAAACATTAATCAAGCAAGTGGTGTTACTCAAGAAAGATCATATTGGAGAATCCATTGGTGCTTATACAGAGATACATTATGGAATTTGATTGGATTAATGAATAGTTTGAGGCATGGGAGAGTGACCATGCCATGGTGGTAGAGTTTTGTTATTAGTACGATTTTTATCATAATTTTGTGAAAAGTGTTGGGTTATGAATAAATTGGGAAGAATCATGGACTTGGGTATAAAGTGGGTAATGATTAGACTAACGAATAGTTTTTTGTGTGTTTTATGTGATTCGAATAGTAATTTGGCTAATGATTAGATGTTATAATTTGTGATTGGCCACAGTATTGTGGAGTTTGATTGGAGTAATGAATAGTTGAGGTGTGAGAAAGAGCTTGTGTTGTTTGCTTTACATGGATGGAATGATTGTTGGTTGATAATTTAGATAATGATGTTGGAATTTGTTACGGGCAGCTTTTCTATTATGTTTTGTGTCAAAGATTTGAAATTTTGATAGTTTATAAATGGACTGAAAGTGAATAATTTTTGTGTTTTATGTGAATGGATTGGTTATCCGTTGGTCATTTGGTTAATGATGTGTGAATATTTTGTGGGTAGCTTTTGTTTTATGTTTTTGTAGCTCAAAGATTAGAAATTTGATAGTTTCTAGTATGTGGAAAATACTGTAAAATTGGATATGATTCATTTATTAGTTTGAGACATGGGAGAGAGACCTGCTTTGTTGAAATTTTGTTTTGTCATTTGTTTCATTTCACTTTGCAATGATTATTTTTTGTTGTATAGGGTTGAATTCAATGACCCTTTTCAGCTTTAATAGTTTTGATGCATGTTTATTTTTGTTTTACAGTTGTTGTTCATGGGCTCCCTTATTCTGCTTCCTGGCAAGATTTGAAGGTGTGGAATTTTTATATTAAAAAGTAATTTGCAGATTTTTTTTTTCCATGCTGCTGTTTGATTTATATGGTTTGTAAGAGTTTGATGGTCAATTTTAATTTCCTCTAGCAAATGAGCTCTAGCTTAAATTACCCATCTTTTTTTTTTTAAGAGTAAGTTGGAGGATGAGATTGTGGGTTAAAGTTCCACTGGCTGCCTTTGTAGCTACCAATTTGAAAAAAATATCATTTCCTTTTTTTATGTGGAAATACAGATATGCTTTGGATATGCAAATAGCTGTGAGACTAACTCATTATGTTTGTTGAAAATGCAAATTTTCTTATGGAAAAAAATTAGCATGTCTCATAATTTATTTTGAACAAAAGTTTACACGTCCTATGCGTGACATCTATAGTTTGCAACTTTGCATTTGGTGGGTTGATGCCATGTTCTTTTGTTTTGTCTATATAGCTGCTATAACGGGGTGAAACAAGACATTGGAGATTGCCGATGCATGTTTAATGATTATAGCTCATTAAAATGTTGTAGGACTGTAAATAATTATTAATGATGCATGCATTGATAATTAATGCTGCATGCATCACTTATTAAAGCTGTAAGGCTGTAAATAATTAAAATTTGATGGATAGTTGATGATTGTTGCAGTTACTTTACGAACTAAACTCCAACTTTAGATGCTTACATGCTTATGGATAGTTTTGGCTAACATTCTTAATTAGGCTGATTTGAGAACGCAATAAACTATATACTAGTTTCAGATTTGAGAATGAACTTAGGTTTATATATACTCTTTCCTTGTTGGCAGATTGTGAAAAGAAAAGGCATTACAAGTTCGGGTAATCAAAGCAAGTGAATTTGTTTGTGTTAGACTTAAGGTATTCTGTGTGTGTGTGTGTGTGTGTGTGGTTGTTGAATTGGGGTAAGCAAGTGGCTTGCATGGAGTTATAAGGTGGTTTTAGTTGATATTGGAAGTGTTGACTATTTTGTGTAATATTGGATGATTCTTGTTGAGTTGTTTTTATTTGATTAATTAATTTTAGAGGCTTGTCTCTATCTTTTTTTCAAATGAGGAACACTAAAATGAAATGGGATATTTAAAAGAGATGTCCATTCCTAAAGAATATTACTAGTAATGATGTTATAGTTACCAAATGTGTTGATAACTTCTCTAGGCATTTAAATTGGTTGTTTTCTTAGGAACGTAGCTGAAAGTGCATGATTAAAGATGATTTGTTTCTTAACTTAAATTGAAATTAAGTAAATGAAACGTGTGTTAACTCTTGGTTTGTGCTTTCATGAAATCACATTATAGGTGTTTCTTGTAAACCACTTTATAGCAATGGATAAGAGTTGGATAAAACTTACCAATAGAAGGTCGTGAGAATATTTAGATGGAGTCCAACAGTTTTTGAATTTTGCATCTAACCATGCACACCCGGATGGAATGATTTTATGTCCATATAAAAAATGTGTGCATATAGATTCATGGCCTATAGATGTTGTACAGGCCCACTTAGTGTCACATGGGATTTGTTGGGGTTATGACCCTTGGGTCGACAAAGTACTAATGCTTCCCCCAAGAAAAGAAAAAAGAAAGTTGCTAAGATCCTATGGTGGTTCTCCTTAAAGCCTAGATTGAAACGAGTTTTTATGTTTCCTAAAATAGCCAATCACATGAAGTGGCATGCCAATGGTCGTGTGAATGGTGGGTTATTGAGGCATCTTACTAATTCTTAAGCATGGAAATCATTTGACTCTAAATACATTGAGTTCTCATCCGAGCCTCGCAATGTGAGGCTTGAATTAGCAGTCGATGGATTCAACCCGTATGGAAATATAAGCACTAGTTATAGTACGTGGCTTGTCATTTTGATCCCATACAATCTCCTCCCATGGATGTGCATAAAAAAGTCTAATTTCATGCTATTATTATTGATTCCCAGTCCAACCTCTCTCGGGAACGATATAGATGTCCAATCTTGCCTTATTGGGAGGACCATGTGTTGCATCACAATTTTGACGTGATGTATATTGAAAAGTATGTAGTCGATAATATAATTGACACATTGTTGAACTTGGATGGAAAGACAAATTATAACTTGAAGGCATGCCAAGACTTAAAGGATATGGGTATAAGAAGTGAAATTCACTTGGAAAAGTTTGGGAATGATCAGACATGTATGCCACATGCCTACTACCATATGAATGCTAGTAAAAATGATGGTTTTCTGCAAGTTTTGAAAGATGTAAGAGTGCCAAATGGTTATTCTTCAAACATCTCATGTTGCGTCAAACTCAAAGAATGCAAGATTAGTGGGATGAAGAGCCATGATAATCACATCTGAATGCAGCAACTTTTTCTGATAGCAACACGTGGATCTTTGCCCCCTGAAGTGTGTAGCCATTTAATTGACTTATCTTATTTCTTTAGGGAGATATGTTCCAAAGTACTATATGTGGAAAAACTTGGGGCTCTTGAGAAGAGAATTGCAGTGACATTGTGTGAGTTAGAAAGGATATTCCCTCCCTCTTTCTTTACAGTGATGGTACATCTAGTCATGCATTTGGCTAGCGAAGCCAAAGTTGCTGGCTCAATTCATTATCGTTGGATGTATCCCATAAAGAGGTAATATATATAGTAACCTGGTCTATTTGGTTTTGTTTAACTTAACAATTTCCTGTTGTTGATCTTGCTTTTCCTAATAGGTACTCTTCAAGACTTAAGTCTTACGTGCATAATAAAACTTATCTAGAAGACTCCATATTAGAAGGGTATATAGCTGAGGAATGCTTAACATTCTGCTTATGCTATTTTAAATCTGTTGAAACTGTATTCAATCGGCCTGTAAGGAATGTTGAGGAATCCATGGGTGCGATGGTGAGCATTACACTAGATTCAAATTCATGGATCCAAGCACATCGTTATGTGCTATTCAATTGTGAAGAAATCACCCCATTTTGCGAGTAAGTGATATGTCCTTGCGTATCCTTTCACAGCATTCCAATACAATACTCTAGCTTAACACTAACGCATTTGTCTACACAGTGTACACATAGCAGAGATCAAGGCTGATTTCCCTTTTCATGTGACTGATGATGTTATTTAAAAGTAGTACATGGAGAAATTTTGCAGCTGGTTTAGGGTATTTGTAAGTAAAGCATATATATATATAGAACTATTTTCGGTTGTAACAGTTTAGATAGCATACTTATAATAAAAGTATTTCTCTATAATAGGTGATGTCAATGAATGCATCTGAGAAAAAGGAACTCTCTGATAAAGTTAGATGGCTTGCTCGATATCCAGATAATGAAGCAAAACGATTCAAGCGTTATGTTATAAATGGTTTGAAGTTTCGCACCAAAGAGTCTGAGGCAACTGGGAAAACTCAAAATAGTGGAGTTTGTGTTGTTACTGAAGGTGGTGCTACTTATTATGGTGTACTATGGGGGAGAAACTAGCAAGTTTTGATGAAATGAAGGAAAGACTTAGTCAATTCGAAGATATGGAGTAAAGAATGGCTCCATGCTTCAACAAATGCAACAAATTTCTTCACAATGCAGTCAGGTATGATAAATGACTTTTAGAATGTCAATTTTAAAATATAAGAGACATGTCTTCATTTAAAACCCCATAGGACATGACAGTTTAAAGTAGTTGGAGACATAGGAATATGCATCCCAAAAATGGCCATTTTCAAAAGGGAAAATGGAAAAAGAGTTTGGACTATTGTTGGGTTTGTGCTACCTGTGGCTAGGTTTTCTGATAGTCTTGCACTCTCTTCAGCCAATGCATCACAGAATGCTCTATGGGTTATGAAGCTATCCTTCTTGTCAATTTTACATGAAAATTATAGAGAAAAAAAAAAAAGAACAAAAAAAAAAAAGAACAAAATAACTATGTTTGTGAATGCTAGTAAGTGTGATAGGATCAGTTTTTTTTTTTTTTTTTTTGGCCGAAAAACTTATTTGTTTATTTGCTGAAAAATTAATGTATGTACAATTGTAGAGAGAGAGAGAGAGAGAGAGAGAGAGAGAGATTTTAAAAACCTATATATACATAAATAAATTAGTAAGTTAATGGAAAAAAAAAACTAATCCAAATGGACTGGTACTACTATATACTTCTCTTTATACTGTTGTGATTAGTAACATTAAGTAACAACCATATCTTAATATCAATTATATACTAATTGTTCATTTTACTGTAATCAAAAAAAATTATATACTAATTGTAGCTAAATTACAAGTCATCCAATTAGATTTTGAGAGGGGTTCTGTTTAACTTGTTCCCATTTTTTGCCTTGGTAATATTTTCTTGTCATTCTATTCCATTTATACACACTTATTGAGTAATCATAATTTGTATGTAGGATGTTCCTCTGGTCCAACAATCTCCAGCTCTCCAAAAATCATCAGCCGCATCCCATCAGCCAAGCAGCTTATAAGTTTTATCTTGGTATTCGAGGACTTTTTTGTGTACAAAGAACTACATTTGAACAACCGCATTTTTTTGCTAGCATTGAAGGATAATTTTAAACACTTTGGAACTTTGATTATGGTATTAGTTTAATCTGAGCGGTTGTTTTATTCAAAGAACCACATCTTTTTTTGTTCATCTTATGATGATGGTTATAGACAATGTTATGTATTTGATAATATAGTTCTATGTTAATATTTCGTTAGTTTGGAGACATTTGTGGTGTTGTTAATTAGTTACATTTGTGGTATTGTATTAGTAGAGCTAAAACTATTACAGGTTCTTTGTAACAGGTCTGTGAACAATTTATCAAGAAAAAGTGGTTGTAAAACCCAACGGGAAAAAAAAAAAATTAGCCTATAGAGACGGTCAAAAAGCACTGCTAAAGGTGCACATGTTATGTTTTAAATGGCTTAGCGATGCTTATTGCCTACCGCTAAAGGTTCACACATATAACGGCGGTCATATCCACCACTACAAGGTGCATATGTTTTGTTTTACATGTAGCCCTATAGCGGCGCTTATCGCTCGCCACTAAAGGGTGTCTCATATCGCGGGGCTTCTGACTTGCCGCTACAAGTGCAATTAGTTTGTTTTAATTGATACCCTATAGTGGCGCACATAACCCGCCGCTAAAAGTCAATTGACCCGAATTCTAGATTGATATGGCGGCGGTTTTTTGCCTACTACAATAAACCAAAACCACCACTAAAAGGTGCATATACAACGAGGCTTTTTGTTACCGCCGCAATAGATCTACTGTGGCTCTACAACACTGATGGGATGAACTACCACAATAGCACCTGCTACTAAAGGTGAAATGTACCTTTAGCGGCGCTTTTTTGGGCTTTAGCGTCGTTTTTGGCCCGCTGCAATAGCCCCTTTTTTTTTGTGGTGTTAATTACTAAAATCGACTCATAGACCAATTGTTGTGAAGAATCTTCAAGAGGGTTCTTCAAGTTGTGAACGAGTTTTCACATTGAGCAGAGTTCATGGATAGAGGAATCCAAGGATTTGAAGTTTTGTGAGGTCACATCAACAAGTCTACATGTTGTAGTAACATATTTAAGGTTAATTTTATTGTAAACTTCTATTCTATTTTTAGTGCATCTATTTTCTTTGGGATTAGTCATTATAACCTTAGTGAGTTTTTCTTGAATCAAGTTTTCTCTTAGTCACCATATCACAGTTTTTTTTTCCCTATTTGTGTTTTTGGGATATTGCGTGTAGGGGAGTGGTCTCCTAAGTATGCTCCACGAGCCACAGACCATAGGCCTAGTAAGAGAACACAATAGTCCGAGGTACCAAGCCTAGCCCATGTCCTCTGGGAAGGAAGGCCCAACTATAAAAGGGGGAATGAAGGCCCAACTGGGAAGTGGCCTCCATTCACCAAGGAGAGCAGATGAAGTTCATTGCACCTCAGACAATTTTGGCCTAGAATAAATGACTGGTGAAGTGGCTAAGGAGAAGATTGAACCCAAAAATCGAGCCGTGAAGCCAGGTGAGATGGCTCACAACCCAAGCAACAGTCACCTCCGCATTAATTAGGTGTTCCCACCTAACACAAGCCACATTTAATACTAAATGATTGATCTGAACAGTGCTTTACACTCTAAAAGTTAATTTTCATCTTCAAAAAGGGGGAGGAGACACCTGATGGAAAAAAGTTGGGAAAAAGTGAGTAGGATCATTTAGAGAGAGCTTGTATCTGTTTTTGGTTGCTTCTAACCTTGGCAAGAGAGTAATCATATCAATAATCAATAAAGTATTCATTTAGACTTAGATTTTACTTGTTTAGATCTTCCATTATGGAGACAAAGTTGTTGTGACAGTCAAGGCATTAGTAGAGGCCTCGGCCCAATCTTAGTGTTTTCAACCCCCACAAATTCAATTCGACTTTAAAATTGGAATTTGGTACAACTGGCGTCTAAACTCTAAACATATCCAAACAGTTTACAAGACCAAAAAAAAAAAAGGAAAATGAGATTTCTATTCTAAATTCTTGAATGTTCATATATGCAACCTTGTCTCATGTTGAAAGAAATACACATCAGTGTTTAAACTGAAACCTAAATAAGTCGCAAACCACAAAGAGCCACTCACTAGTATCTAATTTACAATATTGACTCCTAAAGTGAAACAGCCATAACCACATCACTGTTGATTACAGTGGCAGATTCAGAATTCCCAAGAATTCGTTTATCTCATTGTTCATAATCCAAAACTTCGAAGTACACAATCAATTCATATTAAACGATGGCTTTGTCACCACAATGAGAATCTAATGCCACACTTTATTGACGGCCATTCCCACATTCTACAGGCAGCTAGTCCCAGGAATATGTACAAAATCATATATCTCAAGCCTTTCAAGCAAAAATTCATAGCCCAGAGCCTGTTAGGTGCTCTCTTTAAATGTATGAGAGCGAGAAAGAGCTGCTGGGTTTGCTTCCAGGATATGAGATGCATCAGCTATATGGCTCATGTCATCTACATTTGGTTCAAATGTTCCAAAGAGAACCTCTGGACATAGATTTCTTCTGACCAGGCTTAATTCCTAAAGTAGCCCAGAAAGGACTCTTTGAAGCCTCATCTGGGTCCTCAATTCTCAATGTCTTTGGAACCAAAACACACGTCTCCGATTTCTCTTCATCTGTGTAAAGTCTCGAATGCTTGCCTAGTGTTGGTGAGCCATTGCCCGAGCAGCAACTGTTGCTAGCAGAGGAGGATGGAGATAGACATCCACTAGATCCAGTCAATGACACACTCCCAGCTCCAGCTGCACAAACAGGCATACAAGCCAAATATGTTGCTGGTATGAATTGAAAAGGGACTTGTGGAGGACAAAAGCCTGGAACTGCAAGCATTGGTGCGGGGTACAACCGAACTGGATTGGGATCACTGCTGTTTGGAACAGAAACACATTCAGAAGTTTGTTGTGCTGTTTCCACTGAGGTAAAATTATGCGTACCTGCAGTCCACTGGACACCACAAGGAGGAACAGGGTAACAATGCAGAGGATGTGGGGTATTAAGCTCGTAACAAGATCCTGGCATTCTGACTCGCTCCTTTTGCACAACATTTTCAGGTAATTGCTTGCCCTGATTACTGGAAAATGTCATGGACGATCTGCATGAAGAAGGCTCTTCTCCATTTTCTCCAACATTTACAGAACCCATCTCAACGCATCTTTTCTGGTCTCTTATATTAAGAACAGTCTCCATGGATTCACAGAGAGGTGCTTCTGGACCAAATTGTAGGACTCTCTCGTTTCTTGTTGAAGACCTGAAAGCAGTTGAAGATTCACCACATGAGAGAAGTTGGTGATTGGATGAGTCTGGGGCTTCTAATCTCGTCGGTAGTCCATTGGAGGATACTATCAATTGATGGTATTGGGAGGTTACGTGCTTGTTCTTTCGTCTCCCAGCACCCACAGGAACATTTCTCATTGTTCCACCAGCTGTCCAATATCTCTGGCAGTTCTTGCAGAAATGCCTCGGTTGGTTGACGTTGTAGTTATTGAAGTAGCAAAATTTTGTATCTAAACTGTTGCATCTTGGACATTGAAGTATCTTGTCTGGCTTCTTAAATACTTTCTCTTCTTCTGTACTATTGGTATCTATCTGGTCTTCCTTTGGTGTAGGATATACTTGTGGCCCAACCTGCATAGGAGTTTGAGGCCCTTCATTCCTATCCCCTAAATCAGTGGACTTCTCATGCTTCCCTAAGTTTTCAGCATAAGAGCTCTCCACTTCTGCACTTGTTATATCACTGCAAGCATCCTGACAATTCAAAACCAAACAATTGGTGCCCTGCTTAGAAGCAGTAATTGGATAGTGAAAGAACTGGACAACAAAAAAAGAAAAAATGAACTTTTTCTAATGAACTTTTTCGTAAGTACAGATTCATTATGAACACACAGTTAACAAATGAGAAGAAAGAGAAGAACAACCATTTCCAAACTTCCTATAGAGTTTATACAGCAGGTTTGTCTGTGTACATGAAACTGTGAATGATAGACAAGAAGGGTGGTACCACCATTGTAATTTCTATTCCTCCCAGATCCCTCTAATCTGGGATAAATTGATTAAAAAGTGGATCAATGTCATTGCTATTTCTTCTGGCTTTAACTTTTAACTCCTCTATTTATGTTGAAACAAATAAATAACAGAATAAATGAAATGCTGATAAATTTAACAAAATTTACCAGCACAAGGACATGCATCAGCCCATTAAATCAATATTGGGACTGTCACAATTTTAATCATTAATAAATTTGCAGAGCTACCAACAACAATTTCTGATTATAACTTAAGTGACCATGGTTGTCCGCTTATTGAACTGAGCAGTGCTTTCCATTGAACTTTTCAGACAAAAATTTTTTTAGAGAAGCCCAAATTTCTTTCCAACAGTTAAACTATTCTTACAAGGACACAATTTTTCATTTAAGAATTTGGTTGTAACACCAGGGAGAATCCCAGCCTACTGACCATTTTAACCAAGAACTAGTTTGTTTGTTTGACTGTTTCTTTCATTGCTTTTTTGGGTACTGCAAAAAGTTTTACTGCCTCCAAAAAAACAAAAATAGAATTGATAGAAAAGAACATCACTAATATTTCACAATTTAAATTTAAGTATGGGTCTTGATTGAAAAATAATAATTAAAATTAAAAACAAAATTTACCCACCATTGCCAAGTTCAATTCTTTCAAGTCAAAGCAAAACAAACATAAACCCAAATTTGGAGAATAACATCAATTAGAAACATAAGTCCCTCCTCTTTTTCCCGTTTCTAAATTATTGAAAAAATCACAAACTAAGTGAATTCTATGAAATCCATTAGCACCAAACAAATGGAAGTAACAAACAATTAATAGACCACTCACCAACAATCATTTTTAATAAAAAGACCAAGAAGTAAGTTTGATTCATCATGCCTAAAAAAGCAAAATTTTCTCAGTATTTGAAAGAAAGAAAGAAAGGAAGCCTTATAGAATAAGAATCATGGTTATAGCATGTACCATGAGTTGGGAGTTGGGTTGAATCTGACATTCCGGCAAAGGAATAGTTCTTCCAAACAGCTTTATACCAGGATCCTTGCTTGTCTCCTCACACATATCTCCGCCACAACTCATTTTCTTCTCAAACTTAAAAAACAAGACTTGTTGCAAATAAATTTGAAGCCCAACGCCAAAACCCATATATATACATTGAAAGAGACCTTTTTCTTTTTCCTAAGCCAAGACCCTTTTCAAACACACACAGTCTCTTTCTTTTCTTTTTCTGTTTAAAAAACCACAAAACCCTCTCCAGTAAAAAAGTTCCCAGCAAAAAGCGCAAAGAACGTGAAGCATCACCAAAGTACCATCTTTTCTTAACTTTTCTCTTTTAATTACTATATTGTCGTCTTTTTTTCTTTTACTTTTGTGGAAAAGGCTTGCGTCTTGGAATTTAAAATCAACTTTTTTTTTCTTTTTTTTAATAACACAATTTTTCTCACAATCTGACCAACTGGTCTAATAAAGACTTCCGCATGAACAATAATCACATTTTTTCCATAACTTACCGTGGACCATTTTATAGTCATGATAATTAATCACACAAAAATCAACTATAATACGAATTGCACCCATTAATTTCACAATATGTTAATACCGACTATGAGTAGTTAATTAAAAGTTGTGAGTCTATAAATATATTGTGAAATTAGGTATATCTATACTACTATTTAAGGGGCTGCACCTGTTTGGACCGGATTTTTTTTTGTTCTAAAATACCCCTACATCCCTATGTTTAAGTAGAGACAAAACTAAAGGACAATCAAGTAAAAATACAACCCTAACTTCCACTAAAACAATGCCTAAAAATTAGGGTCACTATCCTGTTGATTTTCAAATTAATTTATTTACTTATAAATTAGATTCTCAAAATAAAAATTATATATATAACTTCCACTAAAACAATGCCTAAAAATTAGGGTCACTCTCTTATTGATTTTCAAATTGATTTATCCACTTATAAATTAGATTCTCAAAATAAAAATTATTATATAAAATAAAAAAACATAGTTTTTTTTTTTGCTACTACCACTAAAAAAGAAGAAAGCCTCATCACACGCGCTTCGGCTAGTATATATATATATATATTTAGAATCAATTAGGTATATAATTGAGTGTGATAAGTGTGTTATTAAAATTATTGTAAAAAATTTCTCTACAAATATATATTGAATTTATGGAATGTGCGTGGGGAACTGGGGAAATGCCACATGGCATCCGAGTAAGCAAAGTAGGAGAATCAGAGCCAAGAGATGTAGTGGCTAAGGATGGAGATGAGGTAAGAAAGACAAGAAAAAGGGTTGGGTGCGTGTGCGTGGGTGTGGGTGTGGGTGTGGGGGCCTTTCTTTTGAAGGAAAAGAGAAAGAAAAAGAAAAAGGTAATATGCCGACTTGGGGTTTGGGCTCGCTTTTTACGCCGCCTTCAATGTCTTTTGCCAAGTTTGCTCCTCGTGTGTCCGGTCCCACTTTTAAAAAAGCTTCAAAAAGCAACAATCTAACTAAAGTTATTTTTTTCATTTTTTTTTTAAATGATTATCTTAATTTTAACACTCTGTTTCAATGTAATTGGGGAGGGAAAAAAAAAGAAAAAAAAAAAAGGAAAAGGAAAAGATGAAAGGAATGAAAAAGAAAAAGAAAAAGAAAAAGCTTCATTTTGATATGTTTGAAAATGGCAAGTATTAGGAATATAATATAAATTCTTGTCATATTTTTTTTGTGTTTCACTTTAGATGTAAGCTTTTTTTTGGAAGTAGTTTTAATCTATATCGTTCATTCTTAATAATTATTTTATTCCTATAAAAAATTATTATTTTATTATTAGATTAATACACCAATTAATTTTAATGTAGACATAAATTGAACTTCAAATCTTTTATATGATGATAAAAAACTTTAGACACAAGTTTTTTTTTTTTTTTTTACCCAACTTTAGACCCAAGTTGGCCACTTTAAAACTAAGAGAGGAAATAAAAAAGGAAAAGAAAAAATATATAATTTATCATTTATGTATGTGGCCTGCCCATTGAAATGAAATGAAATGAAAACATAATATCCAGAAAATAGTGAGTGTAACGGTTTATGGGTGAAATGTAATTTTATAGGCCATTAATTTCAAACAACCAATTGTAACTTTTTCTGCTCAGGACTTTCTCAACTCTCGCCCAATTTTGGTTGATTATCAATGGTGGATTTAACATGTATGTTTCACTCAACTTTTCCATGTTTGCTTTTCTCTCATGTCAACCAAATAAAAGAAGTTTTTTTTTTTCGATTGGTATATATTTTTTCTTTTCTCCTCTTTCATTTGTTCCGAGCATTGGCTAAAGGTAGATTAATGAGGGTTTGGCTCCTATTTAGCATACATTATTATATTTGCAAACAATCTTGTTTTAAAATAATCACGTGTCAGTCTAGTTTTTCATTAAACTTACAATAGCACTAGATGAAAACTTCACTTGATCAAATGTCTTTAATTTTTTTTTATCCAAAAAAAAAAAAAAAATTTGTGTGGGTCAAAAAACCAATTAGGACTCTTGACGTCACAATTAATTTGATTTAGGAGGATTACTATAGTTTTACAATGGAAGATTTAAACAAAAACTAAACACTGGTTGAATCAAAACAAAAAGGCTTGTGTTATTGATATAAAAGAAAATCCAATACACATTAACAAATATTCTCTCAAAAACATGCTCTTGAAAGTCTCTCAAGTTTGTGCTTTTCTCTCTATAATTCTCTCCCTAATTTTTCTGTGTCCCCCTCTTTGTGCTTTGCTTCCCCTTATATCTACCCTGCCTTTTTCTTTGGAATGTGTTATCCCTGAACAATTGGCAGGCTCCTTGTCCTATCAAGCTCTTACTTCCCCATTTTCATGATGAATTGAGACTTTTGAGGCCTTTAGCACTGTTCAAGTCAATCATTTATCAATAAATGTGATTGTGCCAAGCAGGTGAATCTCATTAATGGAGATGTGACTATTACTTTATCAGGAAGCTTTAGTAGGCATCCTCGGACAACTCTATATCTTTCAATATTCTTCCTCGACAGATCCACATGTACCTCGTCCTCAGCCTACTGACCACCAACCTAGCTAATGAAAAGGGTGTCCAATCCTATCCCATGGTCTGAGGTTTGGCTCCTTCATAGTGACCAACCATCATATTTGGGCTGGTAAGAATTGGGTCTATTCTTACTTGGGGCCCAACATTACTTAAGGTTAAGTCCGCTTCCCTACAGTTTTTATTTAGCTTATTTATTAGTACTTTTTTGGAAGAAATATCATTTTGGTCCCTACATTTTGTGGTCACTATCAATTTGGTCCCTACATTTTAGTAGCAGTCAAATTAATCCATGTTTTTCCAATTTAAAGTTGTTAAGTTATGTTTTTTTTACATAACATTTATGTTGGTTGTATTCCATAACAAAAGTGTTGTAATTTCATTGATTTATTTCCTTGTATTTTGTGAGATTTGATTGTAATGGATTTAGTCCTAAGCGGTGAAAATTTGATCAAGACAGTTGACTAGCTAATGATTGGCTTAGGATTGCAGAACCAGCGAAAGGCTATGTGAGCAACACATATGGAAGTTCAAGAGTCATGATATCTCACGAGTAACTCGCGACTTGGCCAACCTGCGAGTGACCGACAAGATACTCTAACAGTTGGATATTATTGTGTGACTCTTCACATTCTTTACCCACACGATATATACCCTCATTACCCACAAAATTGTAAGGAGACTATTCAGAAGAAAAATAGAGAGGTTTTCACAACATCCACCTTTTAAAGAGAGCTACCCATCTTTGAGTGAGAATTTCTTAGTAGTCTCTTCTCCTCCCCTCTCCCATTGTTATACCTTAAAAGGAGATTATACTCAAACACAACCCATACTCATTCAAAGTGTAGAGAGCGTTTTGGAGCTTGGGAAACATTGGGTCTTTGCCAAAATAAGCCAGTGAGGCTTGGCGATGCAATCGGGTTGTATTGCAGGATCCAAGAAGCTAATGAAGACAAGGGTCCACGAAGTCTGTTAGTAGTTAGAGCTTGGAGGGCTCAAGTGCTTTAGGTAGATTAAGCTTGGAGGATCTTTTTGGTATCCTTATACTCCAACTTATTCACTAATGGATCATTTCAACTTGGACGGCCACTGAGAGATTTTTCGGTTTTCCTCTTCAATAACACATTGTGGTGTTATTTTGGGTTTGCTAGTTTTTTCTTTACTGCCCTTTACATTTTAGCATTGCATCTATTTGTTCATCCATGCAATTGTTGAATGCTTCGATTAATTAATTTGTTAATCACGTATATTCCACGTTAAGGGTCTGTTTGGGATACATTTATTTTGCTGAAACTGAAAACTTATTGCTGAAAGTACTGTAAATAAAGGTAAAAGTTAGCTGAAATAGTACAGTGGGACCCATGAATAGTAGCAAAAATAATCTGAATAGTAAAATAAGTTGTAAAAAATAATCCATGCCAAACGCACACTAAGTGTGTTAAGTTTAAAATTAATCAAGCTGCAATTAAAATTTTGGGGGTCTAAACTAGCTCTTGCATTTGTAACATTGAGCTTTCAATAGTCATTTTAGGTCCAAAATTAGATTTGTTTCTGTTGTTGAGTTGATATATGGGTCTACTTAAGTGAGAGGTTGGTAAATTTGATTTGTATTTGGTTGCCAAGAGAGCGTAAGAAAAGCTATGATTTGATGATAGGGATCAGATTGAATGCAGGTTGAAAATAGTACAGTCGAAATTGAGTGTTACAAAAAATGTAGGAATTAAATTGATAATGACACCAAAATATAGAAACCAAAATAGTATTTCATTTTTTTTTAAATCTTTTTTATTTTTTTAGGTATAATCAGAAATTTGTTCAGTTTTGTGTTTAACTAAAATAAGTTATACCAAAACCAATGGTAACTAGGTACTCAAAATCATCCAAAAAAAAAAAAAAACAATGGTACATCATTTGACTATGAGAACAATATAAATGAGAGAGAGAGAGAGAGAGGAACAATAGAATAATATACATGGCAAGCATTAGAGGTACAATGGATTAGATGTTCTGTTAATGAAAAGTTACCATGACTTTTTGAGTGGAGTTGTGGTGTGCCTTTGTGTTAGAACCCATTTTCCTCTCCCTTGTGTGTGTGTGTGTGTGTGTGTGTTTGTTTGTTTCTAAAAAAAAAAAAAAAAAAGGATGTTCTGTTAATGATATGTCATTTGGCAAGTTCTATGAAATGGTCCATGTGAGGACCAAAGAGATTTATAGCAAATTGGGCCTGAGCCAAAGTTTAAATGGGCCTAACCAAAAGGTTTAAGTGAGTTATGGGCCCCGATAGGCCGAAGAAAAAGACCATCCGAGGAGGTAGTCAATTCGAGGAAGAAAAAACTAAGGGATGGACGAGCTGAGGAGGTTGAAGAATTCTTAGGCCGAACTAAACATGTTAGTCTGAGGAAGGTAACAGTAACTATCCTAGGTAAGAATTGGAGGAAACATCCTGGCGAAGTCACTGTCACCTCCACATTAAATGCACTGCACCAATCATGCATGCTGCTAGGGATGGAAATTTTGCCCCGCTTGACTCGCCCCTCTCCACTTTGCCCCATGCGGGTTTTCTCCGCCCTGCAAAGGTAGTGGGGCGGGGATGGGGCAAGATTTTAGCTCCGTACCATGAGACAAGGTGGGGATGGGTTTAGACTTTTAAGACCCAACATTTTCCCATCCCGCATTGATAAGTGTTAAAATGTAAAATTTTTATACCCTAAAACTCTACTATTTTTCATACTTTTTTTTTTCTCTCTTTAGGAAGGTTGGAACTAAGATACCAATATTGACATTTTCTTTTGTCTTTATTATAAAAAATTTTATATACTATTGAATCATTGATTTTGTATTATGAGATTTTTGTTTTTGTTGGGATATTGTCTTGTTAAACACTTTAATAATATTATTCAATTTTTAAATTAGTTTGATCTGATGGGATAAATTTATTTGTAATTTCAAGTATATTTTTATTAACAAAATAGGTTTTATTAAAAACAATTGTAATAGTCGTGGGAAAATTAACAAGAAGTAGAGTTTTGCGGGATGGAGCGGGTCTTCGCGGTGCCCCAAGGGACGAGGATGGGGTAAGAATATTTTTCTTGTCAGGCGAAGCGGGGTAGGGATGGGTTAAAACAAAACCATACAGGGCGGGGGCGAAGACCCCATCCTTTGGACCCGCCTCGCCCCATTGTCATCCCTATCCGCATTAATGATTGAATGACACCTAAATAGTGCCACAATAATCTATTACCTGCTTACCATAACCTGAAAAGGAGGGGGAGGAGAAGGATGAAACAAGTATCTTGGAGAAGAATCACCCCCCCCCCCCCCCCAGGTGGAGGGCCAGGATTGATGCATTAAGTCTGTAAATAGGAAGAGATCCTCCATGTACAGGGATCTGATCTAGAAATAGAGAGAGAAAAAGATAAAACACTTATAACATTGAGAGAAGTCCAACTCTATACCTTTCTTCAGGTGTAAACAATCTTCAGTAATTCCGATAAAGGAGAAATAAAGCCCAAATATTGTTTTATCATACATATTTTTCCTGTAGTGATTTATTCTCAATTCTCTTTATGGAAGTATTTTTTTAGACTTAACTATTGGTTCTAAAACCCACCTCTACAAATTAATTGTCTTGGATATCAGTCTAGCCTAATCATTTAGGGTCCTTGGATTTTAACCCATATAGTCAAAATCTACTTTGAAATTTGCAAGGTTATGGGTTCAATGTTCATAGTTACCAACAACTGGCTTTAGGATGTGTTTGCCGCCAATTTTAGTATTGTAGTGTGTCCAACTCCAACGTGGAAGCATAATTATTCTTACAATTCATTTTAGAATAACTATTATTATGCCCGATGCATGGTTTAATAAAAAAAATTATATATAAATTTTTTGATAGTATAATTAAATTCAATAAATAATAAAATGATAAAAATATAAAATAATAAAATTAAGTTACATGGAAAATTTCTATTATTTAAGTATTTTTTTATGCAAAAAGAATATATTATAAGATATTATAAAATATTTTAAAATTTATGGCAAGTTTTAAATTTCTAAAAGTTCATAGTAGTAAAATTGTAATTTTTCTCTTTCTATGTGGCATTTAAAATTTTTTGACATGCTATTCTTCCATTATACTTGCTTTGAACATGTTAAGTTTTCCTTCCTTCTAGGTATTGCAATAACAAGTGCTAATTAATCATCACTTACGATAATAAATCTCCTCATATAATCTCCTAATTTCATATACGTAGTTTATTCTTGTAGATGAGTTCCACGATTGTATAGAAATTCTTACATAAAAATTTCATAAATAACAAAAATGTAAGTATCTAAATTGTTTGTTCATTTAGACCCCTAAAACCAGATTGTTTAACTTAATTAATTAACCAAGTTGATTATTAGGTTTATTATTTAGATCTAGGTTAAACAAGCATATATCATATCATGCACAATAGTGGAAAAATAAATAACACCACGATATGATAACCCAGGAAAACCAATGAAATAAACCGTTTCAAGGTAAAAACCTAGAAATGATTTGACCTAACTATCCTCAAGGTAAAGTAAATCCACTATAAGAAAATTGAAGTTTTACAAAAGATTTAACCCTAAATCTATTACTACCTCATGTAGTAACTTGTTGACACAACCACGTACAAGTTTCGAATCCACGGACTTCTTCTCTCCTTGGATTACACCAACACAAGCACCATTACTTGTGACTTTGAGATCTCACTCAAACGTTTCAGATCAGTAGCAATAATGATCTTGTTGCAGCAACTAGGTTTTATCATCACTTGATTGTAGATCTTGCTTCGGTAGATTCTTGTGTAGTGTACAAAACCTCTCCGATCTTATAAAGAGTAACAAAAAAGTCTTCCAAAAGTCTGAAAAAATGTAGCTAGAGTTTCCCTTTTATATGTGAACAAGTTGGAATGAAACCCTAAACGTTTTCGCAAGCTTGGGCCTTGTTTAAAACTTCTGCAAAATCTGATTTCTGTGATTCTCGATCGATCGAGCTTAACTGAAATTGACTCCCTTTTTCTGCAATCAGCTGAACTTGAAGCTTGAAACCTATACTTTTAAGCATTGCCTAATACATAGACTAGACATGTTTTGCTCTCGGTTTACCAACACAAATAAAATATGATTCTAAATATTTATTCCTAAATCTTTAGAACCTAACATAAACCTATCAGGATACAACCACAATCAAGGTAATTTCAAAAATAGATAAATCAAGGTAAATAAAGAGAAATTTTTTTTTATTGTAATGTAAATGTTTTTTGCATATAAATTACCAGTCATAGCCATTTTAATGTTGCCATAAGTGAGGAAATAACTAGTACAATCAATTAAGAACATCAAATAATAAAAAAAAATATCAATAATTAACATGGATTGCATCATCTAATATTTTAAAATATCATAGAATTTAAGTAGTAATTGAACTAAATTAACAAAAAAATAGAAACGCAATAAAAAAGAAGATAGCTCTTCTAAGTATCTAGATCTACTAGGCTACCACAATCAAAAATATTTCAGAAATAGATCAATAAAGGTACATAATTTGAAAATAAAAATTGAATTGCAATGTACATGTAAAAGTTTACATATTAATTACCAGTGTTATGGCCATTTTGATATTGCCATAAGCGAGGAAATAATCTGCACAATCAATTAAGAACACCAAAGCAAAAAATATATTAATAATTAAGATGAATTACATTATCTAAAATATTTTTAAAAAATCTTAGAATTTAAGCAATAATTGAACTACTTTGATAGAAAAACAAAAACGCAATAAAAAAAGAAGATAGCAATTCTCATTGAAAGTTCAAAATGAGTATGAAACACCCTTGAACGTTTAGACCCCAAATTACAAAATTACCAATTCAAGCTTTCTATCAAACAATTAGTGTGCGGAACATGATAACAAGCTTATAACAGAATTGATAAACAATCTAAGCCAAATATAAACACATCCACAGCAATAAATATAAGGCAAAGATAAAGGGAAGGAAGATGCAAACACACGGACAACACATGATGTGTTATCGAAGAGGAAACCGAAGTCCTTGGCGTAAAACCTCTCCGCCGCCCTCCAAGCGGTCAAATAATCCACTAAAGAATGTAGTTGGGATACATGAACAACAGAAGACCCTCCAAGCCTAATCTACCCAAGTACCTAAGCCCTCCAAGCTTCTTGCTCCAACGAGGTTACGCCGAAGCTATTTCTTCTTTAGCTTCCTGGATTCCGCTACTAGACTATAGCATCAACCAATGTATATTGGTTCCTTCCAAACTGCTTCCCTTAGCACCAAATGAGCCTTCTCATAGACGTGGGTGTGGTGAGATAAGGATTTGGTAAATGACCTCTCAAGGGTATGACAATGGAGAGGAAGAGAGTAGAGGAATTTGTAGAGTCTCTTAGATGAAGATTGGGAATGAGGCAATCTTGTTTTTCTCTAGGGTTTTCTCTCACAAAATTCTCTCTGGAAGCTCTCTCAAAATCGTGGGTATAAGGGTCTATATATAGTGGGGTGAGAAAAGAATACGAAGAGATAGTTTTTGCCAAACAGGGTAAATTGGCGGCTTGGTCTCGCGGCTTGTCCAAGTCGCGAGTTCAAGTCGCGACGTAACGACTTGGCCAGCCTGAGACTTTTGTCCTGTAGTGCGACAGCTGGCGTGACCCTTCAGCTTCCTTGTGTGCATCTCACGTGCCTGCATTTGGCGGCTTGCCAATCGTGAGCCACTCGCGAGTCCTGGCCGCGAAGCTCTACTTCTTTGCACAAACTTGAGCTTTTCTTCATATCTTCTCACACACTACCCTTACAATAACCCCACCTAATTATAGGGTTACTAAATGCTAAATTACAAGCAAATTGGCACGGAATAAAGCCAACAAGATGGTTGATAAATTTCAACCTTACAATCTCCCCCTTTGGCTATTCCGTGACAAAACCCTAAAACAAACTCTAGACCTAACGCGTGAGTTGGGAACAGTTGGAAAACTCATTCACACCTAACTCTAGAATCTGCAAAACTTTAGAACCATAAGAACAAGTAACTTCTGAAACACAACAACACAATAAGTTCATTGTATGCGGAAAACTTGTAATGCAAATGGAGCAAGCATAATGCGATCAAGCACAATGGAGTAAAGCAATAAACCATGGCAAGACCAAAACAGGTAATCACTATAACCAAGTGATCACAATGTTCATTCACACTTGGAATGAACATCCGGACATTAAAGATGACAAATACAAGGCAAATAACTTGAATGACCAACACTCAACCAATGCACAGTACAAGAAGTATGTGCATCTAGGAAAAATCCTACAAGGGCACAAGAGTGACAGTACTTAAAAGAAATGCATAGCATTAGGTTAAAAGTACTGATTAAACAATGCACAAAGGCTGCATAAAGCATGACACAAACCACAAAGGCCTACAAGTGCAAATGAACAAACCCTTAAAGCTTACAAAAGCAACATGGGTACAAGCAAACAAAATTAAAATTCTGAATAAAAACATCATATAATATAAACTGAATAACTTAAAGAAGTACCAGTTAACCACACAATTTCCAAAAGTGTTAGAACCATATCTACATAAGAGATCATAATAACTAGTGAACAGATTAACAAGTAAGTGTGTGAGTGTATGTCAACTATATCAGTTTCCTCCCTTTTTGAGCACACAACTCCCCCTTTCAAAATGCACACTCCTTTTCATTCTTGTGCTTCTCTCCCCCTTACTGTGTGTTGCTCTCCCCCTTTTTGGCACGAATAGCTAAAGACTATCTTCTAGCTTCTGCTAAATGCTATCTAGTTGTAGCTCAATAGTTTCGAGACGCATTTGAGTTTGACTGTGAAAGGAGTTTAGAAGCCGTTCCAAATCAGAAATCCGATGAAACACATTTTCGATGAAGTAACTTTGCTTCGGCATTTGGAAACCAGGATGAACAGATGAGGTGCCGGCTGATTATGCAGGAGTAACTATAGTAAGAGCAAATGGAGATGCCTGTGTGGATGGCTCAGTCTTAGGTTTCTTGGAGGAGTGACTTTTGCTTGCTTGGAGAGTGTACAGTGATATTGGACGTGAGCGAGGCAGGATTGTCTCATTTGATGAAGAACTAACACCTTTACGAAGTACAATCTTCATGATTAAACTGCAGAATGGAAGAATTGTTCGTGTTGCAGAACGAGCCGTTGTTTTCCCAATGATCTGGAATATGTGAGCATAGATGTCAATCAGAGCACCGGTAATGAGGTCACACAGAAATTTAGCACTTCCAAGATTGATGAAGGCAGTATTTGATAGTGGGTAGAGATTGGAGAACATAATCAGCTTCAAGGTTGTCAGTTCAGGTGAAAACAAAGCAGTGCTTATAGATGATCCCGTGCTTCCCACTTCATGTTCACTCCCAAGAACATGAAGAATGTCTTGTGCCTGAAGTTCCCGATCATCGTATGGAGTTCAATCCACATCTTTTGGTCTGGTGATGCGAAGAACTTTAGCAATGGAGTCTGCATTTATCGAAAATTCTGTTCCACGTACCCAGCATTTCAACTCGACTCCTGTGTATCTGGCATTTGAGAAGAATTCCTTAACCAATTCTTCAGTTGAATCCTTAAAGTTTCCAAATAAGTTAGCCCAATCTCTTTCTTCAAAGATCTTAGGGATAAATGTTGTCCCTAGAGTATCAAACTTGACAGCTCTTTCCACAATGGGAGTAGACTCTTTGAAGATGTCTGTGTAGGTCTTTGAGTTAGTAGGAGTCCAGAATCTCTCTGAGGAGTCCCTAGATAACTTAGATGACCTTCGTGTTCGTTTAGCAACCGGGGTTGACGAGTCGTCGGTTACAATTGTCTTTGCCCTTGGAAGAACAACGGGTTAACTGAAAAAAAATCAAACACACAGCAGAGAACCAAATGCAATGCCACAGGATACTCACATTAGTATGATTAGATTCAGACATAAGAGTTTGAAAAAAAAAAAATTCATAGAATCACAGAAATATGAACAAGTTTTAACACCAAGGAGACATAGGCAACACAGACAAAAGACTGAGGCACACAGATATGATGAATAACAGTAGCAACTTAGAGTCAAAAGTGCAATGTGAATCAAAAATTCACAAATGACAAAATGCCAAGGGTATGATATGAATGATGCAACACATTCATGAACCACAACATATAGCACAGTCTCTCAATACACAAACACATGAAAGCACACATGAAGAATGAGAGACAAAGCGCAGGCAAGACAAGAACATCAAACCACAAAACTCACAAACCCTCAAACAAAGTTCGAACCCATTAAAACTCAACAAACCAGAACCACATCACACAACAAAAAAATACTTGAACCAAGTACAATGAAGTAAGATAGAAATAACCCATACCTTTTTCTTGGTATTTGATGAAGACATGATGCAAAAATTGAAGCTTTTTCAAGTGAGACACCGAGTGTTTGAGAGAGAGAAATGGGGAAGACAATGAATAGTCACTGATATTCGAGGGAAAACTGAAAAACAATTTTAAAAACTATCTTTAAAACGCAAAACACACGTTTTTTGCGATTGGGTTAAGTCGCCAGGGTAAGCCGTAAAACACTGTGAAGGAAAGAAATTTGAAAATTTCTCTAAGTGTTTTTCGAGACTGGAAGATCTACCCGCGAGGGAGTCGCGAGCTGAGCCGCAAAAATCTCTGTGTACCCTTCGCGACTAGACCTTCCACCCACAAACAAGTCGCCATACTGAGTCGCGAAATATGCAGAAACACAAATTTTGGAAAAAAATTTCTAAACCTTTTTCGCGACTGGGATGCTGACCCGCCAGTGACCCACAAAAATCTCTGAGAGAGGTTCGCAATTGGAGCATGCGACTAGACCTACCCGCGACTTAGTCGCCAAAATAGGACAACACTGTTTTTGAAATTTTTGACATTTTTGTAAAAACAAAACACTTTCCAAAAACAAACTAAAACACTCAAAAATCTTTTTGTGTTTGATCAACAAAGATTGAGCTTGTGAAAACACATTTAATCAAGTACAATCACATAAATGAATATGACATTCATTGAACATAGACTTGTGTGTTGTGTGTGGATATCAAAAATGAGATAGTCCTTAGTCCAATGTGAAGCTTCAATGATCAATTCAATCAAGGCATATACAACTAGCACTAGATAATGTGACCTATCTCAATTATAGAAACGTGCATATATGACCTCCCACAAGCACTTGATAACAATTCTTTGAAGCTTTTCATTTGGCTCTATATTCAACATATCATTTGCACTTTTTGAGCAAAGAAAATCTCATTGTGAGATAGATGCCTGGAATTTTTGATATTTCAATTGATGAGTTAGCCTTTGGCTTTTTGGGCATCATACATGTTAGGACATATGTGTGTTCACTTGTTAAGAACATATGTCACTTGTTTATGTAAATTGGCTAATCCTTTTGACAAAACGCACTCTACTTGTAATTGGGTAGTTCTAGGTGTTTTTAATACTTCAAGAAACAAGGTTTCAAGATCAAGTGTTGAAGTCATCAAGTCTGTCCAAGAAAAAGCAAGCTGATGTGCAATTTCATTAAAGCTCGACACCTGCTCGATAGCTACCTCGACACCTGCTCGATAGCTACCTCGACACCTGCTATCTGTCGAGATTTATAAAATCAGCTTTTCTGATTTGATTTTCTTGGGATCTGTGAATATGGTTTTGGGCCTTCTTTTCTTCTAACCCTAAACATATAAAAGGATTGTTTTAAGAGCCGTCAAGTTGTACACAAGTTGCAAAAGCATTGAGCAATCCTTGTTCAAGCAAATTGTGATCAAAAGACGAAGTTTTTAACGTAGTTCATCTTCCCTCTAAGAAGTTGCTGTGTATGTGCACCATAGGGTTTTGTAACCAAACATCTTCCTGATCTTCATTGTGTATGATGAACTGAAGAACTTTGCAGCCAACCTCTCCTTCTCAAGTTGGTGTTTGAAGTCGCGTACTGGGATCCGCGCATTGGTTAGTCACGTACTTGGGAGCCGTGCATCAAAAGGGGGAACTGTCACTACAGATCAAGTCCAATTAGGTATTGGGGTAAGGGTTCAATTGTAGGTTGGTAAGGTACTTGGGATTCCTTTACTTGTAACCGCTTGATTTGATAATAGTGGAGTTTCGAGAGTGGTGACCTGAAAATCACCCGGTGGGGTTTTTGCCGTTAGGGTTTTTCCCATTCGTAAACAAATCACCGTGTCATTTATTTTTCCGCTGCATATTTAGTATTTGGTGATTTATTTGTACGTCCACGTATTTGCATGTTAAATTGATTAATTAATAACTTGGCTAATTAATTAATTGATTTTATCATAAGGGGTCATTCAGTTTGTGGCCTATCAAGTGGTATCAGAGTAGGCACACTCTGATTAGGTTTAATCTTTATTGTGTTGATCCATTGACCCTTGTTGTCATTGGCTGTAACCTGCTTGATGAGATCTTTGTTTTCAAATACATCTTGTTTTTCTAATCACTATTTGCTTGAGTGTCTCAGAAAATACAAGTCTAAAAGTTATTTGAATTCTCTTATGATGACTATTGGAAAAGATCTCAGTTTTGCTAAGAAGAAACTAGAATATCTTAGAATGAAAATGTGCAAAGGAGTTCGTCTGAGATGAGTAAAAGTTATAGGCTTAGCTCATAAAAGGCAGTTAAGAGAAAGAACCATTCCCTCTGATTTATCATCTAAGCATGAAGTATGTTTCATGATGAAGTCTGCATTCAAGGTAATGGACACATGTCTATGGTATCTTGATAGTGGTTGCTCACGACACATGACTGGAGACAGATCTCTCTTCAAGATCTTTGAGTCTAAGAAAGGTGGTAATGTTACCTTTAGTGATGGAAGCAAGTCACAAATTAAGGGGAAAGGGATTATATCTCTGCCAGGACTGCCAGCCATTGCAAATGTCCTTTATGTAGAAGGTCTAAGGGTGAACCTATTGAGCATTAGTCAGATATGTGATCAAGACTTCATGGTGCTATTCTCAAAAGGAAAGTGTCTTGTCATGGATGAGTCTGGAAAGAAGCTCATTAGTGGGGTTCGCACTTTGGACAACTGCTATGGATTGGTTCCTGATGCTAATATTGTGTGTAATAGTATTCGTTTGCCTAATGAAGATCTGTGGCATCAACGAATGGGACATGCTAGTTACAAGCATCTATCTATTGTATCTAAGCATGAATCAGTCTTGGGGATACCAAAGCTTAGTAGAATAAGCAATGTGGTGTGTGGACCATGTCAGCTTGGAAAACAGACAAAAGCTAAGCATCCAAGCACTCAGACGACAGCTACATCCAGACCATTGGAGCTGTTGCACTTAGATTTTATGGGTCCAACCAGAACCGAGTCTCTTGGGGGTAAGAGATACATCATGGTTGTGGTAGACGACTTCACCAGATACACTTGGGTCATTCTACTACGATCCAAGTCTGATGCTCCTGAGCACATTGAGGCTTTATGCATAAGACTGCAGAATGAAAAGAGCCTGAAGATTGATCGAATTCGAAGTGACCATGGGAAGGAATTCGAGAACTCATACATGGAATCCTTCTGCACAAGATCGGGTATATCTCAAGAATTCTCTGCTCCTATTACCCCTCAGCAAAATGGTGTGGTAGAAAGGAAGAATAGGGTTATTCAAGAGATGGCTAGAGCCATGCTGCATAACAAAGATGTGGCTAGAAACTTGTGGGGAGAAGCTGTAAACACTGCATGTCATACAGTTAATAGGGTATACTTCAGACCCGGTACCAAAAAGACTCCCTATGAGTTGTGGAAAGGAAGAAAGCCTAATGTGAAGTACTTCCGAATTTTTGGAAGTACCTGCTTCATTCTCAAGGATAGAGAGAATGTGGGAAAGTTTGACTCCTAGAGCGATGAAGGCATATTTCTGGGTTACTCTTCTACAAGCAAGGCTTATCGGGTGTACAACAAAAGAACTATGAAGGTAATGGAGACAGTAAATGTCGTCATTGATGAATCTTCAGAGTCAAGTTCTGAGAAAAGCATTGATGGACTCCCCAAAGAAATTCTTCCTTCTGAGCCTAGGGAAGTTCAATACATTACTGAACAAGAACCTGCTTCTCCAAGTACTCCCAGTACTCCCAGTATTGTGGAAGACTCTGTAGACTTACCCATTTCACCAGAGTCTAAATCTCATGAAAAGAAGGGACCTTCATCTAGAATCAAATTAAATCATCCTCCAGAAGTTATTGTGGGAGACATGAATGAACTCACATTAAGGAAACGTACAGTTGATAAATGTGTTGCTAACTTTGTGTCTTATTCCTGCTATTTGTCACAGGTTGAACCTAAGAAAGTTGAGGAAGCACTACAAGATGAAAGTTGGGTTGAAGCAATGCATGATGAATTACTTCAGTTTCAGAGGAATGATGTTTGGACTCTAGTACCTAGACCGGAAGGAGAACACATCATCGGTACAAAGTGGATATTCCACAACAAGACTGATGAAGAAGGAAATGTGATTCGCAACAAAGCTCGACTTGTGGCTCAAGGATACTCACAAATGGAAGGAGTAGACTATGATGAGACATTTGCCCTAGTTGCCCGAATGGAGTCAATCAGAATTCTTCTTGCCCTAGCATGTCAACTGAATTTCAAACTCTATCAGATGGATGTAAAGACTGCCTTCTTGAATGGGTTACTCAAAGAGGATGTCTATGTGGCTCAACCAAAAGGATTCATTGATCCACACTTTCTGGATCATGTGTTGTACCTTAAAAAGGCACTTTATGGGTTGAAGCAAGCTCCTAGAGCCTGGTATGATAGACTCACATAATATCTTGTGTCACATGGGTTCACAAGAGGGAAGGCTGATCAAACTCTCTTCATCAAAAGGGAAGATGAGGAGTTGATAGTTGCTTAAGTCTATGTTGATGATATCATTTTTGGGTCAACTAAGGATGAACTGGCTCATGGCTTCTCAAAACTCATGCAAGCCGAGTTCGAGATGAGCATGATTGGAGAGCTGACTCACTTCCTTGGATTGCAAATTCGCCAACAAGATTCAGGTATATTCTTTTCTCAATCTAAATATGCTAAGAATCTTGTGAAAAAGTTTGGTTTGGATTCTGCCAGTTCCGTTAGAACCCCTATGAGCCCTAATGTTAAACTCACTGTAGACTTGTTAGGCAAGAGTGTTGATCCTTCTCTCTATAGAAGCATGATAGGTAGTCTTCTTTACCTTACTGCTAGTAGACCTGACATTAGTTATAGTGTTGGTGTGTGTGCTAGATATCAGGCTAACCCCAAAGAATCTCACATGACTGCTTTAAAAAGAATTATAAAGTATGTCAAAACCACTGCTGAGTTCGGTGTGTGGTATAGCAAGGACACTAATGGTGTCTTAGCTGGGTACTCTGATGCCGATTGGGCTGGAAATGCTGATGATAGAAAGAGTACCTCAGGGGGTTGCTTTTATGTGGGTAACAATCTTGTCTCTTGGATGAGCAAAAAGCAGAACTCCATCTCCTTATCCACTGCAGAAGCTGAGTACATCGCTGCTGGTAGCTGTTGCACCCAACTCCTCTGGATGCAAAAACTCCTTCATGATTATGGTATTTGTCAAGAGCATCTCACTATTTATTGTGACAATACCAGTGCCATCAATATCTCTAAGAACCCAGTTCAACATTCTAGAACCAAACACATAGAGATTCGACATCACTTCATTAGGGAGCTTGTCGAAGATGGTAATCTCACTCTTGAGTTTATCCACACTGATGATCAGAAGACTGATTTGTTCACCAAACCTCTTGACAGAAAACGTTTTGAATTCCTTCGTCAGAACATTGGTGTCATCTCCATGGATTGATCTCCTTCTCTTGTCCCTCTTCCTCATGCATTTGCATCTAGTTTTTGCTTTGCTTTGATAACATGTTTTTGTTTGTTTAGTTTCAGTTTTGTTTATTTTGTTTTTGATATAAAAATAAAAAAAAAATTTGAAAAATTGAAAAATACAAAAACAGTGTGTGTTATGTGTACTTTGGTATTTGTGTACCTTGGATGGCCAATGAAACAAAGTTTTCTAAACTTTGTATCTCTTGTACCTTAGATGAGCATCTTTATGCACAACTAAGCAAGTGAGCTTTGTGGCTTTTGTTTGTGATGAGTAAGATTAAGTTATCTCTTAAACTTAACACTCATATCACTCTTTTTGACGGGTAGGACTAGAAAATCCTAAGAGAAAGGCATAAATGACCATCTCACCACTGTTGCCCGCCAATCATAGTATGACACCTGTATGCTTCGGCATAGCAAAAGTGCAGTGTCATAGACACCTGTATGCTTCGGCATAGCAAAAGTGCAGTGTCAAAGACATCCGTATGCTTCGGCATAGCAAAAGTGCAATGTCTATGCTTAACATGTTGGGTATTTCTTTTCTCCTTTCTATGCCCATGCATGATATGCTTAAAAGAAAATATGCAAAGAAAATATAAAGCTAAAAGATTAAAAATGCTTTAAACATGATTACAAGCGTGTTTTCTAGGAGATGTGGGAGTCATAGGATGTACCTTGAAGGTGATAGTCCCCATCAAATAGTTATGATTGTGTGTGAGTTAAAGTTATTTTCTCATATCTCAGATCATCATAACTTGTATACACATATGCAATCTTGCGATGTTTTTCACACACAACACGCAATATTCTTTGCTACTTTTGATACATGTGCAGGTACAATGTAATTTGGCCATCACAAGTGTTTACATATGCTAATGTATGCTCACTAAACTGTCTTAACTTGTTTTTGAAATATAAAATTGGTTAGACTTGTTTAGTGTGTGTGTGTGTTTCTGAGGATTTATATGCTTAAAATTTATTGTTGAGAGATGATTTTGAGAGCTTTTTATGTTGAGTGGATCATTGGTTAAGGTGTATGTTGGATTGCATTCATGTCTGTGTTTTTCATTTCTCGAAAAACTGCTTTTCACTGTTGTCTCGACACCTCCTCGACACCTCCTCGATACCTGTCATCTGTCGAGCTTCTCAAGCCTTTTCTAATCGCAATCTCGACACCTGTCTCGACACCTTCTGGATCGATCGAGAAAGTCTCTGTCTTCTCGATAGCTTCTCGATACCTTGTCGATCGATCAAGCTTCATGAATCTGGATTTGGCCTTGCATCTCGATACCTCTCGATACCTTCAGCTGTCGAAGGCCAATTTCTCGACACCTTCCTCGACACCTTCCTCGATACCTCTCGACACCTCAGCTGTCGAGATTTACTGAGGTGCCTATTTAAAGACCTGTCGCGATTCTCACTCATTTCTCTCGATCTCTCTCGATCTGTCCGTGGCTTTTCATCTCCTAAACTTGATTTTCTCACTCAAATCTTCAACCCAACTTGGATCTTGCTCATTCCTTGCTTCATTCTCTTGGTAAGATCACTTTTCCCTTCCTTTTTCATGCATTTCATGTTTTGAAACCTAGGTTTTGGGAGTTTTTGAAATTTTTAGGGTTTTTCAAAATTGATGAGTTTTTCTTCAAATTTTGGGTTGGATTTTCACTTAAATGATTTCAAAATGTCATACATTGCATTTCATTTGCATTATAATGATATTTACATGCATTTAGATGTGTGCTCTATGTTTGTGTGCTGCTAGGATTGGATTGGGCTGAGCCCATGATGTTTTTTCCTTTGCATGTCACATGCTCATGCATTCCCATGCATACGTACTTCTTGTTCAACATATTTGATATATTTGAACTGTGTTGGGACTTTTCTGATTGTCTCCCTCTCTATCTCTTTCTCATCCTTTTACGTTAGTAGTGTCTATGGCACCCAAACGTAAATCTGCTCCTGCTCGGAACCCTCTGAGTTCTGGAGCTTCCTTTTTTTCTGATTCTGCTCCTCTTAACCTTCGGTTCCGTGATGGAGATGCCCACAAGGCATTTTCAGAGAACTTTTCTCGACGAGGTGTTCATTCGGATCGCCAAGTCATTCTGGTGGACTTCGCCGACACTGACCTTCCCTCTATCATTCACAGTAGGGGATGGGGGTCACTGTGTGACATCCTGGTCACTTGCCCTCTCGTGCTGATCTAGGAGTTTTAATCCAACATGCACGGGATAGACCGTTCAGTACCTCTCTTTTTCACTCGCGTTCGAGGTACGCGCATTCCTGTTACACCGCAGCTTGTTGCGGATGTACTTAGGGTACCTAGGATCGACTTTCCTGATTACCCTTCTTGTGAGCGTCTGAGGACTGTGTCCAAAGATGAGCTCATCTCTGCTTTTTGTGAGCGCCCTGCTGATTGGGGTGAGCATCAGTTCACATCATGTAGGCCTTTTGCTAAAGGTCCTAGATTTCTTAACATGGTGATGACATTTGTACTCCATCTACTCTCTCACTACAACTCTATCACAGAGCCTCGTGCTCGATTTTTGTTGTCACTTCTAAAGCATCTTACTATAGATTTTCCTTCTCACTTCATTCTTTCTATTATAGATGTTCATCTAGATTTGGCGTCCCGTGATAAGCTCATCTTTCCTTCCGCTATCACGAGGATCTTATGCCATTTTTCTATTCCCTTTCCTGTGTCCGACCACTTCACTCATATCTGTGCTATAGATGCCGCTACCGTAAAACGTAGTGAGGCTCAGTTTAGGTAGCGACAGACGGATGCCACTCCTCCCTCTCGTTCAACATCGTCTAGATCAGCTCCATCCAGATCCGCTCCTTCTACATCTGCTCATTCTTCCTCTACGGGCGATGTATCTCTTGGAGATATTATGGCGCAGCTGCAGCGCATGGACGCTCGCCTCGATACACTCTCCACTGAGTTGTATCAGGTGAATGTTCGTGTTGGTCGTATTGCACGACGGTAGGCGACCATGGGTAGTTTTGCTCCAGAGGCTACTCCTTCACCACCTACTCCAGCAGCTTCAGATGATGAGGATGATGAGGATGATGATGATGATGATGGGGATGCTAGCTCTACTGATGAGATGTCTACATGACACTCTACCCTTTGTCACTCGTGACAAAAAGGGGGAGTAGTTTTGGGTTTATGAGAGTAGTCATCTTAGGGGGAGAGTTAGTATAGGACATGTTGATAGGGGGAGTGTTGATATTTTTGAGGGATGTAGTGAGGTTTTGATGTATCTTTTCTTTTCTATTCTTTATAGATACATTGATCTTGTATATGAGATCTTTTGACCAGTTTTACATACATTGTACTTATTTTCTATATATGTGGATGTATGTTTCTTTCACCTCTCTCTTCATGTATTGTTTCTTCTCTATCTTTATACACATGTTCTTTATACTTGTATGCAATCTTTTTATTTCTGTTTCACACAAGATGCCTTGATGAGTTTTGTTTAAAGTGTTTCAAAAATACAGGTTGTTAAAGTCTACTTGCCATAAACTCTCTTCTTGCAAAGTTTTTCAAGAGTTTGTGTTAGGATAGATTTTATTGTATTCAACAAGTGAATATGAGTTGAGTGATTTATGACTTCTCTCATATGTTCATTTGTTTGTTGTGGTTTTGTCACGGATTGCCAAAGGGGGAGATTGTTAGGACATATGTGTGTTCACTTGTTAAGAACATATGTCACTTGTTTATGTAAATTGGCTAATCCTTTTGACAAAACGCACTCTACTTGTAATTGGGTAGCTTCAGGTGTTTTTAATACTTCAAGAAACAAGGTTTCAAGATCAAGTGTTGAAGTCATCAAATTTGTCCAAGAAAAAGCAAGCTGATGTGCAATTTCATTAAAGCTCGACACCTGCTCGATAGCTACCTCGACACCTATTATCTGTCGAGATTTATAAAATCAGCTTTTCTGATTTGATTTTCTTGGGATCCATGAATATGGTTTTGGGCCTTCTTTTCTTCTAACCCTAAACATATAAAAGGATTGTTTTAAGAGCCGTCAAGTTGTACACAAGTTGCAAAAGCATTGAGCAATCCTTGTTCAAGCAAATTGTGATCAAAAGATGAAGTTTTTAACGTAGTTCATCTTCTCTCTAAGAAGTTGCTGTGTATGTGCACCATAGGGTTTTGTAACCAAGCATCTTCCTGATCTTCATTGTGTATGATGAACTGAAGAACTTTGCAGCCAACCTCTCCTTCTCAAGTTGGTGTTTGAAGTCGCGTACTGGGATCCGCGCATTGGTTAGTCACGTACTTGGGAGCCGTGCATCAAAAGGGGGAACTGTCACTACAGATCAAGTCCAATTGGGTATTGGGGTAAGGGTTCAACTGTAGGTTGGTAAGGTACTTGGGATTCCTTTACTTGTAACCGCTTGATTTGATAATAGTGGAGTTTCGGGAGTGGTGACCTGAAAATCACCCGGTGGGGATTTTGCCGTTAGGGTTTTCCCCATTCGTAAACAAATCACCGTGTCATTTATTTTTCCGCTACATATTTAGTATTTGGTGATTTGTTTGTGCTTCCACGTATTTGCATGTTAAATTGATTAATTAATAACTTGGCTAATTAATTGATTGATTTTATCACAAGGGGTCATTCAGTTTGTGGCCTATCAATACATTTTATTTTGGTCGCTTCCCCTTTTTCCTAGTTGAATACTAGTATGTGCGACAGGCTTTTGCAGCTCTATATCTCTTTTCATTTGGAGATTTACATTTAGAGAGCTCTTTTAAGCATAAAAATAAAAAGTGGGAAGATATATAGGCATGAGTTTATGCATGTCTCAAGATCAACAAAACCATTCACTAATCATTCATGACAAGATTGAAGATCTATTTACAACAGTCACATAGATTTCAGAATTTCTTCCACAATGATATGAGTGCATGAGAGACAAGCTATGCTCGTTAAATGCACAAAGCCATATGTACAAAGGTACAAGGAAAAATACGCTTTGAGACAAAACACAACAAAGTGATCAAACTTTTTGGATTTTCTACTTTTTATGTGTTTTTGGATTTTTGACACAAAAGCAGTAAAAGAATGATAAAAAAAAAATAACATAAAGAGCAATGTAAAAACATTTGAACCAAAGACAAACACACACAGACAATAACAACCTAAATGCTAGCAAGAAGCACACAACCAAGCATATTCACAAATATGGGAAGTATTGATGCGTGGACATGTTGTAATGCTTATGCATGAGTACCCTTTGTCACCCACAAGTCACGTGCGTTTGGGGTGATATCCTTGAGGGATTGAGTACGAGAGTTAGGACTGTCAAACCTTCGTGTGAAGCTTTCCAAGCAATTGGTGAACGCATCGATCATCTTCATCACGTCCATCATTCCTGGATCACGGTTTTGACTTCTTGGTTGCTCAACACCCCAAGACCTCATATCGTTTCTTCTTCCTTGTGACCAAGGTGCACTTGCATTGTTGTCTACTCTCAGCTTTTGATAGTTGGGTCTGGTATGTCCTTGCAATCCGCAATAGTGACAAACATACTCCGTTCTAGGACCCTGTTGTGATCTTGGGAGAGATCTTCCTCTGGTTTCATGTTTGACCACAGATTGATTATGGGACTTGTTAAGCACCCGTTGATTAGCTACATTCTTCTTCTTTTCAGCTTCAACTATCTTAGGAGTAGGCTTATCAACAACTGTCTCTTTGGTCTTCACAAACTTTACTTCTTTGGTGACATTGGCTGATAAGCTACTTCCTCCGGTATATCCCAACCCGGACTTGTCTGAGGCACGTTTTTGAGACGAAATAACATCATCTAGCTGCTTGGAGGAGACCCTATCTACCTTGGCATGAGCTTGCACAACTTCTTGCTCAAGAAACCTTACTTTTGTGTAAGCTTTTGATAGCTCACCATTAAGTGTTTCAATTTCACACTTTGCCTCCTTGTATCGTGCCAGAAGACTTTTGTAATCTTCCTCATCTTTCTGTATCTTCTTCACAGCTGCCTTTGCCACTCTTGCATACTCACCCGATTTCTCCAGAAGTGAGGCGTAATTCTCTTGAAGATCAGTTGAATCTTCCTCCTCTTCAGCTTCCGATTCTTCAACAATCCCAATAGACTCCAAGTCAGAACACTCACCCAGCTCATTCACAAGAGTACTTAAGTCATCTGAAGATCCCACATGTGCAATGGTCATGAATGCGGAGTAATTTCCTTCTCCGTCACAGCTCTTTTCAGAGTCAGATTTTGATGAGTCTGAATCACTTAAAGTAGTGGCATAGACCTTTCCTTTTGACTTCAAATAGTTGGTACATTCCTTTTTGAAGTGTCCATGTCCATTACACTCAAAACATGTGATTCCTTGAGATGATTGGGAATCTTTGTCATCCTTCCTTCGGAATTCTTTCTTCTCCCTCCCAGAACTCTGAAATTTTCCTTTGTCACCAAATTTCCCACCATTCTTGAGTTTCAAGAATTTTCAGAAGTTCTTTACAAGATACGCCACATCTTTATCTACTGCATCTTCTTCCGAAGGGTCATGAGATGCCACTCTCTCATCAATTGTTTTAACAGCAAGTGATTTGCTCTTCTTCTGAGAAGGCAGGGACAACTCATATGTCTGCAGAGAACCAACCAGCTCTTGAACCTTGATGTCGTTAAGATCTTTGCTCTCTTCAATGGCTGTAACTTTGGCACGAAAATTTTCTAGTAGTGACCGAAGGATCTTCCTTACAACTTTAGACTCCTCCGTCTTTTCCCCCAAATTAAATTTGCCGACGACCACCTCGTTTAGCTTACTGTAAAAAGAGTCAAAGGACTCATCCTCACCCATCTTTAGCTGCTCAAAGCGAGTGGTCAACATCTGAAGTTTGGTGTACTTTCACCTTCTTGGTTCCTTCATAAGTCGTCTCCAGAATCTCCCATGCTTCCTTAGCAATGGTAATATGTGATATCTTCTGAAATTCTTCTGGAGAGACACCACAAAAAATAGCATTCAGTGCTTTACTGTTTGCATTAGCTGCCGCAAGAGCTGCCTTGTCCCAAGTAGATTTAGCAGCCTCCGGCTTAGTCCAACCTATTTCAACCGCATCCCACACAGCCTCATCCATAGAACATAGGAATGCCCTCATTCTAACTTTCCAGAAAGCATAATTATTACCATAAAAAAATGGTGGAACATTTAAGGATTGAGACCTATCCATCTCAACAAGGGTCAAGGATCACACTCAGGTATTTAAACCACAGCGAGTGTACCCGCTCTGATACCAATTGAAAGTTCAAAATGGGTATGAAACACCCTTGAACGTTTAGAACCCAAATTACAAAATTACCAATTCAAGCTTTCTATCAAACAATTAGTGTGCGGAACATCATAACAAGCTTATAACAGAATTGATAAACAATCTAAGCCAAATATAAACACATCCACAACAGTAAATATAAGGCAAAGATAAAGGGAAGGAAGATGTAAACACACGGACAACACACGATGTGTTATCGAAGAGGAAACCGAAGTCCTCGGCGTAAAACCTCTCTGCCGCCCTCCAAGCGGTCAAATAATCCACTAAAGAATGTAGTTGGGATACATGACCAGCAGAGACCCTCCAAGCCTAATCTACCCAAGTACCTAAGCCCTCCAAGCTTCTTACTCCAACGAGGTTACACCGAACCTATTTCTTCTTTAGCTTCCTGGATTCCGCTACTAGACCATTGCATCAACCAATGTATATTGGTTCCTTCCAAACTGCTTCCCTTAGCACCAAATGAGCCTTCTCACAGACGTGGGTGTGGTGAGATAAGGATTTGGTAAATGACCTCTCATGGGTATGACAATGGAGAGGAAGAGAGTAGAAGAATTTGTAGAGTCTCTTAGATGAAGATTGGGGATGAGGCAATCTTGTTTTTCTCTAGAGTTTTCTCTCACAAAATTCTCTCTGGAAGCTCTCTCAAAATCGTGGGTATAAGGGTCTATATATAGTGGGGTAAGAAAAGAATACGAAGAGACAGTTTTTGCCAAACAGGGTAAATTGGTGGCTTGGTCTCACGGCTTGTCCAAGTCGTGAGTTCAAGTTGCGACGTAACGCCCTGGCCAGCCTGGGACTTTTGTCCTGTAGTGCAATAGCTGGCGTGACCCTTCAGCTTCCCTGTGTGCATCTCACGTGCCTGCATTTGGCGGCTTGCCAGTCACGAGCCACCCGCGAGTCCTAACCGCAAAGCTCTGCTTCTTTGCACAAACTTGAGCTTTTCTTCACATCTTCTCACACACTACCCTCACAATAACCCCACCTAATTACAGGGTTACTAAATGATAAATTACAAGCAAATTGGCACGGAATAAAGCTATCAAGATGGTTGATAAATTTCAACCTTACACTCACATAAAGTAATTCTTCTCAATAAAAAAGCCAAATCATTCCTTATATAGGTCTTCACTTAATTTTGGTTTTTTTATTATTTATTTTGCATTCTTAAATAGCAGCTGTCGATACTATATTTTGTCCAGCCCCGATTCACGTGTCAAGACAAAGACCAAAAAAAAAAAAAAGAAAAAGGTGCAAAATCATGAATTTTGAAGCCAAAAAGGGTAAAGATAGATACAACATGTTTGAATGGTGAATCAAAAAGTCACAATGATTGAAAAATCCATTTTACAGCAATTAAGACCAAAACCCTAATTGGATATGGTCAAAAAGTTGAATTTTTTATCCAACTATTGAATCATGTTGAATTTTGGATTGTCTTGTAGGGCATATTTTTCCCTTCGAAACGATAGTTTACGGGCCAAAATTAGAGTTAAAACGGATGACACCAAAATATCGAAAACCCCAATAAAATCTCCACTGTTTTTTCAGGAAAATTGGTAGTTTTTTTACCCAATTTCGAGCAATAAATTATACCGATTGGGAAAGAACTAAAACGAGCAAGCTAGACCATCTTGAAGAATAATGTCCTAGCTAACTTTCATCAAAAAGGCTTGACGATATCTGCTTCAGATTAGAAGATATGATTTTTTCAAGAAACATTGTCCAGAATTATTCAGCTTTGCATCACCTTCCTTCCGAGTGCAATAACTCAACGACCGTAGCTCCAAATCGAGTAAGGCTAGGACCATTGGAAACTATACATCTAGATATTTTTGTGCATATAAAATTTGAAGAAAATGGAGCCTGAAAATGCCTCCAAACAGCTATGCAAAGATTGGGACAGAAATCAGAAAAAAATGAAAAATGGTAGATGAGGTGGAAAAAGTGGGAGGCTGGCATTAGTGTATCAAGATACACCAATGCAAGCCACCCCTTGCTATGGGCGGCTAGCACTAGTGTATCCTGATAAACCTAGCCTCCCATTTTCCTCATTCCCTTATAAATACCCATCCCCTCGCCAATTTTTGAGGAAAAAAAAAATATGAGAAAAAGTGTGGAAAAAAATAGAGAAATAGAGAGAAAAAAAGTGAGGAAAAGTAAGAAATTTTTGAAAAAATAGCCTTAGAAAATTCAAAAAATTCTCTCTCTCTCTCTCTCTCTCATCCTTTTTCTGTTGTAATCTTTATGGGTAAGGCTATAGGGATGAATTAGTTCCTTAATAATAAAACCCATCCCACCCCTTTATTATATTGTAAACATCTTTTCCATATATATTATGGGTGCCTGAGGACTGTGGATGAAGTTGAAGAGTTGTAGCATTGATGGGGGAATGCCACGAGCCACGGGTTCGAGGAAGAATGTCGTCCAAGGAAAGGAAGAAATGAGTCAAGGTACTCTATAGTATTCCAAATGGGAGTTGGAGTCTGAAGAGAGAGAAAATCAATGGACATTAGGGAAGCTTCTGGTCTTGTGTAGCCTGTTGCATCTGCATTAAATGGTGGGCAACAGCTTTATCAGCCGCATTGATAAGGAAGTGACCTGAACAGTGTAAGTCACAGCTAAGTAGATTCCTTCCACCATCTTCTTTAGATGTAAAAAGCGACAAATGTCATGAAAGGAGGGAGGTTGGGTGAGAATGGATGGTTGAGATAGGAGAGAGGTAGAAGTATACAAGGAAGAGAAGGAGCATTGAGAAGAGGATCGGAACACAGGTATCAAAAAGAGATAAGCACAAAGGAGAAGAAGACAGGAGAGAAAGGAGAGTGAACAGTGTAACTATTTGCACAAACTTAGCCTCCTCGGGCAAGCTTGTAGAGGGAGATATACCCCTTTATTTTATAAGATTAACCTTGTCTTCTCTATCTTGATCCTCAGGCAGAGTCCCCTCTTGTTGTTCTTTTTCCTATCTTACAAATTCTATTAATTTGGGCCAAAGTTTAATTGTGGAACTCACTATTCTAAGTGGGCTTGGGCCGCTAGATTTTTTGATCCTTACATATATAAAAGTCACTTATTTCACTTAAAAAATAAAAAAATTAAAAAAAAAACTTTTTTTCAAAACTGTTTTTTAAAAAAGGGTAAAACTGTTTTTTTATAAAACTGTTTTTCTTCAAAACTACTTTTTACAAAAAAAAAAAAAATCTGTTTTTATAAAACTGTTTTCATAATATAAGAACTCTTTTATAAATCTTTTTTCTTAATAAAAAACCTGTTTTCAAAATAATACAAAACTGTTTTCTAAAAACTGTTTTCAAAATAAAAAATCTGCTTTTTCTAAAAAACTGTTTTAAGAATAAAAATCTGTTTTCTGAAATCTGTTTTCCCAAAACTGTTTTTATAAAACTGTTTTTTAAAGAAATATAAAACTTTTTTTTTTATAAAACTTTTTTCAAATAAAAATCTGATTTCTGAAACTGTTTTCCAAAATTGTTTTCAGAAACTTTTTTTTTTTCAAAAAATATAAAATTGTTTTCAAAACCAAAAATCTGTTTTTTTTTTTAGAATCTGTTTTCAAAAAAAAATAAAAAAATAAAAATCTGTTTTTTTTTTTTAAAGGGGACCTGAAACTAAAATAAATAAATAAATATTTTCAAAAAATTTTTAGAAAGTGTTTTTTTTTTTTTTTTTAAAGTTTTCAATTTTTTTTTTACATGCAAAAGTGTGTTTTCAAAAATGTTTTCTTCAAAAAGATACATGCTTTTCAATACAAAATGTTTTCAAAAGAAATAGATATGTTTTACCACGTTGTTGTTGTTGTTATGTTTTTTTTTTTAATTAATTAATTATTTATTTTTAAGTGTTTTCTCTCTTCCTCCAAAGAAAACAAAGATTTCCAAATGTTTTTACCACGTAAAAAATGCCTTTTCTCTAAATCTCACAATAAAATGTTTTCTAAGAAAAATGTGCTTTTCCAAAATAATAAAAGTTAAAGTTGTAACTTTTATTTCCAAGCCTTTTCTTAGAATAATTATAGTTTGAGGATTTGTGTGTAAGGCTCATTTTCTTGAGTCTTTGAACATCCTATAAGTTTACATTGTCCCTAACATTTCTTGGCACTAATGAGTTTCTTTTTGTCACCTTTTTGCTTGATTAAAATGAGAAAATGGTGGATGACAATAAGGTGCTATTTTTTCAACCCTCTTTTTTTTATGTTGTGTTTGTTTTTGTATAGCATTTAGTACTCACATGCTAGCTATATAGTAACTAATTACTCACATGCTATTGTAAAGCATACTTATATGCTCTCTCTCTCTCTCTCTCTCACATGGTACTTATGTATATATCTTACATGTTTTGATTGTATATATTTTGTTGAAATTAATATTCACATGCTAGCTATATGTAAATATTTATTCATGTGTGTGTGTATATATATATATATATATGTATGTATGTATATGTATATTGCTTGTAAAAACCTTTTGTCAAATAATAACAATAATAATAATAATAATAATAATGCCAAATATCCTATTACTTCATTAAAGTTAACATTGGGAATAAATTAAAATGAGGTACTATCTTCAGATAAACATTGTGGGGTTCCTAACACTTTCCCCACACATAACCAAACTTCCGAGTCCAAGATTTTTGGTTCAAAACTTATGGTTTACCTTAATTAATGAACCTTTAAAATTTGGTTTAGTTAATTAGGTAACTTAAAATAAATTAGACATCTAGATGACCAATCACACCTAATACAAAACCAATGGTTGGTAGTGACTCATCTTTTGTTTCTTATGGCCATGTAGAAAACATTTGGTAACTCAGTATGAACAAATAAGTTGCTATCTTTTGTTTTTTATGGTTGTGTTGCAATAAAATTTAAGTATAATAAATAATAAAACAAATTAATAATGATTAAATGAAGAATTTATATTGTAATCAAATTAAAATTTTTATCAACTTAAAAATTATAGGAGAGGAAGATAAGAACAAAATATTAAATCTATTTTTTTCAAATCTAAAAAATATGGACAAATAACATTGCTATTTTTTGTTTCTTATGACCGTGTAGTAATATAATTTAAGCAAAAAAATATAAACTAATAATAAAAGGATTAGATGAAGAATTTGGATTGTAATCAAATTAAGATTTTTATCAATTTAGAAATTATAGGAGAATAAGATAAGAACCAAAAAAAATATATATCTATTTTTTTTAAACCTAAAAAAAATTATGTAATTTGGGGCAGTCACTTGGCGTAACTACAGTTTCTAAACCCAACTTTTATTATATAGTATATATTATGATTTATGGTTGAAGTTGAAGCCTTTTCCCTAGAAGTTGTTGTTTAAAAAGAGTACTTCTAAGAAAAAAAAGAATTATAGAAGAAAGATCCCAAATATAGATTAAACACAAATCATCCATGTTGGGACATGTGATTCACTTGTTAAGAACATATGTCACTATTTTATGTAATTGACTAATCATTTAACAAAACACACTTTACTTGTAATTGGGTAGATCTAGGATGTGTTTGATACTTCAAGAAACTTGTTTCAAGTTCAAGTGTTAAAACCATGCAAGTTTGTCCAAGATTCAAATGTGAAAAGTGCTGTTCATTAAAACTCGACAGCTAGCTATCTATCGAGATGTGTAGAGCTGTTGAATCCTGTGGCTCGACAGCAGCTCGACAGATAGGGTATCTATCGAAGTTTATGAAAAACAGAGTTTCAGTTCTATTTTGACTCCAATTCGTGATTATGTGTTTGGGCTTTCTTTTCTCACACAATTGTGACCGGAGACAGAATTTGCCTAGTTCATCTTTCTTGTGAAGAAGTTGCTGTGTTTGTGCACCGTAGGGTTTTGTAACCAAGCATCTTCTTGATCTTCATCGTGTGATGAACTGAAGAACTTTGCAGCCAACAACCTTCTCTAGTTGGTAATTGAAGTCGTGTAATGGGATCCGCGTAATTGGTTAATCATGTACTGGGAGTCGTGCATCAAAAGGAGAGATTTTCACTATAGTATAAGTCAAATTGAGTATTGGGTTAAGGGTTAAGGGTTCAATTGTAGGTTGATATAAAGTACTGAGATTCCTTTACTTGTAACATCTTGTTGTGATAATAGTAGATTCTCGGAAGTAGTGACCTTAAAATCACCTGGTGGGGTTTTTGCCGTGTAGGTTTTCCCCATTCGTAAACAAATCACCGTGTCAATTTATTTTTTGCTGCATACTTAGTTTAATTGGTGATTTGTTTGTGCTACCACGAGCTTTGCATGTTAATTTGATTAATTAACAAACTTAGCTAATTAATCAATTAATTCATCACAAGGGGTCAATACATTTTTGGCCTATCAATCCATGTTACGAAATAACTGGAGCCAACAAGGTCTACATCATAGGTGAAAGGTTAACAAGTAAAACATAGTTAATAATTTGAATGGGGCCTATTTTAGAGATTGCTGCATCAGCACACTAATTTGTTTCCCTAAAGATGTGTTGGATTGTTGAGTTAGGGAAGATCATTAGAAGACTCTTGCAATCATCAAGAAAGGGTTCCATTATTGAATCGTTAATAAAGGGATTATTAAGTAGGTGCACAATAATTTCTGCATTCATCCATTTACACTCTTATAGATTTAATTCCGAGTTGACAAGCTAGAGTAAGGCCATCATTCAATGTCTATAACAGTTGTTTGGTAATGTTATTCTAGTAATATTGTTTATATTTTTTGAAAATACGTGTGGGTGAAAAAATGTGTAAAAATGTGTGTAATATTGTTTAAAAACTGAAAACTGTTGTTTAAGTGTATGTACCTAACGGCCCTACCTCTGCCATACAGCTGTAAGTAGCACCCAAAGCACATTTAATCCCATCTTATTATTTTAGTTCTTTTTTGGAGCTTTTAGTGGGCCAGTAATGGTGGAATACGTTGGAAATTCCAACATAACCCCCTAGAATTGGGGTTTGTTTTAATTTGGCCATATTCTAGATCCCATTATCCTAGAAAGGCCAGTCTTTCGAGGATAGTGCGGTTTGTCGAATAGAGGCTTTGATTTTTAATTTTTTATCGTGTCTTTGGTATTTTGGGTGCTATGGGTTTATCAATTCTTTGGTACTTTGGTATTTCGGGTGCTATGTCTTTGGTAATTTTATCTCTACTTCGTTTTATTCAATTCCAATTTGATGCCATAAAGATTGCAACACCCCAAGAACTCTTTATATGTTTTGACGGCTCAGCCGCTATGTCATAGAAGGAGTATGGTGTCGGGGACCTAAAGATTGCAATTTCTACTTCAAAATGGTTATGGCTTCATGTCATTTGTACTTTTGGTGAGAGAGTTGCGTGCTTCCAAAGTCGTGTGGTTGGAGAGGTCTCCTAAAAAAATTGGAAATATATGTTTTTCTAGATTCAAACATTTGGACCGCCGGTGGACAAGCTGGTGTAAGTTTTAGACCCCTGAGATAAACAGTGATTAACCAATTTTAAGGTCAAGTTGTTAATTAGATCTATTATGAGAGCCTTAGGTTAAACAAACAAGCATACATACCATGCACAACGGAAAATATATATGACATAGGGATGATGACTTAGGAAATCTTATGAAACAAATTTTTCCAATTGAAAACTAGGGAAACTTAACCTAATCAATCCCAAGGTAACAACTTCACTATAAGCTGGAGATTTACAATCAAGAATAATCTATTTGTAGTAAACATAACTTCAATTACCAAACTGAGTTTTGAATCCCACAGACTTCCTTTACAATGAACTACTGCAACGTGAGTCTCTAATCCATGCATTTCATAATCCCATTAAAGATTTGGTCTCCAGTATACATGATAGCCGAAGGTTAGCAACTTGAATCCACCGGTTCAATAAGTGTGCAACTGATCAGTGATAGTGAATTTGAAAAAGTTGTAGGCACAAACCTCTAGATCTCAAATTGAACTGTTGCAAAATCTCTTAAAACGTGCTTTAGAGTTTCCCTTAAATATTTAATAAAGTAGGCCTGAAACCCTAGACATCTAATGGGCTGAAGAAACGATTTTGGAAATCGACTTTTGATTGGTCGAAGTTAAATTTCAACCGGTAGAAACTATTAAATATTTAGATTCTTTAATCAGCTTTTTCTTGTTCTTGAAAACTGAATACCAACTTCTTGAGTATTGTCAAATCAATTCTATAAATTCTATAAGCTATATCTAGACAAATTTGTGTTTATGTGTTTGCCAACAAAACTATACAATTATAGAACCTAACAGCCGAGAGTGTCATTTTGTATAGGAAGACATGTAATTTGAGAAAGCGTCAATTTTTTGGATCCATTTTTCGCGGTTTTGGACAACTATTCATCTGAACATTGCTCCAAAATCACAATCTCCTCCAAGATCCAGGTATGAAAATATGTCGAGTGTTTTGGGCATTTTTGCGTTGTTTTTGTGGTATATTTGCCCATTCAAGGTCCGATTTTAGTCCATGAGCTGTCATTGGAAAGGTTTTTTCATGTTCTTTGCAATGGTGATGAATTTGCTTCAATTGAACGGTCGGATTTTTAATTAAATCATATTCATTGTTAGTCAAACGTGATCAAAGTCAGTAAAACGTGGCCAAGTCTAGAGTTTAGCCCAAATTTGGTCAAACTTAATGTTTTGAAGTGTTCTATACAAAAGTAGGCACGTTTTAACCTCATTTGACCATAATCTTTTTACTCAAAAGGGATTTTCTTCGTTTGGTTGTCACAAAGTCTTTGATGAATTCTGATGTTCAATTGTTTTAAAAAAGTATCATAGAACTCTAAAAAATCTAAGGAGGGTTAAAGTGGGGGTAATGACAATGGGCCAATCATTTAGGTTATTTGCTGACATGATACTGAAACAAAATGCAAGGGAAAAAAAGTAAAAAAATTTGGTTGATCCTGAACCAATCTCAGTTGGTCTAAGAAAAGATCATTGAGGTAAATTTGGTCAAGGTGGCAGTGTAATTAAGGCTGTGTTTTTTTCTGGTGTAAAGAAAAATTGGAAAATGTTTTACACCGGTGATGGTGTTTGGCAACTTAAGAAAATAGGGTCAAACTGAAAATTAATATATTTGACCGTAAAATAACCCACCCACACCTGTAAAATATTTTACACACTGATATTACCTTCAAACCATTTACACTCCTCCTAAATTTTTTTGTTCTCCTCACTCTCACTCTCATCACTCACGAGTCACACCAAGCCCAAGCTGAAGGACGGAGAGATTGGTAGCTAGTGAAGACCAGATCGTCATCCCCGACCCACAACCCCACCATCGTGCATGCAAGCCCCACCACCGGTGAAGGTAATTGCTATTTTACTCCACCTTCTGCCTCTCTCATCCACTACCCCAACCCATCTTCCTTCATCTTCCTCTATTTTTTTTCCCTCAACACCCGCATCCTTTGAGATCTTGATTTTTCTGGATCTATATATAGTGATTTTTTCTTTTTTTCATGATTTGGTTCTTGTAATAACAATGATTTGTTCATGGATTCATACTGATTTGTTTTTTAAATTAATTTGTTCTTGGGTCCATATTTCTTTGTTTTTTTAATTTCTATGGTTCTTGGGTTCATATAATTGATTTTTTTTTTTTTTTTGAAATTGATTTGTTCTTGGGTTCATATTGATTTTTCAAAAATTGAAAATTACAACTATCCATTAATTTGATCAATCAATACATAAATGATTGTCTATGAGAAAATAAAAGCATATTGAATATCTTTGGTTTTTTGCTTGGGTTGGAATTTATGTATTTGGTCATTTAAAAAATTGTGGATTTGGGTATTTTCTATTCAAATGAGATATATTTGTTCTATTTGGTTGTATGACTATTGTGCAGTTGTGATGTTGAACTTTTCTACACTGTCTTGTGTTGCAAGCATGTTTCTTGTATATCATCTTGTTGCTTACACATTTGATTGAATGGTATGTCAAATAATTTTGGTTTTTAAAAGGGATGCAAAAGTTGCTTTTATAAATTTTTGGTAGATTGATGGTGGGAATGTGCAAGAAGGTTCTTCGTCCAGTACATATCCTATTCATTCTTGCTTAAGTTCCAGTACTCCTTCAATTGAAGAGATCCCCTATTGCCGAGAAGATATTAAATATGAATTATTGAAATATCAATTAGATATCGCAATTGAGCTGTGGAACCATGCAATGAAGATTGTAAAGATGAATGCCAAAATGCTAAACGCAGTGGCATCCTAAGTCCTACAGAACGATGAACTCAATCAAGTGACACATCTAACTTTGGGTGAATGACCATGAAGGTTGTGGTAGTGGATTTTATTGTGTTGTATTGTGATTTTTGTATGTGGGTACTTGAAAAATTGTTATGTACGCAAAACTTGGATGTATATTTGTTAATATTTTGAGATTGGAATTAATGGATGTGTATAGGTAGTTTGAGAAATCCAATTGTTACAGGTTTATTTTTTGACATTTTTTCTAATTTATTTATTTTTTTTATTATTATTTTTACATTGGAGAACCAAATATTGGAAATACTTTTCCAGTGTATTTTCCAGCAATGTTATTGATTCCGTGCCGTTCTGGCTGGAACGGCCAGAATATTTCATACCAGTATGCAAACCGGTATGAGAATAGCTTACGTTCCACTTTGGGTCAGATTTCGGCCTATTTCGTGTCATTCCGGCCAATTTCGGCCGAGATGAGGATTTCGGCCAGTACTAGATTTTGCCTATTTAAAGCATTCAAAAAAAAAAAGCAGAGAAGTTTGTGGAGTCTGGAGAAGAAGAATGGAGGAGATCAGATGGAAAGGACATGGTAATTGAAAATGGGATATATGTCTGGAGTAATGGAGATCGCAAGGAAACTTCATTCCTTGTTCAAAAACTAACCCTAGATTCTTACTTATTTACAATAATTCCACAAGTAAAAAGTTGAAAAATATTCACATAAATTTTTTTATCAACTTTACTTCATTTGCTTTTAAGGTGAAAGAGTATACACTATACATTTATTAATTTGTTTATAATTATTCAAAATGTGAATTTTATTTGTAGAAAGTTAAAAATATTTAAATATTTTTTAATCCCACTTTATTTAAGATTTAAAAAAAATTAAATTCATTATTTTATATAATACTAATAATATATATATATATATATATATATATTATATTATATTTTTAAGGAACTCGAAACACCTTGAAACGGTACGCCGAAATAGGTCAGTACTTAAATATTCCGTTTTACTGGACAAAAGGAAACGGGTACCGAAATGGAATTAATAACATTGTTTTCCAGAACACAACCAAACGGATGAAAATGTTTTCCTTTCTGTAAAATATTTTCAACAGAAAATATTTTACACTTAGAAATTATTTTATATGTTGCCAAACACAATTTTTATATGTTGCCAAACACAGCCTAGTGTACAATAAAAATAGTGTTAGTTATGGGTCTTGTTACATTAATCGTCACTTGCCACCTCAACAATAGAATTGTTTAAGTAAAAACATTATTCAATCCAAGGTTCCCAGAAAATGCCTGTATTAAATGACTCTCAACCCACTATTCCTTGGGTTTGGCTTACCTCTAGTATTTTTTTAACTGAACATGTTATTTTGTTTTAAATATATAAGACAAGTGGTAGTAAGTTTTAATCTGCACATTTTATTTAGCTAGTAATTGATGTGGTAGTCTCTCATTAAAACAAAAGAAGATTACTTTTAAAAATGTACCGGAAGAAATCCCTATTCCTTAATCAAGATACTCAAGATAGATTAATAAGTGGATAAAGTAACAAATCAACAACCCTTTTGAAATTCTTAATCAGAGAGCATATTACAAAGCACGAAAACACAAAGCCAAACCAAGATGCAATCTCTCCTGGAAAGTCTGGGTCTGTGTACTTTAAAAATTGGATCACTTCAAGCTCTTTTAGGGGTTTTTGGGTCATGATGGTTGTTTGCTCCTGTTCCTGGATAATCTGCTCTTTCCATGTCCATCCTCCTTTCCATTATTCCTTCAGCCACCTCAAACATCTCCTCAACTTCCTTCATATCCACTTCACCCTGCGAATTATATAGGACCTCACAATTAAATTCTTTATTATCCATTCAATCAAAAAGAAATTAAAAGGTAATCAAAGAAAAGAGAGGAAAAAGGTCTAATGAAAAAAAGGTCAAGTGCTAACTTAGAGAGAGAAACCTTAAACCTTCAGAGCTATATGGAATTGGCATAAATGTGATATATATTTTTAATACATGATATTTACATCTACAATAATTATCGACATATATACCATGTGACTTCATAAGGTTTCATGGTATTTAAAGTATCAAATTCCTACGAGAGAGAGAGAGAGAGAGAGTGCCTGAGCCAGAAAATCTTGGACTGATGGGTCCTCCCTGGTTGACCTGAGGCTTCCTATTAAGCAGAAAAATTTGATGTATCAATAAATTTTATAATAAAAAAGGAAAGACTACATGAAACCCCTTTGAGCCTTACTAGTTATAGGAACTACGGCAGACGACAGAATAAATAAAAAACCCAGAAAGAATACCAGCAGCTTAAGAAAGGCATTATGCACCATCTTAATTGATCAAACAGAAATTATATGTTCAAAGAAGAGTGAAAAAAGTATAGCAAAGTTTTGTGGTGGCTAGAAAGAGGTTGTGGTCAAGGTTCTTATATAGGAGGAAAGGATAATTGAATGATTCATTAAAAAAACAGGTCATTGAATTGAATATGCAAGTGAATGTAACTACTAGTGCATAAGGTCAGCTTCCAATTATATTTTAATTGATATGTATCTCTCTCTTTTTTCTTTTTCTTTTTATGCAAAGCTTTCAATTTCAATTTGCTTTGAGTTTCCACTTGCCTAGCTTTATATCCTTTTTTTCATTTTCTTATCATTCACCTAAACTTTGTGCTATTATACTATTGGAAAATTAATTGCCAATATTGATGCATTCCATTAGAATCTAAATAAATACAGTTAATTATTCTCACAAAAAAAAAAAAAAAGGGTTATTATTATTACTATTATTTTTTGAAATCACCATACTATATGCAAAAGGGTACACTTTCATGGAATTGTCAATTCTTGTGGTAGCAAAATATGGACCTAAATAAGAAATAAAAAGTAGCTTCGAGTTAACTTAACTGGTAAAATTACTTGTCGTTGGATATGTTGTTTGAACCTTGCCTACACTAACAATTAATTGGTATTTTGACTTGATAATAAAGAGAAATTATCATAGAGTAAACGTCATAAATTAAAATAATATCGTATCTAAAAAAAAAAAAAAAAAAAGAAACCAACAAAGGAAATACAAAACCTAACAAATAGGAAAAAAAATGATTTATTTATAACTTTAATTGCTGTTATTTAATTTTTACATCCATCATGACAAATGATTAAGAAGTCAATAAATCATCATAATTCTATGGAATTATTTGATCGTGAAAGGCATCTTCCATAGTTAGCACATGAGGGTATATATTACATTTTTTGTGGGGTTCTAGGAATTAAAAAGTAGTTTTGAGTTAACTTAACTGGTAAAATTACTTGTCGTTGAATATGTTATTTGAACCTTGCCTACACTAACAATTAATTGGTATTTTGACTTGATAATAAAGAGAAATTATCACAGAGTAAACGTCATAAATTAAAATAATATCGTATCTAAAAAAAAAAGAAAAAAGAAAAAAAGAAACCAACAAAGGAAATACAAAACCTAACAAATAGAAAAAAAAAATTATTTATTTATAACTTTAATTGCTGTTAATTAATTTTTACATCCATCATGACAAATGATTAAGAAGTCAATAAATCATCTTAATTCTACGGAATTATTTGATCGTGAAAGGCGTCTTCCATAGTTAGCACATGAGGGTATATTACATTTGTAGTGGGGTTTTAGGAAATCTCACCCTCAAATTCTTATACTTTTTGGATAAATTTGACAATTACAACAGCAAAGGGGGATATGAAACTTGGATGTCTCAATTGAAAACATTAGGAGGGGTAAGTTGAACAGTAAAACTCTTGGATCTTGGTCCCTTAGATTCTTATTTAAATATTTTTACATTACATTTTGCTAGAATATATATTTTTATATTTCTAGTTAGAACAATTTACCCTTTTAACAATTTACTTACCAAGTTATAGATAATCTTAAATTTAACCTAACCCAGGACTTTGAGGAAAAAAAATAACCTACCTTAGTTCATCCTAAAACTGAATTTGACCTTCCTCAAAATTGAAAAATGGCTGAAAAATGTCACACACACACACAAAAACTTCTAATGCCTCCGTCCCTTCACAGTTCTCATGCAGATCTGACCAGGGGGTTATGTCACTACTCAATACAGTGGTATTTCTCTCCCTCTCTTTCTATGCTCTCTAGTGTACATATATGCTTTGTTTTTATTTTTATTTTTAAAGAACTCTGGTCTGATGTGGTGTGTACCGTGTACATGTTTGATAAATATAAAAAATATTACTGTGTTAGTCACTGAGTCACTAGTCACTAGGGGTGTCCAACCCAACCCAGAATCGAACAAGCCGAGCAACCCGCTCGAACTTGAACCGGCAACTGCCTAAACCGACCACTTCGACGGTCGGTGACGGGTTTTTGCGCCCAAGACCCGACGCCGGCGGGTTGAGTGGCGGGTTTTCTTCTCCAAAACCCGAGCCACCCAACCCGACTGACATTATATACAAATCCGGCAATATTCGGGGAGATCCAAGCGAGATTTGGTGAGATCCGGCGACATTCGAGGAGATCCAAGCGAGATTTGGTGAGATCTGGCGACATTTGAGAAGATCCAAGCGAGATCTCGCCCATATTTAGTGAAATCCGGCGAGTTTCGAGGAGATCTAGGCTGATTTTGGCGATTTTTGGTGCAGATCTACTGGGTTTTTGTAGATTCCGGTGAATTTTTTGAAGATTCCGACAACGTTTGCAAGATCCAGCGACTCTCTCCACCGACCGAACCGACCCAAACACCACCCGAACCCAAAACCGACTCGACCGAGTGACACCGGCGGTCGGTTTCGGGTCCCCCCGCCTTCCACCCGACGTCGGCGGGTCGGGTCCAGGTTGGGTCCAAAACCAACCCGTGGACAGCCCTACTAGTCACTATACTACTATAGTGATTTCTAGCCTCTTCTTCTTTTTCTTTTTTCCATTTTTTTTAATATTATAAAAATCTATAAGTCAAAAATGGTTTCCAGCCTGCAAATTTTAACTTGTGTCAAAACTGTTTTACTATTTTAAATTAAAATATGATGGTAGTAATTTTTGTATGCTTACAGTGATTTTCTATTGTTTATTTGATAATAGTTTCTTTGAACAATTAAATTAGGTTATTTTTGTATTCTTGGTTGTCATGTGATTTTTTTTCTTTGCTAAATTGATTGTTTAAATGGTTATATTTTGATAATAGTAGCATGTATAATTTAATTTCAATTATTTTTATATACTTTTTTGTAAATTGAGATATTAAGATAGAGACAAATTTACTTCAAATATTTGGTTTGTTCAAACTGTATACACTTAATAAGAAAAACAATTGTATTCACTTGTAAGCAAATTTAATTAAGTGATTGTTTTAACTGTGTATATAGAAAAAGAGATTGTAAAAAAAAAAAAAAAAACTTTTAAAATCAATTATAAATGATTTTAATAATAAAGTATAACTTTGTTAAGTTAACCTTAATTCATGAAGTTAACATATGGTACAACTTTACCATCTTTAGTTTGACTCTCTTTGGAAAAAATTCCTAACTCCGCCACTGTTTTCATCAAAAGATAACTTTAGGAAAAACTGTTTGTTTTCTAATGTTTTGTTTTGTTCCTGAAAATACACTAGAAATAATTTTTCATCATTTTATTTTTCTGAAAAATCATTAATTTTGTTAAAATTTATATAGATATTAAATAAAAACTTTAATTCACTAGTTTAAAATCTTAATATAAAGCAACTAAAATCAATTTAAAAATTTGATACAACCAAAATAAAATTATTGAAACTTCTCTAATATGCACAATCAAATTAAGTGTGTAACAAGTAAAATAAAATAATTAACAAAATCTACAGACCAAACTTCCCCCCAAAAAAAAAAAAAAAAAAAAACATCAACTTTAAATTTTGACAACTATTCTCCAATCCATGTAATGCATTTGATTGGAAGATTCCCCTTAAAACTTAAAAGGACTGTGTTACCATACATATTAAATAAAAGGGTAAACTATGTATTTGGTTTCTCTACTCTATACAACATATTTCAATTTGGTTCATAACTTTTCAATTGTGTCGATTTGGTCTCTAACCTTTCAGTATATGTCAATTTACACATTGTCAAAAACTAAAATTTTATTTTGGCCATTTGCCATGTCAACAATTTTCATTCAAAATATAACAGAAGTGACTAAATTGATACAATGCTAAAACGTTAGGGACTAAATTGCCTCTCTTTCTCAAATAACAATATTTCTTATTATATTAATACACACAAGTTCCAGCCAAATGATTACATTTTACATTACATAGATTATTACATTTTAACATTACACAATATTGTGAGTGTCTATTATATCTCATGTGCGTTTAGCATCAACTTATTTAGCTTTTTGCTGAAAGTATGTAAAAATATACTTGTACTTCGAAAAAAGTACGAAAAATGAGATTTTAAAAAGTTGTACATAAACTAATAAAAACTAAAGGTTGGCCAAATAAGTTGGATACAAATGGACTCGTAAGGGTAAAAAATAATCCTACTCCAGATCATGTTTAGGTTACGTTGAAAAGAGCAAGACCATTGCTTAGATTTGAGAATCTCTGGTATATCACCTCAAGTTTGGTTTCTATTGCAACATAATGAAAGCCAACCAATAGCTTAACACAATCCTTGCAATAAAGAAAGTAAACTCAAATTATTATTATTATTATTTTTTGGCAGAGCCAATTAGTGAATGATTGATATAAACTATAGGGTTGTTAATGTTACCTGACAACACCATGACACCAATCATAGCAATACAAGCAGCAATACAATAAGAAGTATATAGGTTGCTAATCTAAGATACTCTATTAAAAATTAGAAATACTAAGTAGAAACATAAACAACTATCATCAAGAGCTTAAGAAAAATGTTAACAACATAAAACTACGTGTCAAATGGACAACCCATAAATCCACAAATACTATCTATAAATTTAAGCACCCATGACAACCTCCACATATAGTTTTTAGAAGAAAAATGAAAGCAAGAGAGATAGAGAAAGGGAGTACCTTCAATGACTTTCAACTCCCGTAGTTATTCATCAATACCTTAACACTACTTAGCTTATAAATCATTTTCTTATTCAAATGGAAATCCCATATTAACATAAAACACTATCCTCCACTCGTTTGCTTTAGATTTAATAAGAAATTATTCCATTGCAACAACCATCATCAACTTTTTCAACAAACATTAATAGCTTTTTAACTTGAAAGCCACAAAATTATTATAAAAAAAAAAGATTAATTTCCGTTAGTCAAATGAACCATAAAAAGATAAACCATCTAAACTTAGGAAACAAAGCAAAAATCATAATTTTTTTTAAAAAAATTAAAAAACAGTAAAACTCATAGATCTTGTCGATATCGTATTTTTTTCCAACCCCGATTCATGCATCAAAACAAATGCCGAAATCTGAAAAAAAAATTGAAAAAAGTACAAATTACGAGTTTCAAAGCCAAAAAAAGGGTAATAAATAAATTCAACATGATTGAATGATGAATCAAAAGGTTGCAACATTTAAAACTCATCTGATAGGAATTAAGACCAAAAACCCTAATTAGGTATGGTAAAAAAGTAGACTTTTTGATCCGACCATTCAATTGGGCTGAATTTTGGACCATCTTGATAGGCCAAAAGCTAATTGATCCCTTGTGATAAATTAACCAATTAATTTAGCCAAGTGAATTAATTAAGTTAATTAACATGCAAACACGTGGTAGCACAAACAAATCACCAATTAAACTAAGTATGCAGCGGAAAATAAATTGACACGGTGATTTGTTTACGAATGGGGAAAACCTACATGGCAAAAACCCCACCGGGTGATTTTAAGGTCACCACTCCCAAAATTCCACTATTATCATAACAAGCGGTTACAAGTAAAGAAATCACAGTACCTTATACCAACCTACAGTTAAACCCTTACCCCAATATTGTAGTGACAATTTCCCCTTTTTATGCACGGCTCCCAAGTACGTGACTAACCAATGCGCGGATCCCAATACGTAACTTCAATCACCAACTAGAAAGAGTTGTTGGCTGCAAAGTTCTTCAATTCATCCACAATGAAGATCAAGAAGATGCTTGGTCATAAAACCCAAATGTGCACATACACAGCAACTTCTTCAAGAATGATGAACTAGGGCAAAACTTTGTCTTCGGTCACAAATTGCTTAAACAGACTTTGCTCAATGCTTGTGCAACTTGTGTACTCTTTGACGGCCCTTAAAAAAATCCTTTTATATGTCTAGGGTTAGGAGAAAAGAAGGCCTAAACACATAAACACGGATCCCAAGAAAACAGAACAGAAAAATCTGTTTTTTTTAAACCTCGACAGATAGGAGGTGTCGAGCACACGGGCTTGAGCAGCTTTCTAAACCTCGACTTCAACACTTGATCTTGAAACACAGTTTCTTGAAGCATTAAAAACACCTAGAACTACCCAATTACAAGTAAAGTGTGTTTTGTTAAAGGATTAGCCAATTACATAAAATAATGACATATGTTCTTAACAAGTGAACCACATATGAGAAGTCATAAATCACTCAACTCATATTCACTTGTTAAATACAATAAAATCTATCCTAACACAAACTCTTGAAAAACTTTGCAAGAAGAGAGTTTATGGCAAGTAGACTTTGACAACCTGTATTTCTGAAACACTTTAAACAAAACTCATCAAGGCATCTTAGTGTGAAACAGAAATAATAGATTACATACAAGTATAAGAAGCATGTGTATAAAGAGAGAAAAGAAACAACACATGTGAGATAAAGAGTGAAACACATACATTATCATCAAATATAGAAACAACTCACGATGTATGTAAATGGTTACAAAACCAAAAGATACACAACACAAAAAAATATATCAATATCAATGTGTATTAAACTAACTCTCCCCCTAAGTTAGTTACATCAAAAACTTTCTTCCCTTTAACATGAAGTTCTCCCCCTAAGTCTATTACTCCCCCTGAGGAATGACATTTAATTCTCAAATTTCTCCCCCTTTTTGACACGATTGTGAAAAGGCATAAAAAGCCAAAAGACATGACCGGAGATAGATAGAAAACTGATATAGAGGGAACGAGGAGAACAAGGAACCATAGACCTACAAGAAAAAGAAAAACAAGATGCTATGGACACAAAGGAAAAAAAAAATGCAAAACAAAGAAAAATGAAATGCATGCAAGGGTATCTCGATTGATCGAGAGGTGTCGAGAATCTATCGAGAAGAAGCCAACCTCGATGGATCGAGAAGCTATTGAGCATCTATCGAGCAGACAGAAGGTTTCTCGATGGATCGAGAATCTATCTAGAAGTTATCGAGAATGCAATAAAAAGAAGATCAAAGGACTCGATAGATAGACCAGCTGTCGAGAGGTATTGAGAAGTTGTCAAGATTGCTTAAAACTAGTTTTTCCAAGAAGAGAAAAACACAGATATGAATGCAATCAAACATGCAACTCATCCAATTTTAAACATGGATCCAAACAACATTTTAAACTTTCAAAAAATATTTCTTAACAAAAATGTTGAGCACATAGATCCCAAAAACACACACACACACATTAAACGCGTCTAACCAATTTTATATTTAAAAAACAAGTCAAGACAGTTTAGTAAGCACACATTAACACATGTAAACCTTGTGATGGCCAAATCACATTGTACCTGCACATGTATCAAGAGTAGCAAAGAATATTGCGTGTTGTGTGTGAAAAACATCACTAGATTGCATAAGTGTATACGTGTTATGACGATTTGAGATATGAGAAAATCACTTTAACTCACACACAATCATAACTGTTTGATGGGGACTATCACCTTCGAGGTACATCTTATAACTCCCACATCTCCTAGAATACACGCTTGCAATCATAATTAAAAGCATTTTGATCATTTTGCTTTTTATTTTTCTTTGCATATTTTTCTTTTAAGCAAACCATGCATGGGCATATAAGAGATAGAAAAGAAATACCCAATGATGTTAAGCATTTGACATTCCAATTTTGCTATGCCAAAGCACACAAATATCATTGACATTGCACTTTTGCTATGCTGAAACATACAGATGTCATTTCATGATTGGCGGGCAACAATGGTGAGATAGTTATTTATGCCTTTCTCTTAGGATTTTCTAGTCCTTGCCGTCAAAAAGAGTGATACGAGTGTTAAGTATAAGAGATTACTTAATCTTACTCATCACAAACACGAGCCACAAAGCTCACTTGCTTAGTTATGTATAGAGATGCTCATCTAAGTTACAAAAAATACAAAGTTTAGAAAACTTTGTTTCAATGGCCATTCAAGGTACACAAGTACCAATGTACACAAACACACACTGTTTTCGTATTTTTCTGATTTTTCAATTTTTTTTTATATGAAAAAAAAAACAAAGCAAAACTAAAGAATAACCAAACAAAAACATATTAATCAAAACCACACAATGCATAACACTAGATGCAAATGCATGAGAGCATGATTCCAAAAAGAAAGTCCAACTTTAGATAGAAAGAATTAAAGCAAAGGACAAACAGAAAGACAATTAAGTCTTAGGATCCTTTATCACCCACACAACACGAGTCTTTGGCCATGAAGATGAAAAGGCATGTGTCCTAGTATGACTACTAAAGGACATAGAGGAATTAGAATTCCCCTGAAATTGAGTTAAAAAACTCAAAGCTTTTAATAGCTCACCAAGAATAGGTATAGAGCCTTTAGACAAAGGATGAGAGCTATTTGACACACACTTATGAGGAAACAACTTGAAACAATTAGGACGAGTTTGTCTAGAAACACCACAATGATGACAAACATGAGCAGTTTTAGAGCTACTCGGCTTCCTAGAAGGAGGTCTAACCTTAGAGGTTGACAAAGACCTCAACTTTGGACAATTTCGCCTAATATGACCAATAATATGACAATGATGACAAGTGGGTACAAATTCAGAATTTTTATTCAATCTAGGAGGAGTTTTAGACATAGGTTTAGAAACTTCAGCACTAACATCAAAATTTTTACCTTTGTCTATCCTTAGCAATATTAGCCTTCAACTCTTCATTATTCCTTTTAAATGGGGGAATATAAAAATCTTTTTCTTTTGAGTTAGGCTCAACAACAAATTTGGCACTAGGTAACTTTTCAACTTCAGTTTTAAATTCAACTAGTTGCTCTTCCAAACTCTTAATTTTGTCCACCTAAGATGAAATTTGATTTTTAAAATTATCATTCAAATTATTGGCTTCATCCAATTTTGCAATCAAATCATCTTTTTCAAGTTTGACCTTTTTAAATTTAGCTTTTAATTTTGTAGAACATTCAAAAGATTTCATACAAAAATTATAAAGCTTGCAATAGGCATCTTGAATATCATCATCATCATTCAACACAAGATCATACAAATCAAAACAATCAAGATTTTCCATGACACCAGAGGTCAATGGATCACACAACAAATATTAAAACCTAATCAAAGTATGCTTGCTCTGATACCATCTTAATAGGCCAAAACCTAATTGACCCCTTGTGATAAATTAACCAACTAATTTAGCCAAGTGAATTAATTAAGTTAATTAACATTGTTAGGACATATATGTTTTAACTTGATTAAGAACATATGTCACTTAGTTATGTAAATTGGCTAATCCTTTGACAAAACGCACTCTACTTGTAATTGGGTAGTTCTAGGTGTTTTTAATACTTCAAGAAACAATGTTTCAAGGTCAAGTATTGAAGTCATCAAGTCTGTCCAAGAAAAAGCAAGCTGAAGTGCAAAGTTTTTAAAGCTCGACACCTTCTCGATAGCTACCTCGACACCTGGCTATCTGTCGAGATCTTCAGTTGATTCTTATTGCAATCTCGATAGCTTCTCGATAGCTGGTCGATCGATCGAGAAAGTTTCTGTCCCCTCGACACCTTCTCGACACCTCCTCGATAGCTGCTATCTGTTGAGATTCATTAAACCTCGACACCTCCTCGACACCTCTCGATCGATCGAGGTTACGAGAAATCAGAATTTTTAGCTTTTTGATTTTTGGGTCAGGCTTTTGTATTTGTGTAGGGTTTCTTTTCTCACAACCCTAGACCTATATAAGGCTTATTTTAGAGCCCGTCACATGAGAGAATACAAGGAGAACATATGCAAAAGGTGACCGATGCCTTATTCTCTCTGAAAGAAGCTACTGCGTCTTTGCGCCTTAGGGTTTTGTAACCAAGTGCTTCTTGATCTTCATTGTTGATGAAGTGAAGAACTTTGCAGCCAACATTCTTCTTCCTTAAGTTGGTGAGTGAGTCACGTTTTGAGATTCGTGCAAAGGAGTTAGTCACGTACTGGGATCCGTGCAACAAAAAGGGTGGCGTTCATATATTGAAGAGTTCAGAGGTTCTGAAGCGGTAGAAGGTTTCTGCTGTGAGTTCATCTACGGGGATTGTAGAGTCTAGGGACAAAGGTTTTGTACTACATCTGAAACTTCTCTTTTCTATAGTGGATTGCTTTTCGGGAAGGTTTCCCCCCAGGTTTTTTACTGTGAAACTGGTTGGTTTCATTGGTTTTCCTAGGTCATCATATCTTTTCTTATTTTATTTTTCCGCTGCATGATTTTGACATGATATTGATGTTTGTTTGTTATTAACAAGGTTTATTCATAATTAATCTAATTAACAACTTGAGTTTAAAACTTGTTAATTCTATCAACTGGGGTCTATATTTCCCAACAAACATGCAAATGCGTGGTAGCATAAACAAATCACCAATTAAACTAAGTATGCAGTGGAAAATAAATTGACACAGTGATTTGTTTATGAATGGGAAAAACCTAAACGGCAAAAACCCCACCGGATGATTTTAAGGTCACTACTCATTCCACTATTATCACAACAAACGGTTACAAGTAAAGGAATCCCAGTACTTTATACCAACCTACAGTTAAACCCTTACCACAATACTCAATTGGACTTGTTTTGTAGTGAGACTTTTCCCTTTTGATGTACGGCTCCCAAGTACGTGACTAACCAATGTGCGGATCCCAGTACGCGACTTCAATCACCAACTAGAAAGAGTTGTTGGCTGCAAAGTTTTTCAATTCATCCACGATGAAGATTAAGAAGATGCTTGATCACAAAACCCAAAGGTGCACATACACAGCAACTTCTTCAAGAATGATGTACTAGGGCAAAACTTTGTCTCCGATCACAAATTGCTTGAACAGACTTTGCTCAATGCTTGTGTAACTTGTGTACTTTTTGACGGCCCTTAAAACAATCCTTTTATATGTCTAGGGTTAGGAGAAAAGAAGGCTCAAACACATAAACACGGATCCCAAGAAAACAGAACAGAAAAATCTGTTTCTCTTAAACCTCAACAGATAGGAGGTGTTGAGCAGCTGTCGAGCACACGGGCTTGAGGAGCTTTCTAAACCTCGACACATGCTAGCTGTCAAGCTTTAATGAACTTGCACTTCTTCAGCTTGTTTCTTGGAAATACTTGATGACTTCAACACTTGATCTTGAAACACAGTTTCTTGAAGCATTAAAAACACCTAGAACTACCCAATTACAAGTAAAGTGTGTTTTGTCAAAAGATTAGCCAATTACATAAAATAATGACATATGTTCTTAACAAGTGAACCACATATGTCCTAACACATCTCGTAGGTCATTTTTTTTTCCTTTCGAAATGATAGTTATAGGCCAAAATCAAAGTTAAAATGGATGAGATATCAATAAAACTCCAAGACCCTAATTAAATGTTTCACTGTTTTTTAGGTTAAATAGACTGTTTTTGGACCAATTTCGTGTAAAAAACTGTACCAATTGGGCAAGATTGGAGCAATCCATTTGAACCAATTTGAAGTATGAGGTCTCGAATGCCTGTCACAAAAAGGGCTTGATGATATCTACCACGGATTGGAAGGAATGAATTTTCAAGAAACAAACATCACAGAATTTCCTATACTGCGTCACCTCCTTTCAGATGCAAAATCTTGACAATCGTAGCTCCAAATTTTTCAAAGTCAAAACTTATGGAAACTAGACATCCAGAGCTTTCCAGGGATATAATGTTTGAAGAATTCGGAGCTCAGAAAGACCTTCAAACAGTAGCATGAAATTTGGACTAGAAATAGGGAAAATGATGAAATAGCCAAAACTTTGAGTACAAGACACCATCACATAGTAGCCTACACCATCACATAGCCGCCTACTATACCAGGCAACTACGTGATGGTGTCCTGGAACACCATCACATAGCCTCCACATTTTTTTGTATCTTTATAAATACCTCTCATTTTCTCTCTCCTCTCTTTAGGAAACCCTTCACGAAAATTCAATCATTCTCATCTTCATTGTAATCTTTGTGGGTATGGTGTAGGAATGGAGTAGCTTCCCAGTAGCTACACCCATCCCCCTATCTATTTCTTCCTATGTAAACATCATTCATCTTGTATATGAATTCCATTTCTTTACTTGTTATCTCTTTACTTTATTACTTTAAATTTCTAGCATTTTGTTTATGTGGTTGTGTATATCTATCTCTCTTTTCCTTTGTGCTTACATTATTTGTTGTTGATTGTGATGTTGTTGTAAAGTTCCTAGATGGGTATTGAACCTTAACCTAGACCTAATATGAGAAGTACCCCTAGGGGGAACAAGTTGTTAGGTTTAGACCCTAGAAAATACAATTTGTTTAACCTAATATATTAGTCAAGTTGTTACTTAGGTTAATTATTCAAATCTAGGTTAAACAATCATCACATGAAATAAACACCATGGAAAAATAAATAAAACAAGATGTGATGACTTAGGAAAACTAATGAAACAACTCGTTTCAAGGTAAAAAACTTGGGAGGAACTATCCCTAGAGAATGATCACTATATCAAGTTGAGATTTATAGTTCAAGAATACCAATTCGTAGTAAATCTAACACAATTACCAAACTGGGCTCTGAATCCATAGACTTCCTTGATCTGGATCTTGTCCTCACATGAACCACCTGTTCATGCATTTATCTTTAGTACACTTGATAGTTGAAGGCTTGGCTACAACTTTACTCCATTGATAGCAATATAGATTTGATCTCCGGTAGGTGCTTGTAGAGTTAGAAGGTACAAAACCTCACAAATCTCACAAGAGTAACTCTCAAGACTTGAAAAACATGTATTAGGGTTTTAATTTTATACTTAGAAATGTTGAACTCAAACCCTAAATGTTTTCGCAGGTTGTTGGGTCTTATTCAAAATCCTGCAGATTGCAGTTTAATTGGTCGAAGGTTGCTCTCGAACGGTCGAGCTCTTCAGTTTTTGAATTCCCTTTTCTGCACCTTGTACATTCTTGAATCTTGAATGATTTTGAATGATTTTATATTTATGAACCACTTTTTGTGTAACTAAAAATAATTCAAATTTATAAGTCATTTATGTAATATACCATGTATAGAGAGGTAAAATCCCTAACTTATCACAAGTTGACACATCATACTACCAAGTCCACAAAATACAACCAATTACAAAGCTCCACATATTGTTGCTAGGTTTTGCTATCACTACTCAGAAACCAACAGAAATTTGCCAAGTGTCATGCAAAAACCAATCACGCATCAGTATGTGTAAGCGATGACATAAACAGTCCAACATGTGTAAGAGATGATGTAAAGTTGTGATTTACAACTATGTGTTTTGTTGGCTTTTATTCCGTGCCAAATTTGATTGTAATTACTATCAATTGTTTATACCCTGTATTTGTTGTGGGAATTGTTGTAAGGGGTGTGTGATAGAGAGTGTGTGAAGACTCAAGCAATTTGGAAGCTGATGGAATCTCGCGGGTATCTCGCGACTAAGCTTCCCGCGAAGTGAAGCATGTGCCCTGCACATGCTGGAATGCGAAGAGTCATGACAGATGGAGACAGCTGTCTCTCGCGAGTATCTCGCGGGTAAGGCCTTCCCGCGAGACATGCTGTTCTGCCAGCCTGTACTGACTGACTCACACATTTTGCACCTATCCTATATAAACCCCCATTACCCACAAATGTTGAGGAATGCTTCAGAGAGAAAACCCTAGCCAAACACATTTGTAATTAGAGATTGTCATCCCCACCTTTCTCTATACACTTGCTTGTGGTATCTCCTCAACCCTTCCCTCTCCATTTCCACACCATTGAGAGGTTGATAGCCCAAACACTTACCACACCTTTTGAGAGTGTTGTGTGACGTTTTGGTGCTGCTGGGAAGCATTGGAAGAAGCCTGGAATGGCAGATGCAACATGGAGCTTGTTGCGGGATCCGGAGAACTAAGACAAGACACGGTTCCGAGAAGCCTTGTTGGAGTAGGAGCTTGGAGGGCTTAGGTACATCGGGTAGATTAGGCTTGGAGGGTCTCTTGCTTACTCATGTATCCCAACTGATTGTCTAGTGGATCGATTTCCGCTTGGAGGGCGGCGGAGAGGTTTTTCGCCGAGTTCTTCGGTTTCCTCTTCGAAAACACGTCTTGGTGTTTTCTGTGTTTGCATCTCTCTTCCCTACTCTTTTATATTCCATTACACTGCTGTGTTGTTTAGTTTATGGATTAGAGTAGCTATATTGTTCATCCGCTCGCTTTTACACTATTCCGCACTTTATATTAAAGTTGTGTAAAATCTATCGAGCCGTAATTTTAATCGGGGGTCTAAACAGCTCTTGTGTTTTTCAACACGTTTTCGAGCTTTCAATTGGTATCAGAGCGGGTACACTTGCTTGGTTTAAATACCTTAGTGTGATCCTTGACCCTATTTGAGATGGACCGGTCTCAATCGCTCAATGTTCCACCATTTTTTGATGGGAACAATTACGCATTCTGGAAAGTCAGAATGAGAGCATTTTTATGCTCTATAGAAGATACCGTTTGGGATGCGGTAGAGCTCGGCTGGACTAAGCCGGAAGCTCCTAAGGCAAATTGGGATAAGGCAGCTCTCGCAGCAGCCAATGCAAATAGTAAAGCTTTAAACGCTATATTCTGTGCTGTGTCACCTGATGAATTCCACAGGATCTCTCATATGACAGTTGCTAAGGAAGCTTGGGAGATTTTGGAGACCACTTATGAGGGTACAAAGAAAGTTAAGGACACAAAGCTTCAGATGCTTACCACCAAATTTGAAGAGCTCAAGATGGGTGATGATGAACCATTTGATTCATTCTATGGGAAGCTCAATGAAATTGTAATTGCTAAACTCAATCTTGGGGAGAAGATTGAAGATGCTAAGGTGGTGAGAAAAGTATTGAGGTCCTTGCCTGAAAGTTTTAGAGCAAAAGTTACAGCCATAGAGGAAAGCAAGGATTTGGATGAGATTAAGATTCAAGAATTAGTTGGGTCTCTCCAAACATATCAGATGGGACTGCCTTCCCATAAGATGAGTAAATCACTTGCTCTTAAAACCATCACCGAAAGGATGGGTGATTCCTCCGAAGAAGATGGGGTGGAGAAGGAGGTAGCATTTCTTGCGAAAAACTTCCGCAAATTTCTGACGATGAAGAACAGTGGGAAACCATTCAACAGAGGAAAATTTTCATCTTCAAGAGGTGATAGGAAAGAGTTTACAAAGAAAGAAGGGAGGGAGTTTCAACCTTCTTCAGAAATTATATGCTATGAGTGCAATGGCCATGGACATCTAAAGAAGGAGTGTCCAAATTTTCTGAGGGGAAAAGGCAAAGCTTATGCCACGACACTCAGTGATTCAGACTCCTCTGATTCTGACTCGGAAGAGAGTTGTGACGGAGAGGGAAACTACTCCGCATTCATGACCATTGCTCATGTGGAGTCATCGGATGATTTGGGTGCACTTGTGAAGGAGCTTGGTGAGCATTCTGATTCAGAGTCTATTGGGAATGTGGAAGAATCAGATGCTGAAGAAGAAGAAGAGAATACAGCTAATCTTCAAGAAAATTACTCCTTATTACTTGAGAAGTCGGGAGGGTATACCAGAGTAGCCAAGGCGGCTGTAAGGAAAATGAAGAAAGCTGAGGAAGATTATAGAAGTCTCTTGATCAGATATAAAGAGGCTAAGTGTGAGATTGAGACACTAAATGGCGAGTTGTCTGAAGCCTATACGAAGGTGAGGTTTCTTGAGCAAGAGGTAGTGCAAGCTCATGCCAAGATAGAAAGAGTCTCCTCCCAGAAGTTAGATGATGTTATCTCATCTCAAAAACCTTTTTCAGACAAGTCCGGGTTAGGATACACCGGAGGAAGCAGCTCATCAGCCAAAGCCACCAAAGAAGTGAAATTTGTAAAGGCCATAGAGCCTATTGTAGAAGAGCCCATTCTTGAGAATGTTAAGGCTGAGAAGAAGAATGTGAGTGAGCAACGGATGGTGAATAAGCCCCGAAATCATTCCATAGGTAGACATGAAACCAGAGGAAGATCTCTCCCAAGATCTCAACGGGGTCCCAGAACGGACTATGTGTGTCACTACTGCGGAATGCAAGGACATACCAGACCTAACTGTCAAAAGCTGAGATCAGACAACAACTCAAGCGCACCTCGGTCACGAGGAAGGAGAAATGACATGAGGTCTTGGGGTGGTGAACAACCGAGAAGTCAGAATCGTGATCCTGGCATGATGGACGTGATGAAAATGATTGGTGCCTTCACCACTTGCTTGGAGAGTTTCACCAGAAGGTTTGACAGTCCAAATTCTCGTACCCAATCCGTTAAGGATATCACCCCAAACGCACGTGACGTGTGGGTGAAGAGGGGTACTCATGCATAAGCATTATAACATGTCCACGCATAAATTCTTTCAATGTTTAGGGACTTTTGCTGTTGCATCGTTTCATGCATTGCTCTATTTTTACTGTTGGTGTTTTGTACCGGTTGTTTTTGTTAATCTTTATTCTCTTGTTCTGTTTTTGGGTGTGTTCAAAAATTCAAAAACACATAAAAATAGAAAATCCAAAAAGTTTGATCACTTTGTTGAGTTTTGTCTCAAAGCATGTTTTGCCTTGTACCTTTGTACTTATGGCTTTGTGCATTTAACGAGCTTAGCTTGTCTCTCATGCACTCATATCATTGTGGAAGAAATCCTAAAATCTATGTGACTGTTGTAAATAGATCTTCAACCTTGTTATGAATGATTAGTGAATGGTTTTGTTGATCTTGAGACATGCATAGACTCATGCCTATATATCTTCCCACTTTTATTTTCTGCTTTAAAAGAGCTCTCTAATTGTAAATCTCCAAATGAAAAGAGATATAGAGCTGCAAAAGCCTGTCGCACAAACTAGTATTCGACTAGGAAAAAGGGAAAGCGACCAAAATAAAATGTATGATGCCCAAAAAGCCAAAGGCTAACTCATCAAATGAAATATCAAAAATTTCAGGCATCTTTCTCTAAATGAGATTCTCTTTGCTCAAAAGTTGCAAATGATATGTTAAATATGGAGCCAAATGAAAAGCTTCAATGAATTGTTATCAAGTTCATGTGGGAGGTCATATATGCATGTTTCTATAATTGAGATAGGTCACATAATCTAGGGCTAGTTGTGTATGCCTTGATTGAATTGATCATTGAAGCTTCACATTGGACTAAGGACTATCTCATTTTTGATATCCACACACAACACACAAGTCTATGTTCAATGAATGCCTTATTCATTTGTGTGATTGTACTTGATTAAATGTGTTTTTCACATGCTTAATCTTTGTTGATCAAACCCAAAAAGATTTTTGAGTGTTTTATTTGTTTTTGAAAGTGATTTTATACTTTCTTGTCTTTTGTTTTTGATTAAAATGCATGTTTTTGTGTTTCTTCAAAAACAGGTTCAGGGGAAATTTCGCGAGAAGCTCGCGACTTAGAGCTTCCCGCGAAAAGGAGTTGAGGGAAATTTTTTATTTTATCATGTCACACAGAAACTTTCGCGACTGTCTCGCGACCAACAGCTTCTCGCGAAATGCTGTTTGGCTAAAAATTGGATTTTTCCAATTTCAGACAGAAGCTACCGCGACTGTCTCGCGACTGTTTCGCGACCTAATGCTTCTCGCGAAAATTTTGTGCTTCAGTGGCACTTCTCGCGACTGTCTCGCCCCTCTCTAACCCGCGAAAAACGCGTGTTTTCAGTTTTTATATAGCTGATGTGACAGTTTTTCAAAACTATCAAACTTCCCTCGCTCAACCTCTCTCAAACTTTCTCAACCCAAAATCACTATTCCATTCATTTCCCTTCAATCCAAGCATTTTTTCTGCATTTTCTTCTTCAAGGTATGTTTGTTAACCATTTCTTTTTAAGTTTTTGCTTAGATTATGCAGAATTTTTGTTAGGGTTTTCAAAATTGGGGATTTTCGAAACTTTGGGTTGGTTTTCAAAATTGGGTGAATTTTTCTCATATTTTTGATTGGGCTGTGTCCCATTTGTTGTTTCTGCATCTGTGTTGGCCCCTTGTGGCATTTTATCATGTATTGAGGGTAGATTTTCACATGTTCATGCACTATTCATATAATTTTTGCATTTGTGCACGCTAAGTGTTTGTCAAAATGTCCAAGTGACATTTTTGTGACAAAATGGAATCAAGTGATTTCAATCCATAGTTTTTCACTTGTTTGACCTTATTTTACTTAGGTTTGGTCATTGATTATGTGTTTCACTCACTTTGTTCATGTTGCACACTCTTGGCACACAACTAGGCACACTTAGGCACCCTCATGCATCTCATGCCGCACACACTCATTAGCACATGCACACAGACACCCTCTATTGCATTTTTTTCTTAATTTGGTGCAATGTAGTTATGCTTTATAAGTTGGAGTCTTTTAGCATGATGTTTAGTGTCTACCATGCTCTGTTTTTTAGTTAGTTTAAGTCTGATTTGGAACTAACTTGAATCTAATGAAGTTTGTCTTCTGGTTTGTGCTTGTGCATCTTCTTTTATTTGCTTTGTAAAATTGTGCAGATGTCTCCCACCAAGCATGCTGCTAAGAAGAAATCGTCTTCAAAGCGAGCCCGAACTGATTCTGATCATTTCAGGTCTATAGAAGCTGATATGAAGTACAATGACTGCTACAAGGACAAGACAATCATCATGGAACGGGTAGTCCAGTTAGAGACTCTTGAGGGCACTTTCATCCCTGAAGTGTTCAAAGATAGAACTTGGACCAAGTTGCTGAACCCAACTGGAGTGGTCTATTCAGAGATTATCAAAGAGTTCTTCTCCAATGCCACTGTCAACGGAGAATGTATTGAGTGCTGGGTAAGACACAAGGAGTTTGTGATTACAAGAGAGAGCATTCAAGATTTTCTGGAAACTCGTCCACCATCTCAGCCAATCACTGTTGCTTATGAGGACAGAATGGGTTCTACTGATGAGATGATTACACTCCTTGGTGGTGAACCAAAGAAATCATCCATGAACACCATCAAGTTCTCTCCAGAAATGAGGACCCTAAGCTATGTGATGATTCACAATCTTTATCCGGTCACCAATCTCACCACTCTCTCTGCTCCAAGAACAAGATTTCTGTATGATCTCTTCACACATAAGGAGATTGACATTTGTGGCCATATCATGCATGTCCTGAAGAAGAGCATCACAAAGCAGAATTCACGGACTGTGATGCCGTTCCCCTCTTTGATCATGGGATTGATTGCCAAGGCAAAGCTCAAGCTACCTAGTGGCCTCACGGTTGTTCAGAGAGACTATCCCATTGGTGGTCATACACTGACTAGGAGCACTGCACACATCAAGGGATCGAAGACCGGTGTGCATACCATACCACCACCACGACGGGTTCAGCAGGATGAAGGCGAAGATACAGAGGAAGAGATTGACAGGTTCACCTCGGCTCCTGAGCCCTCTACACAGCCATCATCTTCGGCTCCTCCACAAGGCTTAAGCAAACTGGATCAGTTGCTTGCTAAGATGGATCAGATGTCTACAGTGCTTGACTCCCATGTGCAGTACACCGCGGACCAGTTTGCATACCTTCAAGGACAGATCACCGCGCTCTCTTCTCAAGTACAAGACTTATCTATGGAGCACGGCTCGGATTCAGAGTCAGATCAGTTCTGACCCTTTGGCCATTCCGGTCAAAAAGGGGGAGAAAATTCTGAGGGGGAGCTAGAGAAGAGCTTGCACAGTGTTAGGGGGAGCATAGTCTAGCAACTTAGTAACATTGGTTATTGGTTTTTCAGACGGTTTTTATTCAGTACTTTTTAGTTTTTATAAATGTTTTACGGCTTTTGGTTTAAAGCTTTGATACTATGCCATGATTTGTAGTCTAGCATGATTTGTAGGCTTTTATGGTTTGTGCCATGTATTTGCAATACTTTGCTTATGCAGCCTTTATGCTTGTGCTATTGAAGTTTAATGTCATACATTTACTTCACTACATCACTCTTGTGCCCGTGTAGGATTGTTCCTAGATGCATATACGTTCTATGCATTGGTTGAGTGATGAACACTCTTGTGCCCGTGTAGGATTGTTCCTAGATGCATATACGTTCTATGCATTGGTTGAGTGATGAACACTCTTGTGCCCTAGTAGGATTGTTCCTAGATGCAAATTCTTCAAGTATTTTGCATTGGTTGAGTGTTGGATGTGCAAATGGTACTCTTCATATGAGCTTATCATCTTGCATATCCGGATGTTCATTCCTTGTGTGAATGAGCATAGTAATTGCTTGTGTATAGTGATTACTCGTTTGATCTTGCCATGATTTAGTGTTTCTATTTCATTCTGCTTGATCATGTGCTTATTGCTCCATATGCTTTTCAAGTTTTCTGCATACAATGATAATATTTTGTTGTTGTGTTTCAGGAGTTACTTGTTCATATGTTTCAAGAGCTTATCAGAATCTAGAATTAGGTGTGAGTGAGTTTTGCCTGTGTTCCCAAACTCACGTTTAAGTCTAGAGTCTGTTTTAGGGTTTTGTCACGGAATAGCCAAAGGGGGAGATTGTAAAGTTGTGATTTACAACTATGTGTTTTGTTGGCTTTTATTCCGTGCCAAATTTGATTGTAATTACTATCAATTGTTTATACCCTGTATTTGTTGTGGGAATTGTTGTAAGGGGTGTGTGATAGAGAGTGTGTGAAGACTCAAGCAATTTGGAAGCTGATGGAATCTCGCGGGTATCTCGCGACTAAGCTTCCCGCGAAGTGAAGCATGTGCCCTGCACATGCTGGAATGCGAAGAGTCATGACAGATGGAGACAGCTGTCTCTCGCGAGTATCTCGCGGGTAAGGCCTTCCCGCGAGACACCCGCGAGACATGCTGTTCTGCCAGCCTGTACTGACTGACTCACACATTTTGCACCTATCCTATATAAACCCCCATTACCCACAAATGTTGAGGAATGCTTCAGAGAGAAAACCCTAGCCAAACACATTTGTAATTAGAGATTGTCATCCCCACCTTTCTCTATACACTTGCTTGTGGTATCTCCTCAACCCTTCCCTCTCCATTTCCACACCATTGAGAGGTTGATAGCCCAAACACTTACCACACCTTTTGAGAGTGTTGTGTGACGTTTTGGTGCTGCTGGGAAGCATTGGAAGAAGCCTGGAATGGCAGATGCAACATGGAGCTTGTTGCGGGATCCGGAGAACTAAGACAAGACACGGTTCCGAGAAGCCTTGTTGGAGTAGGAGCTTGGAGGGCTTAGGTACATCGGGTAGATTAGGCTTGGAGGGTCTCTTGCTTACTCATGTATCCCAACTGATTGTCTAGTGGATCGATTTCCGCTTGGAGGGCGGCGGAGAGGTTTTTCGCCGAGTTCTTCGGTTTCCTCTTCGAAAACACGTCTTGGTGTTTTCTGTGTTTGCATCTCTCTTCCCTACTCTTTTATATTCCATTACACTGCTGTGTTGTTTAGTTTATGGATTAGAGTAGCTATATTGTTCATCCGCTCGCTTTTACACTATTCCGCACTTTATATTAAAGTTGTGTAAAATCTATCGAGCCGTAATTTTAATCGGGGGTCTAAACAGCTCTTGTGTTTTTCAACACGTTTTCGAGCTTTCAGATGACGTATGCAATCTAGCACGTGTAAGCGATGACATAAGCGGACCAATCAGGCTGTGACATATGTCACCAATCAGACTCCACCATGTGTCATTCACCTACCCCCAAACTCCTATAAATAGAAGCCTTCCTAAGACATTTAAGAGAGACCAAGCCATCTAGAGCACAAGCAGCATTAGAGAAGATTCAGAAGCACTCAGAAGTATAGAAGCTTTGTAGGAATCAAGCCTCAAAACCTTCAAGAACTTCAAGAACTTCAACCTCAAAATCGAAGAACATTCGAAGCAGAATCATCCAAACTATCTGCCTAGATCCTAAAGTTTGCTGGAATCAAGCTCAAAAGCCTCCAGAAACCTTAACAAACCATAAATCAATGAAGCTCTAAGGATTCAAGCCTCTAAAGTACCGAAGAACTTCCACCACAAAACTTCAAAGAAGAAGAATGCACAAAGAACACGAAGAACATGAAGAACAAAGAATTTCTAACAAGCTCATAGCCAGAGATTCATTGTAATTCCTTTTCAAAGATCTTCGATTCATTCCTCAGCCAAATTGAAGGATATTTTGTGTTCAAGTCAAAATCACGTTACCATAATTCCAATCAATAAGTCTTGCAAGGAGATCGAATCAGAGGATCACTCTTTTGTAATTTCAGAGAATTGTACCACACATTCATCAATACAAATTCACATTTGTGAAACTATTTTACTTGTTTGATTTATTTCAAACTAGAAATTTAGTCGTCTACAAATTCTGGCACGCCCCATGGGACCTCTTTGCCTCTCATCTCTTTCTCCTTCAAAAGAAAAGAAATTCGACAGCATTTTGCTACCAACTTCAATGGCCTGTAGCAAGAATGTCCGAAAATCAGTAGTTGATGCTTCCAATGCTGATGATTATGTCAGCCCAATCACTCATAGTCGATCCAAAGCTCTTAATCGACTTCAACCCCAACCAACCAAAGAAGGCAAGCTTCATACTACCATCTCTCTGGACTTTCTTGCAAATAGGAAAGCTACCGCTAAGGATTCATCTATCTCGAAATATTTGGAGATCAATAATGAATCATCCCCAACAAAGACCTTTTCTATCAACTCTTCACCTGTGATGAGAAACTTAAGGAATGAAGTACCTTTGACTCATCCTGTTTCATCATTTTCTCCATCATATCTAGAGGTTATGCCAGTGATGATGACTAACACCTCTACCATGGAAGAAAAGATGGCTGAAATGGAACAAAGGGTCATCCTTCTCACAAAAGCACTTGAAGAAAAGGATGTCAAAATTGCAACCGTAACGAACAAGCTGGAGGTACAAGATTTGGGTGAATCAAGTCTTGGCCTTGAGCACCTACCTGGCTTTACCTTGAAAGGAGAAAACGCTAGGGTTGATAAGGGAAAAGGAGGTGAAGGCACTTCTCAACACAGACATTCCACCTCAATGGCCTCGATATCTATCCAACAATTGCAAGGCATGATAACAAATACCATTCAAGCACAATATGGAGATTGTTCTACAAGTTCTCTCATATATTCAAAACCCTATACAAAGCGCATCAATAACATGAGAATGCCAAATGGGTATCAACCCCCCCCCAAAGTTTTTACAATTTGATGGCAAAGGAAAGCCTAAGCAACACGTTGCTCGCTTTGTAGAAACTTGTGAGAATGCATGGACTCAAGGAGGCCTCTTTGTAAAGCAATTTGTCCGTTCAGTAAAGGGGAATGCCTTTGATTGGTATACAGACTTAGAACCCGAGTCAATCGATAGTTGGGAACAACTTGAAAGGGATTTTCTCAACCGATTCTACAGCACACGTCGCATGGTAGGCATGATGGAGCTTACCAATATCAAACAGTGGAAAGATGAGCCTGTCGTTGATTATATCAATCGGTGGTGTTCTTTGAGTCTAGATTGCAATGATAGACTTTTTGAAATATCTATTGTAGAGATGTGCATCTAAGGCATGCATTGGGGACTTCTTTACATCCTTCAAGGGATAAAGCCCCGAACATTTGAAGAGTTAGCAACTCGTGCACATGACATGGAATTAAGTATCTCTAGCCATGGAAATACAAAACCTCCCGTACCTGAGGAAAGGAAAGAAAGACGGGAAATAAGGAAAATGACAGGAATACAAAAAGTAATATCAAAGACTCAATGAATGTCAACCCTGGCCCAGTCAAAATTTCAACAAGAAATGTGAAGGCTAATGAGAAGAGGCCCGAGGGAGGCCAATGGCGTGAAACACGTCGCTCATCACTTAAGGAATGGGAACAAAAGGTGTATCCTTTCCTAGATGCCAATATGCCCAAAATGCTAGAACAACTGCTCAAGTTGAAATTAATCGAATTGCCAGAATGCAAACGACCGGAAGAGATAGGAAAAATTGATGATCCGAATTATTGTAAGTATCATCACATCATAAGCCATCCAATCTAAAAATGCTTTGTTCTTAAAGAACTCATAATGAAGCTGGCCAAGGAAAGGAAAATTGACTTGGATTTTAATGATGTTGCTCAGTTAAACCTTGCAACATTTGCTTGTGGTTTACCTAGTTGCATGTCTCCAACTACGAAGCAAGGGGCAAATACCAAACTCATCCAATTTGGTTCTCTGGAACCTGTTCAGGTTCAGCTCTCACAAAAAGCATCTGATTACAACTCAAATGATGATAAAAGGTCAACAGTGGATGAGGAAGAGGTCTGGACGATGGTTACTCATAGGAGATGGAAGAAGAAATGATCATTCCCTCTTCAGTTGATCACCCAAGAGTCCAGAAGAGCACAAAAAATAGATTCAGCCTTGGTCAAGAAGAAGGAGTGATAAGAGGCAAGGGAGACTGGGAACAAGAATGCATGATGATTCAGCATAAACCCAAAAACCTCGAAAGCTCATCACATTGGAAGAATTCTTCCCAAAAAATTTTATGGGAAGATGACATTCCTAGTGAAGTTCTCCCAGTTGAGATCTCGTCCATGGAAAGCAAGCAGGGTGAAAAGAAGCATGTTAAATTCATCACTAGAAAGGATATTCCTTCCCCAAAGATAGGTCCAAAATATAGGAATGATCATTCTAGTGAATCTACCAGTAATTCAGTGAGAGTGAAAATTTCAACGCCTTCCAATAGCCCTCCATTCTTCTGGTATGTACCATTATCACGCCACAAGAATGGACAATCACCATTCGCGGAATGCCTTCAATCTACAGAGGACATGGGAAGGCCTCCTGCAAAGCTCACAATAGAGGATGTAGCCATATTGAAAGAATATCATGTCATGCCTTTAACTTCATCCACAAATCCTTTGCCCTCGAAACCACTAAATGGATTCGTGAGGTCTTCACAAAGTCTGACAGAGCATGGTATTTTACCAAGTGAGCGGACGAAAGAATGGTTTGACCTAAAGGCATATAGGCTGTTAGTCGAAGCAGGCTACGATTTCTCAAAACAAGGCGACTTAGGGAAACTAATACCAAAATCCACTAGAGAAAAGATGTATGGCCTTAGCAAAACTCAAAGGAAAATGCGACTTGAAGGGCATGAAATTCCTATCCAAAAGACCGGATTAGGTTATCATCTTGAACAACCAGCTCAGATATGGATCAAGAAAAGAAGCAATGCTTCAAGTTCCCAATACATAACAGTGGAGATCGGTGAAAGTTTGAATCAAAGAAAAGATCATTCTTCATCGCGTTCAATCTAAATATTACTCTACACCATTTGGCAATAAAGAAGGGCGTGCACCCAGTCAAACAAGCCCAAAGACACTTTCAGTCAGAACTTATCCCTCAAATAGAAACTGAGGTTAATAAGCTAATTGAGGCGGGCTTCATTTGTGAAGTACAGTACCCGAAATGGATTGCTAACATTGTCCCTATCAAATAGAAGAATGGACAAATCCGAGTGTATTGACTTCCGTGATTTGAATAATGTATGTCCCAAGGATGATTTTCCATTACCCATCACTGAGGTCATGGTTGATGCCACTATTGGTCATGAAGCTTTATCTTTCATGGATGGTTCTTCAGGTTACAAGCAAATTCGAATGAATCCTAAGGATGAAGATGTTAGGTTCTAAAAACTTAGAATTTTATGTATTTAGAACTCTAATGTGTATTGTTGGCAAACCATGATCAAAACAGGTTATTAGTCTTGTTTAGACTTGCTCAAAGTGTGGGCGTTTTATGTAAAGTTGGAATCAAGTGGCTGCAGAAGTATTAGTGACTTTCAGCCTGGCTCGATCAACCGAAAATTAGACTTGATCTATCGAAGCTCGGGCAAAACGTTTTTCTGCAGAATTTTCCAACTCAGCTCAAGCCCATTAAGGATTAGGGTTTCAGATCTACTTCTCCCACTATATAAAGGAAACCCTAGCCACGTTTTTAGAGTAGCTTTGGATGCTCTTGTTGCTCATATTTTGCGGTTTGTGTGAATCTCTTGTGAGATCCTTGAGGAGTTTTCTTTCACATAAACTTAGGGTTTTCAAGGTAGAGATATTATCAACATCTTGATGATCAACTCAGTTGCTGCCATTGGAGCTTAAAGAAACACAACCGTGAGTGCTTGTATCTTGTGGAGAATCCAAGAAAGAAGGAGTCCGTTGATTCGGAGCTTGCACGTGGTCGTGTCAGTAAGTTCTACTGGTGGGTAGCATTAGGAAGTCGAGCGTGGGTGCTTGTAAGTCCTTTTGTATGAACTTCAATTCTTTCATATAGTGGATTCAAGTTTACCTTGAGGATAGCTAGGTTAAATCCTCCCCAGGTTTTTTACCGATTTGGTTTTCCTAGGTGATCATATCTTTGTGTTCTTTATATTTCCGCTGCTTTATATCTTGATATGATTATTTGATTGTGTTAACCTAGATTTACATAATTTGACTAGGTTAATCACTTGGCTAAATAAACTAGGTTAATCCAATTGTTGTTTTAAGGGGTCAAAAACTTAACAAGTGGTATCAGAGCAGGTAGCTCTTTTGTTTTAGATTTTTTGATCTAAGAGCTAATCCTTGACCCTTGTTATCATGGATAATTTGAAGTGTCTTTCTGATCATGTTTCTGCTCATGCTTCTGTTGATTTTATTGATGCCTGTGAAACTCTCCGTATGAAAATTGCTAAGAAATTCAGAGAAGAGTTAAAATTGGCTAATCTTGAAAAAGAAGAATTGCTTGTTAGATTAGATGAATCTAATAAAAATAATGAATTTTTGAGAAATCAAATTTCCTCTCAAGATGAGAAGATGAAAAGCTTGGAGCAAGAGTTAGTTGAATCTAAAACTAAAATTGAAAATTTGACTTGTGCTAAGCTTGTTGTTGATAACAGAAGTGTTTCTATTTCTCTTAAGCCTAAAACTGAGAAAGTTTATATCCCTCCTTTCAAGAGGAATAATAAAGAAAAGGCTTATTTTTCTAGGTTAGACAAAGGTAAAAGTTCTGATGTAGACGCTGAAGTTTCTAAACCTATGTCCAAATCTACTGCTAGTGTGCAAAAGAAATCTGTTTCTGTGCCTACCTGTCACCTTTGTGGTGTTGTTGGTCATATTAGACCAAATTATTCTTTGTTGAGGCAAGAACCAAAGCCTGTGACCAGAAACCCCACTAGGAATACTGATGTTCTTAAATTTGTTCTGTTTGCCACTTTTGTGGTGTTTGTGGTCACATTCGTCCTAATTGTCATAAATTGAAATTTAAGCATTCTGTGTTTCAGTCTAGGATATGTGATGATATGTCTTCTGCCATAAGTCTAAATAAATTGTTTCATATGCTTTTGAAAAATTTAAGCTTGTTGGCTTGTGAAAGGAAATTGCAGGATTTTAGTATTTCTCAGAAGATTGGTGTAATCCCTCAAATACACTCTGCTTCTCATGGATTTTCACCTACAAAGCCGAAGACTCATGCTATATCGGTGAGAAAAGATTCTCTAAGGTGAATGTTGCTGACTTGTCCCTGATTTAATTCTTTCAATTATTTGTGGACATGTTTATTTTTAGTTTTTGGTTGTTTTATTTTCTTTGATTGTTTTGTTTAAAAAAAAAAATCCAAAAACATTGAAGAATTTCAAAAAGACAAAAATATTTTATTTTGTGTCTAGTTTTTTTTTTTTTTTTTTTTTTTTTTTTTAGGATTACATGAATTATGATATCTCTCTTGATTTAGAACATGCTTGACATTGTGGAGAAACTTGAATAGTATGCTAAGCTATTTCTGATTTTGTGTGAGTATGTACTAATTTGTACATGTACTCAAGGGTTAATTAAGAAATTGATATTTCTCGTTTATTTACCCTCTATAGCTTAGTTAAGCACTGTCATGCATTGCATTTGCTTTGTTCATTTAGCATAATATGTGCCTTTTTGTTTTTGGTCATATAGCTTTTAAAACCAAAAAGATTTTTGTGTTTTGTATTTCACATCTTGGATTTATAATCAAGGATTGGCCATATTATCTTTATATAACAAGTTTATGTACCTTGTTTAGCTTTGATGAGCTTATTTATTGCACTTGACTAGTTGAAGCTTTGTAGTGCATGTTGTGTGGGAAAGATGTTTATGGTGTTTATCACTTTGTCTTAATCTTGAAGTCAGATGTTGTTTGACTGTCGGACTTGATCCTTTTGAGAAAGGCATAAATAACTATCTCACCACTGTTCACTAGCCAATCATGAACACCTTAGTGCATATCGTAAGATTTTATGCTCGAGAAAGTGTAGCACATGGACAAAAAGAACATAAGGTGTAGTCTCGGTTTAATTGCTTAATGCTTAAAATTGGTGTGTATTATTAGGCTTGATGCCAAATCACATAATTAAAATTGATGTGTATATTATGAGGCAAAATTCAAGAAACTTACATGATTGCAAACTTATGTTCAAGGAGATGTGGGAGTTATATGATGTAACTCTTTAAGTGATAGTCTCTTTCAAATTCTATGTGATGAATTTTGTAGACTTTGTGTTTGATTTCTATTCACATATTACCTCACATGTATCTCAAGCTTTTGCTAGTTACACACACTACACAAGTTACTTTTTGCTAAACATGGTACATTTTATTGTGTGTGATCTTGTTGTGGCCATCCAAGAATAAAAGTTCCTTGATCTTAATGCAAAATGTGTTTAAAGTTTGAGAAATTGGAAATTCTAGAGCTTGAATGTACCCGAATTGGGGATTTTGTTCAAATTGGGTTCAATTGATGCAATTGGCTTGTTGAATTGATGTAATTGATCATTATATTGTGTATTCTAGTTTGTGTGATGATCAATTGGTCAAATTTTTCCTAACAACTTAACAAGTGGTTTTAAATTTTTGGAGTTTTATTAGAAACTCTATGCTCAAGCCAATTTTGTGAATGTAACTTATATTGAACTTAGTTTCACTGCATTAGAGCATGCATCATGACATATTTTTTCATGCATCATTTGTGTTTAGGATTCACATGCATTACATTGATTTTTGTATCCATCTTGCAGTTTTGCAGTCATATCTCTCATTGTTTTCACACATAGCATGCATACCCTTTGCTAAATTGGGTACTCAACTCGATTTAAAAATTGATTAATTAATTTTTGAGTTTTGTACATTCTAGTATATGCTATTTCTTATATGTGAACTGCAGAAAATATTTTTCTTAAGAGATATGATGGATAATCAATATGCAAATATTTTTCTCTATTCATGCAACTGTTTATGGGTCACATAGTGTCAAGTTTGCATTTATTGAAAGAGAGAATAATTTTTTCATGTGTATCCTCATCTTAGTTTTTAACTTTGGTTTGTGTGTTTTTATTTTCCCCACCTCCTAAAGTTTCCCCAAAACTGTTTTTTCCAAAAACTTGTTTTGTTTTTCCTATTTTTATAGGGGGAGATTTTTTTAAATCTTTGTTGTTCATAGGGGGAGTTGTCTCTATTTTCTATAGAGTTGAAGTGGTTTGTGTCCCCTTAATTCTCTATTTTCTCTTATCCTTTATTGCGTATGGTGACTGTTTACTCTTTGTATGAGTTGTCTTTGTCAATACGTGACAAAAAGGGGGAGAAATTATTGATTTATGGGAGTCATGTTTGTCTTGTTTAGGGGGAGTTGAAATTATTTTTGAAAGAGGAGAATATAAATAAAAACTTTTTGTTGTATCTAACTTAGGGGGAGAGTTAGTTTACTTATGTTTTTATATCTATTTCTTGTTCATTGCTCATTGATTTATATTTATGAGTTATTCATGATATATGTCTTTGTTTTGTGTTTTGTGAAGTCAAGAATTTATTTGTTGATTTACTGTTTTTCTGTCACACATGCGTTTATGCGTTTTGTTTAGTGTTTCAAGAATATACAGGTTGATTCAATTAAGTTGCTGTCTACACTTACAACTGATGGATAGTAGTTAGGATTGAATTTGTGTTATGAGCATTATTTTTGTAAATGGATTTTATTTGTAAACTTTGAGCTTTTAATTTGTGTTTTGTCACGGATTGCCAAAGGGGGAGTTTGTTAGGTTCTAAAGACTTAAGATTTTATGTATTTAGAACTCTAATGTGTATTGTTGGTAAACCATGATCAAAATAGGTTGTTAGTCTTGTTTAGACTTGCTCAAAGTGTGGGCGTTTTATGTAAAGTTGGAATCAAGTGGCTGTAGAAGTATTAGTGACTTTCAGCCTGGCTCGATCGATCGAAAATTAGACTCGATCGATCGAATCTCAGGCAAAACGTTTTTCTGCAGAATTTTCCAACTCAGCCCAAGCCCATTCAGGATTAGGGTTTCAGATCTACTTCTCCCACTATATAAAAGAAACCCTAGCCACGTTTTTAGAGTAGCTTTGGATGCTCTTGTTGCTCATATTTTATGGTTTGTGTGAATCTCTTTTGAGATCCTTGAGAAGCTTTCCTTCACATAAACTTAGGGTTTTTAAGGTAGAGATATTATCAACATCTTGATGATCAACTCAGTTGCTGCCATTGGAGCTTAAAGAAACACAAGCGGGAGTTCTTGTACCTTGTGGAGAATCCAAGAAAGAAGGAGTTCGTGGATTCGGAGCTTGCACGTGGTCGTGTCAGTAAATTCTACTGGTAGGTAGCATTAGGAAGTCGAGTGTGGGTGCTTGTAAGTCCTTTTGTATGAACTTTGATTCTTTCATATAGTGGATTCAAGTTTACCTTGAGGATAGCTAGGTTAAATCCTCCCTAGGTTTTTTACCGGTTTGGTTTTCCTGGGTGATCATATCTTTGTATTCTTTATATTTCTGCTGCTTTATATATTGATATGATTATTTGATTGTGTTAACCTAGATTTGCATAATTTGACTAAGTTAATCACTTGTCTAAATAAACTAGGTTAATCCAATTGTTGTTTTAAGGGGTCAAAAACTTAACAAAAGAACTTGCAGCTTTTCGTACTCCTAAGGGCATTTACTGTTACAAAGTAATGCTTTTCGGACTAAAGAATGCTAGTGCTACTTATCAATGGGCCATGCAAAAGATCTTTAGTAATGTACTTCATAAAAACGTGGAGTGTTATGTCGATGATCTGTTGGTTAAAACAAAAAGGAGGGAAGACCACCTAGTAAATTTGTGATCCGTGTTCAATGCCTAAGAAAGTATCAGCTTAAAATGAACCCCCGCAAAGGCGCTTTTGGCGTAACATCTGGGAAATTTCTTGGTTTCATTGTGAGGCACCGCGGTATTGAAATTGACCAGTCCAAAATTGAAGCTATCTAGAAAATGACAAAGCCCAAGAATTTGCGAGAATTTAAAGGCTTGCAAGGAAAACTAGCCTACATACGACAATTTATTTCAAACTTAGCTGGTTGATGTCAACCATTCAATAGATTTGAAAGCTCGAAAATGTGTTAAAAATAGAAGAGTTGTTTAAACCCCCAAATTAAATATTAGGCTCGATAGATTTTACTCTAACTTATACTAAGTGCAAAATAGAGTAAATGCGAGCGAATAAACAAACTAACTACTCTAAGCCATAATCATTAAAACACAGAAGTAAAATGAAAGCTAAAAGAGTAGAGAAGAAAAATGCAAACACAAGATAACACGCTGATGTGTTATCAAAGAGGAAATCGAAGTACTCGACGTAAAACCTTTCCGCCACCCTCCAAGCGGTAAATCAATCCACTAGACAATCAGTTGGGATACAAGAGTAGCAAGAGACCCTCCAACCCTAATCTATTGGATACACCTAAGCCCTCTAAGCTCCTACTCTAACAAGGCTTCTCGGAACCGTGTTTTGTCTAACTCTCCAGATCCCGCAATACGCCATATTGCATCTGCCAAAGCCTGGCTTCTTCCAATGCTACCCAGCAGCACCAAAACCTCACTTGACACTCAGAATAGGTGTGGTAAGTGTTTGGGCTATCAACCTCTCAAGTGTATGGAAATTGAGAGGTAGGAGTTGAGGAAAATCCACAATGAATTGTGAAGAGAATTATGGGTATAACAATCTCTAACTCTCAAGGTTTATGGCTAGGGTTTTCTCTCAGAAACACCCCTTAACATCTGTGGGTAATGTGGGTATATATAGTGTGGGTACAGATAGTGTGTATCATATATGATAGTTTAGCAAAACAGAATGTTTCGCAGGTATCTCGCGGGAAGGCCTTACTCGCGAGACACTCGCGAAAACCAGCTGTCTCCATCCTGTCCTGACTCTTCACATTCCAGTCATGTGCTGGGCATATGCATCACTTTGCAGGAAGCTTATTTGCGATCTACCCACGAAAACAACTTTAGTCTTCAATTGTCTTGAGTCTTCACACTCTTTCTCTCACACACAACCATTACAAATAAATGCCACATAAAATACAGGGTATATAAGATTGAATATAATTACAATCAAATTTGGCACAGAATTAAAGCCAACATAAACTAGTTGTAAATTACAACTTTACAAGATTGATGAAGTAGGATGTGCACTTTGAATGGGATGAGGCTTGTAGCAATGCTTTTGTGCCCGTCAAAAGATATTTGCTTAATCCTCCAGTTTTAGGTGCTCCTATCCCAGGAAAGCCTTTGGTGTTGTACATTGCGGCACAAGAAAAGTCGCTATATGCTCTTATGGTGCAAGAAAATAAAGAGGGGAAAGAAAGAGCCCTTTATTATCTAAGTCAAACTCTCAGTGGGGCTGAATTAAATTATTCTCCTATCAAAAAGATGTGCCTCGCTCTTTTCTTTGCCATAGACAAACTGGAGCATTACATGCAAACATATACAGTCCATTTGATAACAAAGGCAGACCCGATCAAATATGTCTTCTCTAGGCTAGTGGTTTAGGGTCGTATAGCTCAATGGGCAGTCTTGCTACAACAATATGACCTTGCATACATTCCATAAAAAGCTGTCAAAGGACAAGCATTGGTAGATTTCTTAGTTAATCACCCAGTTCTATCTGATTGAGAGTTTTCCGATGATTTACCGGATGAAGATGTGTTTTACATTGAAGTAATGCCACCATGGATGACGTTCTTCGATGGGGCTGCACGTTGAGAATGAGCCGAGGCAGGTGTAGTGTTTGTTTCTCCACAACGGCAAATACTTTTATACTCGTTCTCATTAAGTGAACTTTGCTCTAACAACGTAGCTGAATATCAAGCAGTGATTATTGGTCTACAAATGGCCATTGAGATGGGCATATTGCAACTTGAGATCTTTGGGCACTCCAAATTAGTTATCAACCAAATCTTGGAGCAATATGACATCAAGAAAGAAGACCTCATCCCCTATTGCAAATACGCGAAAAAGTTACTAGCAAACTTTGACGCCATCACATTGGAGCATATACCAAGGATGGAGAATAGACAAGCCGATGCTTTAGCTAATTTGGCTACTGCCTTAGCATTATCCCAAGAAGAGACAACAAAAGTTGCTATATCCTAAAGGTGGGTGGTGCCTCTCATGGTTGAAGAAGAAGAAGAAGAGCAAACCAACATCATTTTTGTATGCCTTATTGAAAAAGAAGATTAGCGCAAGCGATCATTGAGTACCTTCAACATGGAAGACTCCCAGATGATATACGCCACAAGACCGAAGTTTGGCGAAGGGCTGCTCGATTCATTTACTATAAGGACACACTCTTCCGCCGTTCATTTAATGGTTTGTTTCTCCATTGCTTAGGAGAGGAGGAGTCTAAATAAGGCTTAAAGGAGGCCCATTCTGGAATATGCGGCACACACCAATCGAGTCCTAAGTTACACTACAAGATCAAACAAATGGGTTACTATTGGCCTACGATGGTGCAAGATTCTATGGAGTATGCTAAGAAGTGCGAAGCTTGTTAGTATCATGCAAACTTCATCCACTAGCCGCCAGAACCTCTACACCCAACTGTAGCTTCTTGGCCTTTTGATGCATAGGGGCCTGATGCATAGGGGCCTGATGCAATAGGGCCATTACCAAAATCATCCGGTGGCCATTTGTACATCTTGGCTGCAACTGATTACTTCTCGAAATGGGCAGAAGCTGTGCCTCTTAGGGAGGTGAAGAAAGAAACGGTGGTCAATTTCGTTTGAACACATTTGATCTATCGGTATGGTATCCTTTGTTATATCATAACTGATAATGGCAAATCGTTCTACTATAGGCTGATGATGGAGTTGTGCAAGAAGTTTGAATTTAAACAATACAACTCCTCCATGTACAATGCCCAACAAATGGACTAGCTGAAGCATTTAACAAAACACTAGGCAGTTTGTTAAAGAAGGAGGTATCCAAGACAAAGCGAGACTGGCACGAAAGAATCGGAGAAGTGTTATAGGCATATCGAACAACATTTCGTATGCCTACTTAAGCGATGCCATATTCTCTTGTTTACGGAGTGGAAGCCATCCTTCCCTTAGAAAACCAAATCCCATCATTACAGATTGCCATTCAAGAAGGGTTGACTGAAGAAGAAAATGCCAAGCTCAGATTGCAAGAATTAGAGGCACTTAATGAGAAAAGGCTCGAGGCCCAACAACGCCTTGAGTGCTATCAAGCTTGTCTTTCAAGTGCATTCAATAAAAGAGTTAAACCACAATCATTCCAAGTTGGTGACCTAGTCCTCGCCATTCGAAGACCTATTATCACAACTCACCGTACAGGCAATAAGTTCACTTCAAAATGGGATGGACCTTATGTTATGCAAGAAGTCTACACCAATGGAGCTTACAAGTTAATTGATCATGAGGGTGTAAGGATCAGCCCCATCAACGGGAAGTTCCTTAAATTCTTCTATGCTTGAAAATCAAAGATTGCTCCTTGGTAAGAGTTTAAACTACCCATTGTAGCACTGCAAGAGTACATGATGTCTTCCCGTTACCTTTGAAAGCGTACCAATAAAGAGAAATTAATCCCACTCTATGTCTCCATTTGTGAGTGTGGCATAGTGGTTGGATGCCTTTGTCACCCTTGAGGCCGAGGTCTCAAGTTCGATTAATGGTACCCACTATTGCACAATTGGTACCCATGAAATGCAGTGGGGCATGGGGTGAGGATTACACATGTGAGCCCTCATTTTTGCAAAAAATAATAATAATAATAATAATAAATAAAATAAAAAACAAAGAAAAAATCATCCAAAAAAAAAAAAATGTTGAACTACATAATGACTTGATCCCTCTCCGAGGTACATAGGCAGCTTAGTACTTTTCACTAAGTTCACTCACATGAAAAGAAGAAGGATTGTCGGTTTAGCTTGAAGAGTTTTCCAACGGTCATCAATATGCTTTTAAGGTCCCTTTGGTTGGCAAGGCATTGTTTAAAGACAATCAACTGCTCAATAGGATGATCAAAGATCGTTGTAGTCGAAGATGAAGACTAAATGAAGTCTGCACGGCATTGCCCATCTTCTATGGACATTCTCCCACGTTTCTAAAGTATGCTTTGCATCACTTATCTCCAGGGGGCATCTTCTTGTACCTTACAAGTCTAAGCTACATCGTCTCTCTTCTAGGTTGTGCCACTTCATAGCTCTGAAATAGAAAGGCTTCATCTCCCTTCTGAGTGGTGTCGTTTCACATCATATCTCTGAAATCATATCTCTGAAATCTAGACAACGTCAACTTCCTCCGTAATGATAATAGATCATGTATCTGGAGTTGGTGTTGCATCAACTCGCCTCTATGGGCATGTTTGTGCAATGTCGAATTCTTAGTGGCATGTTCTGACATCTTCAAGGTTTTGTTGGCATTTCCTTACATCTTCAACGTCGTGTTGGCATCTCTGAAATCTTGATGTCTAGCTACAGTGCTATGCACCCTCGATGTTTGAGCTAGGTTGCCTCTAAAAATTGGTGTTGTTGTAGTTTTATTATAAAGGTCAATATTGGTGTAACTTTAATGCGAGTGCAAGTGCTAATGTGGAGTGTTGTAGTGGCTTCATGACAAAGATGAATGTTGGCACGTCTTCGGTGTGAACGAAGTGTTGACATAGCTTCATGGCAAAAATGAATGTTGGCACGGCTTCAGTGCAAATATTGCTTCATGGCAAATATGAATGTTGGCACGGCTTTAGTGCAAATGAAGTGTTGACGTAGCTTTATGGCAGAGATGGATGTTGGTACGGCTTCGGTGCGAATGAAGTGTTGACGTAGCTTTATGGCAAAGATGGATGTTGGTACAGCTTCGGTGCTAATGAAGTGTTGACGTGGCTTCATGGCAAAGATGAATGTTGGCACGGCCTTAATGCAAATAAAATGTCGAGGCAGCTTTATGGCAAAAGAAGTGTGCTAGTGCAACTTCATTACAAAGGCAAATGATGGTGCGACTTCATAGCAGATGCAAGTGCAAATATTGCTTCGGTAGATAAAGTAAGGGTGATGCTTCAATGCAAATGCAAGTGTTGGAGCTACTTCATGACAAAGATAAGTGGTGACACGATTTCAATACAAAGAAAAAAATGGATGCAGTGTCATTGTGAAGGCAAGTGTTAATATAGTTTCAGTACAAGGACAAATGCTGGCACAGCTTCACGGTAAAGACTCTTGATGTGGCTATGTTGCAAAGACTCTTGATGTGGTTGCGTTGGAAAGGCAAGTGTTGGTGTTGCTTAATTGCCAAGACAAAGGCCAATACAACTCCAAGGTCAAGTACTAGTAATAGCATTATTGTATCATGAATACCGGTGATAACATTGTTTCACTACCGCTATAAGAACATCAAGGATGGATATCGCTAAGAGATTGTTGCTGCAAGGAAATAATTTGATAATATGGAGACAAACATCACGGTAAGAACATTGTGTTCAATGGAACGTAAAGTCGCCAAATAAAGATAGACGTCAGGCTAAGAATGTTGATGTAAAGCTTGACGCTAAAGCCCAAAGAACAAGGAAAGCATGCTACATAACAAAAACAAGCAATAACAAAGAACTTGTTAGAAGAAAATTTGATGGCACGTCTAAACCCAAAAAAAAAAAATCAACAAAGAGAAAGAGCTTCAATTTTAATCTCTAGCCTGCTAAAAAAAAGGGTTAGTACACACAAAGAACTAAAAAAAGAAGAAGAAAGAAATGGCGTAAATTCTCTACATTTAGAAAAGTGTGCTACCCACTAGAGATTATGTTTGGTCAATCTGAGGCATACCCTGGGTGGCCTTATATAGAAAACTTCTGAGATAACAGACACAAAAAAAAAAAAAAAAAAAAAAAAAAAGGAGAGTAGGCAAGCCATTAAATGCTACCACCAAACAGATAATGCTTAAAGTCAGACTTTGCAACTCAAATGAAGGGGTAAATGCCCATAAAGAATCATGTTGTCAGAAAGAAAATATTGCACTAGACCTTAGAAAAATGGCTTACAGGCCTGCAAAAGTACATATGTCATCTAAAAAACTACTGCACTAGACCTGGGATGAAGTTCTAGCCCGCATATTATTCAAAGTGACTATGCTGCTGACCTTGAAAGCAGAGACACTTGCTGATTAACCAATGTCAAACACTGTCAAAGCCGCCAAAGACCATAAATCCATGAAACTAACACCATGGGAGTCTTCTACAGCCTTCAATCCACCAAACCTGAAAATTCCAGGCACAGATGCCTAGCCACGCGCGGCCACAAATTCCCAATGTCCAACGGGAATCTGCACAAATCTAAGAAAATTTTTACAAAACCGATGCCACAACTAGATCCATTGGCCCACGATCTACAAAACCTAAAAATTTCAAAACCAAACCGGGTGCACGCGCCTCTACACGAGGCCACGATATTTCAAAGACCTACGGCCTAGTCCTTCAAATTTGTGCAAATCTGCCCACAATTTTAGAAAATCGACAATACCAAGGTCTTCCATTGCCTTAGATCTACAAAACCCAAAAATTGCAGGCCCAAAAATTGAAGCATGCACCACCACGCGTCGCCAAAAGATCCGGCGGTGGTTGCCTTCAGCAACACGTGCCAACACGAACCACTTCGTCATCCTATGCGCTCACACGCGTCGGCTACTCCGACGCGCCAGCTACTCTCACTCGCGTACACGCGCCACACGTCGACACGTCCCCCAGCGCTATGACATCATGGATGACGTCACTACCCACTACGGTCTGACCCGTTTGTCCAAGTCGACCCAATTTGACCCATTCACCTGACTCGGTCCAAACCGCCTGAAACTAAAAAAAAAAGAATAATAAAAAAAGAAAAGAAAAAGCTTTGACTAAGTTGAACTTTGACTTTGACCAAAAGGACAAAATTTTCAAAAGGAGCCTGTCCCACTCAATTTTTCGTGTACATTCCAATTTTGGAATCCGTTTCTTTGTTCAAGACTCGGAAATTGTGCAAACAGTCCAATTTCCAAAAAGTTGACTTTTGCACAAACCCTAACCAAAAGTCAAAATTTTCAAGGACTTGTCTTGCCCAATTTTTCGTGTAGATTCTGATTTTGGAGTCTATTTCTTCATTTGAGAATCCAAAATTGCTCAAATAGTATGATTCTACAGCTGTTGGCTTTAATGTGAAATTTGACCAAGAACCAAGAGGTCCAAGCAAAACTTGTCCTATTCAGATTTTCACATAGATTCAAATTTTGAAATCCGCTTATTTGTTTTGGACTTGAAAACCACCTATCTAACCCACTTCTCCGAAGTATTAGCAGTGTCCAAAACTTAAGCTCCCAAAATCAAAATTTGAGATTCATCCATTTTGGTCTGGATTCCCTTAAGGTTATTCTCTAGACTTCATCAAGGCTTCCCTTTCAAAGTATAGATGAACTCTCACAAGAGTGTCTTGAACTTGAAATTACATTGGGTCATCAGTTCAACCTACCCCGTTCGGTGCCTACCAATCTCCAACCTACCATTCCCGTTCAATGCCTACCGTTCTCATCCAACATTCTCACCAAAAATTCTCATCCGCCATTCCCAACTACCCATCTACCGTTCTTCATCTCTCTGCTATAAATAGAAGGGTCGGATTCATTGAAAACTCATCGAGAAAAACACACTGAATCATGAAATGAAGATTTGCTTCTTTCAAAATTTCAAATCCTTCTCACAACCATTTCTCACTATAGCCTCATCATTCTCAACACCTAGCAACCAATATTGCTTCATAATTAGTTAGAAATCAACCCTCTCATGGTTCAGTAGAAACCCTCTTCACAACATCATTGTAGTTTTGAGATCCAAACAAATTTTGTTTCTCCTCTTAATAACCACATTTGTCCATAAAATTACTCATAACAAGGCTGGTGTTGTCATTCCATAAACGCATGTGTTGAAAATACAAGTAAACCAAAATAAATTTTGGATTTCACATAACATAAACTACAAAACATATATCATGAATAACCTCATAAATATAAATCAATAATCAATGTAGCACAATGTGAAACAAGAAACAGAAATAAATACATCATAGTATCTCCCCCTATCATAGACAACTCAAATGAAACAAAATACATATGAGCCAAAAAATATAAATACAAGATGAAGCACCTAGATACACTCTAAAGCTCCATAGCTCCAAAACATTAAAAAACTCCCCCTAACAACAAAATCTCCTATCTATATGTACTCCCCCTTTTTGTGACAAATTGCCAAAGGGCAGTCACTCATCATCAAAAGGAGGTGGTGGAGGTGACCGTCTAAAACTCGCCAAATCTGCTCTCAAAGCCTAAAGCTCGATAAGCACATCCACCAAAAGCTGACCATGAGCTGCCTGAACGGTCATGACAGTGTCCAAATCACGACAATGCTAGAAACATCCGAAGTAGAAGGTGGAGGAGCAACAGCAGTAGTCGGATCAACAAACGCATCAATAGCCGGATCACCTGTAGAAGGAGGAGGAGGAGGAGGTGCACCAAAGGAAGACTCTACTCTAGGGCGTTTAGAGGTAGCTCGCATCTGAGCAGCCCTCTGCCTAAGAAAGGTGGCACCTATGGGAGCTATAATATGCACAGGCTCAGAAGCAGGAAAAGACTCTAATCCTAAATGTAACAAAATTCTATGAATAAAAACAGGAAAGAAAAGAGCATGAGCAGAAGAACTAATCATATGAACCTCAACCAAAGATCAAATGAAAAGATAAGTAAAACTAATAAGAGCATCTGTGATAAGAGCATACAAAAATGCACATCTCTCAATAGGAATAGTATGCAAATGAGAGATGGGCCAGATAGAATGGCAAGAAATTCGGAAGAAAAGATATTGAATCTTGGTCAACTTATGAGAGGTGATCCAAGGATCAGAATCCCACTAGATAGAAGATCCAGTAAGATATGACATAATGTCATCAAGGGGTGGATACTCATCGTAAGGATAAATGGGATGTTGGACCTTAGGCACCCCAAGAGTAGAGGCCACTACCATAGGATTAATGGTGTACTTTTCACCCTTTATCCAACTTCTCACAAACTGAGTGTTGGAATCATTAGAGTGGACAAAGAGGTTCAAGTAGAACTCTCTGATCAAGGTAGCCGAAGGAGGATGGTCAACATCCAACAAAGGCAACCAGCCCCTATGCTCAAAGTTTCTCCTAATCTTTGGGTCAAGCTCATCTAAAACTACCTTATGCTTAGCCCACACATTCCTAAGAATGTTCAGCTTCTCAAAAGTTTCCTGGTTTTTCTCACTAAGGAACCCCTCACTATCAAAGGAAGGAGAAGAAGAAGAGGTGGATGTCCTATGAGCTATAGTCTTCCTAACCATGATGCTAAAGATTAGAAAGGAAAGAAAAAAAAGAGACAAAAGACAAAAATAAGAAAAACCCAAGGGCAGACTGCATCAGACACCGTTAGAGCAAAAATAATATAGAAAATAACAGTCTATATGATGCATGAACAATAACAACACATGATGCATGATTTAGTGCAGTGAGAAATGTTCAATTATACTCTAAAAATCACAAAATTGGCTTGAGCATAGAGTTTATATCAAAAACTCCAAATTTTGAAAACTCACTTTCAAAAATCCCAAAAAATTGACCAATTGATCATTACACAAGATAGATAATACAATATAATGACCAAATCAATCAATCAAACAAGCCAATTTCATCAATTTATGCTCAATTGAACAAAATCCCTAATTCGGGTAGTTTCAAGCCCTAGAAAATTCAATTTTACCCAAATCAACAAATTGATCAAATTAATCACCAAGGAACAGTTTAATAACATCCCATAACAAAAACCCAATGATCAATTTTGAAAGGAATGATTGAAATCAACAAAAACCCCAATTTTCCTTAGGTTCGAAATTTACCCCAAAATGCATGAAACATGAAAATAGTTGAAAAAGGAAGGGTAAAAGAGTCTTACCGGCCTTAGAAGACAAAAACCTTTGAAATTTTTTGAGGGAACACGACAAAAATCTTGCTTTGAATCTTGACCAATCGAAGAAAGAGAGAAAGTTCTTTTGAAAAATTTTGAATAGTGATAGAACATGTGAAAACTTATGATTTTAGAAAACTCTCTGAACGATTTTTGATTGATCGAAAAATATATTCGATCGATCGAAAATTACATTCGATTGATCCAGAACCAATCGAGCCAGGCAAATTCAAAACAAATTTTTAATTGCAATTTCGATTGGTCAAGAAACAGGTTCAGTCGATCGAAAATCTAGAAAAAACAAATTTTTGAAAAACAGAGCAATTTTATGTAGAAACTACTCAAAGAATAGTATTTTATGAATTGAATGCAGGAGTATGAGAAGAAAAGTTTTTCAAAAACACTTATATTGAACCCAGATCTCCCAAAAATAAGATTTTAAATCAATTTTTCCTTAAATCTCAAACTTCAAACACATTTTGCATTATAATCAAGGAATTTTCAATCTTGGATGGCCATAACAAAATCACACACAATAACATGTATAAAGTTTAGCAAAGAGTAACTTGTGTAGTGTGTGCAACTAGCAAAAGCTTGAGATACATGTGAGGTGATATGTGAATAGTAAGCAATCACAATTTCTACAAAATTCATCACATATGTTTGAAAGAGACTATCACCTAAAGAGTTACATCATATAACTCCCACATCTCCTAGAAAACAAGCTTGCAATCATGTAAGTTTCTTGATTTGCCCCATAATGTACACACCAATTTTATTTGATCAAAAACTTATTAAATTAGCCAAGATAATGTACACACCAATTTTATTTGATTGAATTAATTATAGTCCAATAATGTACACACCAATTTTAGAATTTAAACGAGGCTACACCTTATGTTCTTTTTGTGCATGTGCTACACTTTTTCGAGTACAAAACCTTACGATATGCACTAAGGTGTTCATGATTAGCTAGTAAACAGTGGTGAGATGACTATTTATGCCTTTCTCATTAAGTTCAAGTCCAACAATCAAAGGCATGTGACTTCAAGATCAAGACAAAGTGATCAAAAACTATAAACATCTTCCCACACAACATGCACTACAAAGCTCAAGCTAGTAAAGTGCAATAAATAAGCTTATCCAAGCTAAACAAGGTAAATAGACATGTTATGTAAAGATAATATGGCCAACCTTGATTTCAAATCCAAGAAAAATTAATGCAAAACACATTTTTCTTCCCTTTTTTTTTTCTTTAAAAAAAAAAAAAAGAATAACAAAAACATCCTAGAATGAAATGCGCGAATATTATGCAATGCAAATCCTAGAAGAACAAAGAGAACAAAAACAACAAAGAAGAATGGTCATAAAGAGTAGAGCGATGAAGCAAAAGGACCATGTCAAAAAGACTCAATTAGATCGAACCTTTTGCATCCAAAACTTTTAGATGCAACTCTTGCATTGGAGTTATTATTCACATTAGAATGATGACCAACTCCAGGATTGGAATAAAGGTTTAAAGCCTTTGCCAACTCACCAATAAGTGCCATAGGGTCTTGTGCTTGAGGCACAGGTACTTTTGGCTTATTTGCTCGCTTAGCAGCTTGCAACTTAAAACAGTTTGGATGAATGTGCCCAGACTTTCTACAAAAATGACAAACCCAAGCAAGCCTATCATGCAACTTGCTTTTAGGAGGGTTAGGAGTCTTAGGTTTAGATTCTTGAAGATTAACCCTAATCTTCCTAGGAGGTGTAACTTCTGCCGATATGACAATCTCACTCACGGGAGGCTCAGACGAAGAAACAAAGTTTATGGAATGATTTTCAGGCACAAAGTTGCTTTCTACAAAACCTAAACCAATTTTTTCTGAGGGAAACTTCTGAACACTCAGCATGTGATCAAGTTTGGAACTAGTAGACCTATTTGTTTGTTCTCTAGCAATAGATAATTCAATTTCCAAATTCTTAACTTTATCAAGCAAAAACATGTTCTCAGTCTTCACATTATTCAATAATTCATTAGCATCAAACAGTTTCAAAAGCAAATTCTTCTTATCAAGTTCAAGAGATGCAATTTTCTTTAAGCCTAAATCAACACTCATAGCATCCATTGTAGCAACTTTGCAAAGTTTACTTCTTGTAAATCTGCATCCTCAGAGAGTTCCCCATTAAAAGGGTTCTCTTCAACAGCAACACTTTTATCAACTACAACAGTAACAGTGAAAGTAATGAAGTTTCCATCCTCATCACTACCAGACTTATTGTCAAAAATTTCATCATCACTAAGGGTTACAGCCATAGCCTTACCCTTAGACCTCAAGAATGTAGGACATTTAGATTTCACATGACCATACCCTTGACACCCAAAACATTGTTGACCCATAAAGTTATTAGAAGGTTGACCTACTTTCTCTTTAGGTTTTTTAGTGTTATTCACCTTAGTGGGATCATTCCTCTTAAAATTTATAGGCTCAGCATTGTTTTTACCTCTTGCCCTTCTATTGTTGTTCCTAAGAAAGTTTCTAAAGTTCTTGGCAAGATAGGCAATCTTTGTAGTAGAGACTTCATCATCAAATCCACTCACATCAACATCATCAACAGACTTAAGAGCCATTGATTTGGATTTGCTTGTCTTAGGTAGGTCCAACTCATAGGATTGAAGAGATCCTACAAGTTCATAAATAGGGATGGAGTCCACATCCTTGCTTTCAGTGATAACAGTTACTTTGGGTCTAAAATCTTCAGTAAAAAATCTAAGTATCTTCCTAACAATTTTAGGTTGATCATAGATTTCACCCAAATTATAAGCAGAGTTAACAATATCATTAAGCTTAGCATAGAATTCATCAAAACTTTCATCATCAGACATCCTTTCAAATCTAGTTGTTAATTGCTGTAACTTATTGATTTTAACTGCCTTTGTGCCTTCATGCACAGTTTGGAGAATATTCCATGCAGTATGAGCAATCTCAACATTAGAGATTCTCTTGAATTCTTCCACAGAAACAGCATTAAAAATAGCATTCATGACTTTGTTATTAAAAGCGGCTACTTCTTTCTAAGAAGTTTGTCATTCACTCACAGGAGTAGTGGGCTTCTCCCATCTGTATTTAACGGAGTTCCAGACTCTCTCATCGATAGATTTCAGGAATGCTTTCATCCTTACATTTCAGTAAGCATAGTTATTTCCATCAAAGTGAGGTGGGATCACAAGAGAGTGACCGTGTTCTATGACAACAAGGGTCAAGGATCAACTCTTAGATCAAAGGATCTAAACACTAGAGCTAACCTGCTCTGATTACACTTGTACATTTTTAGACCCCTCAAACACAACCAGATTAACCTAGTTATTTAGTCAAGTGATTAACTTAGGTAAATTATTCAGTTCTAGGTTAACACATATAAATCATATCATTGAATAGTGCAGAAAATAAATAACACAACAATACGATAACCCAAGAAAACCAAACCGGTAAAAAACCTAGGGAGGATTTAACTTAGCTATCCTCAAGGTAAAACAGATCCACTATGAAAGAATTGAAGTTTACACAATAACAATTTAGACCACTAACATTCTATTGCTACCTCGAGTATGAAACTTACTACCACGACCACTTGATAACTCCGAGTCCACGGACTACTTCTTTCTTGGATTCACAGCAACCACAAGTACTCCCACTTGTGTTTTCTTTATGCTCTTTAAGCAGCAACTGAAATGATCATCAAGCCCTTGACATAATCTTGATTCTTGATAACCCTAAGTATATGTGCAGGCAAACACCTCGAGATCTCACAAGAGATTCACATACACAGCATTACATAACAACTGCAACAACTACAAAACGTGGCTAGGGTTTTTCCTTTTATACTTAAGCCAAAACATAAAACCGTACACGTTAAACGGGCTTAGGCTGAGTTGGAAAATTCTGCAGAAAAATGATCTACATGAGGTTCAATCGATCGAGTCTAATTGTCGATCAATCAAACCAGGTAGATTTACACAGTAAATCCTGCAACACACTCGATTCCAACTTTACATATAAACATACTTTAAGCAAATCTAAAACAAGACTAAACGTTTTGATCATGGTTTGCGAACATTACAAAATGAAGTTCTAATACATTTAAACCTAAAGTCTTAGAACCCAACAGAAACAATGACACATGCGCACTCAACCACTTTCCCACATGTCCTCGCCACAATCCAAAGTATATTCTTCGGAAATTACTTTGCCTGGACTTTTTAAAAACACAAGGCTAGTCCCATGACTTTGCATGCTGTACCCAGCCACCATCCTCGCCTTTTCCTTATCTTCTACACCCTGTGATCGCCGCCAACGATCTAAAATACTCTTCTGAAATTACCTCAGCTTAACCTCTACTGAAATGATTCAATCTTGCAAGTACATCCAACTTCTTGCAAATAACTTTCAGCCTCACCAACCCACTCCAAGTACCAAGGAACACTCTTTTGAAATTACTTTGACTTAACCTCTGCTGAGAAGGCACAATCACGCAAGTACATTCAAATACTCGCAAACCCCTTTTCGTTCTCATCAAAGCCTTTCATATAGGTAGGTCTACTCTTCAGAAATTATCTCATCCTTCTGAAAGCTCCACCAGCTTCAACTACTTCACTTGAAGAGTCAAGTGTAAAAATCCATTTTTGAAACACATTCCCACACCACTCTTCGAAATTTTGTGTGTGAACGAGTCTCGAACGGGCATTTGTAGAGAGGGAAAATTCCCGACCTATCACAAGCTGACACATCATACTACCAAGTCCATAAAATACAACCAATTACAAAGCTCCACGTATTGTTGCTAGGTTTTGCTATCACTACTCAGAAACCAACAGAAATTTGCCAAGTGTCATGCAAAAACCAATCACACATCAGCACGTGTAAGCGATGACATAAGCAGTCCAGCACGTGTAAGCGATGACGTATGCAATCCAACATGTGTAAGCGATGACATAAGCAGACCAATCAGGCCGTGACATGTGTCACCAATCAAACTCCGCCATGTGTCGCTCACCCACCCCAAAACTCTTATAAATAGAAGCCTTCCTAAGACATTTAAGAGAGACCAAGCCATCTAGAGCACAAGCAGCATAAGAGAAGATTCAGAAGCACTCAGAAGTACAGAAGCTCTACAAGAATCAAGTCTCAAAACCTTCAAGAGCTTCAACCTCAAAATCAAAGAACATTCGAAGCAGAATCATCCAAACTATCTACCTAGATCCTAAAGTTTGATGAAATCAAGCTCAAAAGCCTCAAGAAACCTTAAGAAACCATAAATCAACGAAGCTCTACGGATTCAAGCTTCTAAAGTACCAAAGAACTTCCACCACAAACCTTCAATGAAGAAGAACGACGCATGAAGAACACGAAGAACGTGAAGAACAAAAAATTTCTAACAAGCTAATAGCTAGAGATTAATTGTAATTCCTTTTCAAAGATCTTCGATTCATTCCTCAGCGAAATTGAAGGATATTTTGTGTTCAAGTCAAAATCATGTTACCACAATTCTAATCAATAAGTCTTGCAAGGAGATCGAATCAGAGGATCACTCTTTTGTAATTTCAGAGAATTGTACCACACATTCATCAATACAAATTACCATTTGTGAAACTATTTTACTTGTTTGATTTATTTCAAACTAGAAATTTAGTCGTCTACACCATGATTATGTACTGTCCATTACTGATAAGGTAATATATATATATATATATATATATATAACCAAAGTCTAGAGAATATTCAATTCGAATTAAAATTGAATTTTGCTTTTGTTAGCTTTCCATACAAATTAAATTGTTAAAATTTTTGCTATAATTTTTTTTCCTGAATTAATGAGCATATTTTTTATACTGTTTCTATTCAGATATTTCGTATGTGAATATTTTGAACGTAACAAACTGTAATTAAGCTGAATGATCTCATGCACCTATCCCTGTTTAATTTAGGAAATACTATTGGACCAATTTATTCTTTTATTTTGGTTTGTATTTAGTGAAATTTCAGAGATAGTGATTGTGAATTAATATTGTATATGTAGTATCCAATAGTGATGATAAAGGCCTTGTAGCTAAATTGGCACCCCCTCATGCACAAAGTGCTTGGGGGTCTAAGGGGGAAAAGGTTCGAGCTGCGGGATTAGCAGCATGTTATAATTATCTCTCCAAAAAAGGAAAAAAAAAAAAAAGTATCCAATAGTGATTTTCAAAATTATGTACATAATAACAGTGTATAAAAAGCCATATATATATATATATATATTATTAAAAGTCAAAACGGAAAGAAAATTCAATTAGAATTCAATTAAAGTCTAATTTTCTACCAAGTATCCCATCTAATCTAATTTTTTAAGTTTTTATACCATGTGAGTTAATTTAGTGTAAAACTTATATTTCAATTAAAGTTTAATTTTGCGCCATGTGTTCCATCTAATCTAATTTTTGTGCCAAGAGAGTTAATTCAACATAAAAAACGAGAAGTCCAATATAAATAAACTATAAAAAACTTCATCATATATATAATGCTATAAATTAAATTGATTAATATTTTTTATATTGTTTCTATTCAAATATTTTGTATGTGAAGATCTTGAACTAAACAAACTATAATTGAGTTGAACGATCTAATGTACCTATCCCTATTTAATTTAGGAGATACTATTGGACCAATTTATTCTTTTATTTTGTGTTGTATTTAGTAAATTTCACGAACAATAATTGTAAATTGATATTGTATGTGTAGTATTTAATAGTAATTTTTAAAATTATATACATGATAGTGTAATGAGAAACTTGGTTTAACCAATATCATAAAAATTGCAAGAAAAAACCATTTTAGTATCTCCAAATGTCCTAGTTGAACTAATGTCTTATATATTTAATAACTCAAGCTAACATCAATAGCACCACTACATTTATCATTCATGTGCATAAACATGGGTTACATACTAGTTTACCAAATTACTCATTCATCTATATATATATATATATATATATGAAAAACCAAAACTAAGAGAAAATCTAATTAAATTGAAATTGAATTTCAATTAGAGTCTAATTTTGCACCATATGTCCTATCTAATCTAAGTTTTAAAATTTTTGTGCCAAGTGAGTTAATTTAGTGTAAAAATTGGATTTCAAATAGAATTTGATTTTGCGCCACGTGTCCCGACTAATCTAACTTTTTTTTTTTTTAATTTTTGTGCCAAGTGTGTTAATTTAGTGTAAAAAAATAAGAAGTTCAATATGGATAAACCATAAAAAACCTAATTATATAATTTAATTCTATATATAAAATTAGAGGAAAAGAGAGTTTGAAATTTTGAATGATTTATATTATGAGCCTTTTTTTTTTATAAGTATGAGCCATTTTTTGTGTAACTAAAAATAATTCAAATTTATAAGTCATTTATGTAATATACTATGACTATGTATGGTCCATTACTATATATATATATATATATATATATGTACTGCTTTTGTTAATTTTCTGTGCAAATTAAATTGTTTAGCTTTTTCTTGTTATTTTTTCTCTGAGATGAACGATCATATGCACATATCCCCACTTAATTTAGGAGATAATTTTGGACCAATTTATTTTTTTATTTTGTGTTTTATTTAGTAAAATTTTATGAATAATGATTGTGAATTGATATTGTATATGTAGTATCCAATAGTAATTTTCAAAGCTATATATATAATAGCAGTGTAATGAGAAACTTAGCGTAATCAATACCATGAAATACAAGCACTTAAAACCTTCAAAATAACACTAGAAATTTTTTTGTGTGCAACTTTTAATTTTTTGGGTGACATCTAGTTTTTCTTGGCAAATCACAACCATTTTATGGTTTTAGGAGGTATTTTCATCATTAATATCTCATATGTAATGATATTTAACAAAATTAACTAAATAAATCAAATTAACATATGTTATAACATCCAAATTTAAATTGATAATACATGACATATAAGTGAAAATAGTAATTTCGTTCTCATCATATCCATCATCTTGTCTAATTAACTCAAACTAAGTCAATTTTAATTATCATCATGTTCGTCAACTTGAAAAAAAAAATTTCTTCATCAACATTTCCTCCATCATCATCAACATTTACTATCACTTATTCTTTTATGTTTAATATTTTTTTTTATATTTCTTTTTGGCGCTCTAGTTTCTTATACTTAAAAAAATAATAACAAATAAAAAATTATTATATTGTCATTTATAATGCCTTATTCATATATAGTATATGAAAGAAATTTACAAATATGAAAGTGAAGTATCAAATTTGTAATCCAAAAATTTTGTAAGAGAAGGAGAGAACAGGAAAAAGAATCCTAGACTTGTCATTTTATTGGGCTAACAGTATTCACATCAATCTCCTCAAATTTTTTGCTACACTAACCCAAAACACATTACCTTTTCTAATTTAGCTATCTTTTTTATTTTTTTATTTTTTATTTTTTATAATCATACGTTAGGCTCACTACAATTTTACAGTTAAATATTATTATTTTTCAATATTCACATTTTTAATCCCATATTCCACCGCTACCAACTGCAACTAAAACAACCACAATCCAGCATTCACAACCCAGAAAATAGCAAAATATCAAAATCAACTCAACTTTCTCAATTTCCACATAGAGAACCCAAATCATAAAACCACAACAATCAAAATGAAAATACCAACAACAATAGTTACCCAATTGTAAAATTCAACCACTGGTTCTATTGATATTAGACTCATGGGAATCTCGCCATATGGTGGCCATGGAATGGTCCATAAGTTGGGGAATAACCACGCCTAACACCAAGGTTGTTAAGATCTCGCCGAAGATAATGCTTGTGATGAAGACAAAACAAGATCTGCTCTCGAACTCTACAATGCTTTGGGGCAAAGCAAGAAGAGGTACAAAATAATATCCTAAACTTTTTGAGGAGCAAGGGTTGTGATGACACTCTTAACTATGGGAGTAGCTCCTCTTCGAGCTAAAAAACTTATTGGTTAGTATTTTATCTTAGCAATTGTGCATTACATGGCGTGACTACTTTAATACATTGTTAGAAAATATTTGTATTATATTACACTTGAAAATGTATATTTGCTTTTTGCAACTTATTAGTTAGGAGTTTTGACTTTAATTCATTGGTATGACTGTGAGAGATTGCATAATTGGGGTGCTCTCAAAAAAGAGATTTGGGTGCTTTTGAGGCACCTCTCTCTTTGGATAAGTGGTGTGTAGTCGCCACTTATTTTTTTATACAAAAAAAAAAAGAAAATAAATAAATACAAATTACATAATCAAAATATTTCAAATGTCATTGATTGAATAAAGACAAGTACAATTTTGGTAAAGTAAACCTTACAAGGCTTTGGGTCCTAGTTACAATCTATGCAAAAGAATACAAAGTTTTGGTCTTAGTTACAATCTACCAAAATTAAATAGACAAAACACTAATCTACCTATCCAAAAACCTAAGCTTGGGGGCTAAGTTATGGAATGGGAAGGTGTTAGGCACCCATTCCGCCTAGACAGAGTTTGGTCTTCTAGACTCTAATGACCAATATACCCTTTTTTGCATGATGTTGAATGATATGTTGAACACACACAACAAACACTTGACAAAAATTAACTTAAATAAATTTGCCGTATGAATAATGTCCTCTTTTAAAAAGAATACTCATATCTATTTTTTATGTAAAAGAAAGAATAAGATTTTGTTAAAAAGAATCAGATCCGTTTTTGTGTAAAGTTAAAAAAGGTGATTTTATCAAGAAAAATTAGATCTGTTTTTATGTAAAAGAAATAATGAGATTTTGTTAAAAAGAATCAAATCTGTTTTAAAAAGTAAAAAATAATTTTAGGTTTGTAAAAGAAAAATTAGATCTGCTTTTGGAAACAAAAAATAAAAATAAAAAAGACTTTTTGAAAGAGGATCTTCATTCATGAAAAAAAAAAAAAAAAAAAACTTCAACCTAACTTTCAATTCTTTCTTTTAAATTTCAAAATCTACAATTTTGTAACAAAGAAAACTTTTTCTAAAAAAAAAAGATCTGTATTTAATCAAAATACATATCAATTTTTGTGTTTTCGTAAAAAATCAGATCTGTATTTAATGAAAATATAGATTAGTTTTTTGTGTTAAAAAAAAAAGTCAGATCTATATTTAATGAAAATATAGATTAGTTTTTGTGTAAAAAAAAATTAGATCTGAAAAATACATATCAGTTTTGCACTAAAAAAAATCAGACCTGAAAAATACAGATTAGTTTTTGTGTTAAAAAATTAGATCTGAAAATATAGACCAGTTTTTGTTTTTTCATAAAAGAATTTTGTTAGTCACTGCAAATTTTGAAATTTAAGAAAAAGAATTACAATAGACAATCACCTAAGCACATGTTAAAGAAAATTCTATCAACATATTTAAGCATGGTAACCATATCAAGAACATAACATAATAATGACATGCTAAACATATTCATGCACCAAACAATAAACAACATTAATGAAAGAAGAAAAGAAAGAAGAAAAACAGAATACCTCTTGCATGAGCGTGCTCTTCTAATGAAAGAATATTTTAGGATTCAAATAAGTTTGTTTACCTCTTTGAAGCCTAAAGGTCAGAAAGTGTGCTGAATTTTGAGAGGCGTCCCCTATTTATAGAGGTTGGAATGCTGAAATAATAAGCCAAAAACGTATGGGGAAAATCCTAAAAAAGAAAGAGATTTGGATAAGAGTAAGTTGATTTTCTAGATCAGAACAAGTTTCAGTATTTTGATCATATCGTTTTACTAAAAATTTGCATTAAGCTGAAATTTTGAAAGCTGAAGGGAAATTCGATTCTCTACAAAAACTGTATTTGGACGAATTTAAGAGTTATTTTCATGATAAACCTCATTCCAAAGTGATAATTAGGATTTTTAAAATAATTATTTTGAATATAATTATCCTAAAACCTATTTATCTACAGTTTTTAAATATTATCAGATTATTTTTTTTAATTCCATGCAACAAATCTCACTTTAAGAAAAATACTCCACCAATCACATTAATTCATTTAATTAATTTTAATTATTAACCAATCAAAATTAATTTCAATTAATCACACGTGATTGGCTTCACCCCATACAATGCATGTAGACCGTGAAATCTTGATCTCATGATATCTTTCAATCCGATGGTCTGATTTGGGAATCGGACATACTATCGCGACCGTTAGAATCTCAATATCATTTTTATGATATGAAATGAATGAATTAATACATGTAATGCAACTGTGATTTTTTTGGGTATATGAATGGTCACTCTAGCCATCTTCTTTGATTAAATTATGAGTGCAAAATCGAGTGTCTACAATGACTAGTTTTAATGCGTTATTAGAAATGTTTCTTATAACATAGTTAATGTTTTTGCTTTACGATTTTAATGTACTTTTGTTTTTAACTATGCGTAGATTTCGTATTGGTGGCTTTTAGGGCATTTTCTTTTGGCACTACTTGAAGACATTTGAAGATATCTTCTTTGACCCTAGTTATATTACATTAATTTTTTTGTATTATTATAAAATTTCTTGTTTTGTTGTACATGTTGGAAACAACTTGTATTTGTGTGGATGGATTGAATCTAATACTTGTTTTATTTACTTTTGGTTTTGGATTGTATTGTTTGCTTATAAATGTGTTGCTCAAATGTGAGGTTTTAATAATATAATGACAGGTTAATATCAAAGGAAATAATTAAAAATATATAATTAGACTAAAAATAATAAATCTTTGGCAACAAAATTTTTTGTCAATAATAGTTTGCATACGATGGAATAATAACATTTGGTGACAAAATAATTCGCCGCCTAAAATGGCACAAAAAAAAATTTTTGGTTTAGGTGACGAAATATTTCGTTGCCAAATATAGGCGAATTAAAAAAAAAAAAAAAAAGGTTTTGGTGATGAAATATTTCGTTGCTAAATATGATTTAATAAATAATAAAAAAACACATTTGGTGATGAAACTATTTCGTCTTGAATTGTGTATTTAGCGAGGAAAGATTCAGCGATGAAATGGTTTCGTCGCCAAAAGTTTTTTTTTAAAAAAAAAAAATATATATATATATATATATATTTGGATCTTTTGGTGATGAAATTTTTTGTCACTAGGAATTATGGCGATGCGGTATATGTGACGAAACCAATCTCGTCGCCAAAAATCATAGGCGACGAAATATAGGACTTTTGGTGACAAAACATTTCGTCACCAAAAATACATTTTGTTGTAGTGGAGGCCTCTATGCACGTGTTGCTCACTAGCTTGTGGGTTTTTAGTGTATGGAAGCTATTTTGATAATGTGATGAAGACAAAACCAAATTTGCTCTTGAACTCTTCAATGCTTTAGGGCCTTTGTGCACGTGTTGCTCATTTGCTTATGAGTTTTGAGTATATGGAAGTTGTTTTGATAAAAAAGAGGTTGCTTTTAAGGCAAAGAAAATGTCTTGAGAGAGAGAGAGAGAGAGAGAGAGAGAGAGAGAGACAGTTAGACCTAAGCGAAAGAAAGAATAATTTTTTTTGAATGAATTTTAATTACACCCCTAAAGTTTGAGAGTTTTTGGATTTTACAACCTGAAACTTCGGAAGTTGAATTTTACCCCTTGCAATTTGGGAGTGTTTAGATTTTATACCCTGACGTTTTAAAAATTAGATTTTACCTCCTAAATTTTAGGGGTGTTTGAATTTTATTCTCTAAAGTTTGGAGGTGTTTGGATTTTATACTCTGAAATTTTAGAATTTGAGGGTGTAAAATGCAAACACCCCCAAACTTTAGGGGGGTAAATCTAAATTCTGAAATTTCAGGGTATAAAATTTAAACACTCACAAAGTTTAGAGGTGTAATTTATGATTTACTCTTTTTTATTTTATATAACAATAGTGATGGCAGTGTTCTCACTGTTTGTGGCGAGCACTGTTCTTAACTAAGTATTTTGGACTAATTGGGTGAGACTGATGTATAGGTTTTTTGGAGTCTCTAGCTATATATTTGCTAAAAAAAAAAAAAAAAAACCTCAATTTAAAGCATCTGCATCCTTGGGAAAATAAAAGCTCCTTTGACCTAACTCTGTGGGCTTAGGAGTGGAAAATTCTGACTGCTTGTAATCTTGGTCAATGGATCCAATTGTTTTCGAGTTGTGACAATATACAGTAGAGTATCTGTTCTTTTTTTTTTCTTTTTTTTTTTTTCTTTTTTTTTTCTTTTTTTTTCACCTGCTTCTTCAACTATCGGTCTAGGAGAGAATGGCTAAGTGAATGTGTAGCATTAATAAGAACTAAAGTGGGCCGAATTTCACATCCCAAAAAAAAAATAAATAAATAAAGAAGCAAAAGTGGGCCTAATTTTTATGATGGAGATATGGCATAAGCCCAACCCAGTGTAAATATGAAATAAGCACTCCAATAGAGTAACATCATGCCCCTGTCGATGCACGGGCTAATTACAACTTTGTGTATAGATTAAATAAATATTAGTATTATTTAGAACTATCTTAACAAATTATTATGGGGTATTTTTTATATCTAAAATAAATTATAGTAATAATTAATGAGGCACATGGCAAAAGAACATTAATTTTACAACTTGTAAAATGTTTGTTGAGTTGTGTGGTGCAAGCATGATGTAAAATTATTTAATGTATGTATTAAATGGGTAATTATACTCCTCTTCTTTGAGGTTTGGAGAATTAACGCTCCACCTCGAACTTGATGGGAAAAAACATTTTTCTCCCATTGACATCCAATTGACCAAACTTTGTTAAATTAATATTAAAATGTTATGTATTAACCTGACTTTTGCTTAAGGGTAAGACAAGTTTCTAATTATCTTATTTTGTAATTAAAATTCATTGTTTAAATTTAAATTAAAATGTATTTTAAAATATTATGTGTAAATTGTTTTTTAACAAGTTATGGAAAGATTTGTTGTTGCAAGTATTTTGGTGGTTGATAAATTTTACATTTTTATTCTAAATATATCAGATTTTATTTTTTATTTTTTATTTTTTACGAACTATAGTTAAACATTTGTTAAGAGATTCTTACAAAAATTTATAATATTTCATTACTAATATGAACCGCGGAGGTGGGGGGGGGGGGGGGTGGTGGAGCTGGAGATGTTAATTTTTTCAAACCTCAAGGGAGGGAAGTGTTTTTTCAATCCCTATAAGTTTGGGTGAAGTGTTATTCCATCAAACCTCAATGGAAGGGAGGGTAATTACCCCTTTATTAAGAAACAATCAAGAAAAAAAATCAAATAAGCAATTAAAATAAATAAATAACAATTTAGTTCAAGAACTATTTTGAGTCTCTCTTAAAATTTATGTAATATATGTTTACCTAGAATAAACTATCTTAACAATTGATCGTCACTTGATATATTAGTGTAAGGTTGAAATTTATCAACCATATTGTTGGCTTTATTCCGTACCAATTTACTTGTAATTTAGCACTTAGTAACCCTGTATTTAGGTGGGATTCATGTAAGGGTAGTGTGTGAAGAATTGCTCAACTTTGTGCAAAGAAGTAGGGACTCGCAGCTAGGACTCGCGACTGACTCGTGGCTTGCAAGCCGCCAACTGCTGCACACGTGAGAAGCATGCAGGGAGGCGAAGGGTCACGCCAGCTGTCGCACTATAGGACAAAAGTCCCAGGCTGGCCAGGCCGTTATCTCGCGACTTGAACTCACGACTTTGACCAGTCGCGAGGCCAAGCCGCCAATCAGCCCTGTTTGGGAAAAACCGACTCTTCGTATTCCAAACACACACCACTATATATAGACCCTTATACCCACGAAATGTAGAGAGATTCCAGAGAGAATTTTGAGAGAGAAACCCTACAGAAAAACAAGATTGCCTCATCCCCAATCTTCATCTAAGAGACTCTTCAAATTCCTCTACTCTCTTCCTCTCCATTGATACATCCTTGAGAGGTTCTTGACCAAATCCTTTTCTCATCACACCCACGTCTGTGAGAAGGTCTTTTGGTGCTAAGGGAAGTAGTTTGGAAGGGACCAATGGTTATTGGTTGATGCTATGGGTTATAATGGAATCCGGTAAGCTAGAGAAGAAAAAGGTTCGGCGCAACCTCGTTGGAGCAGGAAGCTTGGAGGGCATAGGTACCTAGGTAGATTACACTTGGAGGGTTTATTGCTGTTCATGTATCCCAACTACATTTTCTAGTGGATTATTGACCTCTTGGAGGGCAGCAGAGAGGTTTTACGCCGAGGGCTCTGGTTTCCTCTTTGATAACACATCGCGTGTTGTCCTTGTGTTTGCATCTCTCTTCCCTTTATCTTTGACTTTTATTTTCTATTGTGGATGTGATTATAATTGGCTTAGATTGTTTATCAATTCTGTGTTTGGCTTATGTTCATGTTCCGCACATTAATTGTTTGATAATAAGCTTGAATTAGTAATTTGTAATTAGGGGTCTAAACGTTCATAGTGTTTTCAACGCTATTTGAACTTTCAATTAGTAATAAAGTTCAATCTAAAGTAAAACTATCATAATAATTAACTGGCCAACTCACAAGGGATGTGAATGTGTTCAAATGTCCTTCCTTTTTAAATAAAAATAAATGTAATATTTTTAAGCAGTAATTACAAGCAAATATGTTTTAAGTATAAAATTTTGTGGAACTAGAATTATAATTATAATTATAATTTATTTTTAAATCCTAAACCTAATTGTAAAGTTGTTATTTACAACTATGTGTTTTGTTGGCTTTTATTCCGTGTCAAATTTGATTATAATTATTGTTCAATCTGTTGTACCATGTATTTATTATGGGATTTGATTGTAAGGGTTGTGTGATAGAGAGAGAGTGTGTGAAGACTCAAGCAATTGAAGACTGAAGAGTTTTCGCTAGTAGCTCGCGACTAAGTATCCCGCGAAGTGACTCATGTGCCTTGCACATGCTGGAATGCGAAGACTCAGGCTAGGATGGAGACAGCTGTGTCTCGTGAGTATCTCGTGGGTAAGGCCTTCCGGCGAGACACCCACGAGACATTCTGTTCTGCCAGCCTGTCCATTTTGATACACACTTTCTGTGCCTACACTATTTATACCCACATTACCCACAAAAGTTGAGAAGTGCTTCTGAAAGGAAACCCTAGCCAAACACCTTGAGAGTTAGAAATTGTTATACTCACAATCCTCTACACATTTGCTTTTGAAATTTTCTCAACTCTTACCTCTCCATTTTCATACCATTGAGAGGTTGATAGCTCAAACAATTACCACACCCTTTCAAAGTGTCAAGTGAAGTTTTGGGGCTGCTGGGAAGTATTGGAAGAAGCCAAGGATGACAGATGCAACATGGAGCTTGTTGCGGGATCCGAAGAGTTAGACAAGACATGGTTCCGAGAAGCCTTGTTGGAGTAGGAGCTTGGAGGGCTTAGGTACATCGAATATATTAGGCTTGGAGGGTCTCTTGCTAACACATGTATCCCAACTGATTGTCTAGTGGATCAATTACCGCTTGGAGGGCGGCGGAGAGGTTTTTCGCCGAGTTTTTTGGTTTCCTCTTCGATAACACATCGACGTGTTATCTTGTGTTTGCATCTTTCTTCCCTACTCTTTTACTTTCCATTTTACTGCTGTGTTGCTTTGATTATGGATTAGAGTAACTTGTTTGTTTATCCGCTCGCTTTTACACTATTCCACACTTAGTATTAAGTTAGTGTAAAATCAATCGAGCCGTAACTTTTAATTGGGGGTCTAAACAGCTCTTGTGTTTTCAACACATTTTTGAGCTTTCAATTGGTATTAGAGCAGGTACACTCGTTGTGGTTTAACTACCTGAGTGTGATCCTTGACCCCGTTTGAGATGGACGGGTCTCAATCATTAATTGTTCCACCATATTTTGATGGTAGTAATTATGCCTTTTGGAAAGTTCGAATAAGGGTATTCTTGTGTTCAATTGATGATATTGCTTGGGATGCGGTAGAAGTAGGTTGGACTAGGTCGGAGGCTGCTAAATCCACTTGGGATAAAGCAGCTCTTGCGGTAGCTAACGCTAATAGTAAAGCTTTGAATGCAATCTTTTGTGGTGTTTCTCCAAATGAGTTTCACAAGATTTCTCACATAACAGTAGCCAAGGAAGCTTGAGAGATATTGGAGACCACTTATGAAGGAACAAAGAAAGTGAAGGAAATAAAACTTCAGATGCTTACCACCAAACTTGAAGAGCTTACGATGGGAGATGATGAGTCCTTTGATTCCTTTTATGGGAAACTCAACAAAATTGTAATTGCTAAACTCAATCTTGGTGAGAAGATTGAAGATGCTAAGGTGGTAAGTGTTGAATATTAGCTCTGATACCATGTTAAATGGATAATATTATCAAACGCAATGTGTTATACCATGTTGTGTATGCTAGAGTGGATGCGGAAGGGAAAGCATAGAATAGGAACACTGAGAACACGAGGGTTACGTGGTTCAGCCTTGACGGCCTACATCCAAGGAGGAATCCCTTAAGGGCTACATCTTTATTGTATAAGAGTGTAGTACAATAACCTGTGTTACAATGAACCCTAACATGAGTATATATAGGCGACTAAACCCTAGACTACTAGTACAAGCAGGACTGGGCTTGGGCCTATTACATTGGGCTAATATATGTCTAATATATATCTCTAACACCCTCCCTCAAACTCAAGGTGGAAGCTCGATGAAGGCTTGAGGTTGGATAAGCATAAGAAGATCACTTGGAGTTGCCTTGAAGAATGCCTTTGAAGAAACCATAATGAAGAATGTGCCAATTGACCAATTTTGGAGTTTCAAATGAAGAAACAGAGTCCAAAATTGGAATCTACGCGAAAAACTGAGCAAAATAGGCCTTTTCGGAAATTTTGACTTTTGGTCAAAGGTCAACGCAAAAAGTCAAAGTCAACAGGTCAAAGTCAACGACTACATGGACCGGGTCGGTTCCGGGTTTTCCGGGTCGGGTCACGGATCGGGCTGCAGAGACGCTGACTCATCCTGATGACGTGGTGCTGACGTGGATTAGGGCTTACGTGTCATGCTGACGTGGAGTGATGACGTCATACTGTGACGTTAGATGACATCAGCACGACTGCTTCAGCGCGTGGAGGCGCGTGTCAGTATATACCGGCGCGTGGTGGCAAGACAGAAACCCTGGCGGCGCGTGTAAGCGCGTGTGACTTCAGATGAGGACCGGAAATTCAGGTTTCGTAGATCGGTGGACGAGGAGGCCGTAGGGACGGCGCGTGTACCAAGAAGACGATCTGAAATTCAGGAATCTGAAACGGCGCGTGGGAGAGTTTCGGAGCTGTTGGAGGCGCGTGGAGGCGCGTGTAGCTTCTTTTGGTGGCCGAATTCCTGGGTTTTGGTCGCGGGAGGTCGTGGATCACGTCTGTGGTGTTGGTTTCATCAGGCAAGGCTTGGATTAGCACAGATCTGAGAAGTTGAGTCACAGCTTTGCTTGAGTTTGTAGATCTTGAACACAGCACTGAGCCACCGTGGCTGCAAGATGCCATGGAGTCTAGATTCAGCAGAGAAGCATGTGTGACTTCTGATGGTGATGTGCACATTAAAATCTTCTTTGCTTGTTAGAGATTTTGTTTGATGCCAAGAACGAAGTTTGGCTCTGATACCATGTTGAATATTAGCTCTGATACCATGTTAAATGGAGAATATTATCAAACGCAATGTTGATCTTCTTATGCTTATCCAACCTCAAGCCTTCATCGAGCTTCCACCTTGAGTTTGAGGGAGGGTGTTAGAGATATATATTAGACATATATTAGCCCAATGTAATAGGCCCAAGCCCAGTCCTGCTTGTACTAGTAGTCTAGGGTTTAGTCGCCTATATATACTCATGTTAGGGTTCATTGTAACACAGGTTATTGTACTACACTCTTATACAATAAAGATGTAGCCCTTAAGGGATTCCTCCGTGGATGTAGGCCGTCAAGGCTGAACCACGTAACCCTCGTGTTCTCAGTGTTCCTATTCTATGCTTTCCCTTCCGCATCCACTCTAGCATACACAACATGGTATAACACATTGCGTTTGATAATATTCTCCATTTAACATGGTATCAGAGCTAATATTCAACAGTAAGAAAAATCTTGAGGTCCTTATCAGAGAGCTTCCGAGCAAAAGTCACAACCATAGAGGAAATCAAAGATTTGGATGAGATTAAAATTCAAGAGCTCATTGGATCTCTCCAAACGTATGAGCTGGGACTGCATTCTCATAAGTCAAGCAAATCTCTTACTCTTAAAACCATCACCAAAAGAATGGATGATTCCTCTGAAGAAGATGGAGTGGAAAATGAGGTAGCATTTCTTGCTAAGAACTTTTGAAAATTTCTAAAGATGAAGAATAGTGGGAAACCATTCAGCAGAGGGAAGTTTTCATCCTCCAAAGGTGATAGGAAAGAGTTTAAGAAGAAAGAAGGGAAGGATACTCAATCTCCTCAAGGCATTGTGTGTTATGAATGCAATGGCCATGGACATCTCAAAAATGAGTGTCCCAACTATCTAAGAGAGAAGGGTAGGGCATATGCCACAACTCTTAGTGACTCGGATTCATCCAATTTTGATTCGGAAGAGAGCTGTGATGGAGAAGGGAATTACTCCGCCTTTATGACTACTACTCATGTTGAGTCCTCGAAGGACTTGAGTTTGCTAGTGCAAGAACTTGGGGAGCATAGTGATGAGGAATCCATGGGAATTGTAGAAGAATCGGATGCTGAAGAAGATGAAGATTCAACCGGTCTTCAAGAAAACTACAATTCCCGACTTGAGAAGTCAGAAGAATATACAAGGGTGGCCAAGGCAGCTGTTAAAAAGATGAAGAAGGCAGAGGAGGACTAGAGAAGTCTCCTAGTGCGATATAAGGAGGCCAAATGTGAAATAAAGATGCTAAATGGAGAGTTGACGGAAGCCTACTCAAAGATAAAATTCCTTGAGCTTGAGGTGGTTCAAGCCAATGCAAAAGTAGAGCGAGTCTCCTTCAAGAAGCTTGATGAAGTCCCCTCTCATAAAAAACCTTTCTCCAACAAAACTGAACTGGGATATACTGGAGAAAGTAGTTTAGCTATCAAAATCACCAAGGATGTGAAGTTTGTGCAAGCTAAAGAACCAGTAGTGGCTGCCTCTACACCTAAGAAAGTAGAGGATGAAAAGAAGAAGAATGTAGCTGACCAACGGGTGTTGAATAAGCCTCGTAATCAATCAATGGTCAAGCCTAAGGTTCAAGGGAAATCACCTCCAAAATTACAAAGAGGTTCGAGAATTCAACATTTCTGTCATTTCTGTGGACTTCAAGGACACACTAGACCAAATTGCCATAAGCTGAAGGCATTGAAGAATGCAAGTGTTCAGAGGTCAAAAAGCCCTAAAAATGACAAAAGGAATTGGGCTGTTGAGCAATCAAGAGGTCGAAATGGTGATTCCGGTGTGATGGACGTGATGAAGATGATCAGTGCATTCATCACTTGCTTGGAGAGCTTTACTAGACGGTTTGAAAGTCCTAACTCTCGTACCTGATCCTATAGGGATATCACCCCAAACGTACGTGCCGTGTGGATGAAGAGGGGTACTCATGCATAAGCATTTCACATGTCCATGCACTAATACTTCCGATGTTTAGGGACACTTGTTCATGCATCATTACATGCATAATTTACTTTGTACCATTTGCTTCTAGTTTTTAGCATGTGTCTTTTACAAGCTTTTGCTTTGTTCTTGTTTTTGTTCTATTTTTTAGTGTGTTCAAAAAATTAAAAAACCCATAAAAATTGAAAAATCTTCAAAATGTTTGATCGCTTGTGTTGTGTATATCACATGTGAGTTTGGCCTAGTACCTTCGTACTAATGGCGTATTGCATTTACGAGCTTAGCTTATTTTGTATACACATTTATCTATGTGGAAGAAGTCTTGAAAACTATGTGTGATTGTTGTAAATAGATCTTCAAACTTGTCATGAATGATTAGTCAATAGTATTGATGGTCTTGATACTTGCATAGAGTTGTGCCTATATCTCTTCCCACTTTATTTATTTATTTTTTTATTTTATTTTTTTTTTTTGCAAAAGAGCTCACCAAATGTAAATTTCCAAATGAAAAGAGATATTAAGCTACAAAAGTCTGTCGCACATACTAGTATTTGACTAGAAAAAAAGGGAAAACGACTTTTGTTTTGAAATGTATGGTGCTCAAAAAGCCAAAGGTTAATTCTTAACGTTGATATATCAAAAATATCAAGCACCGATCTCAAAAAGAGATGTATTATCCAAAATGGATCAAATGTTATGATTTATATAGAAGCCAAATGAAAAGCTTCTAAGATTTGTAATCAATTTGTGGGAGGTCATATATGTTCATTTCTATAATTGAGATAGACCACTTGATTTAGTACCAGTTGTGTATGACTTGATTGAATTGATCACTGAAGCGTCACTCTGGTCTAAGGACTATTTCACACTTGATACTCACCCACAACACATAAGACTTTGATTCAATTAATGCTTACCTCATTTGTGTGATTGTACATGTTCAAAACTGATGTGTATGCTCAAGTACTTGCGATCAAACCCAAAAAGATTTTTGAGTGTTTTATATGTTTTTGAAAGTGATTTTATACTTTCGTGTCTTTAGTTTTTGTTCAAAATGCATTTTTGTGTTTTTGTTCAAAAACTGGTTCAAAAGGTGTTTCGCGAGAAGCTCGCGACTTAGAGCTTCCCGTGAAAAGGATTTAAGGGAAATAAATTTTTGGTCATTTCACACAAAGACTCTTGCTACTGTCTCGCTAGTATTTCGCGACTAAACACTTATCACGAAATGTATTTTAGGCAAAAACTGGAATTTCTTCAAATTCAGACAGAAACTCTTGCAATTGTCTCGTGACTGATTTGGTGGGACTTAAAGCTTCTCGCGAAAGTTTTTGTGCTTCAATGGCCAATCTCGTGACTGTCTCGTAATTGCCTCACTACTAGCCAACCCGCGAAAAATGCGTGTTTTCAGTTTTATATTACAGATGTGACAGTTTTTCAAAACACTCTCATTTCCCTCGCTAAGCCTCTCTCGAACCCTTTTCAACCCAAAATCACATTTTACTCAAACCCCATCATTCTCAAGCCTATTTTTTGCATTTTCAACTTCAAGGTATGTTTTCTAAAACATTTTCTTCATGATTTTCTAAGATTATGCAGTTATTTGAGTTAGGATTTCAAACTTTGGGGATTTTTCGAAATTGGGTTGGGGTTCTTCATTTTGTAAATTTTTTTTTTCAAAATCTTAGATTGGGCTGAGTCCCATTTGTTGTTTGTGCATATGTGTTGGCCCCATGAGGCATTTTAGCATGTATTGAGGCAAGTTTTCACCATGTTCATGCATTATCCATAATTGTTGTGCATTGTTGCATATTAGGTGTTTGACAGAATGTCAGAATGGCATTTCTGTGTTGAATTGGACTCAACTGAGTTCCAATGTTTGATTTTAGTTTTGAATGATCCTATTTACTTTGTTTTGGTCAATGGTTGTGTGTTTTACACACTTTGTTCTTTTTGTGCCTCAATGCCATGACATGCACACACCTAGGCACCCTCTAGGCACACCTCATGCATCTCATGCTGCATCCTTATGCATCAGTACATGCACACACATGCTCACCTACGTAATTTCATGCATTGTGTCTATGTTTACTTGGTTTAACTGTTTTAGCATGTTGTTTTGAGTTATTTATGCTCTGTTTTAGGCTATTTTACCTTTGTTTTCAAACTAACTTGAATCTAATCAAGTTTTGTGTTCTGTTTTGTGTTTTTGCACATGTTTCTGGTCTGTTCTGTGTTCTTTTGTGTAGATGTCTCCATTTAAGTGTTCAGCTGTGAAAGGAGGTAGCAGCAAAGGGAAAGAGCCGGTAATTGATGTTGATGACCCGTCACCAAGGTCAAAGAGGACTCGTTTTTCAACAGAAGTGTATGATCCTGACTTGTTTAGATCTTATGCTGCATTTCAAACCTATACAACCTATTTTCGAGATGCTCCATTGCTGGTTGAAAGGGTTGTTGACCAACCATCTCTCCATGAAACTAATATTCCAATATGGTTTGCCACAAAGGATTGGAACTTTCTACTTTCAACTCTTGAGGATGCATACGAGAACATGGTAAAAGAGTTCTATGCCAATGCCATTGTTGAAGGAGAAGAGTTAAAATGTTAGGTTAGAGGAAAAAGTTTCTCAGTGACACCGGTTTATTTGGCAAAAATCCTACACATTAACCGGCCAATACTCCCCATACCACCGGTATATGATGAGCTGAATCCAGATGAAGATGTTCTTAAAGAAGCTTTAGGAGCTAATTTGGAATTCTCCTCTAATAGGAAATCAATTAGTGTGGCATCCCTTTCCCCAGAATTAAGACTGCTCACAATGATCACGTGTAGCAATCTCTATCCTTTATCCAGCACCGAGTATATGAATCTCGGTCGAGCATTATTCTTGCATGATTTGATCACTGACAAAGAGATTGATGTGTGTTCTTATATTTTCCACATCTTGGCCAAAACGGTTGACCGGACTGCTTCAAGGAATTATATTCCTTTCTGTTGCCTTATCTCAAGGATCTTGAAGCTCAAACGTGTCCATCCCTTGGAAGATGAGCGTCCAAACCCAAGGCCAAGTCCAATTAACATTCGTACTCTTCATGCAAGCATGAGTCACACCAAGAAGAATACCAAGCAAGAAAGTCATGCAACTCCGGGAAGCTCAAGTTCTACCCCTCATGCCATTGATGACCAATTAGAAAACATCATGGCTGCACTTTAAGAGATTAATACCAAGATATCCGGTCTATCTACTATCATGCACTCCCAGCACATTCGCTTTGATACAAAGTTCACATCTCTCCAAACTCAGATGGAAGAAATTCAAAGGAAGCTAGAAGAAAATGGAGACTAGCAATTCAATTACAAAAAGGGGGAGATGCTGTCCATGATAAAAAGGAGGAGATGGTGTCATTGATAAGGGCAGTGTAGTGATAGGGAGAGGAGAAGCTAGAAGTTTATATTTTTTGTTTACAGTTTTTTTTTTACTGTTACTGCTTTTGTTTAAAGCTTTAAATACTCTGTTTTTAATTTCAGTTTACTTTCAGTATTTGTGATTATCTCTATGCTTTGTAGCGTTTTTTTTGTACTTTTAAGATATTGCTAATATGTCTTAAGTACCACACTTTTGTGCCCTAGTAGGATTTTGTATCCTAGATGCAAATACTTCATGTATTTTGCATTGGTTGAGTGTTGGACATGCAATTGATCGTTTGGATTGTTCTTAATTGTATTGCTTGTCCGGATGAGCATTTACTTGCTAAATGTTCATTGTAGTCATTCTTTAATGACTGTTTTTGTTTGATCAAGATATGCTTACAGGTTTTATAATATTTACAAACTTGATCGCACTTTACTTGCTCATGTACGTACCTTGTGTTCAACTTGTCATAAACTTAATGAAAGTTTTGTTTGTGCGCAAGTGTTTTAGGTTACAGGTATATACGTGCAAATGCTTCATAACTTCTAGATTAGGTGTGAGTGAGTTTTGCCACTGTTCCCAAACTCACGTTTAAGTCTAAAGTCTATTTTAGGGGTCTTGTCACGGAATAGCCAAAGGGGGAGATTGTAAAATTGTTATTTACAACTATGTGTTTTGTTGGCTTTTATTTCGTGCCAAATTTGATTGTAATTGTTGTTCAATCTGTTGTACCCTGTATTTATTGTGGGATTTGATTGTAAGGGTTGTGTGATAGAGAGAGAGAGAGAGTGTGTGAAGACTTAAGCAATTGAAGACTGAAGAGTTTTTACGGGTAGCTCGCGACTAAGCATCCCTCGAAGTGACTCATGTGCCTTGCACATGTTGGAATGCGAAGAGTCAGGCCAAGTTGGAGACAGCTGTGTCTCGCGAGTATCTCGCGGGTAAGGCCTTCCCGCAAGACACCCGCGAGACATTCTGTTATGCCAGCTTGTCCATTCTGATACACACTTTCTGTGCCTACACTATTTATATCCACATTACCCACAAAAGTTGAGGAGTGCTTCTGAGAGAAAACACTAGCCAAACACCTTGAGAGTTAGAGATTGTTATACCTACAATCCTCTACACATTTGCTTGTGGAATTTCCTCAACTCCTACCTCTCCATTTCCATACCATTGAGAGGTTAATAGCCCAAAGACTACCACAACCTTTCAGAGTGTCAGGTGAAGTTTTGGTGCTGCTGGGAAGCATTGGAAGAAGTCAAGGATGGCAGATGCAACATGGAACTTGTTGCAGGATCCGGAGAGCTAGACAAGACACAGTTTCGAGAAGTCTTGTTGGAGTAGGAGCTTGGAAGGCTTAGGTACATCGGGTAGATTAGGCTTGGAGGGTCTCTTTCTAACCCATGTATCCCAACTGATTGTTAAGTGGATCGATTACCGCTTGGAGGGCGACGGAGAGGTTTTTCGCCGAGTTTTTTGGTTTCCTCTTCGATAACACATCGGCGTGTTATCTTGTATTTGCATCTTTCTTCCCTACTCTTTTACTTTCCATTTTACTGATGTGTTGCTTTGATTATAGATTAGAGTAGCTTGTTTGTTTATCTGCTCACTTTTACACTATTTCGCACTTAGTATTAAGTTAGTGTAAAATCAATCGAGTCGTAACTTTTAATTGGGGGTCTAAACAGCTCTTGTGTTTTCAACACATTTTCGAGCTTTCACTAATTAGTAGTTGTATTTTAAGTATAAAATATGTGTTAAAATTTCATCGAATTAGACTTTTGAGTATATAAAAGTAGCCGATACAAAAAAGTTCTATTCCAATATAACAAGTAAATGAATTATATGACAAAAACCTATTATGCTACATGTAACACATGCGGGTGAGCCACTTGGTACAATTTTTTATTTTTATTTTTTGTTGAGTAAAAAGGTAAAAACACTAAGTACAAGTATGATTTTTAAACCCGACTTTTATTATATTATATTATATATAAAATTATTTGACCCAATTTAATATTATGTTAATGTAGATCTAAATGGGAATTAAGGAATAAATGATATATTGTCACATGGCCAGAAAAAGAAGAGAGGAAAAAATCATTTACAAAACTCATAATAAATAGCTGAAAACAACAATTAAGTCTTTATAATAGAATTACAATGGTTGACATGGTCTATTTTGATTTGGATATAACAATAGTAGTGTCAGTCATATTACTCCAAAAAGAAATGTATCCATCATATTACCCCAAAAAGAAATGTCTCAGTTGTTTTCCATGACTTTCTTAAATATTTAATTTCTCATACGAATCTTAATTCATTACATTTTACTAAACACCTCAAGCCACTTCCGTTTTCATGTCTTTAACAAGTATTTTCTCACAGTAGTTAAAAATGAATTATAAATAAAGTTCTGGGTCTAAATTAGGCAAAACGACAACCCATACACCTTTACAAGATTCTATTTGTTAAAGTATGTGGTAGTTCGCATGACCTACCATTTTCACCTGATAAACATTGATAATTAACATAGATTTTTTATTTGTTTATCATATTTGTACCCTAATAAGGTCTTAAACATATATAATATTGTTTACCAAAAAAAAAAACATATATAATATTATAAGAAAAGGTGTGGTTTATCAGTGCTGCTTGACCAACAACTACAAGATCAATAATTGAATATAAACGCCATCATTTTATGCGTAGGTATTTCTGGCTAGTTCTTAATGATAGAGTGTGCACAATCCTTTAAAAAACGAAAAGAAAATGATAATGTATAGTATACAAAAGAATATAAGTAGCAAATAATAATGAATATTAATTCTAATGAATAATGGTTGGAACATATATGGTATGTCTCAATGAGTGTGTGTAAATTTTATTTGAGACAAAAGCATCTATAGGCAACTTTATAAACAATTTTTAGGAGTCAACTGTTGAACGTGTGAACGTGATGAAATCATGAAATCCATGTGGATGACATACAAGTAGACAGATTGAACATTGCAATGTGAGATTTAACTAAGAAAAGCAGTAGAGAACAAAAGGTTTTATTAACAAAAAATTAATAAAAAGAAGTGTTATGAAAAAAGCTTGTGAGCCCCCACCAAGCAAAGTGGGCGGCTGAGCACTAGTCAGATACTTTCATTTATTGTTTTCACTGATGGAGATATTTAGGAGTGTTTAGTAGAATAATTTGAGAAATGTTATTTGAAGTTTTTTGAAATACTTGTGGTGAAAATATGTGTGAAAATGTGTGTAATGTTGTTTAAAATGTAAAAATGTGAGTTTGAGATTATATACCAAACAGGCCCTTATATTTTTCGCAACAGTTTATTTAGTTTTTTTTGTTAAAATTGTTTTTATTGAAAGTATTCTAAAATATATTTTCATTTATTATTTTCATCTCTTGAGGCATTTATCTTGGAAACAACTTTCTTAGCCTTTTATTGAAAATTTTTATCATAAAAATTTGTTAAAGTATTCTTGTATTTTTAAAAAGTGTGAAAATAAAAAAATAAAAAAAAATTTCAAACTTTTATTGTTTATACCAGTATTATATGGAAGTCAATTAAAGCATCTTGTAATAGGATATGCTTTCATCACAAATAAAGGTGCAAGACAACGAGGTGCAATTTTGTTCTGCCCTCCCACCAAAAAAAAGGTGCAAGACAATAGCGCAAGGGTTGGAGAATGACGTCTGCATGATCTCAACTCATCACATTACGTTTCCCGTACAAGGGTTCAATTGATAGTCTAACAATATAAACCGTTCTTCTCGGCCTCCTTACAACTATTGAAAAATGGATCACGTTGTTGGGTATACTTAAAGTATTTATTAATTGATAGCTTTAAGAAAGTTTTAATACTATTTATATGAGAAATATAAAATGCTGTAAAAAAAAGTTAATAATTTTTGAGATAATTACTTCATCTGTCTCACTTTTTTTGTTCTCTATTTCATTTTGAGATGTCCCAAAATATTGTCCTGTTTATAAAAATAAAAGTCATTAATTTACTAATGTTCTTATTATACCCCTATTAATTTACTAATTCAATTTTTTGATAAATTTTTTTAAGGGTAGTTTTGGAAACTTATACATTTTTAAAAGATAGACAAGATAATAAATGATGTTCTCTTAAAAAATTTGACTTTTCAAACAGGACAGAAAAAGTGGGACGGAGGGAGTACATTCTATTTTTTTTGAGGTTTAAGGGAATAACACTTAACCCCAACATGAATGGAAAAAACACTCATCTCTCTTGAGGTTTGAAAAAATTAACACACCTCCCTTTTTCTTTAAATTAGTAATGAAATATTTTAAATTTCTATAAAAAATTATTTACAAAAGTTTAACTATAGTTAATAAAAAATAAACTGATAAATTTAGAATAAAGATACAAATTTATCAATTACCAAAACATTTGCAATAGCAAATCTCTCCATAACCCATTAAAAAAAGAAAAAAAAATTTATACATAATATTTTAAAATACACTTCAATTAAAAATTTAATACATGAATTTTAATTTTGAAATGGAGGATAATTCTTGAAAATTGCCCTTAAACAAATGACAGTTTAGTACATAACATTTTTAATAATATTAATTTAAGAAAGTTTGGTCAATCGAATGTCAAGGAGGGAAAGTGTTTTTCTCTTCAAGTTTGGGATGGAGTGTAATTTCCCCAAACCTCAAGGGAGGGGAGTGTTATTATTCCATTATTATTTTTTTCCCATAAAAGTTTTAAAAATATTTCATAAACCAATGTCCTTAATTATCTTGTGGGTTTGTCCTATGGAGCGCGACTCTCACAAACTTGTGAACCTTATTTAATTTTTTAAAGTCTCATCCCACACTTCTAGACACAAAATGATTTTATTTCTTTTCTAGGTAACAGGGTGGGCTTAGGGCCGGCTCTATGCTATAGGGGAATGAGGAGGTCGTCTAAGGCCTCCATATAAAGAAAGGCCTCCAAATTATCACCAATACGACTATTTCTTTCATTATAATAGTATTAATTAAACCCAAATATTAGCCAATCGATTGGGTGGGGCTGTGTCTATTATTTAATATGTGATAAAATGATATGGCATGTTGGGTTTGGAGAGTGTAAAACTTGAATTTTACATGATATCCTTATAAAATTTAATCTTTTTATGTTATAAATCTTTTTTTCTTAATAATGTCAGTACTATATCCTCTCAAAAAAAGGTACAAATAATTATTAATTGCAAATGATGAGATTATGCAGACCTATTTTCAAAATTTTGAGAAAACTAGTATAATATTATCCCCTAACCATAACTCTCACAGATATAGATGGAGCTAAATTTCGATATTAATATTTTGTTAGGACATATGTAATTTAATGTTAGGAACATATGTCAATATTGAATTGGCTAATCCTCTGACAAAACACACTTTACTTGTAATTGGATAGATCTAGGATGTGTTTAATGCTTCAAGAAATAAGATTTCAAGTTCAAGTGTTAAACCCATGCAAGTCTATCCAAGAATTAAGTGAAAAAGTGCTGGATTTTAAAACTCGACAGCTAGTATCTATCGAGGTTTAAAAGGTTGCTGAAACTCGATGCTTAATAGCTTCTCGACAGATAAGCTATTTATCGAGATTTATGAAAATCAGTTTTTCAGAGCTGATTTCACTTTAATCCATGAATACATGTTTGAACTTTCTTTTCTCACATCCCTAAAAACATATAAGGATTGTTTTAAGAGCCGTCAAAGGTTGCGCAAGCGTGAAGCAAAGTTATGTTCATGCAAATTGTGACCGGAGATAGAATTTGCCCTAATTTATCTTTCTCTTAAAGAAGCTGCTGTGTTTGTACACCGTAGGGTTTTGTAACCAAGGAGATTCGTGATCTTCATCGTGTGATGAACTGAAGAACTTTGCAGCCAACATCTTTCTCAAGTTGGTGAGTAAGTCATATACTGGGATCCGCGCATCAAATTGGTTAGTCATGTACTAGGAGCCGTGCATTACAATGAGAGATTGTCACTACAGAACAAGTCCAATTGGGTATTGGGATAAGAGTTCAACTGTAGGTTGGTATAAGGTACTGAGATTTTTTTACTTGTAACCGCTTGTTGTGATAATAGTGAATTCTCAGGAGTGGTGACCTTAAAATCACCTGGTGGGGTTTTTGCCATATAAGTTTTCCCCATTCGTAAACAAATCACAATGTCAATTTACTTTCCGCTGCACTTTAACTTAGTTGTTGATTTGTTTGTGTTACCACACGTATTGCATGCTAATTGAATTAATTAATTAACTTGACTAATTAATTTGTTAATTCATCACAAGAGGTCAATACATTCTTGGCCTATCATATTTGTTAAAATACATTCCATGCCGCTTAAAATCGGCCATTCGATATACAAAACTTGCAATTTACACACATGACTATTACAACGATATGAATTTTTTGTCCAAATGATGTCGTTTTTGAATGAGTTAACAGCAAGATTTAATAGTTGAAGGTGTAAATTGTATGTTTTAAATGTTGAGGGATCGTTGTAGAAGTGACGCCAAGCTCAAAGTTTGTAAACTACATTCTAGCTTAGGCTTTTGATACAATACAAAAAAATGTAATGCTAAACTCTAATTTTGTTTCAGGAAGAATAACACAAATTTCACTTTATTCCTCAAATATATTAGAAGAAAAATGTTAAAACTATTGTCAATTTCACTATGTAATACTATAAATTGACGTAACAATAAATATAACTAGTATCACATCAACAATACAATAAATAAACTTGTTAGGGTTTTTTTAATTTTTTTTTAAAATTTTTTTATAAGTTAAGGCATTAGTTTGTAAAGATTATAAAGTAAAATTTATAGTATCTTGAATATCACTCTAAATGAAATGTTTTGATTCCTTTAAAAAAAAAATTTGTCCAAAGAACTTTTTGATGCGGGTCATTTAATGTTATCATTAGTTTATTCAATTAGCGTGTTGCTTAAAATGAATACTTTCAACAGCTAAGAATCTTGCAATTTAGTGGTATTGACTTTTCTATTTATAAGAAGAAAGAATGTTCAATCCCCCCTCTACCCTACTTTTTTAACATCCGGGAATTTATGAGAGAGAGAGAGAGAGAGAGAGAGAGAGAGAGATTCTTTTTAATGAGAGAACTACTTTGTTGACACCCGGGATTTTGTTGATCTTTTTAATGCATGTATTCTTTGAACTAATCTTAGTTTATTTGATAGTGAACTATTCTTAGTTAGTTTTTAGTGTTTAACATTATTACAAAATTAAATAAAAAATAAAAAGTTTCCAAATGATTTTGAAATCAAGCTTGAGAAAACCAAATATTAATTTAGAGATGTATACTAAGATGCCCATGCCCATGATGTTTTAGTTCAATGACATTTTTAGTCTCTTTTATAAGGAGAGTCATGACTTAAATTCCTCCTACCTAATTATTGTAATAATTGAATTAAAATAAAAGTATATTTACAAATTCTATTTATAGAAAATAGTAAAAATTAGGTATAGGGTATTGTTTTAAATTTTTGTTACTTTGTAAGTTGTAACTTTTAGACTTTGAACCTCGTTTATGTATTTCTAATTTGATACTTTACCTTTTATTAGTAATTTTACTAATTTACGTAAAAAATTACTTGTTTTTTTTTTCTATAATATATATTATGAATTATAATTATAGGTATTTTTAGTAAATTTTTTTAATAAGAAAATAGTATCTTACAATTTTCGTGCTGATCTTACAATCTGATTCTTAAACCCTCTCACTAATCTATTTAGGATCTCAATTCAGATAACCTTACATGTATTACATTGGTATCTTGCATGAATTGACAAAATGCAACAAATCAGTCTCTCCCGAAAAATAAATAAAAAGGGGGTTAGGACCTTTATATTACATAGGTGTCTTTTCCTTATAAAAAATGGAAACCACTATGAATTAGACATGAATTTTCTAGTTTGTTGGTTGCCAAACGATTAAAAACTTGAAAAGATGCTTAAATCATTATGCGCTGGCAGGGAAGTTTGATTTTTCATGTGAAGATGAAATCGTCAATAAGCCCTATAGCCTCACGTGCTCTAGACAAAACCTGTGCAACAAAGATGAAGGAAAAAACCCCACAGAGGGCACCGGTGTGGTATCGGCCAAAGACCCTCCGAAAGTTAAGTTAGAGAATTTTTACAACTCTAGAGTGCTAGAGTTGGGGTAAATTATGCGTACCTTGTTTTTGAGGGCTTAGGGTATTTATAGTAGTGTAGAACCGACTCCTATTTCTTGGGCAGAAAGATCTTTCCTTGTATGAAAGATCCTAATAAATGTACGTATTTTGCGAGATTCTTCCCATATAGGGACTCCATTGACCAGGGGCTATCGTAGGGCGCAAGATCTTTCCATTTAGGTTTCTTTGGAGTTTACTTAAGCCATGTGGGTGCCACGTGGCTTCGGTATCCATCGACCTCGGGCCTACGTACCTAGAATCTGTCCGTATAGGAGGACCACCCGTCATGTGATCTCTCCGTGCAACACCTTAATCCGTCATCTTATTTTTGATAGCTCAGCCCTTGAGAAATGTGCTTTGATTGACAGGCTAGCCTAGGGCCATAAATGCCGTAGGGGCACGTGGCATGTTTTTAGTGGTTAATCACTAGGACCAAAGCTTCCCTTCGTCTTCCGTGCCGTTCCCTCTATATATACGTGCTTCTTTACCTTTCATTTTCACTTTCCGCAACAAATTTACAACCAGAGCGCTACCGTCCTTTATCTCATGCTGAATTCCTTTGTCATTTATTTAAATTTTGCATACCCGTCATCTATGTAGACTCGTCAGAGTCTTAGGGTTTATCCGTCACGTGTAGGTGACAGATGTCTCATGCGTCGAGTGAACAATTGTGTGTCCGCGAGGGAGCGGGCTACGATGAGGTGTATCTGTTAGGTCTAAACGACCTTGGCACCTCTTCCGATGAAAGGGTCTGCCAACTCACCTTCCACAGAGGATGATGATTTGAATGTAGACGGACTAGAAAGTGACTCAAATGAGGATGAAAACATAGGCAATGATGAGCCCCCCATCTAGTCCGTCATAGGCCCTAATGGTTTTAGGCAGTTCAAACTCCTTCCATTGTGGACAGTGAATGATTTTAACTCGACCATAAAGAAAAAAAATTTTGAAACCCTTAGGGAGAAATATCAGATTCTCGTCAGCATCCCTATCCGTCTACCTTTCAAGTTTGAAAAGTGCTACTACCAAGATGCTGAAGACATCGGGGTGTATGAGCAGATGCTGAAGGTGAGGCTTAGATTCCCTTTAAGTGCTCTTCACCATCGTCTTCTTCAGTACATAGGACTGGTCGTCACCCAAATTTCTTCGAACGCTTGGAGAGTCTTCCTAGGAGTTGAAGTTTTCTACGGCGTGTTATCTAATGGGGCATGCACGATGATAATGGAGGAGTTCTTCCACTGCTACTATCCATTCGAAATAGTTCAGTCCAAGGGCATGTATAGCTTTTTACCAAGGAAGCTAACCCTTAGGTTAGTTTGTGAAACCCCCAACTTCAATAGAAACTAGAAGAGTCGGTACTTCTTCCTCCAAGGGGATGACTAGATGTGTCACCTCGACAACCAAGAGTACATGCCAGTGGACAAGACTTAGGGTATAATGCCCCCGTCTGGTAAGTGTTCGTTTGTTTGAAATCTCTTATTATTTTTTCACATAATGTTCTAACCATCTCTTATTGCAGCTCGGAACCGTCCAAAGGTTACTCTTGAATAGTGGAGTTTCCTTGAGCAGATATTCAAGATCAAGTTGTTGGAAAGAACGTGGGCGCAACTAGTTACCTTGGACACTCTCCATTGGTACTGTGACGGTCCCAAACCCACAACAGTTGCCTGTCGCTACAACAGACAAATGCGCCAACGTAAGTCCATCGCTCCATACTTTTTTTTTTAGTAGTTTATCTAATTCCTATTATCCGTCAACCTTTATGCATAAATGGAAGATAGTAAGAGGAGAGCTTTCATCAAGCAGCAGGTTGTTGCTAAGAAAAAATTAGAGGGGAGTTTACCCCCCAAGGTGACAAGTCAAGCTAATCCGTCTACCAAAAGGAAACCATCCAAAAAAGCTGACTGTTCACCTAAAAAGCCTAAGGTGGCCTCAGGGTCAATTGATGTTGAGACCCTTGCTACCGGAAAATTGCCTCTTAAGCTTGGTTTGGGGAAGGGGAAAGGCTTGATGGCAGGTGAAGGTCCCATCACCAAGAAACCCCCCATCCTCCTCCATGAGGACTCCCAGTATGCACTCAATTAAATTTCTTCAATCATCAAGGATGAAGATTATAAGGACCTACGTAACCATGCCACTGAAGCTATGAGGGAGACGGGTCTCTTTAGCCTGGCTCAGGTATATATCTGTCCTTTTTCTTTTATCCGTCTTGTTGTCTACCTTACTCTAACAAGGGTTTTGGATTCTTGTAGGGGGTGCTTATGATGAAAGGTCTGATGGACCGCTGTGCATCACATGAGACGGTACTGGGCTGTCTGAGGGAGAAGGTTGAGGCAAGGGAGACGGAGCTTTGAGAGCTGACGGCCTGGAATGAGGTATAGGTTAACAAGCTGGACCTAACAAGGAAGCTATTGGAGGAGTCGAAGGCGCAAGTTGAGGTGCTGAAAGAAATACTTAAAGACAAGGAAAGGAAAATCTCAGAGGCAAAAGTCAACTCTGTTAGGCTAAGGAGGACACGATAATGGAGTATCGTGACTTCGACGCCCTCTTAAAGGAGCTTGGTGGCTCCTTCACTGACGGTTTTGAAGATTTCTTCCGTCAGGTCAAGGCCTCTTTCCCGAACTTGGACCTTTCCCACATTTCAATTGACTCCCAGGCTCAGACTTCAACCCAGCCCGTCTACTCCGAAGGAACCGATGAGCTTTTTGCCAATGAAACCAATCCCAACCCTCAAGGTGATGGGGATACTGCTCAAGTTGATCAAGAAAAATCCATCGAGGACATTACCCGTCAACTTGAAGGGGATCAGACTGTGGAGGAGAAGAATGAAGAGACCCCTACCGTTTAGTAGTTTTTTCTTTTTTATTTATAAATTATTAACTTTTGATCACTTGAGAGAACTGTATCCATTTCTTCCATTAACTTTAAATGTAAACACTTGCCTTTTTGTGGGCTTTTATTCATTGTCTTTATTTATCCATCTTTTATGTTTGTTCATTCATATGTTGCTTTATGTTTCCAATTTTTGAAACATGTTCCTATTCATCCATTTAAGGAACTATTTATTTGAGAACTAAATATACCCGTCCAGTTTGGTATTTCTAAATGATACCATGGGATAGATCCTTCCATTTTTGGACTTTTAAGTAGAAGTATAGACAGCACACGTGGTACCTTTGAAAAACTCCTATTATTGTGATGAACCCATCCACCTATTTACTTATGGACTTCATAATATTTATGTTACCCCTTGGGGTGGGCCCGTCCACCTGTGGGCTTGATAATTTTTCAATCACCCCTTTGGGATGATCTCGTCCTCTTATGGACATCATGGTTTTTTTATCATCCTTTGGGATGAACCCATCCATTTGTGGACTTGTATTCTTTAGATTCATCATTTATAATGAACCCATCCACTTGTGGACTTATAGTTTTAACTCACCTCTTGGCATGAACTCATCCGCTTGTGGGTTTGGATTCTTTAGATTCATCGCTTATAATGAACCCGTCCACTTGTGGACTTATAGTTTTAACTCACCCCTTGGGATGAACCCGTCTATTTGTGGGCTTGTATTCTTTAGATTCATCTTTTATGATGAACACGTCCACTTGTGGACTTATAGTTTTAACTCACCCCTTGGGATGAACCTGTCCGCTTGTGGACTAGTATTCTTTAGATTCATCCTTTATGATGAACCCATCCCCTTGTGGACTTATAATTTTAACTCATCCCTTGAGATGAACCCGTCCACTTATGTACTTAATAATTTTTTATCTCCCCTTGGGATGAATCCGTCTACTTGTGGACCTTATAATTTTCAGCTCATTCCTCGGTGAACCCGTCCGCTTAGGGACTTTAACAAGTTGCAAGGCATCCTGTTTATGTAAGAAATTGGTTGTAGACATGGTTTTGTAGAGATGCACGTACGCTTATGATATTTCTGAATAAACTTATCTTATTATGTGATAAATACAAGTAGATATTGTTCTCAAAAAAGTAAAAAGACTGCCGTTCGGGTTTAAAAGTACTATAAATTGTAAAAATTAACTAAAAGGAAATAAAATGGAAATAAGGAGTGTCGTTTTTCATGCCACTATCTATTGGTAGTACTTCTTTAGGCACTCCGTGTTCCATGGGTGATGCAACTTTTGCCCGTCCAGTGTCTCCAGGTGGTAGGTTTCCTTCTTATGCCATGATGCAATTCTGTATGGTCCTTCCTAGTTAGGTTCTAGCTTCCCCTTGGAGGTGTCTTTTATGGTGCCTATCACCTTTCTTGAGACAAAATCTCCAACTTGGAAGTCCCTGCATCTGACTTTGGAGTTGTAGCATTTGGCCATAAGGTCTTGGTATCATGTTAACCTTTGTTCAGCCGTTGCTCTAACCTCATTCACCAGATCAAGCTGCAGGTGCATAGCTTCATCATTTCTACTCTTGTCATGGTTTCCCACTCTATAACTTGTGAGCCCCACTTCGGCTGGGATGACTACCTCGCTTCCGTATGCTAGTCGAAACGGTGTCTCTCCTGTAGGCGTCCTTGCCGTTTGTATGCCCATAAAACACTTGGTAATTCTTCCGGCTATATACCCTTCGCCCCCTTAAGCCGAGTCTTGATGATTTTGAGCAAGGATCAGTTTGTGACCTCAACTTGTCCATCGGCCTAAAGGTGGGTTGGTGATGAGTAGTGATTCTTGATCCTTAGCTATGAGCAAAATTCTCTGAACGCATCGTTGTCAAACTGCTTCCCATTGTCTAAGACTAGCACTTTGGGTATACTATACCTACAAATGATGTTCCTCCATACAAAGCTTTGCACATTCTTCTCCATGATGGTAGCCAGGGCTTCGGTTTCTACCCACTTGGTGAAGTAGTCTATACCGACCACTAGGAATTTTAGTTTTCAAATTGTTACTGAGAACGAACCCATGATGTCTAATCCCCATTGAGCGAAAGGCCATGGGGCCGTCATGGGGGTGAGTTCCTTTGTTGGCTGTCGGATGAGGTTGCCAAACCTCTAACACTTGTCGCAAGCTTTAACATACGCAATGGCGTCCTTCTGCATGGTTGGCCAATAGTATCCTGCCCGGATTAGTTTGTGCACTAAGGACCATGATCTAGAATGATTTCCGCAGACTCCTTCGTGGACTTATCGCATGACATAGTTTGCCTCCTCAAGAATAAGACACCTCAAGTACGAGCGTGAGAAGCCCCTTTTGTATAAGATGTCTTTAATCAACATGTACTATGTTGCTTGAACCTTCAACCTCCTTGCAGCCTCTTTTCCATCAAGTAGTACACCGTCCTAATTAGGAGGTTATTGGTGTCGTCCAATCGTTCTTGGAACCTATCTCCTGTACACTGATACTTTTTATCAATGGTGAAGTTTGAACAAAGGACAATACCTGACTAGGGATGATCATATGCTCTGCTGATGTAGCGTTGGCGAGACGTCGGTGTGCTCGTTCTCCTCCCTTGGGATTTGAACAAATTTTTCTTAGAGGTCGTTCACTTGATCCTTTACTTGCTCCAGGTACTTCCTCATCCGTTCGCCCTTGTATTCATACACGACCACGCTCGCAGCTCCTACTGCTTTGGCGAGATCCAAACCTGCTATCAAAGCTTCGTACTCTGCCTCATTATTGGTCGTAGGGAAATTAAGCTGACCATGCATTCGACCTCATCCCCTTCTGGACTATGAAGTACCACACTAGCTTCGCCTGACTGTATGTTGGACGATCCGTCCGTGTGGATACTCCACCTTGGACATTTTTTTGCCCTTTATCCTTCCATGCTGGTGAAATCTATGATGAAGTTAGCAATAGCTTGTCCCTTAATAGATGTGTGCGGGCGATACTGTATGTCGAATTCACTTAACTCGACTGCCCACAGTGCCATCCGTCAGGCGACTTCAGGGTATCATTCTCTGTAGAGGTCTGTCTGTTAGAAAAATCACCATGTGTGCCTAAAAGTAAGGTTTGAACTTATGAGCCGTGGTTACTAAAGCGAAAGCTAGCTTTTACATTGGAAGGTACCTTTCTTCTGCTCCTCGAAATGCTTGGCTTGTGAAGTATACAAGTCTCTATACTCCATCTTCTTCTTTGATTAAGGCCGCATTGACAGCGACTAGGGAGATGGCTAGGTAGAGAAACAATTCTTCACCTGGTTTGGACGGGCTCAACAAAGGTGGGGAAGAAAGATACACCTTCAAGTCCTCGAACACTTGCTGACACTCGGTCTTCCATTCAAATGACTTTTTTAATGTGCGGAAGAAAGGTAGGCACCTATCCATTGCTCTTGAGACGAACCTATTTAATGCATTTACCTTACTGTTTAGACTCTGTACCTCCTTGACGTTTTTTGGTAAGGTCAACTCCATTATGGCCTGTATTTTATCTGGGTTGACCTCAATACCTCTTTAGGACACCATGAACCTAAGGAATTTTCCTGCCGTCACCTCGAAGGCACATTTGCTCAGATTTAGTTTTATGTTATAAGAACGAAGGGTATCGAAGGTTTCCTTGAGGTCGTCTAGATGGTCATCCTCCCGAATGATTTTTACCAACATGTCGTCCACGTAGACTTGAACGTTTCTCCTAATCTGATGTGCGAACATATTGTTCATCAGCCTCTGATATGTGGCCCCCACGTTCTTGAGTCTGAACGACATTACTTTGTAGAAAAAGAGACCCTGACTGGTGACGAATGAGGTCTTCTCTTGATCAATCTCGTCTAGCTTGATCTGGTTGTAACCAGAGAATGCGTCTATGAAGCTTAGCAACTGGTGTCTTGCTGTCGAATCCACTAAGATGTCAATTCACGGAAGTGGGTAGCTATCTTTAGGGCATGCCTTGTTCAAGTCCATAAAGTCCACGCTTATCGTCCACTTCCCGTTGGCCTTTTTGACCATCGCTATGTTGGACAGCCAATTGAGGTAGTACATTTTTGGTATGAATTCTATTTTTTTTAACTTATGAACTTCTTCCACTATGGACTTGTCTCGCTCCTGCGCGAATACCCATTTCTTTTGACGGATGGGCAGAAAAGAGGGAGATACATTCAACTTGTGGACAATAACCAAAGGATTAATTCCAGGCATGTCTTCGTGGCTCCAGGTGAAGACGTCTTGGTTCTCCCTTAGGAATGCAATGAGCGCCTGTCTTACTGGTGGGCTGGCAAAAGTGCTGAGTCTAGTCGTTCCCTCAGGCCTACAATTATCAAGAAGTACCTCCTCTAGTCCTTCCATGGGTTCTGCCACGATCTGCTGCTCTTCTATACACATTGTTTGTAAACTATCATCCATCTCCAACATGGCAATGTAGCACTCACATGCCGCTACTTGATCTCCTCCTACCTCTCCCACTCCGTACTCGGTGGGGAACTTAATCATCAGGTGGTAAGTTGACGTTACGGCCTTCTATGAGTTAAGGGTAGGATGGCCCAGGATGGTGTTGTAAGCGGAGAACAATCAACAACCAAAAATGAGACATCTTTGGTAATCTGTTGAGGGTAATCACTAACTATTATGGGCAAAGTGATCATATCGAAGGGGTATACTCTTGTTCCCCCGAATCTCATGAGCGATACGTTGGTAGGAATCAACCGTTCTCTCTCAATTCTCATATGCTAGAACGCCAACTAATAGAGGATACCAGCAGAGCTCCCATTGTCCACAAGGACCCGTTGGATGTTGTAGTCCACTACCCGTATGCTAACTACGAGCGCATTGTCATGTGGGTGGTGGAGATGCCGGGCATCTTCCTCTGTGAACCCAATTATAGGGTTGTCAATTCACGCCATCTTTGGGACAAAGCCCGTCAACTAGACGTTTTACACAACGCGTAAGTAGGTTTTGCGTGCCTTCCTCGATGAAGTAGAAGTTGTGGTTCCCCCTATGATCATCCTTATGTCTCCTAGGGGGGGCCTAGGATGCTCGTTTTCCCTCCAGGCCACCTACTCTTATGGTGGGTCCGTCCTCTCCTTTCTAACGAACCTTTGTAACTTTCCTTGTCTGATGAGAGCCTCTATCTGTTGCTTTAAGTCATAACAGTCGGACGTGTCATGGCCATGATCATGATGAACACAGAAGTACTTGTCTCTGGACCTCTTACTAGGATCTCCTTTCAGTTTGCCGGGGAATGTCAAGGCTCCTTCATCCTTGATCTACATTAGGACTTGGTCAATCAGGGCAATTAGCTAGGTGAAGCTTGTGAACCTCCTAGTAGGGGGTTTGGAACGTTTGTCCTCCCGTCGTTCTCTGGTCTTAGCCATCTTCCATGTCCTATCTTGCCTTGTGTCCTCTTGTGTTTCCCTCTTCGTGGACTTCTCCTTTCAGGCCAGCAACACGTCTTTCAGGTTAATGTACTTAGTAGCCCTGTAAAGTACATCCGACATGGTTTTTGGGTAGTTCTTGTATAAGGAAAACAAAAACTTCCTTTCCGTAGCCCATTGGTAAAGGCAACCACTAGTATCTTGTCGTCAGCTTTGTCAATCGAGATGGCCTCCTTGTTAAAGCGGGTTATGTAGGATCTTAGCTTTTCCTCCTCTCGTTACTTGATGCTTATTAGGCATGCAGTGGACTTCTTATACCTGTGCCCCCCTATAAAGCGCGAGATAAATTGCGCGCTTAGCTCCTTGAAGGTACTAATGGAGTTAGGCGTCAACCTACTGAACCATACCCTTGTAAGACCCTTCAGCATAGTCGAGAAGGCTCGACACATGATTTCGTCTGCGATGTCTTGTAAGTGCATGAGGGTTTTGAACGACTCCAGATGATCTAAAAGATCCTTTGACCCGTTGTAGGCTTCTACTTGTGGCATACAGAATTTCAGTGGAAGGGGGAATGATGTGACAGGTGCGTTAAAAGGCGAGTCTGTCTGATGGACCAACTAGTCAAGGTCACTGGACACCCGTCCTCTGAAGGCGTTCATCATTAAGTCCATCCGTTCTTTCACCATCTGCATCTCCACGACCATGTACGATGGAGCAGTATCCACGGCGGATGGACGACTTGTATCCTGACACTCTTGTCTACTTGGGGCGTTGCTGCCTTTCAGCCCTCTTGGTTTCTTCTCTTCGCACTGGTACCTTCCTCGTCCTCCTCTTGGGTGTTAAGTGTCGTGTTCTTTTGGCGCAGCTGCTCCTCTAGGTCATGATTTTTCTTGGTAAGGCGTTCTACTGCTGTTGCGAGAGTATGAACCTATCTCTCAAGGGCGGTGGTGCGTGGTTCATCTCCTTGATTGTTATTGGTGGTCGCCATCGAGCGAGTAAGTACCATGCAATTTTTTGTCCGGGAAGCAGTAGTATGGCTTTCTTTCCCACAGACAGTGCCAATTGATGATGTCGAAAATCGTCAATAAACCGCACAGCCTCATGTACTCTAGACAAAATCTACACAATAAAGATGAAGAAAAAAATCCTACAGAGGGCATCAGTGTGGTATCGGCCAAAGATACTCCGAAAGTTAAGTTAGAGAATTTTTACAACTCTAGAGTGCTAGAGTTAGGGTAAATAATGCGTACCTTGTTTTTGAGGGCTTGAGGTTTTTATAGTAGTGTAGAACCGACTCCTATTTCTTGGGTAGAAAGATCTTTCCTTATAAGAAAGATCCTAATAAATGTATGTATTTTGTAGGATTCTTCCCATATAGGGACTCCATTGACCAAGGGCTATCGTAGGGCACGAGATATTTCTATTTAGGATTCCTTGGAGTTTACTTAAGCCATGTGGGTGCCACGTGGTCTCGATATCTGTTGGCCTCGAGCCCATGTACCTAGAATCCGTCCATATAGGAGGACCATTCGTCATGTGATCTCTCCATCTAGTACCTTAATCTGTCATCTTATTTTTGATAATCCATTAATTTAGTGCCGTTAGGTTTTTTTGAACAGAACTGTCAACCTTAATTTTTACCCTCTTCATCATGCAATGATTAAGACATGCAGGACATATTTGGCAGGTACTTGGAATATGATATATCTTTCTACAAAGAGAAAATCAGTCATTTCTAATGACTATAATCTTGTATTTATTTAGAAGATTCCCATAGCAACATTGTAGTTACATTTAATAGTACTAGTTTAGTACATATATATGAAAAGTTAATTGTTCTTTCCAGCATTCATCAGACAAAAACTTATGATTCCAACATAGTACCTGCTTGTGATTGTTTTTGATATGAGTGACAATTTGTGAAACGCCTCCTCGGTGGGCTGCAGTACCTGCTTCTGCTTCAAGTTGATGACACGCTAAAGCTTGCTGGAAGCTCACTCACCAACTTAGTGTTTGGCGCACATGGTTACTTTTACGTTAATGTATCATGTTCAGATAGATCGGTACAAACTGTTTGTTTATTTCATTGCCTATGATTAAATGTACAATGGAGCATATATATCTGCACTAATTATCGATGCCTCAGAAGAAATTATCAAGTGCCCCCACGTTACCAAATTAACTAGCGCATAGGCAGAAAGAAATTTTTTTTATTTAATTGTCCCATCTAATTTTTAATTTTTGTGTTATGCGAATTATTGAGTGTAAAAATAAAAAGTCAAAATCTAATTAAATTCTAAATTGGATTTTAGTTGGAGTCCAACTTTGCACCATGTGTTATCTATTTTTTTAATTTTTGTAACAAGTGAATTATTGGATTTTAGTTAGGGCCCAACTTTGCACCATGTGTTATCTACTTTTTAAAAAAATTTTGTAGCAAGTGAATTATTGAGTATAAAAATCGAAGAGTCTAAATTAAATTAAATTTTAAATCATATATATAATGAGAAACCATTAAATATTTTAGAATTCTATAGTTTAAAAAATTTGTAAACTAATACCATATATAATTTCAACATCTTCTATATATATATATATATATATATAATTTGAATCATGTAATTGTGATTGTTTTAAATTTTACCCGTACATATACATAGCGTTACACACTAATTTATATAATTTACAACCCTAATTTTCAATTTATGTAAAATCTAATGAAGGTCATATGTTTTTTTGCCCTAATCATTCTTCTCTCTTTCCTTTTAATTGTTTGTTTTTGTTACCGTTCCAAAAATACAAGATGCACTACCATATTTTGGCATATTGCATGTGCGGAAGGAGAGAAAGTCTAGCTATTGACACATCCTTTCGTACACAGTGACAAAACCAAGAAATTTTGCTTAAGGGACCAAATTATAGTATTGATACATTATTCAAAGGATTTAAGATAAACTCAAAACACTTATATAAATAAATATACATACATATATAGGTATATACTAGTGTGTATGAAAAGATAAATTCTTAACTTTGTAATGCAAAAGTAAACCATATCTTATAAATTTATTATATACAAAATTTTCAACTTTATAGAAAAGTTGTCTAGTTTTCTATAAATGATAATTAAAAAAAAAGTCCTAAAAAGTTATTTTGTATCTCCCATCAATTTCTCTTTGAGATATGGAATAAAATTCATCCATTGTCATTTATAAATAGTGAAATTTATAGCAATTTTAATGTAATTTTTAAAAAACTCTAATGTTCGCACTCTATCAAACAAAGCTACCATTACTTCGATGTATTTTTTTTTTTCTATTCTCTTTATTCTTTCAAGTATTATTATATGTAAAGTTAATTATCTCTTATTAACCTATTCCTTTACGCAATATAATGAATTTAGCAATTTTAAGTTTTAATCAAGTGTTACAAATAATTGAAAATTATAAATGACATGCATTACTCATAAGAAACTAAAAGAGGTTTGATTGTTGAGAGCCAATTTTATTGTTTTATTTTAGTTTTGGAGGTTAAAAAAGTAGTAGAAGACACTTTTTGCTTTTAAGGGGCCACCTAAGCCAGATATATTTTAACATTAACAAATTAAATAATAATAAAAAAATTCTGTCTACGTACTAATTAATTTAGTAATGTGGGGCACTACTTGATAATTCATAAACTTTAAAGGCTTTGATAATTAGTGCAGGTTAAGGCTCCATTAAATGTACATATATAATCATAAGCAATGAAATAAACAAATAGTTTGTACTGATCTAGCTGAAGTTGATATATTAACATAAAAGTAACCATGTGCTCCCAAACACTGGGTTGGTGGGTGGGCTTCCAGTAAGCTTTAGTGTACGTGTCATAAACTTGAAGCAGAAGCAGGTACTGTAGCCCACTTAGGAAGCGTTTCACAAACTGTCACTCATATTAAAAACAATTCTGTACTATGTTCGAATCATAAGCTTTTCTTTGTTTGGTGAATGCTGGATAGAAGAATAACTTTTCAAATATATGTATGTACTATTGATACAATTCAATGATATTCTATGGGATTCTTCTATCTAAATAAATACAATTATAGTGATTACAAGTGACTGATTTTCTCTTTGTACAAAAGATATATCATAATCATCGCGTATTTTTGGTACGATGGTCATTTTATAAGTATAAGTGTTTGTCAAGTATAGAGAATAAAGACCGGAGTTCAAGTTTCTAGGAAGGAACTTCATACATGTATATACTTAGATGAGATTTGAGTAAAATTTATATCTTTTATATATATATAAGATATATCATATTCCAAATACCGTATATCAAAGCTTCGTGTTACAAATTTGTCCTGCATGTCTTGGTGATTGCCTAAAAATCAAACTTCCCAGGCTGTCAAGCGTGAGGTGCCTAACTTAATTAGTTGTTGAAGTAGTAGTGGTTTGAAATTTCCCAGAAGGGAGAGACACCTATGTAATATATATAAAGGTCAGAACACAGTCATTTTGGAGAGATTCCAACCTACAATCTATCCCATTTTGGTGGAAAAACAGTTGTCATCGTATAAAAAACACATATATAATATATTTTACAAAAAAAAAAAATACCTTCTATAAATAGAAGTGCATTATCTTAATATACTTTTATTTTATAAATAAAGTTTAGATATAAAACTGGTTGTAACTTAAAGCTATAACCTTACTCAATAAAATAAACATTACTATATATTTTAAAAATATAACCGTTAAATTGCATGTACTTTATGCTTTTAATACACATGTTAATTTTGTGTTACTCGGATATTATTTACTATTTAATTTATAAACTTATATTTTATGCATAATTTTAAACTACAAAAACTTGCAATTTAAATAATTTATTGATGACATAGCTATTAATTTTTAATTTTTTTAAAATTTTGCAAGTATGTAGGATATAAGAATAAGATATAATCCAATAGTAAATTTGTAAAAATTCATTTTCAATAAAAATATATTGAATAAGGTTATAGTCTAAGGCTACAACCAATTTTGTTCTTATTTTATTTCAATTATTACAATTAAAGGAGAGGGAAGATCTCATACCTCATCTTAATATAACATTATTCCATGTATAGCTCACAACCCTTAACTCCACAAAATGCCCAAATATGGTTGCATTATGATATACTTTCAGGCATGGGCCATGATGTTATACTTTTACTATGCAGCTGACTATTGAATTATCCAAATAATAATAATAAAAATAAAGTAAGAATTTACTAGTCTTTCTTCTTTAACCCACCAAAATTTTTTATTCAAAATTTTACATATAATAAACTTCACAAACTGTGATTAATATGTGAGAAGAAACAAATGCATGTGTCACAAAACAATTGGTAGAGGATAAAATAGAGCACTAAAAGTAAGATTTTTAGTCATCTTATATGCCCTACTTATATGAGCGCTTATAATAAATTAGCTATAAGAATTATAGCTGAATTTTTTTTTTTTTTTTGGTATACTGTCACTCCTTATTTCTTAGCCTTTAGGTATATTTTCTAGTCCACTTAAAAAATATTTAAAAAGGGTATATTTTCTATTCAAATGACGTACGAAAGAGTAAATCTCCATATGGAATATTTCATACACAAATTTTTACTTCTAGAATACAAAGAAAATTTAAAAAAATTTGCTCTCTCTCTCTCTCTCTCAGGAGACCAATCAAATGAATCAATGCTTGGCAATCCAAAGTAGTCATTTTATGCAATATAGTCTTTGAATAAATATTTGTCGATGTTGATAATATTAAAATGAACCACATTTTTTCTCAAAAAAAAAAAATCTTAGGATTGAAATTTTAATGATGAAATTGAATAGTTTCATTTAGAGTAATGTTAGAGATACAACAAATTTTAATCTATTAGCTTTACAAACTAATGTGTTAACTTACAAACACAACACATTAAAAATTAAAAATTCTATTTATTGTGTTTTAGATGTGATACCAAGAACATTTGTATGAAATATTTCCATAGCAAAATTGATAACATTTTAACATTTTCCTTTTAATATTCAGGAATAAAGTGAAATTTGTGTTATTCTTCCAAAGAACAAAATTATAGTTTAGTATTACATCTTTTTGTATTATATCAAAAGCTTAAGCTAAAATCCAATTTACTAGCTCTAAGCTTAGCGATACTTCTAAAACGATCCTTCAGCATTCAAAAATTGGAATTTATACTATCAACTATTACATCTTGCTGTTAGCTCACTTGAAAACAACATAATTTTGGACAAAAAATTAATAATGCTGTAATAGTGATTTTAATATTGAAACTTAGCTCGGACTGAGTCACATTTTAAGCAATATAGTCATTGAACAAATTGTCAATCGATGTTGATAACATTAAAGTGAACCACATCAAAAACTTCTTAGGATTGAAATTTTAACGGTGAAATTGAATAATTTCATTTAGAAAAATGTTAAAAATACTATAAATTTTGTTCTATAAACTTTACAAACTAATGTGTTAACTTACAAACACAATACCAATCACACTTATTATCACTTTTTTTTTTTTTGGTAATATTTCCATAGCAAAATTGGTAATAATTTTAACATTTTCCTTTTAACATTCAAGAATAAAGTGAAATTAGTGTTATTCTTCCGATAACATTTTTTTTTTTTTTTAATTGGAAACAGTTTTCATTCAAACAACTGAAAATGGAAGACGACAAAGTCCAAATACACAGCTACACAGATCAGAAACACAGAGAAACAGCTACAAACTGATACAAAGAAACCATTAAGTCTTATCCAGCTGAATAAGGTGTTGCACCATAGGGGAATAAACTCCTTTCCAGACCTGGTTAGTGCCGCTGCGTTTTGCAAAGTGTGCAAGCTCATGATCAACCTTGTTGCAGTCCCTTTTCAGGTGGTTAATCTGCCAAACACTAAAAGACCTCAAGTTTTCACTAATCCCTTGAATAAGATGGCCAAGGCACCCATCCTTATCACCTGCTGCCAAGCTTTGAGTATTACATCCTTTTGTATTGTATCAAAAACTTAAGCTAAAATGCAATTTACCGGCTCTAAGCTTGGCGTCACTTCTAAAATGGTCCCTTGACTTTCAAAACTTGGAATTCATACCATCAACTATTACATCTTGCTGTTAGCTCACTCGAAAACGACATCATTTTGGACAAAAAATTGATAATACTGTAATAGTGATTTTAAGCTTAAGTATAAATGTATTTTAATGAAAACTTAATATTGAAACTTAGCTCCAACTGATTTGTGGGAGTTACGGTTAGGGGAGGACTGTCCCTTGTTGAGTAGATTAGCTTTAAAAGAAAATGGGTATTTAACATTAAAAAAAATAATAATAAATAAATAAATAATAATATACTAGTTTTCTTAAACTTATGAAAATAGGCCTGCATAATTTCAAATAAAGAGAACTGGTATGGACTGAGACATACTAAGGATCACAAACTTGTATTATACTGTGAAGATTTCCCATTATTTTTAATTTATACTTATTTATACCTAGTACTAACAGTATTAAGAAAAAAGATTTATAAGACGAAATCCTAGAAAATAAAAAATAGAAAATAAATACTAAAGAACGTTGGTTCCACGTTTCATTTAGTTTATGCAGAAATAAGATATTACTTAATAGATACAATAGAAATCATATTTCAACAATCACACATCATGATGATCAGTATAATACATCACAATGAGCCAAAAGTAGTGTTATTTTCAGTGCTGCTGGAGGTTATTCTAAATTAACAGTTCACCCATCTAGATCTTTCAGATTCTTTCTTCATATGCCTTGCTCATCCATAGGGTTGCATTCTTTCATTCTTGTTCTTTTCCCTTGTCAAGTATATGGCATTCTAAGCAAGAATATTTTGAACTTTCCCTTCATTTTAATAACTACCATCTGTAGCAAATTATATTTCTGACAGATTATAAATTTATATAAAACTAGTGTGGTGATATTTGTTTAGTACATAATTTTCAGTAAATTTTATGCAAAATTATTAGGTCACGAACTACAAATCATTATATTGTTTAGATGTAAAAACTTCTACAGAAACCAGATGAGGAGTCTGCCTTAAGCCAAATAAATTTCTATACTCTTCTTTTTCTTTTCTTTTTTTTCTGTATTTTGGCGCTGGCTAGCTAGGATTGGCTGAACATACAAAAAATTCCAAAATCTAAGGAAAAAACAAAGAATAAAAGAAAAAAAGAAAATACAGACCAAACCATCCATAACATTATTATTTCTTGAAGAAAAACACTAACACACAAGCTAGGTCACACACTATGCATACGGTTGTGTTATTACAATAATCACACATCACAACGAGCCAGAAGTTGTGTTATTTTGAGTGCTGTAAGAGGTTCTGCAAAGTTAACATCTACATCTTACTTCCTATGCCTGGCTCATCCGTACGGTTGCATTATACACAAGCTAGGTCACACAAAATGCACAAACCTGAAACCACACACTTTCCAAGATTCAGTAGAGACAAAAGAAACACCACTCAAGATTATGGATAACAAGCACACTCAGTAGCAAGAAAAGCCAACCCATTTCGAGATCCAAACCCTCGAACCCTTAAAACTTCGATGTATACACAAAAATATCTAAAATTTGGACTTAGGGCTTTCCAGGAGTTTTTGGGTCGTGGCCTGGATTCGCTCCTGTGCCCTTGTAGTCTGCGGTTTCAAACTCCAATATTCTGCCCTCTACATCAAAAAGTTCCTCTCCATCCCTCAGATCCTGCAAATTATATATAGCACTTCATGATTACATGTCAATTATATGGGATTTTTAATTAGGTTATCAACTTCTAGATGGACTGATACTTTCTAGTGGTTCCACCAAACACGTTTAGGGTTAGGATCTACCTCCTTACTTAACTATCAAATGAGAGAGACAAACCTGAGCCTGTAGATCTTGAACTGCTACTGATGGATCTTCCTTGTTTGTCTTTATGCTTCCTATTAACAAGGAAAATTAAACAAATTGCTCAATGTTACAAAGAAATGAAAAAAGATTACATCATAGTTAAGATTAGAGACCCCAAAAAACAGAGCCTTACCAGAAACAGTTGAGATAACGAAACTGAAACACAAGAAGAACACCAAAAACCTGACAAAAGTGTTCTGCGCCATGTTATCAAACAAATTGAAATAGGAGAAGCAAACTTAGGTGATGGAAATACAGGGCATATGGCATAACATTTAAATAGAGGAGCAGTGGAATTATTGGTCTGAACACACAAGGAATAGAAGGAAGTAGTAGTCAAGTACAATCAGTCAACTTTTTTTTTTTTTTTTTGGTACTCATTTGTGTGAGTTCCCACTTGCCTAACTTGATCATCTCTTTTGCTCATTTTCTAGTGTTACTAACAAGGCTAGTTATAATGAGGGTATGTGTGACTTAAAAACAATGTTTGTAGAAGAAAATGTCAATGATACTATTAATTTTTTCCAATTTTCTATATTTTAATTGTTTTCCACTAGGCTCCAGCTCGTATTTTCTTATTGTTCTACCTTCAACGTTACATATTCCAACCACCACAGATACGCTAGTCTACACAAGATGCCATCAAGCTTATATTAGTTATCCATATTACAAGACCCCAAAATGGCTACATAATAATAATAATAATAATAATAATAACTGAACCAATTAAGTAATTAACCATTTAAAGAAATTAAGTTTCTGTTTGGGAACAGTTTATTTAGCTGAAACTGAAATTTTTTTGCTAAAAGTAAATAAAAGTAGCTAAAATAGTATAATGAGATTAACGAATAGTACCAAAAAATGCAATAAAACCAATAAATAGTAGCAAAAATTAGTTGAATAGTGAAAAAACTGGCTTTTTAAGCCAATGCCAAATGCATACTAGAACTTATATTTAGAAAGATCCCTAACCTCATCATAGGCTGAATATGAAGCCCAACCTACCCAAATTGTAACCCATTCGATCACTAAAGTTCAAAAGTCGTCACAAGAATCTACTACCAAATTAATTTGATATCAAAACTAACTTTTCCATTAAACTGCCAGCACCTATCTATAGTAAGGATATCCACGAAATCCTTTCTATATTATACAAGTAACGTACGATCGATATATATGTGGTTCTATATAGCTACAGTAACGTAGTTGATTTCCTCACCCATGCAGGTCTCTTGATTCTTCAACTAATCACCAAGGGATCGGTCTAGGAGAGAATGGCTAAGTGAATGTGTTGGCCACAGGTGAAGGAGAGGGGAAAATTCAGGAAAAAAAAAAAGCATCATGCAAGAGCGAAAATGAGGACTAACTAGGTAGATAAGGATTTTGGACTTATTTATTAAAATGCCCCATTATGAATTCTATTTTCTAATGTCTTATTCAATTTAATTAAAAAATAAATAAATGCTTTGTAGTGTAGAAAATATTTTCCTTCTCAACTTATATCAATGTATAATAACCTATAATTTCATGAAGTTATGAAAATTTTAATCCCATTTTTATGATATATGGAATAAATAAATATAAAAATATGATTATGACAATTGTCCCACGCTTACACATTTAATATTATATGGTTACTAAAGTGGGCTTCTACTCTCTAGCTATTCAATATACTTTTACCATTTGATTCTCAAAAATATATATATATATATATATATATATATATATATATATATACACTTTTACCATTTAAACCACTACTCCCAATAGAATCCCTAGAACGACATGGGTTTGGACCATACAAGCGAGATTTACATCCTTATATGGGTTGCATAAGCACTGAAGTTGCCTAATAAGTTTTATGATGGAGATGCGGCATAACCCCAACTTGGTTTAAATATGGCACAAGCACTTTAATAGTATGTTAATGCGATGCTTGAATTAATTATAAATTCTGCATAAATTGAATAAAACATTTTATTAATATTATTCAAACCATCTTAATAATTTTGAACCTCTTTTATATAGTTTTACATAAAATATATTTTTTTAATAATAATTATGAGGTTTATGGCAAAAAAAAAAAAAAAAATCAATTTTACTTCATGAAAAACATTTGTTGAGTGGTTTGGTGCAAGCATGATGTTAAATTAAGATAATAAGTTATATGGAAAGAGAAAATTAATGTTACCTCATGTAAAACATTTGTTGAGTTTTTTGGTGCAAGCATGATGTAAATATTTAATAAATAATCAAAATAATTCAAATGAATATTTATTTTTTATTTTTTTAAAAATTTTTTGGGAGTAAATTTTACTTTAATTAGTATTTTAAATTTCTTATAATTTACGTAATATATTTTAACATAGAATAAACTATCTTAACGACTAATAAGTCCTTTGATATATTGGAAATAGAATTTAGTTTAAAGTAAAAATATTTTAATAATTAAATTGTCTCTTTACATAGGCTACGCATGTCTTCAAGGGCTCTTCTTTTTTAAAAATAAAAAAATTTAACATTTTCAAGTTTTGATTGCAAGTAGTTCTGTTCTAAGTATAAAATGCGTATCCCAATTTTATGGAATTTTAATTTGAATTTATTTTTATATAAATTGTAACAATAAGTAGTCATATTTTAGGTATAAAATATGTATCGTAATCTCATGGAATTTAAATTTTATATATTAAACTTATCTTTATAACTTTAATTTATCATATTATTAATCTTTGTCAGTTAGAAAATTGAGTTATTTTTGAAAGTATAGAAAAGTGGACACTAAAAAGTTCTACTCTAGTTAAATATATAGATGAGTTATATGACAAAAACTCATTACGCTGTGTAAACAATTGGCCCAGCTATAGTTTTTAAACCCAACTTTTATTATATATTATATGATATGATTTGACCAAATTTTAATATTATGTTAATTTATTTCTAAATGGAAATTAAAGAACAAATGATATATTTTTACTTGCCTAGAAAAACAAAAACAAAAACAGAAAACAAAAAATCATGTATGAAAATCATAATATATACCTAAAAATCAGTAATATTTTTCAATAATATATACCTAAAAATAAATAATATATACCTAAATACCATGTAAGAACATATGTATAATATTTTTCACAATTGTTGATTGGTGGTGTCAGTCGTGGACCTAATTGAAAGTGTTGTTGCTTTAGTCATCACAAACTATATTAGCAATTTAGAAAATTATTGTAAAAAAAAAAATGATGTATTCATAGTGTTATTTCTATAAGAAATGGTGTCAGTCGTGGACCTAATTGAAAGTGTTGTTGATTCAGGGGCTATCTGTCAGGGAACCTCGGCTGACCACCCTTATTGGATTGTGTTCACCGTTGGCCACCTCATCAGCATTGACTTCCTCAACCGAGGATTTCCAAGGGGTTGTATACCCCTTGGTTTCAATCCAATGATGCATACCATTTCTTGATGTAGACACCCCATTTTATACCCCTTATGACTCGAGCTCCCATTCCCTAATGACAACAGCACTTGGAGGCTTAAGGTTGATTTAGGGCCCAATCTTGTAAAACTTTGACATGAATGATGATTTTGGTAAAGAAAATGTGCAGGGAAAACCCTAAGCATGCTTACGCATACAACGTATGCGCACGCATCTAAGGTTTTAGAATACCTTTAAGGAAAATTTTTGGATATAAATTCTTGTAGAATGAATCGCACATCGTTTGAGAGCCGCCCTCCCACCCTTTATGATCACTATAAAAAGCCTCAAAGGCTCTTTTACAAAATATAAAGAATATATACCGAATTCACAAGAAAATAGTAAATCAAAAAAAGAGTTTTTATACTAAAACATCCTCAAGTTTAAGTTTACTTGGTTGGGACTTATTTTGGTTTTGACCTTCAAGTTTTAAACTTATTAACCTTCTTAAGTTTATTCTTGATTAGATTGACTAATGGAAACGGTCAAATCAAAACTCTAAAGAGTTCTAGTATTTGACGTAAAGGTCTAACTTTGTCTCTTTCTTTTTTCTTTTTCCTTTTTGTTATTTGTTTGTTTTTATGTTTTGATTGCTTCACTACCTCTGTCTTTAGTTTAGGTTGTTTAGTGTTTGAGTTATAAGCATGATAAGTTGCTAGATTTCCTGCTTTGATTCATCTATTCTGTGTTTCTAGGTTTGAGTTTCTAGGCGTGTATGCACGCACATGCTTTATGTTTGCGCACGCATGCTCGTGGTATGATGAGTATGCTTGCTTGATGTGCATGTGTTGATACGTGATGCTATTGCCCTATGATTATTTGCATGTACTGCTTGCTACCCTTGGACAATATGTTTGAATGTCATGATAGATGAATGCTAGGGTTTTGGGATGTTATGCTATGTTAATTGCTTTAGATTCATGTTAGAGTGTGTGTGAGTCTAGAATAACAAATGAGAAGACTCTTTGATAGAACTAGGATTTGGAACACAATAAGTGGAGACCGACCTACGAGTCGGGTGGGTTGGGTACTTAACACCTCCCATCCCAATGACTAAACTCCAGACACGTGTTCTGGTAAAAATCAATCCCTCCACAAATGCGCTATATATATGGTTTCTAGACTTAATTTAGGTTACGACTCCATTTATACCCTCTACCTGGTTCATCCTAGGCTGAAACATATTTTCCACGAGAAAACCACTCGTCGCAGGCGCTTGTGCCCACACTTTGGGATTGGACCTTGGTTCATTTATTGGGTCTGGGCTTTTTCTCTTGTTGGGAATGGTTAGGTCCATTCCATCGGACCGTTCTATTCTTCAACGGATTTGTGGTCCACTGCCCTTGGAGTACAATTTGAAGACCATCCCCCTACAATAGTATTGTTGAAACTCGAAAGTAGATGTTATATAACAGTGTTGTTTAGCCTAAGTTGATATACTTATATTTGGTTTTGATATTTTCTTCAAATATTGTTTGGGTTTATCTTCCTGTATTATTTATTTATACTTGATTGTCGATATATATACGTTCTTTTAAATTAATTAGCTAAAGTGTGAGTAATCCCAATTTTAAGAGGAAAATTGTTCAAGATTCAAGAGTTATCGTTCAATCTTCTGTCTTAAATGTTGAAACTTTAGATATTTTTATCCTAAGAAGGTTGAAAGATGTGAACCTAAGCGAATGAATATTGTTTCCTTATAATATGATATTGATTTTGATTATCAATATGACATTATTACCGTTTACAATGTGAGACGAGATTTTGAGTGATTGTTTAAGTATATAAAAAATATATTACTAAAATTTTAGATCAAAACCAATTATATAAATGATTTTAATACAATGGAAGAATGTGAGACAAATTTATTCGGTGAGAGTTAATTTATGAAAAACATTTTTTAATCACAATTTTTTTAAGGTAAAAATTAAATTTTATTTAGTTTGGCTCCCTTTAGAAAAAAATTTCTGGCTCCACCACTAGAGCGGTAGAGCCACTTCCATTTCCATTTTCATGTCATTTACAAGTATCTTCTCAGAGTAGTTAATTTTGAAATATATGTAAAGTTTTGGGTCTCGGTTAGGCAAAACGACCCACCTTTACAAGTATCTTCCCATGAAATGCAAGATACCATTTTCACCTTGCAATCATTGCTTAACATAGATATTTTATAATATTCGTACACTAATAAGTTCTTAAATCTGTATAATATAATAAAAGGTTAGATTTATCCGTGCTGCTTGACCAACAAGATCAATAATTGAATATAAACGCCATCATTTTCTGCGTAGATACATAGTTCTTAATGATAGAATGTATACAACTACAATCCTTTTGAAAAAGACAATGATAATGTATACAAAAGAATGTAATTGGCAACTAATAAATATTTTAATCAATGGTTGGAACATATATGGCATGTCTTAATGAGAGTGTATAGATGTTATTTGAGACAAAAGCATCTATAGGCAACTTGATAGACAGGTTTTAGGAGTCAACTGTTAACGTGTAAACATGATGAAATCCAGATGACATACAAGTAGACAAATTGAACATTACAATGTGAAATTTAACTAGGAAAAGCAGTACAGAAAAGGATTTATTAAAAAAAAAGGTGTGATGGACAAAAGCTTGTGAGCCCACCCGGCAAAGTGGGTGGTAGCACTAGCCACTAACCAGGTACTTTCCTTAATAATTTCAACCCCGAAAGCATTATGTTTCAACTTTCTTATTATTTATGCAAAAATTTTAGGAACACACCATTTTTCACATCATTTTTCACAAATATTATATGTAGCTGACAATGATTAGAGGTAAAAAAAAAAAAAGCTTTGAATACACCAGAAAGTGAAAAGCAAACCAGTCACAATCTAGGATAATTATGAAAAAATATGTGAAAAAATATGTGGTAAAAGTTATAATCTTAGAATAACTCTAATATATGTCATTATATGAAAGTCAATTAAGGCATCTCGTAATAGGATATGCATTCATGACCAATAAAGAGGCGACAGCCTCATGGTTTCAAGATTAGAAAATTACTTATGCAATGATGTCAACCATCAACCTAATGAAATCATATCTATCTATAGCTATGAACCATACTTCTCACCTCCCCAATTATTCACCTATTTAAGAAAAAAAAAAAAAACACTAAAGTATTTTGACTCTCACACATTTATTATTTCACATCTTTGTTTATATACACTTTATATCTTAAAATATTGATATTTTTAAAATGTGGTCATTCACAAATTAATTATGGATATGTATATGAATAGTGGATGTAAAAAAGTGTGAAAAAAATATTTTTGAAAAAGTATAATTATGTTATATAGTATAGAAGTATGGGATAAGACTTAAATAAATCAAAATACGAAACAATATTTGCATTGCAAAATTCCTTACCACCCATAATGCCGCTTTAAATATTTTTGTGAGGGACACGTAGATTAAGTAATTGAAGGTGATGATGCTGATAAAATTGAATGGTTGAAATAGTATTATTAGTGTAAAAATAATACCTATAAATTTTCTAGTAAATTAAATTGTTCACATATTCATGTACTCTAAACTTATATAGTTCATACAAAATATAATAGTGTCATTTTCTAAATATTAAATAAAAAATTATAACATTACGCAAGAGTTGCATCAGGTGTAATTAATTAGTGGATTGCATTTCTCTTTTTTTTTGGGGGGGGGGCGGGGTGGGGAGAGAAAAAGACTGTAATGCTTATATTAAGAAATACTGACTAAATCAGCTTGGATCACATATCTCTTTGTCTTTAACACTTCCTAATGTCAAGTTAATTAAATATTAATATTTAGCATTTAGATTATAAGCATGTGTGGGTTGATTGCCTGACTTTTTATTCTTTCGACACCTGCCTCAATAGCTTATTGATCGATCAAGTCATTAAGCTCCACCAATCGAAGTGTAAATCTCGATCAATTGATATCAAATAATAATTTTTGAAGTTTCTTAAAAGACCATTATTTTCTTTCATAAGTGGGATTCGTGAAATATAAGAGTAATTCTTATATATTATTATGAATTTGTATCTTTAAAGATTCAAAGGTATTCAACCTATCACTTATGCTTCCAATTAACCTAGCCCTCGTTGAAAATGTGTTGGAGCAAACACAAGAAAAATGAAAATACACTACAAAAAATGCGGCTATAGCCACATTTACAAGAACATGATGGTTGTTATTTTAATGTTACCTTATGCTTTTGACACTTAGAGATTTCATTAAATATGTTTCTGATTATTCCTATTTTATTTTATGTACATACATATATATGATAATGGATGAATAATAATAGGAATAGTCTCTAACAAAAGAGACATTATTGTTAGACCTTTTAAGTCACTTCTCATTGATGGGCTATATTAAACAGGTTGCTAGTGTTGTAGTATATGGATGGAACTATGTCGTATAATTGATATGGAACTGCAATGACTCACATTAGTGAGTTGTTTAATTATAGTATTATGATGATTAATTTAAAGTAAAAGGATATGTACCATTATGCACTTAATAGTTAATCTTATTAAGCCTTAACGTAAGTTATCATAGGGCCAAGTGGGAAAATGTAAGAATAAATTTTCTCATTTGATAACGTATCTATTTGATAACTTCATATAAGTTATGGTTTAATAAAATGTTACATGTCCTTAAAATATTTGTTAATGGAGAAGTAAATTTCCTAAGTAAATCTGACTTTGATGGGCAAGTGGAAGTTATAGATACAAGGAATTTGGTCCTCTCTCTACCTATAAAAGAGACCTTCAGCTACTCCATTAAATATACTGAATAGGTAAAGAGAAAAGAGGGTCAAGAGAGAGAAACAAACTCTATAAAAATCCTTTTATACTAAGACTTGATCTTAAGAAAAGTTTAGCAATAGATCAAGGTAAGCTTTATAATTAATTTGTGCAGTTGTGAAATCATGATAATTCAAGATCCTAGAATTTATATTATGGTTGTTTATAATCTAACAACATAAAGAAAACATTTACATTCTTTTCAGCTGTCGTTGCCTATCTACAATGTCAAAGTCATAAGGGTGTAATTGGGAATGGAGGAGCTGCTACACTTCACAATTGTCATTGTAAACGGTGCACTTGTGTCATAACAAAAGGATTTTCTGTGACTTTGGCTGAGTTGAATCGGACTAGAAGGAGTTTGAATCTAATTGTCCAAGTCGGAGTGCGGTAGGTGTTTGAAACTGTTGTTAGAGATGGAATACTGATAGAGGCAGAGGGCATCTAGAACTCCATCGATTGCATTGTAGTTCTGTAATTTGGTTGACCATGGAAAAAATGATGAGGGGGAGGTTATCAAATGAAAGCATAAGAATTATCGGAGGGTTGAGTTATAGCATGTGTTTGGATCCGGATGAACTTGCGTCTGGCATTTTACGTTTTCTTTCTTTTTTTTCTCTTTTTTTTTTTTCTTCTGCCCGCGTTTCAGCTTTAGGAGACAAAGTGCACTATTCATGCACTGTTCACACATTGGTTACGGGACCCACAACCACTTTATTCAGAAAAAAATATTAAAAATGGGTCCCACGACACTATTCACACATTTAAAAATTATTTTGCTACAATGTTTTCAATTTTCAGTTTTCAGCAAAATAAACTGTATCCAAACGGACTCATAAAATTAGAACTTCAAAAAAGTAAAAAGGAAATAGCGGTGACCTGTAAATTTGTGAGAGCTCTAAAGCTTATGTGGCAGATTCTCAAGAGGTCAATAAGAAACTTCAATTTTATAGTATACTAGTCGCTAACCCATGTGATGTATGGAAAAATTATTGACTTTGAAAAAGTGAAGAAATATTTAACTTCTATACTTTTCCATAGTTTAGAAGTGTTATCTAACATTGAATGTTATTGAGTTGCAAGTGCATAGTTACCGAAACCTACAAAGTAATTTATAATTCTTAAATTAATAAAGCAAAACTCTCAATAGTTATATATATACACACACTCAAAACTAATATAAACTGCAAATATATAAACAAAGACCGTGATATGAAGAAGACACAACAAGTTTCAAATTTAAGTAGCTATATGACTTTCTCATAGTAATAACAATATAGACAATTCAAAACATGGAACAATATCAAAATTATAATACCTAATTCCATTATCTTTTATATTGAATCCAAACAAATAATTTATTGAAATTAATCCAAACAAATAATTAATCAACCAAAAATCAGAGCTTTTAATAAGAAAACAAAAATCACATGAACCTATATAGAAAACATTTAAGGTGAAGAATTAAGATCAATCTACTGAGATGCAAATACCAAAAACCCCGAGTCTTAAAACTTCAAAATTTATAGAATCCCCAAATTCTACTTCAAAACCAAACCAAATTCAAAAAATTTATATATAAAATACCAAAGTTAAATTTATCGTTCCCTAGGCTGGAAGACATAGGTTGTAGCTTTGATTTTTCTCTAAAAAAATAGAGATACTTTATCTGCCATGTACAATAAAAAAAAATAATTAGTAGAAATTTTAACCCAAAAATCAAACCCACGAAAACAATGTCAATATAAATATGGAGATTAACCCAAATACTCAAAAGAAAATCAATTCTAAATATAAAAAAAGAATAAAATAGAAAGAAAATCTCAGGCACATATGAAAGCAAATAAAAAATTTGACGTAAAATTGAATGAAATTGAATTTCCACTAATTCAATCCTGGCAATAGAGTATAAAATATTAAAATATTAGCAACTAAAAGTTCATAGCTTTAAAATTTGGAGTTAGAAGTTGCATAGCAAAGATCACATGCTAAAAATAAAAAAATTAAAATTAACAAAAAAAATCAACCAAGAAGAAACTTAAGAGGGAGATCATCATTGAGCCGCCCCTCTTTCAATGAGCTAAACTTTGAACATGACTTCTACCTTGTGTGCAAAAGGGGTTTTAAAAAGTATAAAATAATTATAAACTTGAAAAGGATCTTACAAATAAAAAATAGGAATGAAAATACAAGCAAAAAATAGTATAGAGACATGTACCAAAAACAAAGAAGAGAGAGTAAATATAAAACCCAGACGTGGCAAATTGGTAATCAAATACCACTCAAACACACCTAAGTCTCTCTTTTTTTTCTTTTTTGAGTCCTATTTTCAACGTGAGTCTCTTTTTTTCATTGTTTTTTTTTAGTCCTATCAAAATTTACGTTTTTATATAAATTATCAATTTTTGAGTTTGAGTTTAAGTTGGACTTATTAAAGAGATAGAGTTTCACTCCTTATTAAGTTTTTATTAAACAAAAATAATTTTGTTTTAAAAAAATGATAATAATGAGTTTGAGTTTAAGTTGGACTTGTTAGAGAGATAGAGCTTCACTCATTGTTAAATTTGGACTAAAAAAAATAATTTTATTTAAATAAAATGATAATTTTATTTAAATATTGTGCTGACGTGAAAAATTGTGAGAGGTTTAGAGGTTTCGGTTATATATATATATATAGACTAGATAAAGGCCAGTGCATTGCATGGTTTTATCATAAACTTATAGAATATATATTTTGTTTGATAAATGATAATGAAATAAATAATTATTATAATAAAAAAGGAATAAATTGTATTGGTATAATAACTATCAAATATAAAATGATAACACCTAAATAAAAAATTATTATTGTGTAACATACTAATTGTGCTCTAATCAAAATTTTGTATCTTTGGGAGATTGTTGATTTGTTGAATATCTCTTCGTAAACTAAATTTTTAGTGTATCCTTATTCTTTTTTGTCAATGTTCTTTATTAGAAAATTTAATGATTGATAAAAATCATGTCAAACCATATTTAAGAATTTATAAAAAAAAAATAATAATAAAAAAAACACTAAATGGACAGACTGCCTTCTTTTATAGGTCAAAGTGTACAACTCTAATAGTTAGCCAAAGCTATTTCAATTGGGAAAAAAAAATTTATGAACAATTTATCATCAAATTTATATCAAGGCATGCTTAATAATAAGCTAATAAGAAGATTGTTCTCTAAATCAAAATTGAGAGGATGAAAGCAACATATTACCATTGGAACCCATGTCATAAAACACAAAATAATTTTAAAAAATAATGTCTAAGCATATTTAATAATTGATTCTCAAACCATAATCATATAAATTGGATAAAACTTAAGCAAATTAAGTTAAACAAAAGACATAAAATACACAAAACTTATTCAATTTAATGAGAAAATAATTAGAGTAAACAAATACATACTTGCAAGGTTGTAGGTAAAAGAAGAGAAGAGTAGAGAAAAAGAACCGTATAGTAGGTATTCATTATGAATTATTTGATATATATATATATATATGTATGTATGTATGTATATACAGTCCACATTGAAGAAGTTGATATGAACAAAAAGTCTAATGTTAGCTGAATAGAATTTTATATGGATAAAGTTAGGTTGAGTTTAACTTCTTCTTCTTTGGATAATTTTAAACTTCTAAGCTTATATAACTTGGAAAAAAAAAATCTATCCTATTTCCTAATTTCCATCATTCACGTTTACTTATTTCTTTTTTTAGTTTGAATTAACTCATCGTTAGTGTTTTGGATAAAAAAAAATCTTTTTTGTTTTTCTCATTACAAAGTTAAATACTTTTAATTCTCTTCACATTACCAAATGTTCACATATCTAAAAATAAACATATTAGTATTACATAGAAATTAAACAATCCAGAAGAATGGAAAGGCCAGGGAATAAATACTGGCACTCCAAGCCAATGTATGCAGTAATGCAAGCCAACCAAGTTAAGCAGCACATTGCACTTAGGTTTGAATAGGAACATTTGGACATTAATTGTTTTTTTTTTTTTTTTTTTTTTAACGTGTACAAAGTTGCTTTTTTTTTTTTTTTTTTTTTTTTTGTGTGTGTGTGTATAATTTAAATAAAAAATAAGGATTAGTTAAAGATTTTAGATTGTAATCAAATTGATATTTTTTTTATCAACTTATAAATTATAATAAGAAAAATATTAGATGAAGAATTTGGATTGTAATTAAATTAAGATTTTATCAACTTAGAATATGATATGATTTTGGTGAAGCCACTTGATGCAACCATGGCATTTAAGCCAAACTCTTATTATATAGTATATAATATAGATTTTTTTTTTTTAAATATTTATAGATTTGATTAGGAGATGACGTCTAAATCCTTAAAATTGAATTTTCAGCAAAAAAAAAAAAAATACTTACCATCGTCCATTTAGGCATCTAGGTTACGAAAACATTAATTTTTTTTTGCAGAAAAAGAACAAAAGCTGACAATAAAATCAGAGCAGAATATAATATAGCAAACCAATTTTATCGTGGCGCTGATTCATTTCAAACTCTTTAAACCATGCATACAGAGATCTTACAACGTCTACCTCTTATGTACTTATAATGTCCTTTCTTTAGGATTGAATTAATTTACTTGGTTGGTTGCTCATTCATACATCTTGTATATCGCTAGAACGGTAACCAAAAAGAACAATAAGGAAAGAAAGAAGAATGATTAGGGCAGCAACTACGAATCATTTTTTTAGATTAGATAAAACCCAGTTCTTAGACCATGGGATTTGACCTGAGTCTCTTGTCAATACCAAGAGCCATTTTCCTAGTACTATCCAAATATAGATGTTTTGACATTGATAATTTCCTACTGTGTTGTATAATTGATTCACATTCACTCTTGAAGCACATGTCATATCTTTTGATGTTGAGAAATACATAAATATTTTTATGCTACCGTTTTTTACTTTTTACTTTTGCCGAAATATTCTTTCCGTCTCTTCTTTAGTTTTCCATCAATAAATTAAAAGATGGAAAAAAAAAAAAAAAAAAAAAGAATTCTGCTTATGTACTAGTTATTGGTTTGGTAGTTGGTGCTGTGGGGGCACTTGATAATTTATAAACATCAGAGGCTTAGATAATTATTGTAGATTAAGGCTCAATTGTACAATCAATCATAGGGAATGAAATAAACAAACAGTTTTTACTGATCTAGCTGAACTCGAAATATTAACATAAAAGTAATCATGTACGAGAGCATTTCCCTTGTGCTCCATCCCAAACAGTGGGTTGGTGGGTGGGCTTCTAGCACGCTCTGGTGTGTCATAAACTTGAAGCAGGAGCATGTACTGTGACTCATATCAAAAACAATCCCGTACCATGTTGGAATCATAAGGTTTTTGTTTGGTGAATGCTGGAAGAATAACTTTTCAAATATATGTACGTACTAAACTAGTACTATTTATAATAACTACAATGATGCTATGGGAATCTTCTAAATAAATACAATTATAGCGATTAGAAGTGACTGATTTTCTCTTTGTACAAAGATATATCACATTCCAAAAACCGTATATCAAAGATTCTAGTTACAAATATGTTCTGCATGTCATAGCGGTTGCATTAAAATCAAACTTCCCTGTCTGTCAAGCGTGAGGTGCCTTAATTACATTTGTTGGGTTATAGATTGACCCAGTTAATCAATTCAATTTATCAAGTTGATTAATTAAATCAAATGACATGCAAATCGTGGAGATACAAACAAATCACCAAATAAACTAAAATGCAACGGAAAATAAATTTGATACGGTAACTTGTTGACTAATGACGAAAACCTCTTACAAGATAAAAACTCTATTGGGTGATTTTCAGATCACCACTCTCAAGAATCATTAATCAAGAATCAAGCAGTTACAAGTATAATGAATCTTACATTTACCCTAGACTATCCTAGAATACCAACATACAGTTGAACTTTTACATTAATCCCTAATTAGACTTGATCTTATAGGGACTTCTTCCTTTGCACTGATCCCAATACGTGACTAAATCCCAGCAATTGATGTTTGTTGTTGGATGCAAAATTCTTTACTTCAATACACTTTGAAGATTTGGAAGCACTTGGTTACAAAACCCTAAGGTGCATAAGAACGCAGTAGCTTCACCAATAGTGTATGAGTTCTCTAATTGAGTCTTAGTGTCTTGTGATAACTTTAAAATAAAGTTTTTTATATCCCTTAGAGGTTTAATAAACGAAACCCCAATAATCCAAGTTATCATGGACCGAAAAACAGAATTGAGATTTCTAGATCTGCGAAACTTGATAGATCAAGAGGTGTTGAAACTAGTATTGAGATTCTTCATTTATTCGAGATAGATGCTAGTATTGAGCTAGTGTCGAAGTTCATTTTTTCAACTTTTCTTCACCTATTTCTTGGTGCAGCCTTCATGTCTTCAATAACACCACTTGTCTTGTTTGTCAAACATACTTTATGATATTCTAGAAACCACTTAAACTACCTAATTACAAGTAAAGTGTGTTTTGTCAAAAGATATGCCAATACATGAAAGATACGATGCTAACAATCTCTCTTTGACAATCCGTGACAAAACTATGAGAATACAATGATATCCTATAATACATTCTACTCACGATTTTCACAGAAAGATAAGTCTATCTAATATTTGAGCTCTTGAAAAACTTTGCAAGAAGAGAGATTAGTTTATGAAAGACTTGCAACCTGTCTTAAACCGAACCACTAAACAAGATCCATTAAGGCATCATGTGTGAAATATAGATAAGTTATTTAAACAAGAAACATGTGTAAAAGGTGAGAAAAGAAACAACACATGTAAAAAAAGAGAAGAGAAGAGAAGAAAACATACATTGTTAGGTTCTAAAGATTTAGGATTAAATTTGTAAGGGGCATATTTTTATGTAATTGGCATATCCTTGACAAAACACATTTTACTTGTATTTGGGTAAATCTAAGTAGGTTCAAGAATATCATTACAAGTGGTTACATTGAAGACATAAAGATTACTCAAGAACTAGTCAAGAAAAGTGCAATTTGAAGGTCTCGATACCTCCTCAACAGAAGCTCGATCTGTCGAGATTCATTAAAGCTTAACACATGTTTCGATCTATCGAGCTTACGAGATTCAAACTATAGCCAACAATGTTTTTATTCTAAAAGACTATTTATTTATGGGTTTGTATAATCCTTACTGAATTAGGAAAGCCCAAGGTTTGTGTACACCTATTTGGAATAGGAGAGGCCATTGAGCTCCTATTTAAACAAGGAGGTGGAAAAAGAAAAAACCTAACCCTAGAGAGTTTCATAAGGTTTTCTTTTTGAAACCCTAGCCTCCTCCTACAGAAGAAAGAGTTCTTGCTGTGTTTCTTGTACGTGTTTGGGTTCTGTAACCAAGCAAAGTCTCTCACAATATCATTGAAGATCTTATTAGTGTTTCTATGTGAAGCTGTTGCGAATCAACTACATCAATCAAAGGGTTGCTGTGGAGTTAATCACGTACTGGGATTCGTGCAAAGGAGTTAGTCACATACTAGGATTCGTGCATCATTGGTTAGTCACGTACTGTGATTCGTGCATTGAATGGAAAGATTGCCGCTATAATACAAGTCCAATTAGGTATTGGGGTAAGGGTTCAACTGTAGGTTGGTATTTCGGGATAGGCCAAAGGGTTTGGTAAGATTCCTTATACTTGTAACCGCTTGTGATTGATAATAATTGATTCTTAGGAGTGATGACCTTAAAATCACCTAGCTGGGTTTTGCCTCGGTAGTTTTTCCCATTTGTAAACAAATCACCTGTGTTAAATTTATTTTCCGCTGCATTTAGATAATTTTGTGTTTTGTTTGTGCTACCACACTATTGCATGAAATTTGATCTAATTAATTAACTTGGGTAATTAATTAATTAATTGCAAGGGGTCAATTCATTTTAACCCAACAAAATGTTTATAATTCTATTTTGTTTGTGTTGGCAAACCAAGAACAAAACATGTCTAGTTTATGTGTAAGACATTGCTCAAAGGTGTATGTTTCAAGCTTCAAGTTCGAGCTGACTGCAGAAAAGAAGAGTTAGAATCTGCCAAGCTCAATCAATCGAAAATTAGATTTGACTGATCAAGAATCGCAAAAATCAGATCCTGCAGAATTTTCAAACACACCCAAGCCCTCGAAAACATTTAGGGTTTCAATCTTACTTGTCCACATATAAAGGAAAACCCTAGCTACGTTTTGGAGAACTTTAGGAGACTTGTGTGTTACTCTTTGTGAGATTTAAGAGGTACTGTACCTTCTAACTACACAAGTGTCTACCGAAGCAAGGTCTACAATCAAGTGTTGGTAGAACCTAGTTGCTGCTACAAAGATCAACAAGTGAAGCTGATCTGAAAGCTTTGAGTGGGATCTCAAAGTCATAAGCATGGGTGCTTGTGTTGTAGTAAGTCTAAGAAGAGAAGGGGTCCGTGGATTCGGAACTTACACGTGGTCATGTCAATAAGTTACTACTTGAGGTAGCAATAGATTTAGGGTTAAATCTAATTGTAAAAACTACAATTCTCTTATAGTGAATTTGTTTTACCTTGAGGAAAGCTAGGTCAAATCCTCCCCAGGTTTTTACCTTGAAACGGATCGATTATTTGGTTTTCTTGGGTCATCATATCATGGTGTTATTTACTTTTTCGCTGCTGTGCATGATATGATTTATTATTGTTTAACCTAGATCTGAATAATTAACCTAAGTAATCACTTGGCTTATATATTTGGTTAAAACAATCTGGTTTAAGGGGTCTAAACAAACAAACAAGTGGTACCAGAGCGGGTTAGCTCTTGTTTTTAGGTTTTTATACCTAAAGTTGATCCTTGACCCTTGCTGTCATGGAACGTGGTCACTCTTTAGTGATCCCTCCTCACTTTGATGGGAATAACTATGCTTATTGGAAAGTAAGGAAGAAAGCCTTCTTAAAATCTATTGATGAAAGAGTTTGGCTCTCTGTTGAAAACAGCTAGGAAAGACCAACCACTACTATTAGTGAATGGACAACTGCCCAAAAAGAAGCAACAAGCTTTAATAGTAAGGCTATGAATGTAATATTCAATGCTATTTCTATGGAAGAATTCAAGAGGATCCCTAATGTGGAGATTGCTCACACTGTATGGAACATCTTGCAAATAGTGCATGAAGGCACTAAGGCAATAAAAATCAATAAACTGCAACAGTTGACCTGTGGATTTGAAAGCATTAGAATGTCTAATGATGAGTCTTTTGATGAATTATATACTAAGTTGAATGATATTGATAATTTTGCTTTAATTTGGATGAAGTTTATGATCAACCTAAAATTGTTAGGAAAATTCTTAGATCATTAACTAAGGACTTTAGACCCAAAGTGACTGCCATAACTAAAAGCAAATATGTGGACTCCATACCTGTAGATGAACTTGTAGGATCTCTTCAATCCTATGAGTCTGACTTACCCAAAACTAACAAATCCAAATCAATGGCTTCAAAATCCGTTGATGATTGTGGATTTGATGATGAACTCTCATCTATTGAGATTGCTTATCTTGCCAAGAACTTTAGAAATTTTCTGGGAAATAATAATAGAAGGGCAAGAAATAGAAACAGTGTTGACCCTAAGAATGTGAAGAAGAATTATACAACTAAAAATAACAATTCTGAAAAATCAAAAGATAAAATTGTACAATCTTCTAGCAATTCTTTAGGCCAACAGTGTTTTGGTCTTTAGGGGTATGGTCATCTAAAATCAGAATGTCCCACATTTTTTAGATCTAAAGGAAAAGCTACGGCTGTTAACCTAAGTGATGATGAAATTTCTAATTATGAGTCTGAAAGTGATCAGGGAGGAAATTTCATGGCTTTCACTGCTACTGCTTTAGTAAGTGAAATTGAGAATGTTGATGAGAACCCTTTAGATGGGGAACTTTCTGAGAATGCTGACTTGCAAGAAGCTTACTACAAGTTTTCCAAGATTGCAGCAAAGGATGCTGAATGTTCAAATAGCGTTGAAAACACTATGAACGTTTAGACCCCCAATTACTAATTACCAATTCAAGCTTATTATCAAACAATAAATGTGCGGAACATAAACATAAGCTAATAACAGAATTGACAAACAATCTAAACCAATTAAAATCACATCCACAGCAAAAATTAAATGACAAAGATTAAGGGAAGAGAGTTGCAAACACAAGGACAACACAACGATGTGTTATCGAAGAGGAAACTGAAGCCCTTGGCGTAAAACCTCTCCGCCGCCCTCCAAGTGATAAATAATCCACTAAAGAATGTAGTTGAGATACATGAACAACAGAAGACCCTCCATGCCTAATCTACCCAGTATACCTAAGCCCCCCAAGCTTCTTACTCCAATGAGGTTACGCCGAACCTATTTCTTCTTTAACTTACCGGATTCCGCTATAGCCCATAGCATCAACCAATAGTCATTGGTCCCTCCTAATTGCTTCCCAAGTACCAAATAGCCTTCTCACAGATATGGGTATGGTAAGAAAAGGATTTGGGTAAGAACCTCTCAAGGATGTAACAATGGAGAGGGTGAGAGTAAAGGAATTCGAAGAGTCTCTATGTGAAGATTGTGGATGAATCAATCTTGTTTTTCTCTAGGGTTTCTCTCTCAAAATTCTCTCTGGAAGCTCTCTACATTTCGTGAGTATAAGGGGTATTTATACTAGGGTGAGAATGAAATGCGAAGAGTCAGGTTTTTCAAAACAGAGCTGGTTGGCGGCTTGGCCTCGCGACTTGACTGAGTCGCGAGTTCAAGTCGCGAGATAACAGAATAGCCAGGCTGGATTTTTTGTCCTGTAGTGCTCCAGCTGGCGTGACTGTTCCTCTTCTCTGCACGCTTCACTCACGTGCTGCAGTTGGCGGCTTACCAATTGCGAGTCACCTGCGAGTCCCAGTCACGAGTCTCTGCATCCTTGCACAATCTTGAGCATTTCTTCACAATCTCTCACTCACTACCCTTACATGATTCCCACCTAAATACAGGGTTACTAATTGCTAAATTACAAGCAAATTTGACACAGAATAAAGCCAACAAGATGGTTGATTAAATTCAACCTTACAGATGCCATGAGTGTTGATCTATGATTGAAAAAGATAAACATGCTTGAACAAGAAAAGAAAATTTTGTTGTTCAAATTGTTTAATGCCAATGAACTCTTAAATTTTGTTAAGATTGAGAGCATGTCTTTGATTAAGAAAGTTAAAAGTTTAGAATTTGAATTATCTGTTGCTAGAGAATAACTTAGATAGGTCTTCTACTTCTAAACTAGATGATATGCTAAATGTTCAAAAATCTGTTTCTGATAAGATAGGATTAAGGTTCGTTGAGAGTGGTTCTACTTTTATTGTTCGGCCTCCTAAGTTTGTACCTACTACATTTACTCATTTACCTGAAGTTAAGATGCCTAAGGAAGAAGTTCTAGCTTGTACGTTTTTAGACCCCTTAAAACACAACCAGATTAACCTAGTTAATTAGCCAAGTGATTACTTAGTCAAATTATCGGATCTAGGTTAACACAAATATATCATATCAATGTAAAGTGCGGAAAGTAAAGAACACAAAGATATGATGACCAGGAAAACCAAACTGGTAAAAAACCTGGGGAGGATTTAACCTAACTATCCTTAAGGTAAACTGAATCCACTATGAAAGAATTGAAGTTTACACAATAGCGACTTAGACCACTAACATCCTATTGTTACCTCGAGTAGGAAACTTACTACCACGACCACGTGACAACTCCGAGTCCATGGACTACTTCATTCTTGGATTCCCTGCAAGTACAAGCACTCCTGCTTGTGTATCTTTAAGCTCTTGGATCAGCAACTGAAACAATCATCAAGTTCTTGACATAGTCTTGATTCTTGATAACCCTAAGTATGTGTGAAGGCAAACACCTCTAGATCTCACAAAAGATTCACACACACCGCATAAAAAACCACCACAAAACGTGGCTAGGGTTTTCCTTTTTATACTTAAGACAAAACATAAAATCCTACACGTTAAACAAGCTTGGGCTGAATTGGAAAATTCTGCAGAAAAACAATCTGCACGACTTTCAATCGATCGAGCCAAGCAGATTTACACAGTAAATTCTGCGAAACACTCAATTCCAACTTTACATATAAGTACACTTTGAGCAAGTCTAAACAAGACTAAAATATTTTGATCATGGTTTTCCAATATTACAAATTGAAGTTCTAAAACATTAGTTCCTAATTTCTTAGAACCTAACATAGCTTATAAAAGAACTAAGGTAGATCTAAGTGAGTCAAAACCTCAATCATCCTGGAAGCAAGAAACAACACAAACCTTAGTGTTTTTGTCATTTTTGTGGTGGATCTAGGCATACATGCCCAAATTGCTTTAAGATGCAAGCTTCAAAGCAAGCATCCAAACAAGAAGAGCTTGTGCTAAAAGCACAAGATCCTATGACAATTATTCATAAATTGGTAAAGGATCTTAACCTTTATACCAATACTGGAGTTGAATTTAGGCCTAATTCAACTAGAAACTCCAACTCCAAGTTTGCATCTAAAAGAGTGTGGATGCAAAAGACTCAGTCTCAGTGAGTCTGTCTTACATGGTCTATGTGCTAATTCTTTCAATCTCTTATGACCAAAAGTGTTTTTCATTAGGGTTTTCATTTGTATTACATTCATGCATTTCATTCTAGGTTTGTTTTTGATGTTTTTAAGTTTTATTTTTTAAAAAAAATTAAAATCAGAAAAAAAAATTTATTTGTATTACACATCTTCAAGTTGTGTAATTGAGGTTGGCCTATGAAATTTGCATTTCATGACTGTGTACCTTGTTTAGCATTGATGAGTTTTATTTTTCTGCACTTTTCTAGTTTGTTTTATGTAGTGCTTATATTGTGTGAGTTGTTTATGGTTTGTAATCACATGCTCTTGATTTTGAGGTTACATTCTTTTGAGTGTAAGGACTAAAAAATCCTAGGAGAAAGGCATAAATAACCATCTCACCACTGTTACTCGCCAACCATGAATACCTGTATGCAAATTATAAAAGTTGTGCTCAGTAAGATGTAGCACTTGCACAGCAAGATATTTAAGGTGTTGCTCTCAAAATATTCTTCAAAAATTAAAAAAAAAAAAAAAAAAAATTGCATGGTTGCAAGCGTGTTTTCTAGGAGATGTGAGAGTTATATGATGTAATTCTTTAGGTGATAGTCACTTTCAAACTTATGTGATTGATAATGTAGAAATTGTGCTCATTTTCCATCAACATATCACCTTTTGGGTATCTCATACACTTACTAATTGCACACACCACAAGCAAATCTTGGTTAAACTCTGTACATGTGATTATGTGTTAATTTTTGTGGCCACCCAAAATTTAACTTCTTGATATGTTTAATACTTTTTGGGGGTGTGAGGTAAGAATTGTGTGATGAAAATTTTTTTTTGGCATAACAAAGAAAAAAAAATTGAAGGGAAAGAATATTTTTGAAAACATTTGAATCATTAACATGCATCACATATCATAAAAATATGTCTTATAAATGTTTCTACAGAAAATTTCCAAGTTTTTAAAAAAATTCTAATTTTTCAGGATTCGATCAATCGAACTTGTTTTTCAATCTATCAAAAAGAAAAGAAAAAAAAATCTAGTTTTAAGGCTTAAACTCTCGGGTCGTCTCGATTCCTCTTGATTAGTCGGATCTGTTTTTAAGTGCTTTTTGATTCCTGTCTCGATTCCTCTCAACGAATTGAAAATCATGTTTTAAAAACAAATAGGAATCATATCATAGTTCTTCAGTGTTTTGTCCTCTTCTTCTTTGATTCCTCTCTCGATCCCTTTCACTCAAAATTTTTTTTTTTTTTTTGTCTTTTTTTGAGTCAAAGCTTCCAGGGTTTTCTTCCTCAACACCTAGTAAGTCTCTTTTACCCTTTCTTTTTTATTAAATTACATGCATACATGCATTTTCATCAACTGTTTTTCAAATTTTCAAACTAAAGAAATTTTGGGGTTTTTGATGATTTTAAGTGTTTTGATCCAATTTGTTGGATGGGTTTTTGTTCATGCATCATATTAACATGATCCTTAGGCTTTAATTTCAAAAAAAATCATAATTTCTTCAAAATTTTAAAATTAGGGTTTATGTGTTCTTGAGAATTTTGGGGATTTTGCTAAATTACTAATTTTCTTGGTCAATTTTCAAAATTGAGATGAAATTGAACTATTTAGAGTATTAGATCATGCATCATATGTGTACTTGTGTCATGCATCATATAGTTTTTAAAAATTTCATGTTATCCTGTGCTCTATCTGATGTAGTATGCCCTCAGTTTTTGTTTATGTTTTTTTAAAACCTTTAGACATGGCTCCTAAGGTTGGTAGAAAATTCAAAACCAAAGCCAATAGAAACTCCACATCTTCTTCTTCTGCCCTTCCTTTAGTTGATAGGGTCAGGTTTATTTTTGCTAAGGCTGAGGAAGTCTTTGAGACTTTAACCAAGTATAGGTCTATAGAGGGAGAGAGACAGATTGTCTTAGATGAGTTAGATCCTTCCATTCATAGGAATCTAGTGTCTAGGAATTGGGTTTCCTTCTGTGATGTCTCCATTCCTCCCCCTGCTGCTTTGATTAGAGAGTTTTACACAAATCTCTCTATTTATCCTGAGGTTACAGGTGGTCATTATTTGACTACTTGGATTAGAGGTAAAGAGTTTAGGATTACTAAACAAATAGTTTCCGAAGCTCTAGGTGTACCTTTGGTTCATAAACCCACATATCCATACACTGAGTTTCCTCCTGTAGATGATATAATGTCTTTACTTTGTGGAAGATCAATTTCTTGGGGTTTTGAACCAAGGATAAACTCATGTGAGCTTATTAAGCTTAACTATCTTTACCCAAGGATTGCCTAGCATAATATCTTCCCTATCTCCCATGTCCACACCATTCCTATAGATAGGTATGCTTTTCTCTATGCTTTTATCACAGATGGATCTATGTGTTTTCCTTCCCTATTCATTCAAACTATTGTTGATATTTACAGAAGTCCAAAGCACAAAAGTTGTTCTTTCTAGTTTTTATATATAGGGTGTTGAACTTTCTAGGGTTAGCAAACTTTCCTTCTCTAGAGTTAGTTCATATCACTGCACCTGTAGGAGCCATTTTTCTTAGACAACAACAGGCTCAGATGAAGAGTGTTGAACCAAGCACTAGGACTTCAAAGAGACCAAGAGGTGAAGCTACTACTACAACTCCTGCCTCTAGTGATATGCCTGCTACTGAGGAGGTACATGTGGATCCTACTGCAACTGTGGATCCTTCTAATGATGATGATGATGTTGACCCTACAGTTACCCCTCCACTCTCACTCTGTGCCATGATGGAGCCCTTTATGACTACTCAGGCGACTCATAGATAGCTTATTGATGAGTTACTTGCTGAGGTTGCTGCCTTGAAAGCTGATTTTGCTAAGTATAGGAGTGCTTTTCCACATCCTCCACACTTTTATGCCTGATGGTTGCCTTTGGCTATTCGTAACAAAAATGGGGAGTAGGTTTTAGGTTTGGGTGAGGGCTCTTGTATTTAAGGGAGTAGAGAGTTTTTGTATTTAGGGGGAGTTTGTTAGATTTTGAGATGAGAGATTTTGATGTATTCTTCTTTTCTTATTGTTTTGATGTATATATGTTTTGTTTTATTGTTCATGTTTCACACACATTGTTGGTTCATTGACTATGATAGTATATTCGATGTTTATACATTTGATATTCTGTCTATTTCTTTTATGTTTTGTGAATTCAAGTTGAGTTTTTATTTATTGGTTTTGTACTATATTTTCCACACATGCATTTATGGTTTGTTTTCAAAGTTTCAGGAATTTACAAGTTAATTCTTTCAACAGCTATTGTCTATACTAACAACTAATAGTTAGTAATTGTGATAGAATTGTATTAGGGCAATACTTTGTAATTGGGCTGATGTTTGATTTGAGCAATTCATTTTGTATGTGTGTTTTGTCACGGATTGCCAAAGAGGGAGATTGTTAGGTTCTAAAGATTTAAGATTAAATGTTTAGAATTCTATTTTGTTTGTTTGGCAAACTAAGAACAAAACATGTCTAGTCTATGTGTAAGGCATTGATCAAAGGTTTATGTTTCAAGCTTCAAGTTCGAGCTGACTACAGAAAAGAAGAGTCAAAATCTGCTAAGCTCAATCAATCAAAAATTAGATTCGACCAATCGAAAATCGTAAAAATCAGATTCTGCAGAATTTTCAAACAAGGCCCAAGCCCACGAAAATATTTAGGGTTTCATTCTAACTTGTCCACATATAGAAAGGAAACCTAGCTACGTTTTGGAGACCTTTGGAAGATTTGTGTGTTACTCTTTATGAGATCTAAGAGGTATTGTACCTTCTAACTACATAAGCGTCTGCCGGAGCAAGATCTACAATCAAGCATTGGTAGAACCTAGTTGCTACTACAGAGATCAACAAGTGAAGCTGATCTGAAACCTTTGAGTGGGATCTCAAAGTCCCAAATGTAGGTGCTTGTGTTGCAGTAAGTCCAAGAAAAGAATGAGTCCGTAGATTTGAAACTTGCACGTGGTCGTGTCAGTAAGTTACTACTTGAGGTAGCAATAGATTTAGGGTTAAATCTGATTGTAAAAACTTCAATTCTCTTATAGTGGATTTGCTTTACCTTGAGGATAGCTAGGTCAAATCCTCCCCAGGTTTTTACCTTGAAACGGTTCGTTTCATTGGTTTTCCTGGATCATCATATCTTGGTGTTATTTACTTTTTCGCTGCTATGCATGATATGATTTATTATTGTTTAACCTAGATCATAATAATTAACCTAAGTAATCACTTGGCTAATATATTGGGTTAAAACAATCTAATTTAAAAGGTCTAAACAAACAAACATACATCATCATCATATATATCAACAAAGCATAATGTATGTAAAAATGGTTACAAAACCAAAAGATATAAGTAGTAAGATAACACTATACATCAAAATCCTTACCACACCCCTCAAAATACCTAACTCTCCCCCTATAAACTAGGTCCATTACTCTCAAACTACTCCCCTTTGTCACGATGGACAAAGGGTGAATCACTGTGAGGTAGTCATTTCATCATCATGAGTAGAGCCAAAAGTGGTATCATCATCATAAATCGTCTCTACTAGCTAGTCGAAGAAGTAGCTGAAGACTCATGCTCAAGAAAGGTACCAAACCCACCTAGTCTAGATTAACGACAAGTTATATGTCCTATCCTGGTGTTCATCTTACACATCTCATCAAAAAGCTGGTCAAGACAATCACCATGGGAAGTCTAAGTGTCTCTAACATCACCAAGATCACCACGAAGAAGTTGTAGTTGATCAAGGATGGCGACTAAAGTGATCCCTACTCCAGAAGAAGATGAAGGTGGAGCAAACGAAGAAGAGGGACAGTGTGCATAGGTAGCATCCTCTGCAGCTCAAAACTCAATCTCTTCCCATTAAGCAGGAGTAAAATCATCTCGCGGACGCTTGATCTTAGCGACCAGCTATTCAAAGCTCCTAACCAAAGATTCCTTACTAATAGCACCCATGACATGAAAGGGAGTAAAAGAAGAAGTAAAAACATGTGCATGCATAAGTATGCATGTGATAAAGGAGGGAAAAATGAGTTTATCACTACTCACAGTGTCATGAAACATATCCAAAATGGATAGAATAATGGTAGAAGGAAAGTCTATGGATAAACCCTTGCTTGCTCACTCCTAAATGCAGGAGATCAAGCAATATAATTCTCAGAGTATCAAGGTCGAACCATAAGGAGTGGGATAAATTCAAAGACAATGTAATTTAATAAATAAATAAATAAATAAAACACTTTTGGTGAAAATGAAAAATAAGTTTTTCTTGGTAATTGTAAACAAGAATTGTTAGGGACATATTTATGTAATTGCATAATCCTTTACTTGTAATTAGGTAGATCTAGGATGGGTTTAGTACTTCAAGAAACAAGTGTTCATGTTTACTATTGAAGCCATGCAAATCTGACCAAGAAACAAGTGAAGGAAGTGCTATTCATTAAATCTCAACAACAATCTCGACAGAAAGACTTCTATCGAGATTTAATGTTGAAGCTCGACACAAGCTGTATTTGTCAAGAATTATGAAATCAGAAATTCCAGATCTGATTACATGCATATTCTTAAGTATTTGTGTAGGGTTTCTTTTCTCACAACCCTAGACATATATAAGAATTATTTTATGGGCCGTCACACTGGATGCAAGGTGATGCAAAGTGATAATCCATGCATATTGTGACCAGAGACAGAATTTGCTCTAGTTCATCATATTCTCTCTAGAAGCTACTGCGTCTTTATACCAAGGGTTTTGTGACCAAGAAACTTCCTGATTGTCATTGTTGGATGAACTGAAGAACTTTGCAGCCACCATCTTCCCCAAGTTGGTGTGTTAGTCACGTATTGGGATTCATGCATCATTGGTTAGTCATGTACTGGGATTCGTGCATTAAATGGAGAGGTTGCTGCTATAATACATGTCCAATTGGGTATTGGGGTAAGGGTTCAACTGTAGATTGGTATTAGGTACTGTGATTCCTTTTACTTGTAACTGCTTGTTTTGATAATAGTGGATTCTCTGGAGTGGTGACCTTAAATTCACCTGGTGGGGTTTTGCCTCAGTGGTTTTCCCCATTCGTAAATAAATCACCCGTGTCAAATTTATTTTCCACTACATTTAGTTATTTTGTGATTTGTTTGTACTACCATGCTATTGCATGTTGATTTGATTTAATTAATTAATTAAATTGCCAAAAGGGTCAATTCATTTTTGGCCTATCAAGAATAACAATGATAACTGATTTAAGTCAATAATGTAAATACTAGGACATCGGAGTGTTTCCCTCTATGGATATGAAATTCTTTGTGATATAAGAAAATATATATTTCATAATTGATTGTTCTTATACAATTAAAAACTTATGATTCGGCTGAACTGAGACAATTCAGGAGCGCATGATAACCTAGATTAATAATGCGGCTAGAATAGTGTTCAAAAAAAAAAATTCACTATAAATCTTATTTCTATTTGAAACTAATAGATATTCTTCTAAACAATTTAAAAAAAAATGATTGAACTAATTGAAAGCATAAAAGAACTAATACATTAAAAGAAATCAAATTGAACAATCAAATATGTTGTTGTCTAAAATCTTAGAAAGAATCACATTGAATATTCATACCGTATAGAAGAAACATAACCCCTATCCCTAGCAAAGAGTTTAGGCTTCCATTAGAGAAGAAAATACAAGGTTTTCTTTGCCAAATTCGTTCTCCCCAGCCTCATTTCAAAACCTTAATGTAAAAATGTCAAAGAAAAATAAAACTTTCACCATATAATTTTCGTCCAAATTTACAACAGCAAATTGTGAGTTAATTTCGGCCTTCAAAAATTGTGAATTTCAAAAAACTCTGATAGGCCAAGAATGTATTGACCCCTTGTGATAAATTAACCAATTGATTTAGCCAAGTTAATTAGTTAATTCATTTTGCATGCAATATGTGTGGCAGCACAAACAAATCACCAAATAACTAAATGTAGCGAAAAATAAATTGACACGTTGATTTGTTTATGAATTGGGAAAACCTACACGGCAAAAACCCCACCGGGTAATTTTAAGGTCACCACTCTCGAGAATCCACTATTATCAAAACAAGCAGTTACAAGTAAAGGAATCCCAGTACCTTATACCAACCTACAGTTAAACCCTTACCCCAATACCCAATTGGACTTGTTCTGTAGTGACAATCTCTCCTTTTCAATGCACGGCTCCCAGTACGTGACTAACCAATAGATGCGTGGATCCCAATACGCGACTTAATTACTAACTTAAGAAAGATGTTGGCTGCAAAGTTCTTCAGTTCATCACACGATGAAGATCATAAAGCTCCTTGGTCATAAAACTCTAAGGTGTACAAACATAGCAACTTCTTCACAAGAAAGATGAACTACGGCAAATTTTGTCTCCAGTCACAATTTACATGAACAAGACTTTGCTCTACACTCTCGCAACCATGCAACCTTTGATAACCCTTAAAATATAATGGAAATATGCATGTACGCAGCGAAAAAAATTAAATGGATCTACTTCATTCACAATTGATAACATGTACTAAGTATGTTTCAGAATTTAGGAACTAGAGAGTGTACCTTGAAGCAGTGAAATTCAAAACCAAAATTCAGAAGTTCTTGAGAAGACTTTCAATCTTCACTCCAATTCCACTAACGCCCAAGATGTGTGGTCTCTCAATTAGTTATATGAGTTTGTTCTAGAGAAAACGAGAGAGTGTCCTTCACTCACATACCTACCAATTCATGTTCTATCAAATTCTGTATGTTTCTCTCCTAATAACTGATTATCTAATTAGGCTAGCCTTTTGGGCTTCCCCAATTGGGCTTTAGTATATGGCTTGGAGTGGGGCCAAAAGAGAACAAATAAGACACTAGCTCTAATGGGCCTTGGGCTTTTCTGTCAACTCTTGACAAGTCCAAAGTTACCATTAATTATATTTAATACCACTATATAAATATAATTGAAGATTCCCCAGAACGCAAAGGGTTTTGGGATGGAGTAGAATTGCGTTTGAGTGCCATAAAGCAACTAACGTAAGAAAGAGAGATAGAGGGAGTGAGAAAGACAATCAGAAAAGTACCAACAGCACAATATAAATAAGAATATAGAAACTTGAAGGTATGTATGTATGAAAATGCATGAACATGTGACATGCAAACTTAAAGACATCATGGGCTCAGCCCAATCCAAAACTAGTAGCACACAATGAGACAACATATATATCACACATCTAAAATGCATGACAATATAGTTAGAATGCTTATGTAATGCAATGTTTGATGATTTGACATCATTTGAACACAAACCCATACCAAAAATTTTGCAAATAACTCAACAATTTTGAAAAATGCCAAACATTTTCAAAAACCTCAAATTTTAGGTCAAAAGATATGAATTGCATGATTAAAGGATGAAAAAGAATCATACCAGTGAAAGAAGCAGATCTTGAGACCAAAGATTGAGTGGGAAAGTAAATTTGAGTGAGAGAGAGAAGTTTGGGAAGTTGAGGGGTCAGAAACTGTCGAGAGAGATCGAGGAGAAATGATCTAAAATCGCGAGGATTGTATATATAGGAAATCATAATTCTCGACAGATCGAGAGCTATCAAGAGCTGTCAAGAATTAAAAAGCGTGAGAAATAGCTATTGAACGAGCTATCGAGAGCTATCGAGAATTAAAAAGCGTGAGAAATAGCTATTGAACGAGCTATCGAGAGCTATCGAGAATTAAAAAGCGCGAGAAATAGCTATCGAACAAGCTATCAAGGAGCTGTCCAAAGGTTTCCACAGCAAAGGAGCTCGATAGATCGAGGTAGCTATCGAGAAGCTATCGAGCATCCAGAAGATTTCTCGATGGATTGTAGTACCTATCAAGAGCTATTGAGAATGCGATAAAAAGCAGCTGAAGGGTATCGATAGATAGCTTAACTATCGAGAGGTATCGAGATAGCTATCGAGGTTGCTTAAAAACAATTTTTCAAGAAGATAAAAACACAAATATGAATGCAATCAAGCATGCTACACAACCAAAGATCCAAACAACATTTTAAGCTCTCATCTCTCAACAACAAAATGTCAAGCACATAGATCCAAAACACACACACACACTAAACAAGTCTAACCAATTTTATATTTCAAAAACAAGTTAAGATAATTTAGTGAGCATACATTAACACATGTATTCCTTGTGATGGCCAAATCACATTGTACCTGCGCATGTATCAAAAGTAGCAAAGAATATTGCATGTTGTGTGTGAAAAACATCGCAAGATTGCATAGGTGTCTAGAATTTATAACAATTTGAGATATGAGAAAATCAATTTAACTCACACACAAACATAATTGTTTGATGGGGACTGTCACTTTCAAGGTACATCCTATAACTCCCACATCTCCTAGAATACACACTTGTAGTCATATATAAAGCATTGTGATCTTTTTGCTTTTATTTTTCTTTGCATATTTTTCTTTTAAGCAAACCATGTATGGGCATATAAGAGATAGAAAAGAAATACCCAATGATGTTAAGCATTTGACATTCCACTTTTGCTATGCTGAAGCGTACAAATGTCGTTTCATGATTGGCGAGCAACAATGGTGAGATGGTTATTTATGCCTTTCTCTTAGGATTTTCTAGTCCTTCCTGTCAAAAAGAGTGATACAAGTGTTAAGTACAAGAGATTACTTAATCTTACTCATCACAAACACGAGCCGCAAAACTCACTTGCTTAGTTGTGCATAGAGATGCTCATCTAAGCTACAAAAAATACAAAGTTTAAAAAACTTTGTTTCAATGGCCATCCAAGGTACACAAGTACCAATGTACACAAACACACTTTGTTTTTGTATTTTTCTGATTTTTCAATTTTTGTTTTTATATGAAAAACAAAATAAAGAAAACTAAAAAGAAAACAACCAAAAACATGTTAAACAAAGCAATGCATAAAACTAGATTGACTCAAAACACAAAAGCAAAACACATAAGTAATGCAAAAAATAAAAAAAAGAAGGGAGAGAGAGAAAAAGTGACAGAATCACTTAGAGCTCTTTTCCTTCCACACCTTGGAAGAACCTTTCCGTTTAGCAAACACTTGATCCGACGGTGAGGGGGAAGAATTTAAACCATTCAAATTCGAAAGGAACATGAGGGCTTTGAGAAGATCTCCAAGAGGAGCAAAAGAGGATGGAAACTGATTCAGGTTTCCCAACGTGATCATGCTGTTGCTCTGTTGAGTGGCTAACCACTTATAGCAATTAGGTCAAGTATGTCTAGCTGTGCCACAGTGATGATAGAAATGCTGCTTTTTCTGTTTGGGCTTTTAAGTATTTCCCTTCTTAGCCCTAGGGTTCTTAATCTCTCTCTTATCAAGCTTGAGGGGTGCTCCTAAGATAGATTTACCATTGTCTATGTTCTTACTAGCTAATTCATTTTTAACGTTATTATTCTCAATTTCGACATTATTAGCAGGAGGAACAACAACAGTAGAACTAGAAGTAGCAATACTAGGAGAAAAGAAATCATACCCTAAACTGGTTCGATCAGAAGCAGATTTCTGAAGACTGAGCATCTCATCAGGTTTAGCACTTGAAGTTCTTTCCAACTGGGCTCTGACTTGGAACGGCTCTGCCTTAAGCTTCTTGGTCTTCTCAGCCAAGAAATTATTCTCAAATCTCAGTGCTTCAATGGTCTGATTTGCTTCATCAAACTTTGTGGAGATTTCTTCTTATTCAAGCTCCACTTCAACAATCCCTTCAGTAGGATTTACAGAAGCAGTGAAGGCATTTAGGATTCCATCATCCTCATTATCGGAATCGTCCTCAGGCTCAGTGTCACTCAATGTAGCGGCAAGTGCCTTGCTTTTTCCGATGGTCTTGAGATAAGTAGGGCACTCTTGTTTCATGTGACCGAAGCCTTGACACCCAAAACACTTAGGTCCTAAGGGAATAGTGTACTGACTACCATCCTTAGCATTCTTCTTCCCTTTATCTTGACTTTTGAACTGAGAAGAACTAGATTATCTACAGTCCTTGTCGAAGCCCTTCCCATTGGCATTCTTCATGAACTTCTTGAATTGCCCTGTGATGTAGGACTTTATTTTAGAATCTTCATCATTTGAAGACTCATCAGTGTCACTGCTCTTGGTCTTCAATGCCATGCTCTTGCTCTTGCTTGATTTCTCGATCCTTGTCAAACCCAACTCATAGGTCTGCAGATTGCTAACCAACTCTATCAAAGGAATTTTGTCAATATCCTTTGATTCCTCAATCGCGGTGATCTTGGCATGAAATCTCTCGGGTAGAGATCTGAGCACCTTTCTTACAATCTTGGGTTTAGGAATGGTTTCCCTAAGATTAAATGCTAAGTTTACTATGTCCTTCAGCTTGGCATAGAACTCATCAAACGACTTATTCTCCTCTATTTTGATCTCTTCAAAGCTTATAGTGAGCCTCTGAAGCTTTGAATCCCTGATAGCCTTGGTTCCTTCATAGATTGTCTAGAGAATGGTCTATGCTTCCTTAGTAGTTTCAGTATAGGATATCTTCTTGAATTCCTCATTCGTGACTGCATTGAAGAGAGCATTCAATGCCCTGCTGTTGAAGTTTTCCGCCTTGATCTTAGCATCATCTCAATCAGTCGGGGCTTCTGTAGGCTTGGTCCAGCCTATCCCCACAGCTTGCCACACTTTTTCATCCAAAGACTGCAAGAAAGCTCTCATGTGTACTTTCCAGTATGCATAGTTAGTGCCATCAAATAAATGAGGTATAATAAGAGACTGTCTTCTATCCATGACAAACATGGGTTAATGGATCACACAGTAAAGATTAAAACCTAATCAGAGTGTGCCTGCTTTGATACCACTTGATAGGCCAAGAATGTATTGACCCTTTGTGATAAATTAACCAATTGATTTAGCCAAGTTAATTAGTTAATTCAATTTGTATGCAATATGTGTGGCAGCATAAACAAATCAACAAATAACTAAATGCAGTGGAAAATAAATTGACACGGTGATTCGTTTATGAATGAGGAAAACCTACACGGCAAAAACCCCACCAGGTGATTTTAAGGTCACCACTCCCGATAATCCACTATTATCAAAACAAGCGATTACAAGTAAAGGAATCCTAGTACCTTATACCAACCTACAGTTGAACCCTTACCCCAATACCCAATTGGACTTGTTCTGCAGTGACAATCTCTCATTTTCAATGCACGGCTCCCAGTACGTGACTAACCAATAGAAGCGCAAATCCCAATATGCGACTTAATCACCAACTTGAGAAAGATGTTGGCTACAAAGTTCTTCAGTTTATCACACAATGAAGATCATGAAGCTCCTTCGTCACAAAACCTTAAGGTGTACAAACACAGTAGCTTCTTCACAAGGAAGATGAACTAGGGCAAATTCTATTTCCAGTCACAATTTGCATGAACAGGACTTTGCTCTACACTCTTGCAATTGTGCAACCTTTGACAGCCCTTAAAATAATCCTTATATATGTTTAGGATTGTGAGAAAAGAAAGCCTAAACACATACTCACGGATTGGATGCAAAACAGAACTGAAAATCTGTTTTTCATAAATCTCGACAGATACCCTATCTATCGAGCTAACTGTCGAGCTTCGGGCTTCAGTAGCTTTTTAGACCTCAGTAGATGCTAGCTGTCGAGTTTTAAAAACCAGCACTTCTTCACTTGTTTCTTGGACATACTTGCATGGCTTAAACACTTAATCTTGAAACCTTATCCATGAAGTATTAAACACATCCTAGATCTACCCAATTACAAATAAAGTGTGTTTTGTCAAAGGATTAGCGAATTACATAAAATACTGACATATGCTCCTAACATGATTCACATATGTCCTAACAAACTCAAACTCAAAATTGAAAGTTGTAAATATTTAAGTCACGGTTCCAACCCATTTAGCCTTGAGTCAACTGGAATTTTGAGGAGAGAGATACGCCCAAAATACTAATCAGTGCCCAAATCTGATTTTTCCTTTTTAGATTCTGCCTCTTTGATTTCTTTCTTTATTTGAAGCTTCAAAACATGGTAAACTACCCAAGCAATCCAGCTACACCTCCTTAGACATTTAAGCATGGACCTTTAGCTCCTCTTTAATTCTATTTTGGCCTCTATTCTCTCAAAAACTCTTGTAAACTCATTTTTTCACATGATTTCCAAAAATTAGAAAATTACACACAATGAATGACATCTTATTCAAGAAATTATGTAAAGATAAATAATAGGGACTAATGCAAATCATGACATAATTATACAAATTAAGCATAGTAATAAGGAGATAACGCCCACATAAATATATAACAATTATACATTTTAAGGCGTTATCTACCCAAGGAGAAAATAAAGGAAGCGAGTATGATGGTCAGTGATGGTGTTATTGTGAAACCAAGGAATGAGAATAAAGGTCATCACCATGTTAAAGGTTCGTGGATCTTTAACAAAGTCCTGAGTAGGAAAACTCATAATAGGTCCCCAAGAAGTAGGTCGCCTACAAAAACAAGAAGCTAGAGCATCTCTAGAGAGAGCTCTAAGAATAGAAGAGCTAGGGAAATCAGGGTCTTCTACACTTGGAACTCGGAGTACTTTGAAGATAAGCTTTGGAGTAACAATGATACGTGTACCACAGAACTGTGTAGTAAACTGAGGTACAAAGGTATCAATAGCATATATGTTAGTGTAGAACTCCTCTATAAACATGTTAGGATAGCTAACTGGTTGTTCAAATAGGGATTGCCATCCACGTGATCTAAACAATTTGGGTAGCATAGTGTCTAAAAAATCAGATAGGATGACCTGGCATTCAGCATGAATTGCTCGGCTAAAAAGGTTCTCATTAAAATCCTTTTAGGAGTTTGAATCACATAACCGAATATGAGCATGAATAGAAGAAGAAGTAAAAGCATGTCTAGATATAGGATTCTTAGATGAAACAAAATTTCTAACCTTGGGTGCCATAGTAAGAAAAATAAGGAAGGGAGAGAAACACTCACAAAGATGAGAATAGAGATAGAGAAGAACAATGCATGGGAATGCATGAACATGTTACATGCGAATTTAAAAACATCATGGGTAAAACCCAATCCAAACTGCAACATTCATAAGTTTAATCAAACACACAACCTAGCAAATGCATGAAAACAAGTTTAAAAGCACTTAGAATGCAATGCATGGCAATATGATAGCATATCACACAACCCATACCCAAAATTTGAAGAAAATTGCAAAAACCCATAAATCCCCAAAACAATTTGAAAACCTAGGTCTAAAATGCATGAATGCATGAGAATCAAGAAAGAGATGAGTTTTAGACCACTTACCAATGAATTGAAGCTTGATATAGGCAGAAAATAGGATTGGAGGAAGAATTTTTTTGAGAAAAAGAGTGTGGGATCGAGAGCTATCAAAGAGATATTGAAGTATTTGAGTGAAATGAAAACCGAGTTGACCCTTATTGGGTTATAGATTGATCCCAGTTAATTAATTCAATTACCCATGTTGATTAATTATGACAAATTACATGCAAACCGTGGAGGCACGAACAAATCACCAAATAAACTAAAGTGCAACGGAAATAAATTTGACATGGTGATTTATTGAGTAATAGGGAAAACCTTTTACAATGCAAAAACCCTATCAGGTGATTTTCAAGTCACCACTCCCAAGAATCACTGATCAAGAATCAAGTGGTTACTAGTATAAGGAATCTTACCACTACCTTGGACTATCCCAAAATACAACTTATAGTTGAACCTTTACACCAATCACCAATTGGACTTGATCTTTTAGAGACTTCTTCCTTTACATGAGTCTTAGTATGTGACTAACTCCCAGCAATTGATGCTTGTTGTTGAATGCAAAGTTCTTCACTTCAATACACTTTGAAGATCTAGAAGCACTCAGTTACAAAACATTAATGCGCATAAGAATGCAGTAGCTTCACCAATAGTGTATGAATTCTCTAATTGAGTCTCTATATCATGTGATGACTTTTAAATAAAGCTTTTATATCCCCTAGATGTCTAGTGAATGAAACCCTAGTAATCCAAGTCATTATATGCCGAAAAACAAATCTGAGATTTCTGGATCTACGAAGCTTGATAGACCAAGACTAGATGCTAGTGTCAAGACTAGTGTCGAGGTTTTCTTTTTCAGCTTTTCTTCACTTGTTTGTGGGTGCAATCTTCATGTCTTCAATAATACCACTTGTCTTATTTGTTAAACATACTACATGTTATTCTAGAAACCATTTAGAACTACCCAATTATAAGTAAAGTGTGTTTTGTCAAAAGATATGCCAACACATGAAAAATATGACCCTAACAACATCGATCTAAAGGTGACATTGTTTGAAAGTATTCCAACATTATTTTTTTTTTTTAAGATTACATTAAAAATTCTATGAATTTTAATATATAAATAATAAAAAATAATGGATTAATTTTATTCTATAAAGGATCTCACCAACATATATTAATGGGAGGTTATAAATTCCTTTTAGGATTTTATTTTTATTTTTATTTTTATTTTTGTTCTTATTTTTAGCAAATTAGACAATTTAGTATAAATTTAGTTTAGGAAAATGATAAGTTTGCCTCAATTTATATATATATATATATATATATAACCGAAGCGTGTTGATCTTTTGTTGACCTTATAGTATTTTGCCACTTAAAAACTTCACAATTTTCCACATCATTATCTTATTTATTTATTATTATTATTTTTAACATTGGGTTTTTTTAGAGATATACGTTTAGGGTCTTTGGGTTTGTAGAGAAACGCTATTATAGTGAACATGTTTCTCCTGAAAACCTAACACCTAAAAACGCTACTCAACACAATATCACCCAATAACCTTTCTCAACTCAACATCTTCAGGTTTTTTTTTTTTTTTTTTTTAAATGAAACACATTTAGGATCTTTGGATTTGTACAGAAACAACTTTATAGAGAACATGTTCCTCTTAAAAACCTAAAAACCTTACTCAACGCAACATCACCTAATAACCTTTCTCAATTCAACATCTTTAGGGTTGTTTAGAGAAACACATTTAGGGTCTTTGGGTTTGTAGGGAAACAAATTTATAGTGAACTTGTTCCTCTTAAAAAACTAAAAATTGCACTCAGTGCAACATTACCTAATAGCCTTTCTCAACTCAACATCTTCATTATCGTTCTCCATGGCCACCTATGTTTGAGTCACACTACTAGCAGCTCCACTGCTACTATACCTATCTTCACCTGCAATCATCTCTCCTATGAAACATGTCAATCTACAATATCAAATTTGTTAGGTTCTAAGACTTTAGGATCTAAATGTATTAGAACTTCATTGTGTAATGTTGGAAAACCATGATCAAAACTTAGAGTCTAGATTTAGGCTGCTCAAAGTGTGTTTATTTTGTAAAGTTGGAATCGAGTGTACTGCAGGATTTGTTGTGTAAATCTGCAAGGCTCGATCGATCGAAAATTAGACTCGCTCAATCGAAACTCTTGCAAATTGTTTTTCTGCAGAATTTTCCAACTCAGCCTAAGCCCAGTTTGACGTGTAGGGTTTTATGTTTTACTCCAAGTATAAAAAGAAAAACCCTAGCAACATTTTAGAGGTTGTTGATATGTTGTGTGTGTGAATCCCTTGTGAGATCTAGAGGTGTTTGCCTTCATACATACTTAGGGTTATCAAGATCAAGATTGATGTCGAGAGCTTGGTGATCACTTCAGTTGCTATTTCAAAGAGCTTAAAGAAAACACAAGTGGGAGTACTTTTGGTTGTTGTGGATCAAGAAGGAAGTAGTCCGTGGACTCGGAGCTGCACGTGGTCGTGGTAGTAAGTTTTCTACTCGAGGTAGCAATAGGATGTTAGTGGTCTAAATCGCTATTGTAAAACTTCAATTCTTTCATAATGGATCTGTTTTACCTTAAGGATAGCTAGGTAAAATCCTCCACATGTTTTTCACCGATTTGGTTTTCTTGGGTTATCATATCGTTGTGTTCTTTATTTTTCGCATTGTTTACATGATATGATTTACTTGTGAACCTAGATTTGAATAATTTACCTAAGTAATCACTTGGCTAAATAACTAGGTTAAACAACCTGTGTTTTAAAGGGTCTAAAAATGTACAAGTGGTATCAGAGTGGGTTAGCTCTAGCATTTAGATCTTTTGATCTAAGAGTTGATCCTTGACCACTATTGTTATGGATACTTGAAGTTCTTATTGCTAAAGTTCCAACTTGTCTACTTTTGGTTTGTGTCTCTTGTTGCCTTTGTTAAGTCTTTCCTTGAGTATCTTGGTATAATTACATGTGATGATAATTATTTGTGTTATATTGCTTTAACCGCCTTAAAGGCATGTGATTCTTGTCTTTGGTATTTGGATAGTGGTTGTTCCAAGCATATGACAGGAAATAAAGCTTTATTCAAGATGCTCTTTGAAGGGAAGATTGGGACAGTCACGTCTGGAGATGGAAGCAAATCTGTGATCAGAGGCCCTAGAATGTGGACATTCCAGGGTTGCCGGTTTTTGAAGATGTCAGGTATGTTGATGGGCTGAAGGCTAATTTACTTAGCATCAGTCAGATTTGTGACAATGGATTAAATGTTCTCTTCACCAAGTATGAATGTGAGATACTTGATGGAGGAGGTGACTGCATGTGTATTGGTGTTAGGACAGCTGAAAATTATTATGGTATAACACCAAGTATGAGCAGCAAGTGTTTTAGTGCAAAGATTAATCCAGTAGACTTATGGCATCAAGGGTTGGGACATGCAAGTCATAAGCAATTAGAGAAGATTTCCAAGTGAGATGCAGTTATTGGTTTGCCCAAGTTTGAAAAGATAGAAAAGTGCATATGTGGACCATGTCAGATGGGTAAACAAGTGAAGTCCAAACATCCGTTGGTGATTGAAGTTCAAACTTCAAGACCTCTAGAGTTCTTGCACATTGATCTCATGGGTCCTACCAGAGTTCAGAGTTTAGGTGGAAAGAAGTATATTCTAGTTGTTGTGGATGATTTCACTAGATATACTTGGGTTGTGCTTTTCAGAAATAAAGCTGAGGCTCCTAAAAAGATGATACACTTGTGCAAGAAATTGCAAGTTGAGAAAGGTACTATGATAGCCAGAATTAGAAGTGTTAGGACATATGTGATTCACTTGTTAGGAACATATGTCACTATTTTATGTAATTGGCTAATCCTTTGACAAAACACATTTTACTTGTATTTAGTTAGATCTAGGATGTGTTTAATACTTCAAGAAACTTTGTTTCAAGATCAAGTGTTGAGCCATGCAAGTCTGTCCAAGATTCACGTCTGAAAAGTGTCTGTCATTAAAGCTCAACAGCTAGCTCGACAACTAGTCATCTATCGAGCTTGAAGAGCTGTTCCAGCCCTGTGGCTCGACAGCAGGTCGACAAATAGGCATCTGTCGAGGTTTATGAAAAACATAATTTCAGTTTTGTTTTGACTCCAATCTGTGATTGTATGTTTAGGCTTTCTTTTCTCACAACCCTAGACATATAAAAGGATTATTTTAAGGACCGTCAAAGGTGGAACAAGTTGCACAAGTGTTGAGCAAAGTTTGTTCAAGAAAATTGTGACCGAAGACATAATTTGCCCTAGTTTATCTTTCTTGTGAAGAAGTTGCTGTGTTTGTACACCGTAGGGTTTTGTGACCAAGCATCTTCTTGATCTTCATCGTCTGGGTGAACTGAAGAACTTTGCAGCCGACAACCTTCTCTAGTTGGTGATTGAAGTCGAGTACTGGGATCCGCGCAATTGGTTAGTCACGTACTGGGGGCCGTGCATTACAAGGAGAGATTGACACTACAGAACAAGTCCAATTGGGTATTGGAGTAAGAGTTCAACTGCAAGTTGGTATAAGGTACTGGGATTCCTTTACTTGTAACCGCTTGTTGTGATAATAGTGGATTCACGGGAGTGGTGACCTTAAAATCGCCCAGTGGGGGTTTTGCCGTGTAAGTTTTCCCCATTCGTAAACAAATCACCGTGTCAATTTATTTTTCGCTGCATACTTAGTTTAATTGGTGATTTGTTTGTGCTACCACGCTATTACATGTTAATTAACTTAATTAATTCACTTGGCTAATTAATTGGTTAATCAATCACAAGGGGTTAATACATTCTTGGCCTATCAAGAAGTGATCACGGAAGGGAATTTGAAAACACAAAGCTAACTATCTTCTGCAATGATCAAGGCACACATCAAGAGTTCTCTTCACCCAAGACACCACAACAGAATGGAATAATGGAACGGAAGAATAGGGCAAAAGATGGCTCGTGTCATGCTACATAACAAAAATATGCCTAAGTCCTTCTAGGGAGAATCGGTCAACACTACTTGTCATACACTCAACTGGGTGTATTTCATACCTGATTCCAAGAAAACTCCTTATGAACTCTGGAGAGGAAAGAAGCCTGTTGTCAAATACTTCTAGATATTTGGCAGTGACTGTTATATTCTACGTGATAGGGAGAACCTAGAAAAGTTTGATGCAAAGAGTGACAAGGGATACTTTCTAGGATACTCTTCCACTAGTAGAGCTTATAGAGTATACAATTTGAAAACTAAAACAATTATGGAGTCTTTAAATGTGGTGATCAATGATGAACTATGTTCAGAAACTCATTCAAAAAACACTCCTCCGGTTCAAGAAAAGACTGTGGAGGTTGATGATCTTATTCCTGATGATTATGTTGGGAAGCATAGTGATGAAGAGCTAATATTGTTGAATGATGCTGTTTCAATACCATCAAGTTCAAAACCATCCACACCGATTCATGAAACTCAACAAGAACAAAGTGAGCCTAGTCCTTCATCAGAACAAAAAGGCACCTCCACATCTCTGGTCAAAGGTCCATCTTCTAAATTAAAGTTAAATCGCCCTGCCATAAACATATTGGGTAGTTTGAATGATAACATGAGATTGAGATCCAAAGCCTTGAATGTAATTACTCACTCATGATATCTATCCCAATTTGAACAAAAAAAGGTGGATGAAGCACTTCAAGATGCTGATTGGGTTAATTCTATGCATGAAGAACTTCATCAATTTGTTCGGAATAATGTATGGGAATTAGTTCCTAGACCAAAGGGAGTAAATGTGATTGGAACTAAGTGGATTTTCAAGAACAAGTCAGATGAACATGGTACTGTTATTCGAAACAAATCAAGACTTGTTGTTCAAGGATACACATAAGTGGAAGGGATTGATTTTGATGAGACTTTTGCATCGGTAGCAAGACTGGAATCCATTAGGATACTTTTGGCCATAGCAAGTCATTTGAATTTCAAGCTATATCAAATGGATGTCAAGAGTGCCTTCTTGAATGAGATGTTGCAAGAAGAGGTGTATGTTGAACAACCAAAGGGTTTTGTTGATCCTCACAGACCGGATGATGTCTACAAGTTAAAGAGAGTCCTCTATGGTTTGAAACAAGCTCCTAGAGCATGGTATGATAGGTTAACCGCATATGTCATTGAGCATGGATTCAAAAAAGGATTTTTAGATACTACTCTCTTCATACGAAAGGATAAGAATTATTTTGTAATAGCTCAAATTTATGTTGATGATATTGTTTTTGGTGCTACTAATGATTCTCTTACTCAATCTTTTGCAGATGAAATGAAGAAGATGTTTGAAAAGAGTATGGTTAGTGAACTGACTTATTTCTTGGGATTGCAGGTGAAACAAACGTATTTTGGAATTTACATCAACCAAGCAAAGTATGCTAGAAATCTAATCAAGAGATTTGGACTTAACAAGGTTGCACATGCTAGAACACCAATGGTTGCTAATGCAAAGTTAACCAATGATCCGTCGGGTGAGTCTATTGATGTTACTTTATATAGAAGCATGATTGGTTGTCTTTTGTATTTAACTACAAGTCGACTTGATATTGCTTTCAGTGTTGGTGTATGTTTCAGGTTTCAATCTAATCCTAAGATTTCACATTTGAATGTTGTTAAAAGAATCATAAAATATGTTAGTGGAACTTGTGATTATGGATTGTTTTATAACAAAGAGCCAAATTTGTCTCTTGCTGGATTTTCAGATTCAGATTAGGCCGGCAATGTCGATGATAGAAAAAGCACCACTAGTGGGTGTTTTTATGTAAGAGCCAATCTTGTTGCTTGGATGAGTAAAAAGCAAAATTACATCTCTCTGTCTACTGTAGAAGCATAATATATTGTTGCTGGAAGTTGTTGTTCACTGCTTCTATGGATGAAAAAGCTTTTGAGTGATTATGGGATATCACAAGACACCATGGTTGTATATTGTGATAATTCTAGTGCTATCGATATCTCTAAGAATCTTGTTCAACACTCTAAGACTAAGCACATAGAGATTAGATATCACTTTATTAGGGATCTGGTTGAAAGAAAGATTGTGACTCTTGAATATATCCCTACTGAACGTCAAAATGCTGACATCTTCACCAAACATCTTGATAGAAGTAAGTTTGAGAAACTTCGTCAAGCAATTGGTGTGATTTTGTGTCTGTAGTCATCTTTGGCTCTCATGGTCCTTGTGCATCATGTCTCTACTTTTTGTGACCATTCTTCTTTGTTGTTTTTGTTTTCTTTGTTTTTAGGATTTGCATTGCATAACATTCATGCATTTCATGCTAGGTTGTTTTTATTAATTCTTTTCAAAATAAAAATAAAAAACAAAAAAAAAAAAAGAGGAAAAGGGAGGAAAACTGTATTTTGCATTATTTTTCTTGGATTTGAAATCAAGGTTGGTCATATTATCTTTACATAATATGTTTATGTACCTTGTTTAGCTTGGATGAGCTTATTTTACTGCACCCTGATAGTTTTGGCTTTGTAGTGCATGTTGTGTGGGAGTTATTTATAGTTTTTGATCACATGATCTTGATCTTGAAGTCACATGCTTTTGATTGTAAGGACTAAAAAATCCTAAGATAAAGGCATAAACAACCATCTCGCCACTGTTTACTAGCTAATCATGAACACCTTAGTGCATATCATAAGATTTTGTGCTCGAGAAAGTGTAGCACATGCACAAGAAGAACATATGGTGTAGCCTTGGTTTAAATAATAAAATTGGTGTGTACATTATTGGGCTATAATAAATTTAAAATTAAATAAAATTGGTGTGTACATTATGAGGCAAAACAAGAAACTTACATGATTGCAAGCTTGTTTTATAGGAGATGTGAGAGTTATATGATGTAACTCTTTAGGTGATAGTCACTTTCAAACTTATGTAGTGACGAATTTTGTAGAAATTGTGATTGATTAGTATCTACTTATCATCTCACTTGTATCTACTTAGTTCATGAAATTGTGTGTGATCTTGTTATGGCCATCCAAGATTAAATGTTCCTTGATTTTGATGCAAAATATGTTTAATGATTGAGTTTTGAGGACAAATTGATTGAAAATCTTGTTTTTGGAAGATCTGGGTTGAATATAAGTTTTTTTGAAAAACTTTTCATCTCATACTCATGCATTTTATTCATAAAACAATGTGCTTTGAGGAGTTTTGCATTAAAATGCTCTGTTTTTCAAAAATATGTTTTTTTTTCCAGATTTTCGATTGATCGAACCTATTGCTCAACTGATCGAAAATGCGATAAAAATTTTGGTTACAATCTGCCTAGTTCGATTGGTGCTGGATCGATCGACGCTGCTCTTCGATCGATCAAACCTAATTTTTGACCGATCGAAAATTGGTCTGTGAGTTTTTAAAAAGATTTTTCTCTCACGTGTTCTCCACACTTTTCAAATCTTTTCAAAAGCTCTTTCCCTCTCTTTGCTCAACCGATCCAAACTAAGTCTTTTTTTTCGCTTTCTACCTCAAATCTTCGAAGGGTTTTTGTCTTCTAGCTTGAGTAAGTCTCTATTTCCCTTTCTTTTTCATTAAAATCATATTTTCATGCATTTACATGCACTTTTTCTCTTAAATTTCGAACATGAGATTTTTTATTTTTGGGTTGTTTTCTTTCACATTTGATTCATGTGTTTTTGTCTCTAGATGCTATTAACTTGATTCTCATGCTTTAATTTGATTAAAATTGTGTTTTGGGACAAATTTGAAATTCTAGGGCTTGAAACTTTAAGAAATTGGGGATTTGGTTCAATTGGACTAAAATTAATAAAATTGACTTGTGTAATTGATTGATTAACTCATTATATTATGTTTACTAAATAGTATAATGATTAATTGATCAATTTGGTTAGATTTTTGAAATTGGGTATTTTCCAATTTTGGGTTTTTGTATTAAAACTCTATGTTCAAGTCAATTGTTGGTTTCTAAAGTATAATTGAACTGTTTTCAATGAATTAGAGCAAGCATCATTTGTTCATTCAGTCCATGCATCATATAGAATGATATTTTCTATTGTTGTTTTATCTCTAACCCTGTCTGATGCAGTCTGCCCTTGGTTTTCTTTGTTTTCTTTCTTTGGTCTCTGTTTTTGTTTTTCTTTTAACCTTTTAGCATCATGGTTAAGAAAACTAGAGCCAACAAGAAAACCTCCTCTTCCTCTTCTTCTGCCTTTGAGAATGATAGGTTTAGAATTGAGAAACACCAAGAGAATTATAAGAAACTTTACATCTTTAGATCGGTGTGGGCTGAGTGTAAAGTGATCCTTGATGAGTTAGATCCTGAAATACGTAGGAACTTTAATAGTCGAGGTTGGTTACCACTTTTGGACATTTCATATCCCCCTCCGGCTGTTTTGATTAGAGAGTTCTACTCAAACCTCTCTATCCACTCCGCTTCATCCAACATTCAGTTTGTGAAAAGTTAGGTAAGGGGAGAAGAGTATGTCGTTACTCCTTAGGTAGTGGCCTCCGCTCTTAGTGTACCTTTGGTACAACAGCCTGTCTATCCTTATGATGAAGACCCTCCCCTTGATGAGATTATGTCTCACATTACCGGTACTTCCATTAGATGGGGTTCCAATCCTCGTATCACTACTCATGAGCTTACTGAGCTCAACTACCTTTTTTTCCGAATTGCTTGTCATTCTCTTTAGCCTATCTCTCACTTGCACACCATTCCTATTGAGAGATGTGCATTTTTGTATGCCCTTGTGATTGATGCTCCTATGAGTTTTCCTACCCTTTTCATTCGTTCTTTGGTTGAGGTTTATAGGAGTAGTTATAAATCACATGGTCTTTTCTTTCCTGTTTTTATTTATAGGATTTTGTTACATCTAGGTTTAGAGGATTTTCCTACATCTAAGCCTGTCCATATTATTTCTCCCATAGGTGCCACCTTCCTTAGGCAAAGAGCTGCTCAATTGAAAGCGAGCTCTAAACGCCCTCAAGTCGAGTCTTCTACAGGTGTTGCATCTCAGCCTCCTTCTTTTGGCGACCCCACAACTAAGGAGTATGTCGATCCCACAACCGTTGTTAATCCTCCACCAACTTCTTCTTCGAGCGATGCTTCTTTGCAGAGTATGCTGGAGACTGTCATGACCGTTTAGGTGGCTTAAGGACAAATTTTGGTGGATGTGCTCACAGAGCTTCAGGCTTTGCGTGCTGATTTGGCGAGTGCTAAACGTTCTCTACCACCTCCTTTTGATGATGAATCTTGATTTCCCTTTGGCAATTTGTCACAAAAAGGGGGAGTACATACTGATGGAGATAAGGGGAGTTTTGATGTTTTTGGAGCTTTAGATTGTATCTAGGAGCTTTTTGTATATGTTTTTGGCTTGTGATGTATTTATTTTCTCTTCTGATGTATTTATTTTCTTATGGGTTGTATATTTTAGGGGGAGACACTTTGTTTTATGTTTTTGGTTATTTTATTTTTTCTTGTTTCACATGTGCTACATTGATTATTGATTTATATTATGAGGTTATTCATGATATATGTCTTTTATTTTCTGTTTTATGAAATCAATAATTTATTTTGTTTTTACTTGTATTTTCCACGCATGCGTTTATGCATTTGTTGAGTGTTTTAGGAATATACAGGTTTATTCAGACGTGTTGCTGTCTACACTAGCGACTGATGGATAGTAGTTAGGTTGAATTGTTTTTGGGCTTGTTTAATATTTATTGGGCTGTTTTGTAACTTTGAGCATTTATGTTTTGGTATGTGTTTTGTCACGAATTGCCAAAGGGGGGAGTTTGTTAGGTTCTAAGACTTTAGGATCTAAATGTATTAGAACTTCAATGTGTAATGTTGGCAAACCATAATCAAAACTTAGAGTCTAGACCTAGGCTGCTCAAAGTGTGTTTATTTTGTAAAGTTAGAATCGAGTGTACTACCGGATTTATTTTGTAAATCTGCAAGGCTCAATCGATTGAAAATTAGACTCTATCAATCGAAGCTCGTGCAGATTGTTTTTCTGCAGAATTTTCCAACTCAGCCCAAGCCTAGTTTAACGTGTAGGGTTTTATGTTTTACTCCAAGTATAAAAAGAAAAATCCTGGCACATTTTAAAGGTTGTTGATATGTTGTGTGTGTGAATCTCTGGTGAGATCTAGAGGTGTTTGCCTTCATACATATTTAGGGTTATCAAGATCAAGATTGATGTCGAGAGCTTGGTGATCGCTTTAGTTGCTGTTTCAAAGAGCTTAAAGAGAACACAAGTGGGAGTACTTGTGGTTGCTGTGGATCAAGAAAGAAGTAGTCCATGGACTCGGAGCTGTCATATGGTCGTGGTAGTAAGTTTTCTACTTGAGGTAGCAATAGGATGTTAGTAGTCTATGTCGCTATTGTAAAACTTCAATTCTTTCCTAGTGAATCTGTTTTACCTTGAGGATAGCTAGGTTAAATCCCCCCCAGGTTTTTTACCGGTTTAGTTTTCCTGGGTTATCATATCGTTGTGTTTTTTATTTTCCGCATTGTTTACATGATATGATTTACTTGTGTTAACCTAGATTGAATAATTTACCTACGTAATCACTTGGGTAAATAACTAGATTAAACAATTGGTGTTTTAAGGGGCCTAAAAATGTACAAAATTTCAACAAATATATAAATTATTCTTTTGAAGGTAATGTAGACACCTAATTTTGTACCCTTTACGATTCGAGCCCCCAATCCCCAATGATGATATTACTGGGGCCAAGCTAAAGAAAATCATTAGCTTGAAAGATGTTTTTGGAAGAGAAAAATCTTGCATGGACCCTAAGCCTGCATATGCATGCTTAAGCTACACGTATGCATGCTTGAGCATGCGTACGTACTAGGGTTTCAGAAATTACATGTAAGGAAAATTTTTTATGGAAAATGCGGTAAAGCTAATTGTAAAGTTGTTATTTACAACCATGTATTTTTGTTGGCTTTTATTCCGTGACAAATTTGATTGTAATTATTCTCAATCGTTTATACCCTGTATTTATTGTGGGATTTGTTGTAAGGGTTGTGTGATAGAGAGAGTGTGTGAAGACTCAAGCATTTGGAAGACTGGAGGATTCTCGCGGGTATGTCGCGACCTAGCTTCCCGCGAAGTGAAGCATGTGCCCTGCACATGCTGGAATGCGAAGAGTCAGGCTAGGTGGAGACAGCTGTCTCTCGCGAGTATCTCGCGGGTAAGGCCTTCCCGCGAGACACCCGCGAGACAAGCTGTTCTGCCAGCCTGTACTGACTGACTCACACATTTTGCACCTATCCTATATAAACCCTCATTACCCACAAATGTTGAGGAATGCTTCAGAGAGAAAACCCTAGCCAAACACATTGTGAATTAGAGATTGTCATCCCCACATTTCTCTATACACTTGCTTGTGGTATCTCCTCAACCCTTCCCTCTCCATTTCCACACCATTGAGAGGTTGATAGCCAAAACACTTATCACACCCTTTGAAAGTGCTGTGAGACATTTTTGGTGCTGCTGGGAAGCATTGGAAGAAGCCTGGAATGGCAGATGCAACATGGAGCTTGTTGCGGGATCCGGGGTGTTAGACAAGACACGGCTCCGAGAAGCCTTGTTGGAATAGGAGCTTGGAGGGCTTAGGTGCATCGGGTAGATTAGGCTTGGAGGGTCTTTTGCTAACCCATGTATCCCAACTGATTGTCTAGTGGATCGATTTTCGCTTGGAGGGCGGTGGAGAGGTTTTTCACCGAGTTCTTCGGTTTCCTCTTCGAGAACACGTCTCGGTGTTTTCTGTGTTTGCATCCTTCTTCCCTACTTTTATTTAATTCCAGTATACTGCTGTGTTGCTTAGTTTATGGATTAGAGTAGCTTACTTGTTCATCCGCTCGCTTTTACACTATTCCGCACTTTGTATTAAAGTTGTGTAAAATCTATCGAGCCGTAATTTTAATTGGGGGTCTAAATAGCTCTTGTATTTTCAACACATTATCGAGCTTTCAATTGGTATCAGAGCGGGTACATTTGCAGTGGTTTAAATACCTAAGTGTGATCCTTGACCCTATTTGAGATGGACCGGTCTCAATCGCTCAATGTTCCACCATTTTTTGATGGGAACAATTATGCATTCTGGAAAGTCAGAATGAGAGCATTTTTATGTTCTATGGAGGATACCGTATGGGATGCGGTTGAGATAGGCTGGACTAAGCCGGAGGAACCTTAAGTCCACTTGGGATAAGGCAGCTCTCGCAGCCGCCAATGCTAATAGTAGAGGTTTAAATGCTATTTTCTGTGGTGTGTCTCCTGATGAATTCCACAGGATCTCTCATATGACGGTAGCCAAGGAAGCTTGGAAGATTTTGGAGACGACATATGAGGGTACGAAGAAAGTTAAGGACACAAAACTTCAGATGCTTACCACTAAATTTGAAGAACTCAAGATGGGTGATGATGAACCATTTGATTCATTCTATGGGAAGCTCAATGAAATTGTAATTGCTAAATTCAATCTTGGGGAGAAGATTGAAGAGAATAAAGTGGTGAGAAAAATTCTGAGGTCCTTACCGGAGAGCTTTCGGGCAAAAGTCACAGCCATAGAGGAAAGCAAGGATTTGGATGAAATCAAGATCCAAGAGCTCATTGGATCACTCCAAACGTATGAGCTTGGACTGCCTTCCCACAGGACGAGTAAATCACTTGCACTTAAAACCATCACCGAAAGAATGGATGATCCTTCCGAAGAAGATGGAGTGGAGAAGGAAGTAGAATACCTTGCGAAAAACTTCTGAAAATTTCTGAAGATGAAGAACGGTGGAAAACCATTCAACAGAGGAAAATTCTCATCTTCAAGAGGTGATAGGAAAGAGTTTACGAGGAAGGATGGGAGGGATTCTCAACCTCCTTCAGACATTGTGTGTTATGAGTGCAATGGCCATGGACATCTAAAGAAGGAGTGTCCAAATTTTTTGAGGGGAAAAGGCAAGGCTTATGCAACTACGCTCAGTGATTCGGACTCTTCTGATTCTGACTCGGAAGAGAGCTGTGACGAAGAGGGAAACTACTCCGAATTTTTGACCATTGCACATGTGGAGTCATCGGATGATTTGGGTGCACTTGTGAAGGAGCTTGGTGAGCATTCTGATTCAGAGTCAATTGGGATTGTGGAAGAATCAGATGCTGAAGAGGAAGAAAATACAGCTAATCTTCAAGAAAATTACTCCTTACTACTTGAGAAGTCGGGAGAGTATACTAGAGTAGCCAAGGCAGCTGTAAGGAAAATGAAGAAAGCTGAGGAAGCTTACAGAAGTCTCTTGGTCAGATATAAAAAGGCTAAGTGTGAGATTGAGACACTAAATGGTGAGTTGTCTGAAGCCTATACGAAGGTGAGGTTTCTTGAGCAAGAGGTAGTGCAAGCTCATGCCAAGATAGAGAGAGTCTCCTCTCAGAAGTTAGATGATGTTATCTCATCTCAAAAACCTTCTTCAGACAAGTCCGGGTTGGGATACACTAGAGGAAGCTGCTCATCAGTCAAAGTCACCAAAGAAGTAAAGTTTGTAAAGCCAAACGAGACAGTTGTAGAAGAGCCCATTCTTGAGAAAGTTGACGACGTAAAGAAGAAGAATGTGGCCGAGCAACGAATGGTGAATAAGCCCCGAAATCAATCTGTGGTTAAACATGAAACCAGAGGAAGATCTCTCCCAAGATCACAACGGGGTCCTAGAACGGATTATGTGTGTCATTACTGCGGACTGCAAGGACATACCAGACCCAACTGTCAAAAGCTGAGATCAGACAACAATGCAAACGCACCTCGGTCACGAGGAAGGAGAAATGACATGAGGTCTTGGGGTGGTGAACAACCGAGAAGTCAAAATCGTGATCCCAGTATGATGGACGTGATGAAAATGATCGGTGCCTTCACCACTTGCTTGGAGAGTTTCACCAGAAGGTTTGACAGTCCAAATTCTCGTACCTAATCCGTTAAAGATATCACCCCAAACGCACGTGACGTGTGAGTGAAGAAGGGTACTCATGCATAAGCATTATAACATGTCCACGCATAAATTCTTTCAATGTTTAGGGACATTTGCTGTTGCATCTTTTCATGCATTGCTTTCTTTTTACTGTTGTTATTTTTTCTGGTTGGTTTGTACCAACTGTTTGTGTTGATCTTTCCTTTCTTGTTCTGTTTTGGGTGTGTTCAAAAATTCAAAAACAAAAATTATAGAGAAAATCCAAAAATTTGATCACTTTGTTGAGTTTTGTTTCAAAACATGTTTTGCCTTGTACCTTTGTACTTATGGCTTTGTGCATTTAACGAGCTTAGCTTGTCTCTCATGCACTCATATCATTGTGGAAGAAATTCTAAAATCTTTGTGACTGTTATAAATAGATCTTCAACCTTGTCATGAATGATTAGTGAATGGTTTTGTTGATCTTGAGACATGCATAGACTCATGCCTATATATCTTTCCATTTTTAATTTTTTTGCTTAAAAGAGCTCTCTAAATGTAAATCTCCAAATGAAAAGAGATATAGAGCTGCAAAAGCCTGTCGCACAAACTAGTATTCGACTAGGAAAAAGGGAAAGCGACCAAAATAAATTGTATGATGCCCAAAAAGCCAAAGGCTAACTCATCATTTGAAATATCAAAATTTCAGGCATCTATCTCTAAATGAGATTTTCTTTGCTCAAAAGTTGCAAATGATATATTGAATATGGAGCCAAATGAAAAGCTTCAATGAATTGTTATCAAGTACGTGTGGGAGGTCATATATGCATGTTTCTATAATTGAGATAGGTCACATAATCTAGTGCTAGTTGTGTATGCCTTGATTGAATTGATCATTGAAGCTTCACATTGGACTAAGGACTATCTCATGTTTGATATCCACACACAACACACAAGTCTATGTTCAATGAATGTCATATTCATCTGTGTGATTGTATTTGATAAAATGTGTTTTCACATGCTCAATCTTTGTTTGATCAAATCCAAAAAGATTTTTGAGTGTTTTATTTGTTTTTGAAAGTGATTTTGTACTTTCTTGTATTTTGTTTTTGTTCAAAATACACATCTGAGTCTTCCTTCAAAAAACTGGTTCAGGGGTTGTCTCGCGAGAAGCTCGTGACTTAGAGCTTCCCGCGAAAAAGGCTTGAGGGAAATATTTTTTTATCCTGTCACACAGAAACTTTCGCGACTGTCTCACGACTATCTCGCGACCAAACGCTTCTCGCGAGATGCTGTTTGGCTAAAAATTGGACTTCTAAAAAATTCAGACAGAAACTTTCGCGACTGTATCACGACTGTCTCGCGACTTAATGCTTCTCGCGAAAGTTTTTGTGCTTCAGTGGCCCTTCTCGCGACTATTTCGCCACCCTCTAACCCATGAAAAACGCGTGTTTTCAGTTTTTATATTGCTGATGTGACAGTTTTTCAAAACACAAAAACTTCCCTCACTCAACCTCTCTCGAACCTTTTCCAACCCAAATCACTATTCCATTCAATCCCCTTCAATCCAAGCATTTTTTCTGCATTTTCTTCTTCAAGGTATGTTTGTTATTCAATTCTTTTTAAGTTTTTGCTTAGATTATGCAAAATTTTTTGGTAGGGTTTTGATAATTGGGGATTTTCAAAACTTTGGGTTAGTTTCCAAATTGGGTGATTTTCTCTCAAATATTTTGATTGGGCTATGTTCCATTTCTTGTTTCTACATATGTGTTGGCCCCTTGTGGCATTTTATCATGTATTGAGGGTAGATTTTCCCATGTTCATGCATTATTCATGATATATTTACATTTGTGCATGCTAAGTGTTTGTGAAAATGTCCGAGTGACATGTTTGTGCCAAATTGAAATCAAGTGACTTCAATCCATGAACTTTCACTTGTTTAACCTTATTGTACTTGGTTTAGTCATTGAACCCATATTTCTTTCACTTTTCTCATGTTGCATACTCTTGGCACACAACTAGGCACACTTAGGCACCCTCATGCATCCCGTGCCGCACACACTCATCAGCACATGCACACATGTGCACACACATGCACAGTCTCTTAGTTTTATATGCATTGTGTTTTTGCCTTATAGGTTTGTGTTTTTTTTAGCATGCTATTTAGAGTCAACCTTGCTTTGTCTTTCAATTAGTTCAACACTGTTTTGGAAACTAACTTGAATCTAATTAAGTTGTGTTCTGGTTTGTGTTTTTGCATTTTTTTTCTTTTCTGCTTTGTGAAATTGTGCAGATGTCTCCCACCAAGCATGCAGCTAAGAAGAAATCGACCTCAAAGTGAGCCCGAACTGATTCTGATCATTTCAAGTCTATAGAGGCTGATATGAAGTACAATGACTGCTACAAGGACAAGACAATCATCATGGAACGGGTAGTCCAGTTAGAGACTCTTGAGGGCACTTTCATCCCTGAAGTGTTCAAAGATAGAACTTGGACCAAGTTACTAAACCCGACTGGAGTGGTATATTCAGAGATTATCTGGGAGTTCTTCTCTAATGCCACTGTCAATGGAGACTGTATTGAGTGCTAGGTAAGACACAAGGAGTTTGTGATTACAAGAGAGATCATCCAAGACTTTTTGGAAACTCGTCCTCCGTATCAGCCAATCACAGTTGCATATGAGGACAGATTGGGTTCTACTGCTGAGATGATTACACTCCTCGGTGGGGAACCGAAGAAATCATCCATGAACACCATCAAGTTCTCTCCAGAAATGAGGACACTCAGCTATGTGATGATTCACAATCTGTATCTGGTCACCAATCTCACCACTCTATCTGCTCCCGAGAACAAGATTCCTGTATGATCTCTTTACTTATAAGGAGATTGACATCTGTGGCCATATCATGCATGTCTTGAAGAAGAGCATCACAAAGCAAAACTCACGGACTGTGATGTCGTTTCCCTCTTTGATCATGGGATTGATTGCCAAGGCAAAGCTCAAGCTACCCAGTGGACTCACAGTTGTTCAGAGGGACTACCCCATTGGTGGTCATACACTGACTAGGAGCACTGCACACATCAAGGGTTCTAAGACTGGTGTGCATTCCATACCGCCACCACGACGGGTTCAGCAGGATGAAGGTGAAGATACAGAGGAGGAGATTGATAGGTTCACCTCGACTCCAGAGCCCTCTGCACAGCCATCATCTTCGGCTCCACCACAAGGCTTAAGCAAACTTGATCAGTTGCTTGCAAAGATGGATCAGATGTCTACAGTGCTTGACTCCCATGTGCAGTACACCGCTGATCAGTTTGCATATCTTCAAGGACAGATCACCGCGCTCTCTTCCCAAATACAAGACTTATCTATGGAGCACGGCTCGGATTCAGAGTCAGATGAGTTCTAGTCCTTTGGCCATTCCGGTCAAAAAGGGGGGAGAAAATTTTGAGGGGGAGCTGGAGAAGAGCTTGCACAGCGTTAGGGGGAGCGTAGTATAGAAACTTAGTAACATTGGTTATTGGTTTTTCAGACGGTTTTTATTCAGTATCATTTAGTCTTAATAATTGTTTTACGGCTTTTGGTTTAAACTTTGATACTATGTTTTTATTTAAGTATAATTTCAGTAGTTTCTTTTGTGATATTCTCTATGCTTTGTAGCATACTTTGCATGTACCCATGTTGCTTTTGTAAGTTTTAAGGGTTTATTTCATTGCATAGTTTGTAGGCTTTTATGGTGTGTGCCATGCATATTCAATACTTTGTTTATGCAGCCTTTATGCTTGTGTTATTGAAGTTTAATGTCACATATTTTACTTCAGTACATCACTCTTGTGCCCGCGTAGGATTGTTCCTAGATGCATATATGTTCTATGCTTTGTAGCATACTTTGCATGTACCCATGTTGCTTTTGTAAGCTTTAAGGGTTTATTTCATTGCATAGTTTGTAGGCTTTTATGGTGTGTGCCATGCATATTCAGTACTTTGTTTATGCAACCTTTATGCTTGTGTTATTGAAGTTTAATGTCACACATTTTACTTCAGTACATCACTCTTGTACCCATGTAGGATTGTTCCTAGATGCATATATGTTCTATGCATTGGTTGAGTGATAAACACTCTTGTGCCCTAGTAGGATTGTTCCTAGATGCAAATACTTCATGTATTTCGCATTGGTTGAGTGTTGGACTTGCGAATGATACTCTTTATTTGAGCTTATCACCTTGCATGTCCGGATGGTCATTCCGTGTGTGAATGAGCATAGTGATCACTTTTGCGTAAGTGATTACTTGTTTGATCTTGCCATGGTCTATTGTTTTTATTCCATTTTGCTTGATCATGCTATTATTGCTCCATATGCTTTTCAAGTTTTTCTGCATACAATGATATTAGTTTGTTGTTGTGTTTCAGGAGATACTTGTTCATATGTTTCAAGAGCTTTTCAGAATCTAGAATTAGGTGTGAGTGAGTTTTGCCTTTGTTCCCAAACTCACGTTTAAGTCTAGAGTCTGTTTTAGGATTTTGTCACGGAATAGCCAAAGGGGGAGATTGTAAAGTTGTTATTTACAACTATGTATTTTTGTTGGCTTTTATTCCGTGACAAATTTGATTGTAATTATTCTCAATCGTTTATACCCTGTATTTATTGTGGGATTTGTTGTAAGGGTTGTGTGATAGAGAGAATGTGTGAAGACTCAAGCATTTGGAAGACTGGAGGATTCTCGCGGGTATGTCGCGACCTAGCTTCCCGCGAAGTGAAGCATGTGCCCTGCACATGCTGGAATGCGAAGAGTCAGGCCAGGTGGAGACAGTTGTCTCTCGCGAGTATCTCGCGGGTAAGGCCTTCCCACGAGACAAGCTGTTCTGCCAGCCTATACTGACTGACTCACACATTTTACACCTATCCTATATAAACCCTCATTACCCACAAATGTTGAGGAATGCTTCAGAGAGAAAACCCTAGCCAAACACATTGTGAATTAGAGATTGTCATCCCCACATTTCTCTATACACTTGCTTGTGGTATCTCCTCAACCCTTCCCTCTCCATTTCCACACCATTGAGAGGTTGATAGCCAAAACACTTATCACACCCTTTGAGAGTGCTGTGAGACGTTTTTGGTGCTGCTGGGAAGCATTGGAAGAAGCCTGGAATGGCAGATGCAACATGGAGCTTGTTGCGGGATCCGGGGTGCTAGACAAGACACGGTTCCGAGAAGCCTTGTTGGAGTAGGAGCTTGGAGGGCTTAGGTGCATCGGGTAGATTAGGCTTGGAGGGTCTTTTGCTAACCCATGTATCCCAACTGATTGTCTAGTGGATCGATTTCCGCTTGGAGGGCGGCGGAGAGGTTTTTCGCTGAGTTCTTCGGTTTCCTCTTCGAGAACACATCTCAGTATTTTTTGTGTTTGCATCCTTCTTCCCTACTCTTGTTTAATTCCATTATACTGCTGTGTTGCTTAGTTTATAGATTAGAGTAGCTTACTTGTTCATCCGCTCGCTTTTACACTATTCCGCACTTTGTATTAAAGTTGTGTAAAATCTATCGAGCCGTAATTTTAATTGGAGGTCTAAACAGCTCTTGTGTTTTCAACATATTATCGAGCTTTCACTAATATCACATCACCTGGGAAGAGACCTACCCTTCTTTCTGAACACTATAAAAAGGCCCCATGGCCCATTTCTTAAAACACACCAAATCTACTAAAAAAAGTGAATCAAAGAGAACCTATTTTACTTCAAAAAGCATCCTAAGTTAAAGGCTCTTGGCTGGGACCTATTCTAGTCTAAGCCCTCTAGTTAAACTTTCTCCCTCTTGGGTGTTTTTTTTTTGTAAATTGACATAGGGGAACAGTCAAAATCAAGCTCTAAGAGCTCTTTGTGTGAGGTATTTTTCTTCACCTTTCCTTGATTTCTCAGTATAGGATTATTGTTTTATTGTTTAAAAGCATGATAGATTAGATAGGATATAATTTGTTTGAGTGTTGCCTGCTGGGTTTCTGGGTAGGGATGCATGTGTATGCTTGTGCATGTGTGCGCATCTTCATAACCATACGTACGCATGCTTCTCAATGCACACACATGGTTAACTTAGAAAACCCAAATTTGTTTTTTCTTGTTTTTCTTGTTGATTTATTATTATAAATCAATGTTTTGAATATCGTTTTGGAACCTATTTTGGTTTGTCCATTGAATCGAAATATTTCGATATCGGCCAAATTCGACGTACCATTTTAGAATTACTGCTATTTTATTTTATTTTATTTATATACATATATTTCTTTATAGATTATTGGTTAAAAATAATATAATTTAACAAAAGTATTAAAATTATAACTAACATATCAATATTAAGACTAAATTTTTACTCAATAATAATAATAATAATAATAATAATAATAATAATAGTACTAGCAGCAGCAGTAGCAGCAAATCACTTTTTAGAATATTAAATCAATAGATTATAAAATAAAATAAAAAAGAATATTAAATCAATGATACGCACTTAATTAATGAAAAAAAAAATTCTCAAATAAAAATAATGAAGAAAAGTAAAAGTAAAAGAATAGAAAAAGAAAGATTTGATGCATCTTGTTTCATTACATATATCATTGTGGAGGGGCCCAAGACTCAATTACAGTAAAAAAATTTCAAACTTTCTTTGCCCTTTCCCATGCTTGTCATGTGTCTAGGCACACCAAACTAAAATGGAAACATAAAAGACAAAAACAAATCATAAAACTTAAAGCAGCAAGCTAAAAGACAAAAATGAAGAACGAAAGAAAGGGCAGAAACAAAATAAAGAAGAACGGGTGGTCTCTACATCATTGTGATAGACAAGGTTTGTTCTTTAGGCGACGGTGATCGGTGATGACATGCGATACTGATTCTTCTGAAGAGCTTGTTATTCATTCAAATTGAAAAAGGTAAAATGTAAGTTTAAGTATAGACCAACCGAAATTAATGTACTAGCCGAAATTCACCGAAATAGGCCGGAATGGACAAAACGAACCGTAATGAACTGGAATTCAGGCCTAGGCGGAACAAGAGGGTGATTCGTATCGGCCAAGTGATTGGTACGAAATTTTCCGACCATTCTAGCCGGAACAGAACAGAATCAATAACAATGGTATAAATGCATGTGTTAGCCTCTATTTAGGTTAGTTTATGTTTGTTTGCGTCCAAAATCACTTTGATAATATGTTTTTATAGTTTTATTAGTTTAATTGTGTGATTAGGGTTTATACTTAGATGAACACATGAACATGCATTCAAATATGATCATGCATTGATGCATAAGTTCTATGGTGATGTGATGTAGTAAGGTAAGTGAAGGTACATCATGCATAATCGCATTAACAAGAATTTGATGAGGAATAAGATTTGCTTGGTGAAAATGATGAACTTGATGTTGAACATATATGAATACTGTGAGTGCAAGCGCCCGCGACAGGCTTTAGGTTTCCCCAAATCTGTGGAAAGTACGCCTTGGCCTAGGGTGGACCATGGCGGAGGGTGTAAATGGAGTCACCACCTAGATTAGGTCTAAGAACCCTAAATGGAAGGACTGATCTTTACCAAAGCACGTGTCTGGGATGGGAAGGTGTTAGGCACCCAACCCCACCCGCCTTATAGGTTGGCTTCTACTCAATTTGTTCAAATCCTAATCCCATCAAAGGGTCCTCTTCTAAACTCACACAAAAAAACATGCATCTAACATCCAAACATGGCAAATGTCCCACACTCATTCATAGCATAAAACCCTACCATTCATCTAGCAAAATTTATATACAAGGGCAGCAAGCACATCACAAAATAGTAGTATCAACAAGGCATCAACATCAAGCATATCCCAAACATCCAAGCATAGCATCATGACATCAACCAAGCATATTCATCACGTTCATCAACCATATCATGCTTATCATCCAAATCAAATGCATGTTCATGTAATTATGCATGACTTACCTCACTTACCTCATTGCACCATAGCACCTCAGCACTTTTGCATCAATGCATGTTCAATTTCTCATGAATCATCATGTGGTTCATCAAAGCATAAACCCTAATCATCAATCTATTAATCCAAGCATGTGAAACACGTTATCCTAATAACGCTAATGTTAAACATGTGATTAAAACAGACAAAATAGCAAGAACCCTAAATCTGGGTTTCCGGGCACAAGTATGCATACGCATGCATAAAGCATGTGCACGCACACAAGCCCAAAAACACAGTTTTAAAGCACAACCAAACAACAATCAAACCAAACCTAGCATGCTTCTAATATATTAATTCAACTCTTCATTCAAAACATGGTGAGACACAACAAATAAAAATCAAGCATGCCTAACTTGTACATCAAATTAAGCACAACAAGAACACAAGTTATACAGAACCCAAATTAAGGAAGAGTCATAAAGAGAGACTCACCTTGCATATAGAACACAAAACTTGGTTGATATTTAACTGACCCCTTAGTGCCTACGCAACAAGATTCAATGAGATATCAAGGAAATCAAAGGATTCAATAGTTTATAGGTAATCACAACTCAAAATAAAAAAGATGTTCTTGAAAAAGCTTTAGAAAGAAAGACTGAAAAACATTTCTTAGTTGGAGATCAATAGTTTCTGCCTTAATAAGTAATAGAGAGAGCTTTTGAAGAACCAAAAACATGCTTGGTGGCTATGAATGTAGAAAATTCAGAGATAAGAGTGTTCTTGGATGAGTTTAGGTGAAAAATCAACTCTCTCAGGATAGGCTTTGAATTTGGAGGCATAAGATTGTATTTATTTGTTTAAACTAGGGTTTTAGACTCATTTAGAGAGTTTTGGACATTCCTAAGGGTCTAAAGGCAAAGGCCCATCAAAGAGTGAAGTTTTGGGCCTAAAAAATGAAGTTCTAAGGTTCTGGAATGCAGTGTGCATACGCATCTTTCAAGGGTGCGTATGCACACTTGTTCATGCATACACATACTCCCTAAAAAAATCCTAATCTTGACTGCTAGGTTAGCCCGACTTCAAATGGTCATAAGTTACTCAATATAAGTCCAAATTTGGAAAATTTTGTGTTCAGATTGAAGCCTAAGATGTCTACTTTCCAATGAAATAAATGTCACTAAAAATTTCTTTGTGGATCAAAATTTATGATCAAAACAATTAGAAAATGTCATTTTCAGCATCGTTTTCAAAGCTATTTGAGCACTTTTGAGTTGTGATTACTTCCAAATGATCAAAATAACTTCAATTACCTTTTGTAGACATGTCAAGTTCATCATTAGGACTAGGGACTAAAATTTATTAACCAAGAAAAAAATGAGGTATCTACAAATGCCCCTCTTTTTATTATACTTGCTTCACAAGTGCAGTCAAAAGCCTGAAGAGACGAACCATTTTGTAGGTTAATAAACTTTAAGTCCACACATAAACACAACACAAACACACAAACATGCAAGCAAACTTAGGGTGTGGGTGCAAAATCCACTCGTTGGATTCTGTGAGTCCCTATTCTCCTAGGTTCGTTATCCTAAACCTTGGGCAAAGGGGAAAACAACAAAAGTGGCTACTATCCCAAGCCAAAAAGAAAACTCATCACGTTATGACATCATGTTATCATCACATCAACAACACATCATGAACACAACAAGAATGGATACTATCTTAAGCCAACAAAAACACATCATAAACAGATCAACATGTCATCAAATAGTCTAGGTTCGCTATCTTGAACCTAGAATCAAAGGCACACAACAAGAATGGCTACTATCCTAAGCCAAAATCACACATCACACATCATGTCATCAACACACCACCATAACATCAAAAACATATCAACGCAACACCATAAACATTCGCACATCATCATAAGCACATCAACATGACATCATACCATCCTAAAAAGGTTCAAGTGACTCAACATCACACATCAAAGAATTCATCATTCAATACACACATCATTTATTTCCAAAAAAATTCATTATTTAAAGAAATCAACATCATTTAAATCCATCCATTTTTGAAAACTTTCTTTCAACATTTTCCTTTGAAACCTCTCTTGAATTTTTGAAATTCTTGATTTTCTTCTTAAGTGTCATTCTCTCTCTTGATTTTTTCTGAATCTCTCTTTTGAACTTTGAATTTTTTTTCTTAAGTGACATCCTTCTTGAAGTTTTGAATTCTTCTTTGGAACTTTGAATTTTTAAAATTTTTCACAATGATTTAGTCCCATCAACACAACAGATCCCATCAGGTTTAATCCAAACACATCAGGACAAAACCAAGGCACAACAAGTCACATCAAGTTCAATCCAAACATATCAAGACAAAACCAAGCATAACAAATCAAGACAACCTTCTGTGTTTCTTCCTGCGTACATAGGTTCAAGCCTGCGTGCACAAATGTGTTCTTGCATGCGCAACTTGGATTCATGCGTATGCAAGCTTGTTCTTGTGCACGTGTATCTATTCTTTAGTTCATATGCACATTGGTTCCAACCTGCACACACGTGCAGAATCCTGCACACGCAACCTCATTCCAGCGCAAGCATGACACCAAGCAGAAACCCTAGTTTGGGCATTTCAACTCCTTTTTCATCTATTCTTCATCTGTTTGCAATTTTAACATCATTTCTCAGCATTTTTGCATCCAACTATATGTCCCATGTCATATCTCATTCTATTGTGAATCCAATAGCACTTTTCCACTATTCTTTTCACCTAATCATGAATTTAATCTCATTCTCTTTTTGCAGGTTTTACCTCTATATTCTGGTAGAGGGAGTACTAGCCAGGCATTGGTATGGTACAACGTCCTTAACGAGAAAACTCAGGGTCACATTCATACTGCAGGTTTTGAGCTCATCATCTACTTGCTGCCTGAAAGGTCTACTAGTGCTATCTTGGCGCAGACGTTAGCTAAGAGGTGGTGGCATACTACTCACACTTTTCACATTACTGATCGGGAGATGACCATCACTCCCCACGACTTTCACTACATGACTGGCCTGTAGTTTGATGGAATCTCGATAAGTTTGGAGGACAAGTCGGGCACTCGGCTAGGTCTAGAGTTGCTTGGGAAGAGGTATGCCACAGAGACGATCTGCTACACCAACCTTGAGGCGGATTTCTTGCATCCTCCATAGGGGACAGCTGAGGAGTGTGCCCGGATGGCTAGGGTCTTCTTGCTATACCTATTGGGGGCATACTTCTTTGCCAATGGTGGATAGATAGTGTCCTTAAGGTAGTTGGCCCTTTTCCAGGACTTTGAGAAGGCTCATAACGCCAACTGGGGGTAAGTGTGCTTGGCCTACTTCTATTCCTCTTTGGACACTCTTAGTTGGGGGACTTTATGCTAGCTAGTGGGGCCTTAGAACCTCCTTAAGGTTAGTTTCCTTCCCTTTTCTCTTATAGCACATGCATTCTTAACCCTTATGATCACATATATCCACATGCCATTTAGCTTAAGACTATCTATTATATTCTTGCTAACTGCATTTCATATCCACATCTTGCAAACTGTGATTTTGTAAATTGCCCTATTTGTACCTTGCAAACTGTGCCATGTTTTCTTGCAAACTGCCATCTTGCAAACTGTCATACCTGTATCTTGCAAACTGTCATGTTCCCTTGCAAACTGTACCATAACCTCTTGTAAACTATTATATCTTTTCAGCGCTGGGTGGTGGAAGTACGGTCTTATTGCTTAGGGAGCTGCAACGGATTTGAAAAGTGTCACCTTGATCCGGGCGCAACTCGACAGGCTTTCTCCTAATGATGTAAGTTAGGAATATATTGCTTCCCATTTTATTCCTTGCATGCTTCTTAGAATTTTCCTTCTAAACCTATGTGTTATTGTAGATTGTATGGAGTCCTTAGGCTAGTGTTGATCTTATCGCAGACCCAAACTTGGAGGCAGCTGCTATTGTTGCTTCTAGGATCACCCAGCCTCTTAAGGATGCTAGATTGAGGGTGATTTACCTGGCAGATAGGGTGTGCTGCCAGCTGGCGGGTGAGGATGCGCCCTAGGTTTTGATGGACCCTTTAGTGTTCATGCTTGCCCCTCTCTCCATAACGACTGCGGAGTATGATCTGTGTGGGTTAGGCATCCCCTATACTAAGTGAGTCATGGATAAGCTGGACTATGACGAGTTTAGTGAAACTTGCCTCATGCCTTCCCTTACTGTTGTGGTATGTGCTCTTACTTCTATCATTTTCTTTCAACCATTCATCATTTTGCATTCTTGTACATTAGTGATATTCAAATGGAACACTTATGTCGGGCTGGCCCTGCTGCTGGTGCTCCTATTGACCCTCCTTGTTTGCCTTGATCATTCTATGCTTACGGTCCTAACGGCTTTGCTCAGGAGAGTCCTGTTGGCCGTAATTCAAATGCCACAGGTAACCCCTTTCCTGAGGGTACATGGGCATTAAGTTCTATTTTATTCTTCCTTTACTTTTCTTGCATCTCCTAACCCTTGTCCTAACACTATCTTTCCATTTAGCCTACCTTGCAGAAGCATGAGGAGCTCGTTTGGCTTGCGGGGAACCTTAAGCTGGAGGTGACTGAGTATTCCAGGCAGCTGTACAGCGGTGAGAGTGTCGGTGATGATGATGAATGTAGTGGTGGTGATGGCGGTGGAGGTTCAGAGTCGACTCCGAGCTATCAGTCGAGGAAAAGGTGTTTTCGATGATCCTGCAAGCAGACAGATGGACACAGACATTATAGCATAGAATATTTCCCTTTTTTGTTGCTTTTATCATTTTTCTCTTTTTAGCATACATTCCTACACTTTGGATTTGATTTGTGACATTGGTTTGTATTTAAGAACATCTTTCACATTTATGCTTTTATTTGGGATATGTATTAAAATTACAAACTTGTGGAAGCTTTGTGTAATTGTGCTATTCTTGATCTTTGATACTTATGAATTCTGAGCTTCAATTATGCCTTGAGTAGTTTTTAGGTTGTAAGAACTCATAGGAGAAGCTTTTGGGGAGAAAACACACTCAAAGCAAGAACCGTTAAGGTCTCCAAACCTTCACCAAACATATTCTAAACTCGAAAAACACTTCTCAGAGCTTTCCAATGGCAAAACTCCCTCCTTTAGAGGTCTCAGCATGGCTCAAGAAGCTTGGCCATAATTTCAAAGAGGCTCTCACTCCTTTTGGTCTCTCTTAATCCCAAATTTTTTCCTAGGTCCTCAACCTAGCGGGATTCCTCTAATCTTTTGCATGGATCGCTTTTTGGTTTTCAACCCATCGAGGCTCCTTATATCATCTTTAAACTTATTATTTTTTTCATTTTCTTATTATTTTTACTCTCTCTCTCTCTCTCTCTCTCTCTCTCTCTCTCATTCATTTCCTTTCACTCACGCTTTCTCTCCTTCTCTCTTACCTTTTCTAGATATGGCCATATGAGAGGCTCCAATTGCTTCAACCAACTTTAAAGTATAAGAAATGACTTAAAGGCTCCCTTGAAGTGTGTTCACATAGCTGAGAAAGCTTACAAAAAGTCCAGTCAAAAGAAATAAAGACTAACCGACCACCTTGATATGCCCCAAATTTTACTTTTCTGCACTTTATGATTCTTATGTCTTTTCTTATGAATTTAATAAAGGATTAGAATGTTCCAAATCCCCTATGGAAATAGTTCATCATCTTTTAATTTGAGCAATGAGAGAACTATCCATTTATTATCTTTGCTTATTGTCATTATTTTTCTTTTCTTTTATCTTTTCTTTTCTTTTCTTTTTTACATGCCATGTAATTTTTGCAACGTCCTTTTAGGAGATTTCGCTATGCCAATGGTTTTTTCCCCTATCTTTTGCCTAGACTGGCCTTTTAGGTTTTCAATCTAGCAGGGTTCTTTTGCCTTAATTTTTCCTAAGCTACCCTTTTCGGGTTTTCAACCTAGCAGGCTTTTCATTTTTCTTTCAAATGTTGTACCTTCAGAGTCTATCCATGTTGATTGGGCGAAGCATCTCTTCCCCATCCAAATCTGTAATACTTGTAGCACCTCCTAACATGATCTTCTTGATAATAAAAGGCTCAGACCATCTTGGCTTCATCTCTAAGAACTTTTAGGAACAAGTGCCCTTCCTTAAGGTCTCTAGGTCTCACATTTTTGTTAAATACTCTAGCAATCCTCTTTTGGTATCCTTGTGCATGGTATTGTGCCCCAACTCTCTTCTCATCTATCAAATTCAATTGCTCATATCTTTGTTTCATCCAAGCTTCCTCTAGGACTTTTGTTTCCACTAGCACTCTCAAAGATTGTATCTCCACCTCAATGGGAATTACCGATTCACTACCATAAACCAAAGAGTAAGGGGTTGCCCCAGTTGATGCATGGATAGAAGTTCTGTAACCCCATAAGGCAAATGGGAGCTTCTCGGCCCAATCCTTGTATGTCACTACCATCTTGGCTAGGGTGTTCTTGATGTTCTTATTGGCTGCTTCTACAGCCCTATTGGTCTGCAGTCGTCACTAGGATGTACTCGTGTCCATTGGAAGTCTTAGGGGCTATTCTTCCAATCATATCTATGCCCCAGACTGAGAAAGGCCATAGAGAGGTCATGTTGTATAGCTCACTAGGTAGCACGTGATTCAAATTTGCATATGTTTGGTAATCGTGGCAACTCTTCACAAAGTCTACACAATCAGTCTCCATCGTGTTCCAATAGTACCCTATCCTCAAGATCTTATTGGCTAACATTCTCCTATTCATATGAGGACTACAAATCCCTTATGCATTTCATCCATGACTTTCTCGACTTCTTCTTTCTTTAGACAACGAAGATGTATACCATCATAGGATCTCCTATAGAGCTGACCTCCGCATAAGATGTATTGTATTGCATTGCCTCCTATAAAGCCTTCATTCCAATGATACAAGCCTCACATTCCGCCATTTTTTGGTTGCCTCGAAGTTCAACTTGACTGCCAAAGGTATAGATCCTTCGGGAGTGATCAAGAGTACCCCTATCCCATTCCCATATTGGTTCACAGCTCCACCAAAATACATCTTCCATGTCCCTAACTTAATGTCTAAAACATCCTCATCAAGGAAATCTTCTCTACCATCTTCTCCTTCCACAAGGTTCCTGACAAAAAAATCTGACACGATACTTCCTTTGATAGTTTTCCTCACCACATACTTCAAATCGAATTCCGCTAGTAAGATCAACCATCTTGACAGTCTTACACTCAAAGCAGGCTTCTCAAACAAGTACTTTAATGGATCTATTCTAGCTACTATCCATATCTAGAAAGGTGGGATAATGTGTCTTAAGTTATGCACGGTCCATATGAGAGCAAAGCATTTTTTTTCTGTGGGTGTGTATCTAGTCTCATAATTATGGAACCTTTTTTCTCAAATAGTATACAACTCTCTCATTATTATCATCATCTTCTTGTGCAAGCTTACGTCCAACCGCATTTTCTATGATCTCGTATAGGAGTAATGGCTTTCCATGCTTCAGAGGTATCAAGATAGGTGGATGGAGGAGATATTCCTTGATGAGCTCAAAAGCTTTCTAACATTCATCATTCCATTAATGGGGTTCATTCTTTCTTAGGAGCTTGAAGATGGGCTCACAAGTGGAGGTGAGTTTAGCAATGAACCAGCTAATATATTGTAATCAACCTAGGAATCCCCTTATCTCTTTCTCGCTCTTGGGTGGGGACATTTCTAATATGGCTTTAATCTTTGATGGGTTAATCTCTATCCCTCTATCACTTACCAAGAAGCCTAACAATTTCCCTGCGGTTACCCCAAATGTGCATTTTTGCGAGTTCAATCTCAGTCCATACTCCTTGATCCTCTCGAAGAACTTTCTCAAGTTAACGATGTGGCCCTCTCTCTCCTTGGATTTTACGATCATGTCATCAACATACACTTCTACCTCATTAAGCATCATATCATGTAACAAGGTTGTGGCCATTCTTTGATAAGTTGCACCCGCATTCTTAACACTACCTGCGATGTTATCCACTAAAACATCTATGTGTGGAAGAGGAAAGTCATCCTTAGGGCAAGCTTTGTTCAAATCCCTAAAATCCACGCACATTATTACCTTCCCGTCTTTCTTGGGTATGGGCACAACATTGGTTGTTTATTCGGCTCGGTGTACAGGTTTGATGATCCCTACCTTCAATTTCTTGGTGACCTCCTCTTTGATCTTTAGAAGCCATTTGGTTCTCATACGTCTCAACTTTTTCTTGACGAGTACTATATGAGCATGAGTATCAATGTGGTGTTGAGCTATCTCGGGATCAATACCAAGCATATCTTCATAGGACCATGCAAACACTTCTTGAAATTCTGTGAGCAACTCTTTGAGATCTTTCCTTTCTTTTTCATTTAGGGTTAAGCCAATTTTAATTAAGCATGGATTCTCATCATTGCCCAAATTAAGAGTTTCAAAAGTTGGTTCCATAGGTTCAATTTTCCTTTCCAATTATTCATTAATTTCATTTTCAAATTCATTAGAATCATTTAAGTGCATAATTTCAATATTATGGGACACATCAAAATAAGCCAAATCAGAATTCATCTTATTAAAAATGTTGAAAAGTACATTGGGACTTGCATTACAAACTTTCTTTCCCACATTCTCAGAAAACCCAACCCAAGTCCAATTATTAAGTTGCCCCACAGCAGGCATGATGAATTCCGTCTTCTTTCTTCTTTAAGGCTCGTCACCTTCCTTCTTGTCTTCTTCTTGGAATAAAGTCTTCAGTTCAGCGGACTAGTCCTCATCCTCCAATGGTTGCCATATGCGTATGGCCTCGATCAGGTCATACAAAAGTTCTCCTTCGTTGAAAAAATCTCTATTTCCCTCGTCAAAAAACCAATCACCATCATCTTCACTCCAATAGGTAATCACCCTATCGTCTTCTTCTTCATCTTCGTCTTCTTCTTAGGCTAAAACAAGATATTGATTGTCATCGAAAGAAGGATCCATGTCGCATTCAAGCATGAAGCTAGCCAAGGTGATTCGGGTTGCCCCTACCATCGAAGTCCATTCCGGCCAGTCATGATCTTGCCACGATCCTGCGTCTCCCGATTCAGAGAAGTCGTTGATGTAGGTTCTTTTGAAAATCCATGGTCTGAGAGCGCTTCTTAGTTGCGTCATGAGTTCGGGTAGAAGTAGGCGGACTTTTCCTTCCGTCATCATTTGATCGATATCCTCTTGAACTCGCTTGTTTCTTTCACAATTAGCCTTGTCCCTTTCATCCCATCCTTCTCCTTCATCTTCATCATGTACCTCTATGTGTACAAGATTCATTAGTTTACCTTCTTCTATCTTGGAAAGGTGGCCTATTATCTTCTTAAGGACTTCACCTTGTGCCTCCACACTTTCGAGTAGCTTTTGCACGAGGGCTTCTTCACTTGAAGCGTTCTTCCTTTCTTCTTGAGGGGTTTCTTCTTGGAATATCTCGCCTTCCATTCTTCTCTTGAACTCGAATTGGAGTGGGGACTTGATCTTGACCTTGGTGGTGCAATGATGCCTAAAAAGAGGTCCCATTTTCATTAAGTCCATGTCCCAAAAAAGATTCCTTTTAGATTTTTAGATGTTCTTAGAAAGACTTTGCGTTCATTTTAATGAAGGCCCGATTACAAAATCACTCCCTTTCCTCTCATTAACCCCCTTGTTTCATTTGGCTTTGGTCCATTTACAATGATGTTCTCATCTTACTCTCATGGGCTTTCATTAGAATGTACTTAGAGATTTTCAACCCCTTTGTCTCAAACATGGGATTACAATGTATTTATCACCTTTGGGCTCTTCTCTTTCATTTCATTATTATCATTCAATTTTTTTTTTTTTTTTGAAGTGGCCCTTTAACTATAATATATTGTAGCCTTTCTTTCAAGGTCCATGAAGTTCTCCTCATTTTGGGCCGAGGCATACAACAAAAAGGCCTAAGATTAGGGAAATTCATATTGACGTTGTAGGATTTTGGATGCTAAGTCCATAGCATACTTGTTATCTTAGGTTTAAAGTCCTCTTTTTCAAAAGGGCTTTTTAATTTAGGCTTATGATAGCAATTAGGTTGTGGTCTTATAAACCTTTCAAGTTAAGATATACCTTTGGACTTAGGAATAAGGCTCTTACATATGAGAACTTTTTTTCTTTTATCCTAATTGTCTTAGGGTATGCCATAACTTTAGGGTCATCCTTCCATTTTACATCTTTATTTGTCCTTTAGAATTAGGTGATCACAAGATATAGGGTTGAACAAACAAGAGATATATAAAAAGGGATCCTCTTTTGATAGGATCTAGGATCTCTCTAAGTGTGGGTAGGCTCCTTAAAGCTAAAAGGATAGATAAGTAGGTCACTCACAACTAAGTGGGTCATGATTCCAACCGAGGGCCTAAATGGACCTTTGTTGATTAGTGGCAAAACTTTAACATACTCAAAGCCCATCATAGGCAATAGCAAACATTATGAGTTGGTGGAAAGAACTACGAAAGACTTGGGCTCGAATGAAGCCTTCCATCTTCCCACTCATCACCAACCGAGGTAAAGGGACAATAGAAGTAAGTGATGTGTGTGCAAACAAGTATTGAATAAGCCTTTATTAAGGTTAAGACATAGGACACATAGGAATTAAACTGGTAGTCCCTAGTAGAGTCGCCGCTATGGACACAACGGGGGAGTCGCGACCTAGTTTTCGCAATGGTCTAGGAACCATATATATATCGTCCTCTTGAGGAAGTACCTTTTGATATTACTACCAAAGATATGGCTTCGGAATTTAGATACAGTTTTGGAAAGGTGTTAGGCACCCAAAACCACCCAAAAATTTCAGTTAAAATGTATCCCCAACCCTGAAAATCAAACCCTATAACTATTCTCCCCAACTCTGAAAATCAAAATCTCAAAACACATCTCTTTTCTACTCTTCTCCTTCCCCCAAATCGTCTCATCTCTCCCAATTCTCCCACCCCGAGACCAGACAAGCTTCTATGGTTACTAAACCCCAATGGAAAATTCTCCATTAAATCTGCCTACCATCTTGCAACCCAACTCACTGATACGCCCCTGAAAGGATTAAGAGAATTACCTCCTTATCTGCTTCGCTCATACCAGAGAGGTATAACTCTGTAAATTTCTATCTCTGTGTGAGTTAGGGTTTTGTTTAGTTTGGGTTTTTGAAATTTTTTCACCATATTTGTTGTTGTCCTCTTAAACATTGAATATTTTACTTTATGCATTAATTTTGTTCCAGATTTGTTTACTTCACTGAAATAACATCATCTCATGTTGATGTGCAATGTTAAGGTTGCCCCCAACTCCTTCTCACTCCTTATATCTGGGATTCTGGTAAGTTCATTCCTCTTTTTCTTTTAGCTCCAATCCTTTATATATTTATTATGTATAGTTAGTATTTAGTAGTGTCATCAACTTCACTTCCATCAGAAGAAATTTAAGAATGCTATGCCACATGTTTAATGGGGTGATTGATTTCATTAAAGTTAGTTTATTTCTCTATTTGGTTAACCAAATTTTTTTTAATAGTTGGAGTTAAATTCAGTTTCGATTGTTTATTATTATTATTTGATTGAAAAGGCAGAAATTGTATTACTATCAAAAAGAAAGTATGAAAAGTATAACATGGGAATGATCCAAGCCAACGCAATGGCTTAGGTTCCTAGAAAAAAAAATATACAGGGAAATAGATGGTATGAGTATTAGAGATTCGACCACTACCCCTAAAAGCCCACAGTGTTAAATTAAAATACCCACAGAAAGCCTCTAGTAGTTGTCTAAGAGTGTAGATTGTTTATTAATGGATTGCCTACAATGTGTTTGATTATAGTTGTCAACAACTCTCACGCTGCTCAGTTTCAAAATAAATCCTCTTGAAACAACCAAATTTTAGAAGATGGGACTTCTATTGCAAGGAATTGATGGACGAACTGATAATGCTTCTTTCTACATTAAGATTGATGTTCCATTCCTCAATACATTTGTCTCTTTCAATATATGTTGTCTATGTTGATCTCAAGGTTAGCGTCTGTGGTTTTTGGAATAAAATAACTCTAAAAAGACCTTTATCTGTTGTATGTAATTATAGGCCATCTTAACATCAGTATAATACTTAGATTAAAGGCAATTTTAATGTCTATATTACTATATATACATTGTTGTTGTTGTGCAGCTCTATCATGGTTTATGAGAGAAATAATGATTGGTTGGCTCCCAGAAAAGGCTGATGGGGATCATCTGTTTTTATGTACCTTGGTAAAATTATTGATTAAACTAATTAGGCAATTCCCCCCCCCCCCCCCCCCCCCCCCCCCAAAAAAAAAAAAAAAAAAAAACTTAACACCTGAAGCAGAGGAATCAATACTTTTTTATAGAAACCTGTTGAACTAGCTCTCAATTGGCTTGATTTTCTTTGTAGGTAGAACAAAAATGATGGTCCAATAGACATGAATACCAAAAAGAAATACAACATTTACGGGAAGTTTGGATTAGTTGAAGTCTCCCATCAAATGACAAAATATTTGTTGTCCATGAATTGATTCTTACCAAAAACTTAACAATTACAAGGTTGCATTCTTATTGCCTACAACTTCAAACAATTTGATAAACTGGATTTGGTTTGTTATCTATTTATTCTTTTGACAATATTTGATTTTTGAAAATTGTGGTTATTTAAGAATTGTAAACTAAGAATTGTAATCTGCTTTTTATAATTTAACATAAAAGCCCAGTTTAAAATTTTGAATGCTTTTGTTCTCATGCTGATTTTGATTGTTTAAGATAATTGTAGTGATTGTAAACACCTTCAAGTAAGTAATTATTTGATGAGTTTATAATCAGATCTTTGATAATGAGTAAACCCCAACGAATATCGCAATCTGTTGGGAACTCTCTTGAAGTGAGGTCAGAATTTTGTATCACCCCTTCCCCTTACTTGGGTTTAAACCTTACTGATAGGCCACAAACTGAATGATCCCTTGTGATTAAATCAATTAATTAATTAGCCAAGTTATTAATTAATCAATTTATCATGCAAACGCATGCAAGCACAAACAAATCACCAATAAACTAAATATGCAGCGGAAATTAAATAGCACTGTGATTTGTTTACGAATGGGGAAAACCCTTATGGCATAAACCCCACCGGGTGATTTTCAGGTCACCACTCCCGAAACTCCACTATTATCAAATCAAGCGGTTACAAGTAAAGGAATCTCAATTACCTTACCAACCTACAGTTGAATCCTTACCCCAATACTCAATTAGACTTGATCTGTAGTGACAGTTCCCCCTTTTGATGCATGGCTCCCAAGAACGTGACTGACCAATGTGCGGATCCCAGTACGCGACTTCAACACCAACTTAGAAGGAGAGGTTGGCTGCAAAGTTCTTCAGTTCATCCTACACGATGAAGATCAGGAAGATGCTTGGTCACAAAACCATTTGGTGCAAATACACAGCAATTTCTTCAGAAGAAATGAACTAGGTCAAGAACTTCGTCTTTGATCACAAATTGCTTGAACAGAGTTTGCTCAATGCTTGTGCAACTTGTGTACAATTTGACGGCTCTTAAAATAATCCTTTTATATGTCTAGGGTTAGGAGAAAAGAAGGCCCAAAGACACATTCACGGATCCCAAGAAATCAAATCAGAAAATCTGATTTTATAAATCTCGACAGATAGCAAGGTTTCGATGAGCTATCGAGCAGGTGTCGAGCTTGAATGAATTTGCACTTCAACTTGTTTTTCTTGGATAGACTTGGTAACTTCAACACTTGATCTTGAAACCTTGTTTCTTGAAGTATTAAAAACACCTAGAACTACCCAATTACAAGTAGAGTGCATTTTGTCAAAGGATTAGCCAATTTACATAAACAAATGACATATGTTCTTAACAAGTGAAAACACATATGTTCTAACAATCTCCCCCTTTGGTAATCCGTGACAAAACCACAACAAGCAAATGAACATATGAGAGAAGTCATAAATCACTCAACTCATACTCACTTGTTGAATACAATAAAATCTATCCTATCACAAACCCTTGAAAAACTTTGTAAGAAAGGAGTTTATGGCAAGTAGACTTGGACAACCTGTATTTCTGAAACACTTTAAACAAAACTCATCAAGGCATCTTGTGTGAAATAGAAATAATAGATTGCATACAAGTATAAGAATCATGTGTATAAAGATAGAAACAAAACAACACATGTAGAGAAAGATGAAAGAAACATACATCCACATATAATGAATATAAGTACAATATATGTAAAACTGGTCACAAGACCTCATATACAATAACAATGTATCTAAAAAGATAAGAAAAGAAAAGATACATCATAACCTCACTACATCCCTCAAGAATCAACACTCCCCCTATCAAAAAAATGTCCTATACTAACTCTCCCCCTAAGATGACTACTCTCATATCCCCAAAACTACTCCCCCTTTTTGTCACGAGTGACAAAAGGTAGAGTGTCAAGTAGACATCTCATCAGTAGAGCTAGCATCTCCATCATCATCCGAAGCGACATCGTCATCACCATCATCATCATCATCCTCAAAGTCAGAAGCCGCTGGAGGAGGTGGTGAAGGAGTAGCCTCAGAAGCAAAACCACCCATGGTCGCCTGCCGTCATGCAATATGACCAACACGAACATTCACCTGATACAACTCCGTGGAGAATGTATTGAGGCGAGCATCCATGCGCTGTAGCTGCGCCATGATGTCTCCAAGAGATACATCGCCCATAGAGGAAGAAGGAGCTGATGTAGATGGAGCTGATCTGGATGGAGCTGAACGAGAGGAAGGAGTGGAATCCGGCTGCCTTGACCTAAACTGAGCCTCACTACTTTTTACGGTAGCAGAATTTATGGCACAAATGTGTGTGAAGTGGTCAGACATAGGAAAAGGGACAGAAAAATGGCGTAAGATCCTTGTGATAGTGGAAGGAAAGATGAGCTTATCACGGGACGCTGAATCTAAATGAACATCTATGATAGAAAGAATGAAATGAGAAGGAAAATCTATAGTAAGATGCTCAAGAAGAGATAACAAAAATCGAGCACGAGGCTCTGTGATGGAGTTGTAGTGAGAGAGTGGATGGAGTACAAAAGTCATCACCATGTTTAAGAATCTAGGACCTTTAGCAAAAGGTCTACATGATGTATACCTATGTTCACCCCAATCAGCAGGGTGCTCACAAATAGCAGAAATGAGCTCATCTTTGGACACAATCCTCAGACACTCATAAGAAAGATAGTCAGGAAACTCTATCCTAAGAACCCAGAGCACATCCGCAACTAGCTGTGGTGTGATAGGGATGCGCATACCTCGAACGCGAGTAAAAAAGAGAGGTACTGAACGATCAATCCCGTGCATTTTGGAGTAAAACTCCTGAATGAGCACGAGAGGACATATGACCGGGACGTCACACAGTGACTCCCATCCCCTACTGTGAATGACAAAGGGAAGGTCAGTGTCGGCGAAGTCCGCCAAAATGACTTGGCGTTCCGAATGAACACCTCGTCTGGAAAAGTTCTCCGAAACTACCTTGTGGGCATCCTCATCACGGAACCGAAGATTAAGAGGAGCGGAATCAGAAGAGGAAGAAGCTTCAGAACGTAGAGGGTTTCGAGCCGAAGTGGATTTACGCTTAGGTGCCATAGACACAACTAACGTAAACAAAATGAGACGGAGAGAGAGAAAGAGACAATTAGAAAAGTCCCAAAACAGTTCAAATATATCAAATATATTGAATAAAGAGTACGTATGCATGAGGAATGCATGAACATGTGACATGCAAAGTGATAAGCATCATGGGCTCAGCCCAATCCAATCCTACCAGCACACAAGCATAAAACACACATCTAAATGCATGAAAATACCATTCTAATGCACATGTAATGCAATGTATGACATTTTGAACACATTTAAGTGTCTCATCAATTTTGAAAAACCCCAAAAATTTTCAAAAACCCCAAAACCTAAGATTCAAAACATAAAATGCATGAATAATGAAGGAAAAATAGATCATACCAAGTGATTTGAAGCAAGGAAGGGCCGAAAATCACGTGGATTGAATGTTTTGAGTGAGAAAAAGGAGTTTGGGAGATGAATAGCCGCGGATAGATCGAGAGAGATCGAGAAAATGAGAACAGAATGGCGACAGCAGCTTATATAGGAGCATCAGTAATTCTTGACAGATGAGGTGTCGAGAGGTGTCGAGGAATCTGTCGAGGAAGGTATTGAGAAAAAGCATGTCGACAGCTGAAGGTGTCGAGAAGGTGTCGAGGAATGAACACCAGAACCAAGAACAAAAGCTCGATCGATCGACAAGGTATCGAGAAGGTATCGAGGAGGCAGGAACTTTCTCGATCAACCTATTAGGTGTCGAGGAGGTGTCGAGATTGCGATAAGAAAAAGGCTTGAGAAGCTCGACAGATAACAAGGTATCGAGGATGTGTCGAGCCAGCTTTTAAATAGTTTTTTGAGAAGTGAAAAACACAGACATGAATGCAATCCAACAAGCACCTCAACCAATGATCCAATTAACATATTAAGCTCTCAAAATCATCTCTCATCAAACATTTTAAGCACATGGATCCTCAGAAACACACACACACACTAAACAAGTCTAACTAATTTTATTTTTCAAAAACAAGTCCAGACAGTCTAGTGAGCATACATTAGCACATGTAAACACTTGTGATGGCCAAATCACATTGTACCTACACATGTATCAATAGTAGCAAAGAATATTGCGTGTTGTGTGTGAAAAATATCGCAAGATTGCATATGTGTATACAAGTTATGACGATCTGAGATATGAGAAAATAACTTTAACTCACACACAATCATAACTGTTTGATGGGGACTATCACCTTCAAGGTACATCCTATAACTCCCACATCTCCTAGAAAACACGTTTGCAATCATATTTAAAGCATTTAATCTTTTGGTTTTTGTTTTCTTTGCATATTTTCTTTTAAGCATATCATGCATGGGCATATAGAAGAGAGAAAAAAAATATCCAACATGTTAAGCATAGACATTGCACTTTTGCTATGCCGAAGCATACGGATGTCTTTGACACTGTACTTTTGCTATGCCGAAGCATACAGGTGTCTATGACACTGCACTTTTGCTATGCCGAAGTTTACAAGTGTCATACTATGATTGGCGGGCAACAGTGGTGAGATGGTTATTTATACCTTTCTCTTAGGATTTTCTAGTCCTACCCGTCAAAAAGAGTGATATGAGTGTTAAGTTTTAAGAAATAACTTAATCTTACTCATCACAAACAAGAGCCACAAAGCTCACTTGCTTAGTTGTACATGGAGATACTCATCTAAGCTATAAAAGATACAAAGTTTAGAAAATTTTGTTTCAATAGCCATCCAAGGTACACAAGTACCAAAGTACACAAAACACACACTGTTTTTGTATTTTTCAATTTTTCAATTTTTTTTTTTTATATCAAAAACAAAATAAACAAACAAAAACATGTTATCAAAGCAAAGCAAAAACTAGACTAACTCAAAAAAAAAAATGCAAAACACACAAGTAATGCAACAAACAAAAACAAGAAGATAGAAGAAAGTGATAAAATCACTTAGTGTCCTTTTTCTTCCACATCTTGGAAGAACCTTTCCTTTGATTAAACCCTTGAACCGGTGGTAAAGGGGAAGAATTGAAACCGTTCAAGTTCGAAAGGAACATGAGGGCTTTCAGAAGATCTCCAAGAGGAGCAAGAGAGGATTGAAGCTGATTTTGGCTTCCAGATGCTATCATGCTGTTGCTCTGTTGAGTGGCTAGCCACTTGTAGCAATTTGGTCGAGTATGACCGGCAGCTCCACAATGATGACAAAGATGCTGCTTCTTCTGTTTAGGCTTTTGAGAGTTAGCTTTCTTAGCCCTAGGGTTTTTAGCATCTTTCTTATCTTGTTTAGGGGGTGCTCCTAAGATAGATTTACCCTTGTCTAAGTTCTCACTAGCTAATTCAGTTTTAACAACAGTGTTCTCAATTTCAGTGTTATTAGCAGGAGAAACAAAAACAGTAGTACTAGTAGAAGTAGTATTAGAGGAAGAAAGACCATACCCTAAACCTGTTTGATCCGAAGCAGATTTCTAATTGTTGAGCATCTCATCAAGTTTTGTACTTGAAGTCCTCTCCAGTTGAGCTCTAACTTGAAATAGCTCTGCTTCAAGCTTCTTGGTCTTTTCAGCCAAGAAATTGTTCTCAAACCTCAGTGCACCAATCGTTTGATTAGCTTCATCAAACTTTGTGGAAATTTCTTCACAATCGAGTTCCACATCACTGAGTTTCTTGGTGGCCAACCTATACAGTTTCTCATACTTCTCAGAGAGCTTGTATAGTTTCTCATAGGCTGAATGGATATCATCTTGATCATCCATCTTCTCACACTTAGAATCCACCAATTCTTCTTCTTCTTCCACTTCATCAACAATCCCTTCAATAGGATTGACTGTGGCAGTGAAGGCATTTAAGATTCCGTCATCCTCATTGTCGGAATCATCTTCAAACTCAGTGTCACTCAAGGTTGCAGCAAGTGCCTTATTGTTCCCAATGCTCTTGAGATATGTAGGACACTCATGTTTCATGTGACCGAATCCATGACATTCAAAACACTTAGGTCCTACGGGAACAGTGTACTGACCGCCATCCTTAGCATCCTTCTTCCCTTTGTCTTGACTCTTAAACTGAAAAGAACTGGACTGCTTGCGATCCTTGTCAAAGCCCTTTCCATTGGCATTCTTCATGAATTTCTTGAACTGCCTGGTGATGTAGGACTTCATCTTGGAATCTTCATCATCGGAAGACTCATCTGTATCACTGCTTTTCGCCTTCAAGGCCATGCTCTTGCCTTTACTTGACTTGCCAATCCTAGATAACCCTATCTCATAGGTCTGCAAGTTTCCAACCAGCTTAGTCAAAGGAATCTTGTCAATATCCTTTGATTCCTCTATCGCCGTAATCTTGGCATGGAATCTCTCGGGTAGAGATCTGAGCACCTTCCTTACAATCTTGGGTTCAGGGATGGTTTTTCCAAGATTGAAGGCTGAGTTCACTATGTCCTTGAGCTTGGCATAGAACTCATCAAATGACTCATCCTCCTCCATCTTAATTTCTTCAAAACTTGTAGTGAGCCTCTGAAGTTTTGAATCTTTGACAGCCTTTGTTCCTTCATAGGTTGTCTGGAGGATTGTCCACGCCTCCTTAGTAGTTTCGGTTGAGGATATCTTCTTGAACTCCTCATTGGTGACTGCACTAAACAACGCATTCAATGCCCTAATGTTGAAGTTTGCCGCCTTGATCTTGGCTTCATCCCAATCAGCCGGCACTTCCTTTGGCTTAGTCCAGCCAATCTCTATAGCTTGCCACACATTTTCATCTAAGGACTGCAAAAAAGCTCTCATGTGCACTTTCCAGTATGCATAGTTAGTCCCATCAAATAAAGGAGATATAATTAACGACTGTCCTCTATCCATGACAAACAGGGGTCAATGGATCAAACACAGCAAAGATTAAACCCTAATCAGAGTGTGCCCGCTCTGATACCACTTGATAGGCCACATACTGAATGACCCCTTGTGATTAAATCAATTAATTAATTAGCCAAGTTATTAATTAATCAATTTATCATGCAAACACATGGAAGCACAAACAAATCACCAATAAACTAAATATGCAGCGGAAATTAAATGACACGGTGATTTGTTTACGAATGGGGAAAACCCTTACGGCAAAAACCCCACCCGGTGATTTTCAGGTCACCACTCCCGAAACTCCACTATTATCAAATCAAGCGGTTACAAGTAAAGGAATCCCAAGTACCTTACCAACCTACAGTTGAACCCTTACCCCAATACCTAATTAGACTTGATCTGTAGTGACAGTTCCCCCTTTTGATGCACGGCTCCCAAGTATGTAACTAACCAATGCGCGGATCCCAGTACGCGACTTCAACACCAACTTAGAAGGAGAGGTTGGTTGCAAAGTTTTTCAGTTCATCCTACACAATAAAGATCAGGAAGATGCTTGATCACAAAATCATTTGGTGCAAATACACAGTAACTTCTTCAGAAGAGATTAACTAGATCAATAACTTCGTCTTTGATCACAAATTGCTTGAACAGAGTTTGCTCAATGCTTGTGCAACTTGTGTACAATTTGACGGCTCCTAAAATAATCTTTTTATATGTCTAGGGTTATGAGAAAAGAAGGCCCAAAGACACATTCACGGATCCCAAGAAATCAGATCAGAAAATTTGATTTTATAAATCTCGACAGATAGCAAGGTGTCGAGGAGCTATCGAGCAGGTGTCGAACTTTAATGAATTTGCACTTCAGCTTGTTTTTCTTGGACAGACTTGATGACTTCAACACTTGATCTTGAAACCTTATTTCTTGAAGTATTAAAAACACCTAGAACTACCCAATTACAAGTAGAGTGCGTTTTGTCAAAAGATTAGCCAATTTACATAAATAAATGACATATGTTCTTAACAAGTAAAAACGCATATGTCCTAACACTTAATAATAATAATAATAATAAAAAAAGAGTAAAAAATTCAATAGAACCTCAATATGTTTGAAGAATTTGTCTTTTTTATGTAATTTTTACATCTATGAATTCATACTGCAATTATGATTAAGGCTTATTTGAGTTGACTAATGGTTGCTTTGTTATTTTAGGTGTTGAATTTTTTTATGCATGTTGAGGTTGTTCCATTTTGTTAGAAATCCCCAGCCAAGAGGCTTTAGGCTTTACTTGAGGACTTTTGTTGTGTTGGTTATCTTTGTTTTTGTTCTCTGTGTTTGTTTAAATTTTTCAGTGAATAGAATTTGTTCTGCATAAAATCTGCGTTTTACATCTAAAATCTACACTCTTTTACAACCAAAATCTGCACTACACTGCACTACACTGATAGTTTAGCATGCAATTCAAAAAATAAAAAAAAAAAAAAAGAGATATTTTGCTTTAGCGTATGATAGCCACAAATTTGAAGTTTTGGATCAAGTGAAAAGCAATAATAAATAAGGAAAGAGAGAATGCTAATATAAATTATGTAATAAAATAAAAGGCAATTACATTTAATAATATTTTTTTTAACAGTTAGATCTCTTAAAAATTTACTGTATAAAAAATGTGTAACTTTATAAGAGTTACCTCAGATGTAATTTGGACCAATCTCATATATATATCTCCAAAGAGTTGATGCACCCGGTGAGAGTTTAACTCGTGTAATTTGGTGTTATTATTGTAACTACGAATGCTTTAATGTAGATACAAATAAGTACGAGACAGTATCTTTTTTTAATAAATAAAAAAAAAAATAAAAAATAAAAAAACGATAGATATATGAAAATGAGCAAAAGAGATGATCAAGTTAGGCAAGTGGGAACTCACACAAATGAGTACAATAAAGTAAAAACAGGAATTTGACTCATTGCACTCGACTACTACTTCCATTCCTTCTCGGTTCAAACCAATAATTCCACTGCTCCTCTATTTAAATGCTATGCCACATGACCTGTGTTCCATCACCAAAGTTAGTTTCTCCTATTTCAATTTGTTTGATAACATGGCGCAGAAAATATTTCTCAGGTTTTTGGTGCTCTTCTTGGCATTCACTTTCGTTGTCTCAACTGTTGCTCGTAAGGCTCTTTTTTTTGGGGGTCTCTAATCTTAACTATGATGTAATCTTTTTCATTTATTTGTAACATTGAGCAATTTGTTTAATTTTCCTTGTTAATAGGAAGCATAAAGACAAACAAGGAAGATCCATCTGCACATGCAGTTCAAGATCTACAGGCTCAGGTTTGTCTCTCTCTTTTGATAGTTAAGGAGGTAGATCCAAACCCTAAACGAGTTTGGTGGAACCACTAAAAAGTATCAGTCGATCTAGAAGTCGATAACCTAATTAAAAATCCCATATAATTGACATGTAATCATGAAGTTCTATATATTATTTGCAGGATCTGAGGGATGGCGAGGAACTTTTTGATGTAGAGGGCAGAATATTGGAGTTTGAAACCGCAGACTACAAGGGCCCAGGAGCGAATCCAGGCCACGACCCAAAAACTCCTGGAAAGCCTTAAGTCCGAATTTTAGATATTTTTGTATATACATCGAAGTTTCGAGGGTTTGGATCTAGAAATGGGTTGGATTTCCTTGCTACTGAGTGTGCGTGTTATCCATAATCTTGAGTGTTGTTTGTCTTCTCTTGTTTACTGAATCTTGGAAAGTGTGTGTGTGGTTTTAGGTTTGTGCATATATATTGTGTGACCTAGCTTGTGTATAGTGTTTTCCTTCAAGAAATAAAATGGTTATGGATGGTTTGGTTTGTATTTTCTTTTTTGTTCTGTTTTTTCCCCTTATATTTTGGAATTTATTGTATGTTCAGCCAATCCTAGCTAGCCAGCCCCAAAATCAAAATAGAGAGAAAAAAAATCCTAGCTGTAAAAAAACAATGAAAAATACAAACAGTACGTATAGAAACAAGGAAAGTACAAAATATTCTTTGCCTAGAATGCATGCCAAATACTTGAGAAGGAAAAAGAACAAGAATGAAAGATTGCAACCCTATGGATGAGCAAGGCATATGAAGAAAGATCTAGATGGCGAACTGTTAACTTAGAAGAACCTCCTGCAGCGCTAAAATTACACAACATTTGGCTCGTTGTGATGTACTAATATACTATGCCGTTCTTTATTATGTGATTGTTGAAATATATTTCTCTGCTGTACCTGTAAAATAATATCTTATTTCTCTATAAAACTAAATGAAACTTGGAACCAACGTTCTTTAGCATTTTTTTTCTAGGATTTTATCTTATGAATCTTTCTTCTTGATACTGTCAGTACTATATATATATATATATATATATATATATAAGTATAAATTAAAAATGATGGAAATCCTCACATTATAATAAATGTATGTTATCCTTAGAATGTCTCAATCCATACCTGTTCTCCTTAGTTTGAAATTATGCAGACCTATGTTCATAATTAAAAATGATGGGAAATCTTCACAGTATGATATTATGTTTTAAAAGTTAATTTCTCATTTTCTTTTAAAGCTAGGCTACACAACAAGGGATAGTACTCTCCTAACCGTAACTTTCACAAACCAGTTGGAGCTAAGTTTCGATATTAAGTATTGGTTAAAATATATTTTATACCCCTTAAGTTTGGAATATATTGCTTTTAAATCCACCATTCGACATATAGAACTTGCAAATTGCACACTTGACTATTATAGCGACATCAATTTTCTTCAAAAATGAAATTATTTGTGAGTGAGTTAACGCAAAATGTAATAATTAATGGTTAAAAACATAAGTTTTAAATGTCAAGGGACTATTTTACTAGTGATGCCAAGTTCAGAGCCTGTAAATTACATTTTAGCTTAAATTTTTGATACAATACCAAAAGATGTAATGCTAAACTATAATTTGGAGATTGAGTTAGATGTAAAAATTGTGGTTGTGTTTACTTAATAAATGGCATAAGCTTAAATTCTTATGAATGATTTTAGGTCTTTGTTGAATAGTTTCCGGTGCAAACCAACCACTCATACCGGGAAGCTAATAAATGCACTAACAGACAAAAATGAGTTGTATTCTTTTTGCTTCAATAGTAATTTTTGATGAGTTGTTGGATAATCTTTTTTTTCCAGTCTCTCTCTCTCTTTTATTTTTATTTTTAGTTCTAACCACTCGCACCAAGAAGTCAATAAATACACAAACATGTTGACAAAGTGAGTTGTAATCTTTTTTAGACTCTTGTAATTTTTGAAGGGTCTTGATTGTTTAGTTCTTAAGCTCTAGTTTGATTATTTTAAAGCATGTATTATTCGAACTATTCTTAGTTTATTTTATCTTTTTTTTTTTTCCTAGTGAACTAATCTTAGTTAGTGTTTAGTGTTAACCTTTATTGCAAAATTTAAAAAATTAAAATAAAAGGATTCCAAAGGATTGTGTAATTAACCTTGAGAAAACCCATTTTAATTTAAAGAATTGTATAGATGCCCATAATCTTTCAGTTCAATGATATTCTAGTCTCTTTTATAATGAGTGAATTCCAGTTAACTCAAATGGTAAAGTTTTTTATGGTTGAATAAGAAATCTGGAGTTTAATTCCCGTTTACACCAAAATCAATTGGTGTCTTGGTCTGATAATAAAAATCTATTATCAGGAGCAAATACTATAAATTGAAACTCTCTAAAAAAAAAAAGTTTCTTTTATAATGAGAACCGTGATTTAAATCTCTCCTACCTTATTATTATACTAATTGAATTAAATAAAAGTATATTAAGATGCAACTTCTGTTAATAGAAGATAGTAAAAATTAGGTACAGGGTGTTGCTGTAAATTTCTATTAGTTATATTCAATAGGTGTCTTGTATGCGATTACAAAGGCCATTCACCATAATGCTGTCCAAATCAATCTCTCCCAAAAAACATTGAGTTAGGACTTGCATATATTTTACAGAGGTGTCTTTCCCTTATGGGAATTTGCAAACCACTACAAATTGAACATGAACATTCAAATTTTTTGTTTGCCAGACAAATAAAAACTTAAAATGCTGCTTAAATCTTTATGCAACAACAACTAATCAACTTAAAATGCTGCTTGACAGACAGGGAAGTTTGATTTTAATGCAACCACTAAAACATGTAGGACATATTTGTAACACAGATTTGATATACGGTATTTGGAATATGATACATCTTTCTACAAAGAGAAAATTAGTCACTTGTAATCACTATAATTGTATTTATCTAGAAGATTCCCATAGCATATCATTGTAGTTATAAATAGTACTAGTTAAGTACGTACATATATTTGAAAAGTTATTCTTCCAGCATTCACCAAACAAAACCTTATGATTCCAACATGGTACGGGATTGTTTTTTATATGAATGACAATTTGTGAAACGCTTCCTCTGTGGGCTACAGTACCTGCTTCTGCTTCAAGTTTATGACACACTAAAGCTTGCTGGGATGCCCACCCACCCACACAGTGTTCGGGAGCACATGGTTAGTTTTATGTTAATATATTGCTACTCCCTAATCATTCTTTCCTTCTTATTCTTCTTTTTTTGTTACAGTTCTAGCGATAAAAGATGTATGAGTGACCTTCAAACCAAGAAAGTAAAACATTTTAATCCTGAAGAGAGCACATTATTAGTACATAATGTAAACATTGTTGTACGATCTCAGTATTCGTGGTTTTAATTAAGAGTTTGAATATTTCTGCAGTATGCTAAAATCAGTTTGCTATATTATATTCTGCTTTGATTTTACTGTCGGCTTTTGCTCTTCATTTTATAGTGTTAATGTTGGGTATGTTGTATGCATGTGTAAGTGAAGCTCTACATTAAATAATAATGAGAAGTGTGAGTGTTTAATATAATACAGTTGAGCCCAAACACAAAAAACTTAAGCTTATGAGCTAAGTGGTGAGTATGCACATGTGACTAAAGTCCCCATATTGAATAATAATACTAAGAATGAATAGTTAATATTAACTAATCAATTGGAGGTTCTTTAATAGTCTCAACAAAAATGTTCATAACCCTAGAAATCTTAATGGACTACGATAATATTCTTTTACTTGAAACTCAATTCTAGATTTTTCTGACATGATTTATACATGGAATGAAAAATTAATTTTTGAACAAAAACTTTACCTCCATAAGTTCACTTATATTGTTTACCAAAAAATCATTTTAAATGAGAGCTAGGTTTATTCGTTTCGTTTTTTTGTATTTTTTTCCTTTTTTTCTTTTTTATAGAGAAAAGATAATCTTTTTCATTGATCAGTCATTACAATGTGTTGAATTACAGGGGAAAATTGACCAAACCAAAAGCTTGGAACTGTTAAATCCTTTGCCAAACGTGCTAAGGCATGTTAGACAGGATCCCCCACTCTACAAATAATTGCAAAGTCACCCGGAAGGGTCAGTTTCAAGTATATTTGTAGAGGAATAATACCATGGTACATACCTATTCCCACACCTAAATTCACACCTTACGTAAATGTCAACTCATGATTAGTGTATAAATTGACACAGTATGCATGCTTAGGTACTTGTTGTGGGACCGCATAAAAGTTCTAAAAAAAAAATGTTGATATAAAAACAAAGTGTGGATTTGCAGCTCCCAGAATTTTGAAATTTGAACTAAATTCCTACAGAATAAAGTTTAACTATAAAACTAGTTGTAGCCTAATGTTATAATTTTACTCAATAAAATAAATATTACTACATATTTTGGAAATTTAACCATTGAATTGTATGTTTTTTATGTTCTTAATACACATGTTCAATTTTGTGTCAATTGGATATTATTTACTATATGATTTATAAGTTTATATTTTATGCATAATTTTAATCTACAAAAACTTGCAATTTAAATAATTTATTAATAATATAGCTATTGATCTTTAATTTTCTAGAAATTTTGCAAGTATGGAGAATATAAGAGAAAGATGTGATCCAATGGTGGATTTGTCAAAATTCACCTCAATAAAAAGATATTGAGTAAGGTTATAGCCTTAAAATACAACCAATTTTGTAACTAAATTTTGTCCATGTCTAAATCATTGACCTCTTAAAAATTAATATTAAGTCACTAACCTGGTAGTCCCTAAAAGATAATTGGCTTAGGTGGACCCCTTAAAAATAGAAATTTCTTCAAATCTTTTTTTTATTAAAAATAATAATTTTAAAAAAATCTTAACAATTAATCTATCTTTTTTTATTTTCTTGTGAGTAATGAATTTTCTTTATAGTTTGCAATTATTTGTAACACTTGATTGAAACTTAAAAATATTAAATTCATTTTATTACCTAAAGGGATAGGTTAATAGGAGATATTTAACGTTACAACGATAAAAGAGAATAGAAAATATATATATATATATATATATATATATATATATATCAAACTAACGGTGACTTTGTTTGATAGTATTCCAACATTTAGAGTTTTTTTAAAATTCATTAAAATTGCTATGAATCTCTTTGTATAAATGATAAAAGATAATTGTGAGGATGGGAAGGTGTTAGACACCCATAATATCTTATATTATAATAGCTCATTAAACCAAATAATATTTAATTAGAAGACATCCTAGAAATATATAAATAAATACTTTGAATAAAAACCATTTTATTTTATTTTAATGTTATTAGAAAATTAGAGATATAGAAATTATTTTTTTTCCTTTTAGAAGAAGCGTAGTTGTGGATTTCATGGTTTTTTTTTTTTTTTTTTTTTTTTTTTTTTTTGAGAATCATGGTTAGGAGTTAAGAATCCTTTAATTTTTATTAATGTTATATATATATATATATATATACTTGATGTAAATACTTTGTTAAATGTAAAAAAATAACATATGTTAAATCATGTTACAAACATATTTTATGTATACACACACAACACATATATCTTATTCTTTGGATTTAATTTTATATATATTTAGCTTGGTCCCGTGAAGAAATTTTCTAGCTCCACCACTGGGCATCCATAGCTGAACTTCCCCTCTATCCACGCATGCAATATGCCAAAATATAGTAGTACATCTTATATCGCTCGAACGGTAATAAAAAGACAGTAAAAATGAAAGAAAGAAGAATGATTAGGGCAGGAAATATATGACCTTTGTTAGATTTTACATAAATTGATAACTACGGTTGTAGGTTATATAAAAGATAGATCTTTTCACCCAATTCTTAAATACTCCATTGTCACAGACCATGGGATTTGAGCTGAGTCTCATGTGAATATCAAGAGCCATTTTCCTATGATTATACATTTATCGATCTTTTGACATTGACAATAATTTCCTACTGTATTGCATAATTGATTCACAATCACTCTTGAAGCATTATGTCTTATCCTTTTCCATAAATATTCTTTCTGCTATCTAATCTGTTCTTTAGTATTCCATCAATAAATTTAAAAAACTAAAAATTGTTTCTGCGTATGTACTAGTTAATTTGGTAACGTGGGGGCAATTGATAATTTATAAACTTCTGAGGCTTCGATAATTAGTGCAGATTAAGGCTCCATTGTACATTTAATTATAAGCAATGAAATAAACAAACAGTTTGTGCTGATCTATCTGAACTTGATATATTAACATAAAAGTAACCACTGGGGTTGGTGGGTGGGTTTCCAGCAAGCTTTAGTGCGTCATCAACTTGAAGCAGAACCAGGTACTGTAGCCCACTGAGGAAGCGTTTCGCAAACTGTCACTCATATCAAAAACAATCTTGTACTATGTTGGAATCATAAGCTTTTGTTTGGTGAATGCTGGAAAGAATAACTTTTCAAATATATGTAATAAACTAGTATTATTGATGCAACTACAATGATGCTATGGGAATCTTCTAAACAAATATAGTTATAGTGATTAAAAGTAGGGGTGGCAAAATTTGACACAACCCGCAAACTCGACACGATCAAATCATTTATAAACAAGTCATAGGTTAAGGTTAAACAGGTCATTTGTATTGACATTTACATGACTTGTTAATTCAAACGGGTTAAACGTGTCATGTCGGGTCAAGTCAACCTATTTAATAAACAGGTCAGGTTAGGGTTGAGAATTTTTGACACGTTTACTAAACAAGTAGGGTTCAAGTCAACTCATATAACCGAATACTCATGAGCAGACACGACACGAACTTGACACGCAAACACAAATTGTCACCCCTAATTAGAAGTGACTGATTTTCGCTTTGTAGAAAGATCATATTCCAAATAACGATTAATCAAAGCTTAGTGTATGCAAATAAAACTTCCCTGTCGGCCAAGTGTGAGGTGCCTAACTTAATTAGCTGTTTTTGCATAAAGATTTAAGCAGAATTTTAAGTTTTATTTGTCTGTCAACTAACAAATTTGAATACTCATGTCCAATTTATAGTGGTTTGCAATTCCCAAAAGGGCAAGACACGTGTGCAATATAAAGGTTGTACTTGTGCCACAAAATTTTTTTTTCTTTTGCAGAGAAAATGATTCTCAAGTTCAAATCTACAATCTGTCGCATTTTAGTGAAAGACACTTGTTATTGTGTACAAGACACCTATGTAAGTATGTAACATGACTAACAAAAAATAGAAATGACTAATTTTCACTATCTTCTATAAATAGAAATTACATCATCTTCATATACTCTTATTTTAATTCAGTTAATACAATAGAAATGACTAGTTCTCCATTATTTCTTATTCTCATGTAAGGAGGCATTGTAATATTGTAGCTCACTCGCTTGCAAGATGTACCACCAGAGATTGCAAATGTACTTCAAGCTGATTTTCATAGCCACAGTTAATAAAAGTTTTGTGATGTGGTTTCTCAAAAAAATAAATAAATAAATAAAAGAGGAGGAGGGGAGATTTAAATAATGGAATATTTTCTTTTTTGAGAAGAGCTTAGGAGTTAGGACATCTTAATATACCTTTCCAAATTAATTATCGGGTTTTCTCTAGTTAATTTCATAATGCTCTGGAGACTTTCTAATTTTTGAATTTTTGTAATAAAGGTTAACACTTAACACTGCTAAGAATAGTTCGAATAATACATGCATTAAAATGATCAAACAATAGCTTAAGGACTAAACAATCCGAGAACCATCAAATGTTACAAAAGACTCAAAAAGATTACAACTCATTTTTGTCTACTTGTCTGTGTGTTTATTGGCTTAATTTCTTGGTATAAGTGGTTAGCACTCAAAAAAAATTTCAAAAAATCAAAATCATTCAAAATAGGACTCGCAGCAGAATGAATGGGGGACTAAAAAAATTCCCGGCACATATAAAAAATTACAACAGATTCAAAATGAATACAACAAATTTTTGTCAGTCTGTGCATTTATGAGTGGTTAGCAATTAGCATATATAGGAGGAAACAATTCAACAAATACGTAAAAGGCTAAAATCATTCACGAGAGAATTTATTGCTAACACTAAGATTTTTCCATACATTTAAGTGAAGCACAACCACAATTTTTGCGTTCCAGATAAGATGATAAAAATAGTGCAGATCTCACAAGCCACAATTCCACAAAATGCGTTCCAAACACTTTTTCTTTATTGTTTTCACACGTTCGGGCAGATTGCATTATGTCCTCAGTTTTAGGGTAGAGAGACTTTTAGGAATGGTCTGTGATGATCTAATACTTTTATTACGCAACTGGCAAGAAAGCTAAGAAGTGCCCCAATTTTTTTTTTTTTTTTTTTTTTTTTGGAGAAAGACCTTTTTTAGAAATTATAAATTAGATACAACATTTTTTTTCCCCCCTGCATAAAAAGAATCTTCCTCTTTAAGTAAATTTTTAACAATTTTATAGACCAGAAAGTAAAAGTATCAATTGGCTATATTTTTCTTCAATGGCCCACCCAAATGTTTTATTCAAAATTCTGCCTGGATATATTTTTCTTCAATGGTCCGCTCAAATGTTTTATTCAAAATTCTACCAATGGACTTTACAAATTTTGATCTTTTTATAAGAAAACAATATAATATATGACAAATTGTGATTGATAGTGTATAATATAAAATAGAGTAAATCACATTCACACTCCCTAAAGTTTGGGCTAATTTTAATTAAGTTCAAGACTTTTCAAAACTAACAAATTTAGTCTCTAAAGCCAATTTAGTCTTTAAAATAGAGGAGAAAAAATAACTAATTATTTAGGGGACTAAGTTGACTTTAGGGACCAAAACTATTTTTGAAAAGTCTTAGAACTAATTGGCATTAGCCCAAACTTCAGGATATATTAGTAGAATTTACCCTATAAAATAATAAAAATAGGATCAAAGGATTTTAATCATCTTACATCTTTGTTTGAGAATTGACAAAAAACTGTGTGGAAAGTTATTTTCTTCCCTATTTCACCAAATTTACTACCCAAAATAGCTGCGATTTGGAATGAAGTTCCGTATACAAATTGAAATATACTAAAAGATATTTTTCTTCCTTTTTTTTTTTTTTTTTTAACTTTCCGACCAAACACTGGAAGATTAGGTAAAATTTCATTCCTTATTTTCTTAGGTATATATTCTATTCAAAATGATGTACCAAAGAGTCAAAGATCTCTGTTTGGAATATTCCATACATGATTTTTTAATTCTATTATACAAATAAAATCTAGAAATTGCTGGTGATCTCTCTCTCTCTCTCTCTCTAGTGTTTACATCCCCAGATTTTTTATTATTATTATTATTAAAAATGGAAAAGCTGGTTCTTTTTCATATTAAAAATATAAAAGAATGATTTGAACCTTGGTTCTTTTCATAAAGAAAACAAATTAATGTTATTAAGAGACAAAGCTCTTGATTGTTCATAATATTAATTTTGAGCAATAAAGTCTTAACATAAATTGATGATGTGACTAACATTGAAATGAATCACATTAAAAAATTCATAGGATTGCAATTTTGACAACTAAATTGGAGATGTTACAAATTTTACTGTATAATCCTTATAATCTAATTTTTTTCAACTTTTAAACATAATACAAAAATATATTTTAAGAATTTTATTTATGGTATTGTTGATGTGATACCAATCACATTTATTATCATGTGAATTTCTAATGTTTTTTCATAATAAAATTGGTAGTAATTTTGACATTTTCCTTTTAATATTCAAGGAATAAAGTGAACTTGAGTTATACTGAACAGAATTATAGTTCTTTTTTTAGAAGAAAAAAATTATACTTAAGCATAACATCTTTAGTATTGTATAACAAAATATTAAGCAAAATGTAATTTACAACCTCTAAGCTTGACGTCATTTCTATATCGGCCCAAGCTTGATTTTCAAAACTTGCAATATTCGGTACCACATGGGCTAAAATATCGTGTCGTTAACCCATTGAAAAATGACACCAGTCTACACAGAAAATTGTCAACATTTTGTAATGGTCAAATGTGTATAAAATGTAAAGATTGACCAATTTAAAGATTCCAAACTTAATTAAGGGGGTATGAAATATATTTTAACGAAAACTTAATAGCTCCTACTGGTTTGTAGAGTTACGGTCAGGGGAGGAATATCCCTTGGCTGTGTATCTTAGCTTTTGGATCATGCATGAAATAAAATGAGAATTTAACTTTAAAATATAATAATATATTAGTTTTCTCATAATCATAAAAATAGGTCTGCGTAGTTCAAGTAAAAGAGAACAAGTAGATAAGGATCACAGTCTTTCTTTATAATGTGAAGATCTCCCATTATTTTTAATTTTTATTTATTTATACCTACTTCTTACCTAGGACTGTCAGTATTTTTTTTTTTTTTTTAAATGACTTATAAGATAAAATCCTAGAAAAAATACTATTAAAGAACGTTGGTTCCAACTTTTATTTAGTTTATTATACAGAAATAAGATATTATTTAATATTAATAAAGTAAAGAAAATATATTTCAAAAACCACGCATCATAAAGATCAGCATAGTAGATCGCGAATAGCCCAACAGTTGTGTTTATTTTCAGTGCTGCAGGAGCTTCGATCTTTCTTGAAATGCCTGGCCTATCCATAGAGTAGTGTTTATTTTCATTATTTCTTCATATGCCTGGCTCATTCATATGGCTTTCTAAGCAAGAATATTTTGAACTTTAATAACTATATAATCTGTAGCAAATTATTATTTACTAATATCCAACATGTTTCGAAATTTATATAAAGCTAGTGTGGTGATATAGGTTTAGTAAATAATTTTCAATATCTTTTTACGAAAATAATTAATAGGTCACGATCTACAAATCATTATATTGTTTAGATGTAAAACATTCCCCAGAAATCCAATGATGATGATTATGCCTTCAACCAAATAAATTTTTATACTCTTTGTAAAACTAGGATTTTTATTTTTATTTTTATTTTGGAGCTGGCTAGATAGGATTGGCTGAACATACAATAAATTCCAAAATGTAATAATAATAATAAAAACAAAATAAAGAAAATTAAAAGCCAAACCATCTATAACATTTATATATATTTCTTGAAGAAAAACACCATACACAAGTTAGGTCACACACACTATCCAAGATTCAGTGGACAAGAGAAGACAAGGACAACTCAAGAGTATGGATAAGAAGCACACTGAGTAACAGGAAAAGCCAAACTATTTCAAGATCCGAAGTGCAATACCTCCCTTAAAGTTTAGATCTACATCTACACACACATATAGCTAAAATCTGGACTTTAAGCTTTCCCAGGAGTTTTTGGGTCATGACCTGGATTTGCTCCTGCGCCCTTGTAGTCCGAAGTTTCAAAATCCATTCTCCCCTCTATAAATCTTTCTTCTACATCAAAAACTTCCTCGCCATCCCTCAAATCCATTGCTTCCTGCAAATTATTACACATCATGATTACATGTGAAGATATGGGATAAGCAATTTAATTTAGGCCAATAACCTCTAGGTCAACTGTTAGGTTCAAATTCACTTCAAATGCATTAAAGGAAAGAAAAAAAAGAGACATGAATTTTAATTCAGACATAACAATCAAATGACTGAGAGAGAGAGAGAGAGAGACCTGAGCCAGTAGATGTTGAACTGATGGGTCTTCCTTCTTTGACTTGAGGCTTCCTATTAACCAGGAAATTAAAAATTAAAAATAACTCTCAACTCAATGTTACAAATAAATGAAAAAGATTTATGACAGTTAAGGTTAACTACTAGACCCAGATATTTAATATAAAATAAATAAATAAAAAAAGCCTTACTTGTTGTAGGAACAGCAGAAATGGAGAGAACATAGGAGAAAGACAAGAAGAGCACAAAAAATGTAAGAAAAGCTTTATGCGCCATGATATCAAACACAAATTGAAACTTTGGTGGATGGCTGGCAAGACAGGGCATGTGGGATATATAGCTTTTATAGAGTAGCAGTAGAATTTATTATTGGTTTGAAAATAGAATATGAATGGAAGTACTAGTGCAATTAGTCAACTTCCTGTTTTTACTCATTTGTGAGTTCCCACTTGCCTAACTTCATCATCTCTTTTTCTCTCTTTTTTCTCTTTTTTTTTTCATATGTCTAATTAACGCCATTTTCTCCAAAGATGCTGTCGCAAATTTATTTGTATGTACATTAATTAATGCCTTCGTATTTATATATATTCAACTATACCAAATGCCACGAGTTAAACCTTCACTGAGTGCCTCAACGCTTTGGACACACACACACACACACACACACACACACACACACACATATATATATATATATTCAACTATACCAAATGCCACGAGTTAAACCTTCACTGAGTGCCTCAATTAATGCTTTGGACACACACACACACACACACACACATATATATATATATTCAACTATACCAAATGCCACGAGTTAAACCTTCACTGAGTGCCTCAATTAACGCTTTGGACACACACACACACACACACACACACACATATATATATATAAAATAAAAAGTGAGAATCTATCGTGTATATATTTTTCAGATTTGACTTACCTCAATACTTTATTAATTTAACATGTCATTTTATTTTAAATATGCAATGATAAGTAGTAGTGAGTTTTAATCTCCACATTTTATTTAGTTAGTGAATGATGTAGCAGCTTCTCATTAAAGTAAAATGAAAATTCAGTTTAAAAAAAGAGGAATGATATGTCTACAACATTTTTACAACAAATCTTAAATGGCAGGTTGTTATTGTTAGGGTAAAAAAGTAATCTTAGTATTAGTTTCAAATTTGAACCAATAACAACTAACCATCTATGATTTGTTGTAAAAATGTTGTAAAATTGTTATAGACGTAGCATCTCTCTTAAAAAAAATACTGGAGTTAAACGAAACCCATATTTTTCTCCACTAATTTTGCTTCACAGATGTTCCTCATTTACGCATTGCTTCCCATGTTCTGCTCCTTATTATTCCAACACTACATCGATTGTATTCTAGAATTAATGTCGTTACTTATTCTCTTTTATTCAGTTTTATGAAATCTTCAACATTATTATTATTATCTTCTTGACATCCAATATCTTCATTATTTGATTGTGAAAAACTTCTAATTCAATATTAATATCGAAATTTACTAATTGTAGTTTTCATTATATTTTAAAATGTGCATGAACAGGGGTTCAATAGGACAAACAAATTGACTTCCATTATATGATATCACTTTTTTTGTCCTCCCATATTTTCTCTATCTGAGCCTATAGGTTATATAATTAGTGGTAGCTAGCTAGCCACCTCCGATCTTTACGGTGAAAATGGCAAAATACCACTATTTTGTAAAATTTGTAGCAAAAAAGCACTGTTTCGGAACTAAATGGAAATCTACTACTTTTTATGTACTCGAGCTCACTAAACTAGTGTTCTAAACAGTACTCGAGTTTAGTAAACTCAAGTTCGTAATTTCATTTCATTGTGGTGTTGCTGACCTGGAATTTGTGTAATTAAAAAAAATAATGTGGTACTCGAGCTTGGTAAACTCGAGTTCCATGCAACACAATACTCGAGTATACCAAGCTCGAGTTCTTTGTAAATAAAATGTTGGTTATTTTTTTTTTTCTACGGTACTCGAGCTCACCAAGCTCGAGTTCCTTATAACTTTTTTTTTTTTTTTTGGGATAATCTACAAATAAACATAAACTTAAAAATAAGAAGTTTTTTTATGATTTTATGGAACTTGAGCTTGGTAAACTCGAGTTCCTTATAACTTTTTTTTTTTTTTTTGGATAATCGACAAATAAACATAAAATTAAAAATAAGTAGTTTTTTTATGTTTTTATGGAACTCGAGCTTGGTAAACGAACTACTTATTTTTAAGTTTATGTTTATTTGTCAATTATCCCCAAAAAAAAAAACATTATAAGGAACTCGAGCTTGCTGAGCTCGAGTACCATAGAAAAAAAAATAACCACCATTTCATTTACAAAGAACTCGAGTTTGGTATGCTCAAGTATTGTGTTGCATGGAACTCGAGTTTGCCAAGCTCGAGTACCATATTATTTTTTTTAATTGCACAAATTCCAGGACAGCAGCGCCATAGTGGAATGAAACTAGAAACTCGAGTTTACTAAACTCGAGTACCGTTTAGAACTCGAGTTTAGTGAGCTCGAGTACCGTTTAGAACTCGAGTTTAGTGAGCTCGAGTACATAAAAAGTGGTAGATTCTCATTTAGTTCCGAAACAGTGTTTTTTTACTACAAATTTTACAAAATGGTGGTATTTTGCTATTTTCACCCAATCTTTACAGCTATAACAGTAAATTCTCAATTTTTTTATTCTAAGTCAACGAATTCCCCGATGGGCATATCTTTGTAAAAAGAAAAACGTATGATCGATATAAGATCCAAAAGCCAATCCATAAAATGTTTACACAAGAGCCCAAACAAGTAAAATATGCATATAATTACACAGGGATTTTTTTTTTCCCCCCCCTTAAGAAGAACTAAATAGGAAGTTGATAAAATCTACCGAGAACCAATAATAGATGAAGATAGAGACATGATCAGTAGAATAAATGTACACAATAATATTTAGAAAAATATATATATAAGATGTACTAAATTTTTTCTATATCCTATCTATACACGAAAATAATTCAATATAAGTTAGTACTCTTGCCAGCATTATAATTGCTTATTATACCAAGTTATGTTTTTATACATGGCACTACGATTACCAACATAATTTTTACCCTAAATACAAATTTTAGTACTACTTTTATTAAACATCTATAATTTTTTTTTTTTAATAATCTTGAATTTTAAATTATCTATTAAGAGTTTTCGATAATAAAACTATTATGTTATATATATTCGAATTTGGAGCTAGAAGATTCTTAAAAAAAAAATTGGAGCTAGAAAACACTACAAATAAGAAATAAGGACATCCACAGAAAATATATATATATATTTAATGTAGTTTTGCTAACTTCATGCCTACATCCACGTCAAACTCTAATCAAAATCTACTATTAACAATATCATACAACCATATTCAACCAAACCCCTCTAAAACGAACTAATATACTCTCACAAACATGAGCAAATTAAAAACCTCTAACAAAGACAAAATCATGTACAAGCAAATACACCAAAAATAATTTTGATTGTACTGGCTTACAAACTTGTGATTGTATTGCCTTACAAACTTGACAGTCTCTTAAGCCCAACCCGCTAATATACCCAATGGTGCTCTCTCACTTAATAAATAGATGAACTAACACACTTGGCATCTTTCAACTCTAGAAGAAATACCAAATTACAATTCAAAGAAACTTACTTTAAATTATTCTAACACTCCGTTTGTTTCGATGGAAAACCTTATGTAAAGATAATTTTTCATATTTTCTAGTGTTTGGTAGTATCAGATAAATAAGTCAAAGGAAAACTATCTTTGGCCAACATAAAAAGTATGACTTATTTTTAGATATGGTTTTTCACTTTTTTTTTTTTTTTTTTTTGGGGGAAAACAACTTAATCTCACAAGAAGCTAATTAAGGAAAGTTATGAGATTGTTTTTCAACTCATTTAAAGTTGCTACCAAATATAGAAAAATAAGATAACTTTATATAAAAAAATGCTTTTTGAAAAATAACTCATTTTCTAAAAAAATCATTGCTGAAATAAAGAGTTTTCTCCCCTCCCCATATGAGAGGACTTCTTGGCACCTCAACCACTATAGTGGTTCAATACTTATTCTTCTTCTTTTTTTTTCTTTTTTTCTTTTTTTGGAGAAACAAACACACACACACACAAAGGAGAGAGAAATGGGTAATTGTCTCACATTGCTTAAGAGAGCGTGTTACATGTAGTATAATTTGCCACACTCTCCCTTAAAAGTTACCATAACTTTTGAGTAGAGTTGTGATATGTCTTTGTGTTAAAATACTTATTCTTTAGTAGTCAAGAAATATAAAATGACTGCAAGCCTAATTCTTTTTTTTTTTTTTTTTTTTTTTTTTTTTTTGAAGCAAGGATATTCACATAACAATTTGTCCTATTCAGATATTTGAAGAATAATAATATGAGAAAATAAGTAATTTAGTTTGTCACTTAGCTTGAAAGCACGGCCAAAATTTAAAAATATATTAAATATATATCAATTGGCTTAATTAGTATCCTTAGTTGATTTTTTATTATAATGACATAAGTTTGCTGGTAATTAAGTGCTCATTTGGGATCATGATTTAAAATGTATTTTTTTTGAAAATGTGAAAATTAAGCTAGACCAAGCAACACTAAATTGTATGGCAATAATACAGAAATAATATAACAAACATAAATTTTCTTTTATTCCTGAATTATTGATTCAAATTTGTGATATACTAATATGTACCTATACGTCTTTTCATTTCTATTTCGTATGTCGAAGTCAAGATATTTGATCAAAGAGGGTTAGGTTTTTTTTTTTTTTTTTTTTTTTTTCTATTTGTTAGGTTCTAAAGATTTAGGAATTTATGTATTTAGAACTCTAATTTGTATTATTGGCAAACCATGATCAAAACAGGTTGTTTAGTCTTATTTAGGCTTGCTCAAAGTCGTGTCTTTCATGTAAAGTTGGAATCGAGAGGCTGCAGATGTATTGGTACATTTCGGCCTGGCTCGATCGATTGAAAGAAAGACTCGATCGATCGAATCTCGGCCAGAATGCTTTTCTGCAGAATTTTCCAAGTCAGCCCTAACTCATTAAACGTTTTGGGTTTTCTGTTTTTACCCTAGGTATATAAAGAAAAACCCTAGCCACATTTTTAGAGTTGCTCTTGTTGTATTGTTACTCATACTTTTCTATTTTGTGTAAATCTCTTGTGAGATCTAGAGGAGCTTTCCTTTACCCAAAGCTTAGGATTTTCAAGGTAAAGATAGTATCAACATCTTGATGATCAACTCGGTTACTGCCATTGGAGTTTAAAGAATAACAAGCGTGGGTGCTTGTAGCTGATTAGAGAATCCAAGAAAGAAGGAGTCCGTGGATTCGGAGCTTGCACGTGGTCGTGTCAGTAAGTTCTACTGGTAGGTAGCATTAGGAAGTCGAGCGAGAAGCTTGTAAGTCCTTTTGTATGAACTTCGATTCTTTTGCATAGTAGATTCAGTTTACCTTGAGGATAGCTAGGTCAAATTCTCACCACGTTTTTACCGTGTGGTTTCCTGAGTGATCATATAATTGTGTTATTTATATTTCCGCTGCTTTATATTCTTGATATGATTGTGTGATTGTGATAATCTAGAATTGCATAATTTAACTAAGTTAATCACTTGGCTAATTAACTAAGTTAATCTGGTAGGTTTAAGGGGTCTAAAACCGTTCAAGTGGTATCAGAGCGGGTAGCTCTTTTCTTGTAAATATTTTGATCTCTGAACTGATCCTTGAACCCTGTTGTCATGGAATACGGTCACTCTCTTATTGTTCCTCCTCACTTTGATGGGAATAACTATGCTTATTGGAAAGTAAGGATGAAAGCATTCCTGAAATCCATTGATGAGAGAGTTTGGAATTCCGTTGAGTACGGATGGGAGAAGCTCACTACTCCTATGAGTGAGTGGCAAACTTCTCAAAAAGAAGCAGCTGGGTTCAATAGCAAAGCTATGAATGCCATTTTTAATGCTGTTTCCATGGAGGAATTTAAGAGAATCTCTAATGTTGAGGTTACTCATACTGCTTGGAAAATCCTCCAAACTGTGCATGAAGGCACAAAGGCAGTTAAGATAAACAAACTGCAGCAATTAACTTCTAGGTTTGAGAGCATTAGGATGTCTGATGATGAATCCTTTGACGAATTTTATGCCAAACTTAATGACATTGTTAGGAAGATTCTTAGATCTTTAACTGAAGGCTTTAGACCTAAAGTGACTGCCATTACTGAGAGTAAGGATGTGGATTCCATCCCTGTTGATGAGCTTGTAGGATCTCTTCAATTCTATGAGTCTGACCTACCCAAAGCAAACAAATCCAAATCAATGGCTCTTAAGTCTATTGATGATGTTGATATTGGTGGATTTGATGATGAGCTCTCTGCTACAAAGATAGCTTACCTTGCCAAGAATTTTAGAAACTTTCTGAGAAATACTAACAAAAGGGCAAGAAATACAAACACTGCTGAACCTAGAAACTTTAGGAAGAATGATCCCACTAAAGTTAATAACTTTGAAAAACCTAGAGAAAAAGTTGGTCAATCTTCTAATAACTCTTTGGGTGCTCAGTGTTTTGGTTGTCAAGGGTATGGTCATGTTAAATCTGAATGTCCTACATTCTTGAAGTCTAAGGGTAAATCTATGACTGTAACTCTTAGTGATAATGAGGTTTCTGATGATGAGTCTGGATGTGACGAGGATGGAAACTTCATTGCTTTCACTGCTCCTGTTGTAGTCAATGAAAGTGTATCTGTTGAGGAGAACCCTTCTAATGGGGAACTCTCTGAGGATGCAGATCTTCAAGATGCCTATAATAAACTTTGCAAAGTTGCTGCAAATGATGCTATGAATGTTGAACTTGGCCTGAAGAAAATTGATTCTCTTGAGCTTGAAAAGAAAATTTTGCTTGTTAAATTATTTGATGCTAATGATCTTTTGAACCATGTGAAATCTGAGAACATGCTCTTACTTGATAAAGTTAAAACTTTGGAACATGATTTATCTATTGCTAAATCTGCTAGTTCTAAACTTGATCAAATGCTGAATGTTCAAAAGTATCCTTCTGATAAATCTGGGTTAGGATATGTTGAAAGCATCTCTGTGTCTGCTCCTAATTCCACAAACTTTGTTCCTTCATCTTCTTCTGAACCTTCCGTGAGTGAGGTTGTGAGTGAAACTATCAAACCACCTGTGAGTGAAGTTGTTAAACCTATAGAAGTTTCACCACCTAGGAATATTAGGGTTGATCTAGAAGAGTCTAAACCTAAGGAAACTACCCTTTCTAAGGACAAGATGCATGGTAAACCTGCTTGTGTTTGTCATTATTGTGGAAAGTCTGGACACATTCGTCCTAACTGTTACAAGCTTCAAACTGCTAAGAGAGCAAACAAACCAAAAGTGTCTGTGCCTCAAGCACAAGATCCTATGGCACTTATTAGTGAATTGGTAAAGGTTTTGAACCTTTATTCCAATCCTGGAGTTGGAAATCACTCGAATGTGAATAAGAACTCCAATGCTCGTGGTGCATCTAAAAGGTTTTGGATGCAAAAGACTCGATCTAATTGAGTGCTTCTGACATGGTCCTTGTGCTTCATTGCTCATTTCTCTATGATCATTATTCTTTGGTGTTTTTTTTTCTAGGACTTGCATTGCATTGCTTCATGCATTTCATTTTAGAATTTATTTGTTTTCTCTTTTTAAAAAAAAAAAGAAAAAAAAAAGAAAAGTAAATTGTGTTTGGCACTATTGTTCTTGGTCTTTGAAAACAAGGTTGGTTATTTTATTTACACATAACATGTCTTGTGTACCTTGTTTAGTTTTGATGAGCTTATTTATTACACTTTACTAGTTGAAACTTTGTAGTGCATGTTGTGTGGGAAAGATGTTTATGGTGTTTATCACTTTGTCTTAATCTTAAAGTCACATGTTTTTTGACTGTCGGACTTGATCCTTTTGAGAAAGGTATAAATAACCATCTCACCACTGTTCACTAGACAATCATGAACACCTTAGTGCATATTATGAGATTTTGTGCTCGAGAAAGTGTAGCACATGCACAAAAAGAACATAAAGTGTAGCCTCGGTAAATTGCTTAATGATTAAAACTGGTGTGTACTATTAGGCTTGATGCCAATTCACTTGATTAAAACTGGTGTGTACTATTAGACTTGATGCCAAATTTCATCTAATTATCGGGCAAAATTCAAGAAACTTACATGATTGCAAGCTTATGTTCTAGGAGATGTGGGAGTTATAGGATGTAACTCTTTAGATGATAATCTCTTTTAAAATTCTATGTGATGAATTTTGTAGACTTTGTGATTGATTACTATTCACACATTACCTCACATGTATCTCAAGTTTTTGCTAGTTGCACACACTACACAAGTTACTCTTTGCTAAACTTTGTACATGTTATTATGTGTGTTTTTGGTCTGACCAACCAAGTTTGAAAATACCTTGAGTTTTATGCAAAACATTTTTTTTGCTTAAGTATTTAAAGGAAGAATCGCTGAAATTTTATTTGGAGAAACTGGGATTAAAACTTGGGTTTTTGAAAAAGCATTCCATCTCATACTCATGCATTTTGTTTCAACAATTTTAATGCTTTGAGGAGTTGTTTTCAAAATTTGGTTTGAGTTTTTCAAAACTGGAATTTTTTTTTAAAAAAAAATGCTGTGAGCCACTGCCTGTTTCGATCGATCCAACCTGTTTTTCGATCGATCGAAATTTGCTTAAAATCCTTTTAGAAATCTCGAATTGATTCGATCGATCGAATGTAATTTTCGATCAATCGAATATCGTGGAAAAGGTTTTTAAAATATCATACTTTGAATAGTTCAAAACACTTTTTCAAACTTTTCAAACTTTTTTCTTCTTTATCCGACTCGGCAAGGCGCTACAGTGAATTTTTTGTCGTTTTCTCCCAAATTTTTGCGAGGATTCTCTCTCCTTGAGCCGGTATGACTATCTTACCCTTCCTTCTGAGTTTATTTTCACATTTCATGCATTTTTCATGCATTTTATTTTGGGATTTTTGAACCTAAGGAATTTGGGATTTTTGTTGATTCAAGCCCTATTTTGTGAAATTGATCAATGGGTTTTTGTTGGGACATGATATAAACTGGTTCTTGGTGGCTTAATTTGATCAATTTTGGGTTTTGTGAAAAATTGAATTTTCTAGGGTTTGCATTGAATCTGAATTGGGGATTTTGTTCAATTAGGTTGAAATTGATGAAATTGGCTTGTTGTTTTGATGTAATTAGGCATTATAATCTGTGTGTTGTGCTATGTAATGCTCAATTCATCAATTTGTTTCAAAATTTTCAAGTGGTTTTTCAAATTTTTGGGGTTTTTGTTAGAAACTTTATGCTCAAGCCAATTTTGTGCAATTGAACTTAAAATTGAACTTGTTTTAACTACATTAGTACATGCATCATGACATTGTAACTGTTCATGCATCATATAGATTTTTGCTCTATATTTTTGTTGTGCTAACTTGCAGTCTGCCCTTGGTTTTTTTTTTTTTTTTTTTTTTTTTTTTTTCTCTTTGTGTATTTGTCCTTTCCTTAGCACTATGCCTAGGAAGACTATGGCTCGTAGGTCTATTCCCTCACCTACTCCTTCTCCTCCTCCCTTTGACCGAGAGAGGTTTCCTAGTGAGAAAAACCAAGAGATTTATGATACACTGAACCTTAAGAGGAAGATAAGGTTTGAGCATTCTGTCATCTTAGATGAGCTTGATCCTGCCATTAGGGCAAACATTGAGCGTAGGGGCTAGTTACCCTTGGTGAATATTTCTGATCCTCCTCCACCTGCTACCTTGATTAGAGAGTTCTTTTCAAACATCTCTATCCGCGTCTATGATTCCAACACTTTGGTAAAGAATTGGATACGAGGCGTAGAGTACACCATTACTCCTAAGGTAGTGGCTGATACTCTAGGGGTACCTTTGGTACAGCACCCTGTTTACCCTTATGATGAGTCTCCTTTATTGAGTGATGTCATGTCTTACATCACTGGGTCTTCTATCCAGTGGGGTTCTAATCCTAGGATCACATCTGCTGAGCTTTCTGAGTTACACTATCTCTTCTTTAGGATAGCGTGTCACTCTTTCTGGCCCATTTCTCATCTTCACACCATTCCTCTCGAGCGGTGTGTATTTCTGTATGCTCTTGTCACTGATGCTCCTATCAGTTTTCCCCATTTGTTTCTTCGTTCTTTGAACGAAGATTATAGGAGTTCATCTTCATCTCATGCCCTTGTTCATCCTATTTTCATTCATAGGATTTTACTTTATCTTGATCTTGGTGGCTTTCCTTCCTCTGAGCCCGTTCATGTGATTGCTCCTATAGGTGCGTCTTTTCTTAGACAGAAGGTTGCTCACCTTCGAGTTGGCTCTAAACACCCTAGGTCTGCGCCTTCTGGTTCCGCACTTCCTCCCTCTTCTTCTACAGGTCCTGCTGGTGAGGCTATTCCTGATCCTGATGCTGCTGCTGCTGCTGCTGTTCCTCTACCTCCATCGGATGACTTTGATATACGTCGCACTTTGGAGACTGTCATGACCGTTCAGGCGGCTCATTGTCAGCTTTTGGTGGACTTATTTAATGAGATCCGTGCTTTGCGTGCTGATCTAGCGCATTTGCGTTCGTCCTCACCACCTCCTTTTGATGATGGCTTATGATTGCTCTTTGGCATTCCGTCACAAAAAGGGGGAGTAGTGTTTGTAGAGGAGTTTTGTTGTTAGGGGGAGACTTTTTTGATTTTGAGGAGCTAGTGGAGATGTTAGATTGTATCTAGGTGCTTCACTTTTTATATCTTTTTTTGGGCTATTCATGTTAGGGGGAGTAACATTGTTTTTGATATACATGATATATTCTTGTTTCTTGTTTTCTTTGGATTCACTGTTTATTGATTTATATTTCTGAGTTGTTCATTGATATATGTCTCTGTTATGTGTTGTGTGAATCATACAAGAATGTTATACCTGTTTATTTACTATTTTCTGTCACACTTGCGTTTATGCTTTTGTTAAGTGTTTCAGGAATATACAGGTTGATTCAATTGAGCTGCTGTTTACACTTGCAACTGATGAATAGTAGTTAGGATTGAATTTTAGTTTTTATGAGCATTGTTTTTGTAAAGGGCTTTCACTTGTAAACTTTGAGTTTTGTATTTGTGTTTTGTCACGGATTGCCAAAGGGGGAGTTTGTTAGGTTCTAAAGATTTAGCAATTTATGTATTTAGAACTCTAATTTATATTATTGGCAAACCATGATCAAAACAGGTTGTTTAGTCTTGTTTAGGCTTGCTCAAAGTCGTGTCTTTCATGTAAAGTTGGAATCGAGAGGCTGCAAATGCATTGGTGCATTTCGACCTCGCTCGATCGATCGAAAGAAAGACTTGATCGATCGAATCTCGGCCAGAATGCTTTTCTGTAAAATTTTCCAACTCAGCCCTAACTCATTAAACGTTTTGGGTTTTCTGTTTTTACCCTAGGTATATAAAGAAAAACCCTAACCACGTTTTTAGAGTTGCTCATGTTGTATTGTTGCTCATACTTTTTTGTTTTGTGTAAATCTCTTGTGAGATCTAGAGGAGCTTTCCTTTACACAAAGCTTAGGCTTTTCAAGGTAGAGATAGTATCAACATCTTGATGATCAACTCGGTTGCTGCCATTAGAGTTTAAAGAATAACAAGCGTGGGTGCTTGTAACTGATTGGAGAATCCAAGAAAGAAGGAGTCTGTGGATTCGGAGCTTGCACGTGGTCGTGTCAGTAAGTTCTACTAGTAGGTAGCATTAGGAAGTCGAGCGGGGAGCTTGTAAGTCCTTTGTATGAACTTCGATTCTTTTGCATAGTGAATTCAGTTTACCTTGAGGATAGCTAGGTCAAATCCTCCCCAAGTTTTTACCGTGTGGTTTCCTGGGTGATCATATCATTGTATTATTTATATTTCCGCTGCTTTATATTCTTGATATGATTGTGTGATTGTGATAACCTAGAATTGCATAATTTGACTAAGTTAATCACTTGGCTAATTAACTAGGTTAATCTGGTTGGTTTAAGGGGTCTAAAACCGTTCACTTTTATCAAGAGGGATTAGGTTTAAGTAATACTTCAAGAACTAATTAAGTTATATATTGTTTATCTCTTTCAAGGTGAAAGTCATACGATTAGGATGGAGCAGAGCAAGTTTGGCAGTATTCATGGTTGAAAATCTCATACTGATAAATTAGTTTTGCTTCCAATCCACGGGCCATAGGTAGGCGGGTGGGAGTGGGACAATTGAGGGTTTGGGCGGTGGCTCATATAGATATTTGACATTCTCATTTGTCGTATTAATTCAATATTGTCGTGAGTCGGGACAAGGCTCATTTGTCTCTTAGGTTATTTCTCATTTCAGCGTCGCACTGGCCCCTCACTTTATAATAGATATACAAAAAAAAAGGGCCCGTATTCAGCTTCTCCTGCAAGTAAAGAATATTCATACATATAATATATTATAATCCTGATTAGTTCACCAATTTTAAAATATGTTTTCAAAATTGTTAAAAACAGGTTTGTGAAAATATTTTTTACAATATACGTTTTTGTAACAAGAACACAATCTGTTTGAAAAATTTATCTCTATTTCTCTTTCTTTCTTTTCTTTTTTTCTCCTTTTTTTTTTTTTTGCTTTAGATTCAATCCTACTTCACCATTTTTTTTAAATCACAAAAATAATTAACAAAATCTTAAAATAAAATTTATCTTCTAAATAAAAAATAAACCCAATCTCAAAGAAAAATCTCAACAACCCTAGGAATTCCTTTTGATAACAGATATTAAAGTGAGAGCCTCAAATTTTGGCTCTAAAACTGTATCAATGGCAAAGTGAGAACCTCAGATATTGGCTCTAAAATTGTATATGTAGTGGTCCTAGTGGATAGAGTATGGTCTCACTCCCTCCTTTTCTTCCTTTCTCTCGACAACCACCAACCACTCCATAATCCCTTTCAACGAGCTCGTGTTCTTCCACATGAGTCCTCATCAATTCACTGTGTCCGAGATCTCACTATCCATGTTGATATCCACTGCCCATGCCACTGTGAGGGATGATAGAGAGAGGGAGAGAGATAAAGAATAAAAGTTAGGAAAGACTAGAACAATGAGAGAAAAAAAAAATTCTTATTATCCAATGAAAAATTTAGACATCGATTATATTTTACCAATTATCCAAATTGATTAATTTGTCAAATTATGCAATGATGTAAATCGGTCTACAGTGGGCACAACCATATCGCAAAACTAAAGTATAGTGGAAAATAAATTTAATATAGTGATATGGTTGTGATGGGAAAACCATGACCTAAAAAACCTAATAAAGTGATTTGAAGTTTAGCACCAACTTGAAGAATTCACTATGTAGAATAGAAGTTATTACAATACAAAAATATATCTGGTCCTAATATTTCTACCTACAGTAATAACTCACTCATATGACTACACGCATCTCTAACCTAGTCAGACTCTATTTTGTGAATTCCTTTGGTGCACGAATACCAATCTGTAGTAGTCTTGGAGATATATTGGGATTTTTTTCCAATGTGGTGAAAGTGCATGTTGGTGTAGTTGGTGCAGCTCCCTCTAATTCAAACCACTTTAACAGATATCTTACATGCACTCGTGAGTCATGACTATGGTATCTTACTTGATCAAAAAGTTGCTAAAGATATTTTGGGTTTTGTGGATGTTGATTATGCATAGGATCTTGATTGTAGGAGATTATTCACCATAACATTAGCTTGATGTAGTAGTCTTGGAGTTATATTGGGATTTTTTTCGATGTGGTGAAGTGTTGGGGTAGTTGGTGCAGCCCCCTCTAATTCAAGTCACTTTAAAATTGTTAGGAATATGAAATAATTGTTGTAATCCCTTTAGTTAGGTAGTTAGGTAGTTTGTTGAGATTAGGATGAGTTAGTTAGGATTTGAGCACACATAGCTTTAACGCATGGCTTAATTCATAGAGCAATGTTAGGAATCCGGTGGTTCCTAATGGGATTGGATGGAAATTGTAGGGAAATTGACTTAATTTGAGGTAGTCACACTCTATAGAGAAAGAGAGAGATTAAGAGAGATGCACTAATGCATTAAGAAAATTGGTTTATTCTTTAATTGATATCTAATGTTGAATTACAATCATATATTTATAAGAAACTAGCTCTAATGTCATTGGCTCACATGCCTCAAGATAATTGGCTACTTAATTCAACATGTGCTCTATGAATTAAGCCATGCGTTAAAGCTACATGTGCTCAAATCCTAACTAACTCATCCTAATCTCAACCAACTACCTAACTACCTAACTAAAGAGATTACAACAATTATTTCATATTCCTAACAAAAATATATCTTACATGCACTTGTGAGTCATGACTATGTATCTCACTTGATCAAAAAGTTTCTAAAGATATTTAAGTTTATTCTTGGGCCAATCCAATAATGGAAGTCTGATAAAGGCAGAAAATATATTAAATGACTGTTTAGTGAGATTTGTTTCAAGCAAATCAATGTAATGTTTGTTAGGGTCATATTTTTATGTAATTAGTATATCTAATGACAAAACGTAATTTAATTGTATTTGGGTCTAAGTTTTAGTGTGTTCAAGAATATCATGAAGTATTTTTACAAGCGGTGTTATTGAAGACATGAAGAATACTCAAGATACTGCTAAAGAAAAGTTGAATTTGCCGGTCCTGATACCTCCTTGATACTAGTCGATCTATTGAGATTTAATGAAACTCGATACTTGTCTCAATACCTCTCGATCTATCATGATATGGGATTTCCGATATTGCCTACAACGTTTTATTCTAAGTGGCTATATGTTTGTGGATTTGTGTAACCTAATAGGAGAGTCTATTTAAAAGGTATATTAAGTTCCTATTTAAATGAGGTGGTAGAGACAGAAAATCCTAATGCTTCATAAGGTTTTCATATTGAAACCCTAACCTCCACATTTTGAACCTAAGAATTCAGAAAACAAAAGAAAGAGATCTTGCTGGGATGTTTGTGGGCCTTTGGGTTTTGTACCAAGCAAAGTCTCTAGCACAAACGATTAAAAATCTTATTGGCGTTTTGTGTGAAACTACTACAAATCAACTACAACAATCAAAATGGTAGGTGTGGAGCTAGTTAAGTAGTGAGATTCATGCAAACGAATTAGGGATTCATGCAAAGGAGTTAGTCACGTACTAGAGTTCATGCAAAGAAGAAGTTTCTACAAGAACAAGCCCACATATTTTCCTTGCTATATTGTTGTGTATATATATCTCTTCATCTTTATATTGTTATTGCTTGTTTATGGTATTGTGTTTCCCTAGATGGGTATTGGACCATCTTCTATACTCTATGTGGGAAGTACCCTTAGGGGGATGAAATCTCATTCCATCTAGGCAAATAGGGTTTTCTTTTGTTCTTGCTTTACATTTATGTCGTCCATTTTATTTTCAAGTAATCCCCTTCCCTTTACATTTATGTCATTCATTTTATTTTCAAGTAATCTCTTCCCTTTTATTTTATGTCATCCCTTTAATTTCTTGCTCCATCCCTCTGCCCTTTATTTTATTTGCACTTATATATATATAAACACACAAACACTATATCTAAACACCTAAAATAAAAAAGATTTTCTATCTATCTCTCTTAAATGGTTTTTAAACCTCAAGTAAAGCACGATATAGATATGTCTCATAAGAATAATTGATAGCTTAGAACTCTCATTTCTTTTATATGAAGCATCCATAAGGCTTGAAAGAGATAAAAATCTATTTAAGAGAGACAAAAAAAAAAATCTTTTTCCAATAAAACTTTACAATATTTCTGCACTTTATTTTAATGTCATTTAAATTTATGTACTTTATTTTAATGTCTTTTAAATTTCTGCCATTTATTTTAATTTCATTTAAATTTTTGCTTTTTATTTTAATGTCATTTAAATTTCAGCACTTTATTTACTTTGCTATTTATTTTTCTGCACTTTATTATTGCTCCTTTACCTTTCTCATCAATTACGTTGCCAAATAAAATTGCTTGGGTAAAACAAGTCCTTAACGTACTCTTCTAAGGAATAAGGAATTGCTTTTCTTTTTCTTTTTTCAAAAAATAAAATCTTTTTTTTTTCTAAAAATGTTCTATTCTTTCAAAAAAAAAAAGAGTTTCCCTTTTAAAACTTTCCTTAGAACAAAAAAAAATGCTTTTCTTAAAGAAGCTGTCTTTTTCTAAAATGCCAAAAAAGTTTTTTTACCCCTCTTCTTTCAAGAAAAATCCAAAATAATTTGTAAAAAAAAAAACTGTTTCAAAAAATGTTTTTACCACATTAGAAAATGCCCAAAAAGAATGTTTTGTTCTCTCCTTTCAAAAATCCGAAAATAATGTTTTCAAAAATGTTTTTAGCACATTGGAATTTCTTTCAAAAAAAAAAATTGTTCACTTCTTTCAAAAATCCAAAAAAAAAAATGTCTTTAGAAAATATGTTTTTACCCCATTGGAAAAATGTTTTTAATACGCTGGAATTTCTTTCAAAAAAAGAAGTCTTTCTCTCTTTCAAAAAGAACTTTAAATACCTTTCCTAAAAAAATGTGTCTTTCCAAATATCCTTTTCAAAAAAATAAACAAATAAATTTTACGTTGTAAATTTGTTCATACATTATAATTTCAAACTTTTCCTTAGAATAGTGTTGTACATATTTGTGTCCATGGCTCATTTTCTTATGTCCTTGGACACCAATCAAGCTTACATTGTCCCTCGTATCATTTTGGCACTAATGTATCCCATTTGTCTTCTTTTTTTCTTTTTTCTTTTCTGCATAATAATAAAATTGAGAAAATGGCGGATGACAATGAGGTGCTACTCTTCTTATCCCTCTCTCCTTTTTGTGTTGTAGTTTGTCTATGTATAGTAGTATTCATATGCTATCTACCTACTAAATATTCTACTCACAAGTTACCTATGTATATACCTCATATGTTTTTATTTGTAAATATTCTTTAAAGTTAATACTCACATGTTATTTTAAGTAAATAATTACTTACATGTATATATATATATATATATATGTGTGTGTGTGTGTGTGTATATTGTTTGAAAAACCTTTTCAAAAATTAAAATGTCAAGTATTCCATTTCTTCAATAAAAAGATAACGTTTGAAATAAATTAAAATGAGGTGCTATTTTCTAATAGGCGTTGTGGGATGTCTAACACCTTCCTCATACGTAACCAAACTTCTGAATCCAAGATCTTTAGTTTGAGACTTTTTGGTTTGCCTTAATTAATGAACCCTTAAAATTTGGTTTAATTAATTAGGTAACCTAAAATGAATTAGACCCCTAGGTGACCAATCACATCTAATACAAAACCAATGATTGGTGGCAACTCCTAAAATAAAAATAAGAAAAATGGACTCACACACAAACCCCACCCTAGAATCACAGGCAAACAAGAGTCACATCGCCAAAAACCCAATGTGCAACCACCCTAAAAAACCCCGAGAAATGGGACATTTTTCAGACCAAAAATTTTTAGGCGTTCACAACACCAAAAATCGATTGGTATCTTGGTCTGATGATAAAAAGCTATCACCAGAAACGGATGCCATAGGTTACCACTCTAAAATAATTATGTTACATTTGGTGTTTCTAAGAAATTCTAATATAGTTACATTGATATAAAGCAACCTAATACTAAAAGAAATTCCAATTAAATTACATTGTATCATTTTCTATAAATATTGAAAAAATAAGTAACCTCGTAAAAAGAGAGAAACTGGTGGATGGTCTAGTTGAGGAAGTGGAAGAAGGAAACAATGTGGTAGAGGAGGGGCTATTGAGATTGACATTTGAGAGTACGAGTGCGGAGCCTTGGTCTAAGGGTTGATTTGAGGGACGACAATGAGGTCCTGCTGATCACACAGTTGCAAGTGGAAGCCATTAAGTTTGGTGGAGAAGATAGGGGTTTCAATTGTGCTATTGATTTTGGGTTTTTACTTTATAGGGGTTTGAGGACCTTTAAGCTCACTAATCACTAGTTCACTACTATTTCCCAGATCTTGCCACGAAAATAATCAAGTCTAATTTTTTTTTTTAAATAATTAAAAAAAAAAACTAAATAAAGTAGATTTTTTTTTCTAATAAAAAAAAAGTTTTATTATTGATAATGATATTTTTAATGAACCTCCGTCTAGCATGTGGATTCAATTAAGCCGAGCTATATTTTTAATAGACTTATTTGTTGTTAATGATATCTATCCAGTTTAATTATTATCCAAATTGGTGGAGAAGATAGGGGTTTCAATTGTGCTGTTGATTTTGGGTTTTTACTTTACATGGGTTTGAGGACCTTTAAGCTCACTAATCACTAGTTCACTACTATTTCCCAGATCTTGCCAAGAATATAATTAAGCCTATTTTTTAAAAAAATAATAAAATAAAACTAAATAAAGTAAATGTTTTTTTCTGATAAAAAAGATAGTTTTATTATTGATAATGATATTTTTAATTAACCGTCGTCTAGCATGTGGATTCAATTAAGCCGAGCTATATTTTTAATAGACTTGTTTGTTCGTTTGGTACATTGCAAATTGCTCTATTCAATTGAGGCATTTTTCTGTGACCAACTAGACTTGTTATTTTCTTTTGACATGCCTTCAACTCATTCATGTTTAACTTACTTGTTGCCCCCATCAAAAAAAAAAAAACAAACTTGTTGCAAAAATAAACTTCATGATGCTTTCCTTCGGTAAGTCTCGACCATTACATATCATTATAATTGAATAAATATATATATATATATAGGCAAATAGTCATTTTCAGGAGATTCTTTGAAATATTTAACTCTAGTATTTACATCATTCACAATATAATACTGAATTCCTTGGTAGATGAGGCAGAGAAGGTTACCGGCACTTACACACTTATTTAGGGTTACCGACACTCACACACTCATTGCAATAACTTGATATAAATTATTTTACAATCCATTGCAATGACAAATATTATTATAACATTGCAATAACCTGATATAAAATATTTGACAATCTATTGCAATGACAAATATTAAGATATTATTGCAATAACCTAATATCAATTATTTTACAATCTATTACAATGACCAACATAATAGAATAGATTGTAATAGATAATTAGTTTATGTCTGTCATTGCAATGAATTGTAAAATAATTGATATTAAGTTATTGCAATAATATCTTAATATTTGTCATTGCAATAGATTGTAAAGTATTTTATATTAGGTTGTTGAAATGTTGTCTTAATATTTGTCATTGCAATAGATTGTAAAATAATTCATATCAAATTATTGCAATGAGTGTGTGAGTGCTGGTAACCCTAAATAAGTATGTAAAGGCCAGTAACTCTCTCTGCCTCATTTACCAAGGAATTCAGTATTATATTGTGAACTGCCATCTAGCACGTGGATTCAATTAAGCCGAGCTATATTTTTAATAGACCTGTTTGTTCGTTATTGGTACATTGCAAATTGCTCTGTTCAATTGAGGCCCTTCTCTATGACCAACTAGACTTGTAATTTTCTTTTGACATGCCTTCAACTCATTCATGTTTAACTTACTTATTGCATAAATAAACTTCATGATGCTTTCCTTCGGTAAGTCTCGACCATTACATATCATTATAATTGAATATATATATATATATATATAGAGAGAGAGAGAGAGAGAGAGATGTTCAAGTTATACCTAGTATAACTCTATAAGAATTACACATTTTTTAAGCCATATATTTCTAAGAGATCTAACAGTTGAAAAAACATCATTAAATGTTAAGACTTTACACCTTATTACCTAATTAATATTAGCATTTTTTTTCTCTACTTATTTATTGCTTTCCACTTGATTAAAGGGTAATACCATTTTTAATAACCTACAAACCTTACACATATACTAAAAGCACCCCACCATAGCCAAACCTCCTATCTCCGCAAAGAAGCTATTAAACAGTACACTAGAAATTTCTAGTTGGACTTTCTGCTTCACATTCCCATTCAACATCAATAAAGAGCTAGTCATGGTGCAAATAGTGTTTTAGACAATTTCGTTACTAGATAAATTACCCAATTACTACATTTGTACAATCAGCAAGTTAAGCAACAACTTCATGTCAAACATACTGTGGGAAAAATGCATTTCGTACCCATTTGGAATAGCTCTTGAGGAGCTTCAACTTGTAGGTGCTGGAGATTTCATTAGAAGGCATAGTTCATGTCAACTATCCAATATTTTCGAATTATACTAATAGCATTACAAAGACCATAGAAATTGTAAACTTCCAATTCCAAAACAGTTTCATTGCCATAGGTTGCAATATATTTGCCCTAGTGAAGTTCCTAGATGGCTCAGTTATGGCTGGGTGCATATTCCCCTGTGTGATAAAAACAAAGAAATTCAAGTTGTAATTGCATCAAGTGCTACCAAACCCCGATCCCTCCATATATCTAATATCAGTGCATTCGATACAACTATCCCGCAGATTAATGGAAGAATGGAAGTATGCATTTTTAGTAGAACGAAATTGGTTTCAGGCCCATTTAACAAACCCCTTTGAATTTGAAGTTCAAATTATGTCCTACGTTCAGGTGGTATGAGAATTATTCAATTAACATAAATTTAATTGCTATATTGCTTCTGTGCCGAAAAGGGAGAATTGACTATGGTGGGGTGCTTTTTAGTAGATGAGTATGGATGGCAGGTTATTGAAATCAGAGGACACATAATAAATAAGGAGGGAGATAAACAAATGCTGGTATTAATGAGGTAATAAGATGGAAAGTAAATACATTTAATACTTTTTTTTCAACCGTTAGATCTTTTAGAAATCTATGGTTTAAAAAATGTGTAACTTTACAAGAGTTACACCAGGTGTAACTTCAACTCATCTCATATATATAGGCAAATAGTCATCTTCGGTAGATTCTTTGAAATATTTAAGTCTAGTATTTACATCACCATTCACAATATAATACTAAATTCCTTAGTAGATGAGGCAGAGAGGATTGCCGGCACTTACACACTTATTTAGGGTTACCGGCACTCACACACTCATTGCAATAACTTGATATGAATTATTTTACAATCTATTGCAATTGCAAATATTAAGATAACACTTCAATAACTTAATATAAAATATTTTACAATCTATTGCAATGAGAAATATTAAAATATTATTGCAATAACCTAATATCAATTATTTTACAATCCATCGCAATGACAAACATAATAGAATAGATTGTAATAGATAATTATTTTATGTTTGTCATTGGAATAAATTATAAAATAATTGATTTTAGGTTATTGCAATAATATCTTAATATTTGTCATTGCAATAGATTGTAAAATAATTTATATCAAGTTATTACAATGTTATCTTAATAATTGTCATTGCAATAGATTGTAAAATAATTCACATCAAGTTATTGCAATGAGTATGCAAGTGCCGCTAAATAAGTATATAAGTGGCAATAACTTGATATAAATTATTTTACAATCTATTGCAATGACAAATATTAAGATAACATTTTAATAACCTAATATAAAATATTTTACAATCTATTGCAATGACAAATATTAAGATATTATTGCAATAGATTGTAAAATATTTGATGATCGCCGCTGCTCTCTTTTTTCTTTATTTGATTGTTGATGGTGGCTGGGTATTGAGTCAAGAATGAATATTTTATTGAATAAATGTATAGAATAGACAAACTGATATTAGTGTTTTGCAAAAGTAGGTGTATAAAATAGAAAAAGCATTTTTTTTTTTTTTTGCAAAATGGATAGAAATTTTGCATCTACTAATGCGGATGCTCTAATAACTCAAGAACTCACTCACGTATTTGGGATCAAAATCCCTAATTACTATAGTTCTCGATTGTTTCAGGGCACCTCCTCAAATTCACCTAGAGAGAACAATGAAGGACGAGACTCAAGTGAGTGAAGAGCGGCAATGAGGACCGGCGAGTCTATGGGAGTTGATGGAGGGGACAAAAGATTAAGGAGTTGGAGGTGTATTCAAAGCCTTTGGAGTTGGTATAGGATCAGACAGCATTGGAGAAGTTGCAGCCTGTAGAAGGTTGTTGGAAGATAGATTTGGTTTTAATGAACATTGCAGACTTTTGGGGTCTAAAAGGTTTTACGTTTTTTGTCAAAAAAATTTCTTGGTGATAGATCACTGGTTGATAGTGTAGAAAGTAATTGAGTTTTGGGTTTTATATATCAAAAGTTTAATTTATTAGAATATTTTTCTAACAATAGTTTCTGAAATCTGATAGTTTGTTCGAATTGTTTGGATTCGAATTGCCCAATGCATTTTCATCCCATAGGTTATCTTTGTTTTCATATATTAGCTAAGACTGATTGAGTTCACATATACGTCTAATGACCATGTCAAGTTCAACGACTCCACCAATTAGAGGGACAAGTAGAAGGTGTGCTAGAATTCATGGATAGAATCGTTAAGCTCATCATCTATCGGCAAACTTTGGGGCTCACCCTTTCTCTCTCGACCAAAACATGAAGTTGGGTTGTGGCCTATGGGTCCTAAGCAGTTAGATCGAGATTTTGATTTGATCCCAAGAACTTGAGGTCTTCATTCAATAGCTGATTTCTTTTGTTTTGTTTTTTTTTTTTTTAAAGTTTAATCCTAGTCAGCATTACACATGGTATCTGTGTTGGCAAAAAAAGCTATTTTTTATTTGGATCTTTAGTTACCTTAACATTTTCCATCCATCACTTAACAGCAAAGACCATTTTGACATAATGTCCAAAGGTTAGAGACTCGATTGATACATTTGAAATGTTAGAGACCAAATTGACAAATAGCCTAAAAGTTAGGGACTAAATATGTAGTTTAGTCTTTTTTATATAGAGTTTCAACTTATGATGTACGCTTCTGATAATTGTATTCTTTATCATCAAATGGAGATACCAATACCAATCGGTTTTTAGAATAGGTGGAGATGGATTGAACCTCAGATCTCTTATTCAACCATCAAAGACGTTACCAGTTAAGCTAATTAGAACCCACAAATATATATAGATTCTAGTTAGCACAACCAATAAAGTCCTTAAATCCTAAACCCTAAACCTTAAAACATTGTGGACCATGTAAATTTACTTCTCAAAAACATGATAAAAAGAGTAGCAAGATTGCTGGGATAGATAGGTTCTAGAGTGAGTTTGCATAAACTGTTTGGATCTGATTTGCTATTTTTAGAGGGTCTATCGGCTCCTACACCTCCTGTTGTTTGTTTCTGGTCCACCAAATCACATCGCAGCAAATATCTGCAAAGAGGATTAGATTATGTGCTTCATCTTAAGGCACTTTGAGAACCTTAACAAGGGTTTAAAACAGTCTTATTCCAATCAACAATTGAGTGGCGTTCAGCTCAAAGAATCGAAGGAGGCCATGGTGACAGAGTTCATGCGATTCGAGCAATGGGGCTATCTATGCTCTACAATTTTTTCCTTCTCAATGCAAAGAAGACAACTACAAATGAAAACTTCATTTATCATGGTTCAACAAAGCAGTAAATACAAATGTCCCAACGTAGGTTGTAAATGTCCCTATAATGGCAGACCAAAACTACTACTTTTTTTCCTCTAGAACCCAACTTGCTTCATGATCACTAGAATGAGAAAGACAGTTCTGGCTTTCATAAGTTTAAGAAGATTCTTCTACTTGATTTCAATATGATGTTCTTATTGGAGATTAATACACGGTGAGCTCTAAGCCAAACCAAATCTCACCAACTTCACCCGATGAAAAAAATTTCTTCACAATTAATTTACTAGACGACTTGATAAAAGCACGAACCTAGCAACATACTAATTTCGTTCACAAATCTACTTGATAGTTCAAGCCATCTAGATCCATCCAAACTATTACCACTCTATTGTAAGATTAACCGTGCTTCTTAACAAACAAACTAAGCTTACAAAGAATATTACCTGGTTCAATTAAACTAAGTTGTACACTGCCTGGGCCAAGGTGCGCAAGTACAGGTTTTACATGGAAACAAATATTAGTTGATGATTTGGCCACAAAACTACTAGTAGATTTTGCCTAAACATTTGTTACAATCTCATCGTTATACAAGAAGAAACTACGTGCAGAAAAATACACAAAATGGTAGAGTGATAAAGAGAGCTCGATCAAGCCATAAACCCAAAAACTGAACAACACAACCGCACATTTCCCAGTCTTTGCTTGAGTTGTCATTTCTACAACAAAATCTACTTAAGTACCAGGACATTACCCATAAAATTAAGTGGCAACAATACAAGACCAAAAAGAATAGAGAGCGAGATTGCCTCAGCCAAAAATTCCAAGCATGACACCAGAAAGTCCTCGGCAACAAACTACAAAAAAATCTCTCGCCTTCTTTTTCCAAACAAAAACCAATCCTAATCCTCATTGCCCTGACTTTCATCTTTGACAAGCTTGATCATGTCATCAATTCGAAGAATTGTTATTGCCGCTTCAGTCGCAAACTGTCAAAGAGCAAATTTCAGGAAACAACTTTAAGAGCCATTTCAAAACTATATAATAAGTTTGTTACAGCAGCACTTGTATGTTTGACAACATTTACCTGAATTATCTTCACTTTACTCATCGCAGGCTCAATGACTCCGGCTTCTAAGTTGTTACGAACTGTTCCCTTCAAAAGGTCCAGTCCCATGCTGCAATAATTAAATAACCAAAACAATTAAATATGGAATGACAGATCATGTGACAAAATTTCCATGCAAGAAATGTACTTCAATTGCTCAGGTCAGACTCCCCAAAAATCCACATTATGAACTCTCTCTCTCACACATATACATGACACAAACACAAGTTATTATTATCCTATTACCTATTACACTATACACAGTGAGTTTTGAACACAAAGAGAAGGAAGCATTATTTGAGTTAGAACTCATCGGTGTTCCTCAAATGGTATAATATAATGATGGTATTGAAGTAACTTTGTACACACTGCACTGCATACAAATTCCATAACTGTCAAGCTTACCTAGAATGAACTGTAACCCACAGTAGCAGGAATGTTGTAACAACTTGAATGGAAATGATTTTTAGTGTGATTAGTTTCAGTTCAGGGAAAAGACAAAAAAGAATAAACAGTAACCTACTCAAAACGAATTTCTAGTGTGATTAGTTTCAAGTTACAGAAATTGCAGAGAATGATGGGGAGCAATGAGCTTTAATCCAGAATGCCACTCACAGGAGCTTCCAAACAAATACCTGGATAAATGCTTCTTATCAGCATGGGTTTGTGCTATGGTATGGTAAGCCCGTAGTTTTGCAACTAAATCAGTGGCATCCTTGGCAGCATTGACGGCAAGCACCTGAAACAAACACATGTTATTGTCTCTTCAATAATATCAGTGGAAATGGGGGCTTATACCATGCACTCATAAATTATAGTAAACCTTTGGGATAATTAACAAAGATTCAGCAAATTCTGCAATTGCCAACTGTTCACGGGATCCTAAAGTTGTTGCAAGGCACTCCAAATACCCAGACAAGGCAGCCTCAACTGCACCTCCACCCGCAACCACCTGTATTGCACAATATGACAATGAAGAATATGATAGGAAATATGAAAACCACATTGATAAATGAATTCCAATTGCTCTTTTTTATTGTTAGAAAAATTACACACAACTTCCAGACTTTTTTGGGGGAAAAGACTTGTTTGGGGGGGGGGGAAGGGGGTGGAGAGAGAAAAATGTCCTATTTAAAATTGAGAGAAGAAAAAAATGAAATAGCCCATTTGAATCCATGAGCAGCTGAATGGCAAGCCCTGCAAGTGCGAAATAACTCATGATTATGAAACAACTGATAACTCTAATTTTGCCAAATAATTTGATATATCTTCCAAAAGATTTTGCTCAACACCAGAAAGATGATACAATTTCACAATTCTACTAAATTAGTAACTACTCTCTTGTCATTTTTTGATGGTTATCAGCTGGGCTAGAAATTAAGTCATGCCAAAGTGCATTGATTCCACACTAAAGAATAACAAAAGAACAAACATGAAGTTCTTTTCCAATCTCAAAAGATCCTGTTCGACTGGAAATGACTCTCTTGTGCATATGCATGCTTTAGCAATTAGCACGCCGGGCTTAAAAGCTTGTCAGATCACCAGATTCCTAATATTTCAAATTTCATGATAAGATTTTGGTGATGACTCGTAGATATTTCTTCAATTGGAATTCTTTAGACTACTTTCATGTCTTCTTCCACAAAGTAGTCTCATTTCAATAAAATTATTATTACCTAAAAAAACAGGGTTCTAAATATCCAAATAATTAATGTAATGACATATCAAGTAAAAAAAACTATAATCCAAATCTAGTATGCATTCCACAGCAACAATTGTGCCACTAAGATGCACGAAAAGCTTAACAGCAGATACAATAGAAAGCTCAATGGCCACAAAGCAGATTCTAACGTAATTATAATCATGTATAAAGAAAGAGACAAAGTTTACCGTATTGGATTCAAGGGTCCTTTTAACAATAGAAAGAGAATCATGCAGAGCTCTCTCCATCTCATCAAGCATATAGTCATTCGCCCCTCGGAGGATCAAGGAAACCTAGAGAAAGTATGTTTTAAAAGGAAATATCAGGAAACTGTGCATGAAAACAACGTGTAACTAATATGTAACAATCAATACATTAAAAATAATAATAATAAAATAAAAAACTAAATTTTTATATTAAGTTGCAGAATATAGCTCAAATATATATATATATATATATATATATATAAACTAAATCCAAATTCAAAATAAAATAAATTACTCACCGCACTTGTAGTTTTAGTCCCCTTTATCAATATTACATCATCATCAGCAATGCGCTCCTCAACAACTTCATCTGCATATCCTAACAGTGAAGAGTCAAATGATTCCTCTCCCTCCATATCAGCAAATGTTGAGACCTGCATCATCCATCAATAGTACACAATCATAAAAAGAATTATAATGGTTAACCTGTCCAAAATCCAGTAAAATTATCAAAAACACGCAGCAGAGAATCAACAATGTATAAAGAAAGAACTAAACATAGATTCCAAAGATTCCCACCCCATACATGTCCTATAGGAAAAGTCATCACTGGAAATTCAGGATCAACGTTCTACAAGATCTATTAATTAAGTTGGGAGCACGTGCATTCAAACCAATCAAATGCCAACATGACAAGAAGTGCAATAAGGTCTCATGTCCAAGTCTAACAAGGCATTCTCTACGACAAAACCGAAGACAGCCTCAACCAAGCAACCTCACTAAAATCATAGACATCACTGCTTCTAGACATCATATGGGAATTCTGGAAGAAATGGAAATTGATAGGTGCCAATACACACATGGTTTAATTTATTAGACAAGGGCTAAATTAATGTCCAAAAGGAAACTTTAAAAAATATATTTTATATTAACATATAAAACAGCCAACAAGAGAGACAAGCATATTCAACTGTACGCATACCACTACACTTACATGAGAACATGAATAGGATGGTACTCAATTCTATAATAAGTGGTGCAAATTGCAATTTTTTACTTGTTCAATAATGCATGTCCACATCCAAAATTTATAGCATTATTTCTGAACTTTTCCACAACACCCACAAAACACATTACTTTCAAAACACAACTTCGTAAAGTTTTGTTGAAAGTTTGAAATGTTTTAAAATTGATTACTTTTTTATAATATTTAATCATTTCTATTAAGACACAAATTATGGGACTAATGAAGTAAAAAACCTTGCAATTGAAATGCAACCTTAAAGGCCAAAAGCTGGAAGTTGGTCAAAAACCAGAATTTTATTTTAGGATTCATTGCCAATATAAATATATAGAAACAATAACTAATTGAATGTAGACATTTAATGATACTACCACAACATCAGAAGTCACTAAGGCAGATGCTTTGCCAAGTAGAGTAATTCCCACATGCTATAACTTGGTTCACTTTTTCCAGTGGACATAATGTTTTTAAGTTCTTAATTTCTGTTTAATTTCTTGATTTCCAAGCAGTTACCTTTTGAAACAACAAGAGCGGCTAATGCAAACAAAAGAGTGAATCGCTAAGGGCCTGTTTGATATGTGATTCCAAACAACAGTTTTCAGTGTTTAAACACTGAAAACTGTGTTTCTAAAAAAAACAACGCGTTTGGTAAGGTTGTTTTTTTAGGAATGTTTGAGTTACGTTGCTCATTTTAGGGAATTTAAACGCTAAATTTGGAAAACTCCTCTTACCAGTTTTCAAATTTCAAACAACGTTATTCAATGACACTTTTGTAAATATTTTGAAAAACATGGGGCCCACTTGATTAGACAACACATAAAGCTTCCTTCTTCAATTCCAACCAGGGGGCCACTTGTCAGCTTTTTAAAAAAACACACACACATACCAAACAAACAATTATGTTTTTTCATACACTGAAATATGTTATTTGAAACATGGTACCAAACAAATTTTTTGCTTTAAGAATACTATAAACATGTGCTTTCACAATACTTTTTAAACCACAGTTTTCATATCATTTTAAACAACGATACTAGAAATCTCCAACCAAATGGGCCCTAAGTTTCATATGTGTAGTTAACACAGGTTTTAGAGTGGATTAGCTTCTGTGGCTAAAAATGTAAACCATTGTCTTCAGTAAAGCTATATCACGCGGCATTTGAGATTTTAAAAAAATCCCCATGCTTGTGATGAAGGAAAAAGCTTCTATGTTTGGACACTATGTGTCCGTTTGAGAACAGCTTATCTAGCTTTTTACTTAAAACTTTTGATGAAAGTATGCTAAAGTAAACTTGTATCTTGAAAAAATTTGAAAAAATGAAAAAAAAATGCGGGAAAAAGTGAGGTTTTAAAAAGCTATACATAAAAACTAAAAGCTAAAAACCAAAGCTGATGCCAAACAAACTCTATGTTAGGGTTAAGCAAAGAGCTTATAAGAATCACCAGATCAAACATGAGTAACCTGTGCTAAGACTTCAGAGAATGCTACGGATAGAAGGGAAGTTGATCACATATTGATCAAATTCAACTAGCAATCAGAAGCCTAACTATATCCTGTATGTACACCCAACTGCTGCTTTCAGCATACTTATGATATCAGATAACTTTGTCACATTAATTGCTGGTGTGAAAGAATTCTATTTTCAGTTTGCTCCTTTCACCACCCAAGAATTATTTAAGCTCTGCAGCTTCAGAAAATCTGCATCACAATATTCCAAACAGACTATTGCCCTTTGTACATCCATGATTGCATTGATTATTAGACAATGTTGGAAGAAAATTTAAAACAGCCTTAAAAATTAATATCAGTGCATAAGCAGGCCAGGAATTTACCATGGTCGCACCTGTTGCCTTGGCAACATGGCGCATATCCTCCTTGCGAACACGTCTCACAGCAATGGCCCCAGCCTCAACAAAGTACTGGAACAACAACAAAGAATCCACACAATAAATTAAATCTGCTTGTGGGCTTGATGGCAGGTACACAATAAACTAGGACCAAACCACAGAAGAATAATCCAAGAAGACAGCTTGTTAGGCTGAATTCACCGTAATTAAAGTAAACCCACAATATAGAACACACAATCAACAACACACTGTATAAAAACTAGAAAGTAATTGACTTAAAACTTACATATCAAAGCGTCACACTATAAACATTAACCAGGAGTAAACTACACCAGGAGAAAAAAATCGTCCATCTCTAATAGGCCATTAGCTCAATTATCTTTTTCCCAGCCCACCCACTGTAAGTACAGTAACCAACTTAGACAATTCAATAGATCAATAATACCTCTAAAACAAAACAAAATAAAAGCTCTATGTACTTCCTTAAATATTTCCTATGCTATATGGATATACCAAGGGGAGTGATATTCCAAACACTATACACTTCATTATATCTCAGGGCTTAAAAGAAATAGGAACTTCAACACTTCCAATTCCCTACAAATTTTGTGTTTCATAGGTTCTTACATTTCCAAACAACATTCAACATTTCTACTCAACCCCATAAGACTGTTTTCCTCTTTTCAGAGCGAACATATTTCTCAATGCATGGAAATAGGCGTGTGATTGGGTAATAAGCCAATTTGTCCCCTATGAATAGCATTCGGATTGGCCCTGGTTCCTTTAGAAAATATAATTAGAGAAGCTCAGTGGTAACATGCGATAAAATGCTAATAATCATACAGCCAATTTAATGCTGGATGAGATAGATGTAAAGCAGTTGGAGAATCAAATATCTGTAGAAGCTTACCTTGAGAGCCATGTCATCAATCCCCTTTGTTGTCAGAACAACATTGGCTCCAGCTTTCAAAAGTCTCTGAATGCGTTCTTTGGTCATATCAGCTTCTCTGTTAACATAAATGCAAAATAACTTCTACATGAGCAAGAAAGTAGACAAATATTGCATAATGATTTTCATCTTAATAACCATAAAGAAGAGGTGATTAAGATTGTCACAACACAAAGCAAAAGCATAAAGCATGAGACTCTTTGGGTTGTGCAGAACATGCATTAAAGAATAATAAAGGAATTTGAACCAGAAACAAAATCATATGCATGTATATATGTGAAAAGAGCTGATTTTATGCCTTTACCAGACTGCTCTATTGTATAGGTAATTGGATACTAAATCAATTACTGCAAAGAAGCAAGCAATTAAAAAGTGGTGTATGCTTCACTGGTGCACAAAGCCAATTATCAATAAAGCAATGACAATCACAACCTAAAAGAAAATACTTTTTATTATCTTATCACCTTTCACGAATTTTTTCAAGCTCCCTGGGATCAGTAACTAAGACTTGGACACCCATTTGCATCTTTGTCTTCTGAAGATTAAAGTCAAGACAAGCAATCTTTGCAGGGGCAACTCTAATAGGCATTCCTTGGGCAGCACGACCCGTATTTAGAGCATACCCATTCAAAAGATAGCTATCTTTTGCACTTTTGCCATGAGCTTTCAAAATATTAATTCCCTGGAACATCATAAGAACAATTAGGGCATTACAACTTTCATATCCACAAATTTTAGTGTCTCTAAAACCATGAAAAGCAGGTTGAGCCATATCAGGCAAAAGATTTTACTTGCCAGCAGTTCACAAGAAACACAACACATACTAACAATATAGGAGATTTCAGTTTCCTCTAAGCATATGTCCACACTACAAAACCTTCCCAATCAAGATGTGGAGAATGCACAAACACCTACCTTAATTGGGTATTTGACTTCCCCCCTTGCATTCGTCATTTTAACAGATTGCACAGCTTCCACAACCTAGAAATACAATCATATACAAAAATCAATAAAACACACTAAACACTCATCACAAGCCAACAATACACAGAAGGCTTGGATGCACAAATGGCTTGTTTAAGTATAGAAAGCATGTCAATTTCAATAACATCCAGATTCTAGGAACAAAATAAATCCTTATCACATGTATAATAAATAAGCATACCAGATTTGCAAAGAAGTCACTGTCACCAGAGATCAACTTTGAGGACATGCTTGTCTTGGCACAGTTAATTAGACAATCTTTTCCAAGCTTTTCAACCTAGAAAAATCAACAAAACAAGTATACAGCCTTATCAAGAATATATACTATTAGATATGCTATGGCTTAGACAAAGCATCGCCATCCAGAACACAATGAATGAGGTCCATCTTCTAGGTTGAAATGGCAAAATTTTTGATAGGGGATGTTTGGAAGTTCTTTTTTGGCATCACGTGAGTGGGAGATGGCTTTAAATAATTTCTTTCCATATTTGTTTTTCCTAGCTGAGGGTAGGGATGCTTTGGTACCCACATATTTTCTGTATTAAGGAGAAGAAGACAAAGATTAGGATCTTCACTTTCTAAGAGCCTCCCAATATCTGGGACTAAGGTAAGTGGATTCCTTGGTTGAGTTGTTTTTCTCTAATTATCCTTGAAGAAAAGGCAACATTATAATGTGCAGGAGGTTGACTAGAAACAGAAGATGCACAATCTTATTAAGGTGCTTTGAGAGGGTCCTCTATGTTCCCTTGGAAGTGTATTTGCAGTGTGAAAGCACCTCAAAAAGTTCCATTCTTTGTTTGGGGGGCAGCTCTGTTGTAATAGAATTCAACAATGGACAATCTAAGAATGAGAGAGATGTGATCCTGTACTGGAGGCTGGTGCTGTATGTGTCATCTAGTGGAGAGTGTAAACCATTTATTACATCATTGTACAGCCAAAAGGAGTTTGGGGCTCTCGTTTTTTCTCTTTTTGGGAAATTTCATGATGCCTATAAGGATTATTAAGCTACTTATTTGTTGGAAAGGGAAGTTTGGTAGTCCTACAAGAGGAAAATTTAGAGTGTGGTTCCTTTAAGCATTATGTAAATTGCATGGAGAGAAGGAAATATTCACACTTTTGATGACGTTGATCTCCTTCTAAATTCCCCTAAGCCCATGTTCTTAAGATCTTGTATGACTGGATGAATGTAATAAAGCAAATTTAGAGTGTGGTACCTTTAAGCATTATGTAAATTACACAGAGAGAAGGGAATAATCACACTTTTAATGACTTTGATTTTGAGATTGTTACATTAGAAGAACTTGCATGCCTTCGTGTACTTTGTTTTTTTTTTTTTTTTTTTCTAAAAAGTCTATTACTTAACACAAAAAGAGTTTGGCCGCCCTGGGGAAGGGGGGGGGGGGGGGAGGAGAGAATAAGTAGAGCATGTAATGCTACATAATTTTCTGATCTTTTGTGGGAACCACAGTATTGCATACTGGACCCTCTATCTATGCCATTTTTGGCATAAATGATGAAAACTCACAAGCTCATAAATAAGGTCTGTAATGGCAGAGCAAGTGATTGAAACAAACTGCCATTCATGCCTTCAGTTCATAATACTGTTTATGAACCTTAATTGTCAGTTTTCATATAAACACACACATGCAACAATTTAGGGACAAAGACACAGGAGCCTTACCTTCACGGCCAATTTTTCCTCCACATATTTGCATGCCTCCCTCATAGCAAGCTATTTACACATAGAGAAATAGAAAGGATAAAACTTTAAGGAAACTTACCAAGTAATAAGCCACAAAACATATTCAAATTATGCATAAAATAATACACTTGCTTAGTGGTAAAACTGTTTGGAGTTCAAAATTAAAACAAGGGGGAGAGAGAGAGAGAGAGACTCACTCTGTAACCACTGATTATTGATGTAGGGTGAATGTTGTTCCTCACCAAATCATTTGCTCTCTGCAGAATTATGATTAAATAAACCATTAAGTCATCATCCATCGGACCATAAAAGAGTTGCTATCATATGAGATCCCAAAAATTCCACTTAATCATGGATGTAAAGTTGATGTTCACTTTTTCTAACCATGATTATTATTTGCTCTCCGCATAATCATGATTAATTAAGTCATCTTTCATCAGAACATAAGAAAATTCCTTTCATGAGATCCCAAATTAACAGGCTGGCTAAACTTACCTTCAGCAACTCCGCAGCAATAATGACCACTGATGTTGTCCCATCTCCAACTTCTCGGTCTTGAAGCTCAGCCAACTCCACGAGTACCTGTGGACCACCAAAAAATTTCTATAAATCAAAACATGTTACAGTGTGGCAAAGCTCGGTAACACAGCCAAAACACACATCCAGTAATAAAACAAAGTATGAGCAAGATGAGACTGTTTATCCACCTTAGCAGCAGGGTGCTCAACTTCTAACATCTTGAGTATTGTAGCACCATCATTAGTAATTGTCACGTCTCCAATATCATCAACAAGCATCTGAAACCATCAATCAAAAGGAAAATACAATGATACCCTTTGGCAGAACTACATGGTCCAAATAAAAGCTTAGCAATGAACAGGGAAAAAAGGCAAGTTACAATAAATATTGAAAACATGGCAATTACATTGACATGCAGTTAAGTATTTTAACTATATCAAAACCTTTGCAATCAAAAGGGAAAAAGGGTATGTCCCCAATGCCCATATCAATTAACATCAATGATGCAATAACACTAACGTGCAGTTCAGCATCTTAACTATGTTAGTAAACAAAAAGATATCCTTTTCAATCTTCACTGACTTATACAAATGTCATTCCAACCCATTTGAGTATCCAAAAATAGGGTCCAATGAACGAACATATCCCGCATGAGCAAGGTCACAGCTAAAAGAACAAGCAGCAACATGCTTAATTTTACATCACACAGACAAGACTACGCATATTGCTCATTCAATATCTTACAATTAATTGCAAATTAAAATTCCTTACATAATGACATTAAAAAAAGAAACACATACATTTACATTTCAGCATTCAACTAACTGTATGACACTGGCAAGCCTATATAATAAATAAATAATCAATCCACTAAAGTTAATTATGAATACGCCATTGAAATAAATTTAAAAAAAAAAAAAAGAAGGAAAGATTGAAACAACAAAATCAGCATCAATATCAACAGCAATAGTAATAGAAGTGGTAGTAGTAGTAATACCTTGTCGAGACCAACAGGACCTAGTGAGGATTTGACAATATTAGCAACTGCTCCACACGCCATCACTATTTCACTCACCATTAAACACAAAACGACCTTAGTCAGTTCCTTTACAATACAACCATAAAAATTGCACAAAATCAAATTCTATTAAAAGCAGGTTTTTTAGTAGCATTTGTAAAAGAGGGTAGTACCGTTTTGGGTGCGAACGTCCTGACCGGACTGGCGGTCGCCAAGAATGTCGAGGGTTCCCATTTGTTAGATCTGTAAATAAAGAAGAGGAAAATAGGAAATGCTTACTCTTGAATGTATCTTCAGAATAAGAAAATGGAGTGTATTTTAACTTTTAAGCGAAAGAGGAAAAAACTGTGAGACTCTCTTTGGGTTGGGATGGGCGGTGCTGGGTTTTAACGGGGGTTTTTGGCAGATGAGATGGGTCTTGCGGTGGGGTGGGGTGGGCAGAATTTAATGGGCAAACCACCACCAAATCGGAACCCACAACCACCTCATTGCAAATCCAACCCATATTGGAACCCACCACCACCACCACCACCACCACACCACTGTCGTCACCTGAGAGAGCACACCACTGCCGTTGCCTGAGAGAAGAAGTAGACAATGAAAGGGTGAATCAGAGAGAAGGGTAGGGTTGGAGAGAGAGGGGATGATAGAGAAGAGAGGCCTGAGAGAAACAGAGAGGCGTAGGAACAGAGAGCGAGAGTGAGAGAGAGAAGAGACGTTTGAGAAAGAACAGGAAAAATAAGTAACAGAGGGTAACGTGGTTAGAACATTCGCAGCAAGCGAGCTAAAAATTAAAACTTTAAGGAATTCAAAAAGTTATTTTACACATTTTAAGAACTCATTTTATAATAGATTCAATAGTTGTAAAATTTTTAACTTTTCATTTAAATATTCTTTTTTATTACATTTTTTTTTTTTTGGTAAAAGGGATTAAACAAAAAGAAACTACAAAATCAAAAGATCAGCAGGACAATGCCTACTTACAAATAAAAACAAGACAAGTCATGGTTAAAAGCAGGAATTAACTCCACAAGAGGATAACCAAGAATGTAGAAGTCTGATTGTTTCGCACCTTTTCTTGCGAGGTAATCAGTGCTTCTGTTGGATTCACGGTAGCAGTGACTGAATTGAATGTGAGGGATCTGAGATGCTAGCTGCTTGCAATCATCCATAATGGGGGAAAAGATGGGATTTGTCTGACTGGGGTTATTAAGGACATCTATTATAGCTTTTGCATCCAACTCTACTTCAACAGATTGGAAGTTCTTGTTCACACAGATGGTAAGTCCATCCCTTAATGCCCATAACTCCGCTTCAAAGCTCGAAGTAACACCAATCCTCCTTGAAAAACCTACCACCCAATAGGGGTGTGCAAAACTTCACTGGAACTGACCCAGCCGACCGGCTCCGACCACACCGTCCCGACTGCAGCGCCAACCAACTGAGCCGAGGCCGGCGTTCGGACTTCGCCCTCCTTTTCGATGCCGGTGCGGTGAAATAACCAGATTGAGAAATCCGAAACCGAGCTGTGGTCGAATCGAACCGATACTCTGATTCTATCGTTCTTTTTTTTTTTTTTTTTTTTTTTTTTTTTTTTTTTTTTCTGAATCTGATAAAACGACGTCGTATGTATGGGTGTTATTAAAAAAAAAAAAAAGAAGCAAAACGGTGTGTTTTATGCTAGGTTTTCAGATTCTCAAGGTATTTAAGTTCAAATGTTTCTCTCATATCTTTTAACTCTCTCTCTCACTCTCGCCTCTCGACTCGAGTCTCGCCTGACGAAGAACGAAGAACAAAGCCGGTAAGCTTCTTCGTGTTTTACTGTTTTTTCCTTTTCATTTGTTTGGAAAAGCTGACGCCTGAAAGCATGAATGATTTTATAAGTAGCTGCTGTGCTGTGTGACTGTGACTGTGACTGTGTCTCTCAAAGCAAAGCTTGTGTAGTTGTGTGTGTGAGTCGTGTGACTGTGTCTGTGTCTTTCTATTTTGTGGGGGGTCCAAGTTGGACTAATGTGAGCTGCTTACACTTTGATATATGTAAGGTTTGGATGTAAGGAGCCTGAAAGTTTTATCATACACGAAACTGTATACACACTTACACAGTGTAATCATGTCCAACTCCAAGTAGAACTATAGAAGTAGCTGCTTACATATATACATATAATAATATATAAATATAATATTATATTAAGTGTAAGCAATTCATCAAGTTGTTTTATAAATATAATAATATGAGCCCACAGTTCATCAAGTTGTTTTATAAATATAATATAATAATAGGTCGGTGGGCTCATCTCATGGCTGTTTGAGTGTTTGTAGGATACTAGGAGTAGAGTATATATACACGGTATAACACGGATGCCATATATAATAATATAATATTAACTATTAAGGTTGGCTTGGCTGTTTGTACCGTAGCTACTTATACATATAATAATAATAATAATAATAATATATACACGGATGCTTACATATATAATATTAAGGTTGGTTGTTTGATTAAGGTTGTAATTTGCTGATTTTTATATAAGACTTTAATAGTGGACTATAAACTGCTAGAAAGACTATTATATTATATATAGTCTAATAAGTATCCAGTTAGCCCCCAAAAAAATAATATAATATAAAATAACTATGTCATTAGTCTATGTTGTTACTTTAGTAAGTTTATAGTAATAGTATAAACTATGTCTTAACTATGTCATTAGTCTTAGTTGTTACTTTAATAAGTTTATAGTAACTGTTAGTCTACTAAGTACTAACTTTTTTTCTTTTTATCAGCATTTTAATTTTTGATGGAGACAGAGATTGAGAGAGTTCACGCTTTCAATCATTCACGAAGAGGTAATCACTAATCACTCACTATGTTCAACATTTTGATTTTAAATTTTTAGTACTTAGTAACAACTGTTTTAAGTTTATATATATAAAATTAGCTTTTATTTTATATTTATATTGGGAACAATATAATAAATCCCTTGTTAATATTAGTGACATGAATTGTTGAGTAATGACTAATGATTGTTAATTTGTAATTATTGTAACTAAACTGATTAATTATATTTTGATATTGTTGTGAAACTTTGTTTTTTTGTTGGTTGGAAATTTTTTTATTAGATGGATGTCGATGCTCCGCCTAGATTTGCTGCCCCTGGGGACCCTAACCCACCTCCTCCTAGTCTTGGTAGTGCTAACCCTAACCCGCCTGAACCTGCAGCACCAATTGGACTTGGTGCATCACTTCCCCTACTGTCACCTAAACAAGGTGGTAAGGATTCATCTATTGTTTGACAGCACTTCATTAAGTTGGTCGGTTTTGATCCCACTAATCCTAGGTCTCAATGCAAATATTGTAAAAATCAATATAAGTGTCATGGTAGGAAAAATGGTACTTCGGGCATGTTGCAACACATGAAGGTGTGTAAGAAGTGGCCTTTTCCCCGTGATGATAAGCAAAAAACTTTGTCTTTCCAAGCGAAGAGAGAAGGGGAAAGTGGTTCAAATGTGTTAGTGGTTGCAAATTATAGTGAAGAGAGGATAATGTTGGCATTGGCAAGGATGATTGTCATTGATGAATTGCCTTTAAATTTGTGGAGCATCAAGGGTTTCAAGAATTTATGGAAATAGTTGAGCCGAGGTTTCCTATTCCCCATCGCACTACTATTGCAAGGGCTTGTATGAAGATTTATTTTAGTGAGGTGGATGTTTTGAGAAGGGCTTTTGTTGGGCAACGAGTTTGTGTGACAACGGATACTTGGACATCCATACAAAACTTGAACTACATGGTAGTCACCGCACACTTCATTGATGGGGATTGGACTTACCAAAAGAAAATCTTGAACTTTTGCCCTATAGCTAATCACAAAGGGGACACCATAGGTAGAGCGGTTGAGTCATGTTTGTTGAAGTGGGGTATAGACCGATTGTTTACAATCACCGCGGACAATGCTAGTTCTAATGAGGTAGCAATTGATTATGTGAAGAAGAAAACAAAAGAAAGAGATAGTAGCATATTGGGTGGTGAGTTCATGCATATGCGTTGTTGTGCGCATATCTTGAATTTGATTGTGCAAAGTGGGTTGAAGTCCATTCATGAATCAATTGCCGAAGTTCGGAATGCGGTGCGATATGTGAGAGCCTCTCCTGCAAGGTTTGAGAAGTTTCAAGAATGTGTTGAAAATGAGAAGATCAAAGCCAAATGTTTGTTGTCCCTTGACATGCCAACAAGGTGGAATTCCACTTATTTCATGTTAGATTGTGCTTTGAAATTTGTGAGAGCATTTGATAGGTTGGAAGAGGAGGATGGGCATTACAAACTTTATTTTTGTGAAACGGATGGGAATGGGAAAAAGCCCATTGGTCCTCCTAACTATCTTGATTGGGAAAATGTCAAGACCTTTGTGAAATTTCTTGGTATATTTTATGAGGCGACACTTAGATTTTCTGGATCCTTGTTTGTCACTTCTAATACATACTTCCCTGAGCTAATTAGCATTGAAGATCAATTGCAACAGTTGTGTAGTGTTGATGGGGATCCACTTTTGAAGAGTATGGCAGTAGAGATGAAAAAAAAATATGATAAGTATTGGGGAAGTATGGATAATATCAATTTGATACTTTTTGTTGCTGTTGTTCTTGACCCAAGGTATAAATTGAAGTATGTAAAGTTTTGGTTTAGGGAGTGGTATGGAAAGGACAAGGGGGATGAGATGAGCTCTAAAGTTCGAGATGCATTGAAGAGGTTGTATGTGGAGAGAGTGGGTCAAAATGGAGTTTCGAGTTCTAGTGGTAGTAGTGCTTCATTGTCTATGGACTCTAGGCCAAGTGTTGGCAATGCTTCATTGTCTGATCGCATTAAAAGTTATAATAATAAGTTTAAGCAACACTTGGCGGATAAGGACAGTGTGGAAAGCAAATCTGAGTTGGATAGGTATTTGTTGGAATCTTCTGAGGACCCTGATGTGGAAGATTTTGATATCTTAATGTGGTGGAAAATGAATTCTTCTAGATATCGAGTCCTTTCTCAAATTGCCCATGATGTGTTAGCTATTCCTGTCTCTATAGTTGCATCCGAGTCTGCTTTTAGTACGGGAGGGCGTGTTTTGGATTCGCTCCGTAGTTCACTATCTCCTAATACAGTTGAAGCCCTTATTTGTACCCAAAATTGGTTGAAAGATGCAAAGAGAAAAAGACCACTAAAGCTTCGGGAGTGCATGGATAATGTGGAGGATATGGATGGTTTTGAGATTGACACTGGTAAATATATATATATATATATATATTCATTTTGTTTGTTGTATATATTAATTGTTTATTTATTTGCTCAATGCTTACGAGTCATTTTATTTTGAATGGGATTGTAGAAATTGCATCGGTTTGCCCAATGCCTATGGAGGAGGATCCAAGCACCATTGTGTTGGATGATGATGAGTGATGTGCTACTCTATGCTTGGAGTTAGTTAGTAGTTAGTATTATGTAAGTATACTTGCTATTCTCATTTGTTTGTGTTAATTATAAATATTCTATTGTTCATAAACGTTTTATTGTATTAACACGTGTTTATTTTGTTTTGTTTAGTATTTTGTAGGAGTTCTAGAATGATGCGTAGTGCACAGACTTACTGGACAAAGGACTTACAAGAATTAGCATTCTTTTGCCTATATACTAATTATATTTGTACATGTTATTGGTAGTGGACTTATCACTAATGATAGTTATTTAGGTATTCATGGGAGGGATTATTATTGGGGATACAAGCAATTAGCATTCTTTTGCCTAAATGCTAATTTAATTTGTATATCTTTTGGCATTTGTAGACAGTGACAAATGGTTCTGTAATACGTTATTAAATAGATACATTAACGCTTATTGTTATTGACACTGACACACACAGTGACACTAATGATATTATATGCTACATGATAGTATTTTGGGAGTTGAACTCTTACAAAATTTCAAAATATTTTTGCATGGTGAATGAAATGAAAAAATTTGGATCATTATGTAAACATATTTTTTGCACAGGTTTGAAATTTTGGATCATTATGTGATCATTATGAAATGAAAAATACATTATTTGGCACAGGTTTCTTGAATAGGTTGATATATTGATATTGGGCTTGAAAGCCCAATTTTTTTATTATTAAAAAAATAGTTTTTTTTTAATATTTCAAACCGATCAAATCGACTAAACTGCACCGCAAAAACCGCATCGCTATAGGTCGAAAAACCGACCCTAGGTGGTGTGCATCGGTTCCAATTATGAAAAAACTGATCTCCATCGGTTCGGTAATAAATTTGAAAAAAAACCGCCATTACCAAACCGCGCACACCCCTACCACCCAATTACCAAACTCATCTTTAATCACACCTCCTTCACCAGCTAGACCCGGGTTGCCTAAAGACGACCCATCCATGTTTAGCTTCCTCCAACCATTTCTTGGCCTCTCCCATCTAATATTCTTTATTGTGTAACTGTTGGCTTTCTTCCAATCCGCAGCACACCAGTGGAAGTTACTTGCTTGACTAATAATTTGGGAAGCCAAATTTGGGTTGGAACTTCTATTCTGGAAAACAAGACTGTTTCTTTGCTTCCATAGCATCCAAATGGCAAAGAGGAACACTATATTCTAGGGGAGGTTGCTGTGACAATTAAGATGCCCATTCCTTGCATTTACGGTCAGCCATGTATGAAGATCACAAGTAAAAAAACTCTTATCCATCTCGGAGATACCAAGCTGCTTCCAAAGCTCTTTGCTACCCCAGCAATCCCGAAGCAAATGAATAATAGTTTCCTGGTCATCTCTGCACCGAGGGCAAGAAGGGTCAGAGCTGATTCCTCTTGAAACTAGGCAATCTTTAACACCAATACTATTGTGAAAACATCTCCAAACAAAGAATTGAATCTTTGGAAGGATTTTAACTTTCCAAATCCAATGCCTCTCAAAAACATGGTTAACACTTCCTGTAGTTGCCAAATTATACGCACTTTTTAGTTCAAAATTCCCATGGGAATTAGCTGCCCACGACAGTCTATCCTCACTCCTAGCAACTATAGCGTAGGGAGTAGCCTGAATTTCCAGCTTTATATTCAAGGGAAGATCAAAAGATAATTTCAACCAATTCCAACCATTCGCCGACACCACTTCCTTAACTTCCATACTACTTTTGCCCCTGTTCAAAGGACCCTACACTAAATTTCTGATAGGACCTTGAGAAGACCAATTATCTAGCCAAAACCTGAGCTTGCTGTCTCTCCCAGTGACCCATTTTGTTCTAGCATTAAAAACATCCTACCCTTTTCTCATACCTTTCCACACTCGAGAACAAGGAAGATTATCGCTATTGGCCGAGCTTATTCTCCGACGAGTGTAGTACTTGTTCCTAAGAACTCTAGCCCATAAAGTTTCTTTTTCTGAATGAAATCTCCAGTTAAGCTTTGTTAACAATGCAGTGTTCCTTCCTTTTGCAGACTATAACCCCAAGCTGCCCTCCTTCCTAGGCCTTGTTACCTTATGCCAACCCACCCAATGCATCTTTTTTGAGGTGTCCATAGAGCCCCACAAAAAATTCTTACTAATCCTATCTATACCATCCAACACTTTGCTCGGGAGATAAGCACATTGCATGGTGTAATTGGGAATGGTAGACAAGGAAGATTGGATAAGAACTGTTGTGCCCACCATAGACAAGAGATTAGCCTTCCACCCTGAAAGCTTTTGCTTCATTCTGTCCCAAATAAAATCAAAATCATGACTTGACTGCCCTCGATGCTTAATAGGAATTCCCGAATATTTCCTAATAGAAGAAGTCGACCTAAACCCGAGAAGACTACACATATCCTCCCTGCTCTCCGTAACAACATTCGGTGAAAAAAACACCCTTGACTTGGACTGACAAACACTTGACCAGATTTTTCACAAAAGATGTCAAGCACCTCCCAGATGGCAATGCAGTTTGCTTGATTAGCTTTAGCAAAAAACACTAGGTCGTCTGTAAAGAAAAGATAAGAGAAACTCGAACCACTTCTAGAAGCTTTAACTGGATTCCACAATTTCTCACTGCACTTCTTCTCAATAAGCTGACCCAGGAATTCCATACACAATATGAATAAGTAGGGAGACAGAGGGTCTCTTTGTCTGATACCTCTAAAGGGGTTAATAGGTTCTAACATACCTCCGTTGAACAAAATAGAGGTTGAGACTGTGGAAACACAACTCATGATGATCTCCACCAAATCCATAGGGAAATAGAAGCTAAGAAGCCTTTCCCTAATGAAGCCCCACTCTAGCTTGTCATAAACTTTTTCGAGATCGATCTTTATAGCCATGAATCCCTCCTTACCTTTGGCCTCACTAATGGAGTGAATAAGTTCCTGGACGATAATCACATTATCAGTACCCTTTCTTCCGGGCACAAAGGCAGTTTGGAGAGGGAAAACGAGCTTGTCCAGTAATGGTCTAATCTGAGCCACTAAAACCTTCGTGATGACTTTATAGACAGTATTACATAAGCTGATAGGTCGGTAGTTACCTAGACTTTCAGGACCTTGGATCTTAGGAATAAGAGCAATAAGAGTTCTATTAAGATAATCTGGGATTTTCTTCCTAGCGAAAATTTCCTTAATTTCCTCGACCATGGATTTCCCAACCATAACCCAGAAGCGCTGATAAAAACATACATGAAGCCCATCAAGACCAGGCGCTTTGAAAGGCTTCATCAACTAGTTCTTTCTTTATATTTTCTTTATTCTTTGTTTCCAAATGTATTTTCAATTAATCATTTGAATATAGTGAGCACATTTTTAAAACCTGACTTTTTTTAATAACAATTTTTTTTAATTGAACAATCATATTTTTGGATTTTTTTTTTCTTTCAACTACCATGAATGTTATTTATTAATTTTGTTTCTTCAACTACGATGCATATATCATGTATGCTCAATGTATGAGACATTTCTCTCACAGACAAGTAAGCCCCATGCTCAAAGCATTTGAAAATTTTCTCAACGATCCCATACATACTCCAATTGAACTAGCTATTCAACCTGTCAACTCTATTTACATAAATCACATAAATCATATATTCCAATTGAACTATCAACTATCAACCTGACACATTCTCAAAAAAAAAAAAAAAAAAAAAAAAAAAAAAAAAAAAAAAAAAACTATCAACTTGGAAAACATATTACCATAAATCATATACTCCAATTAAACTATCAACCTGGCAAACATATTACTTGAAGTGGTTTTAGCAACACTAAACTGCCAATGTAGTCCACAAAAATATTCACATACACAACTCACATAAAATTACGATAAAAACTCACATGCCATAACTCACACACCCAAGTTCCTACGACTCGCAATGTAATTGGCATAAATGATCAATAAGGTCCGATTGGAGTTGAGAATGAATTTGTTGGTCTTTAATGCGTTTGTGATTTTGGATGAATGCCATAAATCCATTTGCATGCTCACGTGACACTTGTATAGAAGGGTTATCCACTTCGTCAATTTGTTCCAAATGCACACTCAACATCCTTCCTATACGCCTCTTGGGCTTTTGCAATTTTTTTTTTTTTTTTTTGGTCCTTGTGGAGCTGGGATTGTTTTCACAAATGTTGACCACTTTGGATATGTACCATCAGCAAGGTAATATCCCATTGTGTAGTCATTATCGTTAATTGAGTAATTAATTGGCGAAGCAGGTCCTTATGCTAGCTCGGAAAATAGAAAAGATTGTTGTAACACATTAATATCATTATTTAACCCAGGTAACCCAAAAAACGCATGTCATATCCAAAGATCATATGATATCACTGCTTCCAAAATAATAGTGGACTCACGAATATGACCACAATATTGACATTTCCATGCACTTGGACAATTTTTTTATTTCCAATGCATACAATCAATTGAAACTAACATACCTAGAAATCCATGCCTTTCACTATAGGCCAACAATCTACCAATGTCTTCGTTGTTTGGCTTCCTTAAATATTCCTCAGAGAAAATATCTATCACCGTTGTAACAAATTTTTTCAAACTCTCCATGGCAGTAGTTTCTCCAATCCACACATATTCATCCATAAAGTCACCAGTTACTCCATAGGCAATCATCCTAAGTGCAACAGTAATCTTTTGAAGGGAAGATAAACCAAGCTTTTTGCTACCATTTCTTTTTTGCTTAAAGGATCATAAGTTTCTACCTTAGATTGAATATGCAGAAAAAGAGAACGGCTCATCCAAAATATCCTTCGAAATAATTTCTTAGGATATACTGGTGAGTCGGCAAAATAGTGGAGATAAAGCCTTTCATGGCCTACCAAATGGTTGCGCCTGATATAGTGACAATGTTTATGTTGTGATGTCAAATCCATGACAACTTTTTTTATTATCTCATCTTCATCGGAGTCATCAAAAAGAAGTTTGCGAAACAAAAAGCGACCCATGGATACAACCTTCAAGCCAAAATCTGAAAGCAAACATTTTATTTGCATAAGTAATAAACTCCAATTAAAATAGATATAAGGACAAAAAGATTAAAAGAAAAGAAAAGGGCAGTGTACTAATAAAATTAAACATATGTTAATTTGTTGTACAACCAAACTCAGGTTATAAAAAAAATAATGTTATGAACACCATACGCTAAAGGTTTTTGAACTCAAAATCCAAATCATTAAAACATTTAGTTCTAAATATGCATAACAAAAGTCATTAAACAAACAAAGGTCATTAAACAACTTGTTATAAAAACTGCAGAACAACATCTTCCAATTAACAAGCTTAGATGCTCCTGTATCACTAATATGGTACAAAGTATTCCACCACAAGTTCTAACATAACCCATCATCCAATGGAGATGCAAACAACCTAAGGAGAGAGAGAGAGAGAGAGAGAGAGAGAGACCAAACTCATGATAAACAACATCTCCTTTTTTATATATAGTATAAGATAACAAAATACATCAACCTTTTTCTAACATAAAAAAGTTTCTATTCTCCAACAAAATACATCAACCTTTTTCTAACATAACAAAGTTGATATTTCCCAACAAAATACATCAACCCTTTTCTAACATAATTGAAGTTGATCTACCACAACAAAATACATCAACTATTTTCTAACATAGAAAAGTTCATATAACATAATAAAATACACCAATGCTTATAAATAAGCTACTACCAAAATTAGGTCTATCAAAGACATCATTTACATATGGCAAACCAAAACTATTTACTTTGAGATTGTCCTGCAAGGATTCCCTCTCGGCATTGTTCATAATAAAGTTTTTGTGCTCTGGACATGCCACTTGTATTTTTATTCATAATTCTCTCATCCTCTACCATACTTTGGATATGGAGCTTTTCCCGTTCAATACTAATTCGTTCCTCCTCCATTAGAATTCTTCTCTCCTCCAATCGAACCCTCTCCTTATCCCTCAACTCTTCCAATCGAATTCTCTCATTATCCCTCAACTCTTTCAAGCAAACTCTTTCTGCTTTGATGTGAAGACTTTCTTTTTCTTGTTCTTGTGACTCCTCAATACATTTCATCTTCTTCGCCAAATATTTCCCAACATCTTTCTCACTAGCCTTTTTCTTTTGATTGGCCTTTTCGGCCTTCCTACCTATTGGTCTCTCAAAGGTGGTAGTGTTATCAAGTATGGACACGTCATCCCCCTCAGCAATAGATATTGAATCCGGAGTTAGAGGTAACACTATTCTTGATTTTTCCTTAGGTATACTTCATTTTGGTTGGTTCTTCAACATGAGCCAACAATGTTCAAAATTAAAATTTCTTTTGTAATTGCTTCTATACATAGCATTTGCATTTTCAATCTAAAAAAATCCAAAGAAATAGAACATAATTAGTATCTACATCAACTATTGGTGAATGTCTAACAAGGCACACTATTGCAATATAATTTTTACCTTGTCTTGTTCAGTTGTGCCACTTTGATGCAAACCTTCAAGTGAAGCTAAGAACCCACAAAATCTACTCATTTCCTTATTAATCATTCCCCATCGACTTGATAGGGAGATAGGAGTGCATGTGGTGCCGGCTGCACTATGATTGCAAAAGTATTGCCAAATTTTTTGACGAAAAGTTTCTTGTTTCAGCTCATTACCATGCACAGGATCAAGACTAGTATTGAGCCATGCCGATACTAGTAATTTATCTTCATCTACACTAAAGTTGACACCACATTTCCCTTTATTAGTGGTGATGGTCTCAACTTCAGGTGAAGAATTTGAAATAAGCATTGGATTATTTTGGGATACACCAAAAAAAGGTGAGTCCATGGTTGTCAAAATCGCGATCCAGTTCATAAAATCGCACGATTTTACGATCCCACCTCACCAAAAAGTTTAAAATCGTAGCAGGATCGCAAAAATGATAGGATTGTATGTAGGATAGTATAGGATCGTATAGGATCGGATGGGATCCTATCGATCCTACCATTTGGCTTGATTTTTTTTTTTTTTTTGAGTGGAATTCATTTAAATAAGATAATCCACCTAAACCCACAAGGCCAACAGGTTATCAGAAGCCCAATAATTAATTGAAGTCCCAAATTTACCCCTATGTCAACATAAAATCTCAAAAAAACCTATAGTACTTAAGTTTAACGTTTTGGATGTTGATACTAGGAAGGATATAGATGATGAAATGGGATATGACAATGACAGTGATTAGATTAGAAGAACCTTATAATGAGAATTCTCTTTTAGATTTCATATTTGTAATTAGCTAGTTTATCTTAGATTGTGAATTCTCTTTTGGATTACATATTGTAAATTTGTAGTTAGCTAGTTTTTATATGCTAACTAACCTAACTTATTTTGGATTTGGAACTTAGAATTTGGAAAACATTTTCTATATGTGTAGATAATATTTTGGTACTTAGTTGCTAATTAAACATGTACTAAACTTTTTAGATACAGTATGTCAAAAGTTAAATATATTTTGTTTCATTTGAATGACATAAGAACTTTTGCCCCATAGCTAATCACAAAAGGGACACCATAGGTAGGGCGGTTGAGTTATGTTTGTTGAAGTGGGATATAGACCAATTGTCTACAATTACCGTAGACAATGCTAACTCTAATGATGTGGCAATTGATTATGTGAAGAAGAAAATAAAAGAAAGAGATAGTAGCATATTGGATAGTGTGTTCATACATATGCATTATTGTGCGCATATCTTGAATTTGATAGTGCAAAGTGGATTGAAGTCCATTCATGAATCAATTGTCAAGGTTCGGAATGCGGTACAGTATGTGAGAGCCTCTACGGCAAGGTTTGAGAAGTTTCAAGAATGTGTTGATAAAGAGAAAATTAAAGCAAAATGTTTGTTGACCCTTGATGTGCCAACAATGTGGAATTCGACTTATCTCATGTTAGATTGTGCTTTGAAATTTGTAAGAGCATTTGATAAGTTGGAAGAGGAGGACGAGAATTACAAACTTTATTTCTGTGAAGCGGATGGAAATGAGAAAAAACTCATTGGTCCTCTTTTGATTGGGAAAATGTCAAGACCTTTGTGAAATTTCTTGGCATATTTTATGAGGCGACACTTAGATTTTCTAGGTCCTTGTTTGTCACTTCCAATACATACTTTCATGAGCTAATTAACATTCACGATCAATTGCAGCAATTGTGTAGTGTTGATGGGAATCCAATTTTGAGGAGTATGGCTGGAAAGAGATGAAAAAGAAAAAAAAGATAAGTATTGGGAAAGAATAGACAATATCGATTTGGTGCTTTTTGTTGATGTTATTCTTTGACCCAAGGTATAAATTGAAGTATGTCAAGTTTTGGTTCAGGATATGATATGGAAAGGACAAGGGAGATGCAATGAGCTCTAGGGTTCGGGATGTTTTGAAAAGCTTGAGAGTGTGGGTCAAAATGGAGCCTCACGTTCTAGTGATAGTGGTAGTAGTGTTTCATTGTTTAGGGACTCCGGGCCAAGTGTTAGTAATGCTTCTAATCGCTTGAAAATGTATAATACCATATGGTATTATTTAGTTTACATCATTTTTTTTTTAATTTATGTAAGTTTACATCATTTGTACACCTCAACACTAGACATGCCACACCATCAATTTTAATATCTAGTTAGCAAACAAATACACACTATTCCCATGGATAGCAAAAACTTGTAACCAAACAACTTCACCAGCATCTAACATCCCTAATCCATATTATCTTCTCTAATGGGAAAATTTTACTAAATAGCATTATTTTTTAAAAAAAAAAAATTTGGTTAAATAGTATCTTTGTCAAACTTGAGTTCCAAGTGAAATTTGAATTTACCAAACTCATGTTGCTAGACTCAAGTTCTAAAAATATACTACATAACTAAATAATTTGGCGAAGTGTTTTTTTCTAGTGATAGTGGTAGTAGTGTTTCATTGTTTAGGGACCTGGGCCAAGTGTTGGTAATGCTTCTAATCGCTTGAAAATGTATGATACCATATGGTATTATTTAGTTTACATCATTTTTTTTTTTTAAACATTTATGGAAGTTTACATCATTTGTACACCTCAACACTAGACATGCCACACCATCAATTTTAATATCTAGTTAGCAAATACACACTATTCCAATGGATAGCAAAAACTTGTAACCAAACAACTTCACCAGCATCTAACATCCCTAATCCATATTATCTTCTCTACTGGGAAAATTTTACTAAATAGCATTATTTAAAATAAAATAAAATAAAAAGTTGTTAAATAGTATTTTTGTCAAACTCGAGTTCCAAGTGAAATTCGAATTTACAAACTCATGTTGCTAAACTCGAGTTCTAAAGATATACTACATAACTAAATAATTTGGCGAAATGTTTTTTTCTTAAATTATTTCTATTTGGCAAAAAATGCTGGAAAATTATTGAATATTCTAGGATTACCATAAATGCGCACTTTCCTCTTTTTCACATGAATTGTAGGTCTTACCATAAATTTAATTAGTAGGACTACAGATATGTGAGAGAGGAGCATGCATCCATGGAGTACCCAATAATTAACCAAAAATACCTCTCTACTGCGTTCACCTCCCTGCTCTCAGCTGTCACCCACTCCACCTTCATTCCAACCCAATCCCAATCCCAATCCCTTTTTGTTCTTCTCAGCTCCTCCACATGCACACATCATAGGTAGTTCTCTATCATCGAGATCGACCTAGGAACTTCCAGATCATCATCTGACGGCGAATTTGAGGCCTTGGCTCTCAAAAGGCTTGATGACTTGATCCATAGTATCATTGTCCAAAAGTCCACTCCAGATTGGCTCCCCTTCGTCCCTGGCTGGTTCCTCTTTCTAGGTCCCACCCAAACCCAAGGTCCTCGATTTGGTTACCAAGCTCGTCCATCAACTCAACCCTAAACAGAGTCTCTCCTTCACCATTACTTCCCGTGGATGGCCTTCCTCAATCATAGTATTATTCTTTTCATAATTTTTTTTATATGATACTGGGTATCTTGGTTTATTTTCAATGGGTGTCATGCCTTTGAATTGCTACATGCCTAATTTTGCTTGCATAATTCTCAAACTGCCATGAAATTTGTTTATGTTTTCTACTTTAATATAATGTCCGATGATGACAAATCTAAGGCTTGTTTCTCAAAACATTCATAGTGATTGCCTAAGAGCTTTCACCTTTGCCAAGCTTGTTTCAATTTGAAAGTATGATGGTTTTCTTGTTTATGACTGCAATTCAATCCTAATTCAATTACATTGTTGTGTTAGCTGGTCAAATAGTAGCTGAATATTGCATTGCTGCTCTTTGGGTATTGTAGCTAATATGTAATTATTTGTTTTGAAACTAAAGATAATATAGTATGGAGACGGAAGTGATGATTATTTCCCCAATTGATCAAAGCTAAACAAACTAAGGACCCGTTTGGATTGAGGGAGGAGGGAGGAGGGAGGAGGGAGGGGTAATGGAAGGGAGTGGAGTGGAGTTGGCTAAAAATAAGCTAATTTTGGGCCAACTCTAATCTACTTTACTCCCCTTCCCTCCCGCTCAACCTAAACGAACCATAAGCAATTTTTTCTCTTTTGAGAAACCAAACCAAATATTTCTGATCTAATTCAATTTAAATTGTTAGGACATATGTGATTCATGTTAGGAACATATATCAACATTTTATGTAAAAGCCATGCAAGACTGTCCAAGAATCAAGTGAAGAAGTGCTGTTCATTAAATCTCGACAGCTGGCATCCATCGAGGTTTAAAAGAGATTTATGAAGTTCAGTTTTTCAGAGCTGATTTTCATCAAATTTGTGAATATACGTTTGAGCTTTTTTTCTCTCACAACCCTAAACATATATAAGGATTATTTTGAGAGCCGAAAAAAGTTACGCACAGTTGCACAAGATCACAATTCCAAAAGTGTGAAGAAAAGTATGACCGGAAACCTAGTTTGTCCTAATTCTTCTTTCTCTTAAAAAAGTTGCTGTGTTTGTACACCATAGAGTTTTGTGATCAAGCAACTTCATGATCTTCATCATGTGATGAACAGAAAAACTTTACAACCAACATCCTTCTCAAGTTAGTGATCAAGTCGCGTAATGGGATCCACGCAATTGGTTAGTCACATACTGGGAGCCGTGCATTGAAAATGAGAGATTGTTACTACAGAACAAGTCCAATTGGGTATTGGGATAAGGGTTCAACTGTAGGTTGATATAAAGTACTGAGATTCCTTTACTTGCAACCGCTTGTTTTGATAATAGTGGATTCTCGGGAGTGGTGACCTTAAAATCACCCGGTGGAGTTTTTGCTGTGTAGATTTTCTCCATTTGTAAACAAATCACCATGTTAATTTATTTTCCGCTGTATACTTAGTTTAATTAGCGATTTGTTTGTACTACCACGTATCTTGCATGTTAATTTAATTAATTAATAAACTCTGCTAATTAATCAATTAATTCATCACAAGAGGTCAATACATTCTTGGCCTATCATAAATTATAATGACTTATTGTGATTTAAGGGTTTGTTTCAATTGCAATTGCATAGCCTAGAGTTTGGGAGGTCGATTCTCATAAATTTTCTAAAAAAATTGTTTGTAAATTGGTCCACAATGAGTTGAGAACTGATGTCAAGCCTTTGATTTATGCATAAATTGGGTAAGACTATTTTTTTATTGTTGTAGTAGTAGGATAATAATGCATAAATCCTCTCAACAAATTAGTCAGGATCAGCCATCGGCCACATGTATTATTTTTGTCCTTTCTACTGATTAAGAAAATTGGTGTATTGATCGGAATTTCTCTCTCTCTTTTGACAATAAAGGGTAAGGGAGGTTTGAGAAAAACTGGGTACAAGTAGTAAGACTACACTAAATAAGTTGAGCTGAGCTGGACTGAGAAAGAGATGGAGATGAACTTTTAAAGATTAGGAGTTGGAATGTATGAAATGAAAGATGCTTTTAAATGGGCTGAACAAATGGAATTAATTTTAAATGCTATGTCTAATTTTTATGTAGTAGGCTGGCTGCCAACAACTTGTCACATTGCTAACTAGTAATTATATAGAAAGATAACCAACCATCTAATGAGGATCACAGAATTATTAATATTGTGTCTCCAATAATTTACTTTGTATGGGAGTGTAAAGAGGATAACTGAAATGGCTTAACTTTAATGTTTCTTGGAGATGCTCAAGTTGGGTTGTTGTATTGATAGACTTGGGTCCTGCTGCATTCATGAAAAGTGACGTGAAGACTCTCTTGTAGATGATATTATAAGCATCTTCTAGATGATTTTGTAAAGATTGATTCTTTAATACATGTTAGATGCTACTACTGAAATTAAATGCACTTAGAATTTGTTGGGAAAGTATCAAATTCTATGAACTTAAAGGCTTACATTATGTAAAGCCTTGATAATTTTGTTGGCAGTGGCATATATGCTATTAACTGATCTCTTTTGTGTAGAGACAGTTTTCTTAACCATGACAATGAGGCCTCAACAAGCTACGCTTCTTCATTGTGATTGTATGTGATATATATCAGTTGAAGAATAAGAATCAAACTTTGTTCGATGTGTAAAATTTTATTGTTACTCTTTAATCTGGTTTGGAGACTTGAGATATGTGACAATATTTTTACATTTATCACATCATTAGAGAACAGTTCCAAATGTATTTGTGAACTTCTATGGTACAGTCTTTGGGATTTGATATATTATGACATCCGTTATTTATTTATTTATTTTTGGATGAAAAGGCGATGGGTCTGCTCAACCAAATGAGGATTTGAAGAGCAAGGAGTCGGCAGAGACAGAGATGGAGGTAGACATAGAGGTGATGGTTTCAGATGACACATCGCGATCTGAGAATGGGGAAGATTGAGCAGCTCATCACTTGACATATTGGTGATTGTGGTAGGTACATTCCCTGGCTGTTGTCAGTGCTGTTTCCTTCATCTATGTGACTTATTGTTTATTATTATTTTTAGAAGAAGGTTCAAATCTTTTTCCTTAAGTCTCGTTCAAAAAAAAAAAAAAAATCCTTTCCATTGATTTTAGTCAAAACTCAGTTTTTAGCTATGGTGGTGCATAATCATATTTTCTCCTGCTGTGATTTGAAATAGGAATCCTGCCAAAAATATGAAAAGAAAAAGGTTAAAATAGTAATGACACTTTAATTTTTAAGACTTGCGATGATTTGGTAACTATTCTTAGCAAGTTACCTCTAGTTGAGATTGTTGAAGTAGATAAGCTAAATGGCTTCCTTCAAGTTCTGCTATTTTTTCTGTAGCTACTGCATGGATCAAAATAGGTGGCATAGGCCTGTGGTGAATTGGTGGAAGATAATTTGTGTTAGGACATATGTTGTTCACTTGTTAAAAAATATATGTAATTCTTTTATGTAATTAACTAATCCTTTGACAAAATGCACTCAACTTGTAATTGAGTAGTTCTAGATGTTTTTAATACTTCAAGAAACAAGGTTTCAAGATCAAGTGTTGAAGTCATCAGGTCTGTCCAAGAAACAAGCTGAAGAAGTGCACATTCATTAAAGCTCGACACCTTGCTATCTGTCGAGGTTTATAAAATCAGATTTTTTGATCTGATTTCATGGGATCCGTGAATATGTTTTTAGGGCTTCTTCTCTTCTAACCCTAGGCATATAAAAGGATTTTTTTAAGGGTCGTCAAAGTGTTCACAAGTTGCACAAGCATTGAAAAAACGCTGTTCAAGCAAATTGTGACCGTAGACAAAGTTCTTGCCCTAATTCATCTCTTCTGAAGAAGTTGCTGTCTATATGTACCTTTGAGTTTTGTGACCAAGCGTCTTCTTGATCTTCATCGTGTAGGATGAACTGAAAAACTTTGCAGCCAACCTCTCTTTCAGTTGGTGTTGAAGTCGTGTACTGGGATCTACGCATTGGTTAGTCACGTATTTGGGAGCCATGCATCAAAAAGGGGAACTGTCACTACAAAACAAGTTCAATTGGGTATTGGAGTAAGGGTTCAACTGTAGCTTGGTAAGGTACTTGGAATTCCTTTACTTGTAACTACTTGTTATGATAATAGTGGAGTTTTGGGAGTGGTGACTTGAAAATCACCCAGTGGGGTTTTTGCCGTCAGGTTTTCCCCATTCGTAAACAAATCACCGTGTTATTTATTGTCCACTGCATAATTAGTTTATTGGTGATTTGTTTGTGCTAGCACGCATTTGCATGTTAAATTGATTAATTAATAACTTGACTAATTAATTAATTAGTTTAATCATAAGGGGTCAATACATTTGTGGCCTATCAAGTGGTATCAGAGCAGGCACACTCTAATTATGTTTAATCTTCGCTATGTTGATCCATTGACCCATGTTTGTCATGGATAGAGCACAGTCATTAATCATACCTAATTTATTTGATGACACTAACTATGCATACTGGAAAGTACGCATGAGAGCTTTCTTGCAGTCTTTAGATGAGAAGGTGTGGCAAGCTGTAGAGATTGGCTGGACTAAGTCAAAAGAAGCGCCGGCCGATTGGGATGAAGCCAAGATCAAAGCGGCAAACTTCAACAGCAGAGCGTTGAATGCTTTATTTAGCGCTGTCACCAATGAAGAGTTCAAGAAGATATCTTCTACTGAAACTGCAAAGGAAACATGGACCATCCTCCAGACAACCTATGAGAGTACAAATGCTGTTAAGGATTCAAAACTTCAAAGGCTCACTACAAGCTTTGAAGAAATAAAGATGGAGGAGGATGAGTCATTCGATGAGTTCTATGCCAAGCTCAAGGACATAGTGAACTCAGCCTTCAATCTTAGTGAAACCATTCCTGAACCCAAGATTGTAAGGAAGGTGCTTAGATCTCTACCTGAGAGATTCCATACCAAGATTACAACGATAGAAGAATCAAATGATATTAATAAGATTCCTTTGACTGAGCTGGTTGGAAACTTGCAGACATACAAACTAGGGTTATCTAAGATTGGCAAGTTGGGTAAAGACAAGAGCATGGCCTTGAAGGCTAAGAGCAGTGACAAATGATTCTTCCGATGATGAAGATTCCAAGATGAAGTCCTACATTACTAGACAGTTCAAGAAATTTATAAAGAATGACAATGAGAGGAACTTCAACAAAGACCGCAGACAATCCAGTTCTTCTCAGTTTAAGGGCCAAGACAAAGAAAAGAAGAATGCAAGGGATGGCGGTCAGTACACTGTTCCCGCAGGACCTAAGTGTTTTGGGTGTCATGGTTTCGGTCATATGAAACAGGAGAAAAGAAGAATGCAAGGGATGGCGGTCAGTACACTGTTCCCGCAGGACCTAAGTGTTTTGGGTGTCATGGTTTCGGTCATATGAAACAGGAGTGCCCCACGTATCTCAAAAGCATTGGGAAGAGCAAGGCACTTGCTGCTATCTTAAGTGACACTGAGCCTGAGGATGATTCCGACGATGAAGATGACAGAATCTTGAATGCCTTCACTGCCACAATCAATCCTACTGAAGGGATTGTTGAAGAAGTGGAAGATTCAGAAGAATTGGTAGATTCTAAGTGTGAGAAGATGGATAATCAAGATGATATCCATTCAGCCTATGAGAAACTTTACAAGCTTTCTAAGAAGCATGAGAAACTGTATAGGCTGGCCACCAAGAAGCTCAGTGATGTGGAACTTGATCGTGAAGAGCTTTCCACAAAGTTTGATGAAGCTAATCAAACAATTGGTGCACTGAGGTTTGAGAACAATTTCTTGGCTGAGAAGACCAAGAAGCTTGAAGCGAAACTGTTTCAAGTCAGAGCTCAATTGGAGAGGACTTCAAGTGCAAAGCTTGATGAAATGCTCAGCAATCAGAAATCTACTTCGGATCGAACAGGTTTAGGGTATAGTCTTTCTTCCTCTAATACTGCTTCTACTAGTGCTACTATTTTTATTTCTCCACAATTGATGAAATGCTCAGCAATAAGAAATCTGCTTCGAATCGAACAGGTTTAGGGTATGGTCTTTCTTCCTCTAATACTGCTTCTACTAGTGCTACTGTTTTTATTTCTCCTGCTAATAATATTGAAATTAAGAACACTGATGTTAAAACTGAATTAGCTAGTGAGAACCTAGACACGTAAATCTATCTTAGGAGCACCCCATAAGCAGGATAAGAAAGATGTTAAAAACCCTAGGGCTAAGAATGCTAACTCTCAAAAACCTAAACAGAAGAAACAGCATCTCTATCATCATTGTGGAGCTGCCGGTCATACTCGACCAAATTGCTACAAATGGCTAGCCACTCAACAGAGCATCAGCATGACAGCATCTAGAAGCCAAAATCAGCTTCAATCCTCTCTTGCTCCTCTTGGAGATCTTCAATCAGCTTCAATCCTCTCTTCCCCTTCACCGCCGGTTCAAGGATTCAATCAAAGGAAAGGTTCTTTCAATATGTGGAAGAAAAAGAACTCTAAGTGATTTTATCACTTTCTACTATCTTCTTGTTTTTGTTTGTTGCATTACTTGTGTGTTTTGCATTTGTTTTGAATCAGTCTAGTTTTATGCTTTGCTTTGTTTAACATGTTTTTGTTTGTTTGCTTTCAATTTTGTTTATTTTGTTTTTAATATAAAAATACAAAAAAATTGAAAAATACAAAAACAGTGTGTGTTTTGTGTACATTGGTACTTGTGTACCTTGGATGGCCATTGAAACGAAATTTTCTAAACTTTGTATCTTTTGTAACTTAGATGAGCATTTCTATGCACAACTAAGCAAGTGAGCTTTGTGGCTCTTATTTGTGATGAGTAAGATTAAGTTATCTCTTGAACTTAACACTCATATCACTTTTTTTGACGGGTAGGACTAGAAAATCCTAAGAGAAAGGCATATATGACCATCTCACCACTGTTACCCGCCAATCATAATATGACACATGTATGCTTCGGCATAACAAAAGTGCAGTGTCATAGACACCTGTATGCTTCGGCATAACAAAAGTGCAGTGTCATAGACACTTGTATGCTTCGGCATAACAAAAGTGCAGTGTAAAAGACATCCGTATGCTTCGGCATAGCAAAAGTGCAATGTCTATGCTTAACATGTTAGGTATTTCTTTTCTCTCTTCTATATGCCCATGCATGATATGCTAAATAAAAGAAAATATACAAAGAATATAAAAAGCAAAAAAATTAAAATGCTTTAAATATGATTGCAAGCCTGTTTTCTAGGAGATATGTGAGTTATAGAATGTACTTCGAAGGTGATAGTCCCCATCAAACAGTTATAATTGTGTGTGAGTTAAAGTTATTCTCTCATATCTCAAATCGTCATAATTTGTATACATATATGTAATCTTACGATATTTTTCACACACAACACGCAATATTCTTTGCTACTCTTGATACATATGCAAGTACAATGTGATTTGGCCATCACTAGGCTTACATGTGCTTATGTATGCTCACTAAACTGTCATGACTTATTTTTGAAATATAAAATTAGTTAGACTTGTTTAGTGTGTGTGTGTGTGTGTTTTTAAGGATCCATGTGCTTAAAATTTTTGTTGAGAGATGATTTTGAAAGCTTAATATGTTGATTGGATCATTTGTTAAGGTGTATGTTGAATTGCATTCATGTCTGTGTTTTTCTCTTCTCGAAAAATTGTTTTGAAAAGCTGGCTCGACACCTCCTCGATACCTAGCTATCTGTCGAGCTTCTTAAGCTTTTTCCTTATCGCAATCTCGACACCTCCTAGACATCTGGTAGATCGATCAAGAAATTTTCTGTCTCCTCGATACCTTCTCGACACCTGGTGGATCGATCGAGCTTCTGTTCTTGGTTCTGGTGGTTTGTTCCTCGACACCTGCATCTGTCGACGACCATTTCCTCGACATCTTTCTCGACAGCTGTCTCGATACCTCATCTGTCGAGATTTATTGAGGTTTCTATATAAGCCATGTTCGCGATTCGGTTCTCATTTTCTTGATCTGTCCACACCTGTTCACCTCCAAAAATCCTTTTTCTCACTCAAAACCTTCAACCCACGTGTTTTTCGGCCTTTCCTTGCTTCAAATCACTTGGTATGATCTATTTTTCCTTCATTCTTCATGCATTTCATGTTTTTTGAATCTTAGGTTTTTGGGGTTTTGAAAATTTTTGGAGTTTTTCAAAATTGATGAGTTTTTCTTGAAATTTTGGGATGGGTTGTCATTTAAATGTGTTCAAAATCTCACGCATTGCATCACATTTGCATTATAATGGTATTTTCATGCATTTAAATGTGTGTAATATGTCTGTGTGCTGGTAGGTTTGGATTGGGCTAAGCCCATGATGAAATTTCTTTTGCATGTCACATGTTCATGCATTCCCATGCATACGTACTCTCTATTCAATATATTTGATATATTTAAATTGCTTTGGGACTTTTATGATTGTCTCTCTCTCTCTCTCTCTCTCTCTCTCTCATTCTGTTTACATTAATAGTGTTTATGGCACCTAAGCGTAAATCTACTTCGGCTCGGAACCCTCTGTATTCTGGAGCTTCTTCATCTTCTGATTCTACTCCTCTTAATCTTCGATTCCGTGATGATGATGTCCACAAGGCATTTTCGGAGAACTTCTCTAGATGAGGTGTTCATTCGAAACGCCAAGTCATTTTGGCGAACTTTGCCGACACTGACCTTCACTCTGTCATTCACAGTAGAGGATGAGAGTCACTGTGTGACGTCCCGGTCACATGTCCTCTCGTGCTCATTCAGGAGTTTTACTCCAACATGCACGGGATTAATCATTCAGTACCTCTTCTTTACTCGCGTTTGAGGTACACGCATCCCTGTCACACCGCAACTTGTTGCGGATGTGCTTCGTGTCCCTAGGATAGAGTTTCCTAACTATCATTCTTGTGAGCGTCTACGGATTATGTCCAATGATGAGCTCATATCTGCTTTCTGTGAATGCCCTTCGGAGTGGGGTGAGCGTCAATACACATTATGTCGGCCTTTTGCTAAAGGTCCTAGATTCTTAAACATGGTGATGACTTTTGTACTTCATCCACTTTCTCACTACAACTCTATCACAGAGACTCGTGCTCGATTTTTGTTATCACTTTTTAAGCATCTTACCATAGATTTTCCTTCTCATTTCTATTATAGATGTTCATTTAGATGCGACGACCTATGATAAGCTCATCTTTCCTTTTACTATCACGAGCATTCTACGCCATTTTTCTGTCCCTTTTCCTATGTCCGACCACTTCACACACATTTGTGCCATAGATGCCGCTATCGTAAAATGTAGTGAGGCGCAGTTTAGGTCGCGACAGCCGGATTCCACTCCTCCCTCCCGTCCGGCTCCATCTCGTCCAGCTCCATCCACGTCCGCTCCATCCACTTCCATGGGAGATGTTTCACTTAGAGACATCATGGCGCAGCTGCAGCGCATGGATGCTCGCCTTGATACACTCTCCACTGAGTTGTATCAGGTGAACATTCGTGTCGGTCGTATTGCACGACGGCAAACGACTATATGTGGCTTTGCTCCTGAGGCTTCTCCTTCACCACCTCCTCCAGTGGCTTTTGATTCTAATGCTGAGGATGATGATGATGATGGTGATAACGATGATGCTTCAGATGATGATGGTGATGCTAGCTCTACCGATGAGATGTCTACTTGACACTCTTACCCTTTGTTACTCGTGACAAAAAGAGGGAGTAGTTTTGGATATTGAGAGTAGTCATACTTAGGGGGAGAGTTTGTGTAGGACATTTTTGTTAGGGGGAGAGTGTTGATATGAGGGATGTAGTGAGGATTTGATGTATCTTGTTCTTTTCTACTTTATAGATACATTGTTCATGTACATTGGGTCTTGTGACCATTTATTGACATACATTGTACTTATTTTCTCTATATGTGGATGTATGTTACTTTCACCTATCTCTGCATGTGTTGTTTCTTTTCTATCTTTATACACATGTTTCTTATACTTATATGCAATCTATTATTTCTGTTTCACACTAAGATGCCTTGATGAGTTTTGTTTAAAGTGTTTCAGAAATACAGGTTGTCAAAGTCTACTTGTCATAAACTCTCTTCTTGTAAAGTTTTTCGGGAGTTTGTGTTAGGATAGATTTTATTGTATTCAACAAGTGAATATGAGTTGAGTGATTTATGACTTCTCTCATATGTTCATTTGCTTGTTGTGGTTTTGTCACGGATTGCCAAAAGAGGAGATTGTTAGGACATATGTGGTTCACTTGTTAAAGAACATATGTCATTCTTTTATGTAATTGGCTAATCCTTTGACAAAATGCACTCAGCTTGTAATTGGGTAGTTCTAAATGTTTTTAATACTTTAAGAAATAAGGTTTCAAGATTAAGTGTTGAAGTCATCAGGTCTGTCCAAGAAAGAAGCTGAAGAAGTGCACATTCATTAAAACTCGACACCGGCTCGATAGCTTCTCGACACCTTGCTATCTGTTAAGGTTTATAAAATCAGATTTTCTGATCTGATTTCTTGGGATCTGTAAATATGTTTTTGAGTCTTCTTCTCTTTTAAGCCTAAGCATATAAAATGATTGTTTTAAAGGCCGTCAAAGTGTTCACAAGTTGCACAAACATTGAGAAAACTCTATTCAAGCAAATTGTGACTGTAGACGAAGTTCTTGCCCTAGTTCATCTCTTCTGAAGAAGTTGTTGTGTATGTGCACCTTTGAGTTTTGTGACCAAGTATCTTCTTGATCTTCATCGTGTAGGATGAACTGAAAAACTTTGCAACCAACCTCTCTTTCAGTTGGTGTTGAAGTCGCGTACTGGGATTCGCGCATTGGTTAGTCACATACTTGAGAGCCGTGCATCAAAAGGGGGAACTGTCACTACAGAACAAGTCCAATTGGGTATTGGGATAAAGGTTCAACTATAGTTTGGTAAGATACTTGAGATTCATTTACTTGTAACCGTTTGTTGTAATAATACTGGAATTTAGGGAGTAGTGACCTGAAAATCACCTGGTGGAGTTTTTGCCGTCAAGTTTTCTCCACTCGTAAACAAATCATCTTGTTATTTATTTTCCGCTGTATAATTAGTTTATTGGTGATTTGTTTGTGCTACCACGCATTTGCATGTTAAATTGATTAATTAATAACTTGGCTAATTAATTAATTAGTTTAATCACAATGGGGCAATACATTTATGGCCTATCAATTTGGTTTTCCAAAACAGTTCCAAGATGGGCTTTCATAGCATGGCTGGCAATGAAGGATAGGCTATCCACTAAAGAAAGATTGGCTAATTGGGGTATTACAAATGATATTTTGTGTGTCCTTTGTTAGTCTGCTGTGGAGAATACGGAGCACTTACTCTTTAAATGTTCCTTTTCTCATAGAATTTGCAGTTAGCTAATGTCTTGGTGATGTGAAGATTTGGGGATATGAGTGGGATAATATTACAGTAGGCTAGCATTTAGTGCTGCCATCTACCAAATTTGGGTTCAGAGGATTGTTATCACTTTTCAAGGCTTGGTTGAATATGAAGATCAAATTGTGGAGCTCATTAGGAAGCAAATTAAATTTTGAATTCAATGTGGCAAACTTTATATCTAGAATAAATCAATAATTCTGCTACAGATGGGGACTAGCAAATTTAGTTCTTAAGCAAGTTCACCCTGCTTCTTCCTAAAAGTCTATAATTTGCTATTGGTTGCTTCTAGTTATCAAGTGTTTTTCCTCATGTTTTGAGGTTGTTCTGTTGTTAATCTCTCTTGGGACTTGTGGTTGTATCTCAAGTCTTTTGGCTTTTGTGAATTCTGTAATTGTTGGTTTTCAACTTGTGTTTTATCAAAAATAGAATTATACTTACTCCCTTGCACAAAATTAGAATCACAGTTTTCATAACATTATCAAATTTTCTTGTTGCTGGGCTGCCTACTATAGCAGCTTTTTTTTGGTGAATAGTTAGAATAGTTTTACCACAACACCAATCAGTTTTCCCTTATCCCCACATGTGAACATTTACAAGCTAGGAGGGAACATTGCTCTGTATTAGAGATTGTTAGAGAGACAGAATCTTGTTTCTCTACAAAGTATGTTCCTAAAACCACAAGAGCAATATCAAATCACATAAATGGGGGCTTTACTTTTCTATAAATGTTGAAAATTGTTATAACTATTGTACAAAAATGGTTATCATCAGGGATGCTCTTCAGTAATATAGGGACACAATTCTTAACTATCGTCAATCCTGCTACCTATATGCTGTTCAAATTTTTCTTTGTATTACTTTAAGATGCTTCCTTTCATTAAATTTTCTTTCATGAATTATTCTTTGGTCGTGTGGTGGCATGTCCTATTGGTAATTATTCTTCTCCACATGGAGGTCATGCCATTATAAACAAATGCATATTAACCTATTTTTTACAAGGTTTGTTGAGCACTTGAGCTTGATCAGATTTTGACGTTTGTGGATCTTGTGGTTGAAATATTGTACTGGTTATTAGTTAACCTTTTTGTGAGAGGGCATGCCAATAACCTTCTTGAAAATGTCTTGAATTTCTCAAAATTTAACATCTTTGGACAAATGGCTTTGTTAATGAGAGATATGATGCAAAATGCAGCTGCCCGGAGTGCCTGACAATTTGAGGGTCTTTCCCCAAAAGTTACTAACTATTCAAAATAATGCAGGAAAGTATACCAAGGATTGATGAAACCTACCAGCAATATCCAACAAAATGTCAATCCTTCATATTATAAACTTCTCCTATATTTTCCAACAGTTTGAACTATTATGATTGAGTAAAACAATAAGCTTGTATTTGATGATTTTTCACAACCTAATACCATGTTTTAAGGGGGAAAAAGAAAGAAAATAATTAACAACTGATAAAAGTCAAAATTGAACATTCACAGTATCAAAGATTCAATCTACTCATCCTCAAGCCAATATGATTGACCTTACAATAGCAAATAAGGCTCTAAGCTTTTATAAGGTAAATTAGTGCACTCATGCATGATTACCAAATAAGAATTGTCAAAATTTTACCCCACTAACAAATAATCCTCTCTCAAAAGAACAGTACAAATCAGATTTAAAATTTGCAAACAACTAACTGAAAATTTAAGATAATTTGACAAATTAACACAACAAAGGGCACGGATCCAGATAAAGAAAAAAAAAGCTTAGGAACGGTATCAAAACAACCCATAAATCCCATAGCTAATTGCCAAAAAGATCCCCTCCACCTATAGCTGAAGTTAACACATACCATTGAATAAATCAACTGCTAAAAGGATTATTAGTCAGAATTTCATATAACATGACAAGTTAATTGTAAATCAACTGCTAAAATTCTAAATTATCTCTGTTTTTCACTAAAAACACTTATTGTTGAAGTTTTCCTTCGTGGATCTCAAAAGAATAAAAAAACATAACCCACTTAAATAATTTTTTATAAATAAAATTAAATCCATCAATTATCCACCGCAGAGATAGATATTCTATAACTTGGTAAAAGACTAGATATGCATTGCTATTTCTATAGTTTAGATACATGGTCATTAATATGGTATTCAAAGAAAATACATACCTAAATTTAGCACCAAATAATCAATAAATAAAAAAATGGAAGTATCATAATATGTTTTCCTTCTTTTTTTCCAGCAACCAAACTGATCTTATTAAAAATCAGAGAAAGAACTTACAAGGGAGTGGTTGTGCCGGCTATGTAGTCCAGCGATCCTGGGCTGGTGTGAGGCTTGTCCCGCAGTGGTGATGGCACGATTGCGGGGTGGAGAGAGAGAGAGAGAATCAAAGCATTAGAGACGAGAGATATTTTGAAATTTTCAATTGGGTTTTGTGATCCTCAATTGGGTTTAACGCTAGGGCCAGATTGTTTTACCTCTCAAACTCACATTTTTACATTTTAAATAATATTATACGTATTTTAACGTACTTTTTTACTCATACTCATATGTATTTTAAAAAATTACAAATAACATTACTCAAACTACTCTACCAAACACAATCTAAATTTTACAGACTTAAATTATTAGATTTTAATTAAGGTGGCACATCTAAGGCCTTTGAATTTTTTTCCCCAAATATTCAGGGAAACGCTTCATTTCAAAGGGGTGTGAGTGAGATTCTCAAAAAAAACAAAGGGGTGTGAGTGAATAGAAAAGTGGGGAGACAAAAGCCCTACAGAAAGAGGAGTCATTTCATTTCAAAGGAAAATAGAGAGGATCCAGATCCTTAATTTAAGGAGAGAGAGAGAGCCCACAAACTTGGAACTTTGAATAATTGAGGAATTCATTAAAAAAATAATAATTAATTAACTGAGGAACCAAACAACAACAATAGAGCTCGTGTATACCCAAAAAATTGAACATTCATAAATTACACCTCACCTAATGAGGGAGATAGAAAATTTTCAGTAAAGCCCACACAAAAAAGTGGCAGCCGAAAAAGAAGTCTTTAGAACCACCTTTGCACTCACCAAAATGCCATGTGTCCTTCCTCCAATAACAAAGCCCAAAAAACCAAATAAGAAACTAAGAAAACTCATGATTTTAACAAAAGAGATGGGTGGAGCTGATTGAGATCAGTATTGCACCTGATGCAAATGGTTATCAATGGTTGAAATTAAAAGTTGGAAAGAGAAATTCTCAATTTCAATAATTAAATAAAGAGTAAGTCTAGTATCACAACTAATTCCACAATTTTACCACATGATGACCTATGAGTGGTGAAATCATGGACTCACTATTTTATTTTCACCACTTACAACTTGTGGCAAGTTGTGGTAAAAATAGTGAAAATTGTTGTGACACTTCACACTAGACTTAGTCTTAAATAAATAAAGTGAGAAAAAAAAATTAAAAAAAATGGTAAGTGATAGTCCTAGAACATAATAAATAATCGTCCATCTGAGAAGAACGAAGTACAAAGACAACCTCAATGCCAACACAGTGCAAGAGGATCGCCTGACAAGGACTTAACCGTCATCCTTCAATCAAGACAAGACGTTACAAAGATAGCAATGAATTTCAATACCGTTAGAGGTGTATCTGTCAACTTAACACCCTGCACGGGCATTACAAATTCTGCAACAATACTCTTATTATTATAGAACCAACGACTAGAAGAGAAAGGAAATAACCTATATATATCCATAAATAAGATCCGGGAAAGGTACGTAAACACTTACGAGAGATTTCACTTATTAAAGCTATATCATCTTCCTTTGTTTCGAAGCTTTTCTAACTTTGGCATCGGAGGCTTTGTGGCTGGCGCCACACCGGCGACCACATTCTTCGTAGTTTGTCGTGTTCCAGGGCCTAGAGCAACTGCGGACGATCTTATGCTGGACGAACATCTCGACTGAAGATCAGAGCATCATTAGTTTGGCGCTGTCTGTGGGAAACTGAATATTCTTGAGCATCCAGTTCAAGAACACTGTTCCATTCCAAATTATAAGTGGAGATGGAGTCCAGCATTAACCCAGACCCTGCTGCATTGGCCCTACAAATTCAAGCACTTGCAGCCACGGTGGAAGAACTCACCAAGCAAAATCAAGAGATGAGACAGCGGTTGCAACAGGGAGATAACCACATAGAAGTCAACAAAGATGAGGAGGAAAATAGTCACAGGAGACGAACCAACACTCCAGAAGAGCCAAACTCGGACCTCCTCAGGGAAATGAGGAAAGAAATGGACAAACTGAGAAATGCTATTAAAGGAAAGACAGATCAAGGATTGGACAGAATTGTCAGAAAGACGGACTCACCTTTCACTGCAGCCGTCCAAGAGTGCCCGGTACCTTCCAAGTTCCGCCTACCCCAACTCGAACCCTTTGACGGATTAAAAGATCTGTTAGATCATCTGAATACTTTCAAAACGACTTTGGGTCTTCAACAGCCCCCTGATGAGATTCTATGTTGATACTTCCCTACTACCCTTAAAGGGGCAACTCGGGAATAGTTCACCAAACTGCCAACATCGTCCATTGATAACTTTGAGCAGTTAAGCAGCTCGTTTGTTATTCACTTTGTTGGTGGACAACGCCCAAAAAGGACAGCTGATCATTTGCTCACAATCAAACAAGGAGAAAAGGAAACTTTAAGGTCCTATGTGACGCGCTTCACGCGAGGAATGCTGGAGGTAGATGAATCGGATGATAAGGTGCAGCTTACAACTTTTAAGGCAGGATTGAACTCTAGAGATTTTGTGGTTTCCTTGGCAAAGAACTCCCAAAACGATGGCAAAAGCGTTATTGAAAGCACATAAATATATGAACGCTCATAAATATATGAACGCTGAAGATGCTCTAGCTGCCATAGATGGAGAAGAAAAACCAAGGGGGAAAAAGAAGGAAAAAGAAGACGATTGAAGGGGGCAGAAGAGAGATCGAGTTGACCGATGGAATGACGACGGAAATAGACGAAGAGATGATAAAAATCCTCAGGAAACGAAATTCACACCATTAGTGATGCCTGTTAACCAGATTTTGACGGAGATTAAAGTTGAACAATATCTTAAATGGCCCAGGCCACTTCAATCACCATCTAGCATGCGTGACAAAAGGAAATATTGCCGTTTTCACAAAGACCACGGGCATTACACAGAGGACTGTCGAGATCTCAAAGAATAGATAGAAGAACTTATCTAGAAAGGGAAACTTCAGAGGTATGTAAAAAGGGGAGAAGCCAGCAAGTACAGTAAGAAGGGCCAACATTGACGTTCCTAGAGAGTTGAAGATCACCCACCATCTCGTCCACAGAGTGTAATAGGGGAGATAAAAACCATCACGGGTGGACCAACTATAGGAGGGTCGTTCTGATCCCTCAAAAAATCACATCAAAGGCAAGTGAACAATGTTCATAGCCTACCTTCTCTGAAGCAAAGACGAACGAACCAAGACATGTACTTCTCAGAAGAAGATGCCAGAGGGGTAAAGCAACCTCATTACGACCCACTGGTCATTATGATCATGATCGAGGGGTTCAATACAATGAGGGTTCTAGTAGATAATGGGAGCTCGGCGGATATTATCTACCTTTCCGCCTTCCAACAATTAAAGGTAGACCTAAAAAGGATTCGTCCTTTCGAGTCACCCCCCGTTAGCTTCAGTGGAGACAAGGTGTATCCTAGTGGAATAGTGACGTTAACGGTCACGGCTGGCTCATACCCCCTCCAAGTAACCAACAAACACAATTTTTTGGTTGTAGATTCACCCTCGTCTTACAATGTGATCCTAGGAAGACCTACCCTCAACCGCTGGAAAGCAGCCACTTCCACATACTGTCTGAAGGTGAAGTTTCCAACAGAGCAGGGGGTTGGAGAAATTAATGGGGATCAAGTGTTGGCTAGAGAGTGTTACCAGGCCGTCCTGGCTTCGGAAGAGAACCACACGTGGTTAATCAAAGATAAGACGCCCGAGATCGTTGAGAAGCTAGAAACAATAGAGTTGGTCGAAGGGAATCCATCAAAGACGACCCAAATAAGGACGAGTCTAAACACAAAGACGAAGGAAGGAATTGTCAATTTCCTGAAGGATAACCTCGATGTATTTGCTTGAAGCCACGAGGATATGCCAGGAATCCCAGCAAACATCATCCAACATCGCCTGAATGTAGACCCAGAAAAGAGGCCCGTCCAACAGAGAAGAAGGGTCTTTGCCCCTGAACGAAACAAAGCAGTGATGGACGAAGTAAACAAACTACTTGTTGCAAATTTTATTCGAGAGGTTTACTATCCTCAGTGGTTGGCCAACGTTGTCATGGTCAAAAAGGCAAATGGAAAGTGGAGAATGTGCGTCGACTTCATGGATCTAAACCAAGCCTGCCCAAAAGATAGCTTCCCCTTGCCCAGAATTGATCAGTTAGTAGACTCTACTGCCGGACACAAACTTCTCACTTTCATGGACGCATTCTCAGGGTATAACCAGATACAGATGGCCGAGGAAGATTAAGAAAAAACTGCTTTCGTCACTAGCTAAGGGCTTTATTGCTACAGGGTCATGCCTTTTCGTTTGAAGAACGCAGGGGCCACATACCAAAGATTGGTAAATCAGATGTTCAGCAAACAAATTGGGAGGAACGTAGAGGTATACGTGGACGATATGCTCATCAAAGAAGAAGAGGATCACCTGGATGACCTCAAGGAGACATTCAACACACTCAGACAGTACAGCATGAAGTTAAACCCCTCCAAATGTGCTTTTGGAGTTTCTTCAGGGAAGTTCCTCGGGTTTATGGTTTCACGAAGGGGAATTGAGGCGAATCCTGAAAAAGTGAGGGCCATCCTCGAAATGTCTTCACCAAGGACGACTAAAGAGGTACAATCACTCACAGGAAGAGTAGCAGCCCTCAACAGGTTCGTCTCGAGGGCAACAGACAAGTGCCTCCCTTTCTTTAAGACCCTGGAGAAAGCGTTTGCCTGGACGGAGCAATGCGAGACGGCATTCCAAGAGTTGAAGTGTTACTTGAGCAATCCCCCACTCTTGAGTCCATCCAAAGAAGGCGAAGATTTGTTCTTATACTTGGCGGTGTTTGTCACAGCAGTGAGCGCGGCCTTAATCAGGGAAGAAAACAAGATACAACTTCCTGTGTATTATGTCAGCCATGCCTTCCAAGGAGCTGAGGCTCGATATCCGCAGATAGAAAAGATCACCTTCGCCCTAATAGTGACCTCTAGAAAACTTCGTTCCTACTTCCAAGCCAATCCAATCAAAGTAATGACAGACTAGCCCATCAAGAAAGCAATGAGCAAACCCGAGGCAGCTGGACGAATGGTGCAATGGGCAATCGAACTTAGCCAGTTTGATATCGAATACCGCCCACGAACAGCCATAAAAGCTCAAGCATTAGCTGATTTTATAGCAGAATTCACCATCAACGAGCAGGTAGATGACCAGGAAGAAGATTGGACGATCAACACAGATGGATCGTCCACCCAAAAAGGAGGTGGGACAGGTGTAGTTATTATCTCCCCTCAAGAAGATGTTCTCAAATATGGGGTCCAGCTAAAATTCCTTGTAACCAATAATGAAGCAGAGTATGAAGCTCTGTTAACAGGGCTAAGACTAGCTCAAGCACTGGGAGCTGAAAATATTGTGCTTAGAAGAGACTCACAGCTCATCATAGGATAGGCCAGAGGAGATTTTGAAGCAAAGGAAACAAGAATGCAAAAATACCTCAAATTGACGAATCAACTGGTTAGCAACTTCAGCCGTGTAGAGTTTATTCAGATTCCACGGGATCAAAATGCAAAAGCTGACGAAGTAACGCGGAGCGCATTAGTAGATGACCAGGATAAGATAAACGATTGGAGACTAGAAGAACAGAACCTCCCCAGCATCAAAGAGTTTCAAACCTTCACTGTGCACACCCGCCTGAGATGGACGAGTCTAATTTTGTCTTTTCTCAGAGATGGACGACTACCACCAAATCCTGACGAAGCCAAGAAAATCCAAAAACGAGCTGCCCGATTCACCATAGTGAATGACCAACTTTATAGAAGAGGATTCTCCCAGCCTTACTTGAGGTGTATAGAAGAAGGAGAAGCTAGATATATACTCGAGGAGGTGCACGAAGGAGTTTGTGGAGATCATATGGGGTCAAAGTCCCTCATTAGGAATATTATGAAGGCAGGTTACTTCTAGCCCACGATGCAGCAAGACACAGCAGACTTTGTGAAGAAATGTGATAGTTATCAAAGATATGAGAATGTTCAGCGAGTCCCTAGGGAAATGATGACGACCATTTCCTCACCTTGGCTGTTTACACAGTGGGGGATCGATATTATGGGTCCCCTTCCACAGGGAAAGAGACAAATGAAGTTCCTACTTGTCGCAATTGATTACTTCACGAAATAGGTTGAAGCAGAAGCCCTTGCAACGATCACAGAAGCCAAGGTACGAAATTTTGTATGGAAAAATATTGTCTACAGGTTCGGGATTCCAAGGACGATTATCTCAGACAATGGTCGTCAGTTCGATTGTCAAGGGTTCAGGTCATTCTGCTCGAGTCTAGGTATAAAAAACAAGTACTCGTCACCAGGACATCCTCAGGCCAATGGTCAGACGGAAGTAACAAACCGAACCTTACTCAAGATCATCAAGTCTCGGTTGTTGAGGGCAAAGTGAGCATGGCCCGAAGAGCTACCAAGTGTCCTATGGGCTTACAGGACTACGACAAGGACACCAATAGGAGAAACTCCTTTCAATCTAACATACGGCGTAGAGGCAGTCATCCCAGTCGAGATAGGGCTCACTAGCCTCAAGAGGGAGTTTTTTGACGAACAAATCAATGATGACCAACTGAAGCTGAACCTGGATTGCCTGGACAAAGTCAGAAACCAAGCCTTCCAAAGAATGGCTAAGTACCAGCAGAAGATGGCAGAATACTACAATCAAAGAGTGAAATTGAAAAGATTCAGCATCGGAGATCTCGTCCTCTGGAAAGTGACTCCTGCAACAAAGGATCCTGCACAAGGCAAACTAGGTCCAACCTGGGAGGGACCCTACCGGGTCATCCACTACTCAAGACAAGGAAGTTACCACCTAGAAGACCTGGAGGGAAATAAACTACCTTGTCCATGGAATGTTGAGCATTTAAAGAAGTATTATGAAGAAGGATCCAGGGTCTGATTGTAAGCAGTTAAACATAATTTGATTCCATAATTTCTATTAGCATAATTTGATTCTATGCTCTCTAATACAAGTTATGTATTCAAGTAAGTGATTATTCAGAATTGCATAAATAATTATTCAGGACTTCCTAAGTGATCATTCAGCATTTCGCTAACATCGTTCAGCAATTCTTATGTCCTAATTATTTCTGTTCAAAAACCTAAAACGGTCGTTCGTCCAGATCAAAAAGACGATGGAATCGTCCAGATCGAAAAGACGATAAAATTCCTTCAAAGGATGTACATCATCTAGATCGAATAGACGATAAAGTTCCTTCAAAAGATGTACATCGTCCGGATCAAAAAGACGATGGAATAGTCCAGATCGAAAAGACGATAAAATTCCTTCAAAGGATGTACATCGTCTAGATCGAAAAGACAATAAAATTCCTTCAAAAGATGTACATCGTCCAGATCAAAAAGACGATACAATTCCTTCAAAGGACGTACATCGTCCGAGGATACTTCAACAAAAATCAACTAAGTCCACAAAAAGATGATGAAATAAATTCCTCACAAGACAAAAAGTTAACTTCAACACAAATTTTTCTAAGCCCACTGAGGAAAATGCCGGAACGAACAAGGAAAATGACAACAAATATATATATGTTTGAAGATACAAATTGTTCGAAAACCCCAAAACATACGGGGACCAAAAAGAAGTGTTCATCTGAAAGCCCCAAAAACACATAGGGCACATATATAAAAAAAAAAAAAAAAATTTGCAAGGTACGGCATAATCACGCTGAAGGAACATCATCACCACCCTTGTCAGCTTCAGGGGGGTCCTCGCCAGAAGCCATAGAAGCCTGAGCCGCCAAGGCCGCCTCATCCGCCTCAATTTCTTTATCTACGGCTTCAAAATCCAGGTCGTCCAGATTAACTCCTGGCCCATGTTTAACCAAATACCTTCTTAATAATTCGAAGCCTTTGAAGTACCACTGGAACAAGATAGTGTTGTATTCATCTATTGTCTAGAAGGCAAGGACGACCTTGGCTATGGCAGCTTTCATTCTCTGGCCTGAAGACGAGAGAAGCACGTCCTTCTGCTTTATCAATAACTTCTCAGCTTCAAGTTGCTCAACCAGGGCCTTGACTTGCTCCTTGGAAGTATTATGTGCATCCATCGCTACAATCAAGTCTTTCTGCAAACCCAAAGCCTCAGCCTCTAAAGCCTCTACCTTTAAAGTGGCCATGACAGCCTTTTCCTCGTTTGCCAAAAATTGTGAAGTAAGATGCATCGTCTCCCCCAACACCTAAGAGTAAAAACTTAAATTATTCAAAAAAAAAAAAAAAATGATGACAAGGCAACAAAAGATTACCTGCACGAGTTTATAGACATGCTGGTTCACCATTTCATGGGAGGGCACAAGGGAAATCTCTTTCCTTTCTTCAGGAGTTAAAAACTCGTTCGCCCGAGCCACGGCGGCCTCAGCATCAACCCAAATGCTGGAACCTATCTTCTCCTTACCCTTATACCCTGTTTGTTGTCTTTTAGGGGCAAGGACCTCCTTAATTGAAGTCACAGGAGAAGCTATCCGCCCTTCATCCAGAGTGGGGGTGGACGAGCCCTTCTCAGCCGTCTCTTTCTCTCTCTCTTTTTCCCTCTCTTTATCAGTAAACTTCAAAGTTTTCTGGCCAATGCTCAAAAGGGGTTCGTTCTTCTTCCCTCTAATTTCACGTACATATCCTTATTAAATTTGCTCGTCATTTCTACAGCAAGAAGTAAAAGAGTTAGCATAGGAGAGTAAAGGAGAACAATCATGCATATCAAAGCTACTTATGTTTTTGCTGTTCACAGTCAATTAATCGGAGGACGTAGAGCGAAGGCTCAAGCCCCAAACAGTAATGAGCCAACGTGTGCGGATCAACAAGCTCGTCGAAGTCGTTGATCGTCCTCGCGAATTTAATTGCCTCATGAACCCTTTCCTCAAATTGGCTTTCAAGTTTAGGACGTTCCTTCACTGCACAACAAAAAAGTCACACGAGGTCAGAAGGACGACCAAAAGCAGCCACAACGCTAGAAAGAAGAGACATAAAAGGCAAACGCATCAAGACAAGGGGTCTCCCACCGGCGCAGCAACCTAGGGACATTTCCCCAAAAGTCATCGGATAAATTCTCCCAACCATCACTTGACACAAAAAAAATATCTGGACTTCCAGTAACGGAAGGACAAGGGAAGGTCACCTATAAGACGAGATCTCTTATCCCAGGGAACAAGTTCATAATACCCAAACTCCTTGGACTCTTTTAAGCGATAGAGATGGGTAAGCTCGTTGAGAGTAATCATGTCTCCATTCGCTATGGTCGTCCAAATCACCATACAACTTATGACAATTCTCCAAGAATTGGGCATAAGCTGCCCGGGGGCAATCTGTAGGTGATTTAGAAGCTCCATAATGAACGGATGAACGGGAAATCTTAGGCCACACAAGAAGGCTGCTTTATAAAAGCAAACCTCACCATGGGCGAAGGCACAAGCCTTTTTGCCTTTCCTGGGAAGACGAATGCTAGTTTCCTCAGGAAATTGAAACCTATCCCTAAATTTGTTGAAGACATCTACCTTCAAAACACATTTTTCCTTAAGGGTATGGAAGGGATGAGGAGCAGCAGTAGAAGTTGAAGGAAGAATAGACAAAGGAGGAGACATGGAGGTAGCTGTGTCTATAACAGCCCCGTCCACAGCTGCGCCAGAAGACGAACCCCTCTCTTGACTACTCGATCTCACAACAGAGCCCATGTTTTTCCCTCCTAAGAACCCCATGAATGGATTTGAACCAAGAAAAAGACTGTTACAACAATAGATATAGGTCACCTAACGCTAAATCTAAACCACTACCCCCTACCACAAAATCCCCAATTTGTGGGTACCGGTCACTGGAAAAATCTAATAGTCCCCCCAAGCAAGCAAAAAGAAAGGCAATGGAGGGAGAAATATGCCTAAATTCAGTATAATCCACCATTAAGAAAGGATATGCATTTCAAAAAAGGAAAGTAAGAATACGAAACAAAGAAATACAAAACAGCAATGGAAAAAAAGGAAACGAGCGTAAAAGAGGGGATACGCACCTGAAAAAAGGAAGAAAATCGAAAAGGCTAGGCAGCAACAGCAGTGAACTCAGAAAAACAAGACACAGAGAAGACAAAGAGAAAAACTAAGAGAAGCCAAATGAAAGAGGAAGATAAAGAAATAAGGGAAAAAGAAAAGTAAATGGTTAAAGTTTGCCTTGGAAATCGCGGGAAACTGAAATGGCACTCATCGGAAGCAAGGCCGCGTCACCGATCAGAACTGAACACATGGCCATGATGTGTGCCACGCCGCCATAAGACAGTTAATGCAGAGAACACATCCCCAAGAGTTAAAAAAAAAAAAAAAAAAAAAAAAAAAAAAAACCCTCTCACATTCCCAGGACCGTCTTAATTATGGACGACCTTGGAATGAGGGGGGCAGCTGATAGTCCCAGAACATAATAAATAATCGTCCATGTGAGAAGAACAAAGTACAAGGATGACCTCAATGTCAGCACAGTGCGAAAGGATTGCCTAACAACGACTTAACCGTCGTCCTTCAATCAAGACAAGACGTTACAAAGATAGCAATGAATTTCAATACCGTTGGAGGTGTATCTGTTAATTTAACACCCTGCACGGGCGTTACAGATTCTGCAATAATGCTCTCATTATTATAGAACCAACGACTAGAAGAGAAAGGAAATAACCTATATATATCCATAAACAAGATCCGGGAAAGGTACGTAAACACTTACGAGAGATTTCACTTATTAAAGCTATATCATCTTCCTTTGTTTCGAAGCTTTTCTAACTTTGGCATCGGAGGCTCTGTGGCTGGAGCTACACCGGTAACCACATTCTTCGTAGTTTGTCGTGTTCCAGGGCCTAGAGCAACTGCGGACGATCTTATGCTGGACGAACATCTCGACTGAAGATCAGAGCATCATCAGTAAGAAAATTTTGTGTGTAAGGATGGGATAATTGCACTGGTATAGTACCCTAGCAATTGCACCCGAACCAAATCTGGGTGGAGTAGCTTTTGATAGTCTTTGGGTTTGGAATAGTTTTTAACAGCTTCAGGAAATAGCAAAGGCACCAAGGTCTTTTTGTGAATAAGAAAAGAAAAAAGTTCGGGGTCAAAGACTTGGTCAAAATATAATACCTAGCATTATTATCAACGAGTGGAAAAGTGATATTAATAGTAGATCTAAATAAAAAAATCAATAAAAATTTGTCACGTAGCATTCTACTCTTCTTTTTGTTGAGTAGTAGGGTTCTCAATTTGGCATCAAACGTGTTGGCATTGGAGATCTTTTGGATCGGTTTAGGAATAAAGAATGTTCTATGTGACTGGCATATATAACAATCTTCATCTACTTGGGAAATAGAAATCAATGCCAATGATCTCTTTAACAATCTTAAGCTATAGTGTGCAGAGCTCCTTCAAACAAAATATACAGTGACTTATACTAAAAATAGATCCGATTAGGACTATGTAGCCAACTTGCCAAAATCAACTTGATTCACCAAAACTCGCTAGGTTGGGTCGGTTTTTAGAGGTTGGTGGATTGGGTTAGGTTGTGAATTTTAAAAATTTTTAAAATTAAATTTTTTTTTAAAATTTTTTTACACTAGGTTTGGTTGGGTTAGGGTCATAAGATTTACAAATCCATTTAACACAACCCGATCCAACTATATTTAATTAAAAAAATATTTAATATATATTTAAAAATATATATTATACAATTTTGCCACTCTTCCTAAATAAAAACCCTAACCCTAAGTTCTCCTCATTTCAATTTCCTTCCTATCTCATCTCTCTCTCTCTCTCTCTCTCTCTCTCTGTGCCACCACTCCCACCCCTATTTTTAGCCCTAAATAAAATCTAAACCCTAAGTTCTTCTCATATAGTTTGTGTTATTTAGGTGTTATGCTCAAGATTATTTGATTATAAATTTGCTCTTATTTGTAGTGGTTGTTATAATGCTCAATTTAATGATAATAATAATAGCAATTAAAAAAAAAAAACAGTCCAACCCATGGGTCCAATGGGCCACAAATATATATATATATATATATATATATTTTTTCTTTATGTTTTTTCTTTGATTTAGATATACATTTATTATCATTTCAATTTTCACGATTCTTCCCAAGGTAGTCAATACCGTATCGATACCAAACAGCATGTACCGTACCGACCATACAAGCCGGTATGTACCGTACCGGCCATACCAGCCGGTATGTACTGTACCAGAATGTATACTAGTATCGAAACATCAGCATTTCATACCGGTTTAAATACCGGCCGTACCGGCCATGTACCAGTCATACCGGCCAATTTCGGGCAATACCAGGCGTATTGGCCGGTATAGAAAAAAGTTTTTTTTTTTTTTTTTTTTTTTAAGTTTTGTAATTTTTGAATTTTTGTTAGGGTAGAATGATAACTTATTTGCATTAACTTATTAGTATTATTTGTTTTCTTAGTATGCAATGGTAAATTTTAAGCTTTCTATTTTTTATATTGTGTGTGTGTGTGTGTGTGTGTTTTTTTTTATTTTTTTTATTGATACTAAAGTCTAAAACCATGAATAATTAGTTCTGAATTAAGAAAATGTTTTATGGTAAACTTTTATATTTATTATAATACACACACACACACACACACACACACATATTTATAAATATAAAAAATAGCGGTAAATCTGAAACGGTACACCAGTATTGACCGGTATCCGAAATATATCGTACCGCTAGCCAAACCGGTACAACCTTCGGTACGATATTGACTCCCTTCTTCCTCCATTGTTCCAAATTTACATCCAGTGATCACACCGGTCACTTCCAAGGTCATCTTTGAGGCATCATCATGGCCTTTTTAAATGATTTCTCAGGCTTGTTCTTAACACAAGGATCATCAAGCTCACCTTGTGTTTTAGGGAGATGCTATATATATTGGTTATTATATAATGGCCCAAGAGACCCACTTGTAGTATAAAGTCCATTTACACCTAACACTAGACGTGTAGTATTTATATCCTTACTAGGGTTCTCTGTATTCAGCGATCATCCCTTGTATTTCTTTAAACATATGTTTATTAACCTGAAATTAGATAGCCAACTTCAACTTCTAAATCAAAGGTTCTAATCTCTACACACGTGGTTCATCCATCTCTTGCTTTGAAGAATAAGAAGATTAAATATACAATTAATTTCTCATTTTCTATTTACCCAAAAAAATTCTAGATTAAAATTTTTTTTAGAGAGCTTCAACCTATGGCGTCCACTTCTGATGATAGCTATTTATCATCAGACCAAGACACCAATCGATTTTTGGTATAGGTTTGATTGAACCCTAGATCTCTTATTCAACCATCAGAGAGTTTACCATTTTTTTTTTGAGAATGAGAGTTTACCAGTTGAATTAACTGTAACCTATAATATAGTTTAATTAAATGATGGCTTTTGTTAATTTAATTTCAATGATTTTATATTCAAATTTAAAGTTCCTTCATAAAATACAGAGACAACTTTGATCGAAAACATTGCCATACACTATAATGAAGGCTACATACTTTATTAATTATGATATTGGTAACATTTGTGTAAGTCAGGGCCGGCCCTTCCCTTAGGCGAGTTAGGCAATTGCCTAAGGCCCCCAAGTGGAAGGGGCCCCAAAATTTTAGAAAAGAAGGGGTAGTAGGGGCCAAAAAAAAAAAAAAATAGTTTCAGATGAATTACAAAAATCTGGCACATTCTTTTAACAAAAAACAAAAATTTTGGTAAATCCAATTAAACATTGGTTTTAAACAAAATCATTACCCAAAAATAACATTATTATCCTCTAGACAAACCAAAAATTAACCGGATAAACTACAAATTTAGTCTAAGAGATTAACCACAAAACAATCACAAATCAAAACAAATAAAACAACTCAAATCCCTAAAAATTTTACCTTTCTCTCAGCTCTCCGCCTCTCTCTGTCTCAGTGTCTCTAACTCTCATTCTCTCTGATTCTCTCTACACTGTTCTCAATAGCTCAAGCAAGCTGCAAGCTTCCTTTGCCTGGACCGCCTCTCTCAACCACTCAAGCAAGCTTTCTCTGCCTCTCTCATTCTTTCTCTGAATCTGATTCTCTGCAGTCTGCTCTTCGCCTCTCTCAACTATCAGGTATAAATATTTGGGACTTTCTCTTCATTTTATGTGTTAAGATAATAAGATAGATTGGGCTTGTTTCTGTTTTGTTTATGGCTAGACGTTAAGGTATAAATATTTTATTTAGGCACCGTATCTGTTTTGTTTGTTTGGGCCTTCAATTTTTTTTTTTAACCTACGGGTTTTTTTTTTTGGGTTATAGATAGGATTAGTTTTGTTCTTTTTTGGGTGGGTCTTATTCATAAGCCTTGTCTTTTGTTATTGCTGTGCTTAAATTTTTGTTATGCTTGTGCTTAAATTTTTTTTTAAAATTTTAATATTGTGTTTTTATATATATATTTTAGTTAGTGGTAATATATTGAATAAGTCTTTATTTATGCAAGTTGAGATTGCTAAAAACTTGTTATTGTTTGGTGAAACTACAACAATATTTTTTATATAAATCAGGTTCTATTTCTCATTTGCTCTATACTTGAAAGTTATTTTTATTTTAGTATTTATAAATATATTGTTTGATTAGAAATATCTACTAGAAAATATGTATCTAGATATGAAAAACTTAAGAAAAGAAAAAAAGAAGAAAAATTAATTGAGTCTCAAAAAAGATCAATGGATAAATTTGTTATTAGTAATAAACAAAATATAACACAAAATTTGGATGAAAATATCACAAATGAGCAAGAAATTCACCAAAAAAAGTTAGAAGATAATGAAATGATACAATTGCAAGATAACAATGATGTTCAATTTTGCAATACAACAAATCTTGATAATGAACTTCAAAATAATTTAAAAGAAAATGAAAATAATGATAACAAAATGTCCAATTTTTAGTTCTTACCTTAGACCCCAAAGTGTCTAGAGCTAACCCTGGTGTAAGTGAAGGACGTTGGTACTTGTTTCTTTTAAAAAAAAAAAAGTATGTTGGTACTTGGTAGTATTATTATTTGTATCAGTGAAGTACGTTGGTAATTAATTAGTAATACTAATAATATTACAAATCGAGTGGTTATCGTTGCATGCATATTCTATTTCGCAACCACTTTCTTAATTAATTAATCCTTTCTCATACTGACGGGGATCGAAGCACCACAACACAACAAAGCAACGTTCTTCACCAAAAAAACAAAGCAACGTTCATTTTTGCAGAAGGCTGCAAGTGCTCAACTACGTGTACGTGCTCCCTTTTTATAAAAGGGTTTAGCGAGCAATTCAAGAAGACAAATGAACTGAATCCAATGAGTATCCTTTTTTTTTTGAGAAGCATCCAATGAGTATCCTGATCTATATATTACTACTCCGTATTTTCTTGTGGTTCTCAGATGACAACTCGTTATAATTAACCTATATCATTTGATATAATTACAGAAATGGCATTAGAGACGTTGTAAGATTAGGTAATCTAGCATTTTGTCTTTTCTTCTCCCCTTAAAATTATATATATATATAAAGGTGGTGTGAATCGTGTGATATTTTCAATTTTACTAAGAAAGTTATATAAATTTATCTAATAAAATTTGTAGTATTTCTAATTTTAATCTACTTCAAAATCTTTTGAGTAAAATTGATAGAGACAGATGAGCTCCAACGGCAAATCAAAATGTAACAGATTGTTTTAGTTCAAACACGATTATAATAAACTACGCTTCATCGTTATCACCTTTAGGTTAGCTACTTGGGTTTAGTATCGTGAAAAAGGGTTGGGACTATTTAGATAAGAGAATATTCTTTTACATTGGTCTAAATCCACTATTTTACACATATATCCAGAATTAATGCATAAAGAAATGTCTATTTTTATCACATAGAAGTGGACAAGAAAAAATTAATGTGAAATAATGGATATGTGAGAATCAAAACCCTATATAGATGTTTTTTCTTTATCATTTATTTTTTTTGCCCCCCCTAGAACTATATTTGTAGACCCAACCATGCATTATATTTAACCACCAAAATATGCTAGTAATCTCCTCCAACTAATTTTCTAGGCTTGGGAGTGTTTTAATATTATTCCCAAGTAGCTAGCAAAAAAATTAGGTACTCCAAAATTCAAAATAGTGCGCTGCTTAAGTCATGTGCCCTTAGCAAAGCAATATATACCTGGGCCCCTACAATCGGTGGTAATTTCTAATTTTATCTCTTAACAACATGTCTACAGTTCTCCAAAATAAATAACTTAATTTTGAATGAACCCTTTTCTTCCTCTCCCTAGATAAATTAAGAGCTTATGGGAATATCAAACTCATTCATTCTGAACGAGACTAACAATTTATCATATACTATATCACATTCTTAGAGTGAAATATATTTTCCTCATCTGCAGACAGTGGCGGAGCCAAGATTTTAGTCTAGAGGGGGCAAAATTAAAAAAATAATATTTAAAGTAAAATTAATCTAAAAAATATTAATCAATAATAATAACAAAATAAATAAACAATTGCAAGAAAATATGAATATATTTCATAGTATTAAAATAAATAAACAAAAATAACCAATTCATAGTCATAGCTACTACAAAGTTTACAAACTGATATGGTAAAAATGTAATTAGTGTTACTTAAACAATATAATGAATATACGTTTGAAATTATTTTTTGTGGTTGGTGAGATGCCAATTTGTAAGACATAAGTAGTAAAATTTATAATATCTCTAGCATCACTTAATAATAAAACGCTATGAAAGATATCACAGTGAAAATTATGAAAATAATGATATTAAATAAAAAAGAAAAAAAATAGTGAAACAAGTGCAACACTGGGACAGACAAAAGATGCTTATAAGAATGGTGAAATTGGTGAAAAGGTACATGTTTTTGGTCTTTCAGAGTAACTTCTTTTTCCTGTGTCACTTTCAAGTGGGAGTTCTTTTTTTCTTATTCTTTTTTTCTCTATGTCAGGGAGTAACTAGAGTAGACAATATATGCAAAGATATTTTAGGGGTCAGGGGGGGCAGGTGCCCCCCCTCGCCCCCCTCTGGCTCCGCCCGTCTGCAGATCTCTATTTTTTGTTTTTGAGTCAAAAGCAATAGTACTATTCTTCTAGTTCTAGTTAATTGTGATAACTGTGTTTGATTAATTAGGATATTACATCATTTTGAACCATTTTCCCCTTTTCTTTTGAATTTTGATAAATTGTTACGGTAAGCTACACAAACAATAAAACTGTCACAAGATATCTTTTTTTTTTAATAATTATTATTCTTATTTTATGAGAATATTGTATAAACTTTATTAATAATGGAAGCAACAAGTACATTATAGAGAATAGCTTGTTCAATAAAACAAGAATTTTTTCCAAATAGAGAAATCAGCCATACCAAAAGCATGTTTTGCTAGTAAATGAACATGTCTACTACCTTACCTACATACATGAAATATTTTCACACGACGAAACTCATGCATCGCAAGATATCTTCTGTTCAAAATAAGAGTGGAATTACTTGATTACAAATTGAAATATGTTGTAATCTAATCAAGCATATGATCTCTCCTTTGAAATGATATACCTTTTTTTTTTTTTTATATACTTTATAATATTAATTTAATCGTGTGTCACCTCCTTCTTGTGTTCTTTTCCATCCTAACAGAATAGTTACACTTTCACCAACGAAAAAGGAAAAAGAAAAACGCATTATATATGTTTTTTTATGTTTATGTATTCCCATTTCTATCTGTACAATATTTCCCATGATTCCCATGATCACCGAAAGAAGGTGTGAGAAATTCATGGACTTTGGTGAAAAGCAAAAAAAAAAAAAAAAAAAAAAAAAACCATATATTAATTAATTATTATTCAAATATGATCCCAAATAAAGCTCCAAATCCAACCAGACAAAGAATGAAAGAATCCATATATTATTATTATTTAGCAAGGTAATTAGCACTCAGCATCAGGCACGCTGTTTCATCTCAGAAATCCACATCACATGCCAAATGTCGCACTCCAAGATCTCGCCACGTTTCAACTTTTGTCTTACGTGTCCCATCTGACGTGTCCACGCTCCTACCCTTTTCCTTTTTAAATCAGATCTCACTTATATGTATATCTCTCTCTCCCTCACATCACTCATTTTCAAACTCACATTTCTGTTTTTCTCTCTGTCTTAAGTCCTAACTCATTTCTCCAAAAAAAAAAAAAAAAGTCTTAACTCGAAAAATTCAAACCCCAACAAAAATTTTCTTTTACATTTTTTTTTTGGAATAAAAATTTAGCTATGGCTGAAAGCTGTGGCAGAAAACTGGTGGTGGAAATTTGCAACGCGAAGAATCTAATGCCGAAAGACGGTCAAGGAACAGCGAGTGCCTACGCCATTGTAGACTTTGATGGGCAGAGGCGGAGAACGAAGACAAAGTTCAGAGATCTGAACCCGGAGTGGGACGAGAAGCTCGAGTTTATGGTCCATGACAAGGAGACCATGGAGTCGGAGATGTTGGAAATCAATCTCTACAACGACAAGAAGACTGGTAAGAGAAGCAACTTTCTTGGTAAAGTAAAGATGGCTGGAACCACTTTTGCCAAGTCCAGCTCAGAAGCCATTGTGTACTATCCGTTAGAGAAGCGGAGCGTGTTTTCCCAGATTAAAGGAGAGCTTGGGCTTAAAGTCTATTACATTGACGAGAATCCAGATCCAGCGGCTGCGGAGGAAGAGAAGAAACCACCCACAGAAGAGGAAAAGACGAAGACGGAAGAGAAAGTAGAGGCGGTGCCGGAGAAGGAGGAGGAGAAAAAGAAAGAAGAGGAAGAAGAGAAACCAAAAGAAGAAGCAGCAGCAGCAGCAGCAGCTAAAGAACAGGAGGAAGTGCCTAAACCCGAAGAAGCTCCTCCAGCTGAGGTACACTCCGAGAAGAAGCAGCAGCAGCAGCAAACTAATAATAATAATAAAGAAAATTTAAAATCAGAGTCCGGAGATGTTGTTGTTGTTGGAGGCTTAAACGAGGCTGAGCTGCTACGTTCTCTTAGAAGCGGTCGGAGTCGTAGTGGTAGTGCTGACGATCTGGTGGATCGTATGCCTTTTTTATATGTTCGTGTGGTTAAGGTTAAGGTTAAGGTTAAGTCTGAAGAATCTGTTGCGCCTTCTTCCTCCTGCTTTTATGCCAAGCTTGTGATCGGAACACACAGTATCAAAACCAACAAGAGTCAGAGTGATAAGGATTGGGATCAAGTTTTTGCGTTTGATAAAGAGGGATTGAATTCCACTTCATTAGAACTGTCAGTGTACAGGGCTGACGAAATCTCTGACTCTAACGCTGAGAGCTGTTGTTGTTTGGGAACGTTGTCGTTCGATTTACAAGAAGTCCCAAAGCGAGTTCCACCAGATAGTCCTTTAGCTCCTCAATGGTACACTTTGGATTTGGAATCCGAAAATCCTTCTTCTTCAGGTTCAGGAGGAAATGACGTCATGCTGGCTGTTTGGTTCGGAACTCAATCCGACGAGGCTTTCCAGGAGGCTTGGCAGTCGGATTCGGGTGGGTTGATACCGGAGACCCGAGCTAAGGTCTACTTGTCTCCAAAGCTTTGGTATCTGAGACTAACGGTCATCCAAACCCAAGATCTGCAGTTGCAGCAGCTATCCGAACCTATTATTATTAATAATAATAACAGTAAGGTTCGGAGTCCAGATAATTATTACGTAGTAAAGGCTCAGTTGGGGGCTCAAGTATTTAAGACGTGCAGGAGCAGGACATCTGGCAGCTCAGCAAATAATCCTACGTGGAATGAAGATCTTGTTTTCGTGGCTGCTGAGCCGTTTGAGCCGTTTTTGGTGGTAACAGTTGAGGATGTGAGTAACGGACAACAGTCGTCGTCTTCAGTGGGCCATGCTAAGATACAGGTGGCGAGCATTGAGAGGAGGATAGATGATCATACCGATCCAAAATCAAGATGGTTCAATTTGGTCGGTGGTGCTGACGGTGGTTCTTCGTACACTGGAAGAATACACGTCCGAGTATGTTTGGAAGGTGGATATCACGTGCTAGATGAGGCTGCGCACGTGACTAGTGATGTTCGTGCTTCCTCCAAGCAGCTAGCCAAACCTCCAATAGGCTTGCTTGAGGTTGGGATTCGTGGCGCCACCAATTTACTGCCCGTCAAAACCAAAGATAACGGTACACGTGGCACCACCGACGCTTACGTGGTCGCCAAGTATGGTCCCAAGTGGGTTCGTACGCGTACCATTCTGGATCGCTTTTCTCCACGGTGGAACGAACAATACACTTGGGATGTGTATGATCCTTGCACAGTACTTACTATTGGGGTTTTCGATAATGGAAGGTACAAATCCAAATCTGAGAGAGACGTACGCATTGGAAAAATACGTGTACGTCTATCCACGCTCGATTCAAATCGGATCTACATAAATTCGTATCCCCTCACAGTATTGCTTCCCAATGGGGCCAATAAAATGGGAGAGATTGAGATAGCCGTTAGATTCACTTGCCCATCTTGGTTGAGCCTAATCCAAGCCTACACGTGTCCGATGCTCCCGAGAATGCATTATGTCCGTCCGATGGGTCCCGCCCAACAAGATATCCTACGCCACACAGCGATGAAAATAGTGACGACTCGTTTAGCAAGGTCAGAACCAGCTTTGGGTCAAGAAGTGGTGCAATTCATGTTGGACTCGGACACGCACGTGTGGAGCATGAGAAGAAGCAAAGCCAATTGGTTCCGAGTGGTGGGTTGCTTAACACGTGCTGCCACGTTGGCACGTTGGCTAGATGGGATTCGCACGTGGGTGCATCCTCCCACAACTATGTTAGTGCACGTGGTGCTAATAGCTATTGCTCTGTGTCCCAATCTAGTGCTCCCCGCTGTATTCATGTACGCTTTCTTGATCATCCTATTGAGATTTCGATATCGCCAAAGGGTCCCACTCAACATAGACACAAGACTGTCCTACGTGGAAGCAGTGAGCCTTGATGAGCTTGATGAAGAATTCGATGCGTTTCCAACCACACGATCACCAGAACAGGTTAGAATCAGGTACGATCGGTTGCGAGCGTTAGCTGGGCGAGCCCAAATACTTTTAGGTGACGTGGCAGCACAAGGTGAGAGATTGGAGGCTTTGTTTAGCTGGAAGGACCCACGGGCGACTGGAATTTTTGTCGTTTTCTGTTTGTTTGCGTCGTTGATGTTTTATGCTGTGCCGTTTAAAGCCTTTGTGTTGGTGTCGGGGTTTTATTATCTGCGCCATCCCAGGTTCCGCCACGACATGCCGTCTATTCCAGTCAACGTTTTCAAGCGACTGCCTTCACTTTCCGACCAAATTATGTAGAGACTAGAGAGACTTTTCTTTCTTTCTTTTGTTCTTACCTATAAAAACATTGTTTTATTGTTTAGTATTGCTTTTATTTTTTATTAATTAAAGCAATAGTGGGATTTAAAGTGGAGGAAAATAATGTGGTTGGTATGCAATTTGAAAAGGCTGAAAAAGTTACCGTTATTGTGTGGGTGGACGGTGGACCATTCAATAATTTAAAATTGTCTTAGATTTCGGGGATTCAAACAAAGAGTATTGTCGTATTGATTTATTCAAAAGAAAGTGGAGGAAGGACGCTATCTGATACCTTTTTCTTTCATAAATAAACAAAAAAATAAAACAAAATGTGGGGGTAGGTGACCGTTAGATGAAGAGCATGTGGAATATGTCTACAATATGCTTTTAGTATATGTACAATTTCTCATGAAGATCAATCCCAAAGAAAAACTTATATATATATATATATATATAGAATTAAAAACTGTTTTTATTTTGTTACGAACTTATGATAATTGTGAATGGTATGCTAAGGCGAAAAAGTTATCACTATTGTTTGTGGGTCCATTAGACCATTAATGAAGTTTTATTATTATTATTTGAGACTTGAGATGAGAGGTCGATCAATGAACTTAAGATTGTGGGGATCAAATAAGGGTCATATACTTTCTCAATAAATAAATAAATAAATAAGGGCCATATTGTATTGTATATATTCAAATGAAAGCGGAGGGACTTAGGTACTAGATGACTCTTAGATAAAGATCATGTTAAAAATTACCCATCAATTTCACATAAATTTCATTCTCAAAAAAAAAAAAAAAAAAAAAAAAATCATTGCATAAATTAATTATTTCTCTCCACTATTAAGAAAGTTACAATCTATTATTGATGAAGCAGAAAATTGACCTTGTCAGTATGCTTCTCGTCATTGTCAATGGACAATCTCTGATACCTGTTACTAAGAAAAGAAAGACAAGGGAGGGTTCTGCCGGCGTGAGGCCAGCTGAGAATACTCCGATGCTAAAGTCAAATTATAAGTTCTCAAAGAAGTTTCTCACAATTCTCTCCCAATGTTTTTTGTTATATATCCCTTACCTTAGTTTTATTTCCCTTTTTATAGCTTGCCTCGGGTTGGTGTAGTTATGTTTGTTAATGCTGCCCTGAGCGTTTTTCTCCTGAGAGGAACATGGCATTAATTGACAATGATGATTCCATTTAAGGTGTAACGGGTGACTGTTTTGCCATTATTGCCTTTGTAACTGTTCCAGCGTAGTTATTGCTTGTCAGCTGTCTTGATGGCATTCATCTGCGCTTTCAATGTGTGCAGACCTGTCTTCATACATACTGACGGGGTCTTGTCCCTATGCCTGTCTCTACCTTGGATGCAGCTTAGGTCGTCTCTCATCTAGATGACCTAACATTGATACTCGTCAATTACATTAAAATTGTGGCAAAAATAGTTATGGTCCAATTTTTTTTTTTTTGGGGGTGAAAATTTGGCTTTAGTATATCAATGAATGCAGAAAGGGAAACAATTTGGATTTCTAGCATGTCAACCAATTTTACCGAAAAAAATCAGAATGCTTCTTATATGGATATGAATTCATGACTCATGTATTTTTTTTTGTTATTAATCATTTTTTTTCGTATTTGGATTTTGATGAGTGTGAACTCGTCAGCACTGTTCGTCGGACGGAGATGATTCTTCAGCCTTTGAAGATGGTCACCGGTGTGGTGCCTGCCACAACGCCTCCGATGCCAAAGTCAGAATATGAAACTCTCTTAAAAGAAAAGCAATATAAGATGAACAGAAAAGCAAATAAACAATCTCCTTTCTTACTTGTCTCTCCTCTTCTTCGTGGGAGTGTATGGGATTTATATATGCCCTCATGGTCTCTAGCCGTTGGAGGAGTTATGGAGGTCTTAATGCTCCATTGGGTAACGTTTTGGGGCTGTATAATGAGGCATCAATGTCTTCAAATAGTTCGTACAGTTGGAAGTGTAACCGTTTAGTTGATTGCATTTAAGGGAATGGGTGTCCTCGTCAGTAGTGTTGCCTTCCACGTTGTCTATCCTGAGGGTTTTCTCGTCCGTATCGAAGGTCTCGTCTCATGGGAGGGCTTGATAGTTTCGTCAGTACTTGTCTACATCGTCAGATTTTTTTTAGAAGAAAAAAAAATTCAAATACAAGAAAAAAAAAACTTTGATGACAAAAAACAATGTTTTATTTCATAATATTGCCTTTAACTCAACAAAGATCTACCCTACCTTCTTTTATACCACCGAAATCGTTAATAATTGATTCTTAGATTCCGAATGTTTTTAATTCTAACTTCTATATTGATATGGCCCAAATTTAAAATGTTCATTAAGACGATTGATTAGTTGTCATAATCCAATATTCCATTTTAAGGAAACAATATTTATTTCTCTAGATTCACATCTTTGAGACTTTGTGAGGAATTCAACACATGAAGTTTCAACATTTGGGATATAAGATTGAGTAGTAACTTCTGAATCTTGAACACTCTTTCTCTTAAAATGTAAATCAATTGTGGATAATTTCTGTAAAAATTACTCAAACTTTGAAACTCTAAATTTTAAATTATCTAATCTAGGATATAGTATTAAAAAACTGTAGATCTAAATAGCTATGTATAATTACACATGCATTATAAAAATAAAATAAATAACACCAAAAAGTAAAAGTCAATATGCATAACACCTTAGAGCATCTCCAGCAAATTCATCAAATTTTTGTACTGTTTGGAGAATGAACAGTGACTTTTACCTTTATCTACCCACTTTTTCAAATACACATTCTAACAGATTCTCTATCTCATTTAAATATTATCTCTTTATTCACTATTTATTCTTTTTTTAATAACTACACATCTTTCAACATTTTTTTATTCAACACCTAATTATTATAATAGAAAAAAAGCATTTGAAAAATGAATAGTAGCCCATCAGACTTGATGAGCTATTGTTCTTGAGCCAAAAATTGTTTTGGGTATAGAGAATCCATTGGAGTGGCTTTTTTTGGTCTCATTCTCTATTATGGAGAATATTTTACCTTTACATAGACCATTGGAGATGCTCTAAACAAAAAAGCCTGTGCAAACCAGTTGGAAGGCACTAGCTACTTTTAATAACAATAAATTTGGAAACTACTCAACTTAAAACTTAACTTAGAGGATTCACATTGGTGGATCTTAAAAAAAAAAAAATACTTATTACATTCTCAAACACTATTTTATTTATTTTTCCAAAAATTTAACAATACACCTAACATCTCAATTCTTATTTTTACATACAACCTAATAAAATAATATAAACACAGTAAAATAATATAATATAAATTACTCTTCTCACTCCTCTTTCTTCTTATGTGTATTTCTCTTTGTCTCTCCACTGTAAACTGACCAACCAATCACCACCTAATCACCACCACCACCACCGAACCACTGAACCATCACCACCACTGAACCACCAAACTAGCAACCCAAATCACAAATTAATTCTGAAACCAACCCAAGATCCACAACCCATTCAAACCCCCATTCCAACCCAATGCAACCACTAAAACAACACCACTGATCACCAAAACTTTGAAACAAACCCAAAACCCAAAACCTATTCAAACCCGCAACCTGTTCAAACCCAAGACTGATTCAAACCCACAGCGGCGATAAACCCATGATCCATGACCCACGATGAACAAAACCCACCCGTGACCCATGGTGAGAAAAGCCCAAAAATGAACCACAACCACCATTGCTTTCAAGCCTCCACCACACCAAACCACTACCTCCAGCTCTTCACTACATCTCTTTCTTCATTGCAGCCACAGTCCACATCATCACCACCACCACCACCACAAAACCAGCCCACCACCGTAATCCACCACCACACAAACACATTACGCCTCCACCATTGAAAATGCCGATCAGAAGCCACCCACCCAAGGCCGATCTATGACCACCCCAAACAGCAAACCAAAATCTTGAATGAGAGAGAGAAGCAAGAGTCAGCGTGAGAGGAAGAGAGGAGAGAGATATAGAGTGATTAAAATAAATATTTTTATGTTTACAAGAATAGTAGGTTGTATATACACAAACTTATTGTTCATGGTTGCTAAAAAAATTTAGCAACACACCTTGGCAAAGTTCAATTTGAGCAAGTCAAGTGGGTTGATAAATTAACAATTTGGGAGGTGTACTCTTAGAGCATTCATAATGATGGTGTTAAATTGCTATATCGCTATTTTTAACAACCAATACAATAAAAATGAAGCTGCAATGAAAGTGCTATTGCTAATATTTTTAGTAATTGAGTTACAGTAAACTGTTATCTTCCATTAAAATTTTTTTTTTCTCTCACTTTTATAGCTAATAATTTGTCTAATATGTAACTAATAGTGGTCATATCATTGATATGTCCTTAGGAAAACTTCCTAGTCTTCCCGGTGACAGAAATATGTCTAGAGGTCTATTATTTAAGTCCACCGTCTCCTTTTTTATTTTATTTTTTATTGTTTTTAGATTGTAGCGTCTATAATATATAGATAGTAAACTACTCTTTCACAATTTAATAGCATCTAAGATATGTCTCCTTTAACGATGTTGTGTGCTTTACCAGCATTTTAGTAGTTAGTCTGATCGTTTTATTTATTTATTTATGATGAGTCAGTCTACTCGTATATGATTTAATAGCACATAATTATATGAAAGAAGCATCACTTTCTAAGACATTTAATTAGAAACATTTTAGAACTTTGGCAATGGGCATTCAACTTGAGGAGCTACGATATGAAACTAGTAATTGAGAGATTTTTTCAATGTGATCACATGCTGATTTAGTTACCAAGTGATTCTTCAGATAATATTATGACAGCCTTTTGTGGACTGTAGAGTCGTGTCCATACTTCAGTTTAGATACCACATTAGAGAGAGAGAGAGAGAGAGAGAGAGATGAAAATTAGAGACAATCATCAAATGATTTGTGTTTAGTTTTGTTAGGGACATATTTATGTAATTGGCTAATCCTTTGACAAAATACACTTTACTTGTAATTGGGTAGATCTATGATGGGTTTAGTATTTCAAGAAACAAATGTTCAAATTAAGTATTGAAACCATGTAAGTCTGACCAAGAAATAAGTGAAGGAAGTGCTATTCATTAAAACTCAAAAGCAATCCCGACAGAAAGACTTCTATCGAGATTTAATGTTGAAACTTGACAGAAGCTCGACACAAGCTGTATCCGTCGAGAATTTCGAAATCATATTTTCTAGATTTGATTACACACATATCCTTAAGTATTTGTGTAGGGTTTCTTTTCTCACAACCCTAGACATATATAAGGATTATTTTAAGGGCCGTCACAGGGTAATGAAAAGTGATAATTCATGCATATTGTGACCGAAGGCTGAAATTGCTCTAGTTCATCATTTTCTCTGTAGAAGTTACTGCGTCTTTACGTTAAGGGTTTTATGACCAAAGAGCTTCCTGATATTCATTGTTGATGAACTAAAGAACTTTACAGCCAACAATCTTTTTTAAGTTGGTGTGTTAGTCATGTATTGGGATTCGTGCATCATTGGTTAATCACGTACTGGGAGTCGTGCATTGAACAAAGAGATTGCCGCTACAATACAAGTCCAATTGGGTATTGGGGTAAGAGTTCAATTGTAGGTTGATATTTCGGGATAGGCCACAGGGTTTGGTAAGATTCCTCATATTTGTAACCGCTTGTGATTGATAATAGTGGATTCTCGGGAGTGGTGACCTTAAATTCACTCGGTGGAGTTTTGCTTTGATGGTTTTCCCCATTCGTAAACAAATCACCTGTGTCAAATTTATTTTTCGTTGCATTTAGTTATTTGGTGATTTGTTTGTGCTACTACGCCATTGCATGTAATTTGACTAATTAATTAACTTGGGTAATTAATTAATTTGTAAGGGGTCAATTCATTTTAACCCAACATGTTTGAATAAATTAAGATGTTCATTATTTCAATATCCTAACAACTCTCTAACTCTGATTATATGTTAAATTTCAGGAAGACAAATGTTAAGGGATAAGTTAATGCAAGTACTATATACAAGCAACTAATGCCCATTCTCTTGCAAATAAGAAGTCTGCATATTATGGATTGTGTAAATATTCTTTTACAGATAAGTTTAACTACAAAATTGGTTGTAATTTAAGGTTACAACCTTACTCAATATCTTAGGCTACAATTAATTTTGTATATAAACTTTATTCTTCTTTTATTTCCTCTTATTTTGTATATTGCATGGGTAATTAGCATGAAAATATTACAATACTTATATAATATAAAAAGTGATTGGCTTGTTTGAAATAATTTTTATTATTATTTAAATCGCATAATAATGAGAGAGAGGTTATAGGTGAAAGAAGAGAGCGGGAGACAATGGAATTGCAAAATGATGTCTATCTATGTGGAATTTGTTGTTGAGATAAAATTTTGAATTTCCCCTTCTAATTTTGCCAAACTCAGGAAATTGCTAACATTTGAATTTATTACACTGAATTTATCCCAAATTTTGTTTTGCAATCCATAAAATGGTAGATTCTACAGTTGAATTTATTGTTTGGCTAATATTTTATAAAGAGAATCACAACATTTTTACAACAACTCCTAAGTGGCAGATTGTTACTGATTGTTATTGTTAAGGTAAAGAAGTAATCTTAGTGTTAGGTTCAAATTTGAACCAATAACAACTAACCGCCTGTGATTTGTTGTGAAAATGTTGTAAAAATGTTGTGGATGTGGCATCTTTCTTTTCTAAATACAATTTTCAAAAACTTGTATCCTATTTTCCTAATTTAGAACATGATTTTGAAAACGGCTAAATGGGTGTTTTTAGGATACATAAAATGTTTTTAATGACATAGTTGTAAATAAATTGAAAACAGTGGACCTCACATATTTGTTCAAATTCTTTTATTTCTTAAATTAAGGAGTTTATCTTTATCACAAAAAACATTCCCACATTTCAAATTTGAAACTTATCATTAAAAAAAAAAAATTGATGAGCTCTATTCCCTTATTATTATCCACAAAAAAAAAAAAAAAAAAAAAATCTACAGATTTTACACGTTACATTTTGTAAATATTTTTTAAAAAAAAATCTCAAAAATCGAAATGGTCTCCCAATCAATTATTTTTTATTTTTAGTATTTTGAAAATTGTTTTTAAAAGTGGGAGCCAAACACGTAAAATATAAAAATTATTATCTGAAAACTAGTTTCAAGTTCAATTTTAAAAAAATTGTTTTTATATTGTTTTGAAAACAAAAACAAAAATCCTCTTATCAATCAGGTCCTTAGATTGTATTTCAATCGTTGGAGTTGGAGTACTGACTAGAAGAGAGAGCCAAGCATGGCGGTTATTATAAGAAAGGAAAAGATCAATCTTTTTGGTAAAATTACATGCAAAAAGCTCCTCGACTGTTATTTTCCACATCTCAACATACTTTTTTTTTTCCCCCTACTGAATAAATACTTTATTGACTAAGCAAAATAAGAGAATAGTTAGAAGAACTGGGCCTAGATCCATCTCTATTCAAAGTATGGACAATTCGAGGCGACAGGGAGGAGATGGGCACCGGCCTAGTCCATAACAAAATGGTAGCCCATTGTGCTAACAGATGGGTAGGCATGTTGCCTTTTCTATACACACAAGAGAAATTTACATTTACAAAAGATTTGGCTAAATTAAGAATATTTTCAACCATAGCTTTAATGCTCCAACGAGGAGTAAGCCTGATTTTTGCAGAGGCTCTATCACATTCCATGCATCTTCTTCTATAATTATTCTGTTAAATCCCTTAGCTACTGCTCTACGGATAGCACACCAAGCTACCTCAGTCTCACCACGAACAGAACTTCCTAGACTAATTTTCTCAGTCCATGCCTCAATAAGATTCCCTTCATGGTCTCTGCTTACCACAGCCACAAAGCTATATCCTTCTCTAATAGCTACATCAAAATTCAATTCATTTGGTTCCTATCAAATAAGCATAACTTTTAATAGGATTAAGCCTTTATTTGTTAAGTTTGTTTCTTCTAACAATGACATCATAGTACTATGACTATAACTTGGATCACATGACGACTTCTATCCTACTTTGATTGCATCTCTATATGGAACTAAAATGGCAAACCTTAAGTTGCACTTTTATTTAATAGGTCCCTAAGACGGATTGAGATCTAGGTATTCCACCTGATGCAATTGTTATGGATGACTGAAATTTAAAGTTGCAAAAAACAACTTTAAATCTCAACTATAAAATATTAAAAAATGAGAAAAAGTAAAAAAATGGGAATAGTAAAAAATTGTTGGGTGAAGGAGGAGGATTAATTGCACACCAGATCTCAATCCCCCTAAGACCAGTCTAAATACTCCATTTCAAGGTGGCTTGGTAACAGGCAGGGATAGACCCAGGATTTCAAGTTTTGGGGGGGGGGGGGGGGGGGGGGGGAGATAAGCAAAAAAAAAAAAAAAAATTTCAAATATGCATCCATATAGTATTAATAAACTATCAACCAATACAAATACCCAAAAATCATTGTTTCTTAATATATTAAGATACAATCATCTACCAAAAAAAAAAAAAAAAAAAAAAACACTATTAAGATACAATAATCTGGAATTGGGGAATGAATATTTTTTGGGATTGGGACATCGACATTTTCTGGAATTGGGGAATGAATATTTTCTAGAATTGGAACATCCACATTTTCTGGAATTAGAATAGCAAGATTAGTTGTTGGCAATCCTATGTTGACTTTTGAAGAATTTGAATATTTTCTTTTGAAAAAATCAAACATTGTAGTTGGTTTTTTCATGACCTATAAATAAAATAAGAATCATATATATTATCTCACAAATGGTAATATGCATGATGCATTTAATTATAAATTTAGTATTTCTCACTTCTTTTCAATTTATAAATTTATCTAATTTAGCATTATGAGTTAACAATAGGCGCAAGTGAATCACTGTTATTTTCTTAAATTTGTGTGACAATTTTCTATATTATATGATTTGTTTTTGTCTTTTGTCTTTGGTCTTTGCCTTTATTTATCTCTTTGTCTTTGTCTTGTCTCCATATTTTTGACACTCACCGACTCACCCAATCTCACTACTAACACTATGATTTTATTCTACACTAGCAACAAAAACTTTTCCCTACCCAATCTCACTACTGACACTATGTAAACTTTTCCTAACTTTACCATTTTTTTTCTATTTTTGAAAAAGTTTTATTGGGTCAATTTTCGGTAAATTTTTTCTAAAATTGGTTTTACTATTGCGCGCTGTAAAGTTGTTATTTACAACTATGTATTTTGTTGGCTTTTATTCCGTGCCAAATTTGATTGTAATTATTCTCAATCATTTATACCCTGTATTTATTATGGGATTTGTTGTAAGGGTTGTGTGATAGAGAGAGTGTGTGAAGACTCAAGCATTTGGAAGACTAGAGGATTCTCGCGGGTATGTCGCGACCTAGCTTCCCGCGAAGTGAAGCATGTCCATTGGACGTGCTGGAATGCGAAGAGTCAGGCCAGGTGGAGACAGCTGTCTCTCGCGAGTATCTCGCGGGTAAGGTCTTCCCGCGAGTATCTCGCGGGTAAGGTCTTCCCGCGAGACACCTGCGAGACAAGCTGTTCTGCCAGCCTGTACTGACTGACTTACACATTTTGCACCTATCCTATATAAACCCTCATTACCCACAAATGTTGAGGAATACTTCAGAGAGAAAACCCTAACCAAACACATTGGGAATTAGAGATTGTCATCCCCACATTTCTTTATACACTTGCTTGTGGTATCTCCTTAACCCTTCCCTCTCCATTTCTTTACCATTGAGAGGTTGATAGCCCAAACACTTACCACACCCTTTGAGAGTGTTGTGAGACGTTTTGGTGATGCTGGGAAGCATTGGAAGAAGCCTGGAATGGCAGATGCAATATGGAGCTTGTTGCGGAATCCGGGGTGCTAGACAAGACACGGTTTCGAGAAGCCTTGTTGGAGTAGGAGCTTGGAGGGTTTAGGTGCATCGGGTAGATTAGGCTTGGAGGGTCTCTTGCTAACCCATGTATCCCAACTGATTGTCTAGTGGATCGATTTCCGCTTGGAGGGCGGCGGAGAGGTTTTTCGCCGAGTTCTTCGGTTTCCTCTTCGAGAACACGTTTCGGTGTTTTCTGTGTTTGCATCCTTCTTCTCTACTCTTGTTTATTCCATTATACTACTGTGTTGCTTAGTTTATGGATTAGAGTAGCTTACTTGTTTATCCGCTCGCATTTACACTATTCCGCACTTTGTAGTAAGTTAGTGTAAAATCTATCGAGCCATAATTTTAATTGGGGGTCTAAACAGGTTTTGTGTTTTTCAACACATTTTCGAGCTTTCAAGCGCCCTCACACATTAGTAAAATCCTTTTTTTTTTTTTTTTTTGTCATTTGTCCAGTTGTCCCTATTATTGCCCAACATCCAGTCAACAAAGAATAAACAGTCAAACACAACACTAATATATTCTCTAATCTCTACAAACTCTACTCTCTCTCTCTTATCTCGCTTATCAATATAATATAAGTGAGAGTCGTAAACATAGAGTCACAGAGAGTCACAAAGCCAAAAAGCCAAAAAGCCAAAAAAAAAAAAAAACACAGATTCAATTCACAATTAACAACTCAGTTCATCACTCATCAATAAACACCACAAGTCCACAAGCACAGATTGTTAGATTCTGAGATTCACAAATATTATATTAGGTTTTGAAGGAAACTAGGAAAGGATGGATTAAATACTTGTGACTTGAGCTGGAGTAATGAAGCTAGGCTAGGCAGATCGAGCAACCGGCGGCAAGAATCAAGATGGGTCTCGCGTGGGCGTGGCGACGGTGGCGGCGTTGGTGTGGCTGTTTCCCGTTTGGGTATGCGATGGGAATTGGTGGTAATGTGAGACGTGAGGGGTGGTGGCAGCGTGAGGCATGAGGTGTGAGTGGCGGCGTGAACCGGTGAACGGCAGCGTGAGTTTTTTTTCACTGTGTCTGTCTCGCCTCTCAGTCTTGCCTCTCTTTTCTTTTCTTTTTTTTCCTTCATTTTCGGTTTTCCTTCGTTTTTGGTTTTCGCTTGTTCTGTTTGTTCCTTTTGCTAGGTTTTCATTTTTTCAATTTTTTTTTAAGACTTACATGGGCTGATGGGCTCTTGACTGGGCTAGCTGGGTGGGATAGGGGGGCCAAGTCCTTTTTTTTTTTTTTTGAAAAACTTTACCTACTAATTTTTTTTTTTTTTTGGGTCCGGGGGGCCTCGGGCCCTCTTAGAGCATCCGCAGCAGCCGTGGCAAAAATTATGCCATTTTGCCACACCAAAAGCCTACTTTATTATTTTACCACATCATTTTACAACATACAATTTATCAGATGTTCTATATTTCAATTCTATACATTAAAATAATATTTACTACATATTAAAATAATATATTAATTACTCTCTGTCATCCTCATCCCCATCCTCATCGTCAACAACAACGGCACAACCACCACTGCCGCAACAATGACCACCAACAATCACTGCCGCAACAACACCGACAGCCACCACTGGCACAAACCGATATCCACCAACGCCACCTCAAAAAAAAAAAAAAAACACACACACACACACAACCAGAGAGATCGGCACAAACCCACATCCCAAACCCACCACCAGCACAAACCCACATCCACCAACGCCACCTCAAAAAAAAAAAAAAAAAACACACACACACACACACACACAACAGAGAGATCGGCACAAACCCACATCCCAAACCCACCACTGGCACAAACCCACATCCACCGGCACAAACCCATAAACATTAAAATCAGCCCACAACTACTCAAGAAAATCAACCCACAACCATCAAAATAAAACCCACGGCAACATTAAAAAAAAAAAAAACCACCTTCTCAACAACATATCGGAAACCATAAACCCAACAATCCAAAACCTATGAACCAAGAAAAATTCCCGTCGTTGCCGATCACGGCGCCATTTTTCTGTCCACCTTAATTGAGTACAGAGCTTTGATGGGTCGGCAGATGGGCAAATTTTATAGGTTTGCACTGCATCTAATGGGTCGGTGGTGAGTGGCAAGGGAGATGGGTCGGCGAGAGTGGAGGAAGGCAGGGAGGCAGGGAGATCGGCGATGGCGAGATCGGCGTGGCCAGAGGGCGATGAGAATGCCAGACAGAGACGTAGAACGATGGCGTCTTCAGATCGGCGGCGATGGAGTCTTCAAACGAGAAGCGATGGCGGCGGCTTGATCGGTGAGGTCGGCGGCTTGATCGGTGATGGGACAGTGGAGATGGAGGAAATCGGTGAGAGAGAAGAGAAAAGAATAAACTAGAGAGAGGGAGGAGTTGGGTCTGATGTGAGAAGAGAGAGAAAAAATTAAGACCGAATGAGAGGAGAGAGAAAGTCAAATAAAAAATATTATTTTGGTTTGCCACATTTGTCCGTACCGTTGCAAATTTGCAACGGTACAGACAAATGTGGTATAATTTTGGCGCATATGCCACAGCTGATGGGAGCTATTTTTTGTGTTTGGTGTGGGATATGTGCCAAATATTTAGCATTTGGCACATATCCCACATCTACTGTGGGTGCTCTTAGACCCCCACTTGGGTCCGTCCCTGGTATTAAACTAGCTGAAAGTGTTATAAAGTGGGCGAAGGTTAATGTCGTTGTCATTGTCGTTGTTGGCTATCGTTTTCCTTCTATATAGGATGGCTTGGAAAGGAGAGGCCTCGAGAAATCAGTGTACTTGAGCGAGCTAGTAGAGGTTTTTATAACAGTTAACTAATCAGTAAGGCATGCGTCTATTCTTTTTCTAGTTTCGTAATATGCAGTACATGCATGATGTTCTTGAATAATGTAGATGTGTGTGACACCAGCTGAGAAGCTTTTGCATATGTATAATGTAGGGGACAAATTAAATGTGGATTTTGTGTTTGAAAAGCTACGCTACTGAGTTGAACAAGGCTCTCATAGCAACAGCAGATCATTAATGCCCTTTTTGATGTACTTTTTCTTGTTCTTGTTCTAAACTACTTTGCATGAATGGTTATAATAAGTTACTATCTTGCAAGAATAAATAATGACATGTATCGTTCCGGAATAAATATAATAAAAGATCTTTGATTTTAAAGTACAATATATCAATTCATATACTGAACAATATTCATTTAGGCAATTCATACCAATAGTGTGTTTGGAAATTTGGGAGAGGAGAGAGCAGTGAAAATTAAAATTTCTTAATTTGGTAAAATTAAAAATGAGGGGTATGGATGTATATCTTGTCCAAATTCTCCCAAACCTTTTTTTGCCCTGTTCAAAAAATATTTAAATAAAGTGAATTAAACCACTCCATCGTGCCCCTTCTACTCTCTTCTCCGCCCTTTCATCCAAAAACGCTGTAAATGTCCTTCATGGGGACTGCAACAGTGAGCTTCCATTTGGAAAAAGTAGAATTTGTGCAAAAAATTACAATTTGAAAACCAAATTGTGCCTTTTGGCCCCAAAAAGCCGAACCAAAATGTCCTTAATAGGTCATTAGCAACATTTACTCAACATATGCTGTAAATTGTCATTATCATTAGGAATGCATCACATATTAGTTACAACTAGCTGTATGGCACAATAGCCACATAACGATTACTAATCCTGAACTGCATCACATCTTGAAGTGCACTACATCAACAACTAGCTCCATTTGCTTCATGATCACAGCAACATGCACATCAGTCACTCTAGATGCATTGCATCATCTATGGTCCGATTAAAGTTCGATTGTTATGCAATATTCAAAAGAGTGGTTCTTTAAACGAAATCAGGTGGCAAATTAGTTCTTCGCCCTAGCCCTGAGTTTATTTATGACTGCTATAAGATCATCTACACTCTATGATATTGAATGTTAGATTGTCAAGAAACAAAATATTCATAATGTTGGGGAGAGAAACTTCTTAGGGAGACTTCTTGTGTAGTTAATATAACATATAGAGAAACACTTAATCCAAAAGACTTAAGTCCGAGAAAAAGGTCTAAGTCTATTGGATATGAGTTCAATTATGTTATATTAACTATTCAAGCAATCCCTTCAAGGTGTTTTTTCTCCCCAAAAAGTGGCATTAGAGCTCATGTTAGTGTGCAGCAAAGATGGTAGGGTTAAGGTTATCAAGGTCACTTTTGCAGTTGGAGCAAGGATGATGTGCGTGTACTTCGGAGCCTTTTTGCGGATGGAGCAGGGACGAGTCTCTTTTGCAATTGGAGCAAGGATGGTGTATTGCATAAGACAAGCCCATAAAACCCACACAATTGCTCTTGGAAAAAAGCCCAATAAAAGCGTATTGCTAATGATGCTAGATAACAGTGAGGTGCAAGGTTCCCATGGATAAAAGATATGCAGGGTAGACATGTGGAGTCCTATGAATGATGCACTATTGAAGGAAAATCCTATAAGGGAAGGGGGAGCAAATAGGGTTTGTTCATGGCCCACAGAGATATCTTGAAACCCATATAGAGGCAAAGACTCATACGTGAGTGGAAGATTGTTAGGTATACACATATGAGTGAAGTCACATATTAAATAATGATAAAAAAATGAGTGATTAATACTTAAAGCATTCACATCAATCTCTTTTGAATTTTATGCCATTTTAACAAAAAGAGTTTGCATCAGTCTCAATATTTATTTCTCTACTTTAATTAAAAAATTTTTTTTGCTCTCTTTTCTATAATAATTTATTTCCCTTCTCCATCCCATAGCAACACAAAGACCCATGATTCCACCTTCAATTCTTCAACATCACCACTACCAATCACCACCATGTACCACCGATCACAAAAAATACAATCACAAACCCAAACAACTCATTCAACCAATTATCGGTAACCACCAAAGATCAAATCCATTAGGCATCACCAATCATAGGCAAAACCCACAAAGCACCACCAATCACAAATCAAACACATACAAACCCAAACTCATCACCGGCTAAACCCTCCTTCAACCACCAAACACACTCATCGACCAAACCCAATCGCACCACCAAACCCACCAATCACCAGCCAAACCCATAAACCCATAAAGCCAAGTCCCAAAAATACAAAGAAATTTCACAACAAACCCACCATCTCAAACCAATAAACTAAACTTAAATCAAATTCCAATTTCTTTCTCAAACTTGAATTTAACGGTGGATAAATCTAGATTCACCACCATTCGTGTTGGCAGTGGTCAATGGTAAAGGAGAAAGGCTATGGATTTGGACATGGATGCCTCATGGTGAGCGAAAAGAAAAAGAGGAGAGAGAGATTAGGGGCAGTGGTGAACGACAGTGAACTCTAGATGATGTCGTGAATAGCCGTCTGAGTGCTTGAAGTATGGAGGTCCAACCAGAGAGAGAGAGAGAGAGAGAGATGAAATAAATATGAATTAATTTAGTTTTGGTGAGAAGGTTTTGTCGCCAGAAGAGATGAACAGAGAGTTGATGTTAAATTTTTTTGGGTAGTTTGAGGAGGCTGATGCATGAGTTTTTGTAAGTATTTCGCTATATTTTTATCTTTATACTAGTTTATCTAGTCTGATGCGAATGCTCTTAATATAACATAATTAAGCTTATACTCATTAGACTTAGGCCTTTTAGGCTAAATGAGTTTTTATTTGTTATATTAACTATTTAATTGGAGTTTTGCCAAGGTGTTTATCTCCCTAACACATAAAATAAGTGTAGTTGAAATGAAAATGTTAAGATGGATAAGTGAAAATACACAAAATAATAGGATTCGAAACAAGAAGATTTTCTTAAAAATAAAGTCCTTATTGATGAAAATATAAAGAAGATTCGATTGAGATAATTTGGTCATGTTTATAGGAAGCAATTAGTGAACTTAAAACTAGTTTTCTTTTTAATTAAATTACAATCACTTCACCTACAATTGTTTAGGTAAATTATTCATAAATTTTAATATATATATATATATATATATATTATTTTCTTTTAATTGTTTATTGTGTGAAGAAACTTGCATTGTGTTCAACCAAATAAAGTTTCTTTCCAAACTAGTTTGGAAAGAAATTCTTCAAACTTTTCATATATCTATTTTTTGGGTGTGAATTTTGAAAATCTAATCATTGAATTTAATGTTCTTTATATTCTTAGCATGTGTAACAAATTTCGTTCAAAATAGATGTTATTCAGTATTTGATCAATAAACTTATTTTTTATTCATAATTTTAGATAAAAAAAAAAAAACTTGAAATTTTAAAATTTATTTGATTACATAGCAATTGATCTTTGATCTTCTTAAAATTTTGCAAGTATGAAGAATGTAATAAGAACATGCGATCCAACAGTTAAATTTTCAAAATTCACACTTGATATTAAGATATGTGAGAAGTTTGTATAGTTCTACTCCAAATTAGTTTAGAAAGAAACTTTGTCTTGTTCAACTAGACAAAGTGAAAAGCAATAAGAGTCGTCTACCTCTCGTGGCCATAGTGCCCAAGGGAAAAGAGTTGAGAGAGTAGGTCCCCAAAATTTTTATCAGAAACAGAAACCCACAAAGCAGATTTTAGTGACTAGCCCACCACACCCACACTAACTGACTAAATATAGAAGGAAGACAATCATTATTATCTGCATGTGTTTATTTCAAAAAATATAAAGTTATGTTTGGTAACAGTTTTTATTTTCTATTTTCAAAAACTTGTTTTTGGGAATATAAAGAAAAAACAATTTTCTTGTTATTTTGAAATAAAAAACATGTTTGGTTAGTTGAAAAAAAAAAAAAAGATAGTTTTTTGAAGAAAAAAAAATAGAAAATACTAAAATATGTTATTACTAGGATTTGAACTCTAATACTAACTCATTAAATGAGACAAATTCATTAAATTAAATGCGTGTTTTCATTGACTTTTGAAAAATAGAAATTGAAAACAACATTTTACATGTTTTTAGTTTCCTTCACAAATTGAGTTTTGAGAACAGTTTTTGTTTTTTGTCCATTTTGGGTTGCCAAATAAGTTTTTTTGTCTCAAAAATAGAAAATTGTTTTTGAAAACAGAAAATAATTGGAAAAAAAAAGTTACCAAACATATCTTAAACTTTTTTAAAGTTATCGATCATAAAAAAAAGAATATATATAATCACTTCATATTTCCCGTAAACATTGTATTTGTCTCAAATTATTGTTCCTAAGAACAATAATTAATAAATAAATTGAATTTCATAATATTCAACATCTTCAAAATATCAATTAAATAATCACATATCACATAAATTAAAATTTACCATAATATTAGAGGACAATGAAGAGATATTACCTTGATTATGCTTCAAATTAATCTCATAACAATATAAACAAACTACCATCAATTAATATATGTTTTTAGATGGAGGGGTTGAGGCATGAGGCGTAGACCATGTCACTGTCTTGAGACAATACACGCGTCTACGGAGTTTTCGGTGTAGTAGATTAAAACATTATGCATGTCGTCTGGGAATACAATAACCCGGCCACCTTTGCTGATTATCCTTCCAAGCCTACATCACTTGTAGAATAGGAAACTCTCACTATTGTACATTCTTTTACCCAAAAATAGTGTAGTAGGGATATATATATATATATATATATATTTCCAAGTGAAGAATATAGACAAATAAAATATATCATAGTTTTCTATTACATGAAAATACATAAGGATAAAAAGTTGCTTTTATATATCTCTCTTTATATATATATATATATGGAATTATAACCCATAAAAACATTGAATTATATATAATATGAAACATCCTAATTTGTTTTGATGACAATAACGTGAGCCACGTTTATTAGGCAGTCAACTTATAAGTCATGACAAATAGTTAAATAAAAAGTAATAAATATAAAATATTATTATTTTTATAAAAATATTTCGACATTATCTGCACGCATTTATTTCAAAAAATATGAACTTTTTTAAAGTTGCGATCATTGCTACCTCCTGTTTTCATGAATGTCTCACAATTTTTTAATTTTAATTTTTTTGTCTTTGGCTATATTAAAATAGAAAGCAAAGGCAAAAGCTAAATAAGCAAAAGGAAAAGCAAAATGCCATAGGAGTGGTGCGGACGCCGGACTACCTAAGATTATCATCTTGTTGTTGACAGCACTACAAAAAAATTGGGCTATCCTAGCGTTTTTTTCCTGGCGCTTTTAAAAACCGTCGTAATAAAGAAACTTGTACTAGCGCTTTTTGAAACTGCTAGTATAGGAAACCCTATTATGGCAGCTCAAAACTGGCACTTTACAAATTGCTACAATAGGAGGCCTATAGCGGCGGTTTTCAAAAACCCTGGTATAGGAAGCCCTATTGTGCTGGAATAGGATTACTGATTTCCCTTATGGGAAAGACCTATCCTAGCGCTTTTGAAAGCGCTGGAATAGGTGGATCCTATTCCAGCACTTTCAAAAGTGCTGGGATAGGATCACTACATTCCCTTATGGAGAGAGACCTATCCTAGCGCTTTTGGAAGCGCTGGAATAGGGTCCACCTATTCCACCGCTCCAAAAGCGCTAGGATAAGATCACTTCATTCCCTTATAGAGAGACCTATCCCAGCGCTTCTGGAAGCGCTGGAATAGGGTCCGCCTATTCCAACACTTTGAAAGTACTGGGATAGGATCACTCAATTCCTTTATGTAGAGAGACCTATCCCAGCGCTTTTGGAAGCGCTGGAATATGGTCTACCTATTCCAGCACTCCAAAAGCGCTGGGATACGATCACTCCATTCCCTTATAGAGAGACCTATCTCAGCGCTTCTGGAAGTGCTGGGATAAGTCACCTATAGGGATTTGTTAATTAACAAATGATCAATACTCCCCTAAACCTAGAAAAAGACCAAAGTACCCCCCAAAACATCGAAAAAGAGCAAAAACACCCCCGATACTTAGAAAAAGACCGATATACCCTCGAAACCTAATAAATGATTGAAATACCCCCCAAACATCAAAAATGACCCAAGCACCCCCTAAGACATCGAAAATGACCGAAGAACCCCTTGTGCCTAAAACTAGCCAAAATACCCTCGATTACTTGAATAAGACCAACATACCCCTCGATTACTTGATAAATGATCAAAATGCCCCCAGAAAGACAAAAAATGTCCAAAACACACTCGACACCCAAAAAAAAACTAATACACCCCCGAAACATGGAAAATGATCGAAATACCCCCAAAACATCGAAATACCCCCAAAACATCGAAATAACCGAAATACCTCCCCTTGATTACTTGAATAATTCCAAAATAGCCCTATAAATCGAAAAAATGACCACAATGCCCTTGTAACCACAAAAAATGTCCAACATACACTTGATATCGGAAAAAAAAAACCAATGCACAGCAGAAACAAAAAAAAAAAGAAAAAAGAAAAGAAAAGAACAAATTACCTCTGAAACCTAAATAATGACCGAAACACTCTCAACACTTTAAAAAATGACCAACCCCACCCCCCCCCCAAAAAGTGCAGAAAATTACCAAAATACCCCTTGAAACATGGAAACCGACCATAAATATCCCCTATGTTTGAAAAACACCAAAATACCCCCTCGATGACTAAAATAAGACCAATATACCCCTATAAATAAAAAAAATGATCACAATGTCCCCATAATTGTTGGTTCTCTTCCCTAACCGAAATGGCTGATCACATGTACTTTGGCAACGAGGGCAAGTGGATCTTACATAGTAGTACCATTTTGTTCTTAATCCCCAACTGTAGGCACCAAAACTTCTATTTAAGCACGGACAGAGAGAGTAAATGCAAAGAATTCCCACTTCTGCTCTCAGCCTGTTTTCTCTGAGAAGATTGATTCCTCTTAAAATATTGCTTCTGTTTAAGGAATCAAACGCCAATACCAACACTAGTCAACACCACAAATCCTGATTTCATTCCAAGTAAAAGAAAAAAGAAAGGTTAATTATCCATTGCAAAAGCTCATTTTTATGCTATGTTATATGCCTAGATAATTATTTAATCAATCTTGAGTCCTCCATGGAAATTACCTTCTAAAGTATTCCCATATGCATGCAGTTATTATGTATTACGATTTTTTTTTTTTTAATGTTTTTTTGCAAAATTTATAATTATATCTTAATGTTTGCTTTTATAGAGAAGCCAGGAGAACGGTCAAATCCATGCCTTTGATGGAAAATAACTTTCCACATGACATTTGATGTCTCATTAGTTTTGAAACTTCTTTTCGTTGATTAAATGCAACTTGTGTCCTTATTTTGATTGAAATGCAATTTTTTTTATTTTTTATAATCATTTTGTCAAGTCTAATATTAATTTGCAAGAGTCAAGAGAGACAAGGAATAAGCAAGATTTCCTAGCTCTCTCTCTCTCTCTCTCTGTGTCTCTGTCTCTGTGTGGCTATGGTCTTCAAAATGAAACCTCACTCGCATCAAAATTCCATGCAAATGATACTAAATTTATTGACGTTCTAGATAACTATCAATTATCAAAGTTTTGATTATATCTTTGGACGATAAACAATATCTTTTCAGATTCTCCTAATATCAAGATTTATATTTTCGAATACTAAAGTTAATGGATCATCTGGTTTGCTTGTGTTTCTTCAAGAGCAGGCCATGGCACTCTCTTCGTCGACAGTTTTGCCGCATTTCATGCTTTCAGGTTGGGCAACAAACGATTTGGGGGTGTCAAAAAAGAAGGGAACTTGTGGGGGTGTCATTTGCTTGCAACGTAACTCATTTGAGCCATGGAAATTGCGTGTACACAGTGCACGAGTGCCAAGCAACCGAGGGCATAGACTCACTCTTGCTGCAAACCCTACAGAGGCAGCTGTAATTCCAAACAAACCATTGATCACAAAAGAGGATCTTGTAGCATATTTTGCCTCTGGATGCAAGCCTAAAACAGAGTGGAGGTATGGTTTTTAGTGTTTTTGATGCCCACCTATGGAAAATTTATCCTTAGGAATGGCTCATAAATCACCCTCTCTCACATGGGATCACATGCATTATTTTGAAAATTTTGGATGATTAAGAAGTTCTAGCTAGTATCCAAAATGAATATTGTTAATTTATCCAAAATTTAACATTTTCCTTGGCCGCATAACAATTTCAATAATAAATATTGTTAAATCAACACTATTTTAAATTATTTAATAATAGAAATAGAATATTGTTAATTTTGAATACTGAAAAATGCATTTTAACAGCATTCACATCTAACTCTTCAAAACTTATTAAAGAGCACTATATAGCGTTTTGCATTGTTCAATTTTTTAGTCCTCTCTCTCTCTCTCTCTCTCTCTAAGGGCGGTCGATCTAGCCATAGGTGTTAGCTATGGAATGTAGGATATAGTCTGTGGTGGTTGAATTGACTATGTGTGAGAGGGGGGGGGGGGGGGGGGGCATTAAGTGGTTGTGTGTGAGAGAAGTGCAACACCAGATGTGAATCCACTAACAATTTCAATTCTAAATTGATGTGAGAGAGTTTATATCCTCACCTTCTTCATCCTTCTAATCTCTTCTATTTTATTGCGCAATTACTCTAGATGGGAGATGAACAATGGTGAAAAAAGGTCACCTCAAATATAATCTCTCACAACTCTCGTTAGTCTTTTATCAAAATAAAAATCTCTCATTTGTCATTATTGTATTTCTTTCTCCAATAACCCAATAACTCCATAATCATGAAATTCCCACATTTGATGAGATTACTAATTTTGAATGATAGACGAAAAAAAGATTTTGTTTGTTTGGGATGAAAAGAAAGTAGATAAAACTTTGGATAAAAAAAATGGGTATAAAACTTTTATGCATGGTGAAAAACTAAAATATTTTTTTATCTACTCAATATTTTTCATCATTCCACTTTTCCGTTCTCCTAATCAAACAGAGCCTTATGTCAGTGGTAGATCCAAATAAGAATTAGGTAATAACTTATAAAGTCAATTATTATGTAAAGTATTGCATTAATTATTGCATATGTAGCGTTACTATTCTTTCTGGTCGGTTTTCTCCCTCTCTCTTACTCTACGACGTAACCACCATCACCAGAGCTCTCCATGCCCTCAGGGGAAGCCATACTCAATCTCTAATTCAATCAATGAGATTATATATCTTGGGATTTGGACATTTACCAAGGCTTAAGACAAAAAGGTATAGAAAGTGGACTACGATCCTCTCTTTCCAGACAAATTTCTTTTGCTCTTAATAGAATTTTTTTTTTTTTTTTTTTAGGTGCTGAATAAAAGACTTTATTAAAGTCAATTGGTAAATCTTTAAAAACCTTTATGTTTATGAGTAGATTCTATTATCTACTTATAAAGGTTTTTAAAGATTTACCAATTGATTATCTACTCATAAACATAAAGGTTTTTAAATATTTACCAATTGACCTTATAAAACCTTTTCTAGTGGACTGGATGCAATTAATTTTTATTTTTTTAGTAAATTACTTTTTAAACCTTAGAGATTTAATTATGATTCATTTAAACCTTACTTTTTTTCAAAATGTTTTATTTAAACCTTGAAATTTTGGAGAAGGTCTCATTTGCACCCCCACAGTTTCGTTAGTTGTTTATTTAGACAGAATTTTGACACATGTCGTGACAACCTACAATAATCAAAAGACCAAATTGCCCATATATTCATTAACTGACCTGGTTCCTCACTGTTTTGCGGCTTCTTCCACTCAGTCTCTTGCTTCACTCCCTCAATCCAAGTCAATTATATAGTGAGTTCCAGTTAGCTCAACTGGTAAAGTCTTTTATGGTTATATAAGAAATCTGGAATTCAATTCCCACTTACACCAAAAACTAATTGGTGCCTTGGTCTGATGATAAAGAGCTATCATCAAGAACGAATCCCATAAGTTGAAAATCTCTCAAAAAAAGAGAGTCAATTATATAAGTTTTTTGAAGATCCGTTTACCCATTGCCTTATGAGTTTACCTATCAAAAAAAAAATAAATAAATTCTAGCATTGTTGTTGGGTAAACGCAACAAAAAAAACTTACATAATTGACTTAGACTGTGGGAAGAGGCGATGGCAGAGGAAGCTAAGAGAGGGTAGCGGGGTAGTCATCAATGGGGCGGTGGCTTTGTCAAACCCCAACAAACTCACTTTTTTTTTTTTGCTTTCTTTTCTCTCTTTCTCTTTGCTCTTTATTTCTTTTTCTCAGTCTTTTCTCTTTCATTCCACTTGTAACTCTCTCAAGTCATCTTCATTTTTCATTAAACTTACATAATTAGCTTAGAAGGAAGGAGTGAAGCAAGAGACTGAGGGGAAGAAGATGCGAAACAGTGAGGAACCAGATCAATTTATGAGGGCAATTCAGTCTTTTGATTATTGCAGTTGTCACATCATAACTTGTACATCGGTTTAAATTTTGTCTAAATTAAAAATAAATTAAACGGTAAGGTGCAAAATTGCAAAATCTGTACGGGATAATAGTTTAAGGGAGTTAAATGTGCATTTTCATAATTTAAGAATAAGTGTAACGTAGAGTATAGTTTAAGGGAGTAAAGTATAATTTTTCCTAATTATATTCAAACATTAGAATTTTGGATAAGTATCATTTAAACCTAAGATTTTGAAATAAATTCATTTAAACAAGCCAATCACATGATGTTTAATTGTTTTAAATATTTTTTAATAAGAAAAATTGTGCTAGTAAATTTAAATGAAACATTTTTTTTTGGAACTAAATGAAACAGTTTTTCAAACTTTAAGATTGAAATCAAACATTTTAAAAGTTTTAAGTTTTAATGAAACATATCTAAAACATTGAGGTTAAGAAAGTATTTTAACCATTATTGAATGATTTAAAAATGTTAGCTTAATAAGGGTACTTACCCAGATGAGCACTATACAGTTCTTTTTTCTTTTCTTTTTTCCCTGAAAATCGTTATACTTAATCCTTGGTTATAATTATTATTCTGAAACTACTTTTTATGTACATTTCTGAACTATGAGCTAACTTATATGTGGTCTTAGCAGAATAGGTAAAGAGCACGAAAAATTTGGTTTTGAGTTGGGAAGTTTACGTCCAATGAGATATGGACAAATAGCAGAGTGCTCAATGGTATTGCTGACAGATTTGGTTGGGATAAAATAATGGAAGGTGACAATGTCATAGGACTCAACCAGGTAAATTGCTTTTTTTTTATTTATTATTATCTGAGTTTCATTTTAGTTAATACAAAGGGTACAATTATACTCACAATTGAAAATGGTTTCTCTCCAAGTCAAACATCAACATGCTTTCAAATTCCCCTCCGTGTTTAATGTAAGCCAAATAAAAATTAAAATTCTATAGGTAAATTTGTTTGAATAAAATTTATCATGAGCCAGGGAAAGCAAAAGGTAACATTGGAACCTGGTGGTCAGCTTGAGCTAAGTGGGGCACCTCTTGAAACTTTGCATCAAACTTGTGCTGAGATTAATTCACACCTTTGTCAGGTAATTAAGTTGTTTCTGAAGCCATAGGCAAACTTGTTGCAATTAATAGTCTAGAGTTTATTTTCATTTAGTTTGGCGCCCATGGCCATGGGTGATGGGTCATTTTGGCATCAGTGTTTTGGGGGGATTCATTTTCTATATGACTTCACATCGTCATGCATGTTTATCTTTTTATTTGATCAAAATATAACCTCCTTTTGAAAAAGTTTTTAATCTGTTGGGTGATAAACACCGTGGAGATATTTTGAGCAATTATTATAACATGTAGAGATATACTTAACGCAAAAATTTTAAGTCTAATAGGTATTAACTCAACTATATTGTATTAACCACTCACTCTTTTCAGCAGCATCCAATGTGGGACTTTATTCACTCATGTATATGCAACAATCTTCCACTGACATGTGAGTCTCTTCCTCTCTTTGGGCCTTAAGTTCTCTTTGTGTGTCATGAACAAGTCCTACTCATTCTCCCCCTTGCCTTATGAATTTTTTCTTCATTAATGCATCTTCCATGGGCCTCTTATATGCCAAACATAGGAACAACATGTCAATCTTGCATGTTAATCCATAGGAACTCAGCTCGCACTTCCATGTTCATAGGAACCTTGAGCCACACCATAATTTAGCCCATTGGCAATACTTCTTTGTTGAGTTTTTTCTCCAAGATCTTTTGTGTGGGTTTTATGGGCTTACCTTGTGCAAAATACCATACCTACTCCATCTGTAAAAGTGCTCTAAGTACACACATCATGTTCCCGCTCCAATTTCAAATGTGGCCTTGAGAACCTTGTCACCTACAAAAGGGACTTGTCCCTACTCCATTTAAGAAATGGCTCCAAGTACACACATCATGTCCTCACTCCAATTGCAAAAAAGACTTTGATAATCATGTCACCGTTGCTGCATTCAACCATAAACTCATATCCCACTTTGTAAATTTGTAATTTACAACTATTTTGTATTGGCTTTAATCCCGTACCAAATTTGATTGTAACTTCTTCAATTATATTTCCCTATATTTATGTGGGTTTTTAATTGTAAGAGATGAGTGTGAGAGAGTGTGAAGGCTCAAGTTTAAAGGATGAACAAGTGGATTTTGTGAGTGTCTCGCGAGAAGCTTACTCGTGAAATAGCCACGTGTAGAGCACATAATTGGAAGGCGAAGAGTCATGCTAGCCTAGAGGATTTCGCGAGTGTCTCGCGGGTAAGGTCTTCCCGCAAAATACTTGCGAAACATTCTATTTGGCAAAATGTCATGTTTTTGTTTTACCAAGTCTTTACTCACACTATATATACTCTCATTACCCACATATTGTAAAGAGTGTTTTTCAGAGAGAAAACCCTAGAAAATACACTTGAGAGTTAGAGATTGTTATACCCACAATCATCTACACATTTCCTTATGATTTTCCTCTACTCCTACCTCTCAATCTCTAAATTCTTGAGAGGTTGATAGCCCAAACACTTATCATACCCAATTTGAGTGTCAAGTGAGGTTTTGGTGCTTTTGGGAAGCATTGGAATGAGCCATTCATTGGCGGATGCAATCGGGCTGAATTGCGGGATCCGGAAAAGCTAGAGAAGACAAGGTTCCGAGAAGCCAGTTGGTAGCAGGAGCTTGGAGGGCTCAAGTGCATCGGGTAGACTAGGCTTGGAGGGCCTTTGGTTATTTGTGCACTCCAACTTTGTTCTCTAGTGGATCAATTACCGCTTGGAGGGTGGGGGAGAAGTTTTTCATGGAGTTCCTCGGTTTCCTCTTTGATAACACGTCTCGGTGTTATCTTGTGTTTGCATCTTTCTTCCCTATTCTTTAAACTTTTCTGTTATTGTTAATATTGGATGAATATGGCTAAGAGTAGTGTTATCGGTTGTTTGCGCTCATTTACTCTTATTCCGCACTTAGTTTAAGTTAGAGTAAAAGCAATCTAGCCGTAATTTTTATTGGGGGTCTAAACAAGCTCTTGTGTTTTCACACAAATCCAAGCTTGCACACTTGTTAAGGAGATAAATAAATTGGGGAAATACCTTGAGTAGTTAATATAACATATAGAAACACATTTAACTCAAAAGGTCTAAATCCAACAGATATGAGCTTAACTATGTTATATTAACTACTTTCTTTTTTCATTAGTATTTTCCAATATGAAACTTCACTCATACTTATATAACCAATATCATTGATACTTTATTAGGATAAGAAAGTGAAAAATCTGCATATATAAACTCCTAAACCTAGCCTTGTCCCCTTCTCTGTTGTGTTCATTTTTTGCCTTCTGCCCTTTCTCTAAGACACTTTCTAGTTCCTTTTGCATCTACTTAAAGATAAAACTATTTGAAACCTACATTATTTGGTACACTATCATCCAAGGGTTCTTGTGATATTTTTCTCTCTAAATTAAGAACGTTCTCATGCCGCAAGGTACTAAATATTAGAAATTTAGAATACCCTTTTTTTTTTCCCTTCTCTTTTGTGGTTGTCTTTTATGCCCCCTTCCATTTATTGTGGTTGGCTAAGGGAAGCCACCTTTTTTTTCTCAACATACTTTTCTATCAAGGGTAAGATGCTTAAAAAGTGTTTTAGAGCATTCACATCGTGTCTAAAAAAATACTCATCTTACTATCTACAAAATTACTTTATCTATAAATTTTCACACTTGTTGCTCATATAGGCTAATTACTAACACTAGTTTATTATCGACAATTATCACGGCTCCTACTCTCCTTCAACTTAAGTACATTTTCATGAAGCAGGGTATTCTACTATTCTATATTAGTTCAAAATAAATAAATAGAAGGTGAATGTTCAAATAGCATTGAAAACACTACGAACGTTTAGACCCCCAATTACAAATTACCAATTCAAGCTTATTATCAAACAATAAATGTGCGGAACATGAACATAAACTAATGACAGAATTGATAAACAATCCAAACAAAATAAAATCACATCCACAGTAGAAATTAAATGACAAAGATTAAGGGAAGAGAGATGTAAACACAAGGACAACACAACGATGTGTTATTGAAGAGGAAACCGAAGCCCTCGGCATAAAACCTCTCCGCCGCCCTTCAAGCGGTCAAGAATCCACTAGAAAATGAAGTTGGGATACATGAATAGCAATAGACCCTCCAAGCCTAATCTACCCAAGTATCTAAGCCCTCCAAGCTTCTTGCTCCAACGAGGTTACGCCGAACTTTTGTATTTTTTAGCTTACCGAATTCCGCTATAGCTCATAGTATCAACCAATAGTCATTGGTCTCTTCCTAACTGCTTCCCAAAGCACCAAATAGCATTCTCACAGATATGGGTATGGTGAGAAAAGGATTTGGGTAAGAACCTCTCAAGGATGTAACAATGGAGAGGGTGAGAGTAGTGGAATTTGGAGAGTCTCTATGTGAAAATTGTGGATGAATCAATCTTGTTTTTCTCTAGGGTTTCTCTCTCAAAATTCTCTCTGAAAACTCTCTACATTTCATGGGTTTAAGGGGTATTTATACATGGGTGAGAAAGGAATGCGAAAAGTCAGTTTTTCCCAAACAGGGTGGTTTGGCGGCTTAGCCTCGCAACTTGACTGAGTCGCGAGTTCAAGCCACGAGATAACAGAACGGCCAGGCTGGATTTTTTGTCCTGTAGTGCGCAACTGTTCATCTTCTCGCATGCTTCACTTGTGTGCTGCATTTAGCGACTTACCAGTCGCGAGTCACCCGCGAGTCCCAGCAGCGAATCTCTGCAACCTTGCACAATCTTGAGCATTTCTTCACACTCTCTCACTTACTATCCTTACATGATTCCCACCTAAATACAGGATTACTAATTGCTAAATTATAAGCAAATTTGGTACGGAATAAAGCCAACAAGATGGTTGATTAAATTCAACCTTACAGAAGGTATTCAATATTAGAATAGTATTATATATTTAGCGAGTTTATCTTTCTCTTTTTTACTCTCTTTAAGTTTAAATACATTTTCATGCCGCAAGAATAGTTTTTATAATTCGAGTTTGTCTTTTAAAAATTAAAATGCTTGCTTATGCAAAAGAAATCTCTTGATATATTTCATTTCAAAGGTTAAAGCTGTAGCTGGAACAATGGGGATTGGATTCCTGGCAATTGGTTTCCAGCCCAAATGGGAAGACAAAGACACGCCTTTGTTACCAATGGTATTGTATATTGCTCCTTCCAACAACTTTTTTTTTTTTTGGCATGAGCATTTATACTACTTTGTTGTACAAGTGAAAACATTACATAAAAATAGGGATTAGTCAAACCAATAATTACATGGGAACCACTCACAATTAAACCACGCCCGTTCATTAGAAAAACTCCAATTACATCTAAATCATAAGTTTTACTTTCAAAAGTTATCAATTTTAGTTTTTCCATGAAATTCCACATTCGTCTAATTAATGCTCTTTACCTTAATCTTTTTTTTTTTTTTTTTGGTTGAAACAGGACAACCTTCCTCAATTCCTTTTTCTTTTTTAACAGTTAGATAAGGGAGGGGAAGTTTAAAGCATAGGCATAAAACATAACAAAGATTATCACTTAATTTTCTCTTTCCCCTCTTTTGGTGGTGGTTGAATAAGAATCTTCATTAGGACATTAATGAATCAAGGGAGGAATTCAATCCTTCTCCTCCTAGACCACTTAACACCTCAAATGTTATAAAGAAATTAGAATACATTTAATTAGGATAAAATAGAATTTTTATCTTGTATAAAAAATAAATAAAAAAACTCCATAGTTCTCGGTTAACCTTTCTATTATTATTTTAATATTAAGCAATTTTGCTCAGGCAAGATTTGGGATTGCAAGGAAGTTTTTTTCCAAGCGTGGCTCACTTGCACTGGATGTGATGCATAGAACATGTACTGTTCAGGTGAATGAATTTAGTAGTTGCGGTGATAAAGTTCAAAAGCTGGCTAATTTTCAAAATCTAAAAAGGCATTCATTGATCGATTCGGTGGAAAGACTTTTGTTTCAGCTTAAAACTTCATAATGCAAATTGATATTCACTTGAGCTCACTTTGAAATTGTATAGGTTAATCTGGATTACAGTTCCGAAGTTGACATGGTCAGGAAATTTCGGGCTAGTCTTGCTTTGCAGTCTGTAAAGTCTATGGCCTTCATATTTTTTTCTTTTAAAATTCCGATTTCATTGAATTTAACAACTGTAACAAAATGAAACAGGTAGCAACAGCTCTATTCGCAAATTCACCCTTCACTAAAGAGAAGCCTAATGGTTTCCTCAGCATGAGAAGGTTCTTTTACAGTCTACCATGAAATTATTCTCCTTGCATATCTCAAGATATTTGCTTCCTACTTACTTCTCTCCTGTTTTTTCTCCATTTAAACAGCCGTACTTGGACTGATATTGATGAGAGGCGCACTGGCATGATTCCCTTTGTCTTCAATGACTCTTTTGGGTTAGTTTATTTTATTGTCACTTGTAGAAGAAAGCAATTAATCTATATGTTGACAATGACATTGCTTCATTTTGTGAGAAAATAAATAGATCAATAAGGCTAGTTTGTTTCAACAAAAACTTTTTTTTTTAATATAACTCGTTTTCATGTGTTTGGTTGCAACTTGCAACCATAAAAATTAGTTGGCAAACATTTTTCGAGGTTAGGTACACATAGAAAATCAATAAAAAAAAATAATAATTTATGATTCTAATATTGATATGAATCACAACTTTTATTGATAGCACAATTAATTTAGACATTTTTAAATTTTCTTTATGCAGGTTTGAGGGCTATATTGATTATGCACTTGATGTTCCAATGGTTTGTGTTTATCGGCAAAAGAAGTACATTGATTGCACTGGAATGTCATTTCGGGTTTTCCATCTATTACTCAATATATACTTGAAAGTCTCTAAATATTTAGGCTGCCTTCTTTAGCTATGCTGTTCTTTCCTTTACATTAATTTTTTAATGTTCATGAAATTTTAGAGTGAGTTTGGTAAGGTGGAAAAGTGAGGAAAAAAACTGTAGAGTAAATGGAAGATAGACGATATATTTTCTTATTTAATAGGATTGAAAACTAGAAGCAAAGAAAAAGGGGGAGCTGCTTATTTTTAATCTGGACCCGTAATTTTTTGATTTTTTGAAAATGAGAAAAATAGAAGGGCAAATGGTTTAAGTAAACGATTTGACAATCTAAAACCCTTCAACCTATTAAAAAAAATTCAAACAAGTGTATAATTTGATTCTAATATAAAATACTTTGTTTTCTATCAATTTTTATGTCCCTTCTACCAAACAGTGGGTGTGCGCGGTCCGGTAATGGCAGTTTTTTTCCAAATTTATTACCGAACCGATAGAGTTCGGTTTTTTCATAATTGGAACCAATGCACACCACCTAGAGTCAGTTTTCCGACCTATAGCGGTGTGGTTTTTGGCGGTGCGGTTTAGTCGGTTTGGTCGGTTTAAAATATTTAAAAAAAACTATTTTTTTAATAATAAAAAAATTGGGCTTTCAAGCCCAATATCAATATATCAACCTGTTCAAGAAACAACTACAAACAACTCACACTCACACCATCACACGCACAACTCACACTCACACGCATAAATAAGTATAACTAAATAAATAAACTAACTGAGTCAACAGACTCAACACACTCACACGCACAACACGACTCTAACTCAGTTTTTAGTTATTTATTTATTTAACTCTAACTCTAACTCTAACTCTAAGTCAACAACTAACTCCATCTCTAAGCTCTAACTCTAACTCCAAGTCTCTAACTCACTTCCCTATTGAACATTGAACAACAGTCAACAACTCACACAGTCACACTCACACGCACAACTACAAACAGTCAAACACAATATCTCTCACTCCGTTTCCATTAAAACCAAAAGAAAGGGGCTGAACTGATGGCTTACCGTGGTTTTCCGCGGGGAGCTGCTGCTGCTACGAGGCGCGACTCAAGCCGGCGAGACCGCGAGCGAGAGGCTAGAGGCGAGGCGACTGGGGCGAGAGTGAGAGAGAGAGTTAAGGGTCCCCAGGTGAATAGGATGAATATAAGTGAGGTTACTGAGGTTTGTGTCTGAAAACCTACATAAAACGATGCGTTTTTTTTTTATTTTAATAATAACCCAATACGATGACGTTTTACTAAAAAAATTTAAAAGATTCACACCTAAACGACGCCGTTCCCCTGATCTCTGAACTGAAAATATTTCTGTGTGTTTGTTTCGGTTCGGTTTGGCTGAAATTGGTGATTTGCTTTGCGTCTCCGATGTCCTCACCGCACCGGCATCAGAGCTCCGTTCGCGTTCCGATCGCCGGCATCGGCTCCGTCGGTCGGTGCCAATGGCGGTGCGGGAGGGTCGGTGCCGGTCGGTGTTGTCGGCTCCGGTGATAGTTTGCACACCCCTACCAAACACTTACCATAAAGAACATTATTTTTTTTTCCCTCTTGCATCCTCCTTGCATTTTCTTTTCACACTTTTCTATCCTGTTACCAAATAAAGCTAATAATCTATTTAATATATAATTAATAGTGGTCATATCTTCATCAATATGCAGGACTTCATGGCAGGAAACCTTCTTAGTCTTCCAGGTGAATTTCCAACCCTAAATGATTGGGAAAATCATTTGACGACAATATATCCGAAGGTCTGTTACTTGTGTGGGCAATGCCCATTTTTTGTAATCTTCTATTTTTAGGTGTTGCTATTGAATTTGGAACTATTGCACCATGCAATTACCCCTTAATGTGAAAGAGAAAAGTTTAAAAGGTGAAAGGTAAAAAAGTACATGTTAAAAGGAAAATAGTTAAAAGAATTTTAAGGGGAAAAAAAAAATTAATCTAAGGATTGAGATTGAAAGTGAACTATTTAACCTTCGATCTCAGCCTTTACAAAATAATTTCACAATGGCTATTGCATTAGATCTCAAACTGTTAGTGCCTATACTAATATTATTATCAAACTATCCTTCATGATTTACTAGTGCATAATAATATATGTAATACCTTACTTGTTCAGATCAGATTAAAGAGATATTTGGAAATGAGGGGTGCTGATGCAGGACCTTTGACGATGTTGTGTGCTTTACCAGCATTTTGGGTAGTAGTCTCTTTGTTTTATTTAGGGTAAAATATCATTTTCGTCCCTAAACTATCACAAAAGTTCGTTTTTGGTCCCTAAACTTTCAAAAGTTTTATTTTCGTCCCTAAACTTTTCCAAACGTATTGATTTCCGTCCCTCCCACATCCGCACTCAGTCAAGGCTACGTCAGCACTCCGTCAAATGAAGGGACGAAAATCAATACGTTTAGAAAAGTTTAGGGACGAAAATAGAACTTTTGAAAGTTTAGGGACGAAAAACGAACTTTTGTGATAATTTAGGGACGAAAAACGAACTTTTGAAAGTTTAGGGACGAAAAACGAACTTTTGTGATAGTTTAGGGGACGAAAATGATATTTTACCCTTTTATTTATAAATAATCAGTCTTTTCTTAAATGATTCAAAAGCACATAATTATATGAAATAAGCATCACTTTCTAAGATATTTAATTAGAAACATTATAGAACTTACACATTTGACTTGAGGACCAAGGATATGAAACTAGTAATTGAGAGATTTTCAACATGGTTAAGTGATTTCAAGATAATATTATGACCGTCAGTTGTAGAGTCATGTCCACGCTACAGCTTAGATACCATATAACAAGTTAGAGAGAGCTGCAACTTATCTTTGATCATTTCCATAAAATTTCCATGATCATATGTCATACGACTTACGTATATTTAGAGACAATTAGTCATCAAATTATGTGTGCCCAGTTAATTTGGATGACTAATATTCCAACAACTTTCTAATTTTAGTTATTTGTTAAATTTCAGGTAGGTTTATTGTATGATGAGGTTTCACTACAAAATGTTCTAGAAATGATATCTGATTGGACCTCGAAAGAAAGACAGATGTTAAGGGATGAGGTAATGCAAGTACTATAAAATATTCTTTATTTTGTAGATATTCTTTTATTTTGTCTTATTTTGTATTTTGCATGAGTAATTGGCATGCAAATAATACGAAACTTATAAAATAATGTGTGATTGGCATTTTGAAAGAAGAAATGATTTCGAGCTCTCAAGGATGAGAGTGAGATGTTATTTAAAGGAGAAGGAAGAGAGTGAGACTGAGAGAAGATGGAATTATGAAAAATATGTCTATCTAGATGGAATTTGTAGCTGGGATTTTGACTCAACAATTTGTGCCAATAAGTTTGGTGAAAATTTTGAATTTCCCCTTCTAATTATGCTAAACCACAAAAAATTACAAACAGTAGAATTTAGAATGCCAATTAAACCCCAAATTTTAGAAAAAAAAAAAAAAAGGCATAGCGTTCAAAATAACAGTGGTATACTGAATACATGTATACTTTTGGCATGTTGGATAGTTTGGTTTTGCATTGCAAATATTAGTGGTCGACTGTTGAGAAGACCGTAAAGACAGAACCAAATATGAGGGGTTATAGTCTAGGAAAATTTAACCTCTTTCGTGAATCTAGTTATATAAAAAGGCCATCAACTGTTATTTTTCATGTCTCAACAAACGTGATATTTTCAGATGTAACGGGCAGTGTTTGAAGATTATCAAAGTAGCATAACTTTGATAAGGTTAAGCCTCTGGTTACGTTTCATACTTCAATAATCACATCATAGTGAAACCATCATCTATAACTTGGATACATATGATGCTTTATATTCTCTGTTTAATTGTTTTTAACTAAAAAAAAATGCATTAGTTTTATTACATCTTTCTATGGAACTGAGATGACAATTCTAAATTAAACTTTTGTTTCATAGGTTCCTAAGACTGGTCTAAACACACCATTTCGAGGAGGCTTGCTAAAGGATGTAGCTGAAAGTGTGATAAAGTGGGCGAAGGTAATTTAGGCAAAATATTATTGGTTGTTGTTTTAGTTGGCTATCTTCTAAGACACATACGTATTCTTCTGTAGGATGGCTTGGAAAGGAGAAGCCTCGAGGAATCAGTGTACCTGAATGAGCTAGCAGAGGTTGTTGCAACAGGTAAATAATTTGTAAGGAATGTGTGTATTCTTTTCTGTCTTCACAATACGCAATACATGCGTGATATGATTTTAACTATTGCAGGTGTGACACCAGCTGAGAAGCTTTTGCAGATGTATAATGAAAAGTGGGGACATAATGTGGATCATGTCTTTGAGGAGCTACGCTATTGAGTTGAACTAGATTCTTATGGCAGTTCACTAATGCCCTTTGTTGTGTTGTTTTACCTTCTTGTCCACTTCTGATAAATGGTTATAAATAGGTTACTATCTTAAGAATTAATAATGATGGTTATCACGTTCCCCATGACTCGAACATGCTCAATAATTATATTTGTAACTAATTAAGAAATAATAAAGGACAATTATATTTTTCCACTCTAAAATATATTCCCGTTTATATTTACCACCTTAAACTTTTAGAATACACGATTATCTGTAGGGAATTAACACGAAATTCTCAAACCTGTGGAAAACAAAATAGAGAAAATACACGCCAAAGAAAAAAAAATAATCATATGCACAAGACAGTATTTACGTGGTTCAGCAATTTGCCAACGTTCACGGAGTTGCAGGGATTTCACTATTATCAGGGAAAAAAATACAAAGTGCAGTAGTACAATTTTTCTCTCTCACAAAAACTACATCAAGAAACCCTAATCACCAAAACAACGGTTTCTATATCCTACGCACAGGATTCACAATGGGCTACAAAATGGGCCAAAAATTACGGCTTGGACCTATCGGCCCAAGCCTCTGCTCCATGGACTAAGCCTCAGAAAATCTCCCATTAAAAACCATGTAACATTATTTCGAGGCGGGTCGTCATCCGGATCAAACACAACTAAACCCCACAAAGCCCAACAAATCTCCCACTTTGAGACTAGTTCAATCACCAACATCAACTGCAATCCCCCAAAAACAATCCATCATCCCAACAACTCATCCTTCTATCCTTAAGCTAGAAGACCAACTAAAGTTGCACACAACTTCAGCTTCTCAATAGTGAGACCCTTAGTCAACATGTCTACCAAGTTCTTAGATCCACAAATCTTCTCAAGTATTACTAGCGTATCTTCAACAAGGTAACGGATAAATTGGTATTTTGTCTGTATATGCTTCGACTTTGAATAAAAAGCTGAATTTTTAGCAAGAGAAATTGCACTTTAACTGTCACTGTGTAGAATGCTCATCTCCTACTTTCTACCCAATTCATCTAAAAAACCATGTAGCCAAATCATCTCATTTCCAACTTCAGCTGCTGCAACATACTCAGCTTTTGTAGTAGACAAAGTAACAATCTTTTGTAAATTTGAAGCCCAGGATATAACTATATTACCCAAAGTAAATACAAACCCAGTAGTACTCTTTCTACTATTAATATCACCAGCAAAACCAGCATCTACATAACTCTGCAGTTTCAAACTTGCACCTGTGAAGCAAAGACATGTATCTGATGAAACCCTCAGATATCTCAGAATCCACTTGACTTCCTCCCAATATTACTTTCCTGGCCTACTCATGAATCTGCTCACAACTCCCACTACATGTGCAATGTCTGGCCTTGTACACATCATAGCATACATCAAGCTGCCAATAGTTGAGGCATAGGGCACCTTACTCATATGGTCCCTTTCTTCTTCCGTCTTCGGTGACTGCTCTTTGCTTAGTTTGAAATGACCTAAGGGTGTGCTCACTAGTTTAGCTTCATTCATGTTGAACCTGTTGAGAATTTTCTTCACATACTCTGACTGTGAAAGCTTTAATGTACCATTAGCCTTGTCTCTAATGATTCTCATACCAAGGATTTGCTTTGCAGCTCCTAAATCCTTCATTGCAAACTGTTTTGACAATTGCTTCTTTAGAATATTAATCTCCTCAATGCTAGACCCTTCAATGAGCATATCATCCACATACAACAGTAAAATGATGTAATAATTGCCAAAGAACTTAACATAGCAACAATGATCAGTTTCGCATCTCTTGAACCCGATTCTATGCATAAAACTGTCAAATTTCTTGTACCACTATCTTGGAGCTTGTTTTAGGCCATACAAGCTCCTTCTGAGTTTACAGACTAGATTCTCTTGTCCCTGAACAATGAACCCTTCTGGCTGAATCATGTAAATGTCTTTCTCCAAGTCACAATGAAGGAATGCCGTCTTCACATCTCACTACTCAAGATGTAAATTTTTTGCAGCCACCATTCCTAGTACCAGTTTGATTGTTGATATCTTCACAACTGGAGAAAAGATTTCTAAGTAGTCAATACCCTTCTTCTATTGGAACCCTTTGACAACTAATCTAGCCTTATAACACTTGCTACCATTATGCTCATTCTTTATTTTGTATGCCCACTTGTTATGCAAAGCCTTCTTTCCTACTGGCAATTTAGTCAATTCCCATGTCTGATTCCCAATAAGGAATCCATCTCATCCTTCATGGCTAACTCCCACTTACTTGAATTTTTATCCTACAAGGCTTCATCATAACATTCTGGCTCACCACCATCAATCAACAAAAATTAATTTAGAGCGGGTGAATAATGCTGTGGAGGTCTAATGGTCCTGTAAGATCTACAGACTTCAGCTACCGGTGTACTCTGATCTACCTGTGAATCTACATTCTCCTTATCTTCTTCACCCCTTTTCTGGACAACACTTTCAATCAATTCATCCAAGTTGACAAACTCATATTTCTTTTGATCTATCTTTGTAACATCTGGCATTATAGTTGACCTGTCCTTATACATAACCTGTTCATTAAATATCACATTTTTACTTCTGATGATTATTCTATTTTGTTCATCCCAAAACCGATGGCCAAATTTCTCATCACCATAGCCAATGAAAAAACATATTTTAGACTTTGCATTAAGTTTACTATGAGTGCAACAGACCTAGATATTGTGTGCAACAGACCTAGATAGAATTAACCTGATGACTCCCAGTACCTGTCAGTTAAGAAGAGCCCATTCGTCATCCTTCATAGTTGCAAGTTTTTCCCCTAGAAGCGGTAGATGCAACTTCTTCCCATAAAAATTATCCTTGATTTGCATCATCCAAAATCCAAAGTCTGTGCCATCGAACTTTTCTATTCCAGACACCTTTCCTGGTTCCTCTGCCATTGCCCCCACTCAAACCTAACCCAAGGCACTAATACCAGTTGTAGGGAATTAACACGAAATTCCCAAACATGTGAGAAACAAAATAGAGAAAACACATGCCAAAGAAAAAAAAATTACACGCACAAGACAGTATTTACATGGTTCGGTAATTTGCCTACGTCCACGGAGTTGCAGGAATTTCACTATTATCAGAAAAAAAATACAAAGTGTAGCAGTACAGTTTTTCTCTCTCTCAAAAACTACATCAAGAAACCCTAATCATCAAAACAATAGTTTCTATATTCTGCACATAGGATTCACAATGGGCTACAAAACGGGGCAAAAATTATGGCTTATAGGCCCAAGCTTCTGCTCCATGGACTAAGCCTCAAAAAATCTCTCATTAAAAACCACACAACATCATTTCAAGTCAGGTCGTCATCCGGATCAAACACAACTAAGCTCAATAAAGCCCAACATTATCACCTTAAACTATAACTTGCGTTTCACATCGCACCTTATTTTCTGTTGCGATTAAATTAATGCAAACCAAATGCAAGATTGTTAGTAAGTAATAATATCCCGATGAGTTTGAGGTCGTTCCGCATGGAATTATTAGCACTAATGCAAAAACCTCTATTATTAGAAAAAAAAAAATAGTTGTTTGTTTGATGGAGCAAAATAATATTAAAACTACAATTGAAAATAACATAATAAATTTAAGAGAAATTAATGGGTAAAAACACTGGGATTCAAAAATCCTCCAAATATTAATTTTATCATATGAACTTGGATTATTTTTAACTCAAGTAGAATAGATAACTTACTCCCCTAATCAGAATATAAAAAAAAATAGACTACTCAAAGAACTTGTAAGCCAGATTGAATATGAGTGATTGAGCAAGTAATTCAATTGGCATGCTACGGGAGATTAAACATTTAATATATTCTCAAATCATAACGAATCAAGGAGTTTAAGCATTTGACATTTGTAGACCTTTTGATGCTCCATATTTTAGTGAAGAAAACTATTATATCATCTTTAATTTATAGATTATTTTTCACGTTATACTTATATTTTTTTATTGCATGAAAAATTTCAAGCAGTGGAAACCCTTGAGGTGTACATTACTAAGGTAGAAAGGCAATTAGAAAGAAAAGTGAAAATCATTAGATCCGATAGGGGTGGTTAATATTATGAAAAGTATGATGAATTAGGGCAATGCCCAGGCCCATTTGCACTCCTTGAAAAGCATGACATTTGTGCACAATACACTATGCCAGGAACACCACAGCAAAATGGTGTGGCTGAAAGACGCAATTGTACTCTAATGGATATGGTTAGGAGTATATTAAGTAATTCCACATTACCCTTATCATTATGGATGTATGCTCTAAAGACCGTTGTATACTTATTGAATTGGGTTCCTAGTAAGGCAATTCCAAAAACCCCTTTTGAATTATGGACAGGAAGGAAACCAAGACACATGCATATTTGGGGTTGTCCAGTAAGGGCTAAAATTTATAATCCATATGAAAGAAAAATTAGACTCAAGAACAATCAATGGTTACTTTATAGGTTATCCTGAAAAGTCTAAAGGGTATAGGTTCTACTGTCCTAACCATAGTACAAGAAGTTAGGGTACAAGTTCCACTACCTATAACTTCAAATGAAATTTTTGTTCCAACAATTGTTGAACAGCCAAACAATATTGAACAACAAATTAATGAATCACTACTCCATAATGAGATGCTCACCAATGAACATGTGGTAGAAGAACTGCAAGAGGTAGCATTAAGAAGATCTCAAAGAGAAAGAAAGTCTGCTATTTCTGATGATTATATGGTTTATCTACATGAATATGTTTTTGATATAGGAACAAGTAAGGATCCGCTTTCACTTTCACAAGACATAAAAGTGTTGATTCTACTAAATGGATGGATGCCATGAAAGATGAAATGAAATCAATGGACTAGAATAACATATGGGATCTCATTGGACTCCCTAAAAAATACAAGAAAGTTGATAGTAAGTGGGTCTTTAAGACCAAGCGCGACTCTAATGGCAATATTGAATGATTTAAAGCTAGACTTGTGGTCAAAGGTTCCACTCCAAAAGAAGGCATTGATTACCAAGAGACCTCCTCCCCCATATCCAAGATCTCACTTAAAATCATTTTGGCATTGGTAGCTCATTATGTTTTAGAGTTGCACTAAATGGATATGAAAAATGCTTTCCTGAATGGGAGTTTAGAAGAGGATGTCTATATGGATCAACCTGAGGGTTTCTCCATTAAGGGTAAGGAACACTTAGCTTGCAAACTTAAGAAGTCAATATACAAACTTAAACAAGCTTCCCGATGGAAGTTTATATTCTAAGATAGATCACGTGGACTGTTAGGATTGTCTTACAAAACATATATTGAAAGAGTTCTAGAGAGATTAAACATGGAGAAATGTTTTGTTGGGGTTGCCCTAATTCAAAAAGTGGAAAAATTCAACCTTATGCAATGCCCACAAAATGAATAGGAGTGGAAGCAAATGGAATGAATTCCTTATGTTTTTGCAGTAGCAAGTTTAATGTATGCACAAACATGTACAAGGTCCAACATCAACTTTGCAGTTGGTATGCTAGGAAGATGCTAAAGCAATCTAGGATTGGATCATTGGAAATCTGCAAAGAAAGTATTAAGGTACTTACAAGGCACAAAGGATTACATTCTTACATTTAGGAGATCTAATAAACTTGAGGTCACTAGTTACTCAAATTCAGATTTTGCTAGATGCATTGATAGTTGAAAGTCCACTTTTGGTTATTTTTTCATGTTAGCTGGAGGAGCAACATCATGGAAAAGTTCTGAGCAAACTATAACTACTACATCTACTGTGGAAGTTGAATTTCTGACATGCTTTAAGGCCACAATTCATGGATTGTGGTTGCAAAATTTTATCTCAGGACTTAGATTTGTTAACTCAATTTCCAAGCCATTGAGAATTTATTGTGATAACTCTGCAACTGTGTTTTTCTCTAAAAACAGTAAGTATACTAATGGTGTGAAACACATGGAATTAAAATACCTTATGGTTATGGAAGAAGTTTAGAAACAATGAGTGTCAATAGAACACATAAGCACACAACTTCTGATTGCCAATCCATTGACAAAAGGGTTACCTCCTAAGACATTTAAGGAACATGTTGATCGAATGGATCTTGAACATAGAACATGATGGTTGTTATTTTTAATGTTGTCTTATGATTTTGACACTTGGAGGTCTGATTAAATGCATTTCTGATTATTCCTATTTATTTTATGTACATACATATATGCTAATGAATGAATAATAACAGGAATAGTCTCTAACAAAAGAGACATTATTGTTGGACCTTTAAGTCACTTCTCATTTATAGGCTATATTAAACAAGTTGCTAGTGTTGTAGTACATGGAAGAAACTATGTCGTATAATTGATATGGAACCGCCATGACTTGCATTAGTGGGTTGTTTAATTATAGTATTATGAAGACCAATTTAATGTAAGATAGGATATGTACCATTGTGCACCTAATAGTTAATCTTATTAAGCCTTGACATAAGTTATCATACGTAGGCCTATCCACGGGTCGGTCCGAGTCGGGTTTGTGCCCAACCCAGAACTGACTTGATTACTTTGGGTTTACCATTTCTGGAACCACCGCCGACCGGTGAAAGGGGTCGGTTCGGGTGGTCAAACCTCTTCGGAGATCGGTTGGTTCTCGGTTGGGGTTGAAATTTGCAAAACCATACCGGAATATGCTGAAATCCACCGGCTCTATACCAAATCGGGCAAAAGATGATGAGATTTGGCCAGATCTCGAAGAGACTAGGCCAGATCTCCACAAGATCTAGCCGAATCTCGACGAGATCTCGCCGGATCTTGAAGAAATCAGGCCATTTCTCAACTGATCAGAGTAAAACCACCGGCGAAACGCTCCCATTGATGGAAAATGACAACTTTTTCCAGTGTAATACAGTTGGATCAGTTTTTTTTTTTTTTTTTTTTTTTTTTTTTTTTTTTTTTTTACGGTTTTCATGTTCAGACCCGGCAATCGACTCGCTGGTCTCGGGTTCTAGGGGTGGCAACCTGCCTCCGACCCGTTACTGGCGTCTGGTTGGCCGGTTCTCAAATCGGATCAGCTGATTTGGCCGGGTGGGTCAGTTGACTGATTGGTTTGGACACCCCTAATCATACAGGCCTAATGGGAGAATGTAAGACTAAATTGTCTTATTTGATAACATATCTATTTCATAACTTCATATATGTTATGGTTTAATAAGAAGTTACATGTCCTTAAAACATTGGTTAATCGAGAAGTTTCCTAAGTAACTCCAACTTTGATGGGCAAGTGGAGGTTATATGTACAAGAAATTTGGTCTTCTATCTACCTAAAAAAAAAAAAAATCATTCAGCTATCCCATCACATACACTGAATAGCTCAAGAAAAAAGAAGGTCAAGAGAGAGAAACCAATTCTATAAGAATTAACTGCCTTTTATACTAAAACTTGGTCTTAAGAAATTTTCAGCAACGGATCAAGGTAAGTTTTAAAATTAATTTGTGTAGTTGTGAAATCATGATGATTCAAGATCCTAGAATTTATATTATGGTTGTTTATAATCTAACAAAATAAAGAAAACGTTTACAACTCTTAGCAGTTGTCCAACATCTCTAGAAAAAAGAGTTGGATCAAACCAATTAGTCAAAAATTCTTTTTTGGGAGCTCAGATTTTAATATGTTTGTGTTTTCTTAAAAAGTGTTCATGAAAAATATTATACTTTATGAGGAAGGAGCAAACGAAAATCATGTGAAGATTCTTGATTCAATGTGTTTGAACAATTGAACTTCTTAATTTTATATTCATTTTTTTAAGGGTAAAATGCAAAACTGACCCTCTAAGTTTCTTCAAATTTCATTTTAGTCCTCTAACTTTGCTTTTGTTCATTTTAATCCTATAACTTTCAAGTTTATTCAATTAAGATTTTTTCATCAACTTTTGTTATATGTTTTGATTAATTTTTCAATTTTATAAATTTTTCTTCAAATTTTTTAAAATAAAAAATTCAATTAATGATTAAAAAATATTTTCTAATTTTTTTTAAAAGAATTTTAATAAAAGTTAACGGAAATTCCTTAATTGAATAAATTTGAAACTTAGAATATGAAAATGAACGAAAGTAAAATTAGACGACTGAAATGAAATCTGAAAAAAGTTAGAAGGTCAGCTTTCCATTTTAGCTTTTTTTTTATAAGTGACTTCTTAACATTATGAGTTTTGATTAGATTTCATTCTTTCATATACGATTCTATAAAGGTTAATTGATAGGAAATTGTAATTCAAATTGAGAATTTCAAAGGCTTGATTTTAATATTACAAGAATGAATTAAAATAAGACGTTTATATTTTCTCTATAATATATTTATATAGCTTTATCCTCATTAATGAGATTATTGGGGATTTTTTTTTTTTTTTTTTTTTTGAAGTGTGAACCTCTTGAATATTAGAATTTGACAAATTCAACACATTTTTTGTTTCTTTTGAAAGGAAGGGGCCAAGAGGATCATAATTTTTGGGGGCCAAATCCTAGGAAAAAACTATTAATTTTCTTAGATAATTTTTGGCTTTCTTAAAGTGTGGTCTTCTTGAATATTAGAATTAAAATTAAAAAAAAAAAAAAAATCTTTTGAGAGGAAGGAGTTCTTAATTCTTTGGGGGTCAAAATCCCCACACAAAAAAAAAAAAAGTTTTATTTTTCTCAAGGGATATATATATATATATATATGGAAGTGAGGATTTTAAGTTCCTAGAATGAGTTCGAAAACTTTTTTAAATGGGTTTACCTTTGGTCGGCCCATCCACTCTTCTTTTCGGTGGTTAAACTTGTGAATGACGAAAAAGGTAGGGGATATTTGTTATGTACATTACAGAGAAATGTTTTCTGATTGAGATAGGCTAGGCTATAAGTCCAGTCAAGCTCAGTTTTGATTCATCATAATTCTCTACTAATTTTACGAAATCAAGTGGCTGCAATGTAGATAAATGGGGTGCAAGGTGGTCTATTAGTACACTTTTTGAAATTTCTTTTCTTTTCTTTTCATGAATTGGCAACTTTTTTATATAATAAAAAGTAATAATAATAAAAACTGGCTTTTATAGTCATCCTAAGACCAAATGATCCCATTCTCTTAAAACTGCAATTTCAGATGGTATTTTTAGAATGCATGAAATACAAATATATTGAATTTAGTAGTTTGTTTCTTGAAATTAGCTTGGAAGCATTAATTTAATTTCAAAAGCACACAACACAAACTTAGGGGAATAATAACCTAAGGTCATTCAAGTGCTTTTTTTGCTACTCATGAACTTCAACTTTACTAAGTGCCCTTATGGCACATGTGTCGCTAGACCTACTTTGCAAATTGAAATGGCAAATCTTGGTTGAAGGAGAGGGCAAAACTGAATTAAATTTTGACCCATGGGATCTGTATTTGCTTTTCCATTGTACTTCAAATTAGAACTCAATATACAATGAAAATGTAATAGGCATGTAAGATTGCGACTAAATTCTTGAGTCTTGACTCTTCACTTATATTCATGCCTGCTCTTTACACAAAATATAATACTACACCAAGAAGATTCACATAAGCTTAGAACCGTCAAATTTTGAATCAACAATTTTAACTAAAAATAACTAACCTTAGCCAAATTCAAACCCAATTTTTTTTTTTTTTTAAAATCAATCAATATATTAATATCAAGGACTTGCTCATTTTTGTTAAAGAATCATCTGCATTGCTGCCTGCGAAAATTCCTCTCAGAAAGAGTTCTTGTTAGTAAAGTTTTCAACCTTCTAGCCCCTAGTCCAGGCTTCAAAACACCATAATTCTCACTTTGCAAAGCTGAACATGTATTATACATCTCTCCAGTCCCAGAACACCACCCACCATATGTGAAATGTCTGTGGTGTCTTTTGAGAAGCAGTCGATCAATTTTGTCGAGAACTCTGTCATTTTTCTTGAACTTCCTCGCAAAAGGGCGGTTGCTTAGAACTGCACCTCTATAATCTTTAAGTCCAAGGGACCTTGGGTGCTGCTTTGGTGGATTATCCCATGTAATGTAGCGGAGGTCATGGTTAACTGTAGTGTTCCTGTAGTCTTCAGAATTGCATGTCAGAGTCTGGAAATATCCCTCAGGAGATGATACAAAGTTGGTATAGTAGAGGAGGAGAGTCCTTGGCAAATTGTCCCAGCCCACTATGCAATACTCAGCAAAAGATCTTGACAGTATAGTCCAAGCTGAACCTGGTTTGTGGATGGCAATAAAAACAACATAAATAAAAAAGAAATCACCATCTTAAAAAAGGCAATTGTTCACAATAGACATGATAATATCACTAATCAAATAGGTTTCATGCGTATATGATGCTTTGTATGGCAATCTTGGAAATGATAAGGTTCTCCATTGGACTGGATTTTTCTGTGTTGTTGAGGAGCAAGTTAAAGAAAAAATATATATATTTAAAACTATGAAGTTTCCTCCAATATAAACAATCGTTTATATGATTCGCCAGTCTTCACAGTATTGGATGACTATGCGCTAAATTGGTGCATTTTCCCTTCAGTGACGGCTATATGAAACAAGTTGTTTATTCTGTATCAATGTTGATTTTCAAGTAATTTTGGCTATCCTGGGTGTCCATTTTAAACAATGGGTGTGGCAATAGCACATTTGTTGGATGAGCCGTTGGAGAGATCTGGTTAGGAGATAGAATTTTTGTTCCTGACAAGTTAGATTGAATTCTATGAGAACAAAATGTTTCTAGCATTTTCCCAACAATCTTCCTTGTAAACAATCCTATGATTTTAGGTAGTCAAATAACTATAAGGGAAGAAATCAAACGTTATCCATCAATAGTTCAAGAGCACTTGCAATTATTTTCCCTTTGAAAGAAAAGTATATATATATATATATATATATATATGAAGAAGAAATGTAAGACAGAGAGCCATTTTTAGTATTATACATGTATACTTTCCATGTTCTGGGAACCAGACAAGGCACACCCATCACAAATTGTTTGGAATATTGGAATCTAATGAACTGAGAATTCCATTGTTTCTATATAAGGTTAAACAAAAATATCCTATTATAAGTTAAGCATTCATAATCTCAATAGCTCTGAGAATAAATAATTGTAGGCTGTGTTTGGAACTAGCTCTTGTACAAGAAATATTTCATAAATAACATAAATTAAAATAAGAAAGATATTGAATTCACATAAATAAATAAATAAATAAAAAATGTCTTTTATATTTCTAGCATTAAATCTCCACTCTTCCTTCGGCTTTTTTGTTATCTAATTCCTACAGACAAAGATTATTCCATCCATTTCTACTTTTTTTTAGAAGGGAAAAAAACAAAGGTCTAAACCTCATGATGGATGATTCATAAATTACATAGTCTAAAAACAATGTTTTTTTATTTTATTGAAAACACCCATTTTCTCAGCTTTGTAAGACACTCCGTACAGGCAGGAAAGCATATGTGTTTTGACAGACACCAAGGTTATAAATGAATAAGCATCACATATGTAAAGACGCTCCAGGCATGTGCATTTTCTAGATCATGCAGCTTCACATATGTAAGTGTCAGTCCATTATCCTTTCTCTTCAAGTTCTAATAATAAATGGAGCTACATATCAAAAACGGTGACAAATGTTTAATTATATAAGAATTCATTAATTTGGATTCCTTTTCCTAGGTGCCCCAAAACAATTCATTAATTCTTTTACTGTTATGAAGTTTGAGGCTTCCTAACTTATCTTTTGAGATTGAACTTGTAAGTCACTTTATTTGCTGATTGTTTTGTGGGCAGTTAGGTGTGATAAGTTGGTTGTGGGGTTTAATTCATCGCCGACAAAGTAGGTGCAAATTCTAGAGAATACTTATGACATTTCATTCATTCAACCACATGTTCATTCCAATTATTATATTTATTAAAATGGTTTTGATACAGTTTGGCTTCCCAACTAGAAATTCGCTCCATGTTGACATTGATCCTTCATAGAAACGTGTTTCCCAAGTACTCTACTTTTTAAGTTTACAATGGCATCTTTCTCAGCTAACATTTTAAGCAAACTAGTTATTCTTACCACTTTTACAAGCACAGCACTATTTTTATGACAGTACCCACTAAAATAGTACATAAAAAAGTGAAATTTCATTCGGCCAACTGGTTTTCAATTGGGTCCTTAAAAAAGAGCTTGAGGTTTTCATATTCCATCAATTTAGTTTTGAAAAGAATTTGATAGCAGTGGCCTAAAGATAATGACAGCCTGTTTTTCAATTTCATTGAGGGTTATAGACTTGTAGTTTTCAAAATTTGGAAGCACAAGAAAACAATTTTAAGTAAGTGGTAACATAGGGCCCCAACCGACAAAAATAATTTACTACGTTAATGTATGTACTGTGTACTTAGGGTACCAATATCATGACACGTGTGTGGTCACTTCAGTAGAATTCACATGCTATCTACAACTGATAAGTTATCAATAAAAGAATAAAGAAAAAAATATGCATTCTTTAAATTTACTATGATTATCTTTTTTGAGTTTTTTTTTTTTTTTTTTGAGAAATTTGTTGAGGAAGTTAACTGTCAGACAGAGGATAGCAGGAGGTTCAGATTTCCGAAAAAAAAAAAAAAAAAGATGAAGAAGAAGATTTGGGAAAACCTGTATAAAGCTTAAAAGCTGTTGGGAGAGTCCTCTGCTTAATAACCCACCAAATCTCAGATTTTTTGTGGCTATAGAGTGCTGGGTCTATTATGACTGGCTTGGCTCTCTTATTCCTAATGAAATATGCATTTGTTAAATCAGATATTGCTTATACAGCATTGAATAAACTATCATTATATTCTTCAACAAAAAAAAAGTTGATAATTAGTAAAATTGTGAAAATAATTAAAGATACTCACAGTTTCCAACCCAATCTACCGCTGTGCTGTATGAAATTTAGATTTCTTGGCAAATCAGAGAAGGCATGAATCAGATCTGAAAATTAGAAAAAGGTAACAAGTTACAAGAAAATCAATCTAGTACATAAATTTGAAGGAAAAAAAAAAAGGGCAAAAAAGCAAAAAAAGAGGGCACTCACCCTACCATCTTGAGTGACTAAAGGATAGTCAGAAGCACTAAGGTTTATGAACCAATCCCATTTGCAAGTCCTCAAGAGTATAGCCATTGCATGAAGAGTGGTGGCAAGCATGGTTGGACCTCTATATGTGACCAAGTTTGGTTTTTTAACAATCCAAACATTACCCACTTGGCTGAAAACTTGGTCACTAGCCACAAACTTCGCTATATCACGATGCTCCCACGCAGGTGCACCATGATCCAAGTGAATCAAATAGTAATTCCCCGGATGATATAGTGCACGTACCAAACGTTTTAGCTTTACAGTATCACCTTTGGAGGCTGAAATGAGGTAGGCAAATGTTGTAGGATATGATGTTTTGTTGGTTTTTTGTATGTTTAAGTAGTTCATAATGGGCCTAAAGCTTGAGATGGGCATGGTTAGTTTGGTTGGAATGTAGAGAAGAGAGAAAAGCACTGCGGTTAGCATGAAGCAAAACATGAAAATTTTGATCATACCCATAATTAGTGTGAAAACATGTGAAAGAAAGTTCGGAGAGAAATATAGATTGAGGTGGAGTATTTGTCTAGTAAGGTTTGGCAGGTTAGGTGGTTAAATGGTTAATGTTGGAGAGTTGCAACTTCGCTAAAGATTGAGATTGGAAGAGAAGGGGGAGGGAATAATGAAAAGGATGGGAAGTGTGTGGATTACATTTTTGGGTTCCTTGCTTTGAAGCTAAGGCCCCCATTTGTCCTTCACCGTAAATAAATGTCCTACTTTGTCAATATATATATATTGATTGATGGTGGGACTCGTGGGAATAGTTTCAGTGTGAGTATTGAGCATCACACGTGACAATTTTTTTTTTTTTTATCAAAATAAATCTTATAATTGATGAAATAGTTGACTGTGAGCCGTGAATAGATTACTTATGAAATTTATTGTGAAAAAAATTAAAGAAAAAAAAAGAAGCAGCATGAGTTGATTAGGGAACCAAACAAGGAATCAGTGCTTAGATTCCAATGGACTTTTCACATTTCAGAATTCAGAGTGGAAGTGAGCTATGAAATCTTCCAGACGATGTGGATTAAGCACGGTGTTTTACCGAATTGCCCTAAACTATTGTAGCTTGGATGTCGGCATCTTTCCGATTAATTAATCCTTTCTTTCTTTTAAAAAGTTGAAAGATTCTTTTTTGGGTCTAAAAGATGAATGGTAGTTTGCATCTTTCATATTTTGCATTGCCATATATATTTTTGTGTTTTGTTGGGCTGAGAGGATTGTAGTTATGTTGGGAAAGCCGATCTATAACCCAAACGGGCCAGTATAAGTTATTGGGTTGGTTGAGCAAGTTCATGGACAATGATACTTTTTATTTTGAACTCAAAGAAGCCTAAAAAGCTATCTGCCTTTCGGCTTTTCTTTACGTGGCAAAAACAAAAAACAAAACAAAATTAAAGAAGCAATTCTATAAAGAATAACAAAGTTCTGTAGCAAATTTGGTTCATTCCTAAGCTTCGACTTCCTTTAAAAAACTGACATGTGTCCTTGTTTATACATGACTCACTCAATCTCACTTAACCCAACCAACACTTGTCAAATGCATTGCAAGATTAAAGTCTAAGATTGTAACCAAGTTTGTAATCAAACTTTATTTTTGATAGGCCACAAACTAAATGACCACTTGTAATTAAACCAATTAATTAATTAGCCAAGTTATTAATTAATCAATTTAATATGCAAATGCGTGGTAGCACAAACAAATCACCAATAAACTAATTATGCAACGGAAATTAAATGACACGGTGATTTGTTTACGAATGAGAAAAAACCCTTACGGCAAAAACCCCACCGGGTGATTTTCAGGTCACTACTCCCGAAACTCCACTATTATCACAACAAGTGGTTACAAGTAAAGGAATCCCAAGTACCTTACAAACCTACAGTTGAACCCTTACCCCAATACCCAATTGGACTTGTTCTGTAGTGACAGTTCTCCCTTTTTGTTGCACAGCTCCCAAGTACGTGACTAACCAATGCGCGGATCCCAGTACGCGACTTCAACACCAACTGAAAGAGAGGTTGGTTGCAAAGTTCTTCAGTTCATCTTACACGATGAAGATCAAGAAGATGCTTGGTCACAAAACCCAAAGGTGCAAATACACAGCAAATTCTTCAGAAGAGATGAACTAGGGCAAGAACTTTGTCTCTGGTCACAATTTGTTTCAACAGAGTTTTCTCAATACTTGTGCAACTTGTGAACTGTTTGATAGCCCTAAAAACAATCTTTTTATATGTCTAGGGTTAGGAGAAAAGAAGGTCCAAAGACACATTCACAGATTCCAAGAAATCAGATCAGAATTCTGAATTTCTTAAATCTCGACAGATAGGAGGTGTCGAGAAGTTGTCGAGCAAGTGTTGAGTTTACGGACTTGAACAGCTTTCTTAAGCTCGATAGATGCAACTGTCGAGTTTTAATGAATTTGCACTATCAGCTTGTTTTCTTCGACAGACTTGATCTTGAAACCTTGTTTCTTGAAGTATTAAAAACACCTAGAACTACCCAATTACAAGTAAAGTGCGTTTTGTCAAAGGATTAGTCAATTACATAAAAGAATGACATATGTTCTTTAACAAGTGAAACACATATGTCCTAACAATTTTATAAAGAATGCATTTGCACTCGAGTTTAGAAGGAAGCATGTTTCATTGTTTTATCAAAATATTGACATTATGATTTTTTTTTTTTGAAGAATCATTGACGTTGAGATTTTGTTAAATTGAGAATTAAAAATAATAATTAACCTAGGAGTCCACCCATTTAATCCAAGATAACAAACGGATAAATTATTGTGATCCAATAATACCCATTTACTTTAAACTGTTGCACCCATGGTAGTTAGTAGTTACTAGACGATAATTCTCTGCATTGTCTATTATGTAACGGATTCAAAGTAATATATATATATATATATATATATATATTAAAAACTAAGAGAAAATCTAATTAGATTTCAAATTGGAATTCAATTAGAGTCTAATTTTGTGATACGTGCCATATTTAATCTTTTTTTTTTTTTTTAATTTTTGTGCTAAGTGAATTAATTCAATGTAAAAATTAGATTTCAAATAGATTTTAATTTTGTGCTACGTGACCCATCTAATCTAAGTATTTTAATTTTTGTATCAAGTTAGTTAATTCAATATAGAAAACGAGAGGTCTAATATAAATAAATCATAAAAAAACCTAATAATATATCTAACTCTATATATAAAATTAGAGGAAGAGAGAGTTTGAATGATTTTATATTTATGAGTCATTATTTTGTGTAATTATAAATAATTCAAATTTATAAGTCATTTATGTAGTATACCATATCTATGTATAGTCCATTGCGAACTATATATATATATATATATATATATATATGCACACACACACACACACCAAAGCTTAGAGAAATTTATTTACAAGAGGCTTCCACTCTTTCAATTAGAATCAAAATTGAAATTTTCTTTTGTTAGCTTTTCATACAAATTTAATTGTTTAGATTTTTTCTGTTATTAAAACTAATGAGCATATTTTTTATAATGTTTCTATTCAGATATTTTGTATGCAAAGATCTTAAACATAACAAACTGTAATTGAGCTGAATGATCTCATGCACCTATCCTCATTTAATTTAGGAGATACCATTGGACTAATTTATTATTTTATTTTGTGTTGTGTTGTATTTAGTAGAATTTCATGGACATTGATTGTAAATTGATATTGTATATGTAGTATCCAATAGTGATTTTCAAAATTATATACGTAATAGCAATGTAATAAGAAACTTGGCTTAACTAATATCATAAAAATTGCAATGAAAACCATTTTAGTACTTCCAAATGTCCTAGTCGAACTAATGTCCAATATGTTTAATAACCCAAGTTAACATCAATAGCACCACTACAATCCATCATTCATGTGCCTAAGCTCGGCTTACATGCTAGTATGTATTATATATAGTTATATTGAGGATGTTCATATATTAATTAATTAAACGACACATGTATATTGCATAAATCAATCAAATTATTCTACTCTTAGGCATTAGTCGCTTCATAAGCATGTACATTTATTTTGGATCTACGAAACTTATGGCATTTGGTTGGGACTTGTTGAGCGATATATAGTCTTTTAATTTATTTGCTGAGAGAATAGGCTACTACTAAAAATTAGCCCATGTGATGCACGGAAAAAATTTACTGGCTCCTGCTTTGATTACACGACTAATACATTTCAAAAGTCATATAAAAGAATTCCAACGTTTATTTGTGCAAAACCCTAGGCCCCACTTCAAGTATCTACATCCCCAAAGTTAAAGGATGTGTCCGGTACACTGATGCACTGGACAAAAGCTAGACCTGTTATTGTGATCATGTTCTATGGTGGCTTTCACATGTTTCATGAACATAGCAAGAGAATTTTTTTAAAATTATTTAAAAGAAAAATGTTTTCTTTTTCCTTTTCCTCATGTACTCCAAACAAAAAATGTGAGAGTAAAATACACTTTTGGCTATTTTCATTTTGTCTCTTTACATTTTAATATCCTTCATATTTGATTCACTTTTCATATTACTCATGTCGTTTCTAGTAACTTATTTACTGTCTATAAAATATATATATATATATATATATATATATATATATATATACTTTTTAATAACTTTTATGTTAAATGTGTTAGAAAACACTAAAAGTTAGCTTATTTCAACAAACTTAACTTTTAAAAGTTAGATTATTTGCAAAAGAGTTTAGACAAAAGGCAAAAGGCAAATATTTTTTAAGCAAATCTTAAGCACACTCATAGCATTATATGGGTGACGTAGTTTAATTTAATGGACATTTGATATCTAGTACTTAATGGTCAAATTACTAACAGAAATAAACTGTAAACGCAATATAAAAATGGAATTATACATAAAGCATTAAAATAAAAAATTTGAAACTTAAATAATCAAAATGAAAATAATCCAAGACTTTCAGAGTCACAAGTGTAATTTTGTCAAAATGCTAATATGTCTTACTTGGACAAGATGTGAAATAAATGAATATAGATACAATAGATGTGTGTGTGTGTGTTTTAGATGAGCAATGTTACACTATTTAATATTTCTTTACTTGATGCGAATCTTAACAAATCTTTCACCGGATTACATTTTCTTTTTATAATCTCCATGCTTGCAAATATTTCAAGATGATTAAAGATCACTAGCCATCAAATCTATTAAATATTTAAATTTTAAGTTTTTTGTTTCTTAAAATTATGAATAAAAGATAAGTTTATATATCGAATAGTAAATAACGTTAGATTGGTATGACATTTGGCAAGCATGATAAGAATATAGAGAACATGTAATCCAACAATAGAATTTTCAAAATATTAATTTTATAAAAAGTTATTACGTAGTGTGATATTGCTTAAAGTTATACTAGATGTAACTTGACCACACACACACACACATTAGTAAATAATATGTGCAATATACTGAAAAGTTTAATAAAATATTTATTTATTTATTTAAAAATATTATTAAAAAAAGAGTAAATAATAAATTTTGTAAAAAAAATAATATAAAATATTTAATTAAAATATGTTTATAGAAATCAATCTTAATTTAATAAAAATTATGGATTTTGATTATTATGTTAGTTATTAATAGGAATTTCTTATGATTGTGATTTTGATTGTGTTTGTGTTTGAGTGTGTAACTATCTATTATATGATATCAAAAAAAATATAATGTGACAAGATTTTAATGAAATATATAAATTTATAAAGTCATATAGAGAATTCTTACAAAATTTAAACTCAATTTTCTTTTTCTTTTTTGAAAGGGGAATATTCATTCAATTAAAGAAATGAAAGATCATAATACAAAGCATCCATTCCTGGTGGGGGAGAGTCCTCCATCCAGTACAAATCCTCGTCTAAAGTATTTCTAGCATATTGGGCCAAAGCATGTGCTACTTGATTCCCACCCCTCCTAATACAGCAAACAATAAACCATTGCAAACCCCGCATCAAGTGGCGAATATCATCCACAACATTGCCAAATAGTGAAGTGTTTTCCACTGAAGAAGAGATGGCCTGAATAATATTGATGTTGTCACCCTCAATAATCATCCTTGAAAATCCAGCATCCATAGCAAATTCTATGACACTTCAGCAAGCAAGTAATTCTACTTCATCACTTGTGCGCACCTTCAAACCACTAGCAGTCATAGTAGCCATAACCTCTCCCTTTTCATTTCGAATAATTGCACCATACCCTGACTTGCTTGAATTCGAAAATACTACTGCATCAAAGTTTAGTTTATACACCTCTGGTGGTGGTGGTTGCCATATATCTCCGATTGGTTGCTGCCTCATCTGAGCATTCAGCTGGGTTTGGGCGCATTTGAAGTCTTCAATATACTCCTCTTCTCTTTTATTCAAACTACTCAGAACCTTCATTTTTCCTCCATGCAGCAAGCTGTTACGCTGGTTCCATACAATCCACGCTTGGGTCCAGAATAATTCAAACTCTTCTAAAGTCAAGCGCTCCATGAATTCCTCCATCAAATGCAACATATTAGACTGTCCGTGCTGCCCCTTTTGCAGTTTTTGAGTACATCCAGCCTAAATATTTTAGGCCGCTGCACAATCCAATAGTGCATGAATGGTGGAATCCGTTTCCCTTGTACAAATTGAGCATTTGTCATCATTAATTACCCTCCTTCTTGTCAGATTCACTGCTATTGGTAGGATCTCGTGGCAAGCTCTCCATGCAAATACTTTGATTTTGTTTGGGAGCCGGAGCTTCCATATTGCAACCCATACATTTTTTGCAACACAACCCCTAGATGTCTCATCCTAATTCTCATCAATTAAGAGCCTCCTAGCCACATGATAAGCGGATTTGACAGTGAATAAACCCCTTGAATTATGTAGCCAAAATACCGTATCAGATACATTTCTTCGGCTCAATGGGATTTGGCATATTGCTTCAACTTCTTTAATGTCCTCATATTTCCTTATATTCAGCTCCGAGTTAATCAAATCACCCTAATTTTCCTGAACTGAATTTAGGACTTTGTTTGTTGGGAAATTAGGCAGCCACCGATCCTTTAGGGCATTAATTGAAGTTCCATTACCAACCCTCCAACAATGGCCAGATTGAAGGATAGGTTGTGCTGCCATCAAAGATAGAGCAGCAATTTGTTGCTGTGAACCATCCTCCAACCTTGCTTGGCCAGCATAGTTAGATTAAAAGCTCTCAAATCTCGAAAACCCATTCCTCCTTCTTTCTTTGAATCAGTTAGCTTATCCCAACTCTTCCAATGAATTTTTCATTCATTGCCGAATTGACCTCACCAAAATTTTGCACAATGCATTCAATTTAGCACATAATTTCAAAGGGATTTGAAATACACTTATAGTGTATGTGGGTATGGACTGTGCCACAGCCTCAATGAGGATTTCTTTACCAACTCTAGACAACAACATGCCCTTCCATCCTTGGAGCTTCTTCCAGATTCTGTCTTTCAAGTATGAGAAAGTGTTATACTTGGCCCTCCTAATCAAAGTTGGTATACAAGATAATTTTCAACCGATCTACCTCCTTTACTCCAAAAATCTCCAAAATCTGGCCTTTTTGCCTTTCCAAAGTATTACTGCTAAAGTAAGCTAAAGACTTTTCCAAATTAATACTTTGCCCAAAAGCTCTTGCATAGGTTTGGAGGATCTCTACTATAGTTTCTCCTTCAGCCCGAGTTGCCTGACAAAACAACAATGAGTCATTTGCAAACATAAGGTTAGTAACCTTTGGTGCCCCTCTACAAATGGAAACTCCCTTGATCGTCCCTTTTGATTATGCTTTTTTTAATAGTGCAGTAAGGCCTTCTGCACACAAGAGGAATAAGTATGGTGATATTGGATCTCCCTGGCGGATTCCCCTAGATGGATGGATCATGCCATAAGATTTCCCATTCACCAGAATCGAAAAGGATGGTGTTGTAACACAGCTCATCACCCTTTCTATCCAACCAGTTGGGAACCCTATCTTCTCCATAATACTTTGAAGAAATTGCCATTCAACCCGATCATAAGCCTTGCTGATATCAAGCTTCAGTGCAAGGACCCTTTCTTCCCCTTTTTTCTGGAATGCATGGTATGAAGTGTCTCATAGGCCACCAACACATTATCAATGATCAATCGCCCCGGTACAAAAGCACTTTGAGTGGGTGAAATAATCTGAGGCAGTACCTATTTCAATCTATCTGCCAAGACCTTGGAAATATTTTTGTAAATAACATTACACAAACTTATAGGTCTAAACTCATACATTCTCTCTGGATTTTTAACTTTTGGAATAAGCACAATGTTTGTATGATTAATATTGGGTAACATGTTACCATTATTTAAAAAATCCAAAACAACTAAAGCAACAGAATCACCCACTACATGCCAAAATTTTTTTTATAGAAAAGGGCATTCATACCATTAGGTCCTGGAGCTTTTGTTGGTCCCATTTGAAATAGGGCCGCCTTTACTTTTTCAGCAATAAATTCAGTGGACAGAAATTCCTGTATGTCATCAGTCGCCATACTCTCCACTACATTCAAGCACTCCTCCATCTGATCTCCCACTCCTGCGTGAAAAAGGTTATCAAAGTAGTTTGAAGCTACCCTAACCACCTCCTCCAAATTCTCCACCCACTGCCCTTGTGAATTCCGGATACCTCTTATATAATTTCTCCTTCTTCTTTGTGTTGCTTTGGCATGAAAAAATTTAGTATTCTTATCCCTATGTTTTAGCCAATTTATTCTAGACCGTTGGGCCCAATATATTTCTTGCTTTTGTAGAAGTTCATCCATCCTTTTGCTCAAACTCAAAAATTCGGCTTTAGAAGCTTCAGTAAGTTCAGCCTCATTCAACCTATCCAGTTGCTTCTGAATTTCCTTGATGGCAATGGTATTCGGATCAGTTATTAGAGAACCCCAAGCCATAATGTCCGCTCCACAAGCCCTTATTTTTTCCTATACTACTGCCAAACCGACCCTATCCTCTCTTGCCTTCCCCCAAGCCTCCTGAATAACATCTGCACATTTAGACCGAAGCAGCCATGATTCCTCAAACTTGAAGCTTCTCCCACGTTGCTACCTTGGTTGTGAAAAGGATTGAACATGTAATAAAATTGGGAGGTGATCCGATTCATGAGTTGACAAGTACACAATTTTACTCAACTGAAACCTGTTAGTCCATTCTTTATTGGCAACACCTTTGTCAAGCCGAATCTTGGTCTTAGCTTCCCCGAGTCTCTTATTACTCCAAGTGTAGGGATATCCCTTGAATCCAAGGTCTTGAAGTTGACAAGAACTCAAGGTCTCCCTGAAGGCTTCAATCTGTGAAAATTGTGGCTGTATTGCACTTTTCTTCTCTGAAGCGTGTAAATAAGCATTGAAATCTCCAATCACCACCCATGGTCCCATGAGTTTGTAAATGTTTGTAAATATTTTAAGAGTCTCCATGAGTTTTCTTTCTGTTGTGCATTCGGCCACCCATTGAAACCAGTCAAGTACCAAACATAACCATCTTCTTCTGTGACTTTAGCCAAAACATTGTTAGCAATGAAATTGACAACCTCCAACCTAACCTCATTCTTCCACAAAAATGCTAATCCTCCCCCAGAATCTGGTTGTTTAACAATGATATTATTTTGAAACGGTGAATTTCCATACAACTTCTCAAAACCTTCCTTATCAAGTCTTGTCTCCATTAGAAAACATACCGTGGGAACTTGCTCCCTCACAATCTTTCGAAGGCTTCGACCTATCCAAGAGTTCCTTAGCCATTAGCAGTTCCAGCTTAACAGCCTCATTGCTCCGGCAAAGGCGACTCTCCACCCCCGCCAATCCATGGTCATTGCTTTCCTCATCACTACTCAATTTTCCTTTCTTAAAGGTCTACTCTTCAATCTGCCCTCCCTGTGCTTCACGTGATACTCTCTTGCCCAAGCCAGGTAGTGTGATAGCCTTGGTGAAGCCTCCCAAGCCAAAGTCCATTCTGTTAATACGAGTCTAGGTTCCTTTGGGCTTATTATTGTTAGGCCCAATCATATCCGGGCTTGAAGTAGACATATCCAGGTCATGACTTTGGCGTTCTAGGGGTATAGCATCCACTTGGCCCTCATTAGTTTTAGAAGTAAATAATACGTTATCAAGATCTTCATTTAAACCCATGGTAGGCTGTCCATTATGCTTACTTTTCAGACTAGATTCCCCTCTATTAGAAGTGGAAACCTTCACGTCTGCATGGCAGTAATTACTCACACTATCAATGTGCGTGATTTAGCAGCCGTTCCTTGAATCACGGACTCATGCTTATCAACGTTGCTAGGGTTTCCAAGACCAACACGTTCGCCGTTGTCATCCCCATTGAACCACACTGCTCCGCCAGATCAGAGATCTTCTTTGCTTCACATCCCGTGCCCTCCTCAGTAACAGACATTTGACTTGTATCTTTAGAAGTTGAGGCCCTTGAGCGAAACCCCACTACCCTGAGAAAATCTCTATATTGGTATTCAATTCATTCTCCCTTTTTCTCCACTGCATAATGGGCTGCACAATGCTTCAGATCATGACCTAAAATTCCACAAAAGTGACAAAAAATGGGCAACCTCTCATACTTCAAAGACACCCACGTTTTCACACCATCCGATCCTGCAATAAAACCTCCCCGTCGAATAGGTTTTGAGATTGGTAAGGCCACTCAGACTCTCATAAACATACAGATATCATCCTTCCTTTTCTTCCATTCCACCTCCTCAACCCCACCCAGTCGACTCCCCACTTCCTTCTCTACTTGAGGGGAAACCATATCAAATGGTGCACCCCATATTTGGACCCAAAGGGATGCAGACTCCAATCGTATATTTCCCACGGTCATACCCTTCTTCCACCGTTGACGTAATAGTAGTTGATTATCAAAGGACAAAGGGCCTCCTCTCAAGATCCTATCCAAATCAAACTCTGATTGGAATTTGAATTGGAAGAGATTCAGCCCTACTTCAAGAATCTGCATTGACTCATTCAATCCCCACACTCGCCTTATTGTATTCTTCGCTGCCACTTTATTAAAAGACTTACATGTAAGGAATTTTCCAATCAAACTCAGATTGCAACTTTCAATAGCTTCCAATCTTCCGTCGTCCGAGATAGTGATAGTTTCTTCCTCTTCAGTTGTTAACTTTATCTTTTCAAGCCTATCACACACAGCATCCTCCATTCTGTCTTGTAAAAAAACTGAATAATTACCCTTCGCTCACAGCCAACGGAGGGGGTACTCGTACTAGTACAAGAGGGAGAGCTCCATGAGAGGGAGAGTTTAGAGAATTTAAACTCAATTCAAAATTTATAAAAGAATAACGAGATGAAAAAATTTTGACTTTCAAAAGCTGATATGACAATATTAGAAGAAATAAACAAAAAGTTAAAAGACTTTCATTTAATATTATATTATATAAACACATAAAAAATTATTGTTCCGTCCTTGAAACATATTACATGTTCTATTTTCACCCTTAAAAATTTAAAATGTGACCCATTTTGTTCTTTCAGTTACTTGTGTTTCAATGTGTAAAATATAATACATATTTTAGCAACAAAAATAAAACCTAAATTAAATTTTAATGACAATAAGGTTACGATTTAGGTTATATTTTTGTTCTTGAAATATATCTAGGTTTTATTGTTGTTCCTCAAACTTAATAGAAGTAGATGAAATGAAAAAATGTAAAACATTTTAAATTTTCAAAGACAGAGCTAATTTTTTTAAAAAAATTTTAAGGATGCAATTAGAAACTAGATTATAATTTATAATGTCAATCAATATGTACATGATATAACCCTTTATTAATATTACATCTCTTAATAATTTTTATTATATGTGCTTTTTTTTTTTTAACATCTCTATAGTGCTAGAGTAGACACTCGATTTTGCACCTATAATTTAATCTTGAAATATGACTAGAGTGACCATTCATATACCCAAACTTTAGAGTTGCATTACATGCATTAATTCATTCATTTCATATCATAAAAATGATCTTGAGATTCTAACGATCGCGACGGTATGTCCGATTTCCAAATCAGACCGTCGAATTGAAAGATATCACATGATCAAAATTTCACGGTCTGCATGCATTTTGTTTGGGTGAAGCCAATCACATGTGATTAATTTAAATTAATTTTGATTGGTTAAACAATTAAAATTAATTAAATAATTTTGTGATTGGTTGTTAGTTAGTGTCAAAAATAGGCTTGCTTGTATGAGAATAAAGTGTATAATCAGATAACAAAGAAGTTGTGGATAATAAAGTCTTTTTGGAATATTTATCTACAAGATAATTATCATTTTAAAGACTTGAATATCAAGAAAAATGAATTAATTTTTAGAATATGGATTTAAAACATGTCTAGGTGTAATTTCCGGCTCAAAAATCCAAAAAAATGAGTCCAAATTTGACCAAAACTCAAACGCGGACATGGCGCCCAAGAGGGCCATTTAGCACTCTTGGAGTGCCGATCAGCACATGGCAAGTGCCGATTGGCCCAAACCTTTGGCCTAGCTTGAGGACCCCCTGATTGAGATAAAGCTTATCTTTTTTGATTTTTTAGAGATAAGGACGCATTCCAATTCGTATCTGATCTCATTCAACTTATTTTTTAAGCATCTCAACCTCTATAAATAGAGGAAAATAAATTAGAAATAAGGGCTCTTCTTTTTTGACTTTTCTATTCCTCTTACGTTAAAGACGTTCTGGAGGCTTTTTCTTTAGGAATTTCTTTTTTCTAAGTAAAGTATTTTAGACTTTAGAGAGGTGAACAAACTTCTTTGATTTCTAAAATATTCTTTCATTAGAAGAGCACGCTCATGCAAGAGGTTTTTCTTTTCTTTTCTTCTTCCATTAATTAGTATGTTTTTGTTTGATGCATGAATAAGTTTAGTATGTTTTATTATGTCTTGTTCTTAATATATAATTGTCATGCTTAGATACTTTAGATGATTGTTTATTTCAATTTTTTGTTTTTTACTTTAAAATTTGCAATAACTAACAAAACTCTTTTATGAAGATTCAAAACTAATCTGTATTTTCATTAAATACAGAACTAATTTTTTTCTCTAAACCCAAAACTGATCTGTATTTTCATTAAATACAGATCTGATTTTTTTTTTCTAAACTCAAAACTGATCTGTATTTTCATTAAATACAGATCTAATTTTTTCTAAATACAAAATTGATCTGTATTTTCTTTAAATACAGATTGGACTTTTTTTTTCTAAAAAGTTTTCTTTGTTATAAAATTGCAGATTTTGAAATTCAAAAGAAGGCATTGAAAGTTAGGTTAAAGTTTTTTAATATGTATTGCATGCATAATAAGTTTGTCTCATGAATGTGGATCCTCTTTCAAAAGCCTTTTTTTATTTTTGTCCAACAACAGATCTAATTTTTTACCCAAAAAAAAAAAAAAAGTAGCTTTACAGAAACAGATCTGATTCTTTTCAAAATCTCAATTTTTTACAAACAACATATCTAATTTTTCTTGATAAAATTACTTTTTTTAACTTTACACAAAAATAGATTTGATTCTTTTTAACAAAATCATTTTTTTAACTTTACAAAAACAAGTATGATTTTTTTAACAAACCAAATTTTTTCTAACTTTACACAAAACGGGTCTGATTTTTCTCGATAAAATCTTACTTTTTACCCTTTACAAAAATAGATCTAATTTTTTTTTTTTTTACAAACCAAGTCTTATTATTTCCAAGACAGATCTGAATTTTCTTTAAAAGGAGGACACATCCATAAGGCAAATTTATTTAAGTTAATTTTTGTCAAGTGTTTGCCATGTGCATTATAATATATCTTTCAACATTATTCAAAAAGGGTATGTTGGTCATTATAGTCTAGAAGACCAAACTCTGTCAGGGCAGAATGAGTGCCTAACAGCTTCCCATTTTGTAACCTAGCCCCCCAAGCTTAGGATTTTTGGATATGTAGATTAGGTTTTGCCTTTTAATTTTGGTAGATTGTAACTAGGACCAAAGATTTGTATTCTTTTACATAGATTGTAACTAGGACCCAAAGCCTTGTAAGGTTAATTTACCAAAATTGTATTTTTCTTTATTCAATTAATGACATTCGAAGTATTTTGAACATGTAATTTGTATTTATTTTTTCTTATTTTTTTTGTAAAAAGGATAAGTGGCAACTCCACACCACTGCCCAAAAGAGAGGGTAACCTTACAAGCACCTAAATCTCTTTTTGAGAGGCCCTAAATTTTCCCTGGTCTTTCACAGTTAGAGTATATAAATTTGTATGTGATAGGGAATATTTTCTCCATCATAAAATTAATCTAACACACTAGAGTCATCAAGTCTCCATGGGATAGTCAGGTGCAAGAGGAACATCAAGGTACCAAGGATTATTAGGTACATGCGACTGATGACCTTTGAAGCAACCTAAACCACACCTACTCATCCGATGCACTATGGTGATAGTCAAATACTCGTTGATGAACGATCCTCTATACTTAGCCTTGCACACCATTTTGCATTATCTCCACTCCACTATCTCCGTAAGGAAATAGCTTGCACACCATGCCCAAAAATCCTTTTAGGATTCATATTCTCCAAATATGGGAACTCAGGCTCGAGGATTTCGAGATACTAACTCCACCACACTCCCTATAAGGGAAAGCCTACATTCACGAGAGTTAGGTCAGCTATATGTCACTATAAAAAGCATCAAGCCTCCTCTTCTCCAAGGTACATAAAATTTCCTAGCTCTCATACTTTTAAAGTTATTGGAGATCATTGAGCCACTAACTTAACCTTCGGAGGGTTTTTGGTTGATACCCCACCAGTGCTCTCTATAGGTTCTTCACTCTTCATTCTCTAAGTAGCCCATCGCCACTACTTGTCTGGATGATCGACTCACTGAGACAAAAATTCATATGGTTCAAACACAATCAATGACAACCATTAATTCTGAGACTGAAAATCCCCCCAATGCATTGGAGAGGCAACTCTAGACTCTTGCCACCACTGTTGAACAACTCACACAACCCCCCCTCCCCGATGAATGATCAGCAAAAAGACTAACATGATGATTGTTACCCTCCAGTGAACAACCAATGCAAAAGATAGGAAGAAGAGGGGAAAGCAATGTTGCTAGTAGGCGTACTAGGAAGAATGACATGTTAGGATTAGTGCCCTTAAATCCTATTGTGTGAAGCTATGTATGACATTATGTATGATTTAATGTTATGATTAACAAAATTGTTTTATTATTATCTAAAATAATGGTAACATGAATATTTGGACATTATCATATAGTCCATGAGATGCATAGTATGTGATTTATGTGATTTAGTCACAGAAGATATAGATTACAAGTTCTTTGTAAACTCAAAATTTTGGTTCGTAGTCAGTGATGAAATTGGGCATTTCATCTGCAAAGACTATAATATATAAACTAAGATGATTTGTCTTGATCATAGAAGTGGAGACTTCTATTTGATATGTTGATATGTTTTAAGAGTTAAGACATATTGAATTGGACCACTATGAGATTTATTATTCTCCTAACGACTGTCAAATGAATAATAAATCTCACGACTTCTATTTGTATGAACTCTTAATCTTGAGAGAATAATGGACCTGATCATGAGGTGTAGGTTACTTTGATATATCATGAGTGAGATCTAAAGTCACGATCAAAACCTCAGAACGTTGAGCAGCCACATTTAGTGTTGATGGAACATATTTTCTCAAGATTGAATTCATAATCTCTTAACGGAGATATAAAATATTCCCTTGAGATAAGTTTAATGGGTTTGGTTATTCAGAGTGTTAGGCCTAACCACTTTAGTAAGGAGCTACTAAAGTATATATTTATGAAATTAGATTTCATAAATATATGATGAATAACTTAAGGATTAAAACGGGTACTCAAGGATTAAGATGTAGTAATCTTTAAAGTGGCAGTCTACATTCATGATTTTGTATTACTACGAATATTTTATGAAGGGGTTGCATATATAATAAAGTCTTGAGATATAATTTATTAATAAGGCTTAAAGTGCAACTATATTTATATAGTGGTATTAAATATAATTAACGGTAACTTTGGACTTGTCAAAAGTTGACAGAAAAGCCCAAGGCCCATTGGAGCTAGAGTCTTATTTGTTCCCTTTTGGTCCCACTCCAAGCCACACACTAAAACCCAATTGGAAAGGCCCAATAAGCCAGCCTAATTAGATAATCAATTAGATACAAAGGGAGAAACATACAACATTTTAGATATGATACATCATTGTGAAATGGTGTATATGTGTGAGTGAAACCACTCGATTATTCTCCCTAGGAAACTGATTGAGAGACCACACTTCTTGGGCATAAAGTGGAATTGGAGTGAAGATTAAAAATATTCCCAAGTACTTCTAATCTTTTGTTTTGAATTTCACCACACCAAGGTACGCTCTCTTATTCTTGAATTCTGAAATTTACAAAGTACATGTTATCTCTCATGAATGAAGTAGATCTGTGATTGTTTCTTCCACTGTGAGTTTTGTATGAGATGCAAAACAAGATTTTCCAACAATTGGTATCAGATCGGTCTTCAATATCATGCTTGTATAACAAGTGATTGAGTTTTAGAATTAAAGAAAACCATTTTCTTCGTGATTTACTTTTCTGCAGTAAAGTTTCTGCATAATTGTGTCTAAATGTTCAAATAGCATGTAAAACACTATGAACGTTTAGATCCCCAATTACAAAAAATCAATTCAAGCTTATTATCAAACAATTGATGTACGGAATATGAACATAAGCATATAACAAAATTGATAAACAATCTAAATCAAATAAAATCACATCCACAGCAGAAATTAAATGGCAAAGATTAAGGAAAGAGATATGCAAACATAAGGACAACACGACGATATGTTATCGAAGAGGAAACCGAAGCCCTTGGCGTAAAATCTCTCCGCCACCCTCCAAGCGGTAAATAATCCACTAAAAAATGTAGTTGGGATACATGAAAAGCAGAAGACCCTTCAAGCCTAATCTACCCAGTGTACCTGATCCCTCCAAGTTTCTTGCTCCAACGAGGTTGCGCCGAACCTATTTCTTCTTTAGCTTACTGAATTCCGCTATAGCCCATAGCATCAACCAATAACCATTGGTCTCTTCCTAACTACTTCCCAAAGCACTAAAAAGCCTTTTCACAGATATGGGTATGATGAAAAAAAGATTTGGGTAAGAACCTCTCAAGGATGTAACAATGGAGATGGTGAAAGTAGAGGAATTTGAAGAGTCTCTATGTGAAGATTGTGGATGAATCAATCTTGTTTTTCTCTAGGGCTTCTCTCATAAAATTCTCTCTGGAAGCTCTCTACATTCCGTGGGTATAAGAGATATTTATACTAGGGTGAGAATGGAATGCGAAGAGTCAGGTTTTTCAAAACAGAGTTGGTTGGCGGTTTGGCCTCGCAACTTGACTGAGTCCCGAGTTCAAGCCGCAAGATAACAGAACGGCCAGGCTGGGCTTTTTATCCTGTAGTGCTCCAGCTGGCATGACTGTTCATCTTCTCACATGCTTCACTCGTATGCTATAGTTGGCGGCTTGCCAGTCGCGAGTCACTCGCGAGTCCTAACCGCGAATCTCTGCATCCTTGCACAATCTTGAGCATTTCTTCACACTCTCTCACTCACTAGCCTTACGTGATTCCCAGCTAAATTCAGGATTACTAATTGCTAAATTACAAGCAAATTTGGCACGAAATAGAGCCAACAAGATGGTTGATTAAATTCAACCTTACAATCTCCCCCTTTGACTATTCCGTGACAAAACCCTACAACAAACTCTAGACTTAATGCGTGAGTTGGGAACAGTTGATCAAAACTCACTCACACTTAACTCTAGAATCTGTGAAGCTCTTGAACCATAAAAACAAGTATCTCCTAAAACACAACAACACAGTATGATCATTGTATGCAGAAAACTTGTAATGCAAATGGAGCAAGCACAACACGATCAAGCAAAATGGAAATAAGACATATACCATGGCTTGACCAAACAGGAACAATCATTTATACACAGTGATTACAATACTCATACACAAGGAATGAACATCCGAACATGCAAGCTAATAAGCTCAATTGCAAAGTATCATTTGCATGTCCAACACTCAACCAATGCAACAACTTAAGGTAGTTGCATTAAGGATAAAAATCCAACAAAGGGCATAAGAGTGATGTACTTAAAGAAAATGCATGAAATTTAACATCAAGTACTTAAGCTACAAAGCATGGTACATAAACCTTAAAAGCTTACAAAAGCAACAGGTACAAACTATAAAGTACTTCCCTTATCATATCACTCCCCCTATCATGAATCATAGGAGCTGTGATGAACTTGGAACATATATACTTGTAATCTGAAACATTTGCACAAAACACATTAGACCCTCAAGGTGAAGCAAATAATAAACGGACAAGTATAATGTAACAAGTAAATTGCGATCAAGTAAACATATGTGAGCAACTTGACCAAACAATGTCTTCTCCCTCTTGGTATATGCATCTCCCCTATGGAATATCTCTCCCCTTACGAATGTGCACGAGAAATGGAATTTCTCCCCCTAAGAATGTGCACAAGAGTCATATAGAAATGACAAAACTCTCCGGTATACTACTCTAAAGTATACTCTCCCCCTTTTTAACACAAATAGACAAATGGGTCAAAGAGAAAAGAGGGCAAGAGATGAAGGTATGAACAATAATAATAATGCATGAGGGGTGCGAGATGAATGAGAAAATGAAGCTTAAACCTAGGACAAAACAAAATGCTACAAAGCATAAGGTAAACATGACATGCTAGGATGATGAAACAAGATATAGACCAATGCATGATAAGGGTAGCAAAGGTGTGTGCAAGAAGTGGCTATGTGCAATGCATGACCAATGCATGAAAAATGCACATGTGGGGCAAGGTGTGTTAAATACACAACCAATGAACCAAACATGTTCCTAATGAGGAAACATGAGAAACTCCAAAATTTGGTACTCATCGGAGTCCAACCAAGAGCACAAAACTCACCAAAACATAATCTAGGATCCAAAACAATGAAAAGAGTTTAAAATTACCTTAGAAATGTTAATGGAACGAAAAATCATTCAAATTGGTTGGGTTTTGATGTAAAAATATTGAAAGAGGAGTTTAAGAGAGGATGAGAGAGGTTTAAAATAGGTTTTCCACGAAAAACACTTTAAAAAGCTGTTTCTGGGCGTTTCGCGACTGAGCAAGTCGCGAAGTTCAGTCGCCAAAATTTTCGCGAGTCGCGAGTGAGTCGCCAAAACCTTCTGGATGAACTAGCGACTTGCGTTGCACGACTGGCGAGTAGCGAGATGAGTCGCCAAATTTTTCTCGAGTCGCGAGTGAGTCTCGAAAAACTCAGATACCTATTTTTCAACATAAAACATGTTTAAACAATGAAAAAAAAAGTAAGCACTAAACATGAACACAAAGAGTGATAAAAATCACTTCCAAAAACACATAAAATGATCAAAAATCTTTTTGGATTGATTCATATATAGTTGAGCACACACACATCACAGTTAAACAAGTACAATCGAACAAATGAATAAGGCATTCATTGAACATTAGACATATGTGTTGTGTGTGTGTGTATCAAGTGTGGAATAGTCCATAGTCTAGAGTGAAGCTTCAATGATCAATTCAATCAAGTCATACACAACTAGTACTAAGCCAAGTGGTCTATCTCATTTATAGAAATGAACATATATGACTCCCCACAAGAAAATGATTACATATCTTTGAAACTTTTCATTTGGCTTTTTTACAATTCATAACATTTGATCATTTTTTATCTTTACATCTTTTTTTGAGATCGATACCTGAAATTTTTGATATTTGAATTTGATGAATAAGCCTTTGGCTTTTTGGGCATCATACATATTCATTAAAAGTCACTTTTCCTTTTTCCTAGTCAAATACTAGTATGTACGACGATTTTTACAGCTCATTATCTCTTTTCATTTGAGATTTACATTTGTTGAGCTCTTTACGCAAAAAATAAAAATAAAAGAGTGGGAAGAGATATAGGCACAAGTCTACGCATGTATCAAAACCAACAAGACTATTGACTAATCATTCATGACAAGCTTGAAGATCAATTTACAACAATCACACAAAGATGTCAAGATTTTTCCCACAAAGATATAAGTGTATAAAGAACAAGCTAAGCTCGTAAATGCACAAAGCCATTTGTACGAAGGTACAAGGCAAAACTCACATGTGATATGTGCTCAAACATATACGATCAAACTTTTTGAATTTTTCACTTTTTATGTGGTTTTGGATTTTTACTCACACAAAACTAAAACATAAAAGTAAGATCAAAACAAAAGCAATGCATACAAATAAATGCAAGATGCATAAAATGCATGAAGATATGACATTTAATGCATGAAGGGTCCTACAAAGATCGAAAGAATTAGATCAAGGACCAAAAGAGTACAAGCTCAACCATAGGAACCCTTCCTCATCCAAATAGAACGATTGTTTGGAATGAGTGTCTCATGAGAAGTGAGGTGAGGGTTGGAAGAATGAGAACCGGAGATGCATATAGACAAGGAGTTAAGAGCATTAAACACTTTCTTTAACAACATGTTATTTTCACTCAAAACCGGTTTACCCTTTTCAGCATAACTTCCAAAAAGCTCAAGTTTCTCTTTTCTTTTGATTCTTTTAAAAGCATGAAACTTAGAGCATTGAGGTCTTAGATGACCCAATGGACCACAATGGTGACAAACAATGTGTTTCGGTCCACTAGGCTTTTTGGGAAGCGATCTAGCAACATGGTTTTGTTCTCTCTTCAACTTATAACATTGAGGTCTTATATGACCAATCACACCACAATGGTAGCAAGTTGGAACAAACTTAGATCCATCCAAAGCCTTAGGTTGAGACCTAAACAAAGGCTTTGACTTAACAGCCTTTCTCTCCACCTTTCGATTTCTTTTATGTGGAGAAATGTACACCGATTTGTCCTTTGAGGTAGAACACACAATAGGCACAAAATCGAGTACCACAACATGATTGCAACAAATATTTTCATCCTTTTTAGCAATAGGTTTAGCAATCAAACACTTGACATGCATCTTAAGAGATTCATTTTCACATTTTAGCTCATCAACAAGTTTGTTAGACAAAACAAGTTTAGCATCCAAGTCCATATTCAAACATTCAAACTCTTTCAGCTTTTCAAGAGAATTTTCAGCAAGTTTCTTATATTTTTCAACCAATTTGTTGGATTCATTGAGCTTGGCAATTAAATCATCCTTTTCACAAAATAACTTGTTTAAATTCTTTTGAAACTTCTTAGCATTTTTCTTCAAGGGTTTGATGTTAGGAATATCAACAACATCCAAAGATTCATGTAACATAACATCACAGTCACGAGGATTATCACTCATAGAGGCATTTTCACAAACACGTGGCATGTTACATTCATCATCAACCAAATCATACAAAGAGGCATACAAAGCACAATCCATGGCAAATAAACACAAGGGGTCAAGGATCACACTTAGGTATTTAAACCACAGCAAGTGCACCCGCTCTGATACCAATTGAATGTTCAAATAATGTGTAAAACACTATGAATGTTTAAACCCCCAATTACAAAAAATCAATTCAAGCTTAGTATCAAACAATTGATGAGCGGAATATGAACATAAGCATATAACAGAATTGATAAACAATCTAAACCAAATAAAATCACATTCATAATAGAAATTAAATGACAAAGATTAAGGGAAGAGAGATGCAAACACAAGGACAACACAACGATGTATTATCGAAGAGGAAATCGAAACCCTCGGCGTAAAACCTCTCTGCCACCCTCCAAGCGGTAAATAATCCTAAAGAATGTAGTTGGGATACATGAATAGCAGAAAACCCTCCAAGCATAATCTACCCAGTGTACCTAAGCCCTCCAAGCTTCTTGCTCCAACGAAGTTGCACCGAACCTATTTCTTCTTTAATTTACCGGATTCCGCTATAGCCCATATCATCAACCAATAACCATTGGTCCCTTCCTAACTGCTTCCCAAAGCACCAAAAAGCCTTCTCACAGATATGGGTATGGTGAGAAAAGGATTTAGGTAAGAACCTCTCAAGACTATAACAATAGAGAGGGTGAGAGTAGAGGAATTTGAAGAGTCTCTATGTGAAGATTGTGGATGAATCAATCTTATTTTTCTCTAGGGTTTCTCTCTTAAAATTCTCTCTGGAAGCTCTCTACATTCTGTGGGTATAAGGGGTATTTATACTAGGGTGAGAATGGAATGCGAAGAGTCAGGTTTTTCAAAACAGAGCTGGTTGGCGGCTTGGCCTCGCGACTTAACTGAGTCGCGAGTTCAAGCCGCGAGATAACAGAACGGCCAGGCTGGGCTTTTTGTCCTATAGTGCTCTAGCTGGCGTGACTGTTCATCTTCTCGCACGCTTCACTCCTGTGTTGCAGTTGGCGGCTTGCCAGTTGCGAGTCACTCGCGAGTCTCAACCGCGAATCTCTGCATCCTTGCACAATCTTGAGCATTTCTTCACACTCTCTCACTCACTACCCTTACATGATTCCCACCTAAATACAGGGTTACTAATTACAAAATTACAAGAAAATTTGGTACGGAATAAAGCCAACAAGATGGTTGATTAAATTCAACCTTACAGTGTCCTTGATCGTACTCTTTTGTGAAAGATATGGATTAAGGTTTAAAGAATATAAATGAAATTGGTATATCGGTCAAGCATGAGCATTTCGTTTTGCATTGCTTGGATATAGTTGGCAGTTGAATTTTATTCGATAACCATTGCCGATGCCATTAACATATATGAGACATGATTATATCGGGTTCACTATCAGGATAAATATTCTCTTGTTTTGTTCGAAGTAGCCCGTTACTATAAAGTTATGGTGTCATGTTTTGATAGTATTTGTCTTAGGAATGAACACGATAGTACTCTTGTCTCTTTGGAATGCATAAACCTATAATGCATTTGATAGTCTTTGTTTTAGTAATGAACACGTAAATGTCTATTGCTAATATTAGTGAATGATACGGCCCACTTTAATTTAATTTCTTTGAATGTTTGCATTCGTGGAATCTATATATATATATATATATATATATATATATTAATTTTGTTCGCGGGCATGTTGTTCCTTTGGGAAAGATATCTATGTAAACTTCAAGGAATTTTCTTTTTCAGCTTACTGATATACATGCTGTCATGTTACTGCTAGGATTATGAAATTTATTCCTAATGAGATTAGGATTATGTTTTCAAGGTTTCTAGCATTATTATGGTTCTTGATCTTAAAAACCTTTAATTTAAAATATCTAGTGGGAGAGAGATACAAGGGTTGAATCTCACAGCCTTCATTATTGGTTCATAATAGTGTGGGGTAAGCATCTCGTCTTGGCATATATGCCTCGCAATCCAAAAGGAGGGTGTTTACTTCATAGTACTACAAGATTGAACTTGCTCGTTTAAAGTAGTGTGGACAAGCACCTCGTCTTGGCGTATATGCCTCGCGATCCTAAAGGAGGATGTTTTGTTCCCTAGTACTACAAGTTTAAACACTATAAATGGAGATGAAATGTGACTACACATGATTCTAGATAATGGTGTACACTAGACTAACTGTAATGTTAACATCCCAAAAGAGCTATGTCATTATTACTTAAAGGCTAAAGGTAATATGGCATATTATTAGTGTTTGATAAGAGTTATCACGATAGTACTAATAATTAGAATAGTTCTCAATTAGTCATAGTGTTTATAATATACTTGCTACCAAGGAATTATAGACATGGGATTGGGTTGTCGTTGCATCTTTTATATTATGGTTTTATTAAGGTTCCATACTATGTGTTTATATGCTAAATTGATAATGTCTAGTTTACTTATTATATTCATGTTTGTTATTTTCAGATTTAAAATCATGGCATCATTTAGCCCATTTGTTGCTATTCTCAATTAAAACAAACTGACTGAATCCAACTATGTTAACTGGAAAAGAAATTTGGACATTGTTCTTACTACTGAAGAGCACAAACATGTGCTTACTCAACCATGTCCTAGCTTTCCATCATTAGACGCTCCTCTTGAGGAAAAACAGCGATATGATCGTTGGCAAAAATCTAACGAGATGGCTAAGTGTTATATCCTAGTATCTATTTCAAATGTTCTACAGCATCAAGTGCAGGATGTAGAATTAGCTTCGGATATAATGCTAAGTTTGAAGGAGATGTTTGGTGAGCAAGGCCGTTCTGCTAGGCAAGAAACTATAAGGCAGATTTATAATACCAAAATGGCTGAAGGTACTTCAGTAAGGGAGCATTGTCTTAGGATGATCTCTAATTGGAATACATTGGAAGTTTTAGGTGCCAACATTGATGGAGAATCCCAAGTGGATATGATACTCCAGTTACTACCAGAATCATTTAAGGAATTCAGACTTAACTATAATATGAACAGAAAGGATTATTCATTGTCCGAATTGATGAATAAGTTGGTAGCGGCGGAAGGCATTCTTGGTACTTCTAGTGTTGATGCCAATATGGCTGAAACTTCTACTTCTCAACCTAAGTCGAAAGGCAAGGGTAAAAGGAAGAAGAAGAAGGACTTCGCCAGGCAAGATGGTAAACAAGTTGCCTTGGGAGTTGCCAACAAAGGATAGAAAACCAAAGGAAAGTGTTTCCATTATGGTGAGAAATGACATTGGAAGAGGAACTGTCCAATATTTAAGGCTGCCAAGAATGAGGGTATGAAAAGTACATTCCTTCTTGAAACATGTTTAGTACAGAATCCCACGGATTCCTGGTGTGTGAATTCAGGTCGTACTAATCATATCTGCAATTCTTTGTAAGGGTTTCAGGAGACCAGAAAGATGAATGAAGGGGAAATGTTTCTTACCTTGGCTGATGGGAGCAGGATTCCAATTGTAGCTATTGGAGTGTTTAATTTACATTTTGAATCTAGAGTTTTAATATTGAAAGACAGTTTGTATGTACCTAATGTTCGTAGGAGTTTAATTTATGCAACTTATTTAGGTAAACATGGATATTATGTTATCCTAAAAGACAATGTTGTAATAAAGAAGGATAAAATGTTTATCTGTTCTGGCAATATTGTAGATGGTCTTTATATTTTAACTTCGGATAAACATGAATTAGATAATAGCTCTCATGTAAAATCATTAAAGAGAAAGTTTCCTTTTACTAATGATGCATATCTTTGGCACTTGCGTTTGGGTCATATTAATTCAAACATAATTCAAAGACTAATCAAATATGGACTCTTAGAGCCCATGGACTTTGATGGATTTCCAGTTTATGAATTTTGTTTGAAAGGTAAAATGACCAAACGACCTTTTAAAGCAAAAGGTAGAAGAGCCCAAGAATTACTTGAATTACTTCATATGGATGTATGTGGTCCTATGTCAACCCAAGCAAAAGGAGGTTATGAGTACTTCATCACTTTTACTGATGATTACTTAAGATATGGTTATGTGTACCTAATGAGACGGAAGTCCGAAGCCTTTGAAAAGTTCAAAGAGTTTAAGGCTGAAGTTGAGAATCAATTAGGTAAATACATAAAGGTCATTCGATCTGATCAAGGTGGCGAATACCTTCTTGGGGATTTCAAGGACTACTTAATTCGAAATGGGATTGTATCCCAATTAACTGCACCTGGAACTCCCCAACAGAATGGTGTAGCAGAAAGAAGGAATAGGATTCTTTTAGAAATGGTTAGGTCCATGATGAGTTACTCAACTTTACCAGTTTCTTTTTAGGGTTATGCACTAAAAACTGCAATGCATATTTCGAATTTAGTTCCATCAAAATCTGTTCCCAACACACCCAAGGAATTGTGGAGTGGGCACAAGCCTAGTATGAGATACCTCCACATTTGGGGATGTCCGGCGCATGTGTTGAAAGGGAAGTCTGATAAGTTGGAAGCAAAAACTAAGGGTTATTTATTCTATAATCATAAAGATAATAACGTGTTTGTTAGCACCAATGCCAAGTTTTTGGAGGAAGATTATGTGAATACTTTTAGTCCTAAAGTAAAGTTGTCTTGGCTAAAATAGATGAACCTGTAATTGAACAACCAATGCATGAAACTAGGGATGATGTGGATGCATTAGATACACCACAAGACATTACTCATAAGATGACTAGTACACAGGTGCCTCGTCGTAGTGGGAGAATTGTTCGGCCTCCTATAAGATTAATAGGTTTGGGAGAAACTTATGAAGCTATCCCAAAAGATGCTGAATCGGATCCCTACACTTATGAAGAGGCAATGAATAATATAGATGCACATCATTGGGTCCAAGCTCTAAAATCTTAATTGGATTCTATGTATTCTAATCAAGTATGGGATCTTGTAAAGGCACCTAATGGCATTAAACCTGTTGGTTGCAAATGGGTTTACAAGAGGAAGAAAGGGATAGATGGAAAGGTTGAAATCTTTAAAGCAAGACTAGTAAGGAAAGGGTATACACAAAAAGAAGATATTGACTATGATGAAACTTTTTCGCCAGTAGCCATGCTTAAATCTATCAGAATTCTCTTATCCATTGCTGCTCATTATAATTATGAGATTTGGCAAATAGATGTCAAGACTGCATTTCTTAATGGCAATCTTGAAGAAGAAATCTATATGATGCAACTGGAAGGTTTCATGGCAAAGAACCAAGAGCATATGGTATGCAAGTTGAAAAGGTCCATTTATGGACTTAAGCAAGCATCTAGGTCATGGAACATCAGATTTGATCAAGCAATCAAATCATTTGGTTTTGAACAAAATCTTGATGAACCATGTGTGTACAAAAGACATAGAAATAAAGTAGTAATGTTCCTAGTGCTTTATGTTGATGATATTCTACTCATTGGAAATGATGTAGGGGTAATGTCATCGGTAAAGATTTGGTTGTCAAGCCAATTTGATATGAAGGACTTAGGTGAAGCTAACTTTATTATAGGGATCAAGCTTTGGAGAGATCGCAAGAATAAGATGTTAGTTTTATCACAAGCTAGGTATATAGATAAGGTTCTAGAATGGTTTAGCATGCAAAACTCCAAGAAATGATTACTTCCTTTTAGGCATGGAGTTCCTCTGTCTGATGACCAAAGGCCTAAGACTCTTAATGAAGAAAATATAATGAGACAAGTTCCTTATACTTCTGCAGTGGGAAGTCTCATGTATGGCATGCTATGTACTAGACCAAATATCTGTTATTCAGTTGGCATGGTCAGCCGATATCAATCAAATCCAGGACTTAAACATTGGCAAGCTGTAAAGCATATTCTCAAGTATCTATGAAGAACGAGAGATTATATGCTTGTTTACCATAGTGAGGATTTGATTCCCATTGGTTATACAGATTCAGATTTTCAGCCAGGTCTAGATTTTAGAAAGTCTACTTCAGGTTGTGTGTTCACCTTGGGAGGTGGAGCCAAAAGTTGGAGGAGTATTAAGCAATCATGTATTTCCAACTGCACCATGGAAGCTGAATATGTTGCTACTCGTGAAGCAGCAAAGGAAGCTGTTTGGCTTAAGAAATTCCTTTTTGATCTTCGTGGTGTGAGAATGTAGCAAGTTCCTATCACATTGTTTTGTGACAATAGTGGAGCAGTTGCACAATCCAAGGATCCAAGGAATCACAAGAAAGGAAAGCACATAGAAAGAAAGTACCACATTATTCGAGACATTGTTGCTCGAGGAGATGTGGTAATAGCAAAGATTGATAGTGCAAATAATCTAGCAGATCCCTTTACCAAAGACTTACCCCAAAGGACTTTTGAGTCACATTTCGAGGGAATAAGAGTTAGATTAGTGCACAATAGTCTTTAGGGCAAGTGGGAGATTGTTAGGATTAGTGCCCTTAAATCCTATTATATGATGCTATGTATGACATTATGTATGATTTAATATTAGGATTAATAAAGTTGTTTTATTATTATCTAAAATAATGGTAACATGAATATTTGGACATTATCATATAGTCCATAAGATGCATAGTATGTGATTTATGTGATTTAGTCACAGAAGATATAGATCACAAGTTCTTTATAAACTCAAAATTTTGGTTCGTAGTCAGTAATGAAATTGAGCATTTCATCTACAAAGACTATAACATATCAACAAAGATGATTTGTCTTGATCATGGAAGTGAAGACTTCTAGTTGATATGTTCATATGTTTTAAGAGTTAAGACATATTGAACTGGACCGCTGTGAAATTTATTATTCTCCCAACGACTGTCAAATGAATAATAAATCTCATGACTTCTATTTGCATGAACTCTTAATCCTGAGAGAATAATGGACCTGATCATGAGGTGTAAGTTGCCTTGATATATCAAGAGTGAGATCTAAAGTTACGATCAAAACTTTAGTATGTTGGGCAGCCACAATTAGTGTTGATGGAACATATATTCTCAAGATGGAATTCATAATCTCTTAACAAAGATATAAAATATTCCCTTCAGATAAGTTTAATGAGTTTGGTTATTTAGAGTGTTAGGCCTAACTACTTTAGTAAGGAGTTACTAAAGTATATATTTATGAAATTAGATTTCATAAATATATGATGAATAACTTAAATGATTAAACCAGGTATTCAAGGATTAAAATGCAGTAATCTTCAAAATGACAGTCTACATTCATGACTTTGTATTACTACGAATATTTTATGAAGGGGTTGCATGTATAATAAAGTCTTGAAATATAATTTATTAATAAGGCCTAGAGTGTAATTATATTTATATAGTGGTATTAAATATAATTAATGATAACTTTGGACTTATCAAGAGTTGACAGAAAAGCCCAAGGCCCATTGAAGCTAGTCTTATTTGTTCCCTTTTGGTCCTACTCCAAGCCACACACTAAAGCCCAATTGGAAAGGCCTAATAGGCCAACCCAAATAGATAATCAGTTAAATACAAAGGGAGAAACATACAAAATTTTAGATATGATACATCACTGTGAAATGGTGTGTATGTGTGAGTGAAGCCACTTGATTATTCTCCCTTGGAAACTGATTGAGATACCACACTTCTTAGGTGTAAAGAGGAATTGAAGTGAAGAATAAAAGTGTTCCCAAGTACTTCTAATCTTTTGTTTTGGATTTCACCACTCCAAGGTACGCTCTCTTGTTCTTAAATTCTGAAATTTACATAGTACATGTTATCTCTCATGAATGAAGTAGATCCGTGATTATTGCTAACGCTATGTGTTTTGTATGAGATGCAAAACCAGATTTTCCAACATGACAAAGATCGCCCATTTGAGCTAGAAAGTGGCGCGATTCGCATGGCACAAGACATGTAAGCAATGAAGGATAAGGTGGACATGATGATAAGTGCCATAAGGGGACAAGTAGCTACCAATCTTGACAACCTAGTCCACCGTACTAACTTTCCCTTCATGGTTAAATCACATCTTGTCTCTTACCACCCAAATTCTGAATGACTTAGATAAAGACCTACAACGGGTTAAAGACTCGTTCAATCATCTCAAGTCTTTGAAAACTATCATGCACCTCCACGGCATGCCAAGCAAGATAATGTGCAAGGCCTTCCTAACTACTTTGAAGGAACTGGCCAGGATTTGGTTCAACAACATCATCCCAAACTCAATCTTATCCTTCAAAGAACTAAATAGCCAATTCATCAAACATTTTATTGGGGAACAAAAGCACAAGCGATTGTCTACTAGCCCACTACACATCAAGCAATGGACTTTGCTCAGGATAATTCCTTTTCTATGTATATAAGAATGATCCAAAGAATATTGGAGATATGTTGTTTAGAGTTACCAAGTACATGAATGCCAAAGATTCCATGATAACCCAAGATAAGAAGGGGAAGAAGAAACATGTTCAGGATGACACTCGCCTTATGAAAGAAGGATGGCTCCCTAGACGACCGACAAGAGGGACAACAGGAGGACTAAATCCTCTGTCAGATGATTAAGCTTCACCCCGCTGAACACTCCATGAGAATAGGTACAGACGCAATATAGAGACAACCCGGTGCTCAAATGGCCGGATAAGTTAAAGGGTGACTTACACAAACAACTAAGGAAAAAATACTGTTAATTCCATCGTGACCATGGACATGACACCTATGATTGCTATGACTTGAAGCAACAAATTAAAACCCTCATCAAGCAAGGGAAGTTGCAATGATTCATCAAATGAGAGAAGATTAACAGGCACCCCTTAGGGATCTGGAACCAGAAGGCAAGGTAGAAGAACGTCCTAGAGCACCACTTGGAGAGATAAGAGTGATAGTAGGGGGAACTGCAACAATTGGATCCTCTAAGTCGTCAAGGAAATCTTATCTTTGCATGGTACAAAGCATACAAATCACGGGTCGGCCACCCAAACAACACAAGCTAAACGGTTCACCTATTGCCTTCATGGATGAAGATGCACGATAGCTTCATCACCCCCATGACGATGCCTTGGTAATTGCCTTGTCAGTGTCTAACTACACTAACAGATGGATCTTAGTGGACAATGGAAGCTTAGCGGACATACTCTATTACCCAGCCTTCCAGCAGATGAAAATCAACAAGGAGAAACTTCATCCATCAAATACCCACATCGTGGGTTTTAGCGAGACTACGGTGTTCCCTAGGGGAATCATCACCCTACCAGTCACCATTGGCTTCTACCCTTAGCAACTGACAGGGGATGTAAGCTTTCTGGAAGTTGACTACCCATCCGTATACAATGCCATTATTAGAAGACCTACCCTCAACTCCTATAAGGCTGCCACCTCCACCTACCAATTCCTGGTCAAGTTCCCTATAGAGTATGATAGGCCAAGAATGTATTGACCCCTTGTGATAAATTAATTGATTAATTAGCCAAGTTTATTAATTAATCAAATTAACATGCAAAGCGCATGGTAGCACAAACAAATCACCAATTATCTAAAGTATGCAGCGGAAAATAAATTGACACAGTGATTTGTTTACGAATGGGGAAAACCTATACGGCAAAAGCCCTACCGGGTGATTTTAAGGTCACCACTCCCGAGAATCCACTATTTTCAAAACAAGCAGTTACAAGTAAAGGAATCCCAGTACCTTATACAAACCTACAGTTGAACCCTTACCCTAATACCCAATTGGACTTGTTCTATAATGACAATCTCTCCTTTCAATGCACAACTCCCAGTACGTGAATAACCAATAGATACACGGATCCCAGTACATGACTTGATCACCAACTTGAGAATGATGTTGGCTGCAAAGTTCTTCTGTTCATCACACGATAAAGATCATGAAGTTGCTTGGTCACAAAACCCTAAGGTGTATAAAACACATCAGCTTCTTCAAGAGAAAGATGAACTAAGGCATATGTCTCCAGTTCACAATATGCTTGTGAAAAACTTTTGCATTGAGTTGCATCAGCTGTGATAACCCTTAAAACAATCTTTATATATGTTTAGGTTTATGAGAAAAGAGCCCCAACATACATTCACAGACTAGATGAAAATCAGCTTGAGAAAGTGCTATTCATTAAAGCTTGACAGATACCCTATCTGTTGAGCAGCTATTGAGCCTCGGGCTAAAACAATTCTATTAAGCCTCGATAGGTACTAGCTGTCGAGCTTTAATGAATAGCACTTTCTCACTTGATTCTTGGAGAGACTTGCATGGCTTTAACACTTGAACTTAAAACAAGGTTTCTTGGAACATTAAACACATCCTAGATCTACCCAATTACAAGTAAAGTGTGTTTTGTCAAAGGATTAGCCAATTACATAAAATAGTGACATATATTCCTAACAATGAATCACATATGTCCTAATAGAGTACGGAGTAAGGGAAGCATGAGGAGATCAAATTGTTGAATGGAAGTGCAATGTAGTAATGCTTAAAATGGAAGAACAACTGCTGGCCTTGAACATTGAGGATCATTAGGTAGTAGTATAACCAACTAAAACGTTGGAAGAGATTCCTCTTGATGAAAATTACCCAAACCAGGTCACTCGCATTAGGACTCAAATGGACACTTTGACTTGTAAGAGTCTCATACTTTTCTTGAAAGGTAGCATAGACTTGTTCAGTTGGAGCACGAAGACATACTAGGGATTGACACAGGTGTGATGGTCCATCACCTCAAGTCTCTTCATCTTTTTGACCTATCCGACAGAAGATATTAGTCTTTGCCCCTAAAAGAGACAAGTTTGTAGCAGAAGAGGTCCAAAAGCTCTTAGAAGTAGGATTTGCAAACGAGGTCTATTACCCCAATTGGTTGGCTAACGTATTAATGATCAAGAAACCCAATGGCAAGTGCAAGATGTGTGTTGACTTCACTGACCTGAACAAAGAATGTCTAAAAGATAGATACCCTCTCCCACAAATTGATTTGTTGGTAGGCTTAATGGTTTCTCAACAGCTCCTTAGCTTCATGGATGCCTTTTCAAGATACAATCAGATCAAGATGGATGAGTTTGACTAAAAGAAGATTTCATTCATCACTAGTCAATGGTTGTTTTGCTGCAAGGTCATGCCCTTCGGGTTCAAGAATATGAGTATCACTTACTAAAGCCTTGTGAGAAAAATGTTCAATGAACAGATTTTTGAAATAATGAAAAAGGTTAAACATGATTGTGTTTGTTATTTATTGTGTCTAATTCATGTCGCGTAAATTTAAATTATGAGTGAAACTCTCTTCTTTAAAAAAAAAAAAAAAATCACTTTCATTCTTTTAAAATATATAAAAAAAAACAAATTTGATTTTCTTGTTGTCAAAAACCATTTTATTATCAAAAAACAGATCTGATCTTTTACCAACCAACTTTTTTTTTTTTTGAGAAAGAAAAAAAAAATTTTAGTTCTTAAAAACAAATCTGATATTTTTCAAATTAAAAGACTTTATTTTATGTGATAAACACAGATCTGAATTTTTATCTCCAAAAACCACTTTTTTTTTACATACTACAAAATAGATCTGGTACTTTGACAAATCAAAATCAATTTTTTTTACCAACCAAAACAAATCTGATTCTTTTCAAAAGAAGAGACTTAATTCATAAATAAATTTGTGTGATTTAGTTTTTAATTCACATGTTCAACATATCATTCATGACATGCATAAAAATGTACATTGGTCACAAGAGTCTAGAAAACCAAACTTTGTCTAAGCGGAATGGGTGCCTAACACCTTCTCATTCCATAATCTAGCCTTCGGATTTAGGTCTTTGGATAAGTAGATCTAAGCCTTATCTTTTCTTTTATTTTGGGTAGAATGTAACTAGGACAAAAGGCCATGTAATTATTTGGTAGTTTGTAACTAGGACCCAAAGCCATGTAATTTTCAATTTTTCAAACATGTATTTTCTTTTATTCAATCAATGAATGGAACAATTCAGTCAAGTATTTTTATATTTTTGTTTTCATATTTTTTTATAAAAAAAATAAGTGGAGACTCCACACTACTTATCCAAAAAGAGAGGTGCCCTAAAAAGCACTAAAAAATCTCTCTTTTTTTTTAGAGGCAATTTCCAAGGTCTCTTACAGTGGTGAATCCACTGGGGATGTCGAGGGCTAAGCTTCGAATTAGACTTAAGTGACCAAATGTGTACCCCTATTTTGCATGGTCTTGCATGATATTGTTGTTTGTTTGTTTGTTTGTTCGTTTGTTTATATTTGATGAGATGTGTATGATATTTTGGTGTATGGTATTTGGTTGTTTGTATTGTTTGTTAAAATATTTCCCTAACTATCATAGTGTGTGCCATCCAAACAAATATGTATGCACCCCTTTTCAACAACTTGTGGTGGTAGTAACCATGGATCACTGGTCTTCATTAGATTCGAGTACCTAGTGGAGAACTCACCAAATCATAGCCACTGGATCATTTCCTATTGACTGTAAAGGACAAACCATGTCGTTCGGACCAACGCAATGTTCATTACATTACAAGTTAGGAGGTGTAACGTCCTAGCTATGGGAAACAATGAAACAACAAACACACACTACAACATAATGACTTAGAACCTACCCTTAGGTCGGTCCTGCTTAAAATTGCATTGTATGTTGTGTGTGTTTGTTTTGGTTGAATGCTGGATGTGGATGGGGTCTTAGCTTTGATTAACCCAACCAAGCTTGTCATTAGGGGAGAATCTAGTCAAGATCTGAAGGAAGGCTACAAAGAGAACCTAAGCCCGACATTCAAGCCAGTAGCTCCAGTTCCAAGCCTATCACTTCCATCACGATACTGAAGCCTTCAAGAAATAAAAGAAACTTCATTGCTCAACATCACAACCCCATCTTTAACCTCCAAGACAGTTCAAGCCACAAGAAGGTTGAAGCTCCTAGCAATAAGGCAGAAGAGGGAGAGCGCCCAAACACAGAGGAACCCATGAACACTCAAGAGCTACTCAACACCATGGTGGCTAGTTAGATTCAGTTGAGGAAAGTTATGAACCGTATGATGCAACAGTTTCAGAACTTGAAGTGTAATCAAGAGGAGGGCAAGACTGATCATGATCCACTAGCCATAGAAAGTAAGAAGAAGATCAACAAGAGGATGAATAAAATGGAGGAGATGATTAGAGGAGCCCATAAGATGGAAGAACTTATGGACTACGATTCTCTCTCCCTGTTCCCTAATGCAAGGTTGCCACCCAAGTTTAAGATGCCAACCCTGGACAATTTTGATGGGACCGGCTGCCCAAAGTCCCATCTGAAGATGTATATAAGGGCTATACAGCCCTTAGGCGCGACTGAGGAAGTACTTGCACAGATCTTCCAAAACACATTAACCGGAGCCGCTCTTAGGTGGTTCCTCAATCTAGATGATACAAGAGCAAGAAGTTGGGAGGACAACTGCCGAGAGTTTCACAAGCAATACAAGTACAATATGGAAATGGATATCACAAGAAGAGACCTTGAGACTACCAAGCAAGATTCGAAAGAATCCTTCTCTACTTTCATTACCAAGTGGAGAGCCAAGGCAACACAGATGATGAGTAAGCCGATTGAGGAAGAACAGTTAGCCATGGTTGTAAAGAATTTATTACCTGTATACCATAAGTATTTGTTTGCATAATATTTTCCCAATTTTAAAACTTTAATTACTGCAAGTACCACAAGTTCCCAGACCTAAGAGAGAAGTTCATGAGTTGTACATGCCCATAAGTCAGGTGTATGACAAGCTAAAAGCAAAAGGGTTACTGAAGCCCTTAGACCCAAGACCAATTCCAAACCCCTTGCCCTCAAGGTTTAATGTGAATAAAAGATGTGCTTATCACCAAGGCCCTGGTCATGAAACTGAGCGTTGTTTCACCCTTCGTCATGCAATTCAAGACTTAATAGACAACAAGGTGATTGCGCCACCTACAAGGCCTAGCATCACTAACAATCCCTTGCCCAATCACAATTTTGGGAAAGGACCAAGAATTAATTGCTTGATGACCGAAGAAGAGAATAAGTAAGACCCATCCGACTTGATCTATGACCTACCTAAATGTTTCATAATGACATGAGAAGAATTAATGGATAGGACATCTATTACCACCACAGGATATGACATATGGAATGAAACACCAGAACCCGAGGACAACCAAACACCCATAAATCGGGGGAGACACTTCAAACCCCAAGACATTGATCCCCATGATCTAACGAAAATTGCCCATATCACAAGGGGGGAGACACTTCAAACCCCCACATTTAGAGATCGATAACCCAGTGGAAGCTTTGAACAGATCCACCCGACAAACACCTATCGAAAAAGATGAAGTCCCCAAGCAACTACAGAAGACACAAGCCAACATATCCTTACGGGGTTTACTTATGGCCTCATACAGATACCGATAAAACCTAGTAGACCTTCTTAACCAAATCCAAGTCCCTACAACCACAACTCCCCAAGATCTAAATGCTATGATTAGGTCCATAATAGGGAACTCACTATTTCATACTTTGACAAGGATCTGACCAAGAAGGGTAAACACCACAACAACCCGTTGCATATCACTGTCGATTCTATGGGGAAGAGGATACTGATGGTTTTGATAGATGATGGAAGTGCTTTGAATGTGTGTCTTTTGAAGACTACTAGCTACTTAGGTCTAAGCTTCGAAGACTTTATGCCTACTGATTGTTGGGAAATTTAGACCCCGGTTGATAGAATTAACAAGTTTTAAACCTAAGTTGTTAATTAGATTTATTATGAATAAACTTGTTAAAACAAACAAACATCAATATCATGTTAATAAAGAATGTAGCGAAAAAGTAAATAAGACAAGATATGATGACCCAGGAAAACCAATGAAACAAACTAGTTTCACAGTAAAAAACCTAGGGGGAAACCTTCCCGAAAAGCAATCCACTATAGTAAAGAGAAGTTTTAGATCTAATACAAAACCTTTGTCCTTGCACTCTACAATCCTCGTAGATGAACTCACAGTAGGAACCTTCTACCGCTTCAGAACCTCTGAACTCTTCAATATATGAACGCCACCCTTTGATGATGCACGAATTCCAATACGTGACTAACCAATTGCGTGGATCCCAGTATGCGACTTCAATCACCAACTAGAAGAAGATTGTTGGCTACAAAGTTCTTCACTTCATCAAAAATGAAAATCCAGAAGCACTTGGTTACAAAACCCTAAGGCGCAAAGACGCAGTAGCTTCTTTCAGAGAAAATAAGGTATCGGTTACCTTTTGCATATGTTCTCCTTTTTATTCTCTTATGTGATAGCCTCTAAAATAAGCCTTATATAGGTCTAGGGTTGTGAGAAAAGAAACCCTACACAAATACATAAGCCTAGCCCAAAAATCATATTTGAAAATTCTGATTTCCGTAACCTCGATAGATAGCAGGTGTTGAGGAGGTGTCGAACTTTAAACCTCGATAGATAGCTAGGTGTCGAGGAGGTGTCGAGAAGGTGTCAAGAAGACAAAAGCTTTCTCGATCGATCCACCAGCTGTCGAGAAGGTGTCGAGATTGCAATAACAATCAACTGAAGAGCTCAATAGATAGCCAGCTGTCGAGAGGTGTCGAGCAACTGTCAAGCTATCTGTCCGCAGGTGTCGAGCTATATGTCTAGCTTTATTAAACACCTTTTCTTCACTTGTTTCTTGGTCCAATCTTCATGGCTTTAATACTAGACTTGAACAACATGTTTCTTGAAGTATTACACATCCTAGATTTACCCAATTACAAGTAAAGTACGTTTTGTCAAAGGATTAGCCAACTAAATAAAAGAATGACATATGTTCTTAACAAGTGAAACACATATGTCCTAACAATCTCCCCCTTTGGCAATCCGTGACAAAACCACAACAAACAAATGAGATATGAGAGAAGTCATAAATCACTCAACTCATATTCACTTGTTGAATACAATAAAATCTATCCTAACACAAACTCTTGAAAAACTTTGCAAGAAGAGAGTTTATGGCAAGTAGACTTTGACAACCTGTATTTCTGAAACACTTTAAACAAAACTCATCAAGGCATCTTGTGTGAAACAGAAATAATAAATTGCATACAAGTATAAGAAACATGTGTATAAAGAGAGAAAAGAAACAACACATGTAAAGGTAGGTGAAGAAGACATACATCATCATATATATATCAAAGATAAGCACAATGTATGTAAACATGGTCATAAGACCCAAGGTACAAGAAGAAGGAGGTGCACTCCCCCTAACAAGATGAAACACATCTCCCCCTTACAGAGGCATGTATTTCTCCCCCTAACATGTAGAATCTTAAAAAGAAACCACATATCTCCACAATTTCTCCCCTTTTTTGTCATGATTAACAAAGGGTACAAGAAGCTAGAAAGCTTCACCCGAGAAACATAAAGATGATCAAGGGGGTACAAAGAATCCATAAAAATGCATGAATGTAATGAAACAAGATGCTATGGATGCAAAACATGTGAAAAACAAATCTCTCAAAAAAAAATGTTAAGCACATAGATCCCAAAACACACACACACACACTAAACAAGTCTAACAAATTTTATATTTCAAAAATAAGTCATGACAGTTTAGTGAGCATACATTAACATATGTAAAACCTTGTGATGGCCAAATCACATTGTACCTGCACATGTATCAAGAGTAGCAAAGAATATTGCATGTTGTGTGTGAAAAAAATCGCAAGATTGCATAAGTGTATACATGTTATAACGATTTGAGATATGAAAAAAACACGTTAACTCACACACAATCATAACTGTTTGATGGGGATTATCACCTTTGAGGTACATCCTATAACTCCCACATCTCCTAGAAAACACACTTGCAATCATATTTAAAGCATTTTTGATCTTTTTGCCTTTTATTTTCTTTACATATTTTCTTTTATTTAGCATATCATGCATGGGCATATAAAAGAGAGAAAAGAAATACCCAACATGTTAAGCATAGACATTGCACTTCTGCTATGCCGAAGCATACGGATGTCTTTGACACTACACTTTTGCTATGCCGAAGCATACAGGTGTCTATGATATTGCACTTTTGGTATGCCGAAGCATACAGGTGTCATATTATGATTGGCGGGCAACAGTGGTAAGATGGTTATTTATGCCTTTCTCTTAGGATTTTCTAATCCTACCCGTCAAAAAGAGTGATATGAGTGTTAAGTTCAAGAGATAACTTAATCTTACTCATCACAAACAAGAACCACAAAGCTCACTTGCTTAGTTGTGCATAAAGATGCTCATCTAAGTTACAAAAGACCTTGATCATCATTTCAGGAGATCCAAATTGGAGTAGAGAAGACCTTGATCGCCATTTCAACAAATCCAAATCAAAGTAGAGAAGACCTTTAATTGATATTTCAACTCCAGATTGAATTAGAGAAGACCTTTGATCGATATAACAATTCCAGATTGAAGTAGAGAAGACCTCAATCAACCTTTCACCAACCCTAGATCGAAGTAGATCAAACCTTTATCAACATGCCAACAACTCCAAATCAAAGCAGAGAAGACCTTAATCGACATTTCAACAACTCCATATTGAAGTAGAGAAGATCTTTGATCAACATTTTAGCAATTTCAAGATTGAAGTAAAGAAGACTCCAATCAAAGTGGAGAAGCCCTTTGACCAGCATTTTAGTAATTCCAGATCGATGTAGAGAAGCCCTTTAGTTTCCTTTCATCAAGATTGAGGTAGAGCAGCCCTTGGATCGTAGATTATTCCATTTTCAATGTAGAGAAGCCCTTTATTTGCCTTTCATCAAGATTGAGGTAGAGAAGCCCTTGGATCGTAGACAATTCCAGTTTCAATGTAGAGAAACCCTTTAGTTGTCCTTTGTCAAGATTGTGGTAGAGAAGCCCTTGGATCGCAGACAATTCCAATTTCAATGTAGAGAAGCCCTTTAGTTGCCTTTCGTCAAGATCGAGGTAGAGAGGCCCTTGGGTCACAGACAACTCCAGTTTCAAGATCATGATTGAAAAATCTCTTGGTCACCCCACTTGTCAAGAATCATTAACCACCAGCTAAGTCAAGTATTTTCATTTTTTGTCAAAAGATAAGGCACTAGTTCTATGTTCCAAAGTTTTAGGTTCAAAGGCTAGGTAATCTTTGAAAATTCAACCTCAATTAAATCATGGCCGCTAAAATCAATGGCTTTGTTTTACATTGACATTCGCTTTCAAAGCTCTGTCAATGAGGGGCATTATGTAGACACTCGATTTTGCACCCATGATTTAATCAAGGAAAATGACTTGAATGACCATCAATGTACCCCAAAAATCAAGATTGCATTACATGCATCAATTTGTCTTTTCATTACATGCATCAATTCATTCAATGCATATCATAAAAATGATCTTGAGATTCTAACAATCACAACAGTGTTTCTGGCTTTCAAATCGGACCATCGGATCGAAAGATATCACATGATCAAGTTGCACGGTCAACATGCATTGTGTCTAGGTAGAGTCGACCACACATGATCAATTTAAATTAATTCTGGTTGGTTAAGCAATTAAAATTAATTAAATAATTCTGTGATTGGTTGATAATTAGTGTTTAAAATAAGGATGCATGCATAGGAATAAAATGGATGATTGGATAACAATAAAATTGTGGATAATCTGAACTTATCAAGATTTATTTTAGGGTATTTATCTACAAGATAATTGTTCTTTAAAAGCCTGAATTATCCACACACACAAAAAAAAAAAAAAAAAAAAGAAAGATAAAAATCGTAGGCTAAGATGAAAACACGTCTAGGTGCAAGGAACGGATCAAAAAAACCCTAGAATGAGAGTCTAAAATGCACCCGAACATGGAAGTGGGTTCGGCATACAAGAGCACCATTCAGCACTTTTGGAGTCCCGAACAGAACTTTTGGAGCATTGAACAGCATTTTAAAAGTGCCGAATTGGCTCCTTTTGGGCTTTGGCCCAATGTCCTTTGGGTGACGATGAGGCACACCCTTTTCAATCTCTTCGCAGAAAGGTGAGTCCCGATTCGTATTCTACACTTCGGGGCTATTCTTTAGAGTCTTCTATCCTTTATAAATAGAGACTAGGGTCTCATAATTCAACACCTTTTTTTATGCTTTGAGAGGCACACATTTTGAGGCTTCCCAAATTGCTGATATTTGCTGATTTTCTCTGAGATTTGCTACTTAAATTAGGGTTTTTAGGTTTCAAAGATAACTGAATAAGTTTCTTTGAACCCTATAACTGAATAAGTTTCTTTGAACCCTAAAAAATCCTCTCAAGAACAAGGAGTGCTCATGCAAGAGGTTGTTTTTAATCACTCTCTCTTTTTTACGCTTCTTTTTATGTTGATGAATGTTTTTATCCATAACATGAATTGATTCATCGTTGTTTTGTTTAAAGCATGATTGTTTTTATGTTATTGTTATAATCTCTTTCTTGAATGTCAATAATCTACATGTGAACAATACTTTTCCTTAAAATAAAAACAGATCTGCATCTTTATAAGATGTAGATCTGACTTCTTCTTAAAATAAAAACATATCTACATCTTTATTAGATGTAGATCTAAATTTTTCTTAAAATAAAAACAGATCTGCATCTTTCTTAGATGTATATCTAAATTTTTCTTTAAAATAAAACGGATTTGCATCTTCATTAGATGCAGATCTGAATTTTTCTTAAAATAAAATGGATCTGCATCTTCATTAGATGCAAATCTGAATTTTTCTTAAATAAAAAACTTATTTGTATCTTTCTTAGATACAGATCTGATTTTTCTTTAACATATGCAGATTTTTGAAATAATGAAAAAGGTTAAACATGATTGTGTTTGTTATTTATTGTGTCTAATTCATGTTGCATAAATTTAAATTATGAGTGAAACTCTCTTCTTAAAAAAAATCTTTTTCAATCTTTTAAAATATATTAAAAAAAAAAAAATCTGATTTTCCTGTTGTCAAAAACCATTTTATTATCATAAAACAAATTTGATCTTTTACAAACCAAAAAAAAAAACTTTTTTTTAGTTCTTAAAAATAGATCTAATATTTTTCAAATGAAAAGACTTTATTTTATGTGATAAACACAGATTTGAATTTTTATCTCCAAAAACCACTTTTTTTTTTTTTTTTTTTTTACATATTACAAAACAGATCTGGTATTTTGACAAATCAAAATCAATTTTTTTTACCAATCAAAACAGATCTGATTCTTTTCAAAAGAAAATACTTCATTCATAAATAAATTTTTTGTGATTTATTTTTTAATTCACATGTTTAATATATCATTCATGACATGCATAAAAATGTACATTGGTCACAAGAGTCTAGAAGACAAGACTCTGTCTGGGCGGAATGGGTGCCTAACACCTTCCCATTCTGCAATCTAGCCTTCGGATTTAGGTCTTTGGATAAGTAGATCTAAGCCTTGTCTTTTCTTTTATTTTAGGTAGAATATAACTAGGACAATAAGCCATATAATTATTTGGTAGTTTGTAACTAGGACCCAAAGCCATGTAATTTTTAAAATTTTCAAACATGTATTTTCTTTTATTCAATCAATGAATGGAACAATTCAGTCATGTATTTGTATATATTTATTTTTTCTTATTTTTTTGTATAAAAAAATAAGTGACGACTCCACACCACTTATCCAAAAAGATAGGTGCCCTAAAAAAAACTAAAAAATCTCTCTTTTTTTTAGAGGCAATTTCCCAGGTCTCTCACACACATATCACAAGGTAACAAGCATATCATCATGGCATCAACATATGCATCACATACTCATGGCATTAACCAAGCATATTCATCGTGTTAACCATCAAACACAAATTCATCATGTTAACCATCAAACAAATGTGCATGTTCATGTTTACTCACATTCGCTTACCTCACTGCATAACAGCATCACAATACCTATGCATCCTATTCATGTTCAAAACAAGTCGAGATAAGGGGCAGACGACTCACCAAAATTAGGCAAAAGCCATTACGTACAATCAAAGCCCCTCCCTCCCCCCCCCCCCCCCTCTCCTCCCACTCTTTATGATTACACATCCAATTGGCACCTTGTACAAAGAAGTACCTATACTTCCAAGTCCAGTTAGAAGTTGGCATGTCAACGACAAGCCTCACCGACTCACCTCAACAAACAAAGTTATAAAAACCATGGGATTAGGGGATCCCTTGAGGTTTATAGTAGTGAAAGAACTCATCCAAAGTCAAGCTTTGCCAACCCTCACTCATGATACTCCACAGTACTTAAGCTCCGACAAAGATATGCCAGGCGTTTTATGACAATTTGGGGATAGCTATGTCTAGCCTCCTCACCAACACCCTAGTGATTCTATATATAGAGGGAGCCTTAACCCCTCGATGAAGGTAGCCTCATAAAAGCCAATATCCTAAGTGTCACCTGTGTAACACTTCTCCCCTTCCTCTGCCTGTCTAATAGGAACATTATCAAGGATCTAGAAACGTGGGCAAACCCTCCAGAAAGATTCATCGGGATACCCCGAAAGGAACTCATTTACTACTCAATCCTCATTAAAATTAAATCACAAAAGACTCGACTAGGATTATCAGGAGCAGGGTCTTCCCCTTACACCATTGAAGCTAATGATTCTCCCCTACTTACAGGTTAAGCTTGTTTATCAACATGCAACCCAAACTCAGGCTAGGAAACCTAATCGTTCAACATCTCTCAAACAGACAACTTAGAACTACTTGTCGACTCGGATTCATTCGAATTCCTCACACCTATAATAACGAACAAAAACTAAGAAACTACTCCCACTCGATATCGAGTCACACTCTATACAACTTTATTAAAAAATAAACGTGCATAATAAAAAGACAAGGACGAAAGTGGCTCATTGAGACAAATGGATGATTCGAAGACAAACAACAACTTTAGGTGACAGACAAACGATAAGAGTTGGAAAAGTCTACCTCTAAAGTCGATATGTGGTTCCGATGTAAAATGAGTGAATAGAAAGGTTTGAAAGGGAAATTGACTATTTATATGTGAAGGATGTGGGGCAACGAAAAGACACCACTATTTTAAATGGACCAACCACAAAGTGCCACATGTCACTTCTATAAATGCTCGGACCATTATGACACTAGAAAGGCACAAACCACAAGATAACCATAAACCTAAATAAACGGTGTGACCCGTCACATTCCGCGGCTCGTCTGACACCCTAAACAATCACGGAATAGGGAGCAGTTGATAAGGAACATTTTCGCCATCATAAGATTGATCTAACACATTAGAGTCGTCAAGCCTCCATAGGATAGTCAGGTGCAAGAGGATCTTCAAGGTACCAAGGATTGTCTGGTACCTTGCATCTAATCACCACTAAAGCGACCTAATCCACACCTACTCCTCCAATGCACTATGGTGACAGAAGAATACCCTATGACAAATGATCTTGTAATCTTAGCCTTGCACACCATTTTGTGTGTCTTCCACTCCATTATCTCCATAAGAAAATAACTTGCACATCACGTACAAAGATCCTTCTACAAATTCATATCTTTTAAATATGGGAACTTAGGCTCAAGGATCTTAGGATATTAACTCCACCTCACTCTCTATAAGGGAAAAGCCTACATTCACAGAAATTGGGTCAGCTTTATATCACTATATTAAGCACCAAGCCTCCTTTTCTCCGAGGTACGTAGAATTTCCTAGCTCTCATACTTTTAGAGTTATTGGAGATCATCGAGTCACTAACTTAACCTTTGGAGTGTCTTTGGCTAGCACCCTACCAGTGCTTTTTGTAGGTTCTTCATTCTTCAGGTATCCCTTCGCCACTACGTGTCTCGATGATTGACTCAGTGACAATTTTGTGCATCATCAATAAGCATATACAATTTAAGGAGGTGATTGTTTTTTAGAGCTATCTAAAAAAGTAAAGTTTTATTATAATTATTATTATTTTGAGAAATTACACTTTACTTCCTTGAACTATACATCCAATTGCACTTTTCACTCTAAACTTTCAGAATGTAAGCATCATAAACTATAACTCGTGTTACATTTTGCAGTCCTACATTAATGCCACTGTTATCTTGGATGGAAAACCTAATCACATGCTAATCACATGACTCTTTTAGACCTTTTGACTTGGTGCCACTTAAGCAAGAGTTAATGTGATTTGCACGTGATTGAGTTTTCCATCTAAGGTAATAGCAGACTTAACGTCGGGGAGCAAAGTGTAACGCGAGTTATAATTTAAGGTGCTAACCGTGCATTCTGAAAGTTTAGAGTGCAAAATGTAATATGTGATATAATTTAGGTTGATAAAGTGTAATTTTGCCTTTTTTCGTTAAAATGTCATCACATCGTGAATCTATAAATAAGTAAAACACACAAAAATATCAAATGCTATTAAACAATTAGAGCATTTGGCATACTAAACACCAAAAATTCACCTCCATCATATGTGTCATAAGTCAAATTATTTTAACGCATGCTATTGTACTCTCTCTCTCTCTCTCTCTCTCCCTCTCTCTCTCTGTGTTTATTACTTTTTTTAATAGATGATGGGTATTGTTTTAGATTATTTTAATAGGTGACGTGTTGAAATAAAAAATAAGATGTAGGATGTAATGTTAAATGTTGTGCTAAAATAAATAACTTTTTGATACTTAAAATAAATTTTTTTTTTAAGAAAATCTTTTATATAAACGTAAAAGTTACACCACTTATTAAAAATCTTGGCAGATTGATGATTAAAGAAATATACCCAAGTTCTTTTTTTCTTTTTTCTTTTTTCTTTTTTTTAAGGAAAAGATGCCGAGTTCTTGGTAGCAATCAACATGCAATGCAAGCATCCATAAATCATCTTGGTAACCTAACCCAATCTTTATGTACAAATTATTGCACCATCCCCAAGTTTGAATTGTTGCAGTCAAAAGTAGAAACTTTTTCCTCCCTCTCTTTCATTCTTCCCCCAAAAACAAATACGGAGTATAACTTTTTTTATATAATATAAACACCCTCTTTTATATGTAAAATTGATATAAATTATCTAGGGATGTCGCAAAATTCATGTTATCATCATCACTGACCACATATTGATCATTCTTTCATGTCACCATGACACATCAGCACAACCAAACCACGGTCCCAAAGATTAAAACTACAGAGGTTTGAAAGAGACGGGAGGGAGTAGGACTCGGTCAGATGTTTGTAATATTGATTAGTTTTAGTCTTTAGGAGACTTTTGAGCGATTTTTTTAGTCTTTTGAGTGATAACAAAATAAAAGTTTCTGATGTTTGCAAAAATTTCCAGCAGCCTTTGCTAAAACGTGAAGACCAAGAAAATAATGGAGTATATCATGACTCTTCAATAAAAAAAAAAACTTCAAAGTGGAGATATTGAAATATCACATGGCAAGTTCGAAGGACTCATTTACTAATACTTCCATAACTATGCAGAGGAATTACATACAAACTCGAGAAGATAAGCTTCCATCCACAAATCCCATCAAGGTTCTCTTTCTCTCTCTCTAAAACCATTTCTTGTTTGTGTTTTTCTCTTCTAAATCCTCCAATGCCTTTTCATTTCTTGTTCTAGCTTTAGTTCCTTGGCTACTGCAACAAGCCGCGCCTTTCTTCTTTATTCCGTCTTCCTTATTATATATTAGTTGACTTTCTTGTTTTATCTCAACTTGATTTTGTTGTGGGTGCAGATACAAGAATCAACAACTTCAATTGAAACGACGGCAGGGCAGATCATCAGGAGGGTCTTTGGAATTCTTTTCTATGTACATCTGATCCTAATCACAATCTTGGTAATCTTCCTGATAATCCATGGCCTCCTTTCTAATGTTCACAAGCACCATTTCCACCCCCGGAAATGGTTTCCTCCACTGCTCACTTCAGCAGCATCTGCTGGAATTGTTGCTTTCATATGGCAATGGTTAACTGGATACACCCACTCGACAGCCCTCAAGGCAGCCTTTTGGCTTAGTCCTTTGCTAACATTTGCAGCTGGCATTCTACTCCTTTTAATAGGCTCTGCTGGGGCTTTAGCGGTTGGTGTGATTGCTGTAGTTTCTGCCCTCATTCTATCCCTCTATGCTTGTTGGGTCAATCCCCGATTCGAGTATGCTAAACAGATTTTATCAGTAGCTATGGCTTTCTATCCTGCTAAAACTGTAGTGTTAGTCATTTTATCAATCCTTATCAGTACTCTTTATTCTTGTTTCTTGATGTCTGGCATTGGAGGGGTTACTGCCTCCAGAACCAGCTTGGATACCTTGTTAATTTCAGTCATTTTGCTAAGCCTGGCCGGGACTATGCATGTCATCAAGAACACATTGATAGTTACAATATCTCGCGTGAAGTTCTTGCACTTCGCCTGTGGGGCTGACATGGACATTTGTGCAGCTTTCCATGACACAATCAAGTACTGTATGGGAAGCATTTGCATTGGCTCAACCCTGGTTCCAATTCTTGGGGTTATTCGGGGCTCAGCTCGAGCCTTGAAGTTGATAGCAGGGGATAGAGATGAGTTCTTGTTTTCTTGTGCTGATTGTTATGCGGGCCTTGCTTCAACCCTTATAACGTACGGGAACCGGTGGGGTTTTGTGTACGTCGGGGTCTATAACAAGGGGTTTGTGCAGGCATCGACTGATGCTTGGCGGATGTTGGGGATAGCTGGATTGGAACCGCTAATTGACTCTGATCTAACTGGGTCATTCTGTTTCCTCTTTGGGGTGGCAGGGGGTGCTATATGTAGCCTAATAAGTGGAACATGGGCGCTTGCTATTCACGAGAATCAAGCTACTGAAGTATCAATATATGCTTTCTTGGTTGGCTATTTCATGGTAAGTACTAAGCTGTAATTGAAAATTGAATAGCTTTTCAGCAATATTAAAACCTCAAAAGAAAATAAATTCCCTTGATGTTTGTGTGTGTTTCAGTGTCGGGTGGCTATGGCTTGGCCACAAGCATGCGTTTCAGCTTACTACGTTGCTTACGCAGAGAACCCACAGAACCCTCAATTCGATTCGACCATCCCGGATCGCATTCAAGAGCTTCAGAGATATCGTGTTTAACAATCAATGGGACCTGAGAGCTAATTGGAAGGCATTTTTTTTTTTTTTATGGTGTGTGTGGTTTGATTTGTACCATATGAAGGTTTTAGTGACAATGATTTGAAAAAATTCCAGATAGAGAATAAAGCAGATTGGGAGCTAACTGGAACCGTTACTCACAAGTTGCTACTTGAACAACTATAGTCAAGTTTTTTTGGGGCAAGTGAAATTATAGACATGTATAGGATAAGCAGACAGAGAATACATCTTTTTTTTCTTTTGTTGATTGGTACTATATGAAGCTTTTAGTGTGACAATGATTTGAAAATATTCCTTTTCTTTTGTGTAATCTTGCAAATATTGGACTCCTGAAGTCAAATACCAGAATAAAAGCTGATTGAAAGCTCTAGAGGATAAAAACTCCAATGTAATAAAGGATACAAATGAAGGTTTCCATAAAATCTCCAATGTAATAAACTTCATTAAGTTTTGGTCTCTCAGAGGGCAAAATAATATGTGACGCATTTTTGCTTTTCATTTGCCATGTACAGGGAAGGAAATGGGAAACAGTAAAACTCGGCATTTGTCCATATTAAGCAGCTCCAACCAATTGATAATATCAAGGAGACGAATATCTTGGGAAAAAAATACCCTTAATGAAAAAAAAAAATAGTATCAGACACATTGTTATAAAACATTTCTGTAAATATATCACAGATCACCAACCATGAAAATTTATCACGTCAACAACTATTGAACCAAATAAAATAACATCACAGGCTACATAACTAGAATGTGTCATAAAATTGCATAATTAAAGATTATTACAACAGAAAAGGCTACAACAAAATTGAAGAAAAGGAACAGAAGCAAAACCACACAAATCATTTGGGTCCAAGATGACCTCGCCCACCACATTCTGAACACATGATGTTACCAGTTCCCCCACAACCTACATTACAACAATTAGAAGATTAGAATATAGTAGTGAAACAGTTTACATCCTGAATAAAATCATTTGAATAAAACAGAACATTGTCAAAAACTAAATTTTCCCAGTGGTTAGTTTTAAATAGGCAACCTTGGAATCTAGTGATTACAAGATAAAACAAATATTTCAAATCTAATGCAAATTGACATACTGACACTCAGAATTTGGTGATTAGTGGATGGGGTAAGTTAAGATTTAATATTTCATATGTATTGAAAGTTCAGATAATGACATTCTAGCTGATTAGTAGATGGGGGTAGTTAAGGACAACTTTAATCAATTCATTACATCTAAAGCTTAAATTAGAGTTCTCATAGTCTATAATATTGTCACACTAGAGATGAAAAAGAAGTGAAATTCCAAAAAGAGAACTACACTGGATAAAGTACCGACCAACCAAGAAAAGCATCCATCAGGATCGTGTAGTTGGGATGAAGATGTTGTGATAAATGAACAAAATACAAAATTAAAGATGGCAATGAAAATAAGTGTACTGTGAGATTTTAGAGATATCCCTTTAAGGTCATAATAATGGAAGGACCATTTAAACTTGCTTATATTGATGATGTGTATTAGTCGAAAAGGATGATCCTGCACTCGATAAAGGTTCTTGAAATAAGAGAGGAAAATTAGCACTGAAAAGCATTAGAAAAAAGATAAGTAAAAACAACTACTTAGCTAAGTTTGGGGATTGAAAACTATTGCCTTCTTAATGCATACTAAGTAAAACTGGCAATGGTAGCATATCATGAAGATCGGTAAAAGTAAATCGTAGTACTTACTACTTATAAAAATTAGTAAATCTAAGATACAATTCAACTGGGAGCAGTGTGGCAATAATCAACATATAGTACCATTCATGAATAACAATCATCCATTATGTGACGGTGAGAGATCATGATAAATAATATACGTTATGAAGCAGCTTTCCTTACATCTATAAACCATGCCTGCCACTTTGGTCAACAGATATTACCACTGTTGGTTTTGCTTTGCTTCTTTCTTTTATTTCCTTTTCTTTTTTGCTTAGATTATATCTGTTTGATTTAGGTAGGGAGGACTAGGCCTCAATTACAAAATAAGAAAATTTCAATGCAACTTAAACAACATACCATCCTTATGCCCCCACCACCCACCCATGGTATCAACTCTCCTAAATCATAACTAAATAACTTGTGTCCCACCAAAAAAGTAAATAAATTCACATTTTCAGTTTTTTTCTACTCCCTGTTAAAATTTAAATGAGTTCTTAGCTTTCGTTTAAAATTGGTCCTAGGCAAGGAGGTCCAAAGTAATAGTAAGTTTGGTTCATTATGAACACACATCATGGTACCAAATAATTGGACTTTACATCAGGAGTAGAAGTAGACTGCATGAATGTCCATGTATATGTACATGCAATTGTCTGGGTTGTGTTTTGAGAGGGAAGGTAATTTACCTAGGCAGCGAACTTTGACAATAATGCCCTGGCTCTCCAATATCGAGTCAACATATAAGCCTGAACCAGAGCAAGTTGTGCAAAGGACTGCACCTTTTGCTTTGCAATCTGTGCATCGGGGATTCTCTCCAATTACTTTTTCAGCCAAAGATATCCCAATAGGTTTCTCAATTCTTTCTTCTGGTATTGCCTTATCATAACAAAACAGGGATTCAAGGCTGCTTCTTCGTCTATGCACATCTCCTGCTGAACTTGACTTAGCCTAAAAAAAACTAGTAATTTAGAAATCAATAACCATAATAAACTGCATTCAACTGGAAAGAGAAAACTAGAAGACAACACTGAATTACAAACATGTGCATACACATAAATGCATATATATAAAGTGATAAACACAATGCAGTACCGATTCGATTTAAAGGCAATCAAGCACTTAGATTATGAGCAAAAAAAGGGGGAAAAAATATGGTAACAGTGAAATTCATCATAAGGGCATCTTTTCTTGGTTGGTAAGTTACACATGCACCTGGTGGTTCTTGAAGCCATGATCTCACCCTCCACCTAGCTCTTATAAGGGCTGGAGGTATCATTTGAGCTCGACGCCATTGGTTGTAATCATGCATATCAACTTGTTTTTTGATAAATAAAAAGTTTCATTGAGAAACAAAGGTGTGTAACCTGAGTACATAGGAAGTATACAACAGGTACACCCACAATTAAACTCTAAAATTACAATGATCAATGAAATCTAATAAAAGATTCAATATGAAAAATAATGCTGATGCTGCCAACCATTCAAACATGATTTTGAAAAACAGAAGTTCCAAATCTAAAATGGTCCTTTCTTTTCTTTTTTTCTTTTTTTTCTTTTTGGGACAAGTAATGAATTTAATTGAGACCAAGAAATAGTCACCCAAGTATACAGGGTGTATACAATTAGGACACTACAATCAAGCTTGCAAATTACAAACATATATCAAATCACAAAATCCAAACAAATCTAAAATGGTCCTTTCATCCCCCCTTAAAGCTTCTAGCATTCCTTTCTAGCAAAATACACCTCATTTTTTTTTTTATAAGTAATGAAGCTTTATTAAAAAGGAGAATTACTTGATGCTCACGATGATGAACACAAAGTGTATCTATCGTCAAATAAAGGAAATTTGTGCTATTAACACATTTAAAAAAAAAAAAAAAAGTGAAGGATCACTCTTCAGATTTCAATATCCCCTATGTCGACCAAATTGTCCTTGACAATAAATAAGTCTATTATTTATGCCTTTAGGCATCATCCACTGAACCCCCAAAAAGACTAATATACAACACCAATTCACAACGATAATATTCCTCTTTTTCTTTTTTTTTCCCCCTCAAGATGCATATAAACTTGTCCTCTTCCAATTTAAACATACCGTAAAAGTGCAAAGAACCGACAACCAAACTCAACAGTTATGGCACCCATTCTAAGCTAGTCATTGAATCAGAATTCAAAAAACATTCTTGAACTTTGAAATGAGAGGAAATACATACCCTTTGGTCTTTGGAAACAGAGGCGAAAGTTCTTGAAATGGGCTTGCTTCTTCTTCCACAGTTATGAAACCCAGACAGAATCCTATTATTGTTATTGAAATTTGATTTTGTAAAGCTGGATGGAGATTTATGCGAAAGTATAAATGATGTCGTGTTCAGAGTAGCAGAATCCATTACAATCCTCGAAACAGTGAACTTTGGAGGAATCGCTGTTTTGAGTGTTAATAACGATTGAGAGAGCCTCGTTTTTAACGATCCACTGAATTGGGAGATGGTAAAACTTTGAAAGGAGTTCGGCCTGTTTTGGCCAGAGATTCCAAACAACAGTTGAAAGTATTTAATAAACACTAAAATCTTTGAGCCAAAAAAACAAAACAAAACAAAATAAAACAACGTGTTTACTGTTTGGTAAGAAATTTTATTTAGAAGTGTTTGAGCTAAATATTTCATTGGCGAAAATGTACCTTTAGTCCTTATATTTTAGGCCGATTCTTGATTTGATTTCTAAATTAATTTTACTCTTAAGTCAGTCCATAATTTCAGAAAATCGATTTTATTTTCGTCCCTGCCGTCAACCAGTAACAGAAAAAGCAGATGTGGCAAATGAAGCGCATTGTTGGCATGTTAAATGCTGACGTGGCTAATAAAATAACACGCCAACAATGCGCTCCGTTTGCCACGTCTAATTTTTTTGTTATTGGGTTGACGGCATGGACTAAAATAGAATCGATTTTCTAAAATCAGGGACTAACCTAAGAGTAAAATCAATTTAAGAACCAAATCAAGAATCGGCCCAAAATATAGGGATCAAAAGTGCATTTTTGCCTATTTCATTTTAGAGAATTTGAATATTGAATTTGGAGAACTCCTACTGGTTTTCAGTTTTCAAATAACATTGCTTAATCTCATTTTTGTAAATATTTAGAAAAGTTTGGAACCCATGGATTTGACCATAATTGAAAAAAACTCTTTCTCTCTCTTTCACATTCTTTTTAGCTCTCTCTCTCTCTCTCTCTCAAAGAAAAAAAAGCTCTCTCTTGTGTTCATCCTCTCTTTGTTTCTCCTTATCGCTATGAAATTTCCCTTATTTTATTTGGTTGATATGCTATTGCGTGGGTTTTGATTTAGCTTTGGGGTTGTTTTTGAAATGGGTTTGAGTGTGTTTAGAAAATAGGGATTGTGCTATTTCTATTGTGTGGGTTTTGATTTAGGGTTTAGGGTTGATTTGAAATGGATTTGTGTGGGTTTGGAAAATAGAGATTTTGTTGTTGTTTGTGGGTTTTGATTTAGGTTTTGGTTTTGGTTTCAAATGGGTTTGTGGGCATTTTGTTGCTACTATTGTGTGGGTTTGATTTAAGGTTTTGGGATTGATTTCACATGGGTGTGTGTGAAGTTTCTTCTTGGAAATTTGAACCCCGACTTTTGCCCTCCTCCCCCCCCCCCCCAACACCTCCTCCCCAAACACCCCACAAGTACTTATACTTGTGGAGTGACTAGTATTAGTTAAAAATACACTAATAAATAAATTGTTTTTGGAGTATTCTTTAGTAAAATAATGTATCAAACAAACCATTTTTAAGAGACAAAAAGAGAGAGGTTGTGTTTATTGGGTGACGTTATGGACTTCCTCAAGTTGTATATTACAATGTTGTTGGTATTTGTTTTTTGCTTCTTTTCATTGTTGGTATTTTATTTTGGTTTCTAGGATTTTGTTTCTAAGTATATGCTTTTGTTATGGAGGAATGATACTTTTTATTTATAAAATTGTAGGCTAATTCTAAGAGCATTCACAACAATGCTCTTAAAAAAGTTTTTTAGCTATTTTATCACTCCGAGCACACAAAAACACCCAACATCAATGTTTCTAAACTTAAAAAATTTTACCAACTTACTACAGTGAACTGCTAGTAGTAGCAACTCATTGTAGCAAGTTGCTACTAATATTAAATTATTTTCTCTTTCCTTCTCTCATTATTAAATTAGTCTCTCTCTCTCTCTCTCTCTCTCTCTCTCTCTCTCTCAAAAGGTGGCTAGTGGTGGTAATGGCTTTGCATGGTGGTGCTTGAGAAAGAGACGGAGAGAGGTTGTGGTGGGTGGTGATCATTTTTGTGCTTGGGGTGGGTTTTGGCTAGGGTTGAGATTGGTCTGGGTTAGGTTGAGATCGAGGTGGGTGGGTTAAGATCAGGCTGGGTTTGGTTGTGGCGACTGTGAAGATGGGTTGTGGATTGTTGGGTTTTGGTTGTGGTAGCTAAAATGGGCTAGTTGTAGTGGTGGTGGTGGTGGTTCGGTGGTTGTTGGTTGTGGGTTTGTTTGTGGAGATGGTGAATGGTGGGTTGTGAGGGTGGTTGCATCAGACAGGGGGGAGAGAGAGAGAAATAAATAAATGAATAGTTTTTAGTTGTGTTGTGAAAAATAGAACCTTTGATGTTGGATGAATTGTAAAGCGAATTGTTAAAATAGATAAAGTAGTATTTTGAGTTGCCAAAAGCTAATATTTTTAAGTTCTTTGATGTGAATGCTTTAACTGTATCTAAATTATGACCAGTATCATTCAAAGGGAAACATTTTATTATCATATATTGGATAATTTATAATTTTACCTACAAACTAACATTTATTTATAATTTTTCCTAGAAACAAACATTTAGTTTCTTTGCTTCATCAATAAATTCAATTGGTTAACAAAGAAAACAAAAGGTTTGTCAACACATCAATTTGTTCGGATTGCTGCAACATTCTATGTTCCTTCAAAAGGATAAAATCAAACTCATTCTAAATATGGACTGAAGATTACTCTGTTATGTGAATCAAATGACGAGAGAAAATAACTATTATTATTGATTCTAAGTCAACTAGATGGAAAACAATTGCTCCAAAACTATTGGCAAATCCTTTGACATACAACTTTTGGAAAAAACACATTTAGCATCCAAAAAAAACAAGCATGCAAAATATTGGAGCGGGTCATTGGGATCATGAATACCCTACCCTTATGGAAGTAAAGAATTACATGTAACATGAAAAATGTGATCGATTAACTTGGAGATGTACAATTTAGTCAACTGACTATGGTAGAATTATGGTTTCAAAAATTAAATAAATAAAAAACTCTATAATAATAATAATAATAAAATATGTTGTGATAAACATGATTATGAAATGCATTACTCTTTATTAAATTAGTCCAAATGGCAAAATAATAATAATAATAAGACCACTCTAAAAAAATTATCACACAAGGACTACACTCACTAATAATTAAGCATTTTCTTTGTTCTAATTGTATGTTAGGAATTCATGAGTAGAACTCACTCTTGAAACCAACTTGCAAGAGAGGGTGCCAAAGAGCTTATAAGGTTTGCAATAGGAGGGTACCCAAAAGTTTATAAACACATGGTTAACTTTACACTTAATCCTTGTGGGATACTAGAATCATAAAATTATGGTATCGGAAACTATCTATATAGCTATCAATTCAAATAAATCTTCTGCTTATTGTTCTTTGAAAACCATTTTTTTTCCCTAACACTCCAAACGTGTAGTGGATTTTGATAAAGATAAGTGTTTGAAAACAGAAACTTGAAAGCATTAGAACAAGGGTTTTTTTCTTTGGAATGATATCATCTAGAGTAATGGTTCAAATGTGAAAATAACTCTACTTTTGTTTAACTATTGTTTGAAGACGGATAGTTTTGATTGAGACAGGAAAGCTCTTGATTTAGTTGAATGGGTGAAATGTTAGATGATATTCAGTATGCAATGCAGCAGGTATAAAGTATATCTCTCTCTCCAAACAAAAGGTATATTGACCAGTAACATTACTTAGGTCCCACGTTATATTGACCAGTAACATTACTTAGGTATAAAGTGAGTGTTTGGATAGCATTTTGTGTTCACGTACGCGTTTGATTGAAAATTACTTAGGTCCCACGTTACTGTTCACGAACCCCCACAAAAAGAGGAAAAACGCAGATGAATTATTTTGTACTATTCACGTTACTATTCAGCTGAAGTTACAGTACTTTCAACCCAAAAAATCAGCTAGCTTATAAATTATTTTGCTACAGTATTTTCAGCAATAAGTTTTTAGTTTTCAACAAAATAAGCAGTATCTAAACAAACTCTAAGTATGGCTAAATCTTTAACAACAATACTCCAAAAACAAAGTCATTTTCAACGTCACCATGACCACCCAACAAATTAGATGCATAAAAAGACACTTGAAAAAGAATAATTGTTCTACCATCATTGGATTGGACTCGAGGGCATAAAGAATTCACTTTTAAAAACAGAACCAAATCGAATTCGGAGATCGGAATTTCTTGCAGTGAGACGTGATGAGTGATAAACCCCATCTAGCCTATTGAAGTAAGAAGGAATTGATGCAAAATTAGAATTACTATTCTAGCTTTTGCTTGATTTCTTAATTAATACAAACCATATTCTTAATTTTTGTGGAATAATAACTTTTGTTACCCCTTCGTTCAAAGAATGCATCATAATAAATGTTATAAAGTAATTCCGGACTTTTTTAGTGGATAGTCTAAGACTGTATATCTAAAAGCAAATTACAAAAAATAGACATTATATAACAAAAGTAATTGATTTCCCTTATCATGTTGAGCTAAGAATTTATCAAAATAATAAAAATTCAATTCATTTTACAAGATAATTCTTCTTCTTTTTTAGAATAATTTTTCAAGATAATTCTAATCAATGCTAACTGATTTTTCCTCTTCTTGTCGGTAGTCCTTCTTGTGGCTCAAAAGTGCTGAGCTCCTTAATATGAAGAGTTATTGGTCTCATTGCCCTGCTAATTGCTAAATGCTGTCCCTTTCATTTGGTTTCTTTCTAAATGAGTATGTCTGTATGTGGACTCGTGTTAGAATTGTAAAATATTCTTTTGTGCCTCTAACATGGTCGCCAAGGATACATCTAAATAATGAAAAGAAAAAAAAACAAATACCCAAGGAAACAGAGAAACAACACCACGAATACAGAGCTTTAAAAAACAGAGACAAAAAGCCCCTTCCAGAATTACTTTAAAATACATCTAAAATTAATTGGTGCAATATATGAGTTTTATCCTTTTCTTCTTTTTTTTTTTTATAAGATATATATGAGAATTTTGAGTACGCCTAGTCGGTATATTTATCTCAAATTCGTAAGACCACAATTTAGGTTTAAAAATTTGCCATTTTAAAGCTACAAATGCATGTCCAAATGCCTCCACCTCCATAGGGACTTTTTCTTTCTTCCGTGCTTAAACTATATTTATCCTTGAAAGAAATTGAAGAATATCCATTATCAATCACAATCACCATTCTTTTAAAAAAGAGGCAAAAATAATCGGAAAAGGAGAATGAATTTTTATTTTTATTTTATTCAATTATAATTGGTCGATGGTCAAATCAATGATTTCATAACAATTTAATTAATGATTATTTTTAATACAAGAAATAAATAAAATATATTTATTTACTCGGCCCCTTTTGTTGGTCTCTTTTTTTTTCTTTTTTCTTTTTATTATGAACTAGAAACTTTTATTAAGATTAAAAAAAAAAAAAAGCACAGAAAGATTACGATCCTCAGCTTTAATTATAGAAACAAAACGAAAAGGTCACAATCCCACATTAAAAAAAAAAATAAAAAAAAAAAGTTGTTCAACAAAGACCACTTGGCTAAGACATTTGCTTCTCTAGCCATCCATTGAATTCAAAAAATCGAGATTTGAGACTTTAAGGCTAAAGCATCAAAGCAGATGTTGGTCTTATATTTTATACGAGAGTTCCCATAATATTTTGACTATTTTCATGTAAAGAAATAGTGTGTGATCACACACACTACGGTACACCATTCTTTAAGGTAAATGCTTATAAGGTGAGATTGAGAGGCGTTTCTCCTCGATGTAGAATTGAACAAATTCATGAAAGTGGCATTGGCTCCTCAACTCATTCTCAAAGTGAATAATACTTGATTAGGGAAAGATTTGTTTCTCCCACAATAATAATATAAAAATTTAAATAATATTATTTAATTAATATTTAATTTTAAAAAAATTTCTTTTAAAAATTATAGCATTTAGGTGTCAAGCTGGACTCAACTAATTTTGATAGTAACAATAGGATAGGTAGTGGCCAATAGTGACGTTGGCCATAGATTATTGGCGTTGCTAAGTGCTAACAATGTGCGAGTAGTGACATTGGTCGTAGGGATACGAAGGGAGGTAGTAGTTTGCAGTGGTGAATTATAGGAATTAAAAATAACAATAAGTCTAGAGTCACAAAAATACTCACAAAAATTTTACTATTTATTTTTTTGATGGATAAAAATTGTACAATTATTATAGTAGTTAATTGTAATTAGTAAGTAAAATGTGATATCAATAATAGACTAAATAAAAATTGGTAAAAACTTCACAATTCAACTTTTATAAAAAGTGTACCTATAATTTTTCACTCTACAGCGGTGGAGTGGGAACGAAGACAATGTTTTGGGGGTGTTTGATAGAGTAGTTTGAAAATTGTTGTTTATTGTTTTTTGAAATACGTATGGGTGAAAAAGTGTGTTGAAATGCGTGAAATACTATTTAAAAACTAAAAAATATTATTTAAAATGGCAAACCAAACGGAGCCTTTATATCGGAAAATCTTCGTATATTTTCTGAAAAGGGGAATATTCTCGATTGCGCCCAGCAAAAACTTGTACATGAAAAAAATAAATAAATAAAAGAGGAAAGAAATGGCTATTATTAAATTTCATAAAAAAAAAAAAAAATGATGCTTTTATTAAATGTCTAGTCTAATCAGTGATCCCTTTATTGCTAACAGGTTCCTTCCATCTGCTTGAAAAGGAAATCTAACCAACTGCCACGTGTGCTCTTAAATCCAATGGACCTTTAGATTCCCTTTTTTTATTATTTATTTTTCCTGTTTCTTGCGGGACTAATGAGACGTGTGTGATGTTGACTCGACAACGAGGTTGCCATCTACCATTTTATAAACAGCAATTCCAAACTTCAATGGTTTCAAAGTGTCACTTAGTTCGTTTTCCTCTTAACCAGTTCAAACTGAACCCAGCACATGAAGGTTAGAATTTCCTTAATTTTATGCCCATCTCTTTTTGAGTAATTTTCTCCAAAAAGTGACAAAAAAAGGTTGTCTTGGATTAATCTATAGTTGTGTCCATATACTCAATATCTTAATCATGAGGTATTCCAATTATTTATCTTGTGCGTGAAATTGGGTTTGATAGATTTTCTGTAAATGGGCTCCTTAGTTTCCATATCTGTCAAGTATAATTATCTCATTTTTTTGAACATCTCGTTTCTCTTAGTGGCGTCTGTTTTCTTGATTATAAATTCCCATTCTTCAGAATTTCATGTTAAGACCAATTTCCTAGGCGTCAATGACAGTAGTCAGCATAGCTGTAAGGATTTTCATAGGCTAGATGATTACAAAGCCAAGTGTTTGTACATCAAAACACATAACCCCTGTGTCTCCCAGGGCTATATTGACTATCTTTACCTTTTCTACTGCAAACTAGGAAGTTTTCCCATTCTGGGTTATTCTCTTCTCTCTCTTTGGCTCCTTGTTCTGTTTTATCTGTTGGGGAACACAGCTTCTGAGTACTTTTGTTCTTCACTTGAAAGCTTATCAAGTTTACTAAAATTGTCTCCTACAATTGCTGGGGTTACTCTGCTTTCTCTTGGCAATGGTGCTCCTGATTTCTTTTCAAGCATTGTCTCGATTATGGGTGAAGGTACATGTGATGTTGGCCTTAATACAGTACTAGGTGGTGCTTCTTTTGTAACGTGTGTTGTGGTTGGAATCATAAGTATTTCAAGGTGCCGAAGAGTGGTTCGAGTACACAAGTCTGCCTTTATTAGAGATGTTTGTTTTTTACTTTTGGTTCTTGTGTTCTTGCTTGTTATATTGATTCAAGAGGAAATTGATCTGTGGGGTGCGATTGGTTTTTCTTCAATGTATGTTGTTTATGTGATAGTTGTTTACACCTCACATTTTCATTGGAAAAATGATGAAGAAAGTCAAAGAGGTTGGGATTCAAGCAATTGCAGTGATTTGACTATACCTATTCTTGGCAAGAAGATTTGCCAAGAAGAGATTAATACTGCAGAGAAACGAGCTATAGAAGGTTGTTCTGAAGTAGAAGTCAAGAAGAGTTGCCTTTGTTTAACACCATTAGCTTTTTGTGGTACATTTCTTGGCATCCTTGAGCTGCCTCTTTACCTGCCGAGGAGATTGACAATTCCCATTGTTTCTGAAGAGAAATGGTCAAAGCCATATGCAGTTGCTTCAGTGACGTTAGCACCACTGCTGTTGTCAGCTCTTTGGAGCCCTCAAAGTGAGAATGGCACCTTTAATTCAAGCCTGGTGGCTTATGGAATTGGGTTGCTGATTGGGATTGCTTTTGGAGTTCTTGTATTTGTGACAACTGAGAAGTCGATCCCACCAAAGAAGTGCATATTTCTTTGGCTTTCTGGAGGTTTTTTAATGAGTGTAGCTTGGAGCTATATTATTGCTCAAGAATTGGTGGGGCTGCTAGTTTCACTGGGGTACATGTCTGGAATAAATCCTTCTATACTAGGCTTGACAATCCTTGCTTGGGGCAACTCACTTGGGGATCTGGTGACAAATTTAACCATGGCTTTGAATGGAGGACCAGAGGGTACTCAGGTAGCTATATCAGGTTGTTATGCTGGCCCCATCTTTAGCATTCTCATTGGTTTGGGTTTGTCTCTTGTTGGCTCTTGTTGGTCAAATTACCCATCATCTGTTGTGATACCTAGAGATCCATACCTCTTGGAGACACTGGTCTTTTTGGCAGTTGGGTTGCTTTGGGCACTTGTGGTTTTGCCAATCAGAAACATGAGGCTTGATAGGGTATTGGGAGGAGGGCTTTTAGTTGTATATCTAGTTTCTTTGTCTTTAAGGTTGATTCAAACACAAGGGTCTCTCCAGCTTCATACACACACGTGGTAGTCCCAACCAACATTATTTATAAGCTGAGTAATTGTAATTATATCTACTGATAGTAATTACTTACTACCGTGCAATATCTTCCTGTAATCAATTAACACTTTGTGCGATTTCGAATGAAAGATAGGCACTTTTTCTACAAAATTGTTGGCATCATTTTTGAACCTTGATTCAAAATGTCAGCGACTTGACTCCACTTGAGAGCTGACAGAAAATTCTTTCAACTTGATTCTATAGTATTTTCCGTAGAGAACACTAGTGTCATTTGTTTGGTTTGATTGATAGTACGGTCTATTTACCTTGAGTCGCGAAAATTGCACCTGCATGACAAGAGGTGTGTAAATTGCTTCAAATATTATAGATGGTATTCCTCTGTGGACCTCACTAAATCCATAAGTTTTTTTTTTTGGCTTCACAAAGACAGTTATTTTGTACTTCTTGTAGTTTCAACAGAGTGAGGGCTTACAGGGTTGCAAGCTATTTGGTGCAAAGGTCAGGTGTTAGTGCGATTGTAAGTGTTTTCCACCAAGAACCACATAATGTGGGTCAAAAAAAGACCTCACAAAAGTTACATCGTTTTCCTTTGTTTGTTAACCATCTACTCTTTTCTTTATTTTTTTAATTGATAATTTCAATAGTTTTGAGATGAGAAATTTGAACCTGAACTGGGAAATATGAACCTGAATGACTCTTTCGTATATATCAAAAAAGTATGAAATAAGCTAGAAGGCTATTGTTACTATTTTTTTTAATTGATAATTCGATAGTTGTGAGATGGGAAATTTGAACCTAAATGACTCTTTAGTAAATACCAAAAAAGTATGAAATAAGCTAGAAGGCTATTGTCATTATTAATGTGAATACAATTTCTATTTGCATCACTACGGAGTAAATAATGTCATTGTTGTTTATATTGTATAATGGATTATCAAAATATTAATAAATAGGACCATCCGTTCATTACTATCTTATACAAAAGTGATGACATTTAGCAGTAGCACAACAGAGAGGTCGAAAGGAGCTAATTCTTTATCTAATCCAAACAAAAAAGAAGACAAAACTTAAAAAAGTGATGACATTTAGCAGCAGCACTGCAGAGAGGTTGAAAGGAGCTAATTCTTTATCTAATCCAAACAAAAAAGAAGACAAAACTTAAAATGACAGGATCGATCGATGTAGACTTCGTATTGTAAAATTGATTGAGAAAATCAGCCTCTATGCTTTCTTTCACCTGAATGACTTCACACACAAAGTATCCATCAAAGTTCTTGTGACCTTTATTTACCACTAGTTATTTGCATTCTAGGAAGTATGGTTGGTATGGAATTATAGGTAATTATTTGGTCAGTAAATTAGAAAATCCACTTGAATTTTTCTTGTTTTGAAATATTTTCTACTCTGTTGGAATTTGTTAAAGTTTTCCACCATTTCTAGTGAGTAATGTATAAGTATAACCATGCATATATATACAAATTCTATTTGTTGTTATGATTATCCAAGTAGAAATAGATAAGACTGTGTTTATTCTAAAATTCCAAACATCACCTGAAATTCAAAAAGAAAATTGACAGCAATTTTGGATTAGTCAGCAAGAAAATTTTGGAGAAATTATTACATACACCGGGCTGAGCCTGCCTCCCTCTTATATTACCTCGAAAATTTGGGTTCGGACAAAATTAGATTAAGACATATCTACATCTAATAAATGGAAATGGAATTGGGTAGCTACAAACTATGAATATGAGCAAGGGTCCAATTACAGTGACGTCGTGATAGAACTAGGGCTGAATGAGGGTTCGCTAAAAACAAAGAGTACAGCAGGGGCCCTTTACTCCACCACAGTGATGTGGTGATAGAATTGGTAATAGGGCCATGTCTAGGGTTCAACCATTTGTCACTTAACAGAATGTGAGTCAATTTGGAATTGAATTTTTGAAAGCCATGGTGGTTTAATGAAACCAACACATTTGATACACTTAATGGAAATAGAGTTTGAAAATAGAAATCTATACTACTGGGAATATCTAAAGATATGTAATAGTGTTACTATTCAAATGCTCAGTTGTAAAATTGTCCATGTATGTATTCTCGAAATAGCCTACTTATACAACTATATTTACACTTATTGTAGAGCTAAATCTATATCTATGTATATTTAAAAACTGAAGCGTAGCATTTATTGTTACTACGCTCTTATTGAGCCATCTCATCACCACGTTATTGGCCACATAATTAGTCTTTTTCATATTTATTTTATACCTTTAATTTTTTTACAATATTAAATATATAAATATATTGGCTATACAAATTTATCTTAGGCAGTTTTAACTTTATATATTCATCTAATTTAATTTTGATGTTATAATCTATATAATAAATCAATGCAAAATCAAACAAAAGTATTGTCTATATATATTCATTTTGGGTAGTTTTAACTTTACATATTATTTTGCCCCTTCATTTTCCATTATTTTGGCTTTTCTTATTCTCATCATCTTACTATAAATTAGCCACTCTCTCCCATTCTATGCATATTTTTCCCATACAAAAAAGGTTATCTCTCTCTCTCTCTCTCTCTCTCTCTCAATTTTTTTTTTTCCATTTTTTGTTGGATTTATTTCCCCTATATCTCTACCTTAGATTGATGAATATTTGTTTTTTAGAATTCTACTTTTTTAAAATTTTCTATAAAAAATATTCACTACCCATAGGAGGATCTCCTACCAGAGGTTCGTTCCCTTATTGTCCTATTATTAACTAATTCATATGTGTTCCTTGATGAAAGTATTTTTTTTATCATTTTATCTACAACACTAAATACTTTTAATGAATAGTGTTTGATGTTAATCTGAATTGGGGAAAAGTCATATTATAATATATCATATTTTGTGTTGTTGTTAGATTTTAGTTTATTTGGAAAACAACAGGATAATGTGGACAAGGTGATGAAGAATAGTTAGTGTAGTTGAGGACAATGGTCTTTGTGCAATTTCCTCTCACTGTTTGTAAATATTATGTTTAATATATTAGCGGCAAATTGTTATGTTTTTATTATATGATGTTCTTAGATGCTTAAGTAATTGTTTTAAGCATTTACGAATATTTTATATTATTTTTCATCTTCTCTATTTCATTAGTATGTTCTTTGAGATTTTTAAGAAAATAAATTATATTTTGTGTTTAAAATTATTTATTTATCTATTTATTTTTCATATGTTGGATTAGATGTTAGATTATATTATGACAACATTAAAACAATACTTCTTTCTTCAAAAAAAAAAAACTTCTCTATATTGGCATATGAAGTGCTCAACCAAGCTAAAAAGGGTACATAAGTAAGAAATATCAATTTCTTAACTAACCCATGAGTACTGTACTTCCCAATACACACTCAAAAATTTTTTTTTTTTTTAATTTTTGATTTTTCCAATTTGCTTTAAGAAAATAAGCAACCAAAAAAATATGCAAATGAAAGAAGAAAAAAAAAAGCAACAAAATAAAGATAGCATGTACTAATGTGCAAGTGATTCCTAGCATGTATGAAATGCATGAAGCACAAGAAGGAATCAGAAAAAGAGGTGTCCTAAAAATGATTGAAAGAATTCAAGTAAAGGATAAACAAAAAGACAATTAAGTCTTTGGATTCTTCCTCATCCATACAGCACAAGTCTTTGGCTGTGAAGATGAAGAAGCACGAGTCCTAGCAAATTTATGAAAGGACAGGGAGGGAATAACATTCCCTTGAAACCGAGTTAAAAAAAAATAAGGCTTTTAATAGCTCTTCAACCAACAGTACAAGATCATGTATCTTGGACAAATTAGACAATCGTTTCTCAGGATGAAGCTTGAAACAGTTAGGACAAGTGTGTCCAGTAACACCACAGTGGTGACAAACATGAGTAGACTGTCTACTTTGATTTCTTGAAGTCATTCTAGCTTTAACTTCAGATGGAGATCTCAACTACAAACAATTGGGTCTAATGTGACCAACCACACCACAATGGTGACAAGTAGGAACAAATTCAAATTTTCCTTGATGCTTAGGACAAGATCTAGTCATAGGTTTTTTAACATGAAATTCATTCATAGTCCTTTTACCTTTGTTCTTCCAAGCAAAATTAGCATTTTCTTCATTGTGATTCCTCTTAAACGGAGGAACATACACTTTAACATCTTAACGCTTAATATTTGCAGATTCAGATTTGGGTTCAAAAACAAGCTCAAGACTAGACACTTTTTCTAGTTTAGCTTTAGACTCAACTAGATCATCTTCTAAGCCTTTGACCTTAATCTTGAGGGATTGGTTTTCAATTTTTAACTCATCTACCAACTTTTTAGTCTTTCTAAGAACTCTTATGTCCTCTCTGACATGTTCAATTTCATTCAATTTTTCTAAGGACTTTTCAGCAATTTCCTTGTACTTTTCAACTAATTTGTTGGATTCCTCAAGTTTAGCCTCTAATCTTATAGATTTCTTGGCATATTTTATAAACTCTTTATAAAGCTTATTATATTCTTCTTGAAGGTCATCAAAATCGCCTGAAACAACAAGATCGTGCACATCAAGAATATTGGCAATTTCCATGACAGCAAAGGTTAAGAATCAACTCGCTACAAATAGTTGAACGAGGAGTTAACCCGCTTTGATACCAATTGTTAGGGTTTTAGACCCTAGTTGTCTTAGATTTAATGAACTTTTAGCCAAGAATAATGACCCAGGAAAACTTTTGAAACTGTTGTTTCAAAGTAAAAAAATAATAATAATAAATGATTTTTTTTTTTAAAAAGGGCGATTTAGGCTTATGTAAGTAAGGCGGATAAGTGAAATAGAGTAGTTGTTATGAAATTCATTTCGAGTCTTTTTGTTAAAGCTAGATCACTACCAGTTGCATGGATTTAATCTTATCTACTAAGAGGCAGACCAATTTGGGAAATCCCATTTCCTGTTGATTGTTCATAGCTAAGGGATGGAGGAAGAGGAAAATATTTTAATTAAAGAAAGAATTAGGCCTTTGCTGAGATACTGTAGGTAGGGACTGGGGAATGAAAATATTCACTTGGCATCTAGATGGTCCACTCTATCACAAGTATGGCTAAATACTTATGGAATAATTACAGTAAACCCACCTGTAGTATGGTCCGTTTCACTTTGCCAACTCATGGTTTAAAACTTAACACTTTGTCCACCTGAACTTCAATCTGTTACCTATCCGTTACCCACCTCACCCTCAGACGTTAGAAAAACACCCTTTTATTAAAAATCAGAACATAACACAGATCAAAAACACAAACCATTGAATCTTTTCCTCATGAACGCAAGAACACAACATTTGTAAATATAGTTCAAAATTTTCAGTTACAATGCAAAACCTTTTAAATCCTCTGAATCCATACCAAAAATCCCTCTCATTTTTCAAACTCAAACTGTAATAAAAAAAGTTTTAGAACCCAATCATAGATTAAACAGAAAATAGAAACAAACCAAAGAGTGAATTTCAATCACAGGCAAAATAAATCAAACAAGGGGGAACTACAAAAATGGAAAGGGAAAAATAAAATAAACAAGAAAGGGAGAGGCAAACAGCACCATTGTTCATCCTGCCGATGGTGGTGGTTGAATGCTTCAACCTAAAGTTTGATGGTGGCTTGTGCGGCGGCTTGACTGTCGTGGCGGTGGCTCGTAGTGGTGCTAATGGCGACCATGGAGGTCAACCACCACTAGCAAGCCAAAATCAAATAAAACCCACAACAACAACAAAAAAAAAATTTGAAACCCACGAAGTCTTGTAGTCCGATCGCCTTCATCCTCTCTTGTCCACCCACTCCACCACCACCACTATCAGAACCCACAACTCAGCACCACCACCACCTCACCCACAATCCACAACTACCACAAGCCACAACCCATAACCCCACCATAAGCAGATCATTATCAAACCCACAACCCAAAAGCAAAAAAAGAAAAGAAAAAAAGAAAACCCATGAAGCAAAGATAGTGGTCAATCTAGGTTTTTGTTGTGGTGGCTAATTGGCCTCGTCAACTCCACCATCAAAGAGAGGAGATGAGAGAGAGAGAGATCAGGTAATTTACTTAGATCAACAACCCAAATTGACTGTCGGTGCAGTGGAACAAAGGGGTAAATCTGAGTTTTAGAGAGAGAGATGATGGAGTGAGTAAGAGAGAGACGATGAGAGTTTGAGAGAGAGATATAAAAAGGAAGAGAGTTGGCCTGTCAATCTGATATTGTTTTGACACACAACTTGTTTCTCTGCAAATCCCATCTTTGATCTTCTTTGTTTGTATTTTTTATGTTATTTTTTGTTTTTGGAGCAAAGAGATATAAAAAGGAAAAGAAGATACATTTTTACCCTTAATTTTAACGGAGGTGGGTAACGGAGACTAAATAGAGTTAAGCAAAAATAGGGAAAGTGTTAAGTTTTAAATCATGGGTAGACAAAGTGAAAATGGGTCATACCACAGGTGGGTTTACTGTAATTATCCCAAGACTTATTCTTGGTTTTGCTACCAACCCATCAACAAGCTGTCGAGTTCTAACATTTTATACTAAGTGAATATATTCTTACAAACACGTTAGTGTACACGCAATATTCATAATTTCACACACATGGTCCACATTTAATGCATGAAACGGGTGATGTGTAAGAACCATATACACTGAGTGTGCAATAACATTACAACTTGATGTTACATCAAGCAAACCAAACACCCCTTTAATGGTTAGAAAAATGATGAATTGGAATGGGAGTTTTTTTATATAATTAAGGTAAATAATAATTGGGTCATCTAATTGCAAATCGAAGTACACAAATATCTATATTATCTATAAAAGGATTTCCCTCCTTGATCTAAACTTTTTTAGAGTCAAGAATACCCTCATCCAGTATCCATTAACTTCTCTTACAATTTTAAGAATAGGGTCAATAACATTACACCAATTCCCTTTCTTGAACTAAACTTTTATGTGACTCAAAAAATATCATCGTCAATAAACAATGACTTCATTGAGAAATAGGGGTAACAATGTCAAATACCAAATGTAAAACACAAGTTCAAAAAGAGAAGTCCTAAAATTTAGGTTTTTTTTTTTTTTCACGTGCATCTTTTTTTTTTATTTTTTCCTAAAACTTTTTCACATTCATTTTTTTATACTAAAATTTAGCTCTTTTTTATTAATTTTTACCCTTTCACGTTGACCTTTTTATTTTCCCTAAATTTTAACTTTTTTCTTTTCTTTTCCATTCCAATAAAACACCTCCAATTAAAATATATATAATAATAAAAAAAATGAAAAAAAAAACCTCTTACCCACTTTTTTTTTTTGTTTTTTTTTATTTAAATTAAAACAAACATGTTCTATTTGAATTCAAATTACTGCACCTTTAAAAAATAAATACGTATCATTATCCCAATCTTTTCTCTATATCACTTTTATTATTATTTTAGAGGCCCACTACACTACTTTGAAATACACGATCAAAAAATAAGTTACAATTATTGCTTATCTATCAAAATACTACACTAATAAAACACCTCTAGTTATAAAAAAAAGCTCTTACCCTCCTTTTTTATATGATATTTTAAATTAAAACAAACATGTTCTATTTGAATTCAAATTACTGCTCCTTTAAAAAAGAATTACTTATCCTTATCCCAATCATTTTTGTATATCACTTTTATTATTATTGCAGAGGCCCACTAGCCACTACACCACTTTCAAATACACATTCAAAAAATAGAGTACAATTACTATTTATCGTTAAAAAAGAAATACAAGTTTATCATTTTTATTTGTTTAAAAAAATGCTTATTTATTAAAAAAGAAATACCATTTTATACTTTTTATTTGTTTGAAAAAAAAAATTATCACATACCACTTTCAAATACACATTCAAAAAATAAATTACAGTTACTACTTATTTGTTAAAAAAGAAATACACGTTTATCCTTTTTATTTATTTGAAAAAAATATATCACGTTCATTTTTTTTTTTTTAATTTCTCATTTCACAAGAAGTCCTAATTAAAACTAGCCACACACGCGCATTGTGGTGCTCAGAGGTTTTTTTTTTTTTTTTTTTTTTTTTTTTTTTTTTTTTTTGTTTTACCTAAGAACAAACTTTTCTTATATACTAATTTGAGGTTGATGCATTATCCAAACACCAAAATTCCTAGGGGAGTGATGAGATGTAGCACAAAAAATTTATTTTATTTGCAAATGGATAAATTTCATCACACTCCTAGCAATTATGGTGGTTAGATAATGCATTAAACCCGGATTAGCATATAAGAAAAGTTTTGTTCTTTAGAAGAAGAAAAAAAAGATAGTAGAGCCTCTGACCACGCACATGTGTACAGGCTAGTATAAGTATGTGTAATTTGGACAGTTGGGGAAAACTAAAATATGTTCAAATGTTCTATGGCTTATCCAATCCAACGCCTGTGCAGTTTTTGGCCAAAAACGAAGTTATTTGTTCGATGTTAGTATTGGTTAGTACACTTTTTTTTTCTATTCTATTTTTTACTTAGGGAGACTAAGGGGGTGTTTGGTGAGTGTTTCCAAACAACAATTTTTAGTTTTTAAACAACATTTCACACATTTTTACACATTTTTTCACCCACTCATATTTCTACAAAAGTTTTTAAACAACAATTTTTAGTTTTTAAATACATGTACTAAACAGGCCCTAAACCTTTTATTTTTTAGAAGATAGGGAGACTAAACCTGGTGGTATGTATTTGTGTTAAGAGTATAAGTTTTGTGAGATGGTAAGGCTAGAGGGATAAGGGATTCATCAATGGTCTGTTTGGATGACATGGATTTGGATTTGGATTTGAATTTGAAGGCCCAAATCCAAATCTTTTGTTTGGCTAAGTTAAAAGAAATGGATTTGAATTTGGCCCAAATCTATCTTGGATTTCAGGGGTCCAAATCCATGGATTTGAAATCCCCTTACAGAAGGAGGAATTTAGAAATTCCTAGCCCTCACGCGTGTTGGGCTTTGTGGAGCCTAGTTTTGTTTGATCCAGTTTGATGACCTGACCCGACCCGAATAATATTGCGTGGTTTTTTGGCCCGTTTAGCCCATTGTGGAACCGCCTTTTGTAATTAGGGTATTTTAGCGTGGTGCAGTTGCCGTGTTTTTATATTGAGTGAAAACATTGTAGCCGCGTGTTGTACTCTGTATTCTTCTCTGATAATAGTAAAATCCCTGCAATTCCGTAGACGTAGGCAAATTACCGAACCACGTAAATACTGTCTTGTGCGTGTGATTGTTTTTCTTTGACGTGTGTTTTCTCTATTTTTGTTTCTCACAAGTTGGAATTTTGGTTAAATTCCCTACAACACGCTCTATTTCTCTCCGTGCTCTCTGTGTCTCTCTTCCTAGCTGCAACTCACAAACTCTTCTTACATTTCACTCTCCTGGCAACTTCAGGTTTGTTTCTCTCAACTCTTATCTTCCTTTTTAACTCTCTAATTCTCTCTTTCAACTAAATCTAAATCCACAAAGGCTGTGGGTTTTTCCAGTGGGTTTTATTTGAATTATTTGTGGGTTTGTTTGGGTTTCATTTGATTTGTTTATGGGTTTTGTTTGTGTATCTTGTTTCATGGTATTTTCAATGATTTGTTTTGGATTTGTCTTTATTTTCTATATGTATTTTCGTTTGTGGGTTTGTCATGCAAATTATGTGTTTGATGAAATGCTTCTATGAACAGTCTATGAGTTGTGTAAGTAGTACTTTTACTCTGTTATGTCCAAAGGGTAGTGGCTGGAGCTACTGGGTTCACAGGGCTCTGCTGGAACTACTTGAATTTGTATGACTATTTTTTAACAGTTGAAAGGAAATACCATTTTCTATTAAGGGCTTTGTATCCAGCGCCAAAACATATCATAAATATGTCCATGGAAGCCTTCTCATGATTTATGCCCGGAAATGGTCTGTCCAAGCCATTTGCACACTGCCTTTTTAATGAGCAATGTCTAATTTTAGTGTCAAATTATATAATATCAAAGTTGGATACTTGGATGCAATTATTGTGTTGTTTCAAGTGGCATACAATAATCTTTCCAATTTATTGCCTAGTAGATGTTAATGTTAATTGTGTTGGAAAAATTTGTTAATGCAAAAGTAGTAGGCAATGGTTTGTAATTACTCTGAAATCTTTTTAGAAAAGTATGTTGTTCCATTATTTGCAAAAAAGCATTTTTCTTCATTTTTTTTTTTTAATTTTATTGTAGCTGGTGTCAATTCGGTTTGTTTGTACAAACAAACAAGTTTGTGTATTTGTGGTGGTTTTAGTGAGATGTACCCAATGTGTTATTAACTGGGATGGCAATAGAAATGGATCTTATAGTCTTATAATGTCGAGCTAAGCTAAGAATAAAACTTTGGCACAATTCTTTATTGTGCCCAAGTTTTATCTGTTTAGCTAATCATGGTATGTCGTGGTGGGTGGTTTTTTCTATTGGTTGATGAAGACTTTGCAGAACAAGCTCCTCCGCAGTTTCTTCCTTATCATCTGTGGAAGGCCTAGTAAAAGGAGTACTTTAAGAAATTGAATAAGAGAGTAGTTTGATGCTTTAAAGCTTAATGTTTAGCATCAGATGTTGAGGGTTATTTGTGTGTGTGTGTGTTCTGCTTGATTATTGCAAGAGAAACTCTTGAAGCCTGTTATGTTATAGATGAAAGTTTTGATTTTATTGTGACTTCTTGGTTGTTGAAAAGATTTAGCATATGAAAAATAAACACCTTAAATTTGGAAGTTAGGTTGTCATGTTATTTAATCTGCATAATTTGCTTATTCCTTAATTTTGTGTGAAGACTGTTGAAATAATTTTTTTAACTTATCTATTAGTGGGAATTGAATTTTTGGCTTTATTTTTACTTTTTGAATTCTTACTGCATTGTTGTTTCTCTTAGTGAGAAAGTATTGATTATTTTTTTTATGCATAGGATGGCCTAGTATAGATAAACTGTTTGTATGTTTTTTGATTGCTGGATGAAATTAGTTGTCTTTGTTGCAGCAGTGCTGTGTATCTTTTGAATTCTCCCATTGCACAACAACCATGTCAACATTTGTTATCAACAAGTTCTGTAGCTGAGCCTCACCAAAGAAAAAGGAGTAGGAAAGATCCACCAGTTGAAGTTGTAGATATTGGTTCCTCACTTTTAATTGTTAAGAACTTTAGAATATTTTTTAGTTTGAGATTTTGAATGTTGTGAAAAAACCCATGCATTTGGGTTCTCTCTCTATGTTGATATAGAACATTTATCTGTCATTAGTTGGCAAGACATTTCATTTGACAATTGGATTATCAATAGCTTTTTCACTACCTCATGTATTTATTAAATTTGTTACTAAAATTAAAATGTAGAAGGATTAAGAAAAATAATAATTAAAAAATATATTTTATTGATCTTAAATCCAAATCCAAATCCAAATCTAAATCCAAATCCAAATTTAGGTATCCAAACAATGGAATTTCAAATGATGAATTTCAAATATTTTATTGTTTAAAAAGACTCAAACAAGGAATTTTAAAATCAAGGGATTTCAAATCAATGAATTTCAAATCCAAATTCAAATCCAAATATTGCCATCCAAACACAACCCAAAGGAATGCAATTAGATGGATTTTGTTCAGATGGTTATTTTGATGAATTTATTGCCATAGTCAATAAATTCTAATTTACAATTTTACATACCTTGAGAGAGAACAAAAATGGGGCTCAATGTCTTTGTCAGTTTGATGTCCCATATTGGAGACAGTTCTGCATGTTTTGGAAACATGCAATACCTCCTCCCCATATTGATTGAATTAATAGAGTGTATAGTGTGGATCTATGTTGAGTCTCACGTTGATATGTAAACTAGAATGCAGCCGCCCCCCCTTCTCATTAGAGAAAATTCTAAGGTAGCTCCCCCTTTGACCCCATGTCCAGTGGTAATTTCACCAAGCAAGCTTACATTTTTTTTTTTTTTTTTTTTTTTTATCCAAGCAAGCTTACATTATAGAGTGCCACCATCCATTACAATTAATGTGTAGCCATGTGCATATGCTCAAGTACAATTAAAAATAATCACAGTTATACGGTTTAAATTATACTTTTATTAATTGGCTATTAATATATATATATATACACACTAGCCTCTGAGCACAGGCTCATGCGCGCGCTCAAAAGTTCTTCTATTTTTTTGGATTAAGCTTAATAATTTGCATTTATTATTGTAAGGACTCAAATTGGATTGGACTCAGAATAGGGATGGATTTCTAGCCCAACAAGCTTAAACAATAAATTTGTAGAGAGTGGGTGAAAGAACTAGTTCTATTTGGTAGTAAGGGTTGTGGTTATGGTGCAGAAAAAGACGTTTCAAGCTAACTATATGATAAAAACTCTTCTCGGCTAGGTTTCAGGGGGTATCTCTCTAGGTTCTATCGTTCTTCTTTCTTTTTTTCCAAAAAGTCCTCTCTAATGTCACCTACTTTCATGTTATATACTGCGTTCCTCACCCCATTTTCACTGTACACGTGTAGTTTGTCTTGGGAACTCCTTTCTGTCCCATCCAGCACCTCCCGGAACTTTTGCTCAGTAGCCATAAAGCTGCTTGGTTACTGTTCAGGTATCACCTCCACATTAATGCGGCTAGAGAGTTAGCTGGGAAGCATTTAATGTGGAGATAGCAGCATCGGAAGATATTTGTTGCCTCCACTATCCCATATCCGTTTCTCAATTAAAATACAACCTGGTGGATTATCCAGGGTAACAAGATAATTGTCTCGACCTCGGACTATCGTTCCGAGGTGGACCTTATCCTCAGACACATTTTGGACTTTCCCGTGCATACCTCACTTCCTCTTCTTGTGTTATTCGTATCTTGCCTTTATTTAGTCATCCTCGGACGGATGACCATCCTCGGATTGGGCCGCTGGGCCGTAGGCCCAATTCTTACGAACTTACCAATACATTCTGGCCTAGCAGGCCCCACAATAGCCCCTCAAAATCTCGCTTTTTGTCACCTCGGCAGAAGGGAGATTTTGATATATTGTCGTCATCCCCTTTTTCTAACCTCTAGAACGCCTTTCTACCTGCCCAAGGCGCACTTCTGACGTTTCGGTGTCAGAAGCACGCCCTCATTAAATTATGGCGGCCTCTCTGTCCCCCACGTTCAACGGCAAGATGCCAATCTAACGGTGGAAGGTTTTCAGAATTTATGAGCGGGATTTTTCCCGCTTACAATTTCTGCGCCACTATAAATAGCTTTTCAAATCAACTTTCTTTCCAGTTACAACAATCACATTACCACAGCATACATTCATTGAACCTGTCGCTCTCTTTTGCCTCATCGTGCGTTCATAAATACCACAACCCTGTCCGAGGACTTCCTTTTTAAACCTGTAAGTCTCCTTGAACCTTCTTAGTTCTCATTCCCCTTTTCTGTTAACTTTTCTTCATAACTTTTAGAGAATGGGTAGGTTTAAAAGTCTTTTTGAGTCCGAGGAGGGTATAGAGAAATTTAGGTCTAAGTATAGGATTCCTTCAACAGTGGGTATGAGATATGCTTCCCCAGAAACATGGGTAAACGATAGGAAAACAGGAGAAGTGGTCATCCCTATGATCGCTTTTATAGAAGGAGGGATGACCATTCCCATGGGTAATCTCACCAGAAGTTATCTTAGATTCTTTAGGATATCTCCCACACAGTGTGCTCCTAATATGTTCAGGGTGTTAGGGAGCATAGAAGTTCTAAACGAGAAGATGAACCTAGGCTTGACCCATCACGACATAAACTGGATGTACAATCTTAATCACCTGAAGGGTCAGGGCTATTACCTTAAGTCTAGGCACCCTGAAGTCAGGTTAATCTAGTGTCTCCCTACATTGAATAAGGGCTTAAAAGATGACTTTTTAATCTTTTCTGGGGAATAGCACGATGGTCTGCCCTGTCCGACTAGAGAGGGAAAACCAGGTGGGGCTCTTGGTTATAAGCATGTGCAATTTAGATTATATTCTTTATTTCAAATTGTTCTTGTTTCTGACAAAATTTTCTTCCTGTTTTAATGACTTTGCAGACAAGTGCGCTACCAGACCTCAGTTCAGACTAGTCAACAGGGAGAGTTTAGATAGACTCCTGCGATCCGAGGTATATGTGAACCCATCTGACGGCCAACTGAGAGCAGCACATATAATTCTTGGGTACAAGCCTATCTCCTCGGCGTTTCAAACTCCCAAGTGCGTGATAAAGGCTAAGGATCCTCGGCTTCACCGTATCAATGTAGCCTTTGAAGGATTTCTTGTTCCCGAGGGCGTTCCGATTCCTGCAGGAACACCCTTTACTCAGCCGCTACACGTGGCCATTCCTTCTGTAGGGGCTTCTTCATCGCAATCTGCTCTTTAAGAAATAAAAGAGGAAGAAGACAGAGAAGAGGAAGAAGAAGAAGAAGAAGAAGGAGAAGAAGAAGAAGAAAAAGAAGAAGAAGCTCCAGAGGGGGTTGTAGAACTTTTAGACTCCGTAGACGAGTTTGAAGTATTCAACCAGCCCCTATCCCCTGAGGTAGTCTTCGACGAAATGGGCATCCAAAGGAAGAGCCAAAGGAGTTTGATGGAGGTGATCGAAGGCCAGCCTGGAAAATGCGCGCTGGGGAAGTCAGCTCAACCCAAACTTCCCCCTCCTCCCAAATCTTCTCTCCCTCCTTCTCAACCACCCCAACCACCCATGGTCGAACCTAGTGATCCGAAGAGGCGGAGAGACTCAAAAGATAAGGAAGTGGTGGAAGCCGGGAGGTCCCGTCTCACTATTGAAGATGAGGCTCAACGAGCTGTGAAGCAGCAAAAGATTAGCCATGGACCTCAACGAGTCGTGGGAAGGACAACTACTCAGTCCTCAGAGCCTGAGGCTTGGCTCCCCGCCCCCATGCTCGATGGTGAGCCCCTGAGGGAGGATGCATCACTTAGGGATTTTAACGGCAGACTTGGGTGCCGCGTTGCCTCGGCCCTAGAGGAAACCCTCCTGCTTCCCAAGGACATGACAGAGCTGAGAGGCATAAGGAAAAACGAGTTTTTCCAAAATGCTTAGAGATACTTAGACATGGTATGATACCCTTCTTGCTCTGTTTCTTTAATTATCAATGTCACACACATGACTTTACTTGTTGCATCTCTAACTGCTTTCCTCTAGGCCGTCCAAGCCACTTTCAGGATGGAGGAGATAACTAATTCCTACGGCCAGCAGCTGGATGAGGAGAGGAAGAAGCGAGCCACAGCTGTGCAAACACTTGCCATTGCTGAACAAAGAAATGTGTAGCTGAAGAAGAAGTTATCTGAGGAAGAACACGCTCGGAAGAGTGCCGAGTCAGCTCTGGAGAACACTCAAAGACAGGCCGAGGACCAAAGGAAGCGTCTGCGCGATGCTAATGACCAGCTGACAACTTCCCAGGAGCAAATATCAAGCCTGAAGAAACAACTGGAGTTAGCCCAGAGGCTTAGAGACCAGGCTAAAAAAGCAAAGGCTGAGGCTGAGACAACAAAGGCTGAGGCCGAAAAAGAGAAAGACAAAGCCGAACAAGATGGATATGATATCGGCGTAGCTGAAACGGAGGATAAATTCCAGACTGAGGTGCCAATTGTGTGCCGAGTATACTGTGCCCAGACTTGGACAAAGGCTCTCGACTGAGCAGGGGTTGAACCTTCTTCCGAGCTGAGAAGGCCAGAAAATATTTATTTTCCTCCGGCTATACGAGCCTCAGACCCTTCTTCTCAGCCAAAGGATGTATCCTCTACAGTTGATGACTCGGCCAAAGAATCCCAAGTTCAGAATCCTCCCCTTCTCAACCAGCAGGAGCAACCCAAAGTGCCTAAAGTTGCCCAAGATATTTCTTCGGACAAGGCAATAAAGGGGCCTAAAGATGGAGCAGCATCTCAAGGCTTTGAAAAGGTTTTAGCTTCAACCACCTTACCTGCTGGAGGAGTTCAAAAGGAAAAGGAAAAAGACGTTCCTCCTGAAGCACCTGGCAAAGCTCTCCAACCCAAGCTCCAAATCAGATTAAACAAATAGTTAACGTAGTTAAATTCTGTTTGTTTTTCATTTTATTTATCTTTTGAGGACATTTGGGATGTGATGTATATTTTTCCTTTTATCACATTTGTTATAAGATGTTACTGCTTTATCTGTCACTTGTGCAATTTTCTGTGCAAATGTTCTTTGTTTTTATATGATTGCATGAGAAGGAAATCTGATATTGTAAAGAAAAATTTAACCTTATGCGTACTAGTTAGAAACCAGAGTAAACTATAATTATGAACCTCACCACCTTGCCAAGGTTTGTTTTTGATTCATTAAAAAGTGTTCAAACTTGAGAAGACATTTCAAAAATGTTCCAACCAGTGAGGTGCTGGGTACCTTAAAATACTTTAAGTGATGCTCATGGAGTTTGCTCTGATACACTATTTTAATTGCACGGATCCCTTTTAAGAAGCACTGACTTCCACTAAGTTTGTTGCCTGAACAATTTACCATACATTAGTTTTTGTGTCATAGTGTATTAATTTTCACTAAGTTGTGGTCCAAGGACCTAACATGACTTAGTTTCTGTTTAATACTTCAATAGATATCATAGTGTATTAATTTCCACTAAGTTGTGGTCCGAGGACCTGACATGACTTAGTTTCTGTTTAATACTTCAAAATATGTCATAGTGTATTAATTTCCACTAAGTTGTGGTCCGAGGACCTGACATGACTTAGTTTCTGTTTAATACTTCAAAATACGTCATAGTGTATTAATTTCCACTAAGTTGTGGTCCGAGGACCTGACATGACTTAGTTTCTGTTTAATACTTCAAAATATGTCATAGTGTATTAATTTCCACTAAGTTGTGGTCCGAGGACCTGACATGACTTAGTTTCTGTTTAATACTTTAATAGATAGAGAAACACGAGTTGTAGAATTAGGATAAACTGTAAAAGGAAGTAAAGCAGAACTATTCTTATTAATAATAATACCTCTTTAGGTTGCTTACATTCTAAGGATGGAGTATAGTTTTCTCATCTAAATCTTCTAAGTAATAAGCACCTATTCCTGCTACAGATGTGATACGATACGGTCATTCCCAATTAGGCGCTAACTTTCCCCAAGCTGGATTTTTGGTAGTTCCCAAGACTTTTCTCAATACCAAATCTCTTGGGGATAACGACCTCAGCTTTACATTTGCATCATAACCCTGTTTTAGCTTATGTTGGTTATAGGTCAATTGAACCATCGCATTCTCTCGTCGTTCGTCTATCAAGTCTAGGTTCTTCTTCAACAGCTCATCATTTCCATCCGAGGTGAAAGTACTGGTTCTCATAGTTGGAAAGCCCGTTTCAAGAGGAATCACGGCCTCAGCCCCATACGTCATTGAAAATGGGGTCTCCCCTGTTGACCGTCGAGGCGTTGTTCGATACGTCCAAAGGACATGTGGCAGCTTCTCCACCCATCTTCTCTTTGCATCATCCAGCCTTTTCTTAAGCCCACCCACTATGACTTTGTTAACAGTCTCGGCCTGCCCATTTCCCTGTGGATAGGCCGGAGTGGAATATCTGTTCTTTATCCCTAGATCGGAACAATACTTCCTAAAAGCCTTGCTGTCAAATTGCAGCCTATTATCTGAGATAAGAGCTTAAGGAACCCCGAATCAAGTAATGATATTCTTCCAAACAAACCTCTTGACATCCACATCCCTGATATTAACCAGATGCTCGGCTTCAACCCACTTCGTAAAATAGTCTGTGCCAACTAGCAGATATTTTTTATTTCCTATTGCCTTAGGGAAAGGGTCAATGATGTCTAAACCCCACTGAGCAAAAGGCCAAGGACTTGAAAGAGGATTAAGAACTCCTCCCGATTGATGGATGTTCTGTGCGAACCTTTGGCATTGATCACACTTCCTAACATACTTTTGTGCTTCTTTTTGCATGCTTGGCCACCAATACCCCTGAGTGATTGCCCGGTGAGATAAAGACCTCCCTCCAGTATGACTCCCACAGATCCCTTCATGTAGCTCTTCTAGAAGTGCCTCTGAGGCCTCGGGGTGTACACAAAGCAGATATGGCCCAGAGTAAGAGCGTTTGCATAACTTTTTGTCCTTGGACAGCCAAAACCGAGGAGGTTTTCTCTGTATCTTTTCAGCTTCTGATTTGTCCTCGGGCAATATATCCTTCTCGAGGAACAACAGCACAGGGTCCATCCAACTACGCGCCGAATTTATTTGGTTGACTTAAAGCGAGTCCCCTGATAATGGGGTGGGTGTACTTAAATCTTCAACCATTATCACCCGGGGTAAGTTCTGCGCCGAGGAGGTAGCAATAGTAGCCAAGGAGTCCGCATGGGGATTTCCACTTCTAGGGACATAGGATAATTCAAAAAACTCAAAATCCACTTGCATACGCCTAACCTGACTCAAGTAACCTTTCATTCTGGTGTCGCGAGCTTCCAATTCCCCTTTAACCTGACCAACGACCAGGCTTGAATCCGAGAACACCTCCACTGTTTTTCCACCCAGCTTCTTAACCATCGCCATTCCCATTAATAAAGCCTCATACTCTGCCTCGTTGTTAGTGGCTGAGAATCTCAACCTCAAAGACTTCTCGATAATGATCTTTTTAGGAGATATCAAAACCAGCCCCACTCCTGACCCCCTCTGATTTGCTGCTCCATCCACATACATTTTCCAGGGTAAGGCATGCTGCGCAGAGATAACGACAACTGATTTTTCATCCATGCCACGCGGGCTTGTCTCTATTTCTTCAGGGCCTTCAGCAAATTCAGCCACCAGGTCGACAAGAACCTGACCCTTCACAGAGGTACGGGACATATACTTAATATCAAAAGCCCCTAGAATCGTGCCCCACTTAGCAACCCTGCCAGTGTAGTCTGCACTCCGAAGTACTGCTTTGAGCGGATACTGAGTTAGGACGACCACAGTGTGTGCCTGGAAGTAATGGGGAAGTTTCCTTGTAGCGTGCACCACTGCCAAAATGGCCTTTTCCAACGGCAGATAACGTACTTCAGCCTCGTGAAGAGCCTTGCTCACATAATAGACTGGCCGTTGTACGCCATTATCTACTCTTATCAGAACAAAACTAATCGCGTAAGTGGCTATCGCCAGGTAGGAAAAAAGGACCTCATCCACCTCAGGACTAGACATAATGGGTGGCCGAGATAGATATTCTTTAAGCTGCTGAAATGCCAGAGCGCACTCCTCTGTCCATTCGAATCCTTTCCACTTGTGGAGTAAAAGGAAGAAAGGTCTGCACCTATCCACCGACCTGGATATGAATCTATTCAAAGCAGCAGTCATTCCAGTCAACCTCTGGACCTCCTTAGGATTCCGAGGTGGTTGCAAGCTACTTATGGCTCGAATTTGGTTAGGGTTCACTTCAATTCCCCGGTGAGTCACCATGTAGCCTAAAAACTTCCCTGAGCCTACCCCGAATAACCACTTGGATGCGTTCAGTCACAATTTGTGTGTCCTTAAAATCTCAAAAGTGCTGGTGAGGTCTGTCACATGCTCGGCCACTACCTTGCTCTTCACAACCATATCATCAATATAAACTTCGATGTTCCTACCCAGTTGTGGCTCAAACATCTTCGTCATCATCCGCTGGTAAGTAGACCCCGCATTCTTCAAGCCAAAGGGCATTACTTTGTAATGATAATTTCCAGTGGGAGTGAGAAAAGCGGTCTTCTCCTGATCATCCAACGCCAGTGGGATCTGATGATAGCCCTGAAAGGCATCTAGGAAGCTCATCGGAGGATGGCCCACTATTGCATCCACCAGCTGATCTATATGGGGCATAGGAAAAGGGTCTTTTGGACAAGCTCTATTAAGGTCCGTGAAATCAACACATACGTGCCATTTTCCATTTTTCTTTTTCACCACGACCGTATTGGCCAACCCCTGAGGGTAAAACACCTCCTTGATAGCCCCTGCCTGCTTGAGCTTGGTCACCTCGTCTTTAATAGCCTCGGCATGTACTCTGGATGGACGCCGAGGTGGCTGTTTCTTTGGAATAACAGAGGGGTTGACATTCAAATGATGACAAATGAAATATGGATCCACCCCTGGGGCATCGTAGGCATTCCATGCAAGCACATCAACGTTTCTCCTGAGCACCTCAACCAACTGCTCCTTCTCTAACAATGGTAACTGTGTTCCAACCTGAAAGTACTTTTCTGGATCATCACCAACACTCACCCTCTCCAAATTCTCACACTCCATCTCCCCGGTGGACGTGCTGAAGAGGGTTCTCGGAGTCTTTGATTGCTATAGGTCGTTCTCGGCGGTGGCCGAAGAATCTGTCTCTGGCCGATATTGAATAGCCGCTATCAAGCACTGTTTAGCCATGGCTTGATTTCCCAATATGTTTAACACCCAGCCTCCAGATGGATACTTCACCTTCTGATGAAGAGTGGAAGAAACAGCCCCCAAGGTATGCAGCCAGGGCCTACCCAAAATAGCCGTATACGGAGAAAAAACATCTACCACAATAAAATCCACTTCCACCACATCTGATCCAGTCTGCACTGGTAATCTAATCATACCCATGGGAATGACTGACCTACCCTCAAAACTCACTAACGGGGAGCTATAAGCTATCAGATCCTGGGGTCTCAAATTCAGCCCCCTGTACAGGTCAGGATACATCACCTCGGCTGCGCTCCCCTCATCGACCATCACCCTTCTCACATCATACCCCCTAATCCTAAGTGTGACCACCAAAGCATCATTATGTGGTTGTATGGTCCCTCTCTTGTCTTCATCTGAAAAGCCCAACATCAGTGATGTGCCCAGTCTGGCCTTCTTCGGTATTGAACTAGAGCCCCCATCCGGACAATGAGACACAGACATTACCTTGGAGGGGCTAGACCCTGTTCTTCCCGGGGCGGCAAATATAACACTTATCGTGCCAAGGAGGGGTCCTGAAGAGGCATCCCCCCGGAATGTCGAACCTGCTTGACTTCCTCGGCCACTGGAATGATGCAGAAGATGGGTCAACTTCCCATTTCAGACCAGTTGTTCCAAGTGGTCCCACAGGTTTCTGCAATCTTCAGTAGTATGTCCATAGTCTTGGTGATACTGGCAGTAAAGGTTTTGATTACGTTTCGTGGGATCCCCTGCCATCCTATTGGGCCATCTAAAGAATGGCTCGTTCTTTATCTTCTCCAGAACCCACTGCACTGGTTCTCGGAACACGGCATTAACCACCTGTGAATTAGCAGATCCTGACTGCCCACCAAAATCCCTCCGAGGTCGGTTGTTGTTATATTAGTCCGACCTAAAATCCCTTATCTTCTGAGGGATCACCTTGGACTTGCCTCTGCCCTGTATATGATCCTCCTCTACTCTTCTATACTTGTCAATTCGGTCAATAAACTGTCGTACGCTGGTAACAGGTTTACCAGTAAGAGATCTCCTCAAATCATGCTCGGTTGGAAGGCCCTCCTTAAAGGTATTAATGGCCACATCATCATAGGCTCCATCTACTTCGTTGAACATTTTCCAGTATCTATCAGAATAGGCCTTCAGGGTTTCCCCCTCCCGCATAGACATGGATAATAACGATCCCAAGGGCTGAACAACCCTCCTGCAGGTGATAAAACGGGTACCAAAAGCTTGGGTGAGCTTCTCAAAGGAATCAATGGTATTCGCTTTCAGACCGTTGAACCATCTCACCGCCACTGAACCTAGGCTGGATGGGAAAACTTTACACATCAAGGCCTCGTCCTTAGCATAAACGGCCATTCTCTGACTGAAATGGCTAACATGTTCCACTGGGTCTGTTCGACCATTATAAATGGTGAACGCAGGCTGATGGAACCGCCGAGGAAGATTTGCATCCTCAATGCGTCGCGTGAAGGGCGATTTGGAAACTTGACTCAAAGCTTTGTTCAGAGCATCATTCCCTAAGCCCTGGCGAGTTGGACTCTTATATTTTTGTTCACAGCGGTACTCCTCATCATACGAAAAAGTCTCACTGGGTGGAGTTCTTGACCTCCGTCTGTAACTGGTGTCATCTAACTCCTCAGAGGATTGCCCGGAGTTGTGAGCCATACGCTTCTGTCGCTCGTGTCGTAACTCCCTTTTTAATATGTTAATCTCATGTTGCATATCCCTGTCATTCTTTACGTGGGAAATATGGCTTTTCCCCCGAGAATGACTTCTATTAGTATGGGTTGTTCGCGCACTTCCCTCACAATCCCCTCTCTGTTCATGGATTACCGACGAATTACCATGCTGAGAGCCCCTAGACTCTGCCTGGTGTGGATTAACATCCACCTGCTATGGGCCCGCCACCGGTTGCTGCAGTGCTCCCCCTTCCATCGCAACCACCGCACCTGCCTTTCCTTACGAATAGACCAAGCTCTTCCCACAGACGGCGCCAATTGTAAGGACTCAAATTGGATTGGACCCAGAATAGGGATGAATTTCTAGCCTAACAAGCCCAAACAATAAATTTGTAGAGAGTGGGTGAAAGAACTAGTTCTATTTGGTAGTAAGGGTTGTGGTTATGGTGCAGAAAAAGACGTTTCAAGCTAACTGTATGATAAAAACTCTTCTCGGCTAGGTTTCAGGGGGTATCTCTCTAGGTTCTATCGTTCTTCTTTCTTTTTTTCCAAAAAGTCCTCTCTAATGTCACCTACTTTCATATTATATACTACGTTCCTCACCCCATTTTCATCGTACACGTATAGTTTCTGTCCTGGGAACTCCTTTCTGTCCTATCCAGCACCTCCCGGAACTTTTGCTCAGTAGCCATAAAGCTGCTTGGTTACTGTTCAGGTATCACCTCCACATTAATGCGGCCAGAGAGTTAGCTGGGAAGCATTTAATATGGAGGTAGCAGCATCAGAAGATATTTGTTACCTCCACTATCCCATATCCGTTTCTCAATTAAAATACAACCTGGTGGATTATCCAGGGTAACAGGATAATTGTCTCGACCTCGGACTATCGTTCCGAGGTGGACCTTATCCTCGGACACATTTTGGAATTTCCCGTGCACACCTCACTTCCTCTTCTAGTGTTATTCGTATCATGCCTTTATTTAGTCATCCTCGGACGGATGACCATCCTCGAATTGGGCCGCTAGGCCGTAGGCCCAATTCTTACGAACTTACCAATACCTTCTAACCTAGCAGGCCCCACAATTATAATTTAGAAATATTTTTTTTTCAAACAAATAAAAATGATAAACTTTTAGAAATAAGCAGAACTGTAATTTCTTTTTTGAACGTGAAGGGGGAAAAAATCCTAAATTTTAGGAATTCTCTTTTTGAATTCAAAATGAAATTTATTATTTGACATTTATGACCCTATTTTTAAATTTTAAAAATCTTCTTTTACATATATTTTTTTTAGAATACTAAATATTTTTAACACACACACACAGGGAGAGGGGGAGAAGGTTTTTTTTAAAGAAACTTACAGTGGTGTATATCTAAAAGGATCTAACATATATATATATATATATATATATATATAGATCACTTCAAATACCATGATGATGCCGAAAATCATCAGTGAGCCACACGATACTCATGCACCCGAAACAATGCCTACAAAACAACAATAGAGAAAACCCTAGGAGAGTACCGGTGTGGTACCGACCGAAGACCCTCCGAAGGTTAAGTCAGAAAACCTTTCTACCATTCTAGAGTGCTAGAGTTGGGATGAATTATGCGTACCTTGTTTCTTGAGAGCCTTTGGATTTTTATAGTGATGCAGGACCGACCTTCCTTTCTTGCGTAGGAAGTCATTTCCTTATGAAGAAGATTATCATTAATGGGCGTATATTACGGGATCCTCCACATGTTAGGATTCTATTAATATTGGGATTCTGTCAACTAGGGTTATTTGTAGCACGCAAGCTATTTCCATTTTGGATTACTTGGAGGTTACTCCAATTATAGGGATGCCACGTGGTCTTGAGACCCGTCTGCCTCACATTAGCACATCTTGGATCTGTCCACTATTAGTCAATTGGTCAAGTACCGTCAGGTTTATTTTAGTGGACTCGTCAGGTTAATGGTCCTGTCAGCCCAATCTTTACCCTCTTCAGTTGGCCCCTCACTCCATGGATTCGTCACATACTTTAGACAGATCCGTGGGGTGACAGTGTTAGATCATCTTCTGGGGAGCGTGCATAGGCTGACAAGTTGGCCTAGAGCTATTTAATGTTGTAGGGACACATGGCGTCTTTTTACTGGTCCATCTCTTGGAACGAAGTGTCCCTTCGTCTTCTGTGCCATTCCTTCTATATAAACCTGCCTCTCTAACCCTCATTTTTTACTTTCCATAGAAATCTTACGATCAGAGTACCGTCATCATTGTGAAAAGAGCACACCGTCCACTTAAGGCGCCCGTCACCTACACATTTTTACTGTTCAACTTTGTAAGTACTCTTCTCCTTCCGTTAAATTCATCTCTTAGACTTTGTATTACCGTCTTCTATTAGATCCGTCAGTGTCTTAGGATTTACTGTCACATGTAGGTGACACAGATGTCTAGTGGTAACCAATCGTGTGTCCGCGATGGAGCGAGCTACGATGAAGTGTTTCCGTCAGGTCATACAAACCCTGACGCTTCAAGTGAAGAGAGGAATCTGTCGGCCTCCTCTCCAAGGGTTAAGTATTTGGAGACGGATAGGTCAAAGGGTGACTCCAATGACGGCCTAATTGGTGCTGAACCTCCAATCCAATCTGTCGTAGGCCCTGATGGACTTAGGGAATTCGTCATGCTTCCTTTATGGACGGTTAATGATTTTGTTTCTAAAATCAAAGAATCTCACTTCAAAACACTTAGAGATAAGTACCAGATACCTATAAACATACCCCTCCATCTACCTTACAAGTCAGAGAAGTGTTATTATGAGGGTGTTGAGGTCATAGGGGTTTATGAGCAAATGCTGAAGGCAAGGCTCAGGTTTCCCTTAAGCACCCTCCACCGTCGTCTCCTCCAATACCTTGAGTTGGCCGTCACCCAGATCTCACTAAACGCCTAGAAGGTCTTCCTTGGCATGGAGGTTCTGTACAGTGCTTTGTCAAACGGAGCACGGAGGCTGACGATGGAAGAGTTCTTTCACTGCTACCATCCTGCTGAGATTCCCCAGTCCAAGGGCATGTATAGCTTCTTGCCCAAGAGCCCGTTGTTAAGGCTCATTTGTGAGACCCCTAACTTTAACAGGGATTGGAAGAGTCGTTATTTCTTTATGAAAGGTGACGAGTGGATGTGTCACCCTGGTGACCGAGAGTTTATGCCTGTCGACAAAACATGGGGCATAATGCCACCGTCTAGTATGCGTCCATCCATATTGAGGTTCATTACTATTTGATTTTTATATTTATTTTAACTGTCCGTCTCCTATTACAGCTCAGGACCGTCCACAAGTTTCACTTGAACAATGGAGTTCTTTGGAGAAAATTTTCAACAAAACTAAGTTAGAGGAGAGGACGTGGGCAAAGTTGGCCAATTTAGATACTCTACATTGGTATTGTGACGAACCACAACCAACTACAGTCGCCTGTCGATACGACACTCAAGTTCGTCAATGTAAGTCTGTCACCTCATATTTTGGTTTGTTTGTTTTCCCTTTCTAATCGTCCATTGTCCTTTGTGTAAAAATGGATGCTGCCAAGAGAAAGGCGTATATTAAGCAGCAAGCTGCTCTGAAAAAACAAGCAGAAGGCCAACCTTCTAAAGGGACGGGTTTGTCCAATCTGTCTTCTAAGAGAAAGCAACAGGAGAGGATTAACCGTCTTCCCAAGAAACCCAAGACAGTCCCCGAGACCTGTTGTGGGGTTGAAGGCGGAAACAAAGAAACTTGGCTCGGGAAAGGGCAAGGGACTTATGACGAGCTCAGGCCCTGCTACTGAGAAAGCACCCGTCCTCCTTCGTGAGGATTCTAAGTATGTGTTGGAACAGCTCTCGTCTATTATCACAGCTGATGATTATGAAGACTTGAGCAACCACGCAACGGAGGACATGGGGGAGACATGTCTATTTTGCATTGCTCAAGTAACTACACCCGTCCTCTTCTCTTATTTTTCTTTCCTTCATTTTACCTTGTCACTAACCCTTGTGTTTTTCAGGAAATGTTGATGATGAAAGGGCTGATGGGTCATTGCCTGAACCATGAGACGATGTTAGACGAGCTGAGGGCCTGGAAGACGGTCCAAGAGAAGAAGCTTAAATTGTCAGAGGAAGCTAAGGACGAGCTAGAGAAGCAGACAGAGCAGTTGAAGCTTGTCTTGGCGGACAAAGAGAAGGAAATCTGTGATGCCAAAGACCAGCTCCGTCAAGCGAAGGAAGAGGCGATATGTGAGTACCGTGACTCTGACACCTTCTAGCAGAGCTTGGGAGCTCCTTTGCTGAAGGCTTCAACGATGCTCTCCATCAAGTGAAAACTTCCTATCCTAACTTGGACGTTTCTAATGTCACCATCAATGCCTATGATCAAATCTCAGTTCAGCCCGTCATCTCCGAGAGCATGGATGGACTTTTTGCTAATGATGCCCGAGTTAACGACCCTCATGGTGATGGAGGAAATGCTACTAAGAGTCAAGTAAAACCCATCATGGACAGCGCCCTTCACTCTGACGTCGTTTAAGTAGAAGAGAAAGACAATGATGCCCCCATCCAGCAGTAGCTTTTTTTTTTTTTTTGAAAAACATTTTATGTTTTAGTTTACCCGTCGCTTTTTCTGTATATATACGTTTCCTTTTCTGGGCTTTAAGTAATATTTAATTACTTATTCTATTATCCGTCCACTTTTATGCTCATGGATGCTTTTGTTTAACTTATGGCTATGTATGAGTATAACCGTCTTTAGGATAAATCTATTGACACCCTATTTTGCAGCCCGCATTTATCTCACTTGGAGGGTAAAAGGATAACTTTTTCTTGGAAATATGCATCTTGATTCTAACCATTAGATCCTTAATCTCATTTCACCATAATGATCTTGATGTCATAACGATCAAATCGACTGGTCATAAGTTTTAATCGGACCACCCGATTGAAAGTTATCATCAAATTAAGTTTTAATGGCCAAGATGCACTATCACAAATTGAGTCCGACTATATGTGATTATGAACAATTAATTTCAATTGGTTATAAGTGTAATCAATTTGAGATCAATGATATGTCATAATTTGATTGGTTAGAACTACATTTTATGGTGAGGTTGCATACACCTAATTAATTAGATAATTAAACATCAATTATTCAATGAGTAATTTGTGCAATTATCTTTTAATTAGAGTAAATTTGGAACCAATTAAGTCTGAAATGGGAGTGATTGGAGCCATTTAATGTTAATTGTGCTGAAACCATTTTCTAACAAATGACCTATGCTCACCATTTCATCAATATCTCTCAGAATATTTTGAATCTGTGAATGAAGTTAATTTTCCCAAAAACTAGACATCCGGGGTTTCAATTTGAGTATAAGAACGAGACAATTTTGATCAGAATTGAGTTAGATATGATTTTTCGAAGTTGGCTCTATAGGCTGTTACTGCAGCTATGGGAAAACCGAATTTTGGCTTGCTCCTCACGCCCACAAATCTTTCCATTTAATGCACTAGATTTTCCCCAATGCTAAAATGAGGTCTAGATTCATGATTCTTTGTCAACCCTTATTAAATGGCCTTACATTCATATTTCTTCCACCATTACTATATAAACCCTCATCTCCTTCATTCCAAGACACAAAAAAACCCACTCTCTTCTCCTCTCTTGAGTTCTAGTAAAGTAGAGTAGTCTTATCATATCTTAGTCTTTCTGAGACTCAAGGTATTGAGTGAGACTCACTATCCCTCTCCTAGTTTTTCTTTTTCTCCACCCTTAAGACCTTCACCAAGAGTCTCCTTCTTCACCATATGGATATTGCATAAAGGTAGAATTTCTTTCCCTAACTAGTTTTTTATGTTGCTATGATAAGAATTTAAGATTAAAGCATAATAGTAGTTATTTAAATCCCCTTGAATATATTTGAATGTTCTTAATTGTTCTTATATGTTATTCACATGTTCTTGGTTGTTCATCACATGTTCATGCATAACACTAGTTTTAATCTTAAATTCACATAAAAATATATGAAAAACATGTTTGTTTCAAAATTCTTTCAAATTCTTGAATCTAGATTATCACCATTCACACACATTCACTAAAATTTATTTTTTAATCCAAATGCAATGCTTAATAAATTGAATTAGGGTTTATCACATGCACACACATTAAATTCAACATGCAAATTGATTGATAACATATTGGATGATGTGATATGAATGTTGGCCACTATAGTCTAGAAGACCGGTTTCACCAGGCAAGGTGAGTGTCTAACACCTTCCCACCTTGTAATATAGCCTCTGAACTTAGATCAACTGTTAGTAGATTGAATGTTTATCCTTATAATTTTCAATTTTGAGATTGTAACTAGGAAACAAAGCCATGTACTTTATCGTAGATTGTATCTAGGACCAAAGCCATGTAATTTTCCTATAATCAATGTAAATTTCAAATTAATAAAATGAGGAATTTTTCAATTATGGTTTTCTTATTTTTCCAATAATTAAATAAGTGGCGACTCCATTATAAAACACTTAATCTAAGGTGGAAAATATAACTAGTCGAACCACCATTTTGAGAGGCAATAACATGACTCCACCCATTCATATGGGTTTGGCCCAACATCATAAAAACGGGTCAGGGGCGCGGTCTCTCATAGAATCCCTCCTTTTATGGTCGTGCAATGTTATTTATTGGATCTGTTCGTTACATGGACCCGTCTACTTATGGACAAGTAGCGTTAGTTTAACGTTATGTTGAAATCGTCCACCTCATGGATTTGTAAAATTTTAACGTTATGTTGGACACATCCATCGTATGGACCTCGTAATTATTATCCCCTATGAGGAGTCTATCCACTTTATGGACTAGATTCATTTGTTATGTTAAACTCGTCTGCTTGTGGACCTCGTAATCATTATCCTCTATGAGGGGCTTGTCCACTTTATGGACTTGATCATGAATCCGTTTACTTGTTTGGACTCGTCCACTTGTGGTCTTGATAACATCACTCATCCTCATGGGATGAACTCGTCCACTTATGGACTTAATTGCCCACTTTGATTGTGGACCCATCCCCTTGTGGGATTGTTTAGTAAGCATGTAGAAACAGATAAATACGATAGTCATATCTGAATAAACTCCTCTTATTATGTGATAAGTGCGTATAGAAAAATTGTTTCTTAAAGAAAAACCTGCCCTTTGGGCTTAAAAAAGTATTGTAGCAAAATATAAAACTAGAAAAGAAATAAATTGGGATAGGAGTGTTGTTGTTCATCTACTGCTAATAGGCTACTGATAGTACTTCTTCAGGTGCTTTGTGTTCCATGGGTGATGCAACTTCTGCCCATCCAGAGTCTCTAGGTGGTAGGTTACTTTCCTCTACCATGATGCAATTCTGTATGATCCTTCCCAGCTAGGTCCTAGTTTTCCCTGGGAGGCGTTCCTTATGGCACCTATTACCCTTCTTAGGACAAGATCTCCTACCTAGAAGTCCCTATGTCTAACCTTGGAGTTGTAGTGTTTGGCCATAAGGTTCTGGTACCGTGCTAATCTTTGCTCAGCTATTGCTCTTACTTCATCCACCGGGTCAAGCTACAGGCGTATAGCTTTATCGTGCTTGCTTTCGTCATGGTTCCCTACCCTATAGCTTATAAGTCCTACTTTCGCTGGGATGACTGACTCGCTTCCATATGCTAATCGAAACGGGGTTTCTCCTTTAGGCATCCTTGTCATTGTCTTGTATGCCTATAAAACACTTGGTAGCTCCTCCGGCCATATGCCCTTTGCCCCCTCGAGTCAAGTCTTGATGATTTTGAGTGAGGATCGGTTCGTGACCTCAACTTTCCCATTGGCCTGCGGGTGGGCGAGTGATGAGTAATGGTTCTTGATCCCTAGTTATGAGCAGAAGTCTCGGAATGTGTCATTGTCGAACTACTTCCCGTTATCAGAGACCAACACCCTAGGTATACCGTACTTGTAGATGATGTTCTTCCATACAAAGCTTTGCACATTCTTTTCAGTGATGTTGGCTAGGGCCTTCGCTTCTACCCATTTTGTGAAGTAGTCTATACCGACTATTAGGAACTTTAATTGTCTAGCCGCTGTTGGGAACGGACCCATTATATCCAATCTCCATTGAGTGAATGGCCATGGGGCCGTCATTGGGGTGAGCTCCTCTGTTGGTTGTCTGATGAGGTTGCCAAATCTTTGACACTTGTTGCAAGCTTTGACGTATGCATAGGCATCCCTCTACATGGTTGTCCAGTAATATCCAGCCCAGATCAATTTATGTACCAACGAACGTGACCTAGAGTGATTTCCATAGACTCCTTCGTGGACTTCTCTCATGACATAGTTCGCTTCCTCGGGGACGAGACATCTCAGGTATGGTCGGGAGAAGCCCCTTTTGTAAAGAACGTCATTAATTAGGACGAAGCGGGCAGTTTGAACCTTCAATTTTCTGGCAGCCTTCTTGCCATCTGGTAGCACGCCATCCTTCAGGTAGGAGGTTATTAGTGTTGTCCAGTAATCTTCGGATCCTACCTCCTGCACATTGATGCTGTCTATTAGTGGTGAAATTTGGACAAAGGGTAGTACCTAATTGGGTATAACCATGTGCTTTGCTAATGCGGCCTTAGCAAGTCGATCGGTGTGCTCGTTCTCCTTCCTCAGGATTTGAACGAATTTTACTCAGAGGTTGTTAATCCGACCTTTCACCTGCTTTAGGTACCTCTTCATCCGTTCGTTCTTGCAGTCGTATTCTCCATTCACTTGGCTTGTTACTACTTGGGAATCGCAGTAGATGACCAAATTTTCAGTTCCCGTGGCCTTGGCAAGGTCCAGTCCTACTATCAAGGTTTCATATTCCGCTTCATTATTGGTCGTAGGGAAGTCCAGATGGACCATGCATTCGATCTTGTCCTCTTCCGGGCTATAGAGTATCACACCAGCCCCGCCTTCTTGCTTATTAGAGGATCCGTCCGTATGGATGCTCAATTGCGAGACCACTTCTGCCCCTTGGCCTTCTACGTTGGTGAATTCCACAATGAAGTCGGCGACCACCTGCCCTTTAATGGCAGTGTATGGGCAGTATTGTATGTCAAACTCACTTAATTCTATTGCCCATAATGCCATTTGTTTGGCAGCTTCGGGATTACTCATTACTCGCCGTAGTGGTTTGTCCGTTAAAACAATCACTGTGTAAGCTTGGAAGTAAGGCTTGAGCTTACAAGCTGCAGTGACCACAGTGAAGGCGAGCTTCTCCATTAGTAGGTATCTTTCCTCTACCCCTCGGAGTGCTCGACTTGTGTAGTACACAGGTTTCTGCACCCCATTTTCTTCCCTGACTAGTGCTGCGTTGACGGCCACTGAGGACACTGCTAGGTAAAGGAATAGGTCTTCCCCAGGTTGGGAAGGACTCAGTAACGAAGGGGACGAAAGGTAAAATTTCAAGTCCTAGAATGCTTGCCGACACTCGGTCGTCCATTCAAAAGACTTCTTCAGCATGCGGAAGAAAGGAAGACATTTATCCGTCGCCCTTGACACGAATCTGCTTAACGCTGCTATCTTACCGTTGAGACTTTGTACTTCTTTTACGTTCCTTGGAGGTGCCATCTCTATTATAGCCCGGATCTTGTCTGGGTTGGCCTCAATACCCCTTTGAGAGACCATGAATCCTAGGAACTTTCCTGCCGTCACTCCGAAGGCACATTTGCTTGGATTGAGTTTCATGTTATAGGAGCGAAGGGTGTCGAATGTTTTCCTGAGGTCCTCTAAGTGATCTTCCTCCCTTCGGCTTTTTACTAGCATATCATCAACATAGACTTGGACATTTCTCCTAATTTGCTATGTGAACATCTTGTTCATAAGCCTCTGGTCTGTCGCGCCTGCATTTTTCAGGCCGAATGGCATTACTTTATAACAGAAGAGGCCTTGGCTGGCAAAGAACGAAGTCTTCTCCTGATCGGCTTCGTCCTAACTTGAAAAAGCATCAATGAAGCTCAGTAACTGGTGTTGAGCCATAGAGTCAACCAGGACGTCAACTCGCGGGAGGGGGTAACTATCTTTGAAGCATGCCTTATTTAGGTCGGTGAAGTCCACACATATCCTCTAATTCCAGCTAGCTTTCTTGATCATCACTACATTTGCCAGCCAGTCAGGGTAGTAAACTTCCCTAATGAAGTTCTCCTCTTGTAGCTTGTGAACTTTTTCCACTATGGCTTAGTCTCGTTCAGGGCCGAATACCCTCTTCTTCTAAGAATCTGATAATGGGGTTGTCAATCCGTGCCATCTTTGGTATGGAACCCGTCAACTAGACGTTCTGAACCATTCTGAGGTAAGTTTTCCTGGCCTTCTTGGATGACCTAGTAGTCGTCATGCCCCCTATAATCATTCTTATATCCCCTATGGGCGGCTTGGGACGCTCATTCTCTCGTCAGGGGGCTTACTCTTGAGGTGGGTCTGTCCTCTCCTTGCTGATGAACCTCTGCAGCTTTCCTTGTCAGATAAGGGCTTCAATTTATTGCTTCAAGTCGTAACAGTCAACTATGTCATGGCCATGATCGTGGTGGAATTGACAGTACTTGTCTCTAGACCTCTTATTAGGGTCTCCCTTCAACTTACTAGGAAAAGTTAAGGCTCCTTCGTCCTTAATCTGCATCAAGACTTGGTCGATTGGGGTAGTCAGCGGGGTAAAACTCGTGAATTTCCCCGTGGGGGGTTTTGAGCGCCTGTCCTCCTATCGTTCTCTGGTCCTAGCCATCTTTGGTCCCCTATCCTGCCATATGTCTTCTTGTCTTTCTCTCTTCTTAGGCCTCTCTTCTTGGGCTAGCAATGCATCTTCTGCGTTCATGTAGTTGGTTGCCCTATACAACACATCTGACATAGTCTTTGGGTCATTCTTGTATAAGCAAAACAGGAACTTACCCTTTTGTAGTCCATTCGTGAAGGCAGCCACGAGTATCTTATCGTTAACTTCATCGATCGAGAGAGCCTCTTTGTTAAAGCGAGTGATGTAGGACCTCAGTGTCTCGTCCTCCCGCTGGTTAATGTTTATCAGGCACGCAGTGGACTTCTTATACCTGTGCCCCCTAATGAAGTGTGAGGCGAACTGGGCGCTTAACTCTTTGAAGGTACCAATGGAGTTGGGGGTTAGCCTGCTGAACTAAATCCTTGCGAACCCATTCAGCGTGGTGGGGAAGGTTCTACACATGATCTCATCTAGTACCCCTTGTAGGTGCATCAGGGTCTTGAAAGATTCTAGATGATCCAAGGGGTCCTTAGATCTGTCGTAATTCTCCACCTGCGGCATACAAAATTTTGGTGGGAGGGGGAATGAAGTGACGGATGCTATGAATGTCGAATCAGTTTCAATGGACTAAGTCATCGAGGTTGCTAGACACCCGTCCTCTAAAGGCGTTCATCATAAGGTCCATCCACTCCTTTATCATCTACATTTCAGCGACTATATGAGATGGGGCCATATCGATGATGGAGGAACGACTCGTGTCCTGTCGTTCTGGCCTGCTTGGGGCATTGCTTCCTTCCGGCCCTTCTTGGTTCCTTCACTCAGCGCTAGTGCCTTCTTGGTTTTCCTTTTGAGTATTAAGGTCTATGTTCTTCTGGCGCAACTGTTCTTCCAGATCGTGGTTTTGTTTGGTGAGGCGTTCCACGGCGGTAGCGAAAGTTTGAACCTGTCTCTCGAGAGCAGTTGTGCGTGGTTCGTCTTTTTGAACGTCATTGGTTGCTGCCATCGAGCGAGTGAGCACCATGCAACTTTTTGTCCGGGAGGCGATAGTATGGCTTACAAATCGCAATTTCCCACAAACAGCTCCAACTGATGATGCCAAAAATCGTCAGTGAGCCACACGATACTTATGCGCCGAAAACGATGCCTACAAAACAACAATAGAGAAAACCCTAGGAGAGTATCGGTGTGGTACCGGCCGAAGACCCTCCGAAGGTTAAGTCAGCAAACCTTTCTACGACTCTAGAGTGTCAGAGTTGGGGTGAATTATGCGTACCTTATTTCTTGAGAGCCTTTGGGTTTTTATAGTGATGCAGGACCGACCGACCTTCCTTTATTGCGTAGAAAGTTTTTTCCTTATGGAGAAGATTATCATTAATGGGCGTATATTACAGGATACTTCACATGTTAGGATTCTATTCATATTGGGATTCTATCAACTAGGGTTATTCGTAGCATGCAAGCTATTTCCATTTTGGATTACTTGGAGGTTACTCCAATTATAGGGATGCCACATGGTCTTGAGACCTGTCTGCATCACGTTACGACATCTTGGATCCATCCACTATTAGTCAATTGGTCAAGTACCATCAGGTCTATTTTAGTGGACCCGTCAGGTTAATGGTACCGCCAGCCCATTCTTTACCCTCTTCATACCACATCACTCATAGCCATCTACTTGCACAAATTCAACAATGATATTTCGAAAATGGACCACAATACTTTGAATTATTTTTTTAACAAGTGGTCGAAAGTTGGCACCATTCTCTGCCACTAGGAGGCAGGAGTGCAGGACGCCAATTTGTCCAAAAACATCCAAAGTTCAATACCACGATGTTCACGGGGTTATTGGGCGTTCAACATTATTGTACGTGTATGTTTTCTCAATTATTATTATTATTTTTATTTTATTTTATTTTTTGAGAATTTTTTCTCAATTAATTGAACGCTATCAGTTGTCAACATTCAATGCCAACGTTACATAAAGGGCGACTTTTTTTTTTCTTATGGGAAGCGGGCCCTATTTTATACATCATCAATGTTGGACATCCAGCCAAGAAAAATAATTAAAAAAAAAATACCAATTAATTTTTTATAGATAAACTCAAGTAAATAAGAGTACTCTAAATCTTAATCCCGAGATTTTTGAAAATGAGAGAAAATAATTGAAAGCTCCTTCCCTCGAAAATTTTAGTAGGCGAAGAATGGACATGCCTAAGGTAAATTGAACAGAACTTGCTAACTTGGAGCAAAAGCACAGGCAAATAAAATAATGTAAAATTTTAACCCTGGGATTTTTTAAGGCTGGTGTGATTAAGTTCCTGTGAATTAGGCCAACATGACTCAAGTAAATGACTATAAGAAAACTTAGAAAAGGATGGTGATGGATAACTAGCATTTGTTTGGTGCGTTTATTTTCGTTTTAAAATATTATATATATATATATATATATATATAACTTTTTAAGATAATACCTTTTCTTTATATGAAATAAATATTAAATTCATCAATTTCACTGGTTTTTTCTTATTTTACAATTATGAAACTGAAAACTGAAAATTAGTAAATAGTAGACGGTAAAATGAAGTTAATGATACGTCTAAATGAAAATTGATAAAAATAAAAAAAAACTTGCTAACTCAGTTGGTATGCAAAATATTGTGAAGAATATTACATCAATAAGTCTTAGTGTCACAATGATTGAGTTGTATTTGTCTGGATGAAGAGTTAGGGTCGGATAAGGTTATACCATTATAGAATGATGGTACTATTTAGTTATTTACACAAGTTTTCCCCTCTCCCTTTTGGCAAATTGAAAAAGCAATGCGTTTTTTTTTGGTAAAAAAATGAAACAAAAAAAAATATGGAAAGAAAATAAAATATATACGTTTATTTTTTATTTTTAATAGCTGAATCAGAAATCTGTTTGTTTGGTAGAGTAGAAAATATGAATGAAGGGATAAAAACAAATAAGATTTTTTTTTTTTTTAAATCTTTTCAAAATAGTAGAAAGAAAAAAAATATATAAGAGAAATTACTTACATAGGTAATTTGAGAACTTAGCCCTCTAGTTTGTTAAAAATAATTCACTATAAGGACACAACAAGAATTTCATACAAGATGATTGGTACTTTTTTTTTTTTTTGTTGATAAAACATGATTGGTATTCTCTTCACTTTTCAATCCAAACCAAATATGTATGATGGAAATGTATTAATCTCTTCTTTCCTCTTTTTTTTTCCCTCCTCTTTGCCAATATTCATAACATGTTCGAATTAGAAGGTAAGCCACAAACTCGGGTTTTTAAAATATAATAGTAAAATGATATGGATACCAAGGTGAACTTTGAAGCTATCGACCCTGTTACTAAAAATTGTGTACATATCCCAGTTAATAAAACAAGGAAAAGTAAACCAAGAAGTTTTGGATGACTTTCACATTTCGTTGTTTGAGTAGAATAGAAACCAAAACTGAAATTTTGAATAAAGATTATCAATTGGTTTAATAAATAAAAAAATAAAAAAAAGGAGAAGAATACTCTATTACCTCTCAAGATTTTAAAGTCATTTTTGCTAGTTTCAAATAAGCTCAGCACTCCTTTTTGAGACAAAATTATAAATTTTATGCAAAGAAAAGAAAGAATACAAAGCCAAAAGAATTGCCACAGCAAAATAGAGCAGGAAAAACAGCAACAAATAGCAATATTTACTTACAACAGATGCCGACAACAATATCAGCTTATAACAGAGAGCAATATAACAACAATAAAGACCAATATCAACTTACACCAGACCAGAAAAATATATTAAAGTTAGGGCATTGAAAAAGTAAAACTTCTAATCAAGCCAATGGTATGACATTTTAACAGTAAGAACTAATAATAAATGAGTGAAAATATTAAAAGGTGAAAAGTAAGTTTGGAAGGAACAATAACGTGAACAAATGGGGAGTCAAATAATTTTCCATAAGAGTGCCAGTTCTTAGAAAAATGGTTCAAGTATGCAATTTTACCTACTTTAAATAATATTTAAAAACTTTTGGGGATTAGCTTCGCCCTTGCCGCCTACTTTAACTCATGAAAGTCTATGGACATAAAATTTGTCACTACTCTAATGTAACTAACTATGAGTGATAGAGAAAACAATAATAGGTTTATATAAAAATGATAGATGGCTAGTCACAAATTATCAAGTTAGAATTATGGTAAAAATTATAACAAAAAAGTTATAGTCCTAAAAGAATAATTATAAATCAAAGAAATTTTGGCTATTTACTGCAAGGAAATTTTGATTCTTATAGTAATGTTCAACAACATAATATTAAAAGTTCCATAATAGAAAAGAATCCCACCTTTTTAAGGGGGAAGAAAGAAAACCAAGTTCGCGCATTGTTGCATACAGTAGTGCAGTGCAATTTATCATGATGTACATAAAAGTTCCTCCATAGAAAAGCAGCTCAACTTTTTAGACTTTGAAGGAGCTCCCATAAAGATTCAGAAGACCAAAAGCCCTTGCTAGCCTTAGGAACAGAAAGCAAAAGTAAATGGTCAGAAGCCCATATCCAAGAGACTTATCCAATCTCATTTTTTTTTGGGGCAATATCACAAGAGCCCAAAGAAGGCCTGCCATAAGAAACCCCAGAGTCTCGTAGAGAGAAGGATCTCCAGGAATTTCAAATGAAGATGGATATTCAGAAAATGATGAAAAAACAAGTGACAAACCCAAACCCATCAACACATTGAACATGGGTCCAGCATAGCATCCTGATATAGCAATTTGGGCCCCATCTGCCCCACCATTGATTGCCATAGCAATATTGGCTATCAAATCTCCAAGTGAGTTTCCCCAAGCAAGAACAGTCAGCCCCAGAACTGAAGGGTTTATCCCAATTATATGACCAAGAGAAACCAACAAAGATACTAATTCCTCAGCAATAATATAAGTCCAAGTGACACTCATTAAAAATCCTCCAGCTAGCCAAGGAAACAAACACCTCTTTGGTGGGCTAGACTTTTTTGTGGTCACACATGCCAGATTCCCAAAAACCATCCCAATTAACCCCGCTGTAAAGTATGTCACCAGGCTGCTCCTTAAGCTCACATTTTCTCTCTGGGTGTTAGCAAGGGCTGCTAACAAAAGTGGTGCCAAAGTTACTGATAAAACTGCATAAGGCTTAGACCAACTCTCCTCGCTAACAACAGGTATAGTCAGTCTTCTTGGCAAGGAAAGTGGCAACTCTAAAACGTGTACAATTTTGGCAACATAGTAACAAATTTCTGGATTAAGATTCAAAAAGTTCGCAATTTGTTCTTGTTCTTCAAGACCGGATTTCAAGACTGGTTTTTCATCATCAATATAACCGAGTAATGGTATACCAGCCTCCCCCACGTGCCCAACCCCATTGTCTTTATCTCCACAGAAGAAATGCATTGCCGAGACAACACAAACATAAACCAAGTAAATAGAAGTAAAACAAATGGCACCCCACAAGTTGATTTTCCCAATAGCTACAATCAAGAGTAGGGAAAAAAGAGAGAAGAGGAAGAAGAGGGCATCTCTAATAAAGCTACACTTATCAACCGAAATCCGATGAGAGGTAATTACAATACTTATAATTCCAACAACAATACTAGACACAAAGAAGGCACCCCCCAAGACACTATTAAGCCCAAGATCACCATTGGCTGATCTTGTGAAAGAGACAATAGAAGCAAAGACGTCAGGAGCACCATTTCCTAGTGAAAGGAGGGTGACTCCAGCTATTGTAGGTGAGAGCTTCAAGATCTTAGACAAGCTTTCTAAAGAGGAACAGAAATAGTTGGCAGCTGTATTTCCCAATAGATAGAACAAAACAAGAAGCCATAACAGAAGTACAAAATGACCCAGAATAGGAAATTGACCAAAATTGCAGTAAAAGATTTGGAGATAATCTATGTACCCTTTAGGCCTGCAGCCAATATGTGTTTTGACATAGAAGCACTTGTACTTATTATCAGTGTACTTTTGAAGGCCGGTGCAACCATTTGTGGTGATATCACTGAGGAGGCGAAGATGGGAGATGGTGGTTGTTGGGGGTCTAATATTGGAGGATAGGTGAAACAAAGTTGAGTTAAGGTTGGAGGGAAAGAGATTGGTTTTGAGATAGAGAGTGAGGAGTAAGAGGAAGGATAGGTTGAGGAAAAGAGAGAGTTTTTTGGATCGAAATAAGGAAGATGAAGTTGCCATTTAGAGAAGGTTGTGATGGAGGTGTCAAAGGGGAAGATTTAGAGAATTGAAGAAGTCCATGATGATGTTGTTGAGGAAGTTCTGGCGAGGAAGAGGTTGTCTTTTGGTAGTTGAGTGAGTAGGAGGATAGCCTTCGCTTGAAGAAGGAAGTTTAAAAATAATGATGAGAATGAGACAATGACTGAACGTATGAGGAATCTCTGTTTCTTTCTTTCTTCTCACTCTATTGTTTTTTTTTTTTTTTTTTTTTTTTGGAGAAAGAGTTATTCAAGTGATTTGTTCAGAAAATCTTACTGCATGAATAATAAATTAGAAAGGAATTCTTCTAATATATGTTTATACACTAGAAAACCCATTGACGAAAAAAACAAGCTTCTTTTCAAAAAATTAACTATTGATCCATTTCATTTTTACCTTGGTTCTCTTTTATACTCCTTCCATCAATGAATTTAACTGAAAATTATGGTTTCAGTGTGTGTTCACCAAATAACATATTAATTTATCTTTACAAATAGATTTCTAATTGGATGAATATTTAGCTGTCACTCTCATTATTATTATTAAATTAAATAAATCTAAATATATACCAATTGAATAATTAGGATAAATTTGATGTGAGTCACATTAAGTCTCTTAAGGGAGATAAACTTACAATTAAATTTACCATGTTTACTCCATAATTATTATTTTTTATCATAAGACAAAGATATCAAGTGGTTTTTTTTTGTATAGGTGAGATTCATACCCAAATTGCTTATTCGATAACAAAAGATTCTATCGATTGAACCTTCAATTATGTTAATTTAATTTTTGAAATTTGAAAGCAATTTAATATGGGTTTTACTAACGGTTGCCCTTAGGGCATCCATTAATAAATCATTTTAAGGAAACTTTTTTTTTATGAAAAAGTGATTAATTTTTTTTTGCAATCTTTTTCAATTTTTCATAAAACGTTTTATAAAATAGATGATTAATTAATGCCCTAAAGGCATATATTGATCGGACCAATTTAATATTACCCTTATCCTCATAATCAAGTAAATTTTGAAAAGAATTTTTATAAGTAACGTTTAATCTATAACTATTAATTAAATTTAGTATTTTCTATATTGTAATACAAAGGACTTCAAAGAATGTTCTACTTAGTAAGGAGGTTGGAAAAAATGAAGGAAAAAAAAAAGTTTTATATCATAATTGTTTGGCAAGAAAGATAGAAAAGTGAACCAATAAAAAATAATATTGATTTCCTTTTACTTTTTGGTAGAGAAGAAACACAATAAGATTAGATACACAAAACAATTTACAATTTTTTTCATAACTGATGATATAAAATGTTGTGATTGATGTGTAATAAAAATGATATTAGTGGAAAGTGATGTTCTATAATTATAATCTACCCCATCAATGTTGTGAAAAAAAATTATGAAATTTGTTGTGCTTTTCTAACATTGTTGGAAGGAAAATACCAAAAAATATCAAATATAGTAGATGATAATTACCATTATAACAGTGTATGAAAAATATGTACACACATATACATACATACATACATACATATATATATATATTACACATGTTCCTTAATTTTCCTTTCTTTTTTTTTTTTAAAAAAAATTCACTCCAAAAATTCATTTTGGTTAAAATCATAATATGATTTTAAATCAATTATGTATGCATTTTTCCAATTTAAAAATACCTCTATCTATTTTCATGTCATTTTTACCTATATTAAGATCCTTTTAGTCATATCTTAATTCGTATAAGCTTTTTACGGTTGAAGGTGCCAAAAGAAAATCAGGAAAACACAAAATATAAAGAAGTTTGCTAAATCGCAAGGGGCAAAATGGTCAGTACAATTTTTCACTTTGGAGCCATCCAATTTTCAGCCCGGGTTCGGAGGACGAGAAATGGTGGGCCGGATGGATATTAAGTTATTATTTATTAACCATCTAGCCTACTATCTTGCCATTGCCATTTCCATTCTCAAAAAATTATAGCACTACAAATTAAAACATAATTTTTGTCGATAATTAGCAAACTACTAATGTTAGCGGTGGAGAAAAGTTTCAAGTTTATATTAAAGTAATAAGCAACCAGTCGCATACTGCCGCGTAAGATAGTTGTGACAAAAGTTATGACTTAATACGTGTATTAGAATTCAACCAAATAGCAGAAAAGGGTAATCCTACTCTATACTTCATATTTGAGAGGAATCCAAATAGGTCTGATTGTGGTATCATGGCTTCCAATTATTATTGAAGGTGTATTTTCACCGATGTTTCAGATCTTGTTCTTGCGCCAGCTTCTGACACAAAAACATTTTTAACTTTTGCTTCCAAAACACCAATATTTTATCATATATCATCCTGGGATCATATCTAAATTATATGATAGCATTAAGAAAATGTCCAATTAACTAGTGCCATTGGAGCACATATTAAAAATTAGTAAATACTTAATTATGAGCTGTAATGAACACTTTTTTTAAAAAAAAATACACGTTTTAATAATTCATTGGCTTACATGCGCACAAATTCATTATATATATATATTGACTTTACTTTTTAAAAACATATAAAAGATCATTTAATAAAGCATTAAATGCATTTGAACTATGGTCCTTATTCTCTCACAAAATCCATGAAATAAAATCTCCATCCCGAACCTCAAATTTAACAAATAATAATATTAATAATAATAATAATAATAATAATTTTTTTTTTTTTAAAAGCCTAGCTTCATCCTTGACTTTAGCATCTTCCTTCATCCTATGTACACATGTGATTTAAAACAATCAAAAACTTTTCCCTTCAATTAAATGTGCTTCAGCTAATAAATATAGTTAGTGACTATTATTTTCATCTTATTACTTCCAATCAAAGTAACTTATCTTTAGGCCTTATAACCCTAGGCTACTACTACGAAGTTTAGGTCCTTTTGTAGTGATATTCTGGTTATGTAATATATTATAAGCCTGTTTAAAAAAATCTATATACTACTTTCATGTTCATGTGTTCTAATAAGTATTACCATTTCTTAAAAAAAAAGTAACTTATTTTTTATTATATATTCAACTGAGTTAAAAAATAAAAATAAAAATAAAAAAATTGTCTACTAGTTTGTTAGGAAACAATAAACAATGATTAACAAAAAAGGAAACAATAAATAACAGAAACTCATAGAAAGCGATCAAACCTTACATAAATTCACTCCACAACAAAGAGTAGGTGTCTCACTTCTTTAAATAAATAAAAATTTTAAATAAAAATAAAATTAAAAAACCTTACAAGAAAGTCAATGCAAAATAGTATCCCAATTCTAAAAAAAAAAAAAAAAATTCTAACCAAAGGGGAAGAAAAAAAAAAGGAAAAATGAAGCACAGCTTAGAGAAATAAGCCAAAGGGAATATATATATATATATTGTGGGGTCGGAGAATTTGGCAACCGGTGGCCCACTTTATACCAAGCCCAAGGCCCATGCCGAGGAGGAGGAAGCCCAATGCCCTCACCGAGGACAACCCTATCCTCGGCCAACCAAGACCATGGGAGGAGAAAGTAACGGGCCACCATAGGCAGCCCTCCAGGGCATCTGAGGAGAAAGAACAAGTATATCATATCAGCCATGGAAGAATAGCCAAGGAGCAAAATCAGGATTGAACTGTCACTTCCACATTAAATGCGCACGACTAATGTTCCGGCAGCATTAATGGGGAAATGACCCCTGAGCAGTACTGCCTCGATTGCTGCAACTCACAGGGAGTTTTGGTAAGGCGGCTGATGGGACGAGTTGTCAGAGAGAGGCATGGATGATCAACAAGTGGAGGAAAGGGATTGTTGGAGGAGGACTATATAAAGGGAAGAAATAGATTAAAGAAGGGGATCATTCTCATGAGAGAAGGACTACCATCAAACTCCTCAGACCGGGCCGAGAACAGACTTTTGAGGATAATTTCGATTCGTCTGTGTTCGATGGTGGCGAACACCGCATTGGACGTTGTCCACTGGCTAGGGCCTAGTTCTTGAACCCATTCTCTACAAATTCATTGTAATGGGCTAGCTGGGCTTGAGTCCACTCACTCAACAGTAGAAGCGCTCAAACCCAGTTCCTACATATATATATATATATATATATATTGAGAAGAAGCCCCTGGAAATTGGGGGTATTAGTCATTAATTAAACATAACTCAAAGTTGTAAACATCAAAAATATTTGGAGGAACAGCTTCCATTCAGACAAGAAAAGTACTACAAATAGTCCTTCTAACTAACCGATGAGCTACACAATTCCCTTGTCTTCTAACATGGCAAAAAGAAACATCTCTGAAAGAAGAGCAAAGAAGCTTAATGTCCTGCAGTAGATGACCATAGTCAGACAAATACATATTGTCACCCTTGATAGCATTAATAATGACTTCAAAATCACGTTCCATCACCAAACTCTCAAAACCCAACTCCTGAGCAAAAAGGAGAGCTTGTCGTGCCGCTAACACTTCCACTATCTCTACTGAAGCAAGTAATGGAATTTGTTGTGATAAAGCCATAACTAATTATTGATCATTCCAGAATCCGGATTATTATGCCAAGACCAACACTATTTTCTCTAGAGAAAAAGGCACTATTTTTTACAATTGAATTATTTTTGTTATTTATATCATATATATTATAAAATGAAATTCTTTAATTTTTTTTGTAAATTTTTTCTACATAAAATTTGAAAGCCTGTTTTGTCCACTTTTAATATTCTAATATATATATATATATATATATATATATATGTATGTATGTATGTATATATACTTAGTGTTAGAGTTACAAATATTATTAAACTATGCTAGTTTGAACTTATTAGAACTTACCATCACTTTTAGTGAAACAACACAACACTAAACAAATCTTGATTAAATACGTTTGATTTTCTCTATAAAAAAATCTATTTAAACTTAGCATGTGCTTTTCTACATTTCTCTTTTTATTTATTAATACATATTAAATAAATATGTATTAGATATAAATATATACTATTTTGATACAAGATAGAAATTCTACTCTAACCTAATCTAAGTGTATATGTGTGTGAAACTTCCTCTTAGAGACTTGAACCTCGGCCCTTGCCTCCCCCCCCCCCCAACACTCTACAAACACTTATACTTGTGGAGTGACCATCGCATCAAGGGTGTACAGTAGTTATATATATTGTTGAAATGTCAAATACTTGTGTGGGGTGGGGTGGGGTGGGGTGGGGTGGGGTGGGGTACAAATGAGAAATAATATAAAGTGAAAACAATTAATTTTTTTCACTTATTCTAATATTGCTACAAAAGGTTTTGAAAATCCTTATTTTTCATATCATCATTCTAATATATATTTTTCAATGATGTTCTAATTTATATTTTTCAATTTGGTTTCAAAAGTTACAAAAAATGTTAAATTATATTAGTTTTGATTAATTAAAACTCATTGTCTACAGTGGCAGGGTTAGGATTTTACCTTAGAAGAGGCAAAATTTATAACTAATATATATGTCTTCATACACTCGTGACCATATGTAGATAAAAACACATATTGTGTACATGCACATATCACGCACATATTATATATATTGTATATAGTTGTGTTGTAATTTTTATATATTCAAAATTCTATTTATAATACCCATGCAATGATCTTTGATAAATAAATAAACCTAAAATACAGTTTACGTTAGTTTTTAACTTTTTATTAAACTCATAAAATGATTAGATTATAACAATTGTAAACCATATAATAACTAATTCAGCAACTAAATTTGTAGAGTTTGACTGGAAAACAATATCATATTATGGAATTGTTATATAGTTGTTTCCAAATTTTATGACTTATACACTTATCTTATCAAAATTTATTTAGAGTATTACATAAATAATTTGAACTTTAATACTTTTCAAATGAAATGGGTTTCTTTGGTCTCTTCTATTAAGATTTTTTCTTCTTTATTTTATTTTTTATCATTGATTTTCTTTTATAACTTTTGAAATGAAAATATTTTATTTCTATACCTTGTCAAATAATTTTGATTTATATAATAAAAAGACAGAGATATATCAACAAAAATACATATCAATTATAATAAATAAAAAAAGGAAGAAGTGAATGATATATGAATACCAGGCTTGAATAAGTGAATCGAATATGGGTATGAGGCTTGTTTTTTCTTTTTCTTTTTTTAATGCTTTTCTGTCGGTTAAGAAATACAAGTTATAGGCATAATATCATCAACTCATCATCTTTCATTGTTGTATTCTTGTAGCTTTAGACCCAATCTCAACCCAAACACAAATTTTAATCAAACAACTCAATTATGACATATTTTGACTCTAAGATTTGCTAACACATCTATGTACTCTAACATAAACTTACTAGCTAGCAATAATATGAAATGAAATTATGAAAACCTCTCTTTTTGTTAATTTTTTCTAATGTTACCGCAAACTTTTGAAAATCCACAATTTTTACGTCATCATTCTAATATATTTTTCAATTTGGTTTTTAGATTTACAAATAATATTAAAATTATTATTTGTTGATAAGTACAAATAATATTAAAATTATGTTAATTTGAACTACTTATAAATCATTGTCTGCAACTCAATACTAAATAAATTTGGATTAAACTAAGGTTGATTTTTATAGGAAATCTCTAGTTAAATAAAGTTCATTATTTTCTATAAATTCTCTAATTTGAATTTTTTTTTAATTATTACTTATATTTTAAATAAGTGTCATAAATATATTTTTTATCGAACTTTTTTGTGTATTGCATGTGTTAATGACTAGTTCATAAAAATAATGGTGATTGCTCAACTTTTAGAAAGCATTAATCTCACTTAAATTTACATTCAATTAATGTACTTTATTAATTATTTAATTAATTAATATAAATAAAATGGCAAATTACAACTTACTCTTCTGTGGTTTGGCCGAAATTTAAGTTGCTTGCCTGTGGTTTGAAACTTGATACTTTGTCCACCTAAAGTTTGACTGAAATTTAAGTTGTCTACCTATGGTTTGAAATCCCATTATGCAAGTGTTCCACTGGATTCTTTTTGATCTTATTTAATCTTGTATTTTTATTTTTATTTTGTTTTTGGAAGAGATAGACATAAAAGGTGAGCAAAATTACATATTTAGCCATATTTTTAACAAAGTTAAGTTACGAAACTCTAACTGAACTAATCTCAAATGGGTAAAGTGTCAAATTTCAAATCACAAGTAGGTAACTTAAATTTTGGTCAGGTAGGTAAGTTGTGATTTTTCCTAAATAAAATTAATTTTGGGAGGAAATTACCTAGGTAATGAGGTGAAATTCATTTGCCAGGTTTGAGTTCCTTTGAAAATTAACAAACATAAGAAAAAAGTATAAAGAAGACACACGTACGAAAGAGAGAAAAAGGTTGTCCAATTTTTAAGAAAGCTGATACTTGAACACAAACACATGTTAGAGATTCAGGACAAGTGAAGGAACAAATATCACATCATTTGTAAGGAAAGGTTTTGTTTTGAACTCGAGAGAGCAAATCAGGTTCTCCAAATTTTACGAAATCAGGTGCTTGACTTGACCCAAGCGCTTGACAGATATGTAATCCAGAACGAAAGACAACAAATAGCACACCATTAGTTAAATGATTTTGGGCAATAAGGCTCACCCTAGGCAGTATTTGAGTTCTTTTTCTTTTTTTCTTTTTTTATTTATTTATTTATTTAAACTACTTTGTTCTGAAGGATCTATAAAATCATTCCTCTTTTGGTGTAGAGCAAAATAAGAGTTCTTAATTAAGGGTGAAGCTTGTTTCTAATGCTAGCTTTTTTTGCACTAAATATGCTAAGATTCGGAGATATATCTAGTTTTAAACACATGTTTGCATTGTAGTGTGTTCAGTTGCAAAAAAAATTGGACAGTGGCGTCTGGCTGTATCACTTAACTAATGACTCGTGTATCTTACGCATTCTTCACTGTAATTCTGATTGCAATTTTCGAACCTTCATTTTATATATATATATATATACACCTTTAAGAAGTACATTCAAGGAAACTTCCTAGGAGAAAGAAAAGAAAAAGTGGTGAGAGTGAGATATCATACATTCCTACAGTCTAAAGTTGGGTCGATGATTCCCACAAGTCAGCATGTTGCCCCATACAAAATTATTTTCGTGGATACTCTTAATTAGTCAATTCTGAGAACTTTTGCTGTATCCTTTATGGAATGTTTCTGCGCAAAAGTACATTCCTTTTGACCTTTTTTTTTTTCTTGATCAACGACAATAGAACTCATTTCACGAAAAAAGAAAAGAAAAAAATGCGAAAAATTCATTTTCGTCCTTACATTTTCACGCGATTCTCACTTTGATCCATAACTTTTATTTTACCGCTTTTAGTTCTATCCTAGAAAACGCTCCTCGTTTTCGTCCCTGCCGTTACATCAAAGATGGAAAATGCACACGTGACAAACGGAGTGTACTGTTGGCACACTAAAAGCTGACATGACCATTAAAATAATAATAAAAAAAATGTTATTTGGCATTAAAAAATGCCGCGTCAGCATTTAATTTAAAAACAAAATTAAAAACCAAAAATCACATGAATTGAGATCTAAGTGTGTCTTGAACAAGAACAATGAGAACACAAACTCAGATCTAAGAACACAAACCTAGAAATTTAAGGAAAAAAAAAAAAAAAAAAAAACCTCCAGAACAGTTCAAGCTCCCATCGAGAACATCCAACACATCTGAAGGATTTCTTTTTTACACCATCAATATCTCTCACTCTCAATCTCTCTCAGTCACACTCGTGCTTCTCCAAACAGTCACCAAAATCGCTGTTGTTCACCATCATCAACGATCTCAAAGACCTCGCCTCCTCACCATCTTCGATCTCAAAGACCTCGCCTCTTCATGTCTCGACCATCTCTGATCCACACCGCCGAGCTCCGAAATAGCCATTATTCACCATCATCAATGATCTCAAAGACCACGCCTCGACCATCCCCGATCTCTGATCCACACCGTTGAGTACAGCAAGAAGCATGTTAAGGCCGCCGACCCTAACCCTGGGACGCCAAGTTCGTCAAGGTCGACTAGAACACCCTTTCGACCTCATAGTGGTCTATAAAAACAAACCCTTTTGCCCTTTTGTTCTGCTTTAACTTTTAGTTTTACTGTTTTCATTCACTGTGTTGTGTTATTGGGTTGTTGTGCAATTCTTGTTGTTTGATGAAGATTTCTTTTTTGGGTTTTTGTTTGGAAGCTGAGAAAACAAAAGTATAAGTTATAAGGAAAAACATGGGGGATTTGAGTTGATGAAAAAGCTTTTTATTCATTTACCGTTTCATTGATTTTTTTGTGCTTCGTGTAGTTATCCAAAATCTGTTGTGGTTTTCTTTAACTTATGGTAATGTCAATCTCTCTCTCAGTTCTGGAGGTTTTTTTTCCCCCCCCCCTTAAATTTCTGGGTTTGTGTTCTTAGATCTGAGTTTGTGTTCTTGTTGTTCTTGTTCAAGACACACTTAGATCTCAATTCATGTGATTTTTGGTTTTTAATTCTGTCTTTAATTTTTTTTTAAATTAAATGCTGACGTGACATTTTTTAATGCCAAATAACATTTATTATTATTATTTTAATGGCCACGCCAGCTTTTAGTGTGCCAACAATGCACTCCGTTTGCCACGTGTGCATTTTCCATCTCTGATGTAATGGCAGGAACGAAAATGAGACGCGATTTCCAGGATAGGGACTAAAAGCGGTGAAAAAAAAAGTTACGGACCAAAGTGAGAATCGCGTGAAAATGTAGGGACGAAAATGAGTTTTTCGCCAAAAAAGAACAAACAGAGTTTCAATTGTTTTTGTTTGGTTTCCCATTATTTCTCTTTCGTTCTGTGCGTTTAATTTCCAAAATACTTTGAAGGCGCCAACATTACTAATCTATTTTAGTCATCAGACATTTATTCTACTTAATTTTACCACAGAAGCAGCTGCTATCTACAACTTGGGATTTTTTTTTTCAAAATAACACCAATTTTCAAATAATTTTGTTAATTAAAAGGGTTTCCAAACTATTTAGGAAACTAGCATCTCAAGTCTTTTAGACTCGAGTTCACAGTAGCAACTTGAGTCTCTCAGACTCGAGTTCCACATGGAACTTGAGTCTTAAAGTCACGAGTTCCCTAACAGCCCAGATTCCCTAAAGAACGAAGCAAGAAGCTAACCAGAAAACTAAAGAATGAAGCAAACTGAAGAGGATGAAAATTAGAGGTGACGGATTTGTCTAGAGGGGCTTGAAGGTGCTAGACGGATTGGCTCGTATTGGATGGATCCTGTGTGAACGGACTAGGGTGGACGGAGCAAAGAACCATGTGGCCCTTAGCTGCTCATTAAATGGTCTCCAAGAAATCCTAAATAGAACTCACTTGTCTCGCACGATAAACCCCAGTCTACAGAGTCCTAACACGAATAGAATCCTAACACTAGGGGGATTCTGGAATATACGCATCAATGAAGATCTTCCCTATAAGCAAAAGACTTGTTATGCAAGTAGGAGAGTTCGATTCTACACTACTATAAAAACCCATAGACCCTTACAAACCAAAGTACGCATAATTCACCCCAACTCTGGTATTGTAGGGTTGCGAAAAGATTCTAACTTAACCTTCGAAGGGTACTTGGCCGGCATCACACCGGTGTCCTCTGTGAAGGTCTTTCCTTGTTCTTGTGTAGGAGTCGTTACGAGCGTGCGGGGACTGTGTAGCTCACTAGTGATTTTCTCGGCATCATCAATTGGCGCCGTCTGTGGGAATCGCAATTTGTAAGCCATAACATCGCCTCCCAGACAAAAAGTTGCATGGTGCTCACTCGCTCAATGGCAACAACCAACGATGTTCAAGGAGATGAACCACCCATGACTGCCCCTTGAGAGACAGGTTCAAACTCTCGCCGCTGCTGTAGAACGCCTCACCAAATAAAACCATGACCTGGAAGAACAACTGCGACAGAAGAACGCAGCATTGAACACCCGAAGAGAAGATTAAGAGGGAACCAGCGCTGAGAAAAGGAACCCAGAGGGGCCAAAAGGAAGCAACGCACTAAGCAGATAAGAACGATAGGATACCAGCCGACCTTTCGGCTTAGATACGACTTCCCCCTCACATAGTTGCAGAGATGCAGATGATGAGGGAACAGATGGACCTTATGATGAACGCCCTCAAAGGACGAGTCTCCAATGACCTGGATGATCTGGTCCACCGAACCAATTCACCCTTCAACATGTTCGTCAATTCCTTCACCCTACTGTAGAAATTTCTCATGCCGCAGATAGAAAGCTATGATGGATCTAAAGACCGCCTTGACCACCTAGGGACTTTCAAAACCTTGATGCACTTTCAAGGGGTAGCAGACGAGATCATGTGTAAGGCCTTCCCTACAACGGTAAAGGTCCTGCAAGAATTTGGTTCAGTTGACTGACGCCTAACTCCATCAGTACTTTCAATGAGCTAAGCGCTAAGTTCACCACACACTTTATTGGGGGGCATAGGTATAAGAAGTCTACTGCGTGCTTAATGAGTATCAGGCAGTGAGAGGATGAGACTCTGAGGTCTTACATAACCCACTTTAACAAGGAGACTCTTTCGATTGACGAAACGGACGATAAAATACTCGTGGCTGCCTTCATAAACAGACTGCGAAAGGGTAAGTTCCTGTTTTCCTTATACAAGAATGATCCCAAAACTATGTTAGATGTGCTATATAGGGCAACCAAGTACATGAACGCAGAAGATGCGTTGCTGGTAAGAGAAGAGTGGCCCAATAAAAGGGAAAGACAGGAAGACACACGACAAGATAGAGGACCAAAGAGGGCAAGGACTGGAGAACAACGGGAGGACGGGCGCTCAAAGCCCCCCACGGGGAAATTCACGAGTTTCACCCCACTGAATGCTCTGATCGACCAAGTCTTGATGCAGATCAAGGACGAAGGAGCCTTGACCTTTCCCGGTAAGTTGAAGGGAGATCCTAATAAGAGGCCTAGGAATAAGTATTGCAGGTTCCACCGCGATCATGGCCATGATACATCTGACTGTTACGACTTGAAGCAACAAATTGAAGCCCTTATACGACAAGGAAAGTTGCAGAGATTTGTCAGCAAGGAGAGGACAAACTAGCCACAAGAGCAAGCCCATAGATGGGAGAATGAGCATCCCAAGCCGGCTATAGGGGACACAAGAATGATAGTAGGGGGCACGACGGCCTCTGGGTCATCTAAAAAGGCCAGGAAAACTTACTTATGGACTGTCCAAAACGTTCAGTTAACAGCTTCATACCGAAAATGCCATGAATGGACAATCTCGTCATTAGGTTCTTAAAAGAGGATGCCCAGCGTCTTCACCACCCACATGACGATGCCCTCGTAGTCAGCATACGAGTAGGGGATTACAATATGCACCGAATTCAGGTTAACAATGGTAGTTCGGCTGACATCCTTTACTACCTGGCATTCCAACATATGAGGATTGATAGAGAACGACTGATTCCAACGAACGCTTTACTCATTGGATTTGGAGGGACACGGGTCTTTCCACTTGGTGCAGTAACATTATCCGTGATGGTAGGCGACTATTCCCAACAGATCACTAAGGACATAAACTTCCTTGTGGTCGACTGTTCATCTGTGTACATGCCATCATAGGAAGGCCCACCCTTAACTCATGGAAGGTAGTAACCTCAACTTACCACTTGATGATCAAATTCCCTACGGATTATGGAGTAGGAGAACTACGCGGAAACCAGGTGGCTGCGCGCGAATGCTACATAGCAATGATAGAGATGGATGATCATCTCCAGATCACTAGCATAGAAGAACATCAAACAACCACAGAACCCATGGAAGAGCTCAAAGAGATACCCCTCGACGACTCTAGAAATAATCGAACAACGAGGATTGGCACCCTCGCCAACCTAACAATTCGCCCAGTACTCACAGCCTTTCTTAGGGATAACCGGGATGTATTTGCTTGGAGTCATGAAGACATGCCGGGGATAAATCCCACCATAATGGTGCACAGACTGAACGTATCGCCCACCTTCACACCCATCCGTCAGAAGAAAAGGGTATTCGCCCCTGAACGGGACCAAGCTATAGCGGATGAAGTTCGCAAGTTACAAGAGGCGGACTTCATTAGGGAAGTCTACTACCCTGACTGGCTGGCAAATATGGTAATGGTCAAGAAAGCCAGCGGGAAGTGGAGAATGTGCACTGATTTCACGGACCTAAATAAGGCATGCCCAAAAGATAGTTACCCACTCCCGCGGGTTGATATCCTAGTTGACTCTACGGCACAACATCAGTTGCTGAGCTTCATGGATGCTTTTTCAGGCTACAACCAGATCAAGATGGACGAAGTTGATCAAGAGAAGACTTCGTTCATCACCAGCCAAGGCCTCTTCTGCTATAAAGTAATGCCATTCGGCCTAAAAAATGCAAGGGCAACGTATCAAAGGCTTATGAACAAGATGTTTACGCAGCTGATTCGAAGAAACGTCCAGGTCTATGTGGATGACATGCTGGTAAAAAGCAGAAGGAAGGAAGACCACCTGGAGGACCTCAGAGAAGCATTCGACACCCTTTGCTCCTACAACATGAAACTCAATCCAAGCAAATGTGCTTTCGGAGTGACGACAGGAAAGTTCCTAGAATTCATGGTGTCTCAAAGAGGAATCGAGGCCAACCTGGACAAGATTCGGGCCATAATGGAGATAGCACCCCCAAGGAATGTCAAAGAAGTCTAAAGCCTCAATGACAAGATAGTGGCGCTCAACAGATTCATATCAAAGGCAACAGACAAGTGTCTGCCATTCTTCTGAACGCTAAAGAAGTATTTTGAATGGACGATCGAGTGTTAGCAAGCATTCAAGGATCTGAAGGCTTATCTCTCATCTCCTCCATTGCTAAGTCCTTCCCAGCCTAGGGAAGAATTGTTCCTCTACTTAGCAGTGCCCCCGGCGGCCGTCAGTGCAACGTTAATCAGGGAAGAAGATAAGGTACAGAAGCCCGTGTACTACACGAGTCGTGCACTTCGAGGTGCTGAAGGGAGATACCCACCAATGGAAAAGCTCGCCTTCGCTCTAGTTACTGTAGCTCGCAAGCTCAAGCCCTACTTCCAAGCTCACACAGTAGTCGTATTGACAGACAAACCGCTAAGGATAGCAATGAGTAATCCTGAAGCTGCCGAGCGAGTGGTGTTATGGGCAATCAAATTGAGTGAATTCAACATACAATATCACCTCTGCACTGCCATCAAGGGACAGGTGGTCACCGACTTCATTCCGGAGTTTACCAACATAGAAGGACAAGGGGCATAAGAGGTCCCCCAATAGAGCATCCACACAGACGAATCCTCCAACAAGCAAGCAGGTGGAGCCGACGTGATACTTCGTAGCCCTAAAGGGGATAAAATCAAGTGCATGATCTGCCTAGACTTCCCTACGATGAACAATGAGGCGAAGTATGAAGCCTTAGTAGCAGGACTAGACCTTACCATGGCCGCAGGAGCTGAAAATTTGGTCCTCTACTGCGATTCGCAAGTTATGATAAGTTAGATTAACGGAGAATATGACTGTAGGAATGAACAGATGAAAAGGTATCTGGAACAGGTGAAAAACCGGGTCAACAATCTCCAAGCCAAGTTCGTTCAAATCCCAAGGGAGGAGAATGAGCACGCCGACCAACTCACTAAAGCAGCATCAGCGAACATATGGTTATTCCCAGTCAAGTATTGTCCTTCATTCAGATTTCGCCACTAATAGAATGCATAAGTGTACAGGAGGTTGGACCCGAAAACTGTTGGATAACACTAATAGTATCCTACCTGAAGGAGGGCGCGCTACCAGAAGAGAAGGAGGATGCCAGAAAACTAAAGGTCCAAGCTGCCCGTTTCATCCTGATCAAAGACGTTCTTTACAAGAGAGGATTCTCCCGACCTACCTAAGGTGTCTTGGCCCCGAAGAAGCAGATTATATTATGAGAGAAGTTCATGAGGGAATTTGTGGGAACTACTCGGGATTGCGCTCGTTAGTAAAAAAGATGATCAAGGTGGGATACTATTGGCCAACCATGCAGAAGGATGCCCATGCATATGTGAAGGCTTGCAACAAATGTTAGAGATTTGACAACTTCATCAAGCAACCAACAAAGGAACTTACCCCTATGATGGCTCCGTGGCCGTTCGCTTAATGAGGACTAGATATCATGGGCCCATCCCCAACAGCAGTAAGGCAACTAAAGTTTCTAGTGGTCGGCATTGACTACTTCACCAAATGGATCGAAGCGGAAGTCTTAGCCACTATTACAGAGAAAAATATATGAAGTTTCGTATGGAGGAACATCATATGCAGGTATGGCATACCCAGAGTACTCGTCTTAAACAACAGGAAACAATTCGACAACGACGCATTCAGAGACTTCTGCTCGGAGCTGGGTATCAAGAACAATTACTCATCACCCGCCCACCACAGGCCAATGGGCAAGTTGAGGTGACAAACTGATCCTTACTCAAAATAATCAAGACTCGACTCGAGGGTGCAAAGGGTATATGACCAGAGGAGCTGCCAAGTATTTTATGGGCATACAGGACAACGATACGAACACCTACAGGAGAAACCCTGTTTCGGCTAGCATACGAGAGTGAGGCAGTCATCCCGGCGGAAGTAGGACTTACAAGCTACAAGGTGGAAAGCCATGATGAAAGCAAGCACGATGAAACCATGCGCCTGCAGCTGGACCTAGTGGACAAAGTGAGAGCAACAGCCGAGCAAAGATTAGCACAGTACCAGAATCTCATGGCCAAGCACTATAATTCCAAGTTCAGACACAAAGACTTCCAGGTAGGAGACCTCATCCTAAGGAAGGTAATGGGCACCACAAGGGACGCCTTCTAAGGAAAGCTGGGACCTAACTGGGAAGGACCATACAAAATTACGTCGTGGTATAGGAAGGGGACCTACCACCTGGAAACACTGGACGGAAAGAAACTACATCACCCATGGAATACGAAGCACCTGAAGAAGTACTACCAATAGACGAGTAGCAACACCTCCTCATTGCCAGTTTATTTCTTTCTAGTTTTATAGTTTTTATTATCTATCTTTTAAGCTCAAGGGCGTGCTTCTTTTTATTTTTAAGAACAATTTCTATGCATGAACTACCATTATAATAAGAGGAGTATTCAGACATGATTGATGTGTTTTTCTACGAAATTTACAAAGTCCATGAAGTGGACAGTTCATCCCTGAAGGATGAGTAATTTGTAAAGTCCATAAAGTGGACGGTTCATCCCTAAAGGATGAGTAATTTGTAAAATCCATAAAGTGGACGGTCCATCCCATTGGAACGGATAATTTATTAAGTCCATAAAGTGGACGGCCCATCCCATTGGGGTGGATAATTTATCAAGTCCATAAGATGGATGGCTCATCCCATTGGGACGAATAATTAAGTCCATAAAGTGGACGGTTCATCCCTGAAGGATGGATAATTTGTAAAGCCCATGAAGAGGACGGTTCTGTTAAACCAATTCAACAAGTCCATGATGTGGACGGATATATTGTAAAATGAACGGCCCGCAAAGTGGACAGTTAACAATTGTTACGTATAAACTGATCCAACATAAAGTCCCAAAAAGGACGGATCCATATAGCACTAACAAATTACATGCCCTCAAGGAGGACGGGTCTAATGTTAATGTAGACATTTATTAATGATCAACACAATAAACACGTTCAAGCCATTAAGTGGACGGATCTAACAATTCATTGAATTATAGTTACAAATACAATGATAGGCAAAACCACATAAAGGACGGGGTTGATAATACGACGGAATTAGCATTACAAATCCTAAATGTGGATGGAAATATTCACAGTTGTAAAATAAGCAGATTCGTTCATAAAGAATAAAATAAACAAAATAACCAAGCTGAAACCCATGAAGGGGAAAAGTTTAAGATGACGGTTAAATTAAACATTTAATGTTCTCCAAGACCATTAAAAAAAAAGCCAGGGAAGGGGGTTGTTTTCAACAATCTCTGGAACATTCTCGGGCTGACGGGCATCACCCTCGATGATTTGAACTTGAGGAGCTGACTCCCCATCACCAAGAGTCGCATCATCTACAAAAAGATCCTCTGTGCTCTCAGAGGCGATGGGCTAAGTAGTGGTTTGGGCTTGGTCATTAATATGGAGCATAGAGAAGTCAAGGTCAGGGTAAGCTTTCTTGGCCTGACGCACAGCATCATCAAATCCATCCGCGTAGGAGACCGCGAGCTCCTCTATAAGGGCGTTAGAGTCACGATATTCACAGATTGCCACCTCCTTTGCCTGACGGAGTTCATCCTTGGCAACCTCAATCGCTTTCTCCTTGTCCTCTAGGACCTTTTTCAGGGTCTCCACATCAGTCTCAAGTTCTTTCATGGTCGTCTCTGACATAGTAAATTTCTTCTCCATGCCCACATTCCAAGCTTTGAGATTGTTCAGCTCATCCTCTGTCTCGTTGGCATTCTTCCTAACTCAATCAAGCGTCGTCTCATGGTTCAGGCACCGTCCCATGAGCCCTTTCATCATCACCATCGCCTAGAATAAAAGATGATTAATGTGGCAAGGTAAGTGGATGGAAAGGATATGAAATGGACGAATGTGGCTAACCTGAGCAATACTGAAGAGCCTCGTCTCCCCCATGGCTTCTGTAGCATGGTTGCCTAAATCCTCGTAATCATCAGTTGTCATGATGGAAGATAGTTTATCCAAGGCATGTTTAGAGTCCTCACGGAGGAGGACGGGTGGCTTCTCCTGACTGGTAGACGGACTTTTCATAAAACCCTTCCTTGCACCATGTTTGACAGGGGTTACTCTCTTCTCAGCCTCTAGACCTAGGACGGGATCCACAGCGGTTTTTGGCTTCTTGGGGTGATGGTCTTGTTTCTTCGATTGTTTTCTTTTCGTGGACGATTTGGATGTAATCGTCCCCCCATATGGTTGACTACCATCCTCCTTCTTCTTAGAAGCCTGTTGTTTAATGGCGGCCCTTCTCTTGGCAGAATCCATTTCTGCACAATAGTGGACGGATGCTTTAAAATAAAATCAAAGATAAAAAAACCCCAATGATTGGATGACGGACTTACGCTGACGAACTTGTGGGTCGTATTGACGGGCAGCTAGAGTAGGCTCAGGACCGTCTCAGTACCAATAGAGGGTGTTGAGCGTGACCAACTTTGCCCTCGTCCTCTCCTCTAACTTCGTTTTACTAAAAATCTTCTCCAAAAAACTCCACTATTCTAAAGTGACCTAAGGACGGTCTTGAACTACAAAAAAGAATAAGGAGACGGTCCAAGAAACAATTAATGGAAACAATTGATATCGTAAACGTGACAGGTGCATACCAGACGGGGGAGTTATCCCCCAAATTGTGTCGACGGGCATAAACTCATGGTCACCAGGACGGCACATCCATTCGTCGCACTCAATGAAAAAATACCAACTCTCTCAGTTTCTGTTGGAGTCGGGGGTTTCACACACAAGCCTCGTGTGGGGGTTCCTAGGTACAAAACTATACATACCCTTTAACTGAGTGATCTCAGCCAAACGGTAACAGTTAAAAAACTCTTATAACGTTAACCTCCTGGCTCCGTTAGACATTGCCCCATACAAGACCTCCACGCCAAGGAAAACCCTTCAGGCGTTCGAGGAAATCTGGTTGACAGACACACCCAAGTACTGAAGGAGCTGACAGTGAAAGGAACTTAAAGGAAATCTAAGCCCTGCTTTCAACATCTGCTCATAGACCTCAACACCATTGACACCTTCGTAGTAGCATTTTTCCGACATATAGGGAAGACGAATGGAATGTGGGCAGAAATTTGGTATTTTTCCCTCAGTGTTTTGAAATGAGATTATTTGATTGTGGAGACAAAAGCATTAACCGTCCATATTGGTAGCATTATAAATTCCCTCTTTCCATCAGGACCAATGACGGATTGAATTTGGGGTTCTGCACCTTCTATACCATCATTTGAGTCACCCCCTGACCCATCCATCTCCATACCCTCATCTATTAAGGGAGAAGTGGCTGACAGAGTTCTATCTTCATTTGACACGTTTGGGTCTTTATGACTTGACGGGTACACTTCATCGTAGCCCGCTCCGTAAAAAACAAACGACTGGTTACTCGACCCCGTAGACATAACCTACACGTGATGGTAAATCCTAAGACTCTGATGGGTCTATAATGGGTGACGGTAATACCAAGTTTAGAAATGATATAAAAATTTAAAGTAAAAAGTGCTTACCAGACTGGGACTGGATGGTAAGAGGGCTTTAATGACGTATGCAACAACTGGACAGTACAATGAACTGACAATAATGACGGATGGGCTCTGATCGAAGATTTCAATAGAAAGTAAAGAAATGAGAAAAGGAGTTTGGTTTATATAAAGGGAACAACACGAAAGATGAAGGGACACCTCGATCCAAGTGAATAACCATCCAGTAAACGCCACGTGTCCTTCATCATTAATAATCTTAGGCCAGCCTATCAAGGCTAAAGCACTCTCCAAGAGACCGGATTGAATCGTCACCCCATGAGTCATTCCAATAAGAAGACCATGGACCTATGGGGTGAAGGGATCAACTGAAGAGGATGAAAATTAGAGGTAACGGATTTGTCTGGAGGGGCTTGAAGGTGCTGGACGGATTGGCTCGTATTGGACAGATCCTATGTGAACGGACTAGGGTGGACGAAGCAAAGAACCATGTGGCACTTAGCTGCTCATCAAATGGTCTCCAAGAAATCCTAAATAGAAATTACTTGCCTCGCACGATAAACCCTAGTCTACAGAGTCCCAACACGAATATAATCCCAACACTAGGGGGATTCTGGAATATACGCATCAATGGAGATCTTCCCTATAAGGAAAAGACTTGTTATGCAAGTAGGAGAGTTCGATTCTACACTACTATAAAAACCCATAGACCCTCACAAACCAAGGTATGCATAATTCACCCCAACTTTGGTATTATAGGGTTGCGAAAAGATTCTAACTTGACCTTCGGAGGGTACTTGGCTGACATCACACCAGTGTCCTCTGTGAAGGTCTTTCCTTGTTCTTGTGCCGGAGTCGTCACAAGCGTGCGGGGATTGTGTAGCTCACTGGTGATTTTCTTGGCATCATCACAAACCAACAACCCAAAAAAACAAAAAAGGGCGATGTAAGAAAAACAACGAAGCAACAACCAACCCAGAAATAATGAAGCAACAACAAACCCAGATTTGCAACCCCCACGAACCCAGATCTCCCTAACCCAAATCCCTCAGTTCAAATTATGATGAAGGCTCCAAGCAGCGAAGGTTCCGGGCAGCGGTGGCGAAGGCTCCAGGCTAGGGAAATCGGCTCGTACTGAACTTCCATCCCCTCTGCTCTTTGAACTTCCATGGCCGAGCCTCCTTGGCTCTTCCTCCGACAATCATTGCCACCATCGGTAGTGGTCCGATCTCAACCTCTGCTTTCTGAACTTCCATGGCCGAGCCTTTGGGTTTGGGTATTCTTTGAATCCTTGATTTGGTCTGTAGAAAGAAAAAAGAAGGAAGAACGGGAACATGGTCTTTGCAAGAACTAGAACTTGAGTCTTTAAAACTCGAGTTCCATGTAGATTTTAATCCAAACTCGAGTATTAGAGACTCGAGTTGCTATAGTGAACTCAAGTCTAATAGACTCGAAATACTGGTTTTCCTAAATAGTTTGGAAACTTTGCTAAATAATGAAATTGTTTGAAAATAGGTGTTATTTTGGGAAGAAAAAAATTCCTACAACTTGTACTTGTAGACTACAAGTACGGGCATTTTTCCTTTTTTGCCTTTTGTTTGTCATTAATGATATAATTGGTTTTAGTTGTTTTTGGTTTGATAATATTTTTATTAAAAATAAGTGGTTCAAAACAGGTTTAGATATATTCTAGTAAAACTACTTTAGGTTTAGTTTTTCCTAATACAGATTCTCCCCAGAATCAGTTTTCAAAATATTTGTGTTTCACTTCATATTCTATTATTCCTACAAAAAAATTAGTTTTAAATTTGAATTTTTCACTAATTTATATCCACCAAAATTAACTTTAAAATTTTCTTATTTTTTCAGGGGAAAAAAACCCTGAATTCCTAAATATTTTTTGGAATTTCAGCTCTGTAACCGTTTAAGTGAAATTGGTTATATTCTCATGAATGATTTAGGTACATAATAATATATTTACCCATTTATTATCCATTTAAGGCTATATATATATATATATATATATATATATATATATATATATATAAAGATACTTAATTTAAGCAAAATCCAACCTGCCCCCATTTAAGGGTCAATTTGGCTAATGTTTTCTAAATGCAGTTTTTCATAAAATTATTTACTATTTTCTCCGTTCAAAAAATAATTTTGAAAACATTTGAGAGGACTTTTTCTAGATACATAAAATATTTTTAATTGCATAGTTATAAATAAAATAAGAACAGTGGACCCTATAGATATGCTCAAACTCTTCCATCTCTTAAATTCAGGATTTTATCTTTATAACAAAAAATTCTCACACTTCAAATTTAAAAGTTATCATTAATAAATAAATAAAGTACATAAGCTCTATTTCTATGCTTCTGTTTTAAAGCCTATCATTCTAAAAAAAATGTAATCTAAACATTACATTTTGTAAATAATAATAATAATAATGACAACTTTTTTTCTTCTTCTTAAAAGTAGGAAAAAATGATCTTCCAAACATCATTTTTTTTTTTCAATATTTGGAAAACTGTTTGAAATAGTGGGAGCCAAACATATACTGAAATTGGAGGTAAAATTTTTCCTTCTCGCAATTCTCTCCCATCCAATTTGACTTGTTGTCATCCCATTCCTACCTTTTATAGGGTTTGAATTCAATTTAACCCCCACACGAATGGAAAAATTTTGGCTCTAAACTCGTTTGGAAACGACCATGATATGGTGATCGAAACGACCATCTATGTGTAGTTTTAATCACACAAGATTTTTTAATGAGTGTCGTACCATTGGATTTTGGGGGACAACCCACCCCCCCCCCCCCCGGAGCACATGACATTTTGTACGGTCACTAAGCCCAAAGCAAACGCATGTGGGTTTTCCTCTAAGTTGAGTCTTTATATCACTTCCTGAACTTGCAGATATGCATGTAAGAGTTGAGAAGATGGCAGGCTCTAGTAAGATGAGCTACTCTATGACCCACAAACAACATGTATCAAACACATCTACAAGGTCATAAGGATAAGAAAGACACACTTTGACATACTATGCTTTGTCTCAAGCATCGCCTTAAAAAGATGTTGCTTCATTCCTAAAATGGTGCTGCACGTGACATCCTAATTGGTTAGTAGCTTACTTAGACAACACACTAGACACGTGTGTCCCTTTCTATGGCTTGAAGGAAGGACAACTCATGATCATGTCCTTCCATGACTGCAGCTAGCATTGTCCTTCCTCTCCTACTCCCCTCCTTCAGCAAATTCTCTCTCCTCCCTTATAGACACTGCATTTTGTGCCTCTTACGACTTGGGCCCCCGTTCTCCAACAATGCCAAAATTCTAAGGGTCAAGGTTAGTTTAGGGCCTAATCAGATTACAAATTAACTTGAGAGGTGTTAAAATGGAAAATATAACTTTTTATGAGCTAATAAATCTATTTTTTGAAAATAAAAGGCCAAAGAAACCCTTGACCTGCGTACGCAGGTCTTATGCATACGTACGTAGGCACGGACTTGCACACACACCTAGGGTTCCAGAAACCTATGAAAGACAAGTTTTTTGCATTAATGTCGAGGTTTGGAACAAATCTCACATCGTCTGGGAGTCGTTCCAAACCCTTATTTTTCTAAATATATAAAGGCATACATGACACATTTTCAAAACACACAGAAAATCCTAAGGGAAATCCTAAGATTCACTAGAAATAGTGAATCAAAGAGGGAGTTTTTCACAAAACATTGTTGATGCCCATTTTTTGTAAATCCGTACCTAAAAGCCCATATGAAGGAAAGCCCAATGAAAAGCAAGGCCCAAAGGCCCACCAAGAAGACCAAAGAGCAAGAAAGGTCTAAAGAAAGAAATGCAAGGGAAAGCGATCTGTAACAGAATACAAATCTGAAGCAGAACACAACTTTGCTGTAGAATACAGTTCTCTAGCAGAATGACTTCGGCAGATAAAGACAAATTGGGCCTAAGACCCTTTTGATCTAATCAACATTATTTGGGTTACAAAGGCCCAAATCATTTTGTATAAAAAGATAGGCGTGAAAACTAATATGAAGAAGCATGATGAAAAGAAACAAGGAACAACAGGAAGTGTCAGCAGCAAGAATTGCGTGAAGGAAAGAAAAGCTAAATCAAAGGAAATGACAAACACAGCAGGAAACACATGAAGAAATAAGACAAAAACACGCAGCAGAATGAAACAAAACTAATTTGCTACGGCAGAAACGACATAGGAACGAAAGAAGACAAAAACAGAAGATAGTGGAGCAAGCACATAAGGGCCGAAGCTCCACCAACCTGTACCCAGCCAATACAAGGGAGGTGGGCCCACGGTCAAAGGGATTCAGAGGGTGTGGCTTGGTGGTGGGGGGAAAAGGGGTCTATATTTGGTTTCCAGTCGTGACTTCTTTTGGGAATATACCCTGTTGGGATGATATCTTACCCAAAAGAAGTAGTAGATGGCTGGGACCATCTGATGCATGCCATAGAGGTAGGTGGTGAGGTAGCTCAATCCTTATCCATTTGAACCTAGAGGTAGAGGTATACAACAAGAACAAACAAAATAGAATTTTGTCATGAAATAAGTAGTAGTGTAGCAAATGTATTCTAAGCAGAGGTAATGGCCAGGCAACCAATGGATTGGTGAGCAGTCCTAAAGGAATGCCCACAACAAGCCAAAAATAGTTGGTGAAGGTCTAGGGGCAAAAGGGAGAAATCTCATTGAATTAGTTCACTATAAAAGGAAGAGGTAGCCATGAATAAAAAGGGGGAAGTACCCAAGGGAAGGAACCTATGGTAAGAGTGCAATAGGCACCTACGAGAGACACTTAGAGAGAGAGAGAGGCACCTAGACAGAGGGACCCAAGAAAATGAAAGACCAAAGGGGGAACAACCCACAACAAGAGAGTAAGAAACTAAGAATAAAAAGAACGGAGAGAAAGAAAGAAATAAAGTGGTAAAAAGAAGAGAGAAAACACGGCAGGAATAGGGGCATGCATCAATAAACCATCTTTTCCCTCCCTCTTAGCAAATCCACTCTTTGAAGTCCCCCAAAAGTAATAGTCAGTAGCCATATAGGCCTATTCTCCAAAATACACAATTTTGATGGCAAAAGCCTATGACAAGGTTGTTCAAGTTGGGGTTTGGTTTCCTTCTTGGTTTACTTATTCTATGGGAAGATTCTATATTTGATTTCAATTGCAAATATATTTGATTTCACTCGTTAGAACTTATATCTTCTATATTTAGTCATTCAGCTGTAGCACGTTTTTATTACGTTTGCTGCATCAATTGTCCTGTTATGGTATCTTTACTTGTTGTACTAGTTATTCTGTTGTAGCACCTTTTTATTATATTTACCGTGTTAGCTATTATACTAGCTAAACCTTTTCTGCTGAAGCTTTCTTATTTCTTTGTTATTACGTGTTTCACTTTTGACACAGCCTAATCATTATCCTATCGTAAGAATATATACATATACATTGTTTCTCATGTTTTGCAAAAATATATTTTATATATGTATATGTGAATACATATAAGTGTATTTACGAATATATGTATGGATATATTTGAGAATGTGCTAACCCATGTAAACTAACATTTGCTTGATTGGTATTTTTTTTGGGTTTTAGATTTGTTTATGTGCAGGAAGTAGAAAAGTATTTCTGCAGTAAAAAATGAAGAGTAGTCATTCACGTTGCAGAAAGCTTTACTACGTAGTAGAAAGCTTTACTGTACAGAAAAAAGCTTTACTGCATAGTAAAAAGTTTTACTGGCGCAATAGAAGATTTTATTGCAAAGCAAAAAGTTTTACCGCACAGTAGAAAAGTCAATCCTGTGGCAAAAATTGGAGAAAAATTCATTCTACGGCAGAAATAGAGGATAAGTCCACTTTGCAACGTCTTCCCTTGGACTTGGACTCAACATTTGCGCACAAACTGGCAGCAGCAGAATGGTAGTTTGGAGCCCATTCCGCTGAGCGCCAGGCCTAACTTCCTTCTTAGAAAAAGCCTAGACTAAGCGTTGTCTAATAACATCAAGATGCGTGTCTAAGCTACAAGAAACGTAAAAAGAACCCTTGACAAACATCCTTAAGTCAATTTTATTTGATTGAGACCTTTTCTATTCTTGATTTTTCGAGTTTAAGATTACTAATCACTTTTATACTTGATTGTGAATAGATTGACTGGGGGGAATGGTCAAAATCGAGCTTGAAAAACTTCTTGTTTTGAGGTATATGTATAAACCCCTTATCTTTCATTTCTGCCTTTAGTCTGTTTTCTTGCTTTATTTATGTGTTAATATGTTTGTTTAGTTTAGGGTTATGAAGTTCTTATGTTTAAAAGCATGCTAGGTTGTTAGATTTGTCGTTTTAAAGTTTTATTCATTTTCTGTGTTGCTGGGTTAGGGTTTTGGGTGTGTCTGTGTGCGCAGGCTAGAAGTATGCATACGCATACAACTAGCCTGCGTACGCAAACCTATGTATGCGCATGCATACTCATGCCCAAAAACCTTAATTTGAATTTTCTATTTCTGTCTCGTTATTTCTTTCGCATCATATGCCTCTGTTTTGATCTTCTTGTATGTTTTTAAGTCATTGTTCTTCTGTTTAATTGCTTGTTTGCCTTTAACATGCTAGATTAGGGTTTTCTTTTTTATTTCTTACTTTGATACCATGATCATGCATTCACATGTCCATCTGTTGATGCCATAGGTGTTGTGACACAGAAAGATAAGTAAGGTAAGTTTTGCACTCACATGAACATGCATATGGGTATACCTTAATGATGAGTATGAATATGCTTTGTTGAAAGATATGCTTTAGATGTTTTGATGATATCATATGTTTGTTCAAACTTCGATATGCCTAAGTTTTTGTCATATATACTTGTTGCCTTGTCTATGAATGTTTGTTTGCTTGTTCGGATGAGATGGAATGATAAGCATGATAGATGTATGCTAAGGTTTGTAATGGTTGATAAGCATGATAGATGTATGTTAGGTTTGTGATGAAATGCCATGTTGTATGCTTAAATGTATGCTAGTGTGTGCAGGAGTTTTAAGATACAATTTAAATATGAATTTAATAAGATTAACATGTAAAACAAAATGAGTGGAAGCCGACCCATGGGTCGGATGGTTTTGGGTGCCTAACACCTTTCCAAAATCGTACTTAGACTTCGAACCCATATGCTGGTAGTAAGATCAATCATTCCATGTAAGGGCGCTATACTCGCGGTTCCTAAACCATAAAATTAGGTGGTGACTCCTTGTTTTCTTCGCTCGGTCCACTCAGCCGAGGCGTACTCCCCCAAAAGGCCAATCGAGCATTGCACCCACATCCGCAGCAGCAGATGTTGTACTAATATGTACACACTAATAGAGTGACGTCATTTGTCCTTGTACACTAGGTGCCTTCTTGTACTATAAAAGAAAGGACACGAGTTATACCAGGTAGGGCAAGAGGAATGAAAGGAAAAGGATAGAAGAAAATATTTAAAAAGAGCAGTAAGAAAAAGTTTTGTATTGCATTGATTTTTCGATAGGAATACAAAACCTTTCTAAGAGTAAGGACACCCAAAAATCCTTAGTCCACACCATAGTTTTTTCACCCCCTCTCTCTTGGGGTTTTCCATGTAATTTTTTTCTCTTTGCTAGTTTGTTCCTATTTTTCTCTTGTTCCTTAAATTATAAAAATACTATTTTAACCCTGAAAAATGGTATTTAAAATGTATTAAGGTTATGATTTAGAGCTATCTATCATACATTCCGAAAATCTTACTTGCTAGCACATATTCTATAGGAGTTTCTTGGTGACATGTGTGCAAAGTGTGTGATTTGTGTATGCCATAGGGTGAAGTATGTGTGAGTGAGTCTTTCATTTATTATTCCATTTTTTAGGAGTTGCTACCAACCATGGGACATCTAAGCTAAAATTGGTTACCTAATGTCGAATAAAGTAATAAGGTAAGAAAAAAAAATTCTCGAAACAAAAACTTTGGACTCAGAAGCTTGATTATGCCTGGGGAAGGTGTTAGGTACCCCGTAATGCCTATCCTAAGGGATATTGCCTTTTTTTGAAACTAGTTCTAAAGTTAAACATTTAGAGGAAAACTAAAAAATTGGCATTGGCTTGATTTGAAAGCATGTGAATATGTACAATCTAGGGAGTGACACTGACATATGTAAATGCATGGACATGTGAAGTACATTAATATTTGAGAATATGATGTAATCTATTTTAAAGGATGATATGTGAATACGTATCCATGTGTGTACGTGCAAGTTAAATTTGTAAACTCGTATGAAAAAGTGTATGAGATATTTAACAGTACATTTTGATGAAAAAGCTCAAGAATGATAAAAATGAAAGCTTTAATATCATAAAGTCGAGAGCAAAAGAAAGTAGTGCAAGAAAAGTAAAGATGACAATAAGATGTATGTGGAAAACCCTTTAAAAGGGATGAAAAACCACGGGTGAGTAGGGGCGGCTCCAATATTTTTGATTAGGGGGGTCAATAAAAAATATAAATTATAAAAAATCTAAAACAAAAGAAACTTGAATATATCAATTCACCAAAAAAAAAATAAAAAATGAAATTCTACAATTGTCTTCTACGATGTTTCATATTTTGAAACCGTTGCATGATAGATTCATTATCAATCCTACGTGCTATATCTTTTTCAATGAACACAATCAAATAATCATTCATCCACTGATCCCCCATTCAATTGCGAAGTTCATTCTTGATATATTTCATTGCTGAAAAACTTCTTTCCACTGTTGCAGTTGCAACAGGAAATGTCAAAACTAACTTCACAAGTAAATATACCAATGGACATATAACATCCTTATTTGTCTCCACCATCTTTCTAGCAAGGTCCCCAATTCCTTTAAGCTCTAAAAACTAAAAACTCATTGGAGCACATATCAACAATATAAGTTTGAACCTGATTATCAAGTGCCAATACATCTGTCTCAGAAAAATCAGATGGATAGAATTTTGCAAGATGGGTCAATTTTTTTATATCAAAAGCCAAAAACGAATCACTTGGATTCAAGCAAGCCATACAAAGTAGCAACTCAGTAGTCACCTCTAAAAAACAATTATTAAGCTCTTGAAGTTGCAGATCTATGACTTCAAAGAAATGATCAATACGATAGTGATGTAAATTTGTAATTTGTAATTTCTAGCAAGGTCCCCAATTCCTTTAAGCTCTAAAAACTAAAAACTCATTGGAGCACATATCAACAATATAAGTCTGAACCTGATTATCAAGTGCCAATACATCTGTCTCAGAAAAATCAGATGGATAGAATTTTGCAAGATGGGTCAATTTTTTTATATCAAAAGCCAAAAACGAATCACTTGGATTCAAGCAAGCCATACAAAGTAGCAACTCAGTAGTCACCTCTGAAAAACAATTATTAAGCTCTTGAAGTTGCAGATCTATGACTTCAAAGAATTGATCAACACGATATTGAGTAAATTTGTAATTTGTGTGGCGTTGCATCGTGGCCTCACACCAACTACAAATATTTCATTCATGTTCAAGATAGGAATATCAAGCTTGCTACAAAATGTGGATACTTCAGTCAATAGAGCTTTTCATTCATCATCTCTCATCATTTGCAGTCGTTGCTTAGACACTCTAACAAGTGTCATAACATTTACAATATTTTAATTTTTCTTTTGCAATGCTATTGACAACTCATTTGTGATCCCCAAAATATTTTTCATCAAGTGTAAAGCAAAGGAAAATTCAAAAGATAGAATTGACTTTAAAATAGATTGAGCTTCAACTCTTTCTAAGAGAGTAGGCTATCCTTTTCAATCATCTCAAGTACATCAACTGTGGAAGAGAACATCAAAATCAAGTTGAGGATTGTCCTATAATGTGATCCCCAATGTGTATCACTAGCATGTTTAAGACTTGTCTCTTGGTTCAAACCTTGCCCACTTTCAAGTTCACCCAAGTTCAATGCTTTTGTAATTTTTGCAAGTTGTGCATTTCGTAAAAATTCTCGTCTTTTACAAGAAGCTTCAACAATAGTTACTATTTTACTAACCAAGCTAAAAAATTCAGCAATATTAGTATGCTTGTTAGCAATAGCTACAAGAGTCAACTGAAGTTGATGAGTAAAGCAATGGACATAAAATGCTGATTTATTCTCCTTAAGAATTAAAGTTTTAAGATCATTGAATTCACCTTGCATGTTATTGGCCCCATCATAACCTTGCTCATGTAATCTTGATAAACTCAATGCATATTTACAAAATAAAAATTCAATTGCAACTTTTAGAGACAAAGCGAAGGTATCTGCTACATGTAGAATACCAAGAAATCGCTCTGTAACAATTCCCTTTTTGTCCACATAACACAAAACAATAGCCATTTGTTTTTTTTTTTTTTTTTTATTGAGATATCACGAGACTCATCAACTAAAATTGAAAAGAACCCACTGTCAAGATCTTCGATGATGGCATTGGTAGTTTTATATGCAACTACATTCATAATGTCTTTTTGAATATCAAGATGGGTTAGCTTGTTGTTTTTTGGAGTTTTCTGCAACACTTCATTAATAACATCATCATGATTTGCCAAAAATTGTAGAAGCTCAAGGAAATTTCCTTTATCACTTGAATCATCAGATTCATCATGACCACGAAAAGCTAACCCCCGATGCAAAAGGAATCTTATGCAATCAACTATTGCATTTAATTGAGTCTAATATTCAATTTTATCTTGATTTGACTACTTAACAAAAACACTTTGAATGTGTTGATTTTGCTTCATTAGATTTTCAACATTCTTAAGAGCTTGGTTATGGGCACTATTAACACCTCTAACATGTAGGTCTAGCTTTTCTTTCTTATTAGAACTATTGAATCCCTTTGTCACAAAACTGTCACCTTCAGATTGTATACCAACATCTTGTTTAAATAGGTAACAATATAAACAATATGCAACATCCTTTTCAATACTATATTCCAACCAACTTCCATACTCTTTAAACCATTTAGGATTAAATTGACGCATAAGTCCACCAATTTTTGTTTGAGGAAAATCGTGTTCATAAGTTCGACATGGTTTTCTTTTGTAAATAATATATTCTTATTTCATCTCGATCATTAGGATGATAAAATGAAATCTTTTTTTTCGTAGCCTAGGGTCCAAAGGAAGATTGTTTACATCAACACGACCATGCTTAGAAGATGAATCTTGAGTAGAAGATGAATCTTGAGTAAGAGATGAATCTTGGGTAGGAGATGAATTGCAGCCTATAGGGTTTCCTTATTACAAATTTGTCCATATTACTTGCAAAAGAATAAAAAATAAACTACAAGTTCATTTGACATATTTTTTCTAATACAATAAACATATTAATTATTATTGTTAAGTGATTTTTTTTTGCAGTTCTTTAATTTATAAGTTTACAATTCACATAGCCAACAACCACTCAAAACTCACAAGTCACATTCAGCAAAATTAAAAAACCACTCCCAAGTCACAAATTTAGTCAAATAGTAAATCACAAATTAGTCAAATAGTTAAAGTACAAACTACAACTCATAACTCAACTATATATCAAATTAATACAAACACTTACAGCAACACTACAACAGTAAAAAAACTCAAAGCTCAACAACAGTAAAACACTATAAATTCTATAACCCATTAACCCCCACAGGCCCACACACACACAGTTAGACTTAGAGATTCAAAACTCAAGTTGATTTACTCAACAACAAATATTAGAACACAGTTCTTAACCCTACAGCCCCCCTCCCCCCCCCCCCCCCCACACACACACACACGGTCCAAGATTCAAAACTCAACAAAAAAAATCATAAGATAACTCCACACACACACACGGTGATTCACTCACACAAATTCAGTGAAATAGCATATCAAAACACTATAAACACACTTTCACAGTGAAAGAAAGAGAGAAAAAGAGAGCTGAAACACTAGATCAAGCGGTGGCAGAAGGCAGACCAAGCAGCAGTGGCGACGGCAGATTAGGGACAGTCAGGCGGCGGCAAATCGTGGGGGCTATGCAACAGCAAATTTTGTGTGTGTGAAGCAAATGCAGCCTTTTTCCTTTGGGTTTGGAGAGTGAAGAAGGATAATGAGAGATTTTGGAGGTTAGGCAGCTACAAATTCTTAGGTTTTATGTGACCCCCTTTTTTTTATGATTTTTCAAAATTTGATTTATGGGCTTTTTATTTCGAAGATTAAAGACCAAAAATTTTCTTTTGGACATTTTTTTTTTTAGAGTTTAAGTTGGGCTTTAAAAAAAAAGGGTTTAGGTTCATGGTGATGGTGTGCAAATTTGTATTGCAGGGGGTTCAAATCAATTTTTTTTTTTTAAATATTATATATATATATATATATATAAAATTTCGGGGCAGGGGGTTCATTTGAACCTCCTGACTATAACGTATCGCCGTCCCTGTGGGTGAGTAAGGGTGAATGTCCCTTACTCTTTCAAGCTCTCTATTATGTGAAAAATTGAGGTTTCCCTTGTACAGTGACGATGTTCTTACTAAAAGGGAGGTCTTTTCTCTACCTTACTTCCTTACAAACTTTCTACTTTTTTCTCCAATGTCCTATCCTAGTTCTTACCCTAATAATCTAGCAACATGTTTCTCTTATAGTCCGAGGAATGTTGTTAGGTACAAAAGATAGATATCAAACTGTGATTTCCCCATTTGAACCCTAATACAGTTACTGTACTATGTAGTGGTTGGAGGAGAGAGAGTAAGCACGCCGAGGTCAGTGTAGCAGCGTGAAAAGCGACCCTGCCACTACGTGGGGAACAATCCTTGGACAAGAAAAGGGACATCAGGGGCATTGAGAGTGATGCTCGTATCCCCAACAGTGGTCCAACACAAGCATAGCCAATGAAAGGGAAGAATTTTATAACCTCTGACCAAAGAGGGTCACTATCTCCCTTTTGTGAGTGTTGGGTGTCTATGTTAGGTGCAAATCTCACTCTTCCCCAAAATGGTCATGCCGTTGGCACGGACCAAAGATCTTTTCCTATAGCCAACGTTTCCTCTCCTTTGCTCACAGCCATTCCACGTGTAGGGTCTGGATCCAATCACGTCAGCATTCTCACATGCCTAGGCTGGTGTATTGTATAATGTGCAATTCATGAACATGTGAGTATGTGATGTAATCTACCCTAAGGGATGACATATGAATGCATAAACACGAGATACACATGAACAAGTGCACACAAGATATAATCTATCCTAAGTGATGACATATAAATACATGGGCATGTGCAATGCATGAACGCATATGATGTAATAAAAAATGGATCTGCATCTTTCTTAGATGTAGATCTGAATTTTTCTTAAAACAAAAACAGATCTACATCTTTCTTAGATGTAGATCTGAATCTTTCTTAATCAAAAAATGAATCTGCATCTTCATTAGATGCAAAATCTGATTTTTTTGACATATGCAGATTTTTGAAATAAAGGAAAAGATTGAACATGATTGTGTTTGTGTTTGTTTTACTTAATTCATGATTGCATAAATTTAAATTATGAGTGAAACTCTCTTCTTAAAAAAAAAATCTTTTTCATTTTTTGTAAACATATAAAAATAGGTCTGATTTTTTTTTTTTCTGTCATCAAAAAACCATTTTTTTAGTTCTTAAAATACAGATCTAATCTTTTATAAATCATAAGCTATTTTTTCTAAGTTTTTAAAAGTGGATCTGATATTTTTCAAACCAAAAGACTTTATTTCATCATAAAACAGATCTGAATTTTTATCATCAAAAACCACTTTTTTTACATATTACAAAACAGATTTGGAATTTTGACAAACCAAAATCAATTTTTTTTAATCACCAAAATAGATTTGATTTTTTTAAACAAAAGAAGAGACTACATTCATAAATAAATTTGTGTGATTTAATTTTTGTTTCACATGTATAAACATATCATTCATGACATGCATAACATAGTACATTGGTCACAAGAGTTTAGAAGATCAGACTCTGTCTGGGCGGAATGGGTGCCTAACACCTTCCTATTCCGTAATTTAGGTCTTTTGTTAAGTAGATATAGCATTGTCTTTGTTTTTTTGGGTAGAATGTAACTAGGACAATAAGCCATGTATTTTTGGTAAATTGTAACTAGGACCCAAAGCTATGTAATTTTCAAGTTTTCCAAGATAAGTAATTTCTTTTATTCAATCAATGAAGAGAACAATTCAGTCATGTATTTGTATATATTTAGTTTTTCTTATTTTTTTGTATAAAAAAATAAGTGGTGACTTCATACCACTTACTGAAAAAGAAAAATATCCTAAAAGGTACCTGAATCTCTTTTTTGAGGGACACTTTTGTTGAGGTCTTTCACAATATGTGATGTAATTTATCCTAAAGAATGACATATGAATGCGTCAATATGTGAGCATTTATTCTAAGAAATTGTGTGGCATATGCATATCTAAGGTATAAATTTTAGATTTTGAGGGACCAAATTTTGAAATTTGACGAGGGGGGCAGTAAGTCATTTTCTGTATAAATTCTAATTTTTTCACTATTCTAATGGAAAATTGGAAAAGTTAGGGGTATTGAATGCTTAACTCTGAAACCAACCGTATGTAGCGTGGCTTAACTCGATTATTATAATTTTTATTAAAGGATTTTACTATCAAAGAGAATCAATCAAGATAAAAACTATCCTTGAGATTTATATCAGAGATACAGAGATGAATTTCCTCAATCTAAACGGAGTCAATAATAAAGTGGATGGCATTACGGGCCAGACTGTGTGGATTGCTTCGTTTACATGTCTTCGAATGTGTTGGAAATCCCAGCTCCTTAAGCCCATAACCAAAGTCTTTGCACCTTCATAAGGTGCCCGAAGTAAGACGAGTTTTTAGTACAGTCACGAAGAGGCTTGAATACTGAAAAAAAGGCCCAAATCCGTTGGGCGTAAATAAAAGAAAAAAAAAAAAGAAAAAGGAAAATTGAAAAAAAAAAAAAAATGGCAGCCTCGCGCGCCTGTCAAGTAAAACTGAAAAAGCGGATAAAGTCTGTGAGAGCGTAGGGCCGTCTGCTCCAGTGAAGTGAGTCTCTCATTGAAGCGAAGCAAAGCAAGAATCAGAGAAAATGTTAGCAAACCCTAGCAGTAGTAGTAGCCTCTTCAAAACTCCCTGTTACTCTCGAACCCTCACTCTCACCCCTTCAAATTGCCCTCGTCGCCTCCTCACCAGAAAGAAATCCCGGTTCCGTTCCTTATTATTATCTTCATCATCTCACATTTTCTTACCCGGCAAAACCTTTCTTGGCTCTACTATCAGAGCAGAAGCCGCTTTCCAAGAACATCAAGCCTTGGACTCCGACTCCGACTCCGACTGTTCTCCTCACCCTTACTCTATCAAAATCCCCGTCGGTGATAGACATGTAACTCAACTTTAAATTCTTCCTTCTTTTTTATTATTATTATTATTATTATTTTTTATCGAATTGATACGAAAGAAATTGTTTTTGTGTAACTGAAAATATAATAATAGGCTTTAGGATATGGTGGCTTTTACTCTTTAGGGGAAAAAAATACATATCGTATTGAGGGGAAAAAAGTATTTCTATAATTTTTATTATTAAGTGCTTGTGAATCTTATGATACACTATACAATTTACATTTTGACAACTATGGATAGTACAAGTAAGAGGAAGTTGCTGAAAGAACCTAAAATTTGAAGCCGAAGAGCTCTAGCCTCTAGCTCAAAAAGAACTTCATCTTCTATAATAATAGAAGATATGTATTGAATTATTAACAATGACATGTGAATTGTTACAGTGTGCTTTAAGATTATGTATGTCTCTCGCTCGAAACAGGTCTTTAATGATATACTCTTTACAATCTTTTGTGGAGGTGCAGCCACAGAATATTTTAGAATTGGTCCTTGTTGCAATTGAAGGTTTGGATAGCAGGCTTTAAAGTCATTTACTTGGAGTGATTTGTAATTTAAATATTGAGAAAGTGTATGGCGATTGACCATGTTTATTGGAATTGTTTCATTCATCTATTGTGTGTTTTTATTTATTTTGAGTGGGTTTTTTTGGTTGAATCTCCCTTTTTTATCCATTCAACCTTAGGCAAATGTATGTACCACAACAAAAAGAAGGAAGATTTTGCTCTTACACTTCTTAGGATTCTAAGCAGAAGACCTTAATCTGCTATTAGCAACTAAGGGAATTTTGCTTTAGTCTTATTGAGATAGTAGGCCCTAACTAATTATTGGAAGATTTTTTTTTTTTTTTTTTTTGATTCTTTTAACAGTTCCAAAGGATTGAAATAAGAAGATTCATTATTACCCTTGTTATTGCTAATGAATGCATGGATGGTAGGGTTAAAAGTCATATTATGGGTGTTATCTTCAAGCCGGATATTGAAAATGCTTATGAGCATGTCAATTAAGAGACCCTTCTTTACATATTGGATTCCTACTTGCATCTCCATGACCCATTTCTTTATCTTAGTTAATGGTTCCCCTGTTAGGTTTTTTGGTAGTTTAAGGGGAAAGGGGGATCCTTTATCTGCTTTGCTTTTCATCCTGGTTATGGAGGTTTTGAGAAGGATACTGAATAGAATGGAGGGAGGCCCCTTAAAGGGCTTCAAGGTAGGTACTACAATCCTCTTCTTTGATGTCGACATAGAATAGATTCTCTGTATTTGAATGGCAGGAAGCATGGAAACAGCTTTGGAGCTGCTATTTCACATGGCTGCACTCATGTTCCAACTGTTTTTTTTAATTATTTTTTATTTAATTTTTGAAAAATAATGGGCATGGCTGGGAGCCAGGGACATGGGTGGGATACGACAGGGACACGGCCTGTGCTGAAATAAATATATATTTTTTTTAAAAGAGCTGAAATGCACTGTACTGACTCATAGTCTCATGCCACTGCCGCTGGTGCCGCCAGCATGTTTCCGCTACTTCTTATTCTTCTTCTCATGTCGCTCTAGCATCTTAGATCTGTTTTTCTCTTATACAATTTCCCCCCATTGCCCCTTTTCCTTGTTTTTTCTACCTCACAAATGTGAATAACTGATTTAAGTTTGTATGAGGTTTTTGTGATAACGAGTTAGAGTCGGTTGTTTAAGTGATTTATTTATTTATTTTATTCTAATGTTCCAATATGTGAAGTTTTTGATTGTTTGAGGTACATGCCTAATTTGTAATAGTAAGGTGTTTGTGATTGGGAGTTAAAGTAATATAATGTTCCAATATATGAAGTTTTTGATTGTTTGAGGTGCATGCTTAATTTGAAATGGTAAATTTATGTTTGTTGTTTTCATGATATGTTAAGAAGTTCAGATGGTATGCCATTCCCATGCATTAAGAGATATATTAACTGTCGATGATCTCATTAAAAGAAATATTATTTTGGTATCTTGGTGCTGTATGTGGAAGTGTAGTGGAAACTGTGGATCATTTGCTAATTCATTATACATTGGCAAACAAGCCATGGTCTTATTTATCCTCTATGTTTGGAGTCCAATGGCAATGGGCAATGCTAATGAAAGTAATCGATGTACACTTTGGGTGGAGAAGTTAGTTTAGGCACATGAGTTCTCTCATTTGGAATATATCCCCTTTATACTTAATGTTGACAATTTGGGGGGAAAGAAATAATCTTACTTTTAATGGTATTTCAGTGTCAATTATTGAGTTGAAATTGGTGTTTTTGATATTTTGAGATTGTTGTTTCAGCGGTCTCTTGTGCTTTAGCACCATTGATGTGCTTCCTTATGTATCTTTTATTGATTCATTTTCTTTCTAATTGTAATTCTTGAATACAGTAAGTTTTAAGAAGAGTTTTGTATACACATCCTGTGTTACATGAGGTTTCCCTCTATTCTAGTAAAATATAAATTTTGTTTTTTCAGGAACACTCTTTTTATTGGATTTTCTACTGTATTTAGAATTCTGGTCATTTGGTGTACATGTTTATAAGAAAGGGTAGCTGAATAGCGCTTATTTGAATAAATATCTAATTTCTGTTTGGGATCTTTGCAGATTTTGGTTGAGACAGGCCACATAGGGAGACAAGCTAGTGGTGCTGTTACAGTGACAGATGGAGAAACTGTAAGTTCCACCTTTCCTCATCAGCATTACATTCTTGTATAATTACCAATAAAACCATACCTTTCTAGCGCTGTTTGTCTCTCTCTCCACCCATAGGGGATTTGTTTGTGGTATCATTCTTGGAGATAAGAAGATTTTTTTAATGTTTTTTTATAATAATTTTAATTTAATTTAATTATTTATAATTTTTTAATTACTAAAGCACACTTTTGGTCCTAAAGTTTGGGGTTGTTTTCATTTTGGCCCTTTATGTTTAAAATTTTATTTTAGCCCTTCATGTTTGATTATGTTTTCATAATGGTCTCACTGTCCATCTCCTCTGGTAATCTTGCAAGTAATCTAATTGTTAAATGCCAGATTAATGGTTAGATTACTAAGCACTCATTTGGCACTTAACGATTAGAATACCAAAGGAGTTGGATGGCATGACCAATATGAAAACGGAATCAAACATGAAGTTTCAAAAAGAAATTTTTAAACATAAAGGGTCAAAATGAAAACAATCCAAAATTTTAAGGGTTAAAAGTGTACTTTAGTCTCTCTTTAAAAAAAAAAAAAAAAAATTATCTTGACTAATAAGTGAAGATTTTTGGTAATAATGTGCTTAACATTGTCCCTCAATTGAGATCCAGATGCTCTTTCTCATTCAAAAAGTTTGTAGTTTAACTTTAGCATTAGTACACCGGAAGTATATGGATGATATTTTAATAGAATTATAAGATGTGATATATATTTATATAATTTTATTACAAAAATAGGTTTCTACATAACCATGTCCATGTTGTACTGTGTAGAAAAGGAATAAATTTATTAATTATTTTATTTGCAATGAGATTCCATTTAGGTGTAACCTGGTAATTAATAAATTGTAACTGTGAATCTGGGATTTTCCAGCTTCTGAAGAAATAACAGATGTATGTTTCTTCTCGCAGATCGTGTACACATCTGTTTGTATGGCTGATGTTCCAAGTGAGCCTTCAGATTTTTTTCCTTTATTTGTTAATTATCAAGAGCGTTTTTCTGCAGCAGGTCGGACTAGGTGTGTCTTGCATCTTTGTTTTCCATTTCATAGTTATTTTATTTGTTTCATGAAAGAATACTTTTTTTTTACACACCTTATGTTTTTTATTTTCTTAGTGGTGGGTTTTTCAAACGAGAAGGGAGGACAAAAGATCACGAGGTATTAGGTCTTAACTTTTGAGTAATAGAAATCATATAATCCCAGCTGGCAGTTGAAGCTGTCTTCTTAAATATGGATATTTTTCCTGAGATTTTAATAATATGATTGTTCTTTGGTACTTTGTTTCATTGGGCTTGTATTTGGGGGTGTATGAATTGTATTTCTTTATTTGATTTTTTAGTCTTTATTTCCTTTAGTTCTTGATTATATTGTATCTGTTTCTTGTTCAGAGTGTTCTCCATTATGAACATGATGTTCAATTTTTTTCAATAAAAGTCTTATTACCTGTCAAAAAAAAAAAAAAAAAAAAAACACTAGACTGTGTTGGAAAGTTCATGAAGGCTTGCTTTGTGTTTATCTGTGAAAATCTAGTTGGCTGAGAATAGAGAGAACAAATAATTTTTAGTGCAAAAGGTTGTTAACTCGTTCTTTTCTTGGGGCATTTTACTTGAAAAAAACTTTTGTTTTAAAGCTTTTGGTTGATGCTTTATTAATTATAATGCCTAATTAGTGACACATGACTTTGCACATCGTAAAAGACTTAGATTTATAAATTTTTGTTGTATGTGCAAATTTGGGCATCAGTCAGTTGAGCATTTGTTACTTAATTCTGTTATTGCATGACAGTGTTTGGCTTTCATTGGGTTATGCTGTGGAAGGTTGTTGAAATCTTTGTTAGAGTGGGATGTTCGGATGACACAAAAGCAGTTTCTTTTGGAATGTTAAGCCCATCTGCATTATGTGGACTATTTATTTGGAGGGAGAGGAATGGTAGAACTTGAACTTTCCATGATTGTGATAAAATTTGTTTTCCTCAAATCATTACATTTTTGGATTACTGCTTTGGACAGTATTAGTTTTTCCTCTATAATTTCTTGATTTGTTGAGAGTTAGTGAAGAAGATTATTCAAAGAGAGGAGCTAAGGAAAATTGTTACAGCCCTTAACCTTTATAGAGAGTTAGTTACAAAGGGATGGGAACATTCTGAAAATGAAATTTGGTGGGGACACCTCACCATTACTATATTCTAGACTCTTCTAGAAGAGTACAAAAACAATGGTACTACTCATAGGATATTAGCTCTCTAACACTTTGTTATTACCCAATTATTGGATAAATGATTTGAATTTAGTTTAGTGATAAAATAAGATTTCCTAGATATGAGGATCTGATCGTGTGCAGCTGTCCACAAAAAACTTACCATCCCTTTTTAGCCGCCAACCAAGAGTATCAGTCCTACCTCCCTGAGGAATACGAGATTGGATAAGCTGGAACAGAGAAAATGATGCAGCTAGCTCCCAATCTTCAAAAGCTCTATAAAACCTTAAATCCCATACTCTAACTGAACCCCCTTTTGGAATCCACAAAACCTCAGAGATACAAGCATCCTTAACCGCTGAACACACATAGAGCTCAGGATAGAGATCTTTTAGAGTATTATCACCAATCCATCCATCGTGCCAAAAGCGGATACGAGTGCCCTCACCCACTACAAAAGACAGATGCTTATAGAAGCTCTCCCAACCTCCATAAATACTTCTCCATAGGCCACACCCATGAGTCCTCCTGCACACTTTAGTACACCACCCCCCTTGACCCTCACTGTATTTTGTGGAGATAACTCGCCGCCAAAGATGGGAAACTTCATGACCATATCTCCACAACCATTTTCCTAATAGAGCTTGATTAAAATACACCACACTTCTTATCCCCAAACCACCCATCTCAATGGGTAAGCACACCTTTTTCCAAGCCACCAAAGGATATTTGAAACTCCCCTCAGAAGATCCCCAAAGAAAGTTCCTTTGAGTACTTTACAATCTATTAGCCACAAATTTAGGAATAGTAAAAAGAGATAAAAAGTACGTCGGGAGGCTTGAGAGAGTACTCTTTAGTAACATAAGCCTACCACCCTTAGATAGATAGAGACGCTTCCACCTAGATAGCTTCTTCTCTATTTTCTCCAAAATAGGATTCCACATCGAAGCTGTCTTAAAAGAAGTCCCCAATGGCATCCCCAAATATTTCATAGGCAAACTGCCCACTCTACATTGAAGAATATTAGCCAGTGTATTAAGATTATTCACCTCCCCAACAGGAACAATCTCACTTTTTTCAACATTGACCTTCAAACCCGTAAAAGCCTGAAAACAAGACAACACCAACCTAATGGACAAAAGCTGTTCTCTAGAGGCATTACAAAATAAGATAGTGTCATCAGCAAATAACAGATGGGAGATACGCACCCCACCAGAGTTCACAGAGCCCACGTGAAAACCCTGAATAAGATTACACTCCTCTGTCTTCTTCAAAAGTCTACTCAAAACCTCCATTATCAAAAGAAACAGAAGCGGGGATAAAGGATCCCCTTGTCTCAATTCACGAGAACTTCCAAAAAAACCTTCAGGGGAACCATTTACCAGGACTGAAAAACGGACAGAAGTAACACAAGCCTTAATCCACCCCCTCCATTTCGACCCAAAACCCATCCGGCCCAACAAATAAAACAAGGCCTCCCGGTTCACATGGTTATAGGCTTTTTCGATATCAAGCTTGCAAACCACTCCCGGTAATCTGCTTTTCAACCTACTATCCAGACATTCATTTGCAATAAGCACTGAATCCAGAATCTGTCTTCTGCCAACAAACGAATTTTGTTAACAGCATTACACTTCTTGGGAATTAAAGTGAGAAACGAAGCATTCATAGACCGTTCAAACACAGAGTGCCGATGAAAGTAATCAAAGAAATCCATGACATCCTTTTCCACAACACTCCAACATTTGTGAAAAAAAGCCATGGTAAAACCATCAGGACCAGGGCTTTATCACCCTCCATCTCCCTTAATACTCGGAGGACTTCCTCCTTCGAGAATTCCTTCTCTAAGGACAACCTCTCTTCCTCTTCAATACATGCAAAATCTAACCCATCTATAGTAGGACGCCTCACCTCAGTTTCCTCATACAACCCCTGGTAGAAGAGAACTAACTGAGAGTACACATCAGCCTCATCCTCGTAAAGAACATCATCCACCTCTATCCTCTTAATAAGATTAGCATTTCTATGGGAATTTGCTAATCTATGAAAGAAACGAGTATTATTATCTCCCTCCTTCACAAACAAAGCACGAGACTTTTGTCTCCAAGAAATTTCTTCAAGGGAAGCCAAATGTTCTATGTTCCATTTGAGCTGAATGCGACGAATCTGATCCTCATTCGAAAGACCCTCTGACTCCTCCCTAGCATCTAAGCCCATAAGATCAGTCAGCAAATTCTTCTTTCTAAAATCCAGATCACCAAACACCTCCCTATTCCACTTTTTTAAATCTGCTTTCAAAGCCTTCAACTTTTGTGCCAAAATAAAACTTGGAGAGCTTGTAAAACTATAACCAATCCGCCATTCGAAATCACAAGAAGATCCCTTTGATCTATCTTTTCTACTTCGTTGATCCTTTGATCTGCAAATGCAATTTTTGTAACAGGTGCACCCACACCCAAATCCATGCGGGTGCTTCCTAGTGCACACATGATGGGCTTGATGAGGCATATCTTCTTTTTTTTTTTTTTTGGGTGCTACACGTGGGAACTTGTGTGAATGGTTTGATGGATACTGTGAGTTGGGTGTTGGATTTTTTTTTTTTTTTTTTTTTTTTGGGTTTATAGTATTCAGTGGCTGGCTATGGGTCAATGTATTGTGGTTTTGAAAATATTTTGCTGTGTTGATGATGCTGCTAGCTAGATGTTTTGGTGCTTGATGAGATATGTTGATGCTTCAAATGGATCAAAACGCTCTGATACCAAATGCTGTGAATCGGGAAAATAAAAATAAAACTTAGGGTGCGTTTGTTTTGGCTTCAAACCACTTCCGAAAATGCTTTTCCGTAAAAGTGTGTGTTTGGTAGTTACCGAAAATTAGGTCAAACCGAAATGGTTTTTTGCGTTGATCGTAAAATAAGGCTCATGAGCGTAAAAGCATTTCCGTTTTTATTTTACCTTCAAATCACTTTCGGAAAGAGAGAGAGAGAGAGAAAGAAGAACCAGACGCACAAAGAGAGAAAGAGAGAGAGAAAGAAGAGAGAGTAGGGAGAGTGAGCTATCGCGCCTCAACCCCAGACGCAGCGGCGAGATAGCGCCGTCGATCTCTCTCTTTCTCGATCTCCCTCTCCCTTTTGAACCGAAATCCACCAAACACCACCATGGCTGAGTCCGAGTTCCGTCAACGAGTTCCCACTCTCAAAATCCAACCGGACTAGGACGTGTATTGTCCCGACGATCCTCTGATTGTCACTATCCAGATCTCCAACCTCGACACCGCATCGTCGCTCTTGCTCGACTGAATCGGTTTCGAAATCAGGGCCGTCGGGAAGCTCGATTCTCAATGGTTCACCACTCACAAACCCTTACTTGGATTGTCGCCGATTTGCTTGATCGCCGATCACTCTTCTCGCCAATCTGCTTGATCTCTGATTTTTTTGTTGTTGTTGTTGTGGTGGTGTGGGTGGTGGCGTTTTGGTGGTTTTTGTGTTGTGTGATGGTGGGTTTTGGGTGGATAGTGGTAGATTTTCTGTGGGTGCTGGTGTGTGAATAGTGTTTGATTTTCTGTGGTTGGTGGTGTGTGGGTGGTGGTGGATTTTCTGATATAAAATTTGTTTGGAAGCTGAGAAAATGGCTGAGAAAGTGTGAAAAATTTGTAGGAAAATAGCATTTTCAGAATATTACCAAACACTGAAAATTGTTTTCCTGAAAATATTTTCACCTGAAAATAAATATTTTACATTGAAACAAACACAGCCTTAGTCGATTCGAGGTGACTAGCCCCCTGAACTTGAGAGGGAGAATAGACTTTTTGGGTTAATTTTCTACTTAATAGTTAATTCTCATTAATGCATTCAACGTACATAAAATAGCCGAGGATGAGATAACCTTATCAACAAATCCTAACATAGGAACCAATCCTATCCTAAAACATAGGAATTATTATTATTTTTTTTTTGATAGGTAATCAGAAAACTATTATTAATGAGAAAAAAAGGAACAGTACAAGTTGTTCATGATGATGAACAAGAAGAAAAAATAAAACAAACGGCACAACAAAAAGAGAAATCAAGAGACTAAGCTAAGTGAAGACATAAACTCAGGGAGAGAAGAACAATCAGTAAAACCCCAACAACGAGACCACTCCAAAAGACTGCGTTGGCATAAAACCTTTAACTTATCCAATGTCTTCTCCTTATCCTCAAAGGAACGACAATTTCGTTCCATCCATACAATCCACATTAGACACCCTGGAACCAAATTCCAAATGCCTGAGTTCTGTTTCCCAAGCCATAGATGCCAACAAGATAACAAACCCGCCACTGAACCTGACATAACCCAATGAATACCAAAAGCCTGAAGCATAAAAGTCTAAAGGGAATGAGTGACAGGACAATGAAGAAAAAGGTGGTGTACCGACTCCCCATCACAAAAACACAAACAACACCAATTGGTCAACGTGCAACCCCTAAGCATTAGATTATCCAAAGTGAGGATCTGACTATGTGCAGCTGTTCACAAAAAACACCATTGCTTCCCACATCCTTGATGAGTCCAAGGATGTGGGAAGCAATGCATTTATGTTTCTGGTGCTCACAAAAGTGGTTGAAGAATTGGTGCAAGTATCAAATATCCAAATTCTTATCCTTCAACACTTTAAAATTCGAGGTCGAGTTTTCTCTAATTGGGGAAGAAGGATGTGGAGTAAGAAAGTATTGATTTCCACGTTTCAGAATCTTGAGGACAAGATTCATCTTGAAGGGGAATGGAATGTTATGACCTTGGTATTGTATAAATTATTTGAATTTAGTTTAGTGATAAAATAAGGCTTCCTAGATAGATTAGTATTGTTATTTATTTGTATTCAAATTAATTCCTATGTTTTAGGATAGGATAGGTTTCTATGTTTTAGGATTTGTTGGTAAAGTTATCTCAAGTTTGGCTATTTATGCATGTTGAATGCATTAATGAGAATTAAACAAAAAAATAACCCAAAAAGTCTATTCTCCCTCTCAAGTTCAAGAGGCTAGTAACCTTGAATCAACTAAGTTATCTTTTTATTCTTCCAGTTCACAAAACACTCCCCCTCAAGCTGGAGCAAATATGTCATAATAAGCCTAGTCTTCTTTTTTGATTGGTAACTTATGCAATTTTACTAATCAGAGAAAATAGAAACTTTGAGTTCACGATGGCAAACACAAAGAAACAAAAGAAAATACAAAAATATTATATAGCCTATCTAAGAGAATCTAGGAACTTAAGGACGGATGAACAATTAGAAAAGCCCCACCACATTGACCATTCAAAAGAGTGCACTGGAACATAGATTTTAATTGATCCAAGGAGTTTTTGGTTTCCTCAAAAAGGCAATGATTCCACTCCTTCCAAACATTCCACATAAAACAACTTGGTATCATATTCCAATTTCGAAATAACTGAGCCACGCTTCCTAAACCATTTCCTCCAACAAAACAATAAACTTGCAATAGACCTTGGCATGACCCAATGAATCCCAAATATCTGAAACACAACCCCTCACAGGGCATGGGCAAGGTCACAGTGAAGTAAAAGATGATCCAATGACTCCCCCTTAGACACATACAAGACTAATATACTAATGGCAATCCCTCCTTATAAGATTATCCAACGGGAGGATCCGACCTAAAGCTCGTATCCACATAAAGAAAGCAACCCTTTTAGGAAACTTAATAGTCCAAATACCCTTTCATGGAAATGGGGAATTAGTATCACCCTGAATCACAATAAAAAGACCCTTTCATGTTTATTTTGTTTCTCCATTGAGTTGAGATAGAACTATTTGATATCTTACTAACGAAATGTCATTTGGTTTGATTATTTGTGTTGGTTTGATGCAATACCAATATAAATCTGTTGTTATTTGTATTGATTTAAACTTTGAAACACTAATAAAATAGTTTGTGTTGGATTAGTGCTATACTCATGTTTATTAGGTTATAAATTTGTTTTTATTTGTGCTGGTGCTGTACTAATGCTCAATTAAAAAAAAATTGTCCAACTAACGGGTCCAACCTGAACCAGGTGGGTTGGATTGGACCCTTGTGATGAGTTGGGTTGGGTTGGATTTTGTTCAACCAGACCATGGTGGGTAGGATTGAAAAAACCCCTCAACTCAACCCAACCCGATCCATGCACACCCCTTAGCTTAGTTTGACCCAATGAACACTTGATGTTGGGCTTAGCGCACAATGTACAACACATCCACGTAATTCGGGGTATCACACATGACATGTGCAATCAACATTTTAGTCTTGAGCAAGGAAATATTATTATTATTTTTTGTTGTTTTTTTTTTTTTTTTTTAGTTATCAAAAAAAATTTCCTTGCGCAAGATTAAAATATTGATTGCACATGTCATACAAGGGATTCATATTCTTTCTCAAATAGAGTAAATGTGTTGCAAACACTATCAAAATAACCTTTGCAGATTGGTCGTGCATCAAAGTAACCCCAATGTTGGGTCCTATATTGGATAGCACTAGAGAGTTGATCAGATTATTCTCCTAATCCCATAGGCTTGTGGAAGCGGCAGACGTAGTGAAGGTAGTTGAGCCTTTTGATGAGTTGGTTGCATCACTTGCAGATGCAAAGGCTGATGGCTTGTCACATATAGGTGATCAAATATATGATAAGCCATCATTTATTTCTTGCCAAATTCAAATTTCTGGAATTACCAAAAAAAAAAATAAACCAACAAGACTACCATTATAGCATTATCTAACACTGAAAATCGAACAATAGGGGGAAAAAAAGAATCCATTTCATTTATTTCTCACCAAATTGAAACCATCCCAAAATGTAAATTAAGCACCCCCAATTAACATGATTATAAGCTTTTTTGAAATGTAGTATGAGTATAACCTTTGGGGTACAGAATGAGAATTGAATCCAAAATCTATCTTCTTTCTAGAAATGCATTATTGAGAATCTGTCACAAGCTTCCCCAACACCTGTCTAAAACGGTTTTCCAGGACTTTAGCTATATGTTTGTACACATCCCAACTAGGCTAATTAGCTGAAAATTGTGAATATTGCAAGCATTGGCCCTTTTTGGCACTAGTTATTAAGCATGTATCCAATAATTTTTTAAACATCATACACTCATAAAACACCAGGAAAAATTCACAATATTTTCTTCCACGGCACCTCTTGAAAGCTATAAATTTTTATTATTATTAGGAGTTACACTTGACATGGCCAAGTTTCTCCCACCTCAGAAGTTGGTGCATAAATCATACACTTGATCCTCGTCACATGGCTGGATGATGGAATCCCACTACCAGTTGATTCCAGTTAATTCATATTAATGTTGATTGATGCTGAGACTATTGGATTTGATTTGATTTTTTTTTTTTTTTGGTATTAAATATATAATTGATTATGAGCTTATTTCCATATCTGATGTAATTTATTATGATTTTTTTCCTTATTTGATTCATCTTTGGATACCTACTTAAAGGCTCTAGAGAACATTTTGGAGTATGTTTGATTTGATGAATAAAATTTTGTTAAATATTTTCCAGTTACTTGGTGCTGTTTCCCGGCAACTTTAGGTTCTGAAACCTAGGGTTCAGAATTCAGATTCTAAATTCCTGCATACATTCCCTTTGCAAACTTTGTGCTGTGTCAAGCTCGTTATTATTTAAATTCATGAAAATGATTGTTGATATTTTTCCTCTTTTTAGTCTTTTACCATTGCTTTTGATTTAGTTGGCTGAATGTAATTGATTGGATCGGAGATGAGCATAATTTGTTGATTCTAACATGGTCTTGCTTTTTAACTACCTAATGAACTCTTCAAAATAGTCAACTTCTCTAAGCAAGCATGGTGAGAGTGGTAACTCTTTTTTCTTGTTTCATATGGTGGTTTCACAAAGACAAAGAATGAAATCTTTGTGGTTCTTCTTCCAGGTTTTAGGACTAGGTTGAATAGTTAATGGGTTGGATGTGTATTTCCTTTCGCTGTTGGAGTGGGCTTCTGCTGTTGCATTTTCATCTGCTTAATCTTCTTTGTTTCTTTAATTCTCTTTTCCCCCTGGGCTTTTAATTCACTAGGTGCTTTGAATTTGAATGACATCTCTTGTTAATTCTATTTCCTTACTTCCAACCTAGGATGATAATAAGAATTGAAGAACTATTTCAATTGTTAAAGCATAATGTAGCATAAAATTGTCTAGCATTTGATTCTTTGCAATAAAATTTATTCCATTTTATCGATGAAGTTGTTGTGTTAGTTAAGTCCTTACTTTCTGTTGTGTGCAGGTTCTTATTTGTAGATTGATTGATAGGCCTTTGCGCCCAACAATGCTTAAGGGCTTCAACCATGAGACTCAGATACTATCTTGGGTAAAATCCTTGGTTATTCCTCCTGAAGAATGCCTTTCTTATATCTAGTCTTTTATAGTCTTTATATATTGTTTCAGTTTGCATCATTTGGAAATCAGATGCTTGTGTTTTGTGGCCTTTTAAACAATGGAGTGACTAATAGCTGCTTGCTTTGAAATTGGGATCTCTGATATTTTCTTTTATTTGTAAGTTTACACAACCAGTGGTGTTTTTTTTTTTTTTTTTTTTTTGATAGGTAAGAAAATTTTTATTAAAGATACTACAATATGCCAAAAAAGCTCAAAGTAGTCAAAAAGTACAAAATGAGGAAAGAAAAAACAGAAGACTAACTACAAAAAAGAAGAAAGCTAATAAACAAAGGGATGGAGTCACAAGATGTGAGTCTCCAAGCCTGAGAACAATCAAACCAATAACCACTAAAAGAAGCAAGTGATCATTAGAACTATTCACATCCTCAAAAGTATGACAATTATGTTCTCTCTATATGCACCATGACAAGCACAATGGTACTAATTTCCCCAGGAAATTTCTCCAACCAAACCGAAGATCAAAAACCGTTTTTGGTAGGACCTAAGAAACCTCAAAAGATTGGAAGACGAAATGCCATAACTATTGAACCTTATTACAATGAATCAACAAATGATCCACAATCTCCCTACAACAGCGACACATGAAACACCAGTCAACAAAATCAAACCCCTTATTCTTCATATTATCACTAGTGAGTATCTTATTCCAAGCCGTGGTCCAAGCAAAAAAAGAAACTTGCCCAGGGGCCTTCACTCCCCAAATACCTTTCCAAGGAAAAGTGATAGAGCTCGTAGAGCATTATAGTGCGATTGAATGTCAAAGTTTCCATTCTTCTTCTTAGTCCATCTCAATCGATCCCCATTATCAGTTAAAGGGGTATTATTTTCCAAAAAATGAAGAAAATCCACCATAGAATCCACTTCCCAATCATTCAAATCCTAGGTGAACCTCACATCCTAAGGCCACCTTTCCCCTTCCCTCTGCCTAGACAAGGATAAAGTAATAGAAGCTTCTTCTTTATTAATGGCTAGCCCATACAAAAATGGAAACGTCATTCGAAAAGGTTGATCCCCACACCAACAATCATGCTAGAATTTCACTCTATTCCCCGCCCCAATCTCAAACCGGATATGTTGTCTAAAGTCCTCCCAACCCTTACGAATGTCCCTCCACAAACCACAACCATGAACACCCCTTCCCAACTTAGAAATACACCCCTCTACTCTTCCCCAAACTTCATAGCTCTCACCCTTCGCTAAAGTCAATTCTCCTCATCTCCAAAGCGCCATAACCATTTTCCTAATAACTCTTTATTATGGTAGTCAGTTTCCGTATCCCCAAAGCACTGTTAGCCATAGGAACACATTTTATCCCATCCTACCAAATGTTGCTTAGATTCACCCCTCATACCTTCCTAGAGAAAGTCCCTTTGCAGTTTTTCAATCTTATTGGTCACACTAGTAGGAACGGTAAAAGGTGATAAGAAGTAAGTAGGAAGACTTGATAATGTACTCTTGATCAAAGTCAGTCTACCACCTTTGAACAAATACAACTTCTTCTAACCTGCCAATCTTCTCTCAAATTTCTCTAATATAGGATTTCATAGAAGAAGATTTATGAGAGGCCCCCAAAGGCATGCCAAGATAAGATATGGGTAAATTCCCAACCCTACACCCCAAAATCCTTGCCAAAACATGCACTTTATCTACTGCCCCAATTTGGACTATTTTGCTATTGTGAACATTAACCTTTAAGCCAGTAACAGCTTGAAAACATAGAAGCAACATCTGTATATGAAGAATTTGCTCCACATCTGCATCATAAAACAAGTTTGTATCATCGACAAAAAAAAAAATGAGAAACACAAACTTTATCGTCCCACCTACCATTAGCCTTAAAACTGCTAATTAAACCAACCCCTTCCTACTAAAGACCTCCATCATGATCAAATATTGCATAGGAGATAGTGGATCTCTTTGTCTCAATCCCTTCAAACTTCCAAAAAAATCAACTGGAGATCCATTAACCAAAACAGAGAACTAAACTGTGGAGATACAAGTGCAAATCTATCTACACCATCTCTCTCCAAAACCCATCATCCTCAACAGATCTAGGAGTGCCTCCCAATTCACATAATTTTAAGCCTTTTCAATGTCTAGCTTGCATATAACTCTTGGGATTTGACTCTTCACTCTTCTATTCACACATTCATTGGCAATAAGATCTGAATCAAGGATCTGTCTACCACCCACAAAAGCATTCTGAGATTCTGATATCGGCTGGTCTAAAACCCTTTTTAGGCGATTTGCTAACACCTTAGCCAATATTTAATACATGCTCCACACCAAACTAATAGTCCTGAAATCTCTTATATCAGATGCATTATTCATTTTAGGAATTAAAGCAAAGAAAGTAGTGTTGAGGGATTTTTCAAACTTACTATATTGATAAAACTCCTCAAAGGAAGCTAGTACATCTTTTTCCACCACTTGCCAGCAATGATGAAAAAAGGGTCATAGAGAAGCCATTCGGACTTGGATGATCTCCTCCTTATCAAACTACCTTTCAAGTCATCCCCTATCCAGCCCCCCTATTTGCTCAAACTTTAAACCCTCCACCATAGGTCTCCATACCTTAGTCTCTTGATACAATTTTTTATAAAACTGTACTATCTGAGAAACCTCTTTAGATTCCTCCTCATATAATACCCCATCTACCTCCAAAATACCCAAATGATTGTACCTTCCGCGAACGTTTGCCATCTTGTGAAAGAATTTAGTATTATTGTCGCCTTCCTTGATGCATAACATCCTCAATTTTTGTCTCCAAAAAATTTCTTCCAAGGATAAAAGTTGCACTCTATTTGAGAGGAAGAATCCGCAACCTTACCCTTCATCCATTATTATGGAGGGAGGAAGCATTGTTTAGAGCTAGAGCTCATTGGCTGAAATCTCTGATCTTATTTCATTTATTTTTTCAACAATTGAATTGCAAAACTCTAGCGGGATTTCTTATGGGGTGGTCTCGGGAATGAACCCAAATTTCACCTAGTTAAATGGGCTACCATTTGTACTCCACTTTCCTTAGGTGATTTGGGAATAAGGAATTTGAGACTTTTTAATGAAGCTTTGCTTGGGAAGTTGTTGTGGAGATTTGGGCTTGAAAGGGATGCTTTTTGGCGGTAGGTGATAGAGGTGAAGTATGGTTGTGTATGGGGTGGTTGGTGTACTGGCTTTGTTGCTACTTATGTTGTTAGTTTGTGGAAAAATATTAGCTAGGGTTGGCCTTCTTTGTCTTGCTATATTCTATATGAAATTGGTGATGGGTTGAGGGTGAAGTTATGGTATGATCGGTGGTGTGGGGAGACTCCTCTTGCAGTTAGCTATCTTGAATTATTTAGAATTTGTCGAGATAAGGAGGCAAGTGTGGATGAACTTAAGAAGTTTCATAATGGGGTCCTTCCTTGGGATATAAGTTTTTTAAGGGATGTCAACGATTGGGAAGTGGAGGCTTATTCGAGCTTCATAGTTACCATTTATGGCTCTTTTGTAAGGGGAGTGGGATTGGGGAGGATAAAATTTGTTGGAAACTAGATAGAAATAAGGGGTTTATGGTTAGTGCTTATTACTCTCTTTTAGTTGGCACTAATGATTTATTTTTCCCTTGGAAATGCATATGGAAGCAGGGGATCCCTTCTCGAGTGGCCTCCTTTGTCTAGACTGTTGCTGTGGGGAAATGTTTGGCGATTGACATTTTAAGAAAAAATATATGGATTTTGGATTGGTGTTATATGTGCAAGTGCAATGGTGAATTAGTTGACCACCTTTTCCTTCATTGTTTGGCTGCTATGGAACTGTGTTCTATGGTTTTGGGATTATTTGGAGTAAGTTGTGCCTAAGTCAGTTGTGGGGCTCCTAGCTAGCTGGCAAGGTTGGTTTGGTCGCCATTGAAATGGACATACATGGATAGTTCCCCATTGTTTAATGTGGTGTTTTTGTAAGGAGAGGAATAGCAGATGTTTTAACGATGATGAGAGATCTTTGCCAGACCTTAAGCTATCTTCCTTTAGAACATTATTGGATTGGTGGTCAGCTTTGCAACACCACTCTTTTACTTTTCTTGATTTGTCTTGATTTATGTAATTTTGGTACTTGATTTGTTAACTCCTGTATACTACTTGTGTACTAGGGTGTTCCTTTTTTGATATCAATAAATCTTATTAATTATCCATTTTTTTTTTTCAACAATTTCATTTCAAAGATCTGGTGCAGTAAGATTTCTTTTTTGTTGCCATTGTCCTGATTAGCAGCCAATGTATCATACCATTCTCAGATTTTGTTAATGATGCAGGGCATTTCCTGTACTGTTTTGAGTGTTGTTGCTTGTTCGTGGATATGGAATATGTAAGGATAGTATAGTCTATTATTAGTTGTAGAGAGTGCAAATAGAATTCTAGCTCTTGTAATTAGTTTTTCAGTTGTAACAGAATATCCTTTCCCTTCCTAAGGACTATTTCCTTTTTGTTAGAAAAAGGCTACATCATGCAAGAAGAGTGAAGTAGCAAAAAGATATATACAAAAGCACAAAAGAAAGCGAACTATGTACAGTAAAGAAGGGAATCTAAGAACAACGGAACAGAATCACTAGAAGTGAATCCCCAAGAACGGGACTAGTCAAACAACATCCCTGTCAATAATGCTATAAGCTGATCCACCGAATGCTCCTGATCCTAAAAAATACAACTATTCCACTATCTAAAAATATTCACATAACACACAAGGGTACCAAAGTCCAAATATTCAATGCATGCTTTCCCAACCAATTTCTCCACCAGATTAATAAATCACTCACCTTCTTCAGAAATATCCAAGAAACTCCAAAAAGACGTTATTATGCAGGAGCATAACCAAGACTATCTCAATATTTTATTTTGGATTTTTATTGGATAATTTTATATTTTAATATTTTTATTTATTTATTTATTTTGAGTTATGATAGGGATGGAATTTCATATCCTTAGATAAGGATTAGTTTAGTATTTGAGTTCGATTAGGATTTGTTTTAGGATGTCTATTTTTATCTCTTGATTCATGGAAGTTGTATATAAAGCTTTAGATGATTTCGTTTGTATTCAGACTATTATTAATATTATTCAAATTATTCATGCAAAGTTTGCATTGCATCTGGTGGTGAATCTAAACAACCTTAGGTGGTGAAGCCTAAGGTCTACAGTGGGATTAATCTAGGTGGGAAGTCTAGGTTGTCCTACATCAACTTTGGTATCAGAGCTCAATCTGATCTATCTAGTTTTCAGTGACCAAAAAAAAAAAAAACTTCCATTCTTTTCATCACTGCGAACCCAGACTTTCAAGCCAAACAAGAAAAACATCCAGCCTCTCTGATCAAACAGCCATGTGAGGAGGCCACAATCCACTTTTCTTGCTTCAGTTGCATGCCCATTGCCTAGTCTCACTAAGCCAGCCTAATCAAGGCCCAATTTACAAGATCATTGCATCACACTACAAACATCACTGACGTGCCAAGGTAGAGCAAAGCCATGGTTAGTGATTATTCAAGTTTGCAAGCTCAGGTTCTTGTCACAATTTCCTGTTGAAAATTTTATTATAGTAAATCATGGTAGTCTCAGAAGCACCAACATTTGATGGACATCAAGATCCATGGACCCTCATGAACTGGCTAGATGAGATGGATCAATTCTTTGATCAAATATGTTGGCTAGATGCTAATATGGTTAGGTTTGCTAGGATAAAATTGAAAACTAGAGCTAGAGACTTTTGGCATAGTATTGAGAATTTATGCAAAGGAAGAAGCAAGCCTGCCATAATTGATTGGAATGAAATGAAACAAATACTTAGAGAGAAATATGTTCCCCAATCCTATCAAGAGAATTATCAACCTCAATCCTCTCATGGAAATTTTCTACGTCACAGACAATATTCAACAAGAAAACACCTCATCCACCGTCAAGACTTCACCGCCATAGCTAAAGACTTAAGAAATATAATAAAGTTTTTGCTAGACTCTTCTACTAAAAAAAAGGATGCTCAAGTTCCACCAAAGACTAATGTTGAAATAAAGGTACAAGTGCCAATAGATTATATTTCAACATTCGTGCAGCAAGAAGATCCTATTGTAAGTCTGCACAAGAAGAGAAATTTCAGCAAGAGAGGGAAGATTTAGAGGGTGCACTTGATGTGAAAGTTGATTTCGATGAAAGTGCTACTGTTCAGCCCTTCATGATCCATGAAGATCTACAGGTTGATGAAGTCCAAAAGATTGATAACATGGTTCAAGATAAGATTGTGCCAGCTCCATATGTTGATTTTGTGTTCCAAAGGAGTTTCATGGTGTTGTGGAATTGAAGGTTATTCTACTCACGGTACTTCCTAGGGTGATTTCTAAACTGAAGGAAGTATTAAGCGCCAGAGTCCTAATTCTTCAACACTACAAAACTCGAGGTCGAGTTTTCTCAAACAAGGGTAGTATGATGCAAGGGCATAAACCAAAAACTATCTCAATATTTTATTTTGGATTTTTATTGTATAATTTTTTATTTTAATGTTTTTATTTATTTAGTTTAAGTTATGATAGGGATGGAATTTCATATCCTTAGATAAGGATTAGTTTAATATTTGGATTAGTATTTGAGTTTGTTTAGGATTTGTTTTACGATGTTTATCTTTATCTCTTGTAATTCCTGGAAGCTGTAAATAAAGCTCCAAATGATTTCTTTTTTATTCAAACTATTATCAATATTATTCAGATTATTCATGCAAAGTTTGCATTGCGTTTGGTGGTGAATCCAAACAACCTTAGGTGGTGAAGCCTAAGTTCTATAGTGGGATTAATCCAGGTGGGAAGCCTAGGTTGTCCTACATCATGTTAGAGCAAAATTCCACAACTTGGAAACCCCTTCACAATGAATCAACATATGGTTAACATCCTTCCCACTACGCCGACAAAGACAACATCAATCTACATAAATAAGTCCTCTCCTTCTTAAGTTATCACCTGTAAGAATCTTTCCCCACGAAGCTATCTAGACAAAGAAAGAAACTTGATGTGGAGCCTTCACACGCTAAATACTTTTCTAAGGAAAAATAATAGAAGATCCCCTTAGAGCATTATAAAAAGAATGAATGTCGAAATCTTCATTTTTCTTCAACTTCCACCTCAATCGATCCCTAGTTACATTTAAAGGAATATGAATATGAAGCTCCAACTAGTGAAAGAACAACCCCTTTTAACTCCACCTCCCAATCATTAAACTCACGTTGGAATCACACGTCCCAACTGCGTCTTTCCCTCATATTAGAGCACTAGCATCTGGGAATGCAAAAAAAACCTATTTTACATTCTCAAACACTACTTTATCTATTTTATTGACCCATTTTACAACTCACCTTACATCCTAGTTTTTATTTTTCGTACAACCCAATAAAATAATATAAACTACCTAATAAAACACTTCTCTCTCTCTCTCTCTCTCTCTCTCTTCACCCACATCCACAAATATAACCAATTGGCAACCACCTAACCCACAATCAAAACTAGCCGCCTCCACCACCACCACAATCAGTATCCAGCCAAAAATCAATTCCATAGCCAAACACACCCCAGAAGTCTCAATCCTCACTGGCATGGCTAGACCACGGCCCCATGACCCATACCCATCAAGTCTTGAGAGAGGGAGGCGGAGGATAGAGCGGCGAGCAAAGCCTATCAAACCCAAGACCCACGGCCCCATGACCCCAGGGCCACTGGCAACCCACAACCCAAAACATGAAATAGCCAAGCCAATCTACAACCAGCCACCCACTCAAAGTCGACTTGAGAGAGAGAGAAGCAAGTGTCATCAACTCACCGTGAGAGGAAGAGAGGAGAGAGAGAGAAAGAGAGAGAGAGAGAGAGAGAGGAGAAAAGAAAGAAGATAGAGGAGTGAACTCTAAAAGTGAGAGGAAGAAAGAATGTGAGAGATCAAAATATTCTATTTTTGTTTACAACCCCATGAACAATAAGGTTGCATATATGCAACCTTACTGGAGTAAGGATGGAAAAAAAATTGGGTTTACATACCCAGATGTAGAATGATTTTAAGGGTTTATGTGGTAAAATAGCAACTGGGGGCCTTTACACCCCCCAATGTTAGTGCTCTTATTTCTCTCCAATACATCTTCATTCACACCTCTCTATTTGATGCAGTTGCGAATAATAGCGGAAACGTCAATTTCATAGGCTGATCTCCACACCATTAATCATGTCAAAATTGTACCCTATGCCCTAAACCAACCTCAAATCGAGTATACTTGGAAAAGTCCTCCCACCCAATCCTAATACTCCTCCACAGGCCATAACCATGTGAACCCCTACCTAACTTCGAACACCAACTCCCCTATCCACCGCAAACTTTGAAACTACTACATGCCTTCGTAAACTATTCTCTTTAACCCCAAAACGCCACAATCATTTCCCCAATAAAATATTGTTGAAGGTAGTGATCTTCCTTATCCCTAGTCCACCACACTCAACACTTATGCGAATACCCCATTCCCCCCACCCCCCCCAACCAACCAAAAAAAAGAATATTCCTTTGCAACTTTTCAATCCTATTTGCCACACTAATAGGGATAGTGAACAGAGATAAATAATATGTTGGAAAGAGTACTTTTAAGCATTGTCAAATGACCGCCCTTAGGAAGATATAACTTTTTCAAACCCACCAATCGACACTCCAACTTCTCCAATATCAGGTTCCATATAGTAGCGGACTTATAAGATGCTCTCAATGGCATACCGAGATAAGACATTGGCAAGAACCCAATCTTACACCCCAAAATCTTGGCTAGAACCTCCACATTAAACTCCCCAAGTGGAACCATCTCACTGTTACTCAAGTTAACCTTCAAACCAGCTATAAAGCATATTAGCAACATTTTGATATGAAGGATTTGTTCCACACTAGCATAAAAAAAAAGAATGGTATCGTTTGCAAACAAGAGATGAGAAATGCACAACTCATTATTGCCAACACCATTCTCATTAAATCATTTTATGATGCTAGCCCCCTCCATTTTCCTTAACATTTTGCTAAACATCTACATCATCAACAAGAAGCATAGGAGATAAATGATCCCATTTTCTTAAACCTCTTGCACTACCAAAGAATCATTCACTAAAATTGAGAACTGTACAGTACAAATACCTGTACGTATCCACTGTCTCCATCTAGCACCAAATCCCATCCTCCCTAGCAAATAAATCAAAGCATCTCAATTCACATGATTGTAAGCCCATCCAACAGCCTTGCAACCTATACTACAAAACCTTTGACAAGATCTAGTCCGCACTACTCACTAAGTTAATAAGCCGATAGTCTCGGATGTTCGAAGCTTAGGGATGAGAGCTATAAATGATGCATTTAATGACTTCTCAAACTTCCCATACCGATAGAATTCCTCAAAGAATGCTAAAACATCACTTTTCACTACCCTCCAACAGTGATGATAAAAAGCCATAGTAAACCCATCTGGCCTGGGGGATTTATCCCCCTCCATATCATACACAGCCAGTAAAATCTCCTCCCTTTCAAATCTTTGCTCAAGCAACCCACTTTCAACTACCCCAATATGATCAAAATATAACTTATACGCTATTGGTCACCATGCCTTGGTCTGCTTATACAATTTCTCATAAAATTGTACAACCTAATTAGTCACCTCAGACTCCTCATACACCACCCCATCCACTTCTAAAGTACCCAAATGAATATGCCTTCTATGAGAATTTTTCATATGATGAAAAACTTAGAATTGTTATCCTTCTCTTTTATCCATAAAACTCTTGATTTCTATCTAAACAAGATTTCTTCCAGAGAAATCAAACGATCTACTTTTAATTTCACTTCCTCCCTTAACCTCTTATCTTCCTCAAAAAGTTCATAAACCCCTTCTTTCTTATCTAGTCTCACCAACTCCCCCAAACTCTTCTTTTTATTCACCCTTACGTTCCCAAAATCCCTTACATTTGACCTTTTAATAGCTTCCTTCAATGCTTGCAACTTCTTTGCTAACACAAAACTAGGTGTGCCATTAAATGAATAACGATTCCACCGAGGTTGTACCCTATCCACAAGCCCCTCTGTCTTCAACCACTTATTCTCAAAATGAAAAGGGCTTTATCCTCTCGCCATTTCCCCTGGCTCTAATAAAATAGGACTATGATCAGAAAGTGGGTGCGGCAACACCTGCTAAATAACATTTGAGAAGTGCTCTTCCTAATCTATAGCGACGGAAGCTCTACCAATCCTAGACATTGAAGTTGTGTTAGAACCTTTTGTCCAAGCAAAATGCCATCCCACCAAAGGTAGATCAACTAGATTGATGTCCTCAATAAATTCAGAAAATCCAAACATTGCCAAACTAAACCTAGTAGAGTCCAAACTTTCACTAGGAAAGTGAATCACATTAAAATCCCCAATACAAAACCACAAAATGCCCGAAGAATATTGAACTCCAACTAACTCATCTCATAATAAACCTCTCAAATTACCATCCTTAGGTCCATACACACTAGAGCAAGCCCACTCAAGTCCATCTTCCACCCCCTTCCGTCTAACAGACACTAAGAAAGAGCCCACCCAAGCCTCCACTTTTTCCAGCACCCTCCTATCCCACATAACCAATACTCCACCTACTGTATCCTTAGCATCTAAAGCAACCCAATCCATAAAGTGACAACTCCACAAATTGCTCACTGTTTGCCTGTTCATCCCAACCAACTTTGTCTCTATTAAACTCACCATATCACATTTACATTCTCTTAAAAGATTCTTCACCCCTTGACACTTCTAGGAGTTATTCAATGCCCTCACATTCCATGAAATAATTCTAATCTTCATTGATAAAATAATCACCCAATCACCATAAAAACAACACACTTTCTCCTATCATAATTTACCGATGAGATGAGATTTCTCATTTCTCAATTCTCGCACACCTTTAGACTTAGATTTTGTCTTACATGTCCACTAGATTTTGCTCCTTTCAAAACCCTCGTATCATCTAGCTCCCTTTCAACATGATGCAATAATGCCATACACAACTTTTAATGACGCTCCAAGGATAACCGAACCAACTTGCTAAATCTTCAAATTTTGTATTTTACCCATCTAGATACCTCCCTACTCCCGTCAAAAACCTCCAAGAGGGTTGCTTCTAGTTTATTCAAATTTGGGTAAACTGAATTTAACAATTGGCATATAAGTGGGCTCTCCTCCCTATCCACACTCGACTCCAATAACCCAACCCATTCCTCACCCAAATTCGCCAATCTATTGCAGCCCAAATTTGACCCATCACAGTTCATCTCCACCAATATCAATAGTGCATAGGAACCTCCTAAACAGGTCACTTCCTTCAACCCTGAAACAACCTAAGGCCACTACACCAACCAAGAGACCATATCCTTAGATCAACCTACCTCTTTGCTTGTTCTTGTCGACATGCCTACAGTCACCTTAGTAACCAACACAGCTTGACAAAGAAAGAATGACCCAAAACATTTCTAGTGGAACTACTATTGTCAAACAAACAGCTACCAAAAACCGCCTATCAACATCCGACACTAGCTCAAACACCCTACTTTCATTTGAAACTAAGAAGTGACGCATTCGAGGTGAAGGCTCAGATATGACTAAGACCTCTCTTTTCTCTTGAATACCCTCCATAAGCTGCAGATTTGGACTTTCTTCATTGGCCTTGGATGTTTCGCCTAACTCATAAGAGCTTGGGCTTGAAAAAATTGAGCCCATGCACCCTTTATTAGTGGGTATAGGCTGACCCCCTGGTACGTCAAGTTTTGGGTCCACACACATGGCTTCTTTACCCAAGCACATAACTTGGCTCGGCCCACATTGACCCCAGACTTGAAATTGTGCATTATTTTCTTTCAATTACCTCCACAATTAAATCTCTCCTTGACCAATGTGAACTCTTTAAATCTCTCTTTTTCCCACTATTGTTTGAATTTGAAAAACTTAATGGAAATTGTTTATTTATAATGCCAGAGATTTTTGCCCCCTCATTAACAATTGCCATATTCAACTGGACTCCTCCAACCCCAGCTCCCACGGCTGTTGGGAGTGGTTTATCACCAGTCTTTCCCATTGATGCTGTCTTATTTATTTGAGATTGACGTTGGTTCTTCAAATCAGTGGGCAGAACCACTGTTTCCTCTGCTTCACTTTTCCCCTTGCCATCGACAAGAGCTTGCCTTATTTGCACCACCTCCTCTTGTTTCTTTTCCCCTCTAACCACTTCCATGAAAGACCGATTTGACTGTACCACTGAGTGCCTCTTGCTGTTCCGTACCAAGTTTTTTCCATGACCTGGAGCCACCAAAGCATAATTGGAGGTTTCCAACAGTTTTCTTAATTCAAGTCTAAACCCCCTCTTGCTCCTCTTTAATTTTCCTTCAGGTATAATAATAGCCTTTCTTCACCCACCAACTATGAGCTCAGTCATTGTCAAGTATTGGTCAAAGGCATTTGAAGACTGTTGACATTTGTAAGCTATGTCACCATCCCGAAAGGTGAAAAATTGTTTTGCACTATCTTCAATGACACTTTTCTTAATTTTATTCATCAACCACTGTGCTGCTTTCTTGCCCATAAGCATTGATATCATGAAATGCTTACCACATTCAATTATTTGTGCCGCTTTCTTGCCCATAAGCATTGATCTCATGAAATGCTTACCACATTCAATTATACGTAACGCAAAAAAATTTCCCCTCTCCTCTAACTTCAATGGGATTAACTGATTCAATGAAAAACTACGAATTCCCCCATGCTGATCTCCTCAGTTGTCACAAAGCAATTTTCTAGCTAATTTGTGGTAGCTGGGCCTCCAACACGATCGAGAGTGAGAGAGACCCAAGTACTATCTTTGTCATTTAATATCAGAATGGCACATTGTGAATATATAGAATTATAGTAAAATGTAAATGGTTTTTGTGAGAATAAAAACAAAATAAATATTAAGAACAGTAACAAAGTAATAACAAAAAACAACAGAATAAGTAACCATAAAAAATAAATCAATAAGCTATAGCTCAACTGGCACTTCCTCCTTCCATAATAATAGGATGGAGGGTGAGGTCGTGCGTTTAAGACTCATTGGGTACATGCGTAATTTACCAATCAATAATAATAATAATAATAATAACCATAAGAAATTTAATAGTAAATAAACAAATAAAAACAATGACTACAACAAGAATAAGAGTATTAAAAATAGGTTTTTGTTAAATGCAAAAATAATAAAAAAGGAAAGAAGATAAAATGAAAAGGGTAGAGAGAGAGAGTGTTCAAGATGACCATATTAAACCATAAATGTCCACTTACCCTGACATATTAGACCCCACATTTCCAACTATAAAGTAACACCAAAAAAAAAAAGGACCAATGCTTGGAAGCCTCATAAAGAAGCGGCTACTATGTTTATGCAAGCTTCACACTCTTGGCTCAACCCCTGACCCTGAGGGCAGGAGCTGAGAACCTTCTCCAAAGACCTCCCAACTGCGCTCATTATCGATTCTGCCTTCATTCAGTCCTGGAGGCCCAACATGGACCCTCCTAAGAGTTCTTTCCACTTCATGCAGCCTCTTCAATGAATATTGAGAGAGAGAGAGAGAGAGAGAGAGAGAGAGGCTGATAAACTTGAAGCAGGGCTAACGAGTGCAGATCTGAGTGGTTGTAGTGCAGATTGAGTGCGAGAGTATATCTAGAGAGGGAGAGAGTATGTCTAGAGAGTGGGAAGTCCGTCACTGTGTGGATCAAAGTGCTTTGATTATGCAAGGTTATCAAACATCCATCTTTTTCCTTTTCTTTTTCAAACTTTTTTACGTCATGTGTCTGTGCCATGTCTTGATTGTGTCCAAATTATGTATATATTTGCCAGATAATTTGCAGACACGCATGCAGCCGTGTCTTAGTCCAACACATTCACATAGGGGCTTATGCTGTGTTTGTGCTCCTTAGGTCGGGCCTCTCTCTCTCTCTTCTTCTTCTTCTTCTTCTTCTTCTTTTTTTTTTTTTTTTTTGCGTTTTTTAAACATTACTGGCTACCTATTCTATGTGTTGTTAGTAGATAATTATGCTCTTTTGTCAGTACTTGTTTTTTAATACAACACACACCAAACATGACAATGCTTTTCTCTTGCTAACATTATATTTTATCTTGCCAAGAAATTCCACATTCACATTATGCTTACAGGTTTTGAGTTATGATGGTTTGCATTCCCCTGATTCTTTGGCAGTCACAGCAGCTGGGATAGCAGTGTAAGCCTGACAAATTTTCATTTGCTCCCCCATTCCTATGAGGAATTACAGCATGTTATTACATTTAAGACATCAATGTTTCTTTAATCCTAATCATTTAAAAATTACAGAGCTCTTTCAGAAGTGCCCAACTCAAAAGCAGTTGCAGGAGTTCGAATTGGTCTTGTTGGCGATAAGTATATTGTGAATCCCACATCGAAGGAGATGGAAGAATCTGAGCTGGACTTGTTGTTAGCTGGTACAGATAATGCAATATTGATGATAGAGGTAAACTCCTTACTCTTATTTTTTTTTAATGTTTAATTTTTCTTTTGTTTACCTTTTTATTTTTCATTTTGTATATTTAACGGATAAGTGGATGACAATTTCCATATATTTTCAATTTATTTTTTTGATTGGTGAGTATTTTTTTGATAGATTGACTGGTAAGTTATACACACATCTAGTGGGTTTTGAGCTTATGACATTACCCTTCACCCATTCTTATGTCATTGACTATATTTCTATTTTTAGGAAACTTGGAAACTGATCTTTAGTCTTTACAAATGGAGTACCTTTGTAAGCACTTGCGCCAATTCTTATGTCATTGACTCAAATGGCATTTTCTCCTCTCACAAGAATGAGTGGAGGGTGAGGTTGTGGGATCAAAACCAATTGAGTGCTTATATAAATTACCTTTAAAAAGATATAGGCTTCTTTACCAAATTTCATTTCCCTTAAGAAGTATTTTTAATAATCACAAGATCGAAATGCTATAAATCTTCTTGCACGTACTACATTGGAAGAAGGAAAAGAACCCATTGTAGAACAAGGAGCTCCGATACCAAGTTTGATGCAGCACAATAAACTTTAAAAGGGTGACTTGTGTATGGGAAACAAAAGAATGATATTACAAAAGGGATGAGACCTAGGAGTAAGCATCTAGCGATTGCTTGGAATCAACATCAAGCATGATAGGAACCTAGGTATCAGTACATGGGCTTACCTGGAATCAGCACAACGCATTGGAAGAAAACTTCTAACCCAAATTTAATAAATCCATAATCAACTGCTTACAATACTGCATTTTGGGGCCTTTTAATAGGACTCTCACATTACATCATAAAAGGAAAGGAAACATATTTCTAACCTAACAATGAAAGGATATTACTTGTAATCAATTATATTAAATGGGATGTAGGATGGAGGGATTAGTGGGCTCTGGTAATACCTAGAAATGCATCTTTGCAGTAACGTAGGTTTTCTTGGGTATATGGTGACTGATAATGGAATTGCGATTGATGAGGGGAAGGTTAATGCCATTCTAGATTGGCCTGTTCCATGATTAGTGGCTGAGGTAAGAAGTTTTCATGGTTTAGCAACATTTTACAAGAGATTCATTAAAGGGTTCAGCACAATTGCAGCACCACTCACTAACTGTCAAGCTGTCTACTATTGCATGGGATGAGGCCAAGCAACAAAGTTTTAAGGTCTTGAAAAGCTGTCCTTACTGCAGCACTAGTATTGCAGGCTCCTGACTTTGACAAGATTTTTGAATTGGATTGTGATGCTTCTGGAATTGGCATAGGGGGTGTTCTCAGTCAAGAGGGTAAACAAGTGGCATATTTCAATGAAAAACTCAACTTCGCCAAACTCAACTATTGCACCTATGATGTGGAATTATATGCCATAGTACAAGCAATAAAACATTGGGAGAACTATTTGGCTTACAAGGAATTTATACTCCATACTAACCATGAGGCTCTTAAACACCTCAACAGCCAAGCAATCCTCAACAAACGGCATGCCAAATGGGTTGTCTACCTACAATAGTTCAACTTTAGTTTAAGGCACAAAGCTGGAGTCCTTAATAGAGTTGTAGATGGTCTTTGCTGGAGGTCTTCCTTGTGCATATGTACAACATAGTTAAGGGCTTTGAGGCATTAGGGAGCATTATAAAGAAGATTCCAAGCTATTTCAGATTATGCAGAATTTGAACAAGGCAACAGAACTGCCTGTCCTGGATTCAACCTACAAGATGACTATTTGTTCAAATGCATGGTCCTTTTATTCCAAAATGTTCTCTCAAGCACAAGATTCTTCTTGAAGTGCATAACCAAGGCCAGTTTGGGAGAGAGAAGACACTGCAGCTACTACAACAACAATTCTATTGGCAAGGCATACTTAAGGATGTGGGAAGACTAGTTCAAAGATGCATGATCTATCAACAAAGCAAAGGGACAACCACCAATACCTAACAAGCCTTGGACCAGCATTAGCATGGACTTTGTGCTTGGATTATCCCCTACTACTAGAAGATTAGACTCTATTCTAGTGGTAGTTAACAGATTCTCCAAGTGGCCCATTTTGTGGCTTGCAAGATGACTAATGATGCCTCCAATATTGCTGGTTTATTTTTTGGGGAGATTTATAAGTTGCATGGAGTTTCAACCAACATTGTGTCTGATAGGGATGCCAAGTTCCTTGCCCATTTCTAGAGGACTTTGTGAAGGAAAATTGGTATGGACTTGCAGTACAGTACCAGTTTCCATCCTCAAATGGATGGATAGACTAAGGTGATCAATAGGAGGTTGGGCAACCTCCTAAGGGTGTTTTGTGAAGGACAAACCTAAGGAATGAGAGAATCTTTTACTTATAGCAGATAACTCATCTAGCAATAGAATGACTCAACACTCTCCCTTTGAGATTGTTTATGGGATGCAACCAGCCAGTGTTCTTAACTTGTCAAGATTACCATTACCCAAGAAGGAGCATTCAAAAGCCACTGTATTAGCTGACTTTGTACAACAGCTACATGCAAATATTAAGACGAAAATAGAGGCCAACAAGGCTAAGCATAAGGCACAAGCTGACATGAAGAAAAGGCAAGTGATTTTCAAGGAAGGTGACCTAGTATGGGTGATCTTGACCAAGGAGAGGACCCTGCTGGACCTTATACTAAGTTGCAGCAAAAGAAGATTGGTCCTTGTCCTATACTACATAAGATCAATGACAATGCCTACCTAGTCAAGCTACCTGATCATCTATGCTTTTCTAACAGTTTCAATGTACATCACTTGCACCCCTATCATGCACCAAATCAGCTTACCACAAGCCACACTTGAGGAAAAGTGTGTTCCAAAGAGGGACAGTTCTAATGCTGTTGATTTTTAAAGCTAGCTGTTACTAGTGCTTATGTTGTATGATAAGTAGTTCCTTTTATTTATAATAGCCCTTATCACTTGTAACAGAAAGTTAATTAGCTGATGGGTTGTTAGTGATAAGTGCAATAGCATATCAGTTAGTTAGAGAAGTTTGTTAGGCTTTGGCCAATCACATAAAAAATGCTATATATAGATTTCCTATCATTAGAGAGGCCCGGCTAGCTCAAATTAGTCAGAAATATTGTTCCCGGTTAATTTTTACTTCTGTTTTGGATCGATATGGGTGGATTTTGTAGTTTTTTTTATTGAATCGAAGTTGTTTCAATTGGTGGTTGAGGAAGGGGGGAACTTTTTCTCCCTTAAGATTTTTGAACGGGGGAAGTATTTCATGCAATTAGTTTTTATGGGTAGGAATGCAGCACGTTGGTTAATGCAAAGCTTGGAACATATGGTGATTGGGGTCAACCCCAAACACTTCTTTACGCTCAGGGAAGGAGACACCGCATACACAGTGCAACGGGGTTCTAACTCGTTTGGCCAATATTTGTTAGTAACAGAATTAAAAGTTGGCGGGATGAGACGATCGATCATTATTCCTGCAGGCAAGGCACAACAAGGTTGGAAGGTCTTTAGAATTGAATTAAGGAGAATGTTGGAATCTTCTCATTATGCATTGGGTGGTCCAAAAGCTTTATCGCACAAGTCTAAGTTGGGTTCAGAGATTCACCCTTCTCGGTCCTTTGTTGATACGGTAAAAGCGTCTATGCAAGTAAGGAAGCATTTGCATTAGCCCTCCATTAGAGAGATAGAGGAGATTCAAGTAGTGGAGAACACAACGCCGCCTTTGAGAGATGAAGCTGGGAATTAGGTGGTGGCTTTTGAAGTTCCAGCAAATACTGCTATACCGATTGCCGTGGGTGGTGTGGAGGGGAGTCACCGTGATACTAATGGAGTTGCTAAGTCTAAGGAGAAAATCCTAGAACAAAATAAATTCAGATTGCATAATTTGAATTTGAAAGATGTTGGTTCTGGTAGGGAGCGTAAAATTGGGAGGTCTAGCTAGTTAGGGAAATGTTTGATTGTGGAAGTAAATGAATTTGGTAAGAGGCGGGTGTTTTGGCAACAGTATAGGGGTGATAAGCAAATTGTTAAGTGGGTGGCACGTGAGGACATTTCTGCCCAGGTTGTTATTAAGGGAATGGACACTGAGCTTTCTAAAGCCCATGCACCTGGGTTGGGAAGTGTTAAGAGTTGCTCAGGCCCGCTGTTGAATAGCCATTTTATTTTTGAGGCAGGGGCTTGCTCTAAGCAGACCCAAAATAAGCCCAGCCCAGGTATTATGGGTCTATCTATTGAGGATGGTGAGTTAGAGTCAAGTACCTCAGGCCCGAGCTCAGTCTCGAATGGTGAGAGTGCGAAGATGTTCCCCGCAAGCTCGGTGCTTCATTCTCTACCACCAAGGAGGCCGACGATGGCTCCGATGGTCACATTGGGCTCAATTTCTTCCATATCGGCACCGGAAGTTCCTGGCAGGAGTGGGTCTAGCATCCAGGTGAGTCCGAGCTGGGCTACCCAGTCCCCCACCTTGCCGATATTGACATCGGAAGTGGCCCAAGCTATGTGTGAGCTGGGCTCATCAACCTTAGCTCCGATTTGTCCTTCGTTGGAGCCAGCGGAGTCGACGGTGTTGTCTTCAGGGGACCCGATAGTAAAATTGGTGGAGAAGTCATCATCTCCGGCGGCGACGAAGGATGAGGATGATGAATTGTTGGGTCCGGAGGTAAGGGCGACGGTGCTTGAGGCTTTTGATTGTGAAGTTGTAGTTAATTCTTCTCCCACTATTAGGGAATTGGTCACTGACTTGGACAAATCATGGGGTAATTCCAAAGAGTGGATGTTACAATTGCGGGATGGTCGACAAATTGTGATTCCGCTATCTTTATATCGATATCCAGAGAGTGTGTCGGATTGCTCAGTCACTGATGTAGAGAATGTAACAGGTAATGATTCTTTTATCAATGACGGTTAGATGGTTAGCTGGGAAGAGGACTGTGTTGGGTTAGTTGATTCTTTCTCTATTGTTAATGAGGCAGAGGAGGAGATGTGGGATTTTGATGAGAGGTCGATGACTTTGGAGTGTAGTGGCAAGCCTTTAGTTGTGGTACCTTTGGCCACAGAAGTTCCTTTGGAGTTGGAGTGTAGTTCTGAACTGGGGGTTGGGTGTAAGGAGTTGGTTGATGGTAATAATTTATCACAATGGATAACAAATCGGATTAAGGCTTTTAGAAGATCAGTGGGCACTTCTTTGGAAGGTTTTGAGGAGCAGATTACGGGATTGCTGATAGCTATAGAGGCTAGGAAAAAGAATAAAAAGCTTAAGACAGTAGATGATCATATGAAGCATGGCAAGTCAGGGCAGAAAGGTCAGCGGGAGTTGAAAAATTTATTGACCTCTATGAATGTCGAGGTTGGTTCAACGAAATTAAGGAATGTTAGTAAGGAGCGGGCTGTGGTGGTTCATCAATGAATTTGAAGATTATTTCTTGGAATGTTAGAGGGTTGAATGATAGGGATAAAAGGCTTCGGGTTCGTAATATAGTTAGGAGATGGGGGCCAGATGTTATTTGTCTTCAAGAAACTAAAATGGAGTTGATAGCTAGAGATGTGATTCGCAGTTTGTGGAGGGATCAACATGTTGATTGGTCTTATCTAGGCTCTTGTGGAGCTTTTGGAGGGGTGCTACTGATATGGGATACACGGGTTGTCAATAAAGTGGAGGAAGCTGTGGGGCGATTTTCGGTTTCTTGTAGATTTACAAATGTGTCAGATCAGTTTGTCTGGGCGTTTACTGGAGTTTATGGTCCTAATTTTGTGAGAGACAGAAGGCTTTTATGGGAGGAATTATTTGGTTTGAACAGTTGGTGGAATGTTCCGTGGTGTGTGGGTGGTGATTTTAATGTGGTAAGGTTTCCTTCCGAGCATTCTGGTTCTACCTCTTTTAATGCTGATATGCGGGAGTTTTCCAGTTTTATTTCTGAGCAAGGCCTCATTGATATTCCGCTCCAAAGGGGATCTTTCACTTGGTCTAATACTCGTGAAGTTGTTTCGAAGGCTAGGCTGGACAGATTTTTGTTTTCTGCAGATTGGGAGGATAAGTTTCCATCTGTCTCTCAACAATGCTTGCCTAGGCTGTTATCTGATCACTTCCCGATTCTTCTTGAGCGTGGTTCCTTTCAGAGAGGTAGGAGGCCGTTTAGATTTGAGAATATGTGGCTTAAAGATGAGGGTTTTGTGGAAAGGGTGCGATCTTGGTGGGGATCTTATAATGTATTAGGAGCTTCGAGTTTTGTTTTGGCCAATAAATTGAAACTCTTGAAAAATGATTTAAAGCTATGTAATGTGGAGGTTTTTGGAAATGTTGAAGATCCGGTGAGAAAATTGTGGCAAGAGCTTAGTGATTTAGAGATGATTGCAGATAGTCGAGCTTTATTGGAGGAGGAAAGGCTGGAGTTGGAGAGAGTTCGAGGTGAATTAGAAAAAGTTACATTGATGGAGGAAATCTGTTGGAGGCAGAAGTCTAGAGTACTTTGTATTAGAGAAGGGGACAGGAATACCAGATTCTTTCATCGTATAGCTAACTCTCACAGAAGATTTAATTCCATTGATAGGCTTATGGTGGATGGAGAATTGTCTTCAGATCCAGAGGCTATAGCAAGTTGTGTTTCTCATTTTTATAGGCAGCTATATGTTGAAACTGTGGCTCATAGACCTTTATTAGATGATGTGGAGTTCTCTTGTATCTCGGAGGAAGATGCACTTTGGCTAGATAGGCCATTTGATGAGGAAGAGGTGTTTGGGGTGATTAGTGATTTTAAGGGTGATAAGGCTTCTGGCCCGGATGACTTTTCTATGGCGTTCTTTCAGTCTTGCTAGTGTATTTTGAAAGCTGAAATTATAGCAGTGTTTCATAATTTTCATACTCAGGCTGTGTTTGAGAAGAGTCTTAATGCTTCTTTCCTTGCTCTTATTCTCAAAAAGGTGGATGCTGTGGAGATCAAGGATTTTCGGCCTATTAGCTTGGTGGGATTTATAAGATTATTTCTAAGGTGTTGGCCAATCATCTTAGAAGGGTGGCTCATGGGCTTATTTCAGATTCTCAGAATGCATTTGTGAAAGGTAGACAGATATTGGACTCTTTTTTAATTGCTTCAGAATGTATTGATAGCAGATTGAAGTCAGGTGTTCCAGGAGTGTTGTGTAAGTTGGATGTGGAGAAGGCTTATGACCATGTGAGTTGGGGTTTTTTAATGTATATGCTTCAGCACTGTAGGTTTTCAGAGAAATGGAGAAAATGGATAATGTGTTGCATCTCTACTGTGAAATTCTCCATTTTGATCAATGGTAGTCCTTCTGATTTTTTTTTTTGTAGTTCTAGGGGGATTCGACGAGGGGACCCCTTGTCTTCGTTGCTTTTTGATATTGTTATGGAGGATTTGAGTCGTATGTTGGATGTGACTGCTACTACTAGTCAGTTCTCAGCCTCTCTGTAGGTAATACGGCTGGTAACTCAGTGATGGCGTCTCATCTTTTATTTGCTGATGACACTCTTATTTTTTGTGATGCTGATCCTAAGTAAATAGCTAGTTTGAGAGCTATTCTGGCTAGATTTGAGGAGGTCTCAGATTTAAGGATAAACTTGGGGAAATCTGAGTTGTTTCCTATAGAAGTGGTGCACAATATGGATGTTCTGGTGGGGATGTTGGGTTGTAGGCAATCCTCTCTTCCATTGAGATATTTGGGGTTACCGTTAGGAGCTAAATTTAAGGAGTTGTCCATTTGGAATCCTATTTTGGAGAAGATGGAAAGGAGATTAGCAGGGTGGAAGAGGTTGTATCTATCTAAGGGGGGTAAGGTAACTCTTATTAAAAGTACTCTTTCCTCCTTACCTACATACTTTCTTTCCCTTCTGCCTTTATCTGGGAAGGAGGCAAATCGTATAGAGAAGTTACTACGAGACTTTTTGTGGAGTGGTATTGATGGTGACTCTAAATTACACTTAGTCAGTTGGGCTCAGGTTTGTAAGCCGCTGCAGGTTGGAGGATTGGGTATTAGACGATTGAGGAGTTTTAATTCTGCCTTGTTAGGAAAATGGTTATGGAGGTATGGCATGGAGACCGATGCTCTATGGAGGAGGAGGGTTATTGAGGTGAAATATGGGAATGATTGGGGTGGTTGGTGCACGAAAAAGGTGACTAGTGCTTATGGTGTTAGTTTGTGGAGACATATTAGGAGTGGTTGGATGAGTTTTTCTAAACTACTTCTGTATGATGCGGGGGATGGTACTAGAGTGAAGTTTTGGAAGCATGTGTGGTGTGGAGATTGTACTCTCCAAGAGGCTTTTCCGGAACTTTATTGTATTAGTAGAACAAAGTACTCTTCAGTAGTGGAGGTTATGTGTTGGTCGGGTGAGAGGATTCATTGGGATGCTAAATTCCGTCATCCTCCTCAAGATTGGGAACAAGAATCCTTTGATCTGTTTATGGATATGGTCTACTCTTCGACGGTATGGGGATTGGGTCCAGATTGGGTGTGTTGGAAGCCAGCAAGGAGTAGAGGTTTTGAGGTTAGAGGTTTCTATAATTCTTTCTACCCTCCTACCATCTTATCCTTCCCTTGGAAGATGATTTGGAAATCGAAGGTTACTCCAAGGGTAGCTTTCTTTTCATGGTCTGCTTCTTTAGGTAAGATTTTAACAACAGATAACTTTCGCAAACGACGTGTGCTAGTTCTTGATTGGTGCTATATGTGTAAGAGTTGTGGGGAGTTAGTGGATCATCTTCTTCTTCATTGCGCCATTGCTTGTGAGTTGTGGTCGTTGGTGTCTTGTTTGTTTGGAATTCATTGGGTTATGCCTCAGAAGGTTATTGAGTTGTTTGAGTCTTGGCAGGGTAAGTTTGGACGACATAAAAATATAGAATTGTGGAGAATGGTGCCTCATTGCTTGTTATGGTGTATTTGGCGCAAAAGGAATGCTAGAAGTTTTGACGGATGTGAACGCTCTATGTTAGGGTTTAAGACACACTCTCCTTGATTGGAGTGTGGTCTTTTGTCATTTTTTTTGTTCTTCCCTTCCTGTTTTACTTGATCGTAATCTTGGTTATTAATTTATGCCCCCACAGTACATTCCCAATGTACTCGGGTTGGTTGTTTTTCGTTTTTTAATAAAATTTTCGTTACTTATAAAAAAAAAAAAAAAAACATGGCAGCCACATGGTGGGTTCTTGTAACTAGCTCAACAGCTTGCTTATGTAACTATAAATAAGCAAGGCTGCCCTCATGGTAACTATTTGAATATTGAATCCAAGAAATCTTTACTTATAAGATATTATTCCAAGAATGTGTCTCTTGAAGAGTTAGTTAATTCTTTCTTTTCTCTAAGAAACTTAGTTTTCTAAAATAGCCTTCCCTTTCACTGATTTCCTCCATCAAGACCACCTGTTCCTTCAATGCCCTTTTGCCTCTTATTTATGATCCTTTGTTTTTAGTTTATTTGGTATATCTTGTGTTATGGCAAAACAAGTGGTTGATAGAATAATAGAATCTTTGAAGGGGAGGAGCGTTCTATTATTGAGTTGAGGTGCATTTTCCTTCTGTCTTTATTTGAATAGAGGGCTGTTTTTGAGTGGTATTCTGTTTTGAGTGGTCTTGCCATACCCTCTGTTTTAGATTTCGTAGATTTATGTAATTTTTAGTAGGCTTTTGCTTTCTTTGTACACTCCCTGTGTATGAAGGAAGTTGTTTTCTTGTTCTTGTATTTTTTTTTTGTATTTTCAATAAAGTTTTTTATTTACCAATCCAAAAAAAAAAAAAAAAAAAATTATCTTTCCTTATTCACTGTCCACAAGTCTGTTGGTGATAGATTAGGAATAAATTAAGAAGTAGAACGCTAAACCAACGACAAGCGTATGTAAACAAATCCTCCAATTTGTCCTACGTTAGTTTGTTTAAGAACGCATATGAACTTTGGGCAATTCTTACTGATTATAGCTCATATCCAAACATCTGATTGGTGAATGTGACACTCATGAACTTCAGGCAGAATCTTGGGCAAGAACATGGTTGGCTCCCTGGTAAGATGGTCTTCCCTAGAAGAGTTTTGTACTAGATGGTGAAGATGAAGGGAAGGGTTGAAACAAAGTACAAACCTTTAATTGGATTATAACATGCTCTACAAAAGTTTGTTGCTGACTAGCATAATGTTTTTGTGGAGAACTGACCGATTTTGGGTTCTGTTTTAATTTCTAATGATTGTGCAAGCTGGATTAGAAGTAGATTTCCTTGTGCTATTTGCAAGCTAGATACTGAAAAAGTATATGACCATGTGGATTGGTACACATTCTGGTTTCTTCAGCAGTAGATTTCCTAAGTTTTTTAATTCATATTGAGATTTACAGTTGGGTTGTGAGATAAACAATATATCCTTTCTAGTCAAGATCTCTATTATCACTAACCTGGTTTGTTGCGATTTATTATTGCTATAGTTGATTAATGGAGAACAAATTACTTTGATAAAGGAGATATTGACTTAAAAGAATGTATTGGTTATCTTTTCCCAGTGTTAAATACAGTGTGATCTTTAACAATTGCAGTGCTTGCTCAATTTCATGCTTACTCTCATTAACAGATGTGTTAACTTGTTCATTGCAGGGTTACTGTAATTTTCTCCCAGAAGAAAAGTTGCTGCGAGCAGTAGAAGTTGGGCAGGTTGTTTACTTCGTTTAAGTATGTAGCTTAATTGCTACATTGTTATTATTTCTATTTTTCTAGTTTAAAGAACACAATGCTAAATAGCCTATTGGGTATTTTTTGGTCAAGTTTTTAATTTGATGTTTAATTGGCTTGTCTTGCCCCTTTACATGTCAAAGTTTCATGGCCTTGTCTGTTCTTTTAGACGTTTTCTAATGTATAAGCAAAGAGGGTCTCAATCTAAATTTGACCCAAATAAATGAATGAGGGTCTCAATAAGAACTTGAATTTGACTATATATATAGAGTGGTACATCATAAATTGTACTGTCAGGCAGCACCATGCGTCTCTCCTAGTCTTGTTTTCCACAAGCTAGTGACATTTCTAAGGGAGCACATGGCAACATTGTGGATTATAACTTAGTCTGGTATGTTTGTATTTAATTGTTGGGATGGAATTGTGCTAGCAGTTCATGCTTTTTAACTTCTCATTGGTTAGTTGATTATTAGGGTATGTATAGATATCGCTTATTGCTGAAAACTGAAAATTGAAAACACTATAACAAAATAATTTTTAAATGTGTGAATAGTGCTGTGAGACCCATTTTTAATGAAAGTTTGGCTGAAAAAAGAGGTTTGTGGGTCCCGTGAATAGTGCACGGGACCCATGCGCAAAATGCTGGATGCGCAAACGCTGGACGTTTGCGCTATCCAAACGTTCACTTAAAGTACTTTCTTGATGTTATGTGGTGAAGTTTATTGATAAGTTCTTGTTTTGACCCTATGTGTTGTAATTGATCTAGAAGTCATTTTATTAAGAGTCATTTTATCTTTTGACCTGCTTTCTTTGTAAAATATAATTTTTTTTTTTGAAGTGTATACCTTGTCATTTCTGGAATATTTGCAACTACCTCAAGAAGTGAGAGTTTAATTAGCAATTGTTTCTTCTAGTGAAGTATCCCTCAGCAGCAGGTGAATCTGCATAGATGGATAACTATTTACCTGTTTGCTAATATCAGGATGCAGTACGAGCAATTTGCAATGAGGTGGAGGCTTTGGTTAAGAAGTGTGGGAAACCAAAAATGCTTGACGCAATCAAATTACCTCCTCCTGAGCTATATAAGCATGTGGAAGTATGTTTTATATTCCTTTTATTTAATCAATATCATCATCTTTCTCTCTCTCTCTCTCTCTCTCTCTCTCTGAATTGCAAGTATTAATTTAAATTTATTGCATACTTTTTTCCATTGGTAAGTTGCACATGCACCTGATGGTCAAGACCTCACCCTCTACCTAGAACTTGTAAGGGGAGCTGCCAGTTGAGCTAGAGCAGCATTTATTGCGTACTTAGGCAGCTTATTGAAGAGTGTATTTGGTTTTTTCTTTAATAATTTTTTTTCCCAATGTTTTGTGATGTGGATGATAAATGGGAATTTTGAATGATGGATAATGTATTGGAAAGGTAATTTATTTTACAAGGATTGGATCTTCTACAGTGTTTTATTAACCGGTAGCATCTGGTATGTGATTTGCAATGCCTCGTGTTTTTATAAATTGGTCAAAGGGTATAGAAGAAGCCATGTTATTCATTATCACAAGCAGCTGTTTTCCCATTGATATTAGTAACAACAGCTCTTTTTTGTCATGATGTTGGATTGCGTCCACATTCCCCCCAACACCACCCCAAAGAAAAAAAAAAAAAAAAAAAAAAACCAGAAAACAGGAAAAAAAATTTCTTGCTCAAAGAATTGTTGCTGTGGCGCCTACAAGTTGCACCATTTTAGCAAGGTGGGGTTGGATGGGATGCTAGTGGGGGAGGTTAAAACTCACCGCTTGTTGAGGGTGAAGCTTCTCATGCTAGCAGTGTTGAGGCATTCTTCATAGGGCACCAACATGAGTGTTTTTGGTGGTACTGGTGCTCATGTGAGCTTTTGGCAAAGGATTGGACTAATGGACTTGGGTCCGAGGTGGGGTTTATTTTTTATTTGGGTTTGGAGGGGGATGTGGTGTGACAGTTGGATTCGATTTTTTATTTTGAAATTATATCCAAGGATTATTTGGGGGAAAGAAAGTTGATTCATAAGGTTGAAAATAATTGATCGATAAAAGTGAGGGAGTAAAGAATTTAAAAGACACTGTTTTTTATTTTAAATGGGGGAAAAGTCTCCTTAAGTAGATAACTGATGTGGATTCTTCTATGCCATTGGATTTGTTTGCAAATGTGACATGTTATAAACCTCATACTGGATACTACTTGTTAATAACAAATTGGCATTTTTACTGGAGGTTCTTTGAAATTTGGCTGTCGTACTTGGGGATGCTCTCCAAGTAGTTAGTCATTGTCACAACAAGGAGAACGTTAATCACATTTGCATGATACTCCCCGTAATTGCTTTTATAATACAGATCAATCTAGTACATGCTTGATGTGGGATTGACATGTATTTGTGTGATGCATTTACATACCAAATCATTGTTAACTCACATTCCAAATCCTTGGAAAATTTTGGTATGAGGTTCCTCATTTTCCTTCACTTACATTCTTGATATCCTTGTAGTTGTAAAATATGAAGATTTAGGGTTACGTGAGAAGAATGAGGAAGAGAAGAATAGAGAGAGACAGACAGAGAGGAAAGAAAGAAAAGGTCTAGGTCATAATCAATTAGGTCCACACCTTAGCATATATTTATATTAGGGTTTATAGCAGATTACAAAAATACCCTTATTAATATGCTAATATAAAAATAACTAGAACTAATAACACTTGTTTTGTGTTGCATGCAATGCCAACAAGATACACGGTGCTGCTATGTTAGTTTTGATACTATTTATCATGACATAGGGAGCTCCTCAAAAGGTATAGTACACTTTTGGTGTAACTAAACAAACACCCGCTCTAAGGGACTAAACATTCCAAACCATTGATGACTCACATACCAAATCCTTGACGTGAGATATCATAATGCCCCACAATAGATAGCATCCAAAGACCAACACTTAATCATGTATGGGATTAGGTTGTATACAATATAGATAACTATTTAGAAAACATTGTCATACTCAAAATATAACTGTAAAATATAATTTATGCAAACCTCACATGAACAGACGCTTTCTCATATATATATAGAGAGAGAGAGAGAGAGAAATTATAGCATTCACAATTAGAGTACACTCCAGAAATTTAATTCATGTATTTATAGTCAAACATTAAACACACAACTCAAATATGAAGGCAAGTATTTCTATGCATTTTAGGAATCACACACATGCACATCAATTGCACAAATTATGTAAGATTGGGAGGGAAACTTGGGTGTTGGATCCAAAAGACCCTTTTATGTGGTTGGTTTCAATATTAAAGCTTCATCTTAGTTAAACTTGTTATTCTAGGATTTCGTTTCAATTTCTCCATCCTTGATTATTTCTGTATCTTTTTCAGTACTTTGGATAATTATAGTTATTAGAATATGAATTGTAATAAGTGGTAAGTATAACAATTCACCATGTGCAGGAAATTGCTGGAGATGATTTGGCGAAAATCTTGCAAATTAGGAACAAAATACCTAGAAGAAAAGCTCTCACATCATTGGAAGAAAAGGTTCTGACTATACTTACTGAAAATGGTTATGTCGAAACAGATACAGTTTCAGGAGCTGCTGAAACATTACCAGATTTATTTGAGGATGAGGATGAGGATGAGGAAGTGGTTGTGGATGGTGAAGTAGATGAAGGGGATGTTCATATAAAGCCAAATTCACGAAGGTCTACGCCCTTGGTAACTTACAATTATAAAGTATTTATAGAATTGATGATGTTGAAATTTTAATTTGCCTTTATGGGTTAACAATTTGATTCCTTTTTTTTTTTTTTTTGTTGAGGTTTTTAGAAATTTTTATTGATGAATGAATTATTTCTGATCTATCTTCTATGTTGTTAAATTTATAAATAGCATATTGTGACACAAATGTCAATTGATTACAATTATTGTTCTTTTCCAGCTTTTTTCTGAGGTAGATGTGAAGCTAGTTTTTAAAGAAGTAACATCAAAATTCTTGCGAAAGCGCATTGTGGAGGTAAGGTGCTTTCTTTCTGTGAAATAGATGATTGGTACAAAAATGAACATATTTCCCTCCTAGTAGTGCAGACTTATAAGTTGGTGTTAGTAACATTTCATTCAAGTTTCCATAACTATTTTAGAGACGCTGGGATTACCCGGTAACTAGTTCTGGTGGGTGGGGTTTGTTGCCTGTAGGAATTTGATTAACTATGAGGATTGTTGTACAGTATGCTCTGTGACATGCAACTAATCTAAGTGAAGTTCTCCTACATCATCAAATAAAAAAGAAAAAAGATAGGTGTTACAAATTAGAACAGATGCAAAGGTTTATTGTTGTCTTGGCCATCCCTATTCTATTAAGGGATTTCATGACGAAGTAATGGGGTATTTTGAGAGTTGAAAGTCATTGGAAAACTAGTCTTGGGGGTAGACAGAAATGCCATAGTTCTTCAACAAAGGACTTAAGGCAATGGAAGAATTTAGAGTCTTGTATAAATTATCATGCAAGGAGTGGATTCTGTAGAAGAGCCAATAGTAGGGTTAAATGATTTGAGGAAGAAGGAAATAATCAAAAACTGTGGGAGGGTTGTTGATAAGGTAAGATAAACGAATTGTGGAAAGGGTTGGCTTCTGCTCTGGGGGATTTACTTTGTTCAGTTTGTTGGAAATATTGAGGATAGCTCTGAATGGGTTTCTTGAAGGGGTGTACGAGCCAAACAAAGATAGGGAGCTTGGAAAGTTATGGGTTGATCTAATATAAGTAGTAGAGAAGTGGGGTCTTTGATGGGTGGCAGGGCACTTCAATACTGTTCGCTATTCTCATTAGAGAGCTAGGGCTGTCAAATTTACTAGAGCTATGATGGAATTATTAAACTTCATTGACAAGATGCATCTAACAGAATCTGAAAGGGGTTCCTACGCATGACATACAACTAGTACATTCCTGCTATGTCCCGGAAAGATAGATTCTTGGTTTCTACCGAGTGGAAGGAACATTTTGGGGATTCTTTGAAACTGCTGACCTGTGTCAGAGCTTTGCTCAAAAAAGTTTCAACTTGTATGATAAATTTTTTTGACATATTTTTGCAATTTTTTTTAGAAAGTATAGAAAGTAATAGAGAATCTCATTTCAAGTTCTATCTTGGTTTACATCTTCATTTTATTACTTTGTTGTTGGGTAGGTAATATAAGTTACCGTTATTAACACACAAACCAAAATAAATTGACCAACCATTTAATAATTTTATGGTCAACTTTTACAAATGAAATGCTTTGTCAATAACATTGTCAACAGTGACAGCAACCAATGGATAGTCTAGGCAAAGTATAATGATAAACTTACCGTGATTATCTTATTTATGAGTCAAATGAAATGGGCAAGAGAAAGAACACCACAAATTATTAACTGTTTGAGTATATGTAGTTGCTAAACATCTCCAAGGACACATGTAAAATAGCAAAAAACTGAATGTGGGAGAGGAATATTACTTGACCATTAGCAAACTAGAACTTCAACAATTAATACTTTGACTCTCTAAGATTTGCAGAAAAAAAAAAAAGGTAAGGTCTCTAAGATTTGTCCCATTCTTAACTGTATAGAGGTCAAATATCTCAAAGCATTCTTCTACACCAAGGCGGCAAATTAAACCACATCCCCCCACCGCCCCCCCCGGGCGGCAACTGATTTCCAACCGGCAAGCACATTTGATAACTTCCTTCTGGCATTAAATATTCTTCCCTCCCCTACATAATAGTGGGAGCTTATGTTAAACGCTGACAAAATCAATAAAAAATATATTTACTGCTTACAGCTATATAAACATTCAACAAAAATTCATAACCCTATCATTTCATACAGATATAACCAAACTTTTTGAGTGAGCTATTTACAGTAAATATAGATCAAGATCCAAAGGGTCATCCAAATCCAATTTTTAGTTTGACTAGTCACATCCAAAACAATCACAAAAAAATTAACCCAATGTTTGAATGGATGGAGAGTAGAGGGGAAGATCCGCTTGCCTTCATCTCTACTCTCCTCTTGTCTTACCTCATCTCCCTTTATTCCAAACATACCCTAAAGCTCAACTCAAGATGAACAAAAGTATCCAAGATGATCAGAATCCAAGTTTACAAAAATGGATTTATGATCATGTCACATATAAGAAAATCATTAAAAGAAAACTCATATTTATGCCAGCAAAATGAAACTGGCCTTCCTGTTTTAGTTGGCAGCATTCTCTCTATCTTTATGCTAGAAAATTGAAACTGACCTTCCATGACTGGAAGATATTTATTATGAGTTAAGATGCGTAGATAGTGAAAGATCAGGGAAAATTAATGTATTTATTAGAAAGAATGTTAGGCATTAAAATGAATATCTAAAACTGATAGTAAGGAGCAACCTCCTGGAAGTTCATACTTTGTTCTGTAGTCTTTAAATTACTAAAAATTGTTTAAGTGGTTGGCTATATTTTGAAAGAATTATAGTTATTGAGTTTAAAAGGTGGAAGATTAGGAAAGAACAGACAATTTTTACGGTAGCTAAACTGTAATTGAGGGTTATGTTGTTGGTATTTCTTGATAGAAACTATTGTTAAGAGCTGAGATCTTATAATGAAGGTGCATGGTCAGCAAAGTTTAAGGTGCAGACTGCAGACCAATGGTAGTTTTAGGTTTAAAATATTGGAAAAAGTAGGGTAATTTGAGGCTGTACATAATGTAACTGCTGAATACTTGAGAGAAAAAAACAATTGCAGCCGAGTAGAATTTATTTTTTTGAATGCTACAGCTGAGTAGAATATTGAAGAAGCATAGTAGAGAATATTTAATTAGGATTAAGGCTTAGTTGAGTTGAGTTGATAATATTCAATAGAAGCTGAAGGAATGTCTTGAATTCCTCTAAGAGCTGTTCATTCAGATTCATCAATAGCTAGTTATTTTCTTCTTGAGGCAGGTTTTCATACCTAGGATATCTTAGGCCTTGCTTCTGGGTTTTTAGGGCTATGTCAAACAATTTGGATCCTTTTGTCAACTTAATATGACTGATGCAAGCAAGTTATTTCTTAAATGATTTTTTGTTGCAATTGTTACAGGGTGGTAGAAGAAGTGATGGACGCGCCTTAGATGAAATACGTCCTATTAACTCAAGATGTGGATTACTTCCAAGGGCACATGGAAGTGCTCTTTTCACCCGAGGGGAAACACAGGTTTGATGCAATCTAATTTTGACTTCGAATACAGGCCTTCATGACTATCTGCTGATGTTTATTTTCCTGCATGTGTGTACATGGAACTCCTTTCTTTTCTTTTCTTCCCATCGATGCAAGTTTATATAAAAACATGTTTACATGATTAACGATTGAGTGTGTGGGTGTGTATGTACATATGCATGTGTTGCGTGTGTGCATGGGGATTACTTTGTGTTCTACATGGCTTGCTTCTTTGAAACAGTTACTCCAACCCACTGAGTAATGTTGCCTTTCCTAGTGTTTGTTTCTTTAAAGCATTTACTTCTATCCACTTAATCATATACTTCTTAGTGTTTGTTACTAAATAAATGGGGAGTAATTGCACTGAACAAATAGAAAGAGAAAAAATTAACATTTGCTAAGCGCTCCCTCTTGCCCCTTAAGGGAGATTTTATAGTTCAACAGTAGGAGGGGTGGGTTTTGGGCATATGACTGCACTGAAGAAAAAAAAGAGATCAGAAATAATAGTAATTGTTCGGTGGTTTGATCCCTTTATAGTTCCACATTTAACCCATGTGAGGGGTAGGTATGTTTTGAATTTTGTAGAAATCTGTGGACCATCTTCTCATTCACTGTCCAGTAACTTATGCTTTGTGGGTACAAATGTTACAAGCTTTTGGGATTCAATGGGTCATGCCAGGCTCTGTGGTGAGTTTGGTGTCTTGTTGGAGTAATTGGTTGGGAAAATATGCTTCAAACGTATGGAATATGGTTCCTGGGTGTTTGATGTGGGTTGTTTGGTTGGAAAGGAACCGGCGCTCTTTTGAGGATCTGGAGAGAACGCTTGATCAGCTACAAGCGCTCAGCCAAAATACTCTTTTTGAATGGGCTAAGTGCTGGGGTTATTCAAACTGTTCTTCTGCTATGGAGTTCTTTTCTACCCTTAGTAGTGCCACTTAAGTTGTTTCTCTTATTCTGTTTTCTGTTGTTTTGTTTGCTGTTGTTTTGTGTTCACCATCATGAACACTTGTAATGGCTGTTTGCGTTTTTATTGTTGAATATAAGTCATATTACTTATCAAAAAAAAAAAAAAAAAATCTTATGCTAGGTTAATTTGATTTTCCCTAATATTGGTTTTATTATACTTAAATAATAATATATGGACTACAAATATACCCTCATAAGGGTTAATTTTTATTTTTATTTTTAATAATATCTGGACTATATATTCCAACACTCTCCCTCAAGCCAAAGCAAAGATATTGCATTCGCCCAGCTTGCTTAGAATGGTATGAAAAACACTACATGGAACTCCTTTAGTTTAGAATTCTTCTAGTTGCTCTCCTATCTACATCAATGGAGTACAAATAATGTCATCATCTAGCTTCTCCTTGATGAAATGCATGCCAATTTCAAAATGTTTAATCCTATCATGTTGTACAGGATTGTGAGTAATATTAATAGCTACCTTGTTTTGATAATTCAATCATATAGGTTTGATGCAACAGTAATCGTGGTTTCTGGAACTGATTTAGAACAAAGAAGGACAGGAGAATAGAAAGAGTACATGGAAGAAACAAGCCCAAAATAGGGCTTTAGAGAATGATTCTGTAAAACATGTATTTTAATAAGTAAAAGATTGTCTACATTAACCCATACTTGACATATAAATAGCACTACATTCTCTAGTGACAATAATTACTCTCCCTAGCTCCAAGATCATGCATTCAAAAGGTCATGAAACTCAAATTAGGACGTATTGACTGACTTAAAATTCTACACAAACTACAACATAAAGGAATAAAAAATAAATTGACCAGACTTCAAGGAATATTAAATGCATTTTTGAAAAATCATATCTAGCAGGCTGTATCCGTCTCCCTTGATTTTAGAAAGCTTGTCCTTGAGTTCAAGTTCAGATCTTTCCCCCAATCTATTGGATGTCCAGTCATTCCTTTCCATCCTTTTTTTCTCAATGATAAAAGTGGAACCGACATGCTTCTGGTCAATCTTTTCTCACTCGTGATAAACCTTGCTGAACGAATTCTCAGTTGTAATTTGTTTTTCCAAAGTGTAGCACATGAGACAAATGCTAATAATAAATCAGCATTGTTATGGGCATAAGCTAGGGGCAAATCAGTAAATCAATGTACTCCACACAAAAAAAAAAAAAAATAATAGAGCTACTGAATACAAAATGTGTTATTTGTTAGAGGTCACTTGTGCCCTATTGTTTCATATGTGTGTTCCCAAATCATACTAGAATGATGCTATGTTAACTTCTTGTCACGTAATTAATCCCATACCATCCACTGTTCTAGGTGGTCAAATCCCTTATGTGCTCTCTCCTAATGCACCTTTGTTTCATCTACCTCCAAAAATCTTTGGTTGTATGCTATGTTCATGTCTTAGGTACTGAGAGTGATAAACATGATCCTAGATCAATTAAATGTGTTCTTCTTAGGTATTCTTGCACTTAGAAGGGATACAGATGTTACTCACCTACTCTTCATCATCATTTCATTAGTGCTAATGTCACATTTGATGAGTCTCAATCCTATTTCTCTTATTCGGTTGATAGTGACAGTTGTCTTCCTTGTCTTCTTGCTTACCACCTGTGTTTCCTACTAAACCTACTCCTTAGAAACCACTCTAGGCATATCGTTGTCGGCAGAAACCTCTCATTGAGACTTCTTCCCCGCCTAGTGATCCTCGTCCTGGCCCTGACTTTCTTCCAGTTGCTTTTACCTTGCCCTTGAATTCTGCTGTTATTCCTTAGTCTGCCCTAGAGGCTATGGCCATCCTTGGTTGGAAGTCGGCTATTGAAGCAGAAATGTCTTTTGTAACTCGTCCTCCAGGAAAGACGACTATTGGTTGTCGTTGGGTGTATCCTGTAAAATACTTGCTTGATGGATCCATTGAGCATTTGAAAGTTTGCTTGGTTGCCAAAAGGTATACCCAGGCATATGGTGTTGATTATGCAGAGATATTCTCACCAATTGCTAAAATTTCTTCTGTTCGGATTTTGATCTCCTTAGCTGCTAATTTGGACTGGCCACTATTTCAGTTAGACATTTAAAATGCCTTCTTGAACGGAGATTTGAAGGAAGAGGTGTATATGGAACAACCATCTGGATTTGTTACTCAGGGGGAGTCTGGAAAGGTGTGTAGGTTGCATAAAGCAATCTATGGCCTTAAGAAATCTCCTAGAGTTTGGTTTCACAAATTTAGTAGTGAAGCAGTGTTAAAGTTTTTAAAGTTTGGACTACGATGTTGCCAATTTGATCATTATGTGTTTTCTCTTACCTCTGCAAGAGGAAAGATTTTGTTGATAGTTTATGTTAATGATATTATAATCGCTAGTAATGACAAGAAGAGTATTGATAATTTAAAGAGATGCCTTCAAAACTCCTTTCGAACTAAGGATCTAGGAAAACTTTGTTATTTCTTGGGTATTGAGGTTGCATGATCTAAAGAGGGCATCAATTTGTCGCGAAGAAAGTTGGATATTTTGAAAGAAACCGGCTTGTTAGGATCTAATAGTGGAGACCCCTATGGATCCTAATGTCAAATTGTAAGAAGATCAAGGGGAGTTGTTATCTAATCCTGAGAGATATAGTCATTGGTTGGTAAGCTAAATTATCTCACAATTCCTCACTCACATGTATCATTTGTAGTTAGTATTTTGAGCCAATACATGAAAGATCCTCTCCTTCCACATTGGGAGGCAATTATTTGGATTGTGAGGTATTTTTAAGCACATCTAGGTTGTGGTCTTTTGTATAAAGCTAATGGTCACCTACAGGTAGAAGCCTTTACTGATGCTGATTAGGCAAGATCACCATTAGATAGAAAATCTACAAATCGATATTGCACTTTTCTAGGAGGAAATCTGATTACTTGGAAAAGTAAGAAACAAACTGTTGTAGCCAGATCTAGTGCAGAAGTTGAGTATAGAGCAATGACACACACATCATGTTAGCTTATGTGGACTAAGCATTTACTTGAGGAATTAAATTTTTTGTGAAGGTGACTATGCATTTTGATAATCAAGCAGCAATTTACATTGCTTCCAATCCTTAGCAAACCAAGCATATAGAAGTAGATTGTCATTTTACTTGGCAGATATTTGAAGGTGGTCTAATTGCTACTTCATATGTTTTTGCAAGAGTCCAAATTGCTGATATGTTTACCAAAGCTTTATGTAAGACTTGTTTGGGTTTATTATGTAACAAGCTAGGATTGTATGATATATACTCTCCAACTTGAGGGGGAGTGTTATGGGTATAAGCTAGGGGCTAATCAGTAAATCAATTCATTCATTTATTATATAACATGTTAGGGTAATCAGTTTGATAAACCCGATGCATGTCTTTCTCCCACAACAAGCATATTCATCCTTTGATCCTAGATTTTGTTTCTCTTTTGATTCACATGACACAAAAGCTTCACTTATCTTTTTAGGATAAGGACCCTTAATCTCTATTGAAGGGCCAAAATGTATATCAAATTTATCATCAAGAAATATATGTTTGTCAACCCCAAAAAAATCAACATGTGTATTTTGCTCCTCAAGAGATAATGTCTAGACACCCTATTGCTCTATGGCTACAACAATGAATCTTACCTTTGAATAATTCTCTTTTATAAAATCAGCAACCTTTTGCATTTGAACAAAGGAATTCTCATTATCATCTTCCTCAACTTGTTTGCACAATTCATAATCTTCATCAGGGTGCTTGTAATTGATTGGTGGAGAATTCCAATCCACAATAATGTCTTCTTTAGAGCATTTTCCACCATCTTCAAATATGTTTGGAATACAATAATCCATTGACCTTAGTATAGTAGATGAATAAAGTAAATCCACAGGAAAGACTTCCTTTACTTGAAAACTACCATTGAATTTAGATGAATAAAATAAATCCACAGGAAAGATTTCCTTAACTTGAAAACTACCATTGAATTTTGGTATTTCAAGCTTTATGTTCATCTCCCATCTTCTATCATCCTGAACAGGTGGCTGCCTATCAGGAGCACGACCATGAAACGGGTTCTCAAAGTCACTACCTTTGATATCAAATCATGCAGTCCATAGTAACCAAAGGTTGCTGGAACTGATTTAGAGCAAAGAAGAACAGGAGAATAGAAAGAGCAGATGAATAAACAAACCCAAAATAAGGCTGTAGAGAATGATTCTCTAAAATAGATATATTAATTGGTAAAAAGATTATCTACATTAGCCCATACTAGACATATAAACTACATTCTCTAATGATAACTTTCATAATAATTATTCTCCGTAGTTCCAAGATCTTGCAGTCAAAAGGTCATGCAAGACTTTTGACTCAAATTGGGACGTATTAACTGGCCTAAAATTCTACAAAAACTACAACATAAAGATAAAGGACTAAATAATAAATTAACCAGATTTTAAGAAGTATTAAATACATCTTTGAAAAATCATAATTAACTGGCTGCATCAAGGTTCCTGTGTGTTAGAACCAGCTCTTTTTACATCATCCTCACCCAAAGTTCACATTTACCATAAGCCATTCTGCACTAGACCTGATGACAATTGCATGTTTCTTGCTTCTCCAAAAGACCAAATTTCCTCCATCAAAGGTGCAATACACCAAGGTCGATCTCCTATTAGTAGAACCTACCCAGTTAGCATCTTTATAGGGTTTTACTATAGAACATTAGCATCAGTTGTGCTATGCCAAATGCCATTTTACCACACCAAAACCTACTTTTTTTTATTATACAATTGCATTTGACATTACTCCATACATGAGATGTTTTATTTTTCCATTCAACACATTAAAATAATATATAAACTACATTAAAATAACATTAAAAAAAATTCTTGCAATTTATTTTTAAAAAAAAATACAAAAACAAACCCAAAGCCTACGGTCCCTACTACCCCACAAACCACCACCACCCACAGCCCACCACCACCTCATCCCCACCAGATTAGAACCCACTACCACCACTACCACAACCACAAACTCACCACTAGCAACCATCGTCCAAAACCAACCCAGAACCACCACAACCCACCAAAACTAAATCAACCCAAACCACAAAACAAAATCCCCAAAAAAAAAAAAACAACACAACCAAATTAAAATCATAACAAGCTGGTAAGAGAGACGGAAGATCAGCCAGTGGTGGATGCTTTTTCAGTGGTGGTGGGTTCAGATCAGTGGTTCTACAAAGCGGCTTCAAACAATGGCTGAGATGGGCTTCAAGCGACGGTGATGGCTTCCAGCCTGGGTTTGGTCGGTGAGGGAGGCAGAGAGGGTGACCAGAGAGAGGAGAGCAGGGAGGAGAGGGAAGAGAGAGCAGAGACAGAGGCAGAGAAAATGAGAAAGAGAGAGGGAAGAGAGAGTGTGAAGGAAAAAATTAGAAAGAGAGGGCCCACCGGGTGAATAAAAAAACAATAAAAAATTTTCCAACATGGTACAGTGCTATTCTATTAATAGAACAGCATTGTAGCATGTCGGAAAAAATTTGACATTTGGAACACCTCATGAAGCAAAGATTTTGGTGTTTGGTTTGCCAAATGCCAAAAATTTGGCATTTGGCACACCTGATGCCAATGCTCTAAGTGACCATGATTAGAGAAGAGTAATCCTTATGTAAGAGGGCATTTCAAATGATATGGTAAACAATATTCATATAATAAACCTGAGGAGCTTGCATAAATTGACTAACCATGCTAACAGAAAAAGTAATATTAGTGTGATTGTGAGACAAAATAATCAGTCTCCCAACTGGGCATTGTTATCTCCCTGCCAATAGACAATCTGAATCTTCCTCCAATCTATGATTTTGCTCCACTACTGGGGTATCACAGGCCTAGCTCCAAAGCATTCCAATTTTTCTAAGTGATCAAGGACATATTTACCGTTGTTATATTAATATACCTTGCTTGTACCTTGCTACTTCAATACGCAGAAAATTATTTAAAGCTCCAAGGTCCTTTAATTTAAATTCCATGGCCAGATATCCTTTCAATCATTCTATTTCCTCAATAGCATTACCTGTTACCATATCATCAATATAAACAATAAGAGCGGTACCCCTATCTAAAGGTGAGCGCTTGATAAAAAATGTGAGCACTCTAAGCCTGCCTGTATCCATAAGCCCCATGGCCTGACTGAACTGTTCAAACCATGCTCTAGGAGATTGTTTTGATTTTTGCACAATGATTTATTCAATTTGCAGTCCTGTCCATGAGTTGATAGGCTCCTAAACCTGGGGAACATCCATGTAAACCTCTCATCACAGAGGAAGAATATTTTACATCAAGTTGTTTAAGAGTCCAGTTCATATTTGCTGCTAATATACTCATGGAATTCATCTTAGCCACTAATGCAAATGTCTCTTGATAGTCAATCTTATACATCTAAGTGAACCCCTTTGTGACCAATCTAGCATTGTTCCTATCTACGGAACATCAGCCTTGTGCTTAACTGTGTACACCCACTTGCAACCCACTATCTCTTTCCCTTTAGGCAACTCAACTAATTCCCAAGTATTGTTTTTAGCTTGTGGAAAACTATTAGTCGAGGATGGCCTTCTTTTTCTCGCCACATTCTATATGATATTGGGGATGGGTCTAGGGTGAAATTTTGGCAAAACCATTGGTGTGACGAAACATCTCTTGCAGTCAGCTATCCTGAACTGTTTCGAATTTGCCGAGATCAGGAGGTTAGTGTGGTTGAGATTATGAAGTTTGATAATGGAACCCTATTTTGGGATGTTAGTTTCTTTAGGGGTGTGCATGCTCGAGAATTAGAGGTGCTGGCTGGTTTCATGGATACCATATATGATGCTTCGGTGAGAGGGTTTGGGGATGATAAGATGTGCTGGAAATCGGATAGAGAGAAGGGCTTCATGGTTAAGGATTATTATAGTCTCTTAGTGGGCTCTAATAACTATTCATTTCCTTGGAAAAGCATTTGGAAACAAAAAATTTCTTCTAGAGTAGCTTTCTTTGTTTGGACCGCTGTTTTAGGGAAATGCTTAACGATTGACAATCTACGGAAAATGAAGGTTTGGATATTGGATTGGTGCTACATGTGCAAGTGTAATGGTGAATCGGTTGATCATCTTTTTCTTCATTGTCCGGTTGCAATGGATCTATGGGCTATGGTGTTCGGTTTGTTTGGAGTGAGTTGGGTTATGCCGCAATCTATAATGGCGCTTCTAGCATGTTGGCAAGGCAATTTTGGTCGTCATCGAAATGGGTATATATGGTTGATGGTTCCCCATTGCTTATTGTGGTGCCTTTGGAGGGAGAGAAATAGTCGGTGCTTTGAAGATAAGGAGAGATCCATATCTGACTTGAAACTATTTTTCTTTAGAACTTTAATGGATTGGTTGGCTGCATTGCGGAACCAATCATTTTTATCTTTTCTTGATTTCTTAGATTCTTGTAATTTTTGTTCTTGATTGTTTCAACCCTTTTACACTTCCTGTGTACTAGGGTGTTCCTACTTTTATTGACATCAATAAACTTAATACTTATCAAAAAAATCATCTTTCCACTTCGGGTCAGTGAGAGCATCCTGTACATTATGATCAATAGGAACACAAGATAATTGGGACACAAAGATACGATAGTTTGGTGAAATATTTTGATAGGAAATATAATTTGATATTAGATGTTGAGTACAAGATCTAATACTCCTACGAAAGGAAATAGGAGTATCATCATTCTGATTATTATCAGAAGGCAGAAGGAGAATATAATATTTATATATATAAAATAAAATAAAATAAAGTAGGAATGGGATTAGAGATATTACCTACACCTGAAGAAGTTGATTTATGTGTACTTGGAAGGGTGATCTTGTCCTTCTGCCTTCTGAAATACTTTAGTGTGACATTCCTAGTTGGAAAAGGAAACTCCCCTTCAACCCAAGAAAGTTGTTGCTATTCCACCTCCATAGTTTTCAAAACGTGAATTGTATCGTGAATCAATTATCATATCGTATATTGCAAGATACAAAAACACCTAAAAAAATTTATAAAAAAATATTATATATATACATATAAAAGATAAATTTATTATAAATTCGACTAATGACTAATTTAATCATTACTTATGTAATAATATTTAACAAACCTAACTAAATAAATTAAATTAACACATGTTTATAACATACGTATTCAAATTGATTAAACTCAAAAGTGATAATATATGATATATGAACCACAATAATAATTGGATGAGAAGTGATAATACATGATAAATGAGCCACAATAATAACTTATTTTCTTCATATTCATCATTTTGCCTAATCAACCCTATCTAAGTCATTGCTATCATAATGTTCATCATCTTGCGAAATTATTTCTTCATTATTATCAACATTTACTCTATCTTCTTATTCTTTTATTCTTATAATTTTTCTTATATATATATATATATATATACACCCTTTTTTTTGTCATTCTAGCATCTTCGACATATAACAATAATAACAAAAATAAAAATAATTATTGAAAATTAATACCTTATTCATAGTATAGAAAATAAATTTGCAAATATGGAAGTTAATTGTTAAGTGTGTAGTCCAAATTTGTAGGAGACAGAGAAAAAAAAAAAGAAAAAAAAAAAAAAAGAAAAGAAAAGAAAAGAAAAGAATCATGGACATGTTATTTTATTGGTCTCAATTAAGTAGCCCAATAATTTTGAGTTAAAAAAATCTAACAACTTGTTGGACTCGAATAAAAGCACAAATTTTAATATAAAAAATTGATTTTAACCCATTTGTCTATGTATCGTATAATATGTACGATTCTACAAATCATACAATACAAACCTATGTATTGTACGATTCATGTGCACTTCCAATATGGAATTTTTTGTACACGATACGATTGTATATCATATGATACTAACAACTATGTCCACCTCATCAAGCTATTGAGATTCCGTCAGATAAGGCTATTTGGGTGGTTTTAAGAGTGATTCTTCATGGTTCAACTAACCGAGGAGGGAGAAATCACAAGCAATACACGAGTGAACATGAGGCTCCTCTTCACCAATTCTCTCCTCCTGAAGAGGAGTTGGGTCTAAAAAAATGAGAACAAGACTCAAAGAAAGTAGCATCCATGGTGACAAAATATTTACAAGAGGATGGTAACAACACTATCCTGTTTGTGTTGCAGAATAGCCTAGAAAGATACACTTTAGGGCATGAGGATCTAGCTTACCACATGTGGAGTGATGAGCATGGGCAAAACCAGTACAATCAAATACATGAGGAGTGACATGAAGCAAGTCAGAGGAAGAGTGTGATGATAATACCTCTATTAGTGTCTTGAAATTGAGGACATGTGATTGATGAGTTATGCGGCTATGAGGGTAGCATCTGCCAAATCAAATTTTAGGACATTCATAGTGTTAAAATAATTGTTAAATGATTAAATTTACCCTTTTCTAACAGTTCAAACTTTTGGGATAATCAAAAATTTTTATTTATGGTATTAGAGCAAGTAGTCCTAAGCTCAAACCATGTCTTCACTTTACCTCCCATTTAAAAAGTTAAGAATCCCACATATTGGGCTCTTTTATTAAAGGGGGGGGGGGGAGGACACACATGAGAGTGAGAGGTAGTCTTATAATAATGGTTAAATTGCTAAACTCATTCTTTTCTCACAGATTAAGCTTTTGGGATAACTAATAATTTATCACATGGTAAGCAATAATGAACGTGCAATATCAAATAAATGATGATCTTTATGTTCAGTGACCCCATTTTATTGATGGGTATGCACACAAGATGTTTGGTGAATAATCCCATGCTCACTAAAGTATGATTGAAGACCCTCATCTCTCCCATTTCAAATCAAACAATTTTAACCAAGGTAACAAGTTGATTTAGTGCTATTTTTTGAAAGATGTTAAAGCAAGAAAATACATTACCTTTTTCTTTCAAAAAATATACCAAGTACTTCGAGAGTAAATCATCAATAAATATAACCATTGAAAACCAGACCAGGATACCACATGAGAAGATGGGAGACATCAGTATGAACAATGGTAAATGGATGAAAACTGTTGCTAGAAGGTAAACGAAAAAAAAAAAAAAAAAGCATGATGGTGCTTCGTAAGTTCACAAGTTTCACAAAATTTGAGATATTTAACTTACAAACATAAAGAAGTGAGAATACGTAATAATTGAAATGGTAGATGGCCTAATCTTTGATGCCACAGCCACAGCTGAGGACTGGAGGAATCCAAAAGCCATGATTGAAATGCTCATGGGGCGGAGGAATCAAGGATATAAAGACCATCCTGCTAGCACTGCCAATCATCCTCCACATGCTAAGAACTTGAAAAATTCAAAAGGAAATTACCATTAGTTCAGTTTTATGTGCATAATAAAGTTATTTATGTTCCTTGTTTCATGTATACAACGTTATTATTCTTTATTTCTTACTTTTTGTGTTTTACAGTCATTGGCAGTGATTACACTTGGTGATAGACAGATGGCACAAAGAATAGACAACCTTGAGGGCGCAGATGAACTGAAGAGGTTTTATCTCCAGGTCTCTTAATTTTCTTTTGATTTTGTATAATTATATGCGGAGAGCCTTTCTTATAGTTGCTCATAGCTATAAATATATTTGTCAGTCTATTTATGCCCTGCAATTTTTTATGGTTTACCACTTTTTGGCCCATAATTATGGAACTACAAATTGGTTGATTGTCCACCCAATTGTAGGCAAGTCATGAATCCCTTTAAACGTAAAATTTCTGAAGTTATTATTGTTTGATTTAAGATATGTCTGAGAAGAAGTCATGGGCCTTTGGATTTTCTTCTACTTTGATTTTTCAAACTATTGGTTGAATTTTCACTTATCCCAAACAAACAAAGAAACCCAAAAGAAATATATATATATATTGGTTGAACTTAATCTCTTGATGGATTTGCAACTTTAATATATTACTCCTGGCGAAATGTTAAGAATTTGTATAAACTTTTCAGTACTCATTTCCTCCTTCAAGTGTTGGGGAAGTTGGGCGAATTGGGGCGCCTACTAGAAGAGAAATTGGTCATGGAGTGCTTGCAGAGAGAGCCCTTGAACCAGTCTTGCCTTCTGAAGATGATTTTCCATACACCATACGTGTTGAGAGTACCATCACAGAAAGCAATGGCTCCTCAAGGTGAAAAAGCTTTTTAGCTAATCTGTAAAATTAAAAAATAATAGTGAAAATGATATGTTTTTTAGGTTATTCCAAAAATTTAAAGGCATGTTCAACTTATGTGATGAATATTTCTGCAGAAAATGTGTCTTCTTTTACTCTAAGAACTGCCCATTGAGTCCTTTACTTGACATTATGGTTTACTCCTTAACATCAACTTCAATTTTGTAACAGCATGGCATCTGTTTGTGGTGGTTGCTTAGCATTGCAAGATGCCGGGGTTCCTATTAAGTGCTCTATTGCTGGGATAGCAATGGGTATGGTTCTGGACACCCAGGAATTTGGGGGAGATGGAACTCCACTTATTCTTTTTGACATAATTGGATCTGAAGATGCCTCTGGAGATATGGATTTTAAGGTCATATATTCTAGAATATAAGTTATTTATTTATTTATAGTGTTCAATTGTGTTAGAATGGTTAAATTATTACATTCACAATTTCCTAATAGTTTAAGTTTTTGGGAAATTTGGTAATTTATCATGTTATTAGAGAAGTTCAGGAGTTTGATCCCTTTCCCCACTCTACCTCTCATTCAAAATATTGAAAATCTCACATGTTGGGCTCCAATTATTAAGGGGGAGTTTAGGCCCACACGTGAGGGGAAGTATTAGAATATGGCTAAATAATTAACTTCATAATTTCCTTATAACTTAAACTTTTGGGACAATCGGTAATTTATCAAATTGATTTCAAATTAAATTTTCTATTAGATCTGAAAATGCTTGTACTCAAGATGTATTGCAGAATTAATGGAATGCCAAACAATCAAGATCAAAGGAAAATAACATGATGTGTGTGGTAAACAAAATGGTGGTTACAGGTTGCAGGAAATGAAGAAGGAATAACTGCATTTCAGATGGACATAAAGGTGAGATAGTATCTACACATTCCAATTTATAGCTTCAAAATTTCTCTTTCTTTCGTTGTTTAGTTAGGAGTAACTGCCATTTATTTGTGAATGCAGCATGCTACTCTGCTTCTATCCAACATCCTCCTTAGAATTGTCTGTGTGAATGTGTGTGTATGTATAATAGTAATAAAAAATAAAAATAAAAACAAAAACAAAATCTTACTTATCAGTTTTTCTTGGAAATTTATCAGTAATGTTCAATAGCTATATTTAATAAATAATTACGATTGATCCTTCTATGATAGGTGGGAGGAATTACATTACCCATTATGAGAAAGGCACTCCTACAAGCAAGAGATGGCCGAAAACACATTCTTGGTATGCTCTCTAATGTTTATTACAAGAATCCATGAAAACTTATCTCTTTGATTTTCTAGAGGTGATATTGTTGTGAACATGGATGTAATTTTTCTGGATTTCTTTTCAAATGGATCTTAACATTTTAATGTTGTAACCAACATTTACAACCAATAATATAATGTAGGGTAAATTACATAAATGATCCCCAATTTTTACAACTTGTATCAATTTGGTCCCTAACTTTTCAGTGTGTGCCAATTTGGTCCCTAACTTCTCACGTGTGTGCTAGCTCTTTAGATCACCACTCAACACTCCAAACCGCAACCCATAGCCTCTTCACTCATCAGAGAACCAAATATGCGGTATATTCAGTCTACTTCGGTCCACACGGTCCATTTTGGTCCAATCAGTCTAATTCGGTCAATTGTGGTTTATTTCCGTCCACTTCAGCGATGCTTTGAGAGGAGATGTGCAAAAAGCAAAGTTACTTCATTGACAATTATGTCACATTCTCAACATAATATTACTAGGTTCTTGATAAAACTATATTTTTCATATGTTATTAGTCTTTTATTTTTTTAATATAAGTGATGAATTTATTGATATCTCTTTCCTCCTTAGGTCATTCAAGTCATATAAAAAATGAATCGTTTGTAAGGCGTGTTAAAAACAAATTTCTACTCCACATTACGTTATTTACAAAAGGGTTCGGTTAATGGGTGCCTTTAAGACATTTGTTAATAAACTATTTTAAAAAAATTTTAAAACTAATACCACTTTCATGGGAAATAAAAAAAACTATTAAAAAAATCATAAAAATTTTCTAAAAATATTTCTATTAAGTTTTTCCATTTTAAAAATATCTCTTATATAATAATTGAATCTAAAAATATATTATGTTTACTTAAGAAAAAAGAAACACAAAAACAAAAACAAAACAAACAAATGATTGCAAACAAAACGGAGGTTTTCTTGGACAATTCGGGAGTGGGACTTACCCCAAGTTTAAACACCCATGACCCACCAGCTTGTGTCCTTTGACTCCTTTCCCTTTGTGACAAAACCCAACTCCATTCTTGTCTTGAAGAAAAATGCGAGCTTTCAGCTTTGAGAGAGAGAGGAGGTTGGGTTACTAGGTAAAACGCCCTCTGTTATGTGATTTAGATTGGTATTGGATTGAGTAGGAGAAGAAACTATGTAGCCAAAGATATAAAATTCAGGGTTTTGGCCTGGACTCTTAGTCTTATGCTAAAAGGTGTAGAGGAGCCTCCTGTTGCTGTCAAAGTCAGCATATGGATCCTAAGGTATTCTAAAGCTACCCAATAACACCATTCTTTAATTCATATTTCTAACTCTTGCTATCTATGCAATATCTCAATAAGAAGCTTGATTTGCATTGGTTTTTCTACTGACTTTAGGCCCAAAAATCAATTCTTTATTGATTTTTTTTTAAACTACTTTCTCCATGCACCAGATTTTGAAATGGATGGGAGATATGGGTACAATAAATGAGGTGACTATTATGTTACACTATTAAAGAGTCAATAAAAGACATTATAAATCCATGTGTTTTGGTCTTGTGTCAATTTAGTCCATTATGCAGGAAGTTAAGGCTTGGCTATAGTTCCACTAGAAACTGCTTCCTGTATCACTTTCATCTTCTTTTTTCTTTTTCTATTTTTATTTTTTCAATCTCTTCTTTTCATCTAAATTTCTCTCCCCTTTGAAGGGACTTCAAGGAGAAAAAGATTAGTTAGTCTCACTGTACTCTTTCTTTCTTTGTTTTGGCTTGCTTGGGTTCCCTTACTCAAAAATGGGTTGTAGTCTTATGGAAATTTGGTTTCTCTGTGGGTTTGTGAATGTGTTGGTGTAAATTAGAAATTTATGTGTTGGTGGACATATTCAAAGAGATGAGTGATGAGGCTGGTTGTGGTTTGGATTTTGGAAATTGCTGTGTCAATTCATATTTACATAAATATGAATTGACACAGCTATTAAGTGTTGGATGGAAATTGCTGTGTCAATTCATATTTATGTAATAGCAGGAACCAAATTGACACAACACTGAAAGGTCAGGGACCAAATTAACACAAGGCCTAAAGGTTAGGGACCATTTATATAATTTACCCTATAATGTACAATATTATATACTGTTTGCAGGAGTATCTCTCTCTCTTTTTTTAATAGTGTAATTTTTTTTTCTCTTTTTCATAATTTGGTGGAGGACTAACAGTTGAATTTTTCCTAGCAGTTGTGAAAAAAGGTGATTACCTTTTTCCCACTCTTGTAAGGAAATTACTTCTATTTCAAAACCAATAATTCCTTGTTTTTCCCAACAACTAGAAAAAAAAAATTGGACAGTTAGTCCTCCACCAAATTAGAAAAGAAAAATTACACTGTATTCAAAAAAGAGAGATACTCCTCCAACTGTATATAATATTGCATGCTAGTTTGAAAGAAAAGACAGTAATTACTCGTGCAATTCATAGTTTTCTGGTAACTAACTGTTATTTGCAATCGTATGAAAAAACTATGAGCTACATATGTTTCCTTTAAATTGTAAGACTCAAAATTTGTGCTAATTTTCATCATGTTAAAAGTATGCTCCAGGTTTTTAGTCTACTTACAGAAATTAGCCCTGGTCTCTGAGTTTCTTTTATTTTTTATTTTATAGTAGATTTTATATGAAAGAAATCTGAGAGGTTTTATCCCCTAGTATACTAGTTATAGAAAAGAGGTTCTCTAGTAAATCACATTCTGGAAGTTTAATAAATCAAGAAATTCTAAGAAAGAAAAATGCGGAGAACACCCAATCTATAATCCCTTCACACAAGGTTAAATATAAAGATTTGTGTTTGTTTGTAGATGGCTCCCCTCAATTGTCAAAACTGGCAACATATACCCAAATGTTGTCTTGAATATTAGTCGAAATTTCTCTTTCACACTTCCTGTATTCTAGATTGTCTCATTTTGGCAATAAAATTGTGACTACTTTAAAATAGATAATAAAATTAGGAAATTTCAATTTCAATTGATTAAAAACTCTTTGATTTAAATTCCTTTTTTGCTTGAATAAAACTTTGAGGGTATTTTTTATTGGTTAGTTACACATGCACCCAATGGATCTTGAATCTACAACCTCACCCCCCACCATGCTCTTACAAGGGAAGAAGGTACCAAGCTGGGGGATGTTTTGATACATCACACATTGACTTTAAACCATCCATAAAATGATGTCAGAAAATTATGACTATTAGATATCCAGTGATCATTTGAACATTCCAGGTCTTGATGCCTACATTAGCCTTAGCCAGTTTTAACTCTCTCTTTGTTACATACTTCTTTTAATAACTCTAAATCATTGTTCATATTGAAGAATTTATAAATAGAATTCACAAAAGTTGCCAGCACTGGAATGCAATGCTCATTATCATAACTTTTATACAATATTTTTTCTTGATAAGAGAAGGGCTGAAAGGGTACTTTGACTTTTGATTGCTAATTTAGTGGTGTCGATAAAGTACTGTCCTTTTTAACAACATACACTGCATATGAATAGTAGAACATGTAAGTATGATTTCTGTTCAGAAACTATTCATTTTCTGCATGACCATGCATCAATATATTATCTTCTACATATTTGATTGTCTCCTTTTAGCTCTCAGTCTAGTTCTGTTTCTTTCAATATCTCAGGTTCTATAGAGCCATTTAATAAGTGTTTTGTGTTGGTCTTTAGAGGTCATTTTATATGTTGAAAAGCACATTGAGCTTTACTTTGTCCTATCATTTCAAACTAATTTTTTTTTTCTTTAATGTTTGATAATTCAGCTGAAATGTTGAAATGCTCGCCTCCCCCCTTGAAAAGGCTTTCAAAGTATGCCCCATTAATTCACATCATGAAGGTTTGTTTATCACCTATAGAGCTCATTATATTGCTTGGTAAATTAAAATTGATGAACTGCAACATATAATGTATTCTCTCACCACGATGTTTGTAGGTCAAACCAGAGAAAGTAAATGCTATCATTGGTTCTGGTGGGAAGAAGGTTAAGAGTATTATTGAAGAAACTGGGGTAGAGGCAATTGACACACAAGATGATGGCATAGTAAGATCAGAAGAAGGCTTTATCTTTGATATTTTTTTTTTTTTTGTTTTTGATATTTTAAATCCACAGTTTAGTCTATTTGAGTGTGTAAATATGTGTTGCTTTTGTAGGTGAAAATTACTGCAAAGGATTTATCAAGTTTAGAGAAGTCAAAAGCTATTATTAGTAATTTGACAATGGTTCCAACTGTTGGTGATATCTATCGGTATCCCTTTTTTCCAGTCAAAAGCTTTTCTTCACATATTGGGGAAAAAACACTTTCCCCCTTTATGTTTGGGGTAGTTCATGATTTTCCCCCTAAACTTTGAAACCGAACAATGTTTCTCTATGTGTAATGTCTAAAATACCCTTAGTTAAAAAAATAAAATATTGAAAATACCCCATGTCAAAACCGAATAAGTTAAAGATTGAACAAACTACTAACTCCCAGAAATCCCAAACAAATAACTATCAAAGAAAACCACATAATCTCAAAAAACCCACAAGCCCAACATCCCAATCAATAACACAAATTGATTAAAATGAATATTTTAAAAAAAGAAAAAAGAAAAAAAGAAGGTTAATCAAGTAGTTCTGAAATCGTATACATCATACTCTTTCTTCTCTCAAAATTGTATTCACCACATTCTCAGTCAGGTGCACGTCTCTCTCTCTCTCTCTCTCTATCTCTCTCTCTCTCCTGGGACTGCAAAAAATTAGGTCTCTTTCTTGGTCTTGGTCTTGTTCCTAATACCAAAGTTTTAGATTCCCACCATTTCTGAGTAATCTAGTTTTTACTAGTTCTGTTTGCTCCATGTGTAAATCGAAGGAAAATAAACTCAAATCTCAAAGCTTATATCTTTCCTTGCGTATCCTTTGTTTGATTCTATAGAAATGAAAAATTAACTCAAATTGAAAATTTTCTCTCTTAATTGACTAAAGTGGACGCTTCTAGCTTCTAATGAGAAGGCTTAAGCTTTATTTTCCCTCTCTTTTCTCAGAAATCAAACAGGTTCCTAGCGTAGGGGTTCACTTCTTTATCTGTAAACTTTTCTTTTTTTTGTTATTTTATCGATTAGAAAGCCGCCACTGCAAATACCATTAGCATTATTTGCATCAGCTGCTCTGCTAGCTTTTGCCCTTGCCAATCCATCTAAAACAGAGTCCACAAACAAGTTAAATTTTTGAGATTATGTGGTTTTCTTTGATAGTAATTATTTTGGGGATTTTTGGGAGTTAGTAGTTTGTTCAATCTTTAATTTACCCAGCTTTGACTTGGGTATTTTCGGTATTTTATTTTTTTAGTTGAGGCTATTTTAGACATTGTACTTTGGAATATTCTAGGAATCATAAAATTCTGTTAGATTAACTCGGAAAATAACGGAATGGGGTCTATTTGCTCATTTCCAGGAGATGGAGGGGTACATTGTTTGGTTTCAAATTTTGGGGACGGAATTGTGAACTACCTTAAACATAAAGGGGGGAAAGTGCTTTTTCCACTTATTTATTTATTTGGGTTCAAGGAAAGACAACATTGATGCAATCATTTTTTTATTTATTTTTCTATTTGATGATTCATAACCCTGATAAAGATATGCGTAACAAAGGTTCACACATTAATTCTCTAGTGGTCAAATTCCAGTGTGAACTAGGGTCTAGGGGTTCCAACTATTATTTGTGCTTGATTTGTGAGTTTGAGATGTATTTGATCACTTGCCTCTTGCTTTGTAGGAACTGTGAGATCAAATCAATAGCTCCTTATGGAGTTTTTGTTGAGATAGCCCCTGGGCGAGAGGTATATATTTCATCCCAAGTTTCTTATAAAGCACAAACCATTCCATGAGTTGATATTTTTAATCTCTTATTGCTGACTAGTATAATTGATTTTTTCAGAAATTTGTACACACACACACACACACACACACACACAATGATAGTTGGAATCCCTTATAAAGTTATATCTTGCTTTAACCAGTTTTGTTTCTTGAGTTTCAGGAATGATGTTCCTGTTCTAGCATAGAACAATAAAGTATTTAGTTGATGTGAACAAATGGATGTTATTCTTTTTCTATCTTCAATCAATGAATAATTTATTTTTTCTTTACTCTTTAAAAATATTATTTTACAGGTATTTAGGATTTCTTTTATAGAGGGGATAGGGATCAACAGGGTATCCTCCACAAAGAAATCACAATTTTCAATTTTTTGTGCAGGGACTTTGCCATATTAGTGAATTGACTTCAACTTGGCTGGCAAAGGCAGAAGATGTGAGCACATAGTCATTGTTTTCTTTTAATACCCATATACAGAGTTCATGGTAATCTATTCTTTTTTTTTTTCTTTTTTTTTCTTTTTTTTTTCAGGCTGTCAAAGTTGGAGACCGTATTGATGTTAAACTTATTGAGGTAATGGCAATCTGCTATTTCATCTCCCCCACCTCCACCAACCCCACCACCCCCCAAAAAAAAAAAATAAAAGTTCTAAATATTACATGGTATCTGGTGATTAACGGCTTAACATTTATTTTGTTATCTTTGTGAGAAACATTGTGTTAGGTACCTCATTGCATTGTATCACTTACACTTGTATTGTAACTCTAGTGACAGATAGTCCCAATTACCAGTGGATTAGTTAGGAGGGTTGTTGATTAGTGAGTTAGGCTGCGTTTGGTTAATGTAAAGTATTTTCCGGAAAATAAATATTTTTCGGAAATGCTATTTTCGGGAAAGGAAAATATATTCAGGCTGTTTGGTTGTGCAATGGAAAATAGTCCGGAAAATCATTTTCGGTGTTTGATAACATTCTAAAAATGCTATTTTCCTACAAATTTTTCACATTTTCTCAGTCATTTTCTTAGCATCCAAACAAATTTTATTACATAAAATTTCAACCCATAACAACCGAAATTTATACCCATCACCGAAACAACACCACACACCACCGAAACTCCAATTCAACCCACAGCGGCAAACTTCGACAATCAAAAGCCACAAAAGAAACAAAACCAAAGAAAGAAAATCATCAAATCCGGTCAGATCATTGCGGTGAGGTGACTAGGTTTGAAGGCGAAGGCGTGTGAGGCGACTGGGTTCGATCTTTGCTTGATCGGCGCGATGCTACTTGCGGCTCGGTGCGACTCGCAGTTCGTGGATCTAGGTTTGTGATCTCGGGTTTGACGATCTCGCCAGTGGTGCGACGATCTTGGGTCTGGGTTCGTGATCTCTCTCTCTCTCTCTGTGTTTGCGCGTGAGTCCTTTCTCTCTCTCTTTCTCTCTTTGCGCACCTGGTCCTTCTCTCTCTCTCTCTCTCTCGGTCCGGAAACCATTTGAAGTGAAAATAGGAACTGAAATGAATTTCCGGAGTCAAAGCTTATTTTTTACGGTCAACTGAAAAGCATTTCCGGAAAAGCCTATTTTTAAAGCTAACCAAACAGCCTATTTTATGGAAAATGATTTTCTGAAACCATTTACACCCAAAACAAACAGACCCTTAGTTACTTAGCTGACTACTACTCTTTTAACTAGTTAGCAATATTCTGTTAGTTAGTTAGCAAGGATTACGGGTATAAAGGGGACAATAGTGGAATTTTTTGGATATATGAATAATATTTCTTAACAATCACTTGATTGCGATGAACATGATGAAAACCCAAATAGTTTATTGTGCACATTGTGGGGTAGGGTGTTATTGTTGTATTATTTATTATTCACATAAATCTATCCATTAGTTTCTACGACATATAGTAGATAATACATTGGTTGCATTTGAATATGAATTTAATTTGTGCTTTCACACCAGAACTCAAGTTGCTGTTGTTCTGTTGATCATCTATTTTCTGTAAAGTCCTTTCAAAATCTTGTTCCTTTTTGTTTTTATTAATTTCTAACATTTTTTAGTAGTGGTGGTTAAGCTAGAACTAGTAAAATTTTATGTGTGTGTGTGTGTGTGTGTATGACAATTATAAATGGGAGCAGGGAAATTTTTTTTTTTAAATTTATTATTATTTTGGAGGTTGATATGAAGGTTTGGCATAAATCTCTTTAAATTGTATCTTTAGAAATATATCATTTAATTAATAAAAAATGCAAAAATGTTAAATGAAATGACTATGGATGTACTACTATGATCATAATAAAATGATAAATTATTTTTTAGCAGTTTTCTGAGAAACTTCTGAATATTCTTGTCACATTTCTTTTCTACTTGATGGAGAGTCTCTACAGCTTTATTGAAAACTTGATCAAATGATCCATAGCCTCATATATTTTTCTTGATGAAGTTCGCTTTTTGGGGATCCCAACTCCTTAGTAGAACTTCTCTTTGATAATTATGAGTGTGTAATACAGGTAAATGATAAGGGTCAACTTCGCCTTAGCCACCGAGTACTACTTCCTAATGCAGAACCAGATGGTCCCAATGTAAAGCAGCAAACAGATAGCTCCACAAAAGATATAGTGGCTTCTCAAAAAGCACCTGGCAAAGGCTCAGCTAAGAAAGTAGTGAATGTTCCAAAGGATGGTTTAGCTGAAAAGAACATTGAACAACTCGGGGATAAAATTAGCACACCAAATTTAGAAAGTGCCCCTGAGAGTAATCCATCAGAGGACGATGCTCAACTCCCTCAAAAGAAGTTCATCAGGAGATTGGTGAGCCCTGCCAGAGATAGGCCCCATACAAACAAAGACAAATCAAAAGGCAGCAGTAAAGCAGTCAGTAGTGTCTCCAGCAAGGATGAGAATAGTTTAGTGAATGGAGAGGCTAAAATTGGGTAGCAAGTAAATTGGGTACAGATACATGTTGTTCCCATTTCACATGGTCTGAGTGACGCTGCAAGAGGCTTTATGCTAACAGGAAGCAATGGTATGAACTGCCTACTTCTATCACATATTAAAAAAAATTACAATAAATTGCTTTATAATCCTTTTCTGCCAATTCTATTGGCATGAAAGAGCTACTTATCATTCACTGATTCAGTTCTTGAATTTTACTTATCATTCACTGATTCGGTTCCCTCATTCAAGAATTGAATACCTCATGTATTGGTCTAAATCTTGCTAATGAAGGTCTATATTTTCTTTTTTGTCCTTTGATCTATTTTTGGGGTGAAGGGATCAAGGTTCTCTAGATTTCCTAGGGTACTATACTATGTAGAGTTATCTAAATCTCCACCCTTCCTTTAACAAATAAATGTCAAGATTATGCCACATCAGCAATCCACTAACTTAACTAAAACTTAATGCTTATAAACAAAACAAAAAAACCCCACTTACTAAACCAAAATAATTCACAAACAAAAAAAAAAAATTTGACGAAAAAGATTGCCCCTCCCAGCCTCCCACCCCACTCAGGCCCTCACAGTAATGGATCCAGGTTCTGTGACAGTTCTTGGCTTGAATCCAGTCTGATTTTGATGGATTAGGTGGTGGTGTTTGATTGGAGCTTAGGGTTGGCTGCGGGTTGGGTTTATGACGCCAGATATTTACACGGGGGGAGGGGGAGAGTGGAGCTTCAGCGTTAAAAATCAAAGCTATATCTTAGATTGGCGTCAGAGATTACATGAAGTCTGAGAAATCAGTTTAAACAAAATGATTTATTAGTTATTACCATTATTTTGGCCTATTATCTATTTGAAACGATTTAACAATGGCATGGAAAGTTGTGAAATTTTCAACCAGCTCCTGTTGCAATCTTTGTTTAATTAGTAGTCTGGGAGTTTACGTTACAATTTTTGTTTCATTTATTAGAGCAAATTTTTTTCCTCGCTAAATTATCTTGGTTTAGTGCGTGGATTTGTTTCATTAATTTTGCAATTTTTTTGCTTGTTTAGAAGCATTAATTTCTTTTTAATTTAGTGGATTACTGATGTAGCATAATCTTGACCTATTGTAAAAGTAAGAGTGGAGATTCAAAGAACTCCACACGGTAGAGTACCCTAGGAATTGAACTTTTATTGTAAAAGAAAGAGTGGAGATTTAAAGAACCCTACACCGTAGAGTACCTTACGAAATTTAGAGGATTTTGATCCCACACCTAATGCCACCTGATAAGCTTAGATAACAGTTGTGTGCAGGCATAGACAGCATTGTTTTGTTTTCCTAATGATGTCTGATGGCTTTCTACTTTTACAACTCATTCAAAGTTCAATCTCATTATTGCATTTTTGTTTTTTGTTTTTGGTAATTTGTTGAGGATTTATAGCCAACCCAAAAGTTTGGGACAATGGATTTGTTATTGTCGTTTTTAATTGATAAGTTTAACATGCCCCCAATGAGTTTTGAATCTATGACCTCACCCTTCACCCGGTGTGTTTTTTTCTATTCTTCTTGTTTCTTTCTATAGAACTTTAGGTCTTTGTGTCAATATTTTTTCATAAGTCTGCTTTATCCCTGGTGAGAAGACATTCATTCACTTTTTTTCCTGATCATTATGTACTGATTAAGGCGTGGACAAAATATAATTAATAGTCAATTTCTCCAAGCATGAAAATAATGTAATTTAAATAAAAATCATGTAAATTTTTACTTAATGGCTGTTGGCTGACTGATGGATGAATGTCTTTGACAGGAAGAGTTCAAATACCATATTTTGCCGACGGCTAGCATAAATTTTATGATAACCGTAGCAAATTGAACCTTACAGTTATGGCTTTCTGATCAAGTGTTTTGTAAAAGAAGGCTAAGGGGCAAGGAAAATATATTGAAGCAATTGACTTCAATTTAGAATTCCCATTTTTGGTGTTGCGTGTTAAGTGTCTCGCTAAAATGCTTTGAAGTTAATGGTGCTTCGTCACTGCTGCTTCAACAGTTGCTTTTGAAGCAGTCAAAGAAGAATGCTCCTTCCTATTCAATTTTCTTATTTATTGCTAGAATGTAAGAGTACAGCTTCTGTTGATGTTAATACAGTCATTCTTTCTATTGACTATTGTTCCAATGGCGAGAAAACTGTTGTTAATAATGCATTGGTATCTCTCTCTCCATGAACGATTTATTTTCTGGTCACTTCCAAAACCCCGGAGCATAATAGTTATGGCAGTAGCCTTATTTTGCAACTTTCAAGATTGACTTAGTTGGAAATTGTCAATGTCGCCCTAACACAATTTGAAGTAGGTTCATTTGCTAGAAGCTATCTGTATGCTTTTCTTGAAAACGTATTCCATTTGTATTGGTGATGTTAGAGCAAAACTATGTTCTTGTCAACTACTATTTGGCTTACCTTATAAATTCCGTTCTCTCCTTTTTACTTAGCATATGGGCTATGTGTCGTATTTAAGTTCTAACTACCCTTTTTTTTTTTTTTTTTTCATTTTTAGTAGTGTTAGGTAGTCATTGTGATGACTAACTGCAGAGAAAATTATTTGTTAGAATTGAACTTTTTTTTTTTTTTTTGGTTAGAATTGAACTTGAGTTGTCTGGTTTGTAAATATAACTAGTTATTGACCCGTGTAGTATAGTTTTGAAAACATTACATTAAAAGTTTGGTCAAAAATAAAAACTTCAAGTCACAATGCCAATTAAAATACACTTTGATCATCCTTTGGCAATTCAACTAAAATAATGGAATTAAAACAAATGAATGTGCAAAAATTTTCAAAAAATTGTGTTCATTGGACATGCAAAATTTTGAGCGTTTCTTGATAAATAGCATGCTTTGAACGTGATGCAAGGCATTTCAAGCAACTATATGCCTATATCCTAATTCACTTGTAACTAATTAGTTAGTTAGTTAGTTAGTTAGTTAGAAGATATCTTAAACATTAGCCTATAGGATTTAGACTCTTGTCAACCATCTAGAGGCTGCCAATGCCAAACAACTAGTATAAGTAGGAGAATGTAAACTTTTTGTAAATTAGTTTTGATAGTTAAATGAATTGTTAGCCTTTGTGTGCTATTTGGAATTAAGTTTTCTTGCATAGGTACTCATCCACCTATCAATTTGTTCTGAGTAACTTAACCCTTTCATTGTTTCTAAATCATACACATACACAAACAACCCATCACATCCCCTACATCAGTTTGGTATTAGAGCTTGAGATCTTTAGGATTCAAGTTCATTTGTAATTTGTTTCTTCATTTTTTTTGTCTAAGAACCTATCAAGATTCAGTTTTGATTGCTTTTCCTAGCCTAAAATACCTCTCTTAGAGTATCCACAATAGTGGTGTTATTTTTTTAGCTATTTGACACCACAAAAAATTATTTTATCTATTTTACCTACTCACTAACATCCAGCAACAATAGATCTATTCTAGCTTTCAACACAATAAAATAATATAAATATCACAATAAAATAATATATCTACTATAATAAACAACAATCACAACCACCACCACCACCAACTATTGCACTGCTGCCTCTGTCGCTACATGATAACAAATAATCGTCTAGTGTTAACAAGTGATTTTTTTTAACTCCAAATTATACTTATACATTTTTTTTTCACTAAAACAATTTCTCAATCATCATGATAGCAAATAATCATTTAGTGTAACAATAATATTTTGTTTTAACCCCAAATTATATATACACAAATTTATCTTTTGACTAAAAAAAATTTCTCAATCGTCATAATAGCCTATTATCGTCTAGTATAACAACATTATTTTTTTTTAAAACCAAATTATATTTTACAAATTTATCTTTGACTAAAACAATCGTCTAAATTGTATGGAAGCAATCTTGGAACAATGTGAACTATGAAATGGAGGAACTTTATAAGAAAACATATATAATAGAACACATATTATAGCTGAAACAATATAGTTCATAGATTACTCACATACATTACTCAAACCAAATTACAATAAAACTCACACTCGCACAAGTTCTTATGACTCATGCTTCTCAACATATAAAAAAAGTTCCTACGACTCGCAATTAGTTTGTAGTAGCAAGAAGCCATGGTGTTTGGAAAGACAAGGAAGGATAAGGGCAAGAAGCAAGTTGTTCTTGTAGTAAAGGAAAATGATATTGCAGCCAATGGACCAAGGTGTAAAAGGGTTCAAAATGGCTTAGAAGCTGAAGTGGAATTGTTGAGGAGGCAATCACAAGCCTTGACTGAACAATTGAGAAGAAATAGGAAACAACAACACAATGAACATGATGTTGCTGGAAGTAACTTCAAATGGGAGGGATTATAAGCAGTTCTTTGTTCATATTCCTAAGCAAAAACAAGAGTGGCATAACCGTAGTCCTATGATTGTTCAACCAAAGATGCCAAACCAGAATTGGGAATCAAGATTTGAGATTGGATTCCCTCTATTTGATGGCAGCTTGGATCATGAGGAGTTTGTGGATTGGCTTAGCCAAGTTGAAGAGATCTTTGCTTCTTATGATATTCCAGAATCCAAAAAAGTTAAATTGGCAACAACTAATTTGAGAGGCAATGCACGATCTTGGTGAGAGCAGTTGAAGATTCAAAGATTAAGGAGAGGAAAAACCAAGATTCATACTTGGGAGAAGATGAAATAGAAGCTTAGAGAGCAATTCTTGGCTTACAACTACAACCACACCCTTTATAGCAAAGTGCAAATCTAAGATGTCCATTTCCTCCAAAACGGCTGGACTGTTTTAGAAGCTTTCAATAGGGCAGTGCTGATTGAGAATCATCAAGTTAAGGGGGCACAATCATTTCCTTTTAGTTCTAAAATCAGTGCTCAAAGTGGTAATGCAACATCCAACTTCACCAAGAATGTTGAAAATGGATCAAATGTTGCTAAATCAAGTGAGGCTTCCAAGGTACCAGCCAAGAACCAACCTGTTTTGTCAAACGGGGAAACATTGGTTGTTGAAGAGATAGAAGATCAAGACTTTCTGGTTAAAGAGTTAGAAGACCAAGACATTGGACATCTTGTTTTTAATAGCTACATTAAAGAACAAATTGGGGAGGGAGCACAAGAATTGACTGAATGCATAATAAGTATGGTAGAATCTATGCATGGTCAGTATGTGGAAGAACGAGCAAATGTTGTTGTTAAGGAAGCAAATGACTCTCCACTACCAACAAGGGTTATTAAAACAAGAAGTGGAAGATGATAGACAACATAAAGGTTATGTTCTTTGTGAGGAGGTAGTCATGAATGGGTTCCATCTGTTACATAGATGTGAAAAATCATATGAAGCTATCGTGGGCATAAGGTGCAACACACATAGCATGTACAAGCTAGTGCATCCACACTCCTTGCAACCAAAGAAAGGGAAGGCAAGCCCTAAGCCAATAGTCAAGATGAAGAAGGTTGATTCACTAGTGAAGAATAAAGCCTAGTAGTGTCAAAATATGCATGATTGATCATTAGCGAGGCAAAACACTTAATGTTCAATTTGGTGCACATGTTTTACAATTGAAAAGTCAACCAAACTTGAGGACAAGTTTGCTTTCAAGAAAGGGAGTCCCCTTAATGCAAATGCATCTACATTGGTGTTTCATTTGTGTAGGACTTGGCTATGCAGAAGCAGCAACCTTTAGTGTGCTGCAACAATAGCAAATTCATCATACAAGGCAACTGTATTATCCTATAACTTCGTACAAATCATGTAGCAACCAAGAGCACTTGAGGTCAAGTGCTTCTTAAGAGAGAGAGTCCTGGATGCAAGGCATTTCAAGCAACTATATGCCTATATCCTAATCCACTTGTAACTAATTATTTAGTTAGTTAGTTAGAATATTTCTTAAGCATTAGCCTATAAGATTTAGACACTTGTCAACCATCTAGAGGCTGCCAATGCCAAACAACTAGTATAAGTAGGAGAAATTAAGCTCTTTGTAAATTAGTTTTGGTAGTTGAATAAATTGTTAGCCTTTGTGTGCTATTTGAAACTAAGTGTTCTTGCAGAGGTACTTATTCACCTATCAATTTGTTCTAAGTAACTCAGCCCTTTCATTGTTTTTTTTTTTTTTTTTTTTGAGGTAAAAGACGATAGAAAGTGTATTATTATCATAAAAAGTATACAACCCCATGTATAATACCACCGGTGAGGGGGGCACCAACAACACATTAATGCTGGGCCCATGAGCAAAACAAAGAAACATTGAAAATATTGGACTGACACAGTCATGTGCATGGAAAAAAATAGGAACATTCACGCTACTCTTTGTGCTTCAATAAAACTTTGGTATTCCTCCAGTAAGCCTCATGCTCCTTCCCAAATTATCTGTGGCCGAGGTTGGAACTGTTCAAAGTACACTTTATTCCTTGCATTCCATAGAGCCCAAGCTGTAACCGCCCATGTCTCCAGTTCTTGTTTGCTCAGTTTAGTTTGCATTTGCTTGAAGAGAAGAAAAAAGTCACTGTCTCCATTACTGCATTTTTGGATTTTTCCCCTGATCAATGCGTAGACGTTTCTTGCAAAGGGGCATGTCCATAATATGTAAGTGGTTGTCTCGGGTTCTTGTTTGCACAGCTCACAAGTCGGTTTCACTCGCACTCGCCTGCGGTGTAGATTGTCTTGGGTAGGCAAGCAATTAGAGCACGCTCGCCATATAAACGTTCGTATCTTCGGTGGCACATTGAGGGACCAAATCTGTTTCCATGTCCACGCATGAAGCCGAGCTGCTGAATGTTCTGCCTTATAAGCTGACCGCACAGAGAATTGTTGTGCTCTGTTTTCCATCCAGCAAACAGAGTCATGAGAGTTAATGTTTTTTAGCGGCAGTGACACGATCTTATTTCGTGTTTGAGGGCTGAACATGGCATCTATTTTTCCTCGGTCCCATTGTCTTGAGTCTTGGTCGATTAGCTCACACACCTTCATGTCTGGTGGTGCATCATTTAGTGGTACAAGGGTGTTAGTCAACCAAGGATGCGTGAACACTCCAATACTTCGACCATCCCCCACCTGCCATCGTGAGCCCTCTTTGATGAGATCTCTTGCTACTAGGAGACTACGCCAAACAAAGGAACGATTATTCCCCAACTCAGCAAACATGAAAGAGCAATTTGGGAAATAACGAGCCCAGCACATCCCCTGCATCAGAATGTACAAAATTATGTGAATTCTTTGAGTAATAGTGTTCATTAAATGCACAACTTTCTTTTAAAAAAATGTGTACGTTGAATGTGCGTAATTTTGAGCTTTCTTCGAAACATTGCATACTTTCAATGTACAAAACTATGTAAATTCTTTAAGTAATAGTGTTTGATAAATGTGCAATTTTTTTTTTTTTTTGAAAAAATGTGTGTGATGAACGTGTAGAATTTTGAGTATTCTTCGAAAAATTGTGTAATTCGCACTTACAAAATTATGTGAATTGTTTGAGTCATAGTGTTCGTTGAATGTGCAATTTTTTTAGAAAAATTGTGGACGTTAAACGTGCGAAAGATTGAGCGTTCTTCCAAATATTACGTAGTTCAAACACAGGTTATTATGCAAATTCTATGAGTTTTAATAATCATTAAATGCACAAAATTGTGGAAAAATTGTGTTCGTTGGACGTGAAATATTTTGAGTGTTCGTCGATAAATTGCATACATTGAACGTACAAAATTATGTAAATTCTTCGAGTAATAGATTTCGTTGAATGTGCAAAATTTTTTGAAAAATTGTGTTCCTTGGATGTGCAAAATTTTGAGCATTCCTCGATCAATAGTGTATTTTGAACATACAAAATTAAGTTCTTCGAGTAAAAGTGTTTGTTGAATGCACAAATTTATAAAATTAAAATTAAAAAAAAAAATGTATGTGTTGAATGTACGTAATTTTGAGCATTCTTCAAAACATTGTGTATTTTAAATATACAAAATTATGTAAATTCTTTGAGTAATAGGGTTTGATGAATGCACAATTTTTTTAAAGAAAAACAATTGTGTGACAAACGTGTGGAATTTTGAGCCTTTTTTTGGAAAATTTGCTTAATTCGCACTTACAAAATTATGTAAATTGTTTGAGTCATAGTGTTCATTGAATATGCAATTTTATTAGAAAAATTGTGGACATTGAATGTGCAAAAGATTGACCATTCTTCGAAAATTTGCGTACTTCAAAGTTTGAATGTATATTAATATGTAAATTCTTTGAGTAGTAGTGTTCGTTAAATACTCAAAATTTTTTGAAAAATTGTGTCCGTTGGAGATGCAAAATTTTGAGCATTTCTCGATTAATAGCATGCTTTCTACGTACAAAATTATGTAAATTCTTCGAGTGACACTGTTTGTTAGGAGAAGGTATTTGATATCAAATAATATCGTGTTAACGGTATCAAAATCTAATAAATGTGAGACATGTAAACCATTAACAATTGAAAGACATGTGTTAGTGGGTAGTTACTTTTGCACGTCTCTCATTTATTGAGTTTTGATACGGATGACGTGATATCATTTGATACAAAATACTTTTTTCGTTAATTAGATGCACATCTTTTCTTTTTTAAAGTGTGTATGTTGAACGTCATAATTTTGAGCATTCTTCGAAACATTGCGTAGTTTAAATGTATAAAATTTTGTAAATTCTTTGAGTAATTGTATTAGATAGATAAGCATTTTTTTTTTTTTTTTTTGAAAAATTTTGTGTTGAACATGCAAAATTTTGAGAGTTCTTCGAAAAATTGCGTAATTCGCACTTACAAAATGAAAGATTGAGCGTTCTTCGAAAAATTGTGTACTTTGACCGTACGTTATTATGTAAATTCTTTGAGTAATAGTGTTTGTTGGATATACAAACTTTTGAGCATTCCTAGATAAATAGTGTTTTGAACATACAAAATATGTTGCCACGTGTCATTGCTATATGAGTCATGATAACTCAAAGACTTAACGTGTGACTTGATTTCATTTGTTGATTGTCCACTATTGACACATCACCACCAGGACAATTAACCAATCTGTATTTACATCTATAAGTCTTTTCTCATTCTCTCTATCTCTCTTTCTCCCTTCTATGTTTTCTTTCTATCTAATAAAGTAGTTTGATAAGTGCTCTATAGGTTTCTAAGTCTTAAAAGTCTTTTATTGTTTGCTTCAATTCCAAAAGACCGGTAACATGTACGGTTAAAAAACCATACACTTCAAAATCAAAAATTTATATCAGTTACTATTTTTTTCTTGGTTTCACATTTACTCATAGTCCTACTCTTAAGCGCGTTACTATTCTTCTTTAATATATATTTTTATTTAATTGATATTGCATATAAATATAAAAAGAGCAATGCTAGAGATACAAATTTCTTTACAAACTTTTTGCAAACTATTATGTGGTGAATGATTATTGGTAAATGAAAAAGTGATGCTAATGGTGGGCCTAACTGAAAACCAATAAAAGTTGATCACATCAACAGTTTGTGGCTATAGTATTACTCATATAATAAACTATTATTAATTTGACAAAAATGTATGATTAGTTATTTAATTATATTTATTTATGCATTTAATGGTTTTTGTCTTACAAATCTTTAAACTATTAATAATTTTTTAGACTATTGTACAATATAGTTATATTGTATACTAAATTGTATATAATATGAAAGTTGTATATACAAAAAATAATAATAATAATAATTATTATTATTATTATTTTTTACTCCCCACAACAAATTCCCTACCTCTAACACTATTGACCTCCTAGAAAAAAATCCTGGAGCCGCCATTGGGCATGGAGTTAGCTAAAACACGTTAAATATCGTTATATTGTGTGGATATCTTATTTTCTTATTCATGCAATGAACTTCCGCTAACTTCAAATTACAACAATTGATATTAGACTTCCCCTAACACTTGTTATAGGTGAAAAAGAAAAATGTTAAAGTCACAATAAATTTTACTATATAAAGCTTACAAACTAACATAGCAATGACTTACAAACTAATGTGGCAATGAATGTGATTGGTGAGTTTCAACCACTTAATAATGAATGTTTGATTTTTATTATTTTTTTGGTAATTGATGACATATCAGTTGTAAGCATTTGCATAGGTTTTTTTTTTTTTCCTAATAAGCCAATTAATTTGGGACTTTGCGGATCCACAGGACTCCTGCGTTTGTACACACCTATTTGTCTATATTATATTTAAACCACCCCCCCCCCCTCTCTCTCTCTCTCTCTCTCTCTCTCTAAAACAAGCTGTCTTGGCTCTGTCACAATCCTTCCCTTAAAAAACTGATAGATGCAGAACTCATAACCCCAACAAGGCATTTTTTCTCATTGAACTCCATTAGGGTCTTTAATCTACCATGCTAAATATGCTTAGCATATAAGAACAATTCAAAAAGGCATTAAGGGCTGTTCTGGAGGGAAGAATGATTCACATCAGTAAGAAATTACAGTTAATGGCAAATGGGAACTTTCTTCTCAAGGGATACCTTTATATGAACAGTTATTTCCATCTGCTTGTAAATAAGAATACAGATTTTGACAAATACAAAAATTAAGTGGAGAGGGGAATAAAGTACTTGAGAACTGATCAAGCACGCTTGTCATACCAGTAAAAATAGAGCACCAGTCAGTCTTATGAATTACTACTTCATTTCCCCTTTTCCTTTTCCTTTTGGAACTTTCATCCATCTGCAGTACATGATTTTATATGTTCATCACTTCAAATATTATAAATGTCAAGGCTAGAGATCACATATCGTATCTTAAGTTCCCTCATTTACACAAGTAGCCATATCATAAATGACATGCCAATTTTGTAAAATTATTCTTATCATAAATGACATGCCAATTTCGCATCCATTTCCACAAAAAGATATGAAGTGAAACCAAAACATAAAAACCTGTATGTTCCACTAATGGAAGGTGAGTCTTCGAGAATGTGAAGCTGAGACTGGAGACCCCTCATTGCTCTGAAAGTCGCTGTGCCAAGCATCCTGAACTTGAGCTGCGAACTGCAAGTTCCAAAGCACATCCTCAAGAGAAGGTCTATCTGCCGGGTCCTTAAGCAGACACCTAACGCAGATCTCCATCATTGTTTTTAATGATTGATCCAGGCATGCCTTGTGTACTGCTGGGTCAACCATGTTCCTTCGAGCTACATCATCAGCTGCAATGCATCCTTGTAACTGCATGGTGTTAAGGAGTCGTAGAATTATGCACATATACGAGATCATCAATCATGCTATGGTTAGCACAAACATTGGTTACCAATATTCTGTAAGCTCATGGCCAGTAAAACATACAAAATATCTTGACAAGAGAACAGTAACTCCACGCATGTTAGTTCTCAGTGTCCTAAATTTTGTATCCAACTGATCCAAAGGCTTAGAGAAAAGATATAAGTTGTGGTTAAGTTGATGGCCGGAGTAAAGCTTAGTGATTAACACCACTAGAGATACAGTGAGATGAGTAACACCAATATTAGAAGATTGGAAATTAAACTGCGGCAAAGTCATAGCAACATTCTCTATATTGTTCAATTTTTATGAATAAGCTTCTGAGGGAACTGTTTGTGACAAGTTTAATATAGTAGAACCACTTTAAATTTGCATTTATCTGACTACCAAAAAGAACACATATGAAAATTAACAATGACATATTGACATAGCAATGGTGCGAGTGTGGTCATTGCAAACAAAAGCAAAACAGTTGAGCACTAAGTTAGCAGTGGGAGTAACAGTTGGTGATGTGTGATGATCAACAACTACAAGAAAAACACTTTTTCTTCCAAAATAATTGGTTAGTTTACAGCTCTTCTTATTATGTACAAAAGTAACTTTAATTTTCTTATTGGCTAGTTGCAAATAAAGGGGGAAAACCCAGGAATATATAGAATTTTGAGCACTAAGTTTGTAGTGGGGGTTACATACTGCTGGATTGAATCCTGTCTTGTATTCAAATTTGGGGGTGCCTTTGCCTGTGATCTCGTATAGTATTTGAATTCTAATTTTTGTTTTCATATTATTGATCTTGGTTACCATGGCAATTAAACTATTAGGAGAGAGAGAGAGAAGGAAAGGGAATTGGCATACTTACTTATTGGTAAGTTAGAAAGCAGTCTAATGTAAATGCTTCAAGTCAAACTACGAAAATTTAACACTAATTTTTTTTTTTTTTAAAAGAAGAAGAAGAAGACTGCAGACACTTTGAAAAGATGTTTTCCGGTATATAACTATACATGGACAACACCCATCCTAAAATTAGCGAGAAGGGAAAAAAGATGAGTAAATTATTTTTCCAAATCATGGCATGGAAAAAGATACAATTTCCATGCCATTCCAGACTTTACAATGCATTAACCATGTAAACAGTAGACATTTTCGAGAAAACAGTCGATTAAATACACACTATCTCCTAATTTTGAGAACCATACAACTAGATGTTGTTGATATTACTGTTTCGGTTTATGAGGAGAAATGAAGAAACACATTAAGAAAGGGTTTCAAAAGAAAATTATAATAACAGAACCATTCTTACCCGATCTTTTAGAATGTCCGCTTCACTTCCAGATTTTACTTTTCTACCCAAAATGATTTCTAGCAACATCACTCCGAAGTCATAAACATCATTTTTGGCTTCATGTGTAACCCTGTGGTGTGAAGTTCATAGACAACAATTGTGTGAAACAATATTACTTGACTATATAATTAACAATAACAAAATAAACAAATCAAGTGTGCGCAGCATGCGCGCGTACTTTTGAACACACACACCCCATAACTAACAAGATATTAAATCTGATGATATGGAAATGAGAACAACCACAAATCATTCTTATCCTCAAACCAGTCAATAATGATTTCCAGTTAGTCAATAGGTAACCTATATACACCTCTCAGATAGGTTTTACTTTCAGCAGAGAGCGAAAGGGGGGGGATAGGTTTCACTGCAATTGCAACAGCTCATAGATTATATATATATATATATGATTTAAGGCCTTTTCCTTAACAATATATTTTAAATTATTAATTGTATGACTCAAAACCATACAAAATTTCAATTGCAAACCTTGCATTAACAATAGGATCTTTGGATCCGCTAGGCAGGCTTCCATGACCAAACTGCAAGGATGAGGAAAGGGGGAATATAAATTCAAAGGATTTGCCCCAAGGAAAAGTACACTACTCAATAAAAAGAAAAGTTACCTTTACCATGTTCTCAGCTAATAAGGGCAAATTGTAACAGCTAATTTTTGCAACAAGGTTCTGATCCAATAAAATATCAGTTATTTTAAGATTATTGGAATATACACCAGGCACGATCCCCGTATGTAAAAATTGGATGCCCTTTGCTACTCCTATTGCAGCAGTTATACGTTGTGTCCAAGTAAGAGAGTGTTGAGAATGTCCCTCTGCCAAATGAAAACAGTGACCAATCATTATGTTAATGTATAAACTGAAAATGTCATGATGGAGAACATAATGTGGCACCTAGATGCCACTACTCTATGGTCTAAAATTTAAAGAATGAATAATTTACAGATGGAAAAAATCAGTCACTCGTTAGATGATGATCATAGGTACCTGAACTAAATGTATTCACTATATCTTATAATGATCTTTACATATGATCAAAGGTAAATATAAAAAAAAAAATCAACAATTCAAGGATAGTTTAGAAAATGGGATTTCATGTGGAGGAACCCTTTCAAAGAATGTTTGCAGACCCTAAGATCCTGCATACCACAAAGGGAGTTTTTATCCTCCAATCTGAGAATTAAATGTATGGATTAATAACATACCAGAGATCCAGCTCCTTAGTGTGCCATTTGGTACATATTCAAAGACAAAAAAAATTCTGCTGACACTTGAATCATCCAGGTAGCACTCAAAGCAGTGTCCCAAAGCACTGACCAAATGGCGATGCCTGAGTTTTAATATCAGCTCTATATGGTGCATAAAATTTTGAGTGCTGTGGCTTTTTTTCATTTTTAGGCATCTAACAGCTACAATAGAACCATCCTTTAGCCTGCCTCTGTACATCTGAGAACATGTAATTGGATAAGGAAATTAAATATGCATCAAATAGCACTAATCTTAAAGAGAAATAGTTTGGCATTTGATTAACTGTGTACAAACAAGCTACCGGTTCATTTCAACTGAGAAAATGTGTAACTGTGTAATCAAGGCAGTTATGTTTGGCATATATACTAGATAAGTTTATCAAAGTAACCTATGACATACCAGAAGGAATCCCAAAAATTCTATTTGAGAATTAAATTTGAGAGTAGACTAAAGCTGCTTATGTGTCAAAAGTCTCATGTATATAGTAAAACAGAATGCATACCTGTCCATGAGAACCTTCACCCATGAAAGCAGATGTGTCAAAGTTGTTTGTAGCCTCCTCAAGCTCTTCCAATGAAAAGGTTCGATAAGCTGGAAGACCCAGTTCTCCCATCTTCATTGTTTGAGATATATACCCTTCAAGGAGAATTAAGCATATGTCAGATACATGATAAAGTTGGAAGAATGCTTGGCTGCATGTTTTCCTCTTTATTTCCTGTACTCTTTCTAATAAGTAAGAGGCTTGAATTGAATATAATGCACTTGAATACTGAAATCAATGCTCTTTTAAATATAACACCTATTTACTGAACTCAATAATACCTTGTGATCCAACTACTTAGGCTGACTTTACAAAACTTCCTTGCCATGTAACTCTTCATAGAACTGTATTTAGTTATTTTTAAATTAGAGGAGCATTCAACTATTCGATGCAAACATCTTAAACCAGAATTTATTGGTGGAAGGCTCAAAGAAAGATGAGTTCAGGGTCAATTTTAGGCCTTACTACATTCAACAGTGCAAGAATCACTAAATAAAATTCATACAAAATATGATCACAATTCCTTCATACAGCTTGATGAAAGCGTTATATTAATGGACAACTGATTCTGTAATAGCCAATACAGGTTTAACATTGAACGTGTAATTTAAGAAATGATTGATTTTGATCAAAGAACATTTATCTTTGTTGTTATTGGAATATCTAGAAAAAGACCCTATCTAACATATTAATTTTATATGTGGGATTATCCAAAAACAACATAAAACTGTATTTCACTCTGCATACTCATATTCAAAAATGCATACAAGCAGGTGTCTACACCTGTGCACACATGCAAATGCACGCACGAGAGAGAGAGAGATGAAACCTTACTTGCATCCGAAAGTATCTTTGAGGTGTACCCAGTGGATGCATTCTCTGCTATTAATCTTGTTGGAGGTTTCTTAACCTTTGTTTCTCTCCTGGCATTTACTCTTCTAACCATCAAGTAAGCTAGTCCAAGAAGGGCAATTCCTCCAACAAGCCCTCCAATTATAGTCAAGAAAAGTGTTTTAGAAGCTTCTTTCTGATTCTTGTGATGTGGAGGAATGCCCACGGCTAAGGCTTCATTGCGACAAAATGAAAATGGATGTTGACTTTGTTTTCCAGTGGCCAAACAATTCCTGGCGTACAGGACAACCCTTTCCTTAGAATCTGTCAGTAGACAGCTAGGTAGGCTTCCAGTCAAAAGATTTGAGGAAAAATCCACAAATTCAAGCTCAGAGCTGCAAGATAGATTTTCAAAAAGCATTCCTGTGAATTTGTTCCCTGCAATACTCAGATAAGTAATAGAAGGCAGTGATAACAAGGACGTTGGGAATCTTCCCACAAATGTATTGATAGACAAATCCAGCCATTGAAGCTGATAATAAGAGCTCACTTCAGCAGGGATGCCAGACCTGAACCTGTTCTTACTCAAGACAAGAGTAACCAACTTGTTGCCAAGTCGAGGGAATTGAGGTCCAAAAGCATTATCTTCCAAATCAAGCACTTGAAGGTTTGTCAAACGTTCAAAATCAGGCACTGCCCCATAAAAGTGGTTATGTGAAAGTGCAAGAACTCTAAGATTCTCCAAATTACTTAATGCACTTGGCAGAGACCCATTGAACGAATTTTTCTTCAAACTTAAAACAGTCAAAACCGGAAGAGAACCCAGCCAATCTGGTAGCTGGCCAGCAAACATATTGTCATCAAGTATTAGTGTCTGGAGGCTTGTAAAGGATGAAAGCTCTTGAGGAATGGAACCATACAGGAAATTGGAAGTCACATTAAATATTTCTAACGATGATAAACGCGCAATTTTACCAGGTAAAGTGCCCCATAAACCGAGAGAGACCAATGCGAGAACCTTCAGGTCAGGAAGCTTAACTAGGGTGGTCACAAAGGAGTCTAAAGAAAAGTTCCGAGGTAAAAGTGGAGTTCCCTTGTTGCCAATTATATGCAGCTGGGTTATGCTTCCTTCATAGCATATAACAGTTGAAGATGAATTTGATTCAGTGTTGCAGAAATCTGTGTTGTTATTCCAGCTGCTTAAAACAACTGGAAAGTTTAGAAGTCGCTGAATTCGTAAAAGGGTCTGAACCTGGGAGGTTTGCAGTTGCTCAGAGTGATTGATGAAAAGCAAAAAAATAAAAATAACTAGAAGCTCATAATGGTGCAACATTTTTCCCATTGGCACCAGCAGTAAAGGCAAAGCACAGAAGGGATTTTACGGAGCTTTGAAAGAAGGAAATGGAAAAACAAAGTGCAGAGGTCTTATCACTAATACTGAAGATCATCTAACGAGTATTTAAAGACCATGAAATTCGTAGCTTCTTAACTACTAAAGCTCAAGCTTCCAGGATCACAAACTAAATTCCTGCAACAAAATATATATACATAAACAGATAACTCAACAGTTTTGTAACAAAATATTCAGAAAAAGGGTACGTTACTAAGGACCCAAAAAAACCAAAAGAACTATTTCTTGATAATTATTTACCAAAATCACAAAATCTTACTTCTTCTTTTTTTCCTGGCCAAAGAGAAAAGAGAGAGAAAGCTGCATTGTTTATGTTGCAAATATTTTAATTTTTAAGTCTATTCTTTTTTTTCTTTCTTTTTTTTGATGGGATTTAAGTCTATTCTTTATCTCAAACATGAATACTACCTATATATGCTTCATTAAAAGCTTACCTCTATAAACAATACACAAATCACTTATGACCTTCAGAGTTCGAATGTGCAAGTACTCTCCAAGCTCAAGATCGAGATAACCCAGTTAAATTTTTGTAGACTGGGAACAAATACAATGCTTTATTTTCCTCTCAAAATCAAAAGGAATAGATGCAGCCACTTCTGCCCCAAAACTTTTTGCTCAAGCCTGTGACCAAAACTATAGTCAATCAAAAGTTAAAAAAATTAGAGGATTATAACTTCCAAATGAAGTTAATAATCCCCCATAATTGTTTTCAAGACCACTGCAAACGCCAACCAAATCCAACTGAAATAAGAGAGAGATTGAGAGAGAGGTTTCAGATTTTGTAATATTCAGTGTGTACTTATGTCGGTGATCAATGTTTTGTGTTTGTAGAGTAGGTGATCTATGATCAAACTTTTTTTTTTTTTTTTTTTTTTTTGATGGGATCTATGAACAAACTCTTATGTAATATTTTCATGTTAGTAATAATATAACTATACTTCTTTACTAAGCCAAAAATAAAAAAATACAAACAAACAAACCTACCTTTGAACTTCAAAAACGACAAATACCCAACTCAGGTTAAGCAATAGTATATGCATCTCGGATCACACATTTTTATAACAAACTCTTATGTAATATTTTCATGTTAGTAATAATATAACTACACTTCTTCACTAAGCCAAAAAAAAAAAAAAAAATACAAACAAACAAACCTACCTTTGAACTTCAAAAACGACAAATACCCAACTCAGGTTAAGCAATAGTATATGCATCTCGGATCACACATTAAAAAAAAAAAAAAAAACCAGACAGAAGAAAGTTCATATCACATGATAGACCCTGCAAGTACAAGTTTTTCAGATGACCCAATTGAACAAAACCCAAAAGTTTTTCAACCACACATTCAACAGACCTGTCAAAAGAAGGGGCATCCAAATCTTACTGACACATAAGAGCCTCTTTTTCAGGAGAAGGTTTCTGTTTGGACACGCCAAGACAAGTAAGTGACACAAGCTCGAAACTCACACACAATATGACCTGGAAAGCTTCACCAGCCGACACTTAAATTTGATTTGCGCAATAATAAAAGAGGTAATAGTATCTTTCTCCATTACTTTATTTGACAACCAATTTTTCAGAGGTCTTAAAGGGAAGCCATTGTTGAAGAAGAAAAAGCAAAAGAAAGAAAGATTCTTGCGGAGAAGGGAAGTCCCTTTATTCCACTGCGTGTGACCAAATCTTTACAGTCCCTGATTGTGCAGTCCAGCTGATTTTGCAGGGAATTTAATGTTGAAGTTTATTTTTGTTGTTATTTTTAAATGCAATGTAAGCTCTCGCTTTCTGGTCCTGGTACTCTGGTTGTGTCACTTTATGATGGGGTGGCCCCATGTTAACGTAGCCTGTTGCTTTTGGCGCCATTCTATCTCTTCGTCCTTTTTGTTTGTGATAAATCCAAGTCATATCTATTCTATAGCGTGTATAATATATATCCAAAAGTAGCATTTAGCCTGTTTGGTTAGAAAAAAGTATAGTTTTTAGTATTTATTCTCAGTTTTCATGGAACTCATTTCTGGCGTTACTATATTTTATCCTGTTCCGATTTACGCATCAAAATAAAGATAAATTTTTTTTTTTTTTAAATTGAATAAATGTGCAAAATCATGAATTTTAAAGCAAAAAATGGTAAAAATAAGTACAACATGACTGGATGGTGAATAAAAAGGTTACTATGTTTGAAAAATCCATTTTTGCAGCCATTAGGACCAAGCCCTTAAATGGTCAAAAAGTTGACTTTTTTATTCGACCATATTGTATAAAATTTTGGACCATCTCATAGGGCATATTTTTCCCTTCGAAATTATATTTTACGGGCTAAAATCGGAGTTAAAACGAATGAGATATCACCAAAATACCAAAAATCATAATAAAATCTTCACTTTTTTAAGGAAAAATAAGCCGTTTTCGACCCGACTTTGCACAATAAACTGTACCAATTGGGCGAGAACTAGAACAAGCAGTCTGGACCATCTTGAAGAACAAGGTCTCAACTAATTTTCATCAAAAGGGCTTAACAATATTTACTTCGGATTGGAAGATATGAATTTTTCAAGAAAAAACGTCACAGAATTTTTCAGCTCTGCATCACCTTCCTTCTAAGCGCTATAACTCGACGACCGTAGCTCCAAATCAAACGAGGAAATGACCATTGGAAACCAGACATCCAGAGCTTTCCGAGCATATAAAGTTTGAAGAAAATGGAGCTCGGAAAGACCTCCAAACAGCTGCGCGAAAATTGGAATAGAAATCAGAAAAAGACAAAATAAGCTGATGAGATAGCAAAAATGGGAGGCTAGCATAAGTTACACTTATGCTAGCCTCCCATTTCCTCATTTCCCCTATAAATTCCCCCCATTTTCGAGAAGAGAGTGAAAAATAGAGAAATGGAAAGGAAAAAGTGAGGAAATTCTGGAAAAATAAGCCTTGAAATTCTGAAAAATCTCTCTCTCTCTCTCTCTCTCTCTCTCTCTCTCTCTCTCTCTCTCTCTCTCTCTCTCTCTCTCTCTCTCTCATGGAAACCCACCAAAAAAACTTCATCCATTTTTGTTTGTAATCTTGGTGGGTAAGGCTATAGGGATGGGTTAGTTTCTTAATAACTACATTCATCCCACCATCCTTATTATGTTGTAAACATCATTTCCATATATATAAAATCATTTCTTTTTATCTTGCTTGTTGTTCATAGTTGCTTTATTTTCCTATGTTCTTGTGTATATTGCGTATATATCTCTCTTTATTTCTATGTTCATATTCTTGTTGATTGTTTATGTTATTATGCTTGTTTCCCTTTATGGGCATTGAACCATCTCCTAGGACTTGTATGGGAAGTACCCTTAGGGGGAAGAAATCTCATCCCACCTAAGAATCTAGGGATTTTTACTATTCTTGCTTTTAATTTATGTCACCCCATTTATTTTCCAAGCAATCTCCTTCCCCTTTTAATTTATGTCATCCCATTTATTTTCCAAGCAATCCCCTTCCCCTTTTAATTTATGTCATCCCTTTAATTTCTTGCACAATCCCCCTTCTCTTTTACTTTATTGCTCTTATATATATAGATAGATAGATAGATATTTAAGTGCAAAAGAAAAAACAGTGGGTTAATCCCACATTAGAAAATGAGTGTGTGTTAAAGAGGTTTAAATCATGTACTGTGTATTCAAGAGTTAGGCAATTTTGGATATACACCACCATCAATTTCTTTAAAACTTTCTCCCATTTCCCCGTGCGCGAGTGTGTGTGTGTGTTAAAATAATTAGTATTCTCAAAAGAAAAAACAATGGGTTAATCCCACATTGGAAAATGGGTATGAGTTAAAGATGTTTAAAGTATGTGTTGTGTATCCAAAAGTTAGGTCCTTTTGGATATACACCACTGTCAATTTCTTTAAAACCTTCTCCCTCTCCCCGTGTGTATATGTTAAAATAATTAGTATTCTAAATATATATATATATATATATATATATATATTATATACCTAAACACCTAAATAAAAAGATATTTTCTATTTCATCCCTCTTAAATGGTTTTTAAACCTCCAATAAAGCACAATATGGATATGTCTCATAAGCACTGTTTTAAAAACCGGACCGGACCGACCGGTCCGACCGGTTCAACTGAGAACCGGAAGCCAATCCGGTCCGGTTAAAAGCCCCATAACCGGTCAATAACCGGTCAACAACCGGAAAACTGGCCAAAAATCGGTCAAAAACCGGGGTTGAACCGAAAATTGGAAAAAAAAACGGTTTGATGTCCGGTTCAGTTTTTAAAACCATGCTCATAAGAATGGTTGATGGCTTAGAACGTAACTCCCATTTCCTTATGATGAAGAATCCATAAGGCTTGAAAGAGATTAAAATATATTTAAGAGAGACATAAAAAATAAAAATAAAACTTTTAATCAACCTTTACAATATTTCAGCCCTTTAAATTTCTATACTATTTACTTTTATGTCATTTAAATTTCTGCACTTTACTTTCCTTGCAATTTATTTTCTACACTTTATTATTGTTGTTTCTTTACATTTCTCATTATTAAGTTTACCATAAAATAAGTATGCTTGGGTAAAACATTTCCTCTACACACTATTCTAAGAAAATGCCTTTTTAAAACCTTTAAAAAAAAATGTTTTTCCTTTTTCTTCTTAAAAGTTTTCAAAAAAAAAAAAAATCTTTTTTTCAAAAGAGTTTTCAAAGAAATTTTTTTTTAAATTTTTAAAAATGTTTCTCTTTTTTTTAAAAAAGGGGGGAAAATAAATGTTTGCAAAGGTTTTCAAAAAACAAAATGTTCTCAAAAAAACGTTTTCATACATAAAAATGTTTTTTTTTTTTTTAAATGCTTCTTCAAAATAATACATGTTTTCAGAAACATTTTTACCACGTTGAAGACATTTGCTTTTAAATAGTTGTTTTCAAAAAAAAAAAAAATTGTGTTATTTTCTTCCTGAATTATTCTAGTACCACATAATTGGGCACAACTTTGTGCCACAATTTACCACATGGTGAGTTGTGATTGGCAAAGGTGTGTTAGTGGGCCATAGGGGGACACACCTTTGTCAATCATAACTCGCCATTTAGCGAGTTGTGGCACAAAGTTGTGCCCAATTATGTGGTACTAGCATAATTCTTTCTGTCCTAAAGGGAGTCAAATTGTTGCAAAAAATAAATGTGTTTTACCATGTTGGCTTTTCCCACCCAAAAAAAAAAAAACTTTTGAAGAAGAAGTGTTTTTACCACATTAAAAAAAACAAAAAAAAAAAAGTTTTTTCTAGAGAAATTGTTTCCAAAATCTTCTTCCTTTTTTTAAGAAACCCGAAAATTGTGAAGTTTCCTTTAAAAAAATGAGTTTCTTTTTACCACGTTGGATTCCCTTTTAAATATATATATATATATATATATATATATATATATATATAAGAGTCTAAAAAAAAAATGTTTTTCTCACTTCTTCATAAAATCTTTTCTAAAAAAAATATGCATTTTCAAAATAATAAATGTTAACGTTGTAACCTTTTTAATGCACTTTAATTTCAAACGTTTTTCTTAAAATAGTTGTAGTTTAAGGATTTGTGTTCAAGGCTCATTCTCTTGAGTCCTTGAATGCCCTTAAAGCTTACATTGTCCCTATCATTTATTGGCACTAATGAGTTTCATTTGTCATCTCTTTTGCATGAAAAAAAAAATGAGAAAATTGTAGATGACAACAAGGTGCTACTTTAATATGTTGTAATTTATTTTTGTATAGTATTCACATGAGAGCTATATAATAAATAAATACTCATATGCTATTGTATAGTATACTTGTATGATCTCTCACATGTTACCTATGTATATACCTCACATGTCTTGATTGTATATATTCTTTAGAATTAATATTCACATGTTAGCTATACATAAATATTTACTCACATGCATATATGTGTGTGTGTGTGTGTGTGTGTGTGTGTGTGTTGTTTGCAAAAACCTTTTCAAGAAAATCAAAATGCCAAGTATTCTATTTCTTCATAAAAAGTTAACGTTTAAAATAAATTAAAATGAGATACCATCTTCGGATAAGCGTTGTGGGATGCCTAACATCTTCCTCACATATAACCAAACTTCCGAGTCCAAGATCTTTAGTTCAAAGCTTTTGGTTTACCTTAATTAATGCACCTTTAAAATTTGGTATAGTTAATTAGGGAACTTAAAATAAATTAGACATCTAGGTGACCAATCACACCTAATACAAAACCAATGATTGGTGGCGACATTTATAACAAACTCAAGGGGAACTTTGGGCTTGTTCGACCATTTCATCCTTGCCGCAAAACATCTCTGACACATAATTAACATCATTTTATACTTTATAAGTATAATAATGATAAATAAATAAATTCAATTTCAAAATAACATCAATTAAAGTATAATTAGCATAAAATCTAAAACTTTGAATCACTTAGAGCTTTCTTTCCTAGGAAGAGTTACGGATATGTCAAACATTGTCACCCTTCTCTTTTGTTGCTCCCATATCCTTTGTAATAGACTTGGAAAATTGGGTTTGGTGAGGTATTTGACCTAGTTAGGTATGGATCAAAAACTTATTGGAATAAAAACAAGTTTTTTTTTTCCTATTTAAAAAAATTAAAGATATATAAAAGTTAAAAAATACATAAATTCTTAATTTTATTCCTGTAATTATTTCTAATAATCTACTGGTCCAATATTTTTACAAAAGAAGAAAAGAAAATGTGTATATATATTATATATGAATATGAGATAGAGTTAAATTACCTATAAAAATAACCCGTGCTTTTGGGTTAACTCTTTGTTGAAAGCTTATTTGCTCAAAGTCAACAAAAGTATAATTATATATAAATTTAAAATGAGGCTTTAAAATATGTATTGTACATAATCAAATAAGCTAAAAAGTTATATTGAGAGAAAGAGAGAGAGAGAAGCTAATACAAACTCATATATAGAGTTTTAACAATAATTTTAGCATGTTATGTAAAAAAAAATTAGGAAGAAAATTTTATGATGAACTTCGGAAAAACTTACTCAATATTAGTAGTATATCATATATTGAAAATTTCATTGCATTTGAAAAGCAATGTCTTTAGTATTTTCATTTACAATATAAAAAATCTAATGTGACCTTAGTAGTTAGTATACGAACATACATAAAAAATTAAGTTTCAAATTCTATAATAGAGGTTTGATGAATGAGTTATATCGAGTCGAGTCTAAGTTTGACCTGGGTGGGCCAAGTCAAAATTGAGTATGGTTTAGACTAAAAATAATTGATATATTTGGGTAGGTTAACGGGTTTGGATCTAATTTTACTAGGTATATATGGGATGCTACTCATTTTTAAATGGTTATTTTCTAAAGATTTTTCTACAAAATATAATGGACATATATAGTTTGTGCCCCCAATCTGAGCAAAAGTAATTTTTGCCATCTTCCCTATTCCCTCTACACTAACCAAAAGGAAGTTGTCAGTTTTGATACATTATGCCAATTTTTAAAAGTAAATCAAAATACCCAAACATTTTACTATATGCTTTTTCATTCCAAAATAGAGTATAAGAGTTCGTTTGGATTGAACTTATTGTTGCTGAAACTAAAAACTGAAAACTGAAAACACTATAGCAAAATAATTTTTAAATGTGTGAATAGTGTTGTAGGACCCGTGAACAGTGCATGAACAGTATTTGTTTTCCCTACACAGTAAAATCATGTGATTTTACTGTTCACGTGCAGGAAAAAAAAAAAAAAAAAAAAAAAAAAAAAGGCAAAACGTGGACGCAGCTTTCAGCTGAATCCAAACGCCCTCTATATACTCTCACAAAAACTAGGTTTTGAAGCTATCAAAAAAAAAACTTGGTTTCAAATTCTATTTTTCTTTGTTTCTTTTCTTTTTTTTCATTTTCTTAACCATGGGAAAGAAACGGATTCGTATAGTTAATGCTGAAATTGAGCCACAGCCACAAGGCCCATCACATGGGTCATTAGCACCTAATCAGTCACAAGAGACACCACCGCCTGATCAATCACTTTGCCCATCAGCCAATCAATCAAGTGCCTTATTAGTACCTCAACCTCAAGCATATGATAATTCAGAGGAATCTACAGAAATAGAAGTTCAAATTACAATTATTATGAAATTAAATAATTATGTTTTATTGTAGTCCCTTTTCACAAGAAAATCTTAATTAAAAGAATGCTTATATTGTTGACCACGTTCTTTGTTTTTTCCTTTTTTTTTTTTTTTTTTTTTTTTGTATAAATAGATAATGGTGGTGTACGTAGCACACGTGGGACGTATGTCTGAGATATGGAATTTAATTAATGGGAAAAAAGTTGAGTTATCTTTTTAATGCCTGTTTTCAGCCAATTGAACGTGGAGGTGTTATTTTTAATAGATTTGTGGGCACTGTTGCAAGAAAGCCTAACTTATGTCCAATTAATTATAATAGGTGTAAAGTGCCTAATGACTACAAAGAAAAATGCTGGACTATTATTGAGGTATTAAAATTCTAGTACCAAAAGCTATATTTATTTCTAAAATTTTAAATGTTTCTATACAGTGGTTACATTTTTATTTGTATTTGTGGTTACATTTTAATACCTCAATAATAGTCTAACATTTTTCTTTGTAGCCATCAGCCACTTTACGCCAATTAAAATAATTAATTGGACATAAGTTAGGCTTTCTTGCAACAATGCCCACAAATCGATTAAAAATAACACATTCACGTTCAACTGGCTGAAAACAGCCATTAAAAGATAACTCAATTTTTTTGCCATTAGTTAAATTCCATATCTCAAACATACGTGCTATCCCACATGTGCTACGTACACCACCATTATCTATTTACAAAACAAAACAAAACAAAACAAAAAACAAAAAATGTGGTCAACAAAATAAGCATTCTTTTAATTAAGATTTTCTTGAGAAAAAGGACTACAATAAAACATAATTATTTAATTTCATAATACTGGTAATTTGAACTTCTATTTCTGTAGATTCCTCATCTGAATTATCATCTACTTGAGGTTGAGGCACTGATAGGGCACTTGATTGATTAGCTAATGGGCTAAGCGATTGATCAGGCGGTGGTGTGTCTTGTGACTGATTAGGGCTAATGACTCATGTGATGGGCCTCGTGGCTATGGCTCAATTTCAGCATTAACTATATGAATCCATTTCTTTCCCATGTCTATTTAGAAAAATATCAATATAGATACAAAAATCACATATTCATTATACATAAATCCAACAAGAAATGTATAGCAACAACGCAAACTTAACAAATAATTTAAATAATTTATCACCCTATAAGAATGCTTTTTCAGATAATTGGTATTGTGGGGGTTACATAGAACTGATTACACAGCAAGTTTTCATGCGGGCCGGTGAAAGAAACAACCTAGCAAATAAGATTAGAGAGTGTGAAGAATTTTGTGTGTAGTTGTAGGTTTTTAAAAATTTGACTCTATTGCATTGACTGAATCTTCTTTATTCATCAAACCCATATACAATTACATCTATAAGCCAATTTCTCGTGGTTGACATCAAGGCCAAGAGACTTTAATGAGTAGATGTAAAGCATATAAATCAAACGGCATATAAACAATGTTTAACCGAAAACACCATACCACCTTTATTAAAATAAGTCTTAATATTAGCATACCTTGACTACCTCTGTACAATCTGTGACATTAGAAAAGAGGGGAAAAAAATGGAAAAAATTACAAACCTTGTGAAAAATTAGTTCTGCCTTGCGATAGAGAAGTGAAAGACAGACATGGAAGAGAGACAGATTAGAGAAGTGAAAGCAACAGGAGTGAATGACAGACTTGAAAGCGAGACAGATAGAGAAGTGAAAGCAACGGAAACAATTGAAGACAGCCAACGCAAAGAAAAGTTTCGCCCCCACGCCAAAATGTATCTCAGATTTTGATAGGATAAATATTAGTTTTTGATAGACTTCTATTTCAAAAAGAAGATTGCTAACGATTGAAGAGCAAAATAATATTCAGGCTATTACGTGGGTCATGCTTTATCTAAGAAATTTAATTTTTTTGGTGAAACAAATAATTTTTATTTATTTTTTTATGGAAATAGATAATTTCTCCTTTTTATAATAGATAATGTAGATAAGAACAAATAATTTTAGCTCTCAAGACTATAAAATATATATATATATATATATATATATATATATATATTTTAATAGGATAAATATTAGTTTTTGATAGACTTCTATTTCAAAAAGAAGATTGCTAACGATTGAAGAGCAAAATAATATTCAGGCTATTACGTGGGTCATGCTTTATCTAAGAAATTTAAATTTTTTGGTGAAACAAATAATTTTTATTTTAAAAATTGAGCTCAATTTTTTCAGCTTTAAAATTAACTTTTTTTTTTTAGTAAACAGTAATACTTATTAGAACATATACGAAAATAGTAATATTAGTGTTTTAAACCAGGTTTATAATACATTATTTAACCAGAGTACAATTACAAAAGGACCTAACCTTTGTAGTTGTAGACTGGGGTTATAAATAGTGGACACTAAACACACATAACCAATGTGGGATAAACATCCTTTCTTTTTTTTGAGTAAACAATAATACTTATTAGAACATACACGAAAATAATAATATTAATGTTTTAAACCGGGTTTATAATACATTATTTAACCAGAGTATAACTTCAAAAGCTTTAAAATTAACTTGTACCACATTACTGTTGACGGGACTGACGAACTCATTTACCGAAGACGACATCCATGATACCGACGAAGATATCCCTGGACGAGAAAATTAATACCCACGTCATTGACGAAGACAGGAAAGCCATTCAATGCAGCACAATTACACCCAGAACAATTACAAGGCCAACTGTATAAACCGTTGGAGCACATTAAAGCCACATTACACAGCACCAAACGTTACCAAGAGGAGCATTAAGACCTCCATAACTACCCCAACAGCTAGAAGCTATGAAAGCATATATAAAGCCCACACATTGCCCAAGTACAAGGTACATACACACATAGACACTAAGAGATCTCTTTCATTCTATTCAATTACATTGTTTATTCCCAAGAAAGTTTCTTATACTGACTTTGGCATCGAAGGCATTGTGGCAAGCACCACACCGATGACCACCTTTGAGAGTACGCTCATACAGGCTAAGGATTGCTTCCATCTGACCAACTCGACTGACGAGTTTACGCTTCATCAGTATAACTCTACTGACGAACTTACGCTTCATCAGTTTGGTGCCGTCTGTGGGGACGTGACGTTTTCATTTTCATATTCGAAAACACTGCTTCCATCAACTTTAGTATTCAGATGGAGTCTAATCAAGATTCTGCAGCCTTGGCTCAGCAAGTCCAAGCTCTTGTGGTCGCTATTGAAGAACTTACTAGGCAAAATCAGGAAATGAAGCTACGGCTTCAACAGGAGGAGAATCGATCCAAAAACAATGCAGAGGACGAGGGAAATAGCCATAGAAGGAGTGACCATCGAAGACCCACTACTCCGGCAGAACATAATTCAGATCTTCTTCAAGAGATGAGGAAAGAGATGGACGAGTTGAGAAAGCCATTAGAGAGAAGACAAACCAGAGCGTGGGCAGAATGGTAAGGGCAACAGACTCACCTTTCACAGCGACGGTCCTGGGATGCCTAGTACCTTCGAAGTTTCGGCTGCCACAACTTGAGCTGTTTGACCGGCTCAAGCATCCCCAGGACCATCTCAACACCTTCAAGATGACACTGGGCCTTCAACAGCCCCCTGACGAGATAATGTGCCGTTCTTTCCCCACCACTTTCAAAGGAACAACAAGGGAATGGTTCACCAAGTTGCAAAACATCGTCCATCGATAACTTCGAACGGCTGAGCAGCGCCTTTTTACGTCATTTCATTGGAGAACAACGTCCTAAGAGGCCAGCGGATCATTTACTCACCATCAAACAAGGAGAGAAAGAAACTTTGAGATCCTATGTGAAACGCTTCACTCAGAAAACCCTAGAGGTGGACGAAGCTGACGACAAGGTGCAGTTGACGACCTTCAAAGCGGGACTGTGATCCAGGGAGTTCGTTTCTTCACTCGCAAAAAATCCTCCAAAAACGATGGCGGAGATGCTCCTGAAAGCATAGAAGTACATGAACGCAGAAGAAGCACTGGCTGCCATAAGGGACGTGGAAAAACCTAGGAACAAGGAAAGGAAGAAGGACGAACGTAGAGGACAGAAAAGGGGCCGCACAGATCGTTGGTTCAGTGACGAAGGTGACGAATCGAACATTACTCAAGATTATCAAAACCAAGCTGGACGACGCGAAGGGTGCCTGGCCAGAAGAGTTATCCAACATCTTATGGGCTTACAGAACCACAGCGAGAACCTCGACGGGAGAAACCCCCTTTGGACTCACCTACGGCACTGAGGCAGTGATCCCAGTCGAGATAGGAATATCCAGCATCAGACAAGGTAGCTATCACCTGGAAACCCTAGACGGACAGAGGCTCCCAAGGCCATGGAACATCGAGCACTTGAAGAAATACCACCAATAGATGTAACAGAAAATGTATTCGTCATTGAAATTAATAAATGAATTATTCAGCTAATGTCTCCATAACAAGCAGGTCTGAGCAGCTACAAGTCTCAAAAATGGCTAAGTAATAAGATTCCGCCTCGACGGATGTAAGTTACTGACGATGATAAGATCCCTAAAATGGTGTAAGTCACATAAGCCAAAAATGGCTAAGTAACAAGATTCCGCCTCGACGGATGTAAGTTACTGACGATGACAAGATCCCTAAAAGGGTGTAAGTCACAAAAGCCAAAAATGGCTAAGTAACAAGATTCCGCCTCGACAGATGTAAGTTACTGACGATGACAAAATCCTTAAAATGGTATATCACAAAAGCCAAAAATGGCTAAACCAAAAATGACTTAAAAGGGTGTAAGTCACAAAAGGTACTGACGAAGTTATAGACAAAAGGTACTGACGAAGAGAAGGGGAGAAGTTTAGAAACAAAGGCTCAAAAAACTGAGGGGAAACCCAATGGTCACACGAATTGGAGTTATTTACAGCCCAAAACCTTTCACATTCTACGGTCGTCATTACAAGTCACGACGACCACAAAATCGAGGGGCAGCTGACGAGACTGACGAACTCATTTACCGAAGACAACGTCCATGATACCGACAAAGATATCCCTGGACGAGAAAATTAATACCCACGTCATTGACGAAGGCAAGAAGGCCATTCAATGCAGCACAATTACACCTAGAACGGTTACAAGGCCAACTGTATGAACTGTTGGAGCACATTAAAGCCATATTACACAACAGCAAACGTTACCAAGAGGAGCATTAAGACCTCCATAACTACCCTAATGGCTAGAAGCTATGAAAGCATATATAAAGCCCACACATTGCCAAGTACAAGGTACATACACACATAGACACTAAGAGATCTCTTTCATTCTGTTCAATTACATTGTTTATTCCCAAAAAAGTTTCTTATACTGACTTTGGCATCGGAGGCATTATGGCAGGCACCACACCGGTGACCACCTTTGAGAGTACGTTCATACAGGCAGAGGATTGCTTCCATCTAACCAACTCGACTGACGAGCTTACGCTTCATTAGTATAACTCTACTGACGAACTTACGCTTCATCAACTGTCATAACTTTAGGAACATTAAATCCAAAATCCTATAAAAATAAAATAATTTATAATGACCAATATAAAAATCTAATAATATGATAGTTTGTTATTTTGATTAAAATTACTCATTATAAAATAAATAATAACGTAACTATATAGAGGTGGGCAAATTCCATTGTTCAAAATCCGTTGTCCTTATTGTTGAGTTGTTGCCATGGGTTTCGACCATACTAACAACATTATTATTGGTGGTGCAAAAAAGTCATATCGTTATTTTTAGCACCATCAATTACAAAACTTGGGCTGTATTGGTAGAGCCAAAGCCAAAAATTCTAGCTTCTCAACTACAGTGCACAGCCAAAGATGACTGTGCATTGTAGATCAAAGGTAAAAAAAATAAAAATAATTTTTTTTTTAAATTATATTATGTTCACACTTATTAGAATATTTTAATATTTTCTATTTTTTTCTTTCTCCTCCTTTCCCATTTCTACCCGTTGCTTCTCTCTCCTCAGTCCTTATACTCTTCATTTCTTCCCATTGCAAGCTCCTATTCCTCCACTCACTGTCCGCCCAAGCCCCTACCCAACACCGACCACTCTCTTCGTTCTCCGCCCCCCTCTCTCTTTCTCTCTCATTTTTCCTTTACCCTGTCTCTCAATATTTCTCTGCCTTAAACACCAAAACCCATGATCGATGATGCTAGGTTTTGATTTTGTCACCGTGATTGACAAAACGGCGTTGTCGCCATGACTATTTTTTTGTTGATGGGTTTATTTTTATTTTGATGAATGGGTTTTGATTTTGTTGATGGTTGATGAACAGGTTTTTCTAATGAATGGGTTTTGTTGATGGTTGCTGGGTTTTATTGATGAATGGGTTTTGTTAATGGTTGTTGGATCAGTTTGTAGTGATTGTAGTGGTTAATGGCACTGGTGAGTGGATGTGGGTTCAAGGGAGGGAGAAGATAGAGAGATAGAGATGGAGAGAGATAAAAATAATAATAAATAAATGGATAGTGTTTAGCTTTGATGAGAAAATAAGACCACTGATGTGGGAGTGAATTATAAAATGGTAAGTTAAAATAGATAAAATGACTTTTTGTGATGCCAAAAAGCTAAAAATTTGGCTCCACCAATGTGGATGCTCTAAGGCCAAGTGTAACATGATGAGATCTAAGCTTTTTATTTTTATAATACAGCAAATTTAGTTAAGTGACACCTAACTACTAAAATCAACATTGGTCTACAGGCTAAGCCCAAAAAACTTCCAATATAACTAATGAAGTCTTCAAATTATAAACCAAAACTTTAAGTGCATTATTGAGAAGCAAATGAAATTATTAATGTGGGGGGGGGGGGGGGGGAGCAAAGATCAAAGAAGACTGGGTCTAGGTTGAGCCTAAAGGGGCCCAATTATGTATTCATGAAAGGGAAATGGGCTCAAACCAAGCATTTTGGCCCAAAGGTCAAGAGAATTGGCCAAGAGAAGACCTATCTAAAAACAAACTATCATCTAGAATTCCGATAAGATCAACCTGAGGAAGGTTTGAACCAAGAGCCTAGGCTGAGGGTTAAATGACTCTCCTAAACAGTGTTCCAACAGCTTGTTATCTTCACATCTTAGTCTCAAAAGGAGGGGAAATGGAAGATGAGACAAGTATCCCACTTGAAGAACCATCCACCCTACAAGTGGATGGTTGAGATGGTTGCAATCGACCTCTAAATAGGAAAAAATATATATTATGTTAAGGGATGGAAAAAAGAAGAAGAGATTAAGTCTAGAGATAGATTATTGTAAAAAACACTTGAACTTGAATATTTAACACTTGAAGATTAAGTCTGGAGATAGATTATTGTGATCACCCTCATGTATAAGTAGTCTTCTTTAGATAAATCGATGAGAATTTATAAAAGAAGAGTATTATTCATTTTTCAAATCTCTTAGCCTTTAAGTATTTTTATTCTGAGTTCCTTTGCACTATTTCAAAATTAGCTTTTTAAGCCTAAATTAGTTTTTTTTGGTTAAGAGCCCAACTTGAGAGCGTTATTCGGTTTTTACCGAGTACAATTAAAATAAATGAAAATGAGAAAAAAAAATGCATTAATTCTATAATTACTAGGACTGTTACTCTACTAGTCAATTCTTTAGGGGCAATTCCTAATTATTTTATGAATCCTTTAAAAAACTATTTCCTCCAAATTTGAAGAATTTTTTTTGGCAAGCTTATACTAACAACTGACCTACTTGAACAAAACTATTTGAAGAGGTAAAATTTGGGTTAGAGATGGGCATGACGGTCATCAACTGTGGGCCGATAGAGGACGGGCTCATTAACTACCAAATCTACTGTAAACGGATCCAAGACGAAATATTAACAGGTCCAATGCCCATGAGGCAGGTAGAAAGGCTCTTGGTATGGAATACTTGCGACACACTTCATAGAGTCCGAAAACAAATGAAATTCTAGCACAAAAAGGATTCCGAAAGATACCACATTAATGGAAATCATCTCTGCAAGGGAACACCTTGTACATCACGTTTTGGGATTTCTAGAGGATGTTTCTTATAAGGAAAAGACTTCCGCACCAAGGGTGAGACATCAACCCCCTACCATAAAAGCCCCAATACCCTCATAAATCAAGTTACACATAATTAACCTTCTCTAGCACTCTAGAGTTGTGAGAATATTTCTGACTTAGCCTTCGGAGGGTATTTGGCCGGCACCACACCAGTGCTCTTTGTTAGGTTTCCTTCTTTGTATTGTGCAAGTTCACGTTCGAGCGCGTAGGTATCGTGTGGCTCACTGGTGAATTTCTCGGCATCATCAGTTGGCACAGTCTGTAGGAAACTTAGTTGAGATTCATAAGCCATACTATCGTTTCTCGGACTAAAGGGTTGCATGGTACTCACTCGCTTGATGGTAACCACTAACGACGTTCAAGGAGAGGAAACACCCACGACTACCCTCGAGAGACAGGTTCGAACTCTCGCTACCGCCGTGGAATGTCTCACCAAACAAAACCACGACTTGGAAGAACAGCTGCGCCAAAAGAATGCAGCATCGAATGACCAACAAGAAGATCAAGAAGGGACCAGCGCTCCAAGAAAAAACCAGGAGAAACCTGAAGGCAGCCACGCCCTAAGCAGACCAGAGAGGCAGAACTTAAGCATGTCATTCCCCACAGATGCAACTCCACCACATATTGTCGCAGAGATGCAAGCGATGAGGGAACAAATGGAGGTTATAATGAACGTGCTCAAGGGGTGAGTTTCCAATGATCTTGACGATTTAGTCAACCACACCGACTCGCCTTTCACTGCGGCCGTGTACTCCTTCCCCCTACCCCATAAATTTCGCATGCCGCATATAGACAGCTATGATGGCGTGAAGGATCCTCTGGACCATCTAGAAACTTTCAAGACCCTAATGCACCTTCAGGGGGTAGCAGACGAGATCATGTGCAGGGCCTTCCCCACAACACTCAAAGGCCCCGCAAGGGTATGGTTTAGCCGACTGACGCCAAACTCCATCAGCACCTTCAAGGAGCTGAGCGCTCAGTTCACTACGCATTTCATTGGAGGACACAGGTATAAGAAATCCACAGCCTGCCTGATGAGTACTAAGCAACAAGAGGACGAGACGCTAAGGACCTACATAACGCACTTTAATAAGGAAGCGCTCTCAATAGACAAAGCCGACGACAAAATACTGGTAGCGGCTTTCACGAACGGGTTATGGAAGGGCAAATTTCTATTATCTTTATACAAGAACGACCCTAAGACCATGTCAAAAGTACTCTATAGGGCAACCAAATACATGAACGCCGAAGACGCATTGCAGGCCCGAGAGGAAAAACCCAGGAAAAGGGAGCGGCAGGAAGAAGAACGAAGGGACCAAGGGTCGAAGAGGCCAAGAACGGGAGACCGAAGGGATGAACGGTGCTCTAAGCCACCAGCGAGGAGGTTCACGAGCTTCACCCTGTTGACTGCCCCAATAGAACAAGTCCTAATGCAAATCAATGACGAGGGGGCTCTAACCTTCCCCAGGAAACTGAAAGGAGATCCCGGCAAAAGATCAAGAGACAAATATTGCCGTTTCTACCGCGATCACGGTCACGACATAGCAGATTGCTATGACTTAAAGCAACAGATAGAGGCCCTTATCAGATAAGGGAAATTACAAAAGTTCTTCAGAAAAGAGAGGATGGATCCGCCACCTCAAGAGCAGCAACCCTGAAGAGACAACGAGCATCCTAGACCCCCAATCGGAGACATAAGGATGATTGTGGGGGGAACATCAACAACCGGGTCATCCAAGAAGGCCCGAAAGACTTACCTCCGAATGGTTCACAACGTCCAGTTGACGGGCTCAGCACCAAAGATAGCGCAGAGAGATAGCCCGATCGTCGGATTCTCAGAGGAAGATGCACGACGTCTTCACCATCCGCATGACGATGCGTTGGTTGTCACCCTACGAGTGGGAGAGTATAACATGCACAGAGTGTTGGTGGACAACGGAAGCTCAGCGGACATTCTCTATTATCCAGCGTTCTAACAAATGAAAATTGATAGGGAACGATTGATACCAACAAACGCTCTGTTGGTTGGCTTTGGAGGAACAAGTGTGTTTCCATTGGGCACAATCACACTTTCGGTGACGGTAGGAGATTACCCCCGACAGATCACACAGGACGTGACGTTCATTGTGGTCGACTGCTCATCCGCGTACAACGCTATCATCGGACAACCTACCCTTAATGCATGGAAGGCGGCAACATCAACTTACCACCTGATGATCAAGTTTCCTACAGAGTACGGGGTCAGTGAGTTACAAGGGAACCAGGTGGCTGCCCGTGAATGCTACATTGCCATGCTGGAGATGGAAGAACAGCAGCAAACCATGTGCATAGAAGAGACTCGGACGATAGCAGAGCCAGTGAAGGAACTAGAAGAGATAACCCTTGATGAGTCAAAACCTGAACGGACTACCAGAATGGGGACTCTGGCTAGCCAGCCAATCCGCTAAGCCCTCATAGCGTTCCTCAGAATGAACCAGGATACGTTCGCCTGGAGCCACGAAGACATGCCCAGAATCGGAAGCTCAGTTTTAGTTCATAGGTTGAACGTAAACCCATCATTCTCGTCAGTTTGACAGAAAAAGCGAGTGTTTGCCCAGAAGCGAGACAAAGCAATAGCAGAAGAGGTAAAGAAGCTGCTGGAAGCAAACTTCATTCAAGAAGTCTACTACCTCGACTGGCTAGCAAACGTAGTAATGGTTAAAAAAGCTAACGGGAAGTGGCGAATGTGCGTCGATTTCACGGACATCAACAAAGCATGCCCAAAGGACAGTTACCCACTACCCTGGATAGACACCTTGGTAGACTCAACGGCAAGACACCAGCTCCTGAGCTTCATGGATACCTTCTCGGGCTATAATCAAATTAAGATGGACGAAGCTGATCAGGAGAAAACCTCCTTTGTCACTAGCCAAGGGCTCTTTTGTTACAAGGTGATGCCGTTTGGACTTAAGAACGCAGGCGCGATGTACTAGAGACTGATGAACAAAATGTTCGGGCACCAGATCGGCAGGAACATGCAAGTTTATGTCGACGACATGCTCGTAAAGAGCCTACTCGAAGATGATCACCTGAAGGACCTCCAGGAGACTTTCGACACCCTCCGCTCGTATAATATGAAGCTTAATCCAAACAAGTGTGTGTTTGGGGTGACGACGGGAAAGTTCTTGGGGTTCATAGTATCCCACAGAGGAATAGAAGTTAATCCAGAAAAGGTTCGGGCAATCATGGAGTTGGAACCACCGAAGACGATCAAGGACGTTCAAAGACTGAACGGCAAAGTTGCCGCTCTGAACAGGTTCGTCTCGAAAGTAACGGACAAATGTCTACCCTTCTTCAGAACACTGAGAAAATTGTTCGAGTGGACGGAAGAATGCCAGAAGGCCTTCGAAGAGTTGAAGAAATACCTCACATCCCCACCATTGCTCAGCCCCTCCAGACCAGGAGAAGAACTCTACCTCTACTTAGCTGTTTCACAAGTGGCGGTTAGTGTGGCGTTGGTAAAAGAGGAAGATGGATCTTAAAGACTCGTCTATTTTATAAGTCAGGCGTTCCGAGGAGCAGAAGAAAGGTATCCACAAATAAAGAAGTTGGCCTTTGCATTGGTAACTGCGACAAGAAAGCTAAAGTCGTATTTTCAAGCCCATACTATCATAGTTCTGACAAACCAACCCCTGAGAAGAGCCTTGAGAAGCCCCGAGGCAGCTGGACGAATGGCCTTGTGGGCAATTGAGATGAGTGAATTTGACATACAATATCACCCACGAACTACAATTAAAGGGCAAGCTGTGGCCGACTTCATTGCCGAATTCGCGCAATCGGAAGGCAAGGGGACCGAAGTAGCTGCGCAGTGGAGCATCCACACGGACGGATCGTCAAACCAAAAGGCAGAAGGAGCTAGTGTTGTCATCCAAACCCCGGAAAGGAATAAAATCGAGTGCATGATCCTACTCGACTTCCCCACAACCAATAACAAGGCCGAATATGAAGTGCTAGTAGCGGGAATAGACCTCGTAAGAGCAGCAGGTGCTGAAAATATAGTCGTACACTGCGACTCCCAGGTTGTAATACGTCAGATTGATGGCAGCTACGAGTGCAAGAGTGAGAGGATGAAGAAGTACCTGGAAGAAGTGAAGAATCGGATCTGCAACCTCGAAGTAAGATTCGTCCAAATCCCAAGGGAAGAAAACGAATGTGCCGACCGTCTTGCAAAAGCAGCCTCGGCAGAACCTATGCTTGTTCTCGAACAGGCATTGTCGTTTGTACAACTCTCCTCGCTTATTGATAACGGAACAAACGTACAGGAAGTAAGTTCTGAGAACAATTGGACTACGCCATTAATAGCGTACCTAAGGTCAGGCACTCTGCCAGACGAGAAAGACGCCGTTAGAAAACTAAGAGTGCAAGCCTCACGATTTGTGATGATCAAAGATGTCTTATACAAAAGAAGATTCTCCCGACCGTACCTGAGGTATTCGAGCAGCGAGGACGCGGACTACGTGATGAGAGAGGTTCACGAGGGTATCTGTGGAAACCACTCGGGGGCACAGTCATTAGTTCACAAGTTGATCCGAGCTGGATACTATTAGCTTACTATGTTGAAAGACCCCAAGCTTACGTAAAGATCTGCAATAAATGTCAGAGGTTCAGTAATCTAATCAGGCAACCGTCTGAGGAGCTCACATCCATGACGGCCCCTTGGCCATTCGCTCAATGGGGACTAGACATCATGGGCCCCTTCCCGACGGTAGTAAGGCAGCTAAAATTTTTGGTAGTTGGTATCGACTATTTCACTAAATAGGTGGAAACAGAGGCCCTAGCCACTATCACGGAGAAGAACATACGAAGTTTCGTATGGAGGAATATCATCTGCAAGTACGGGATACCCAGGGTCCTCGTCTCTGACAACAGAAAACAATTTGACAATAGCACATTCAGAGACTTCTGCTAGGAGCTAGGCATCAAGAATCACTACTCGTCGCCGGCACACCCACAGGTTAATGGGCAAGTCGAAGTCAGAAATCGGTCCTTGCTAAAGATCATCAAGACCCGCCTTGAGGGGGCAAAAGGCATCTGGCCTGAGGAACTACCAAGCGTCTTATGGGCGTATCGTACTACATCAAGAACAACCACTATAGAAACACTGTTTCGGCTGGCATACGGAAGCGATGCTGTCATCCCAGCAGAGGTAGGACTCACAAGCTATCGGGTGGAGAACTACGACAAGGATAAGAACGAAGAATCCTTGCGCCTTCAGCTAGACCTGGTGGATGAGGTTGGGGCAGCAGCGAGCAAAGGTTGGCACGATACTAGAATCTCATGGCAAAATACTACAACTCCAACGTCAAGCATAGAGACTTCCAAATTGGGGATCTTGTACTACGGAAGGTCATGGGCACTACCAGAGATCCGTCGCAAGAAAGCTCGACCCCAATTGGGAAGGACCCTACAGGATCGTATCGTGGCAGAGGAAAGGCACCTACCACCTCGAAACTCTGAACAGACGTAAGCTGTAGCACTCGTGGAACACGGAGCACCTACGGAAGTACTTCCAATAGAGATGATGATATCCCCCGATTTCTCAGTTTATTAACTTAGTTTTTATTACTAGTTTTTTGCTTCGAACAAATTTTTCTACATGTGCCATTTTTAGCCCAAAGGGGCAGGCAACTTTCTACAAACGCGTGGTTTTTTCTTTTAATTAATAAGAGGAATATTCAAACACGACTATGTTTTTCTACCAATTCTTAGCCCACGAAATGGATGGATAATCCCAAAGGGATGATAATTCTTACGAAGTCCACAAAGTGGACGGATCACCCCAAGAGGGATGATAATTTTCACGAAGTCCACAAAATGGACAGATCATCCCAAGAGGATGATAATTTTTACGAAGTCCACAAAGTGGACGGATCATCCCAATAGGATGAAAATTTTCACTAAGTCCACAAAGTGGACGGATAATCCCAAAGGGATGATAATTCTTACGAAGTCCACAAAGTGGACGGATCACCCCCAAAGGGATGATAATTTTTACGAAGTCCACAAAGTGGACGGATCATCCCAATAGGATGACAATTTTCACTAAGTCCGCAAAGTGGACGGATAATCCCAAAGGGATGATAATTCTTACGAAGTCCACAAAGTGGACGGATCACCCCCAAAGGGATGATAATTTTCACGAAGTCCACAAAGTGGACGGATAATCCCAAAGGGATGACAATTTTCACGAAGTCCACAAGGTGGACGGATCATCCCAAGAGGATAATAATCTTTACGAAATCCACAAAGTGGACGGATCACCCCCAAGATGATAACTTTCACGAAGTCCACAAAGTGGACGAATAATCCCAAGGGGATTCGAATTTAAGTCCACAAAGTGGACGGACCAAACCAAAAGAATGATAATTTTCACAAAATCAAAAAGTTAAGTTCACAAAGTGAATGGATCATCCCAAAGGGATGGGAATTTGAAGTCCACAACGTGGACGGACGTAAAGCCAGACCCACAAATTGAACAGATTATCCCAATGTGATGAGAATCGTCCATAACATGGACGGAGGTAAGGTCACGTCCCCAAAGTGAACGGATCACCCTAAGGGGAGAATTTTTAACAAAGTCCACAACAACAGGCAAAAATTATGAAAACAAAATGGACGGATCATAATGCAACAATGAAACCCTGTTACTTCACTAAAAGGATGGGTCGACCTAAGAATTGTGACCATAAAAGTAGACGGATCATTTCAACGGTAAAAATCCTTATCAAGTTCAATGTATGAACGGATACAAACTACTAAAAGTAGGCGAAATAGCGAACGGATTAAATCAACACAACATATAATTAAAAATAATTAGAGAAAAACCCAAGGTTTAAGTGTTTACATGTCATCCACAACGGATGAAAATTGTTCTCCAAATATTTCAAAACGAAATAAAAAAATAAAATAAAACTACACGTCTGGAGCAGGGGCTTCATTTTTCTCTTCATTATGACGGACTTGGCCATCTTTGGGTTCACTTTGACTATTAACCATGGTTTGGTCGCCGGGGGCATCATTGACGGGGAGGTTCTCGCTAAAAAGCTCATCCGTGTTCTCGGAGTGAGCTGGCAGGATGGAGGTTTCCCCCGGGTCTTTGAGGTTGACGAACGATAAATCCAACTCACGATGCAGGGCCTTCACTTGACGGATGGCCTCGTCAAAGCCGTCGCCATACGAAACTCCTAATTCAGATAAGAGGGCGTCAGAATCGCGGTACTCTAGCACAGCGACTTCCTTGGCCTGACGGAGTTCTTCTTCTTTATTTTCAACAACCTTCTTCAATTGCTCCGTCGCCTGGAGATACTGGTCCCGTGCTTCCTCAACCATCTTGAGCTTCTTCTCCTAGATCACCTTCCAGGCCCTCGGCTCAATGAGTTTATCCTCCGTCATCTTTGCTTTCTCCCGTACACTGTCCAAGGTGGTTTCATGATTCAGGCACCGCCCCATCAATCCCTTCATCATGACCATGGCCTAAAAAGAAAGAGTTAGTTCTAAGCAAAGAGAATATGAACGGATGTAAAGTGAACGGACTCAATATTACCTGTGCAATACTAAACAAGCCCGTCTCACCCATTGCCTCCGTCGAATGGTTGCTCAAGTCCTCATAGTCCTTGAAGGTAATGATGGACCAAAGTTTCTCTAGGGCATATTTAGGATCATCTCGAATGAGGGCTGGTGGCTTCTTCAGGTTGGTGGACGGACCCTTCATAAGCCCTTTACCAGCCCCATGTTTTACTACGATGACGGCCTTTGCACCCTCAGCCACGAGCCCTACAACGGGTTCCAAAGGGACCTTGGGTTTCTTTGAGAGACAATCACCTTTGGACAGATACTTTCTTTTCGTAGACGGGTTGCTTGTGCCCGTCTCCTTCGGGTCAACAGTACCAGCTCCCTTATTCTTGGCAGCATTTGCCTTTATTAGTGCCCTCCTCTTGGCGTTGTCCATTTCTGTAAATACTGACGGATGAAGCTAATTTCTTAAATAAAACTGTTTAAGAAAAATTAGATTGATGGACTTACGTTGACGGGTTCTTTTTTCGTATTTAATCGCCTCAGGTGTTGGGACGGGTCTGTCAAAGTGCCAGTAGATTGTTTCAAGACTGACCAATTTGGCCCAAGTCCTTTCCTCCAGCTTGGTCTTTTTAAAAATTTCTTCAAGAAAGCTGAATTCTTCAAGATTAACTTGTGGACGCCGTCTAACTGCAAAGAAGTGGATGGTTAAAAAATTATTAAATATGGCCGATTAAATGGTTACGTAAAGTTCACATATTAGGACGGGAGCATTCCAGACGAATGTAGTATGCCCCAGGTTTTGTCGACGGGCATGTGCTCCGTATCCCCCTGGTGGCACATCCATTCGTCACCCTCTAAGAAAAAATAACGACTTTTCCAATCCTTGTTGGATTCTGGGGTTTCATATATGACTTTCAACAACGGACTCCTAGGGACAAAGCTATAAATTCCTTTTGATTTGTCAATCTCATCTAGACGGTAGCAGTGAAGGAATTCCCGCACCGTCAACCTCCTAGATCCGTTTGACCAGGCACCATACAGGACCTCCATTGCTATGAAGACCCTCTAGGCGTTGGGGGATATTTGGTTGACGAATAGACCTAGATATTTGAGAAGCTCACGGTGAAGGGAGTTTAGTGGAAACCTAAGTCCAGCTTTCAACATTTACTTGTATACCCCAACACCTTCTAAACCTTCATAATAGCATTTCTCTAACGTGTGGGGTAGACGGATGGGGATGTTGTCTAGGATTTGGTAAATTGCTCTAAGTGTTTTGAAATGTGTCTCCTTGATGGTAGATATAAAATTGTTCACCGTCCACTCTTGTAGCATGATGAACTTCCTTAGTCCATCGGCACCTACGACGGACTTAATTTGTTCCTCACCATCGTCAGAACCTTTTGGGTTAGCCATCTCCAAATCCTCATATGTTGAGGACGGGGAGGAGGCGGACGTACTCCTCTCCTCGCTTTGACTCTCTTGGTCTTTATGACCCGACGGGTATACTTCCTCGTAGCCTGCCCCGTCACGAACGACGGACTGATTACTTGATGCACTAGACATTGCCTACATGTTACGACAAAACCTAAGACTGACAGATCTAGAATAAATGACGAAGTATAAAGACCAGGAAAATAAAGTATTTAAAATAGGAAAAAATTGTCAAAGGAGGATACTTCCTTAGTCCATCGGCACCTACGACGGACTTAATTTGTTCCTCACCATCGTCAGAACCTTCTGGGTTAGCCATCTCCAAATCCTCATATGTTGAGGACGGGGAGGAGGCGGACGTACTCCTCTCCTCGCTTTGACTCTCTTGGTCTTTATGACCCGACGGGTATACTTCCTCGTAGCCTGCCCCGTCACGAACGACGGACTGATTACTTGATGCACTAGACATTGCCTACATGTTACGACAAAACCTAAGACTGACAGATCTAGAATAAATGACGAAGTATAAAGACCAGGAAAATAAAGTATTTAAAATAGGAAAAAATTGTCAAAGGAGGATACTTACCAAAGTTTGTAAGAGAACAGCGTGAGTTTGTTTGATGACAGGCTTCTCTACTAGACGGATTAGTCTCTGACAAGTATGACGGGGACCGCTCTGACAATTTGTTTTGGCAAAATGAAGAAGAATAAGAGGAGATGGAGGGGATATTTATAGGAGAGGTGCACGGAAGACGAAGCAACGCTTCGATCCCAGACAATGGCCAATAGAAGAGTGACACGCGTCATGAACACTAATGTTTTCCAGATCTTGTCAGCGGCACGAGTGGTTGACGATGTACGCATTGTCACCGTCAACCTTAACGCCTTGAAACAGTCAAACTTAATGACTTGGAACCGTCAACCCATAGGCCTCTCAACCGTCACCCCCTTAACAAAAACCGTCACCCCATGCTTCCCTCCACTAAAGTATGACAGACCCATGGGGTGAGGGGGCATCTGAAGAGGTAAAATTTGGGTTAGGGATGGGCATGACGGTCATCAACCGTGGGCCGATAGAGGACAGACCCATTAGCTACCAAATCTACTGTAAACGGATCCAATATGAAATATTAACAGGTCCAATGCCCATGAGGCAGGCAGAAAGGCCCTTGGTATGGAATACTTGCGACACACTTCATAGAGTTCGAAAACAAATGAAATTCTAGCACAAAAAGGATTCCGAAAGATACCACATTAATGGAAATCATCTCTACAAGGAAACACCTTGTACATCACGTTTTGGGATTTCTAGAGGATGTTTCCTATAAGGAAAATACTTCCGCACCAAGGGTGAGACATCAACCCCCTACTGTAAAAGCTCCAATACCCTCATAAATCAAGGTACGCATAATTAACCTTCTCTAGCACTCTAGAGTTGTGAGAATATTTCTGACTTAGCCTTCGGAGGGTATTTGGCCGGCACCACACCGGTGCTCTCTGTTAGGTTTCCTTCTTTGTATTGTGCAGGTTCACGTTCGAGCGCGTAGGTATCGTGTGGCTCACTGGTAAATTTCTCGGCATCATCACTATTTGATAGAAATATTTCTCCTAGTTACACTTGTGTTCTATGAAATGAAGAGGTCGAATCCACCTCTCACCCATTATAGGGATGCTCTCACCCATTATAGGGATGCTCTTTTACGCAAGCTGCTTGGTTTCAAGCTTTTTTTTTTTTTTTTTTTTTTTTTTTTTGGACTCCTTTAATTTGCCAACCAAAACTCACTTCATTGGTGTTATGGAATTAGCTTCGCAAAAATTGAAAACTTCAAACTTTGACATATTGTGTCTTGCAAGTTGCAACAAAAATGTTATGGGATTGCGTGGTCAATTGCTAATTGTTGAAAAGAGAATCTCAAAAGCTTTGAAGTTATGGTCCCGAACTTCTATCTACACACTAGAATTCATCGAAGCAAACAAGAAATCTGTTTTGGGATAAAGTACAAAAAATCTGTATTCACTAATTAAAAAAAAAAAATGGAACAAAGTTGTACAAATGAGCAATCTTGATTAAAAATATAAAGAAATAAATAATTTTTAAATATAATTTTATTCATTTTATATTATAAAATATAATTTTATTCATTTTATATTATAAAATATAATATAATAAAGCATATAAAAAAAACATTAAAATTATAATATTAATCCTTCAAAAATATTGGTTATAATGAGAATGGATAAGTATCTCTCAACTATAAAACATAATGATTAATGCTAAATATATTATTTATAAAAATAAAAAAAAATAACTTATATATAAGCTTATGTATTTTATATTTTTATTAATTAGTAGGTGTCATGAACTATTTTTATTTATCAAATTCTTTAAATTGTACTTAAAGAACACAAGTGTTTAGCCCATTGGTCATCATCTTGGACACTTGAGAAGGTGGGTTCTAACCCCGCCAATTGGAAAGTTTTTCAACTTCCTTTTTTTTTTCCTTCCAAATAAACGTGTGTTGGAAGTGTTCCTTTTTTTTCTTTTTCTTTTTTCTCCCAAGTAAACGTGTGTTGGAAAGTGGAATTCAGGTCCCTTTTTTTTTTCCCCAAATAAACGTATTTTTCAACTTCCTTTTTTTATTATTAACCCCCACTGAGTCTTTATCTTATCTTGGTTTCTATTACTTTTGACTTGTCCTTATCTTATCTTGGTTTCTAATACTGCCCTTCTTTATCTTTAACTCAAAATTGTAGTTACCCACCATGTTAAAAAATAAAACCTGTAGCCACCAATAATTGCTCTGAAAAAATTAAAAGAGTTTTTAGTCTCCTTAAAAAATAAAAAATAAAAAATTGTAGAAGGAGTCATAACAACAACTCACAGGTGAGTTTTTAACCTCTCTCTTTCTCTCCCACTTCATCAATTTTCTTAATCTCCAATATTTTTTTACAATTTTCTTAGAGAATTAGCTATTTTTCCAAATCTAAGAGAGTGAAGACTGAAAAGTAATTAAGGGCATGTTTGATAGACTGTAACGGTAATTACATAGAAATAAAAATAGGTATTACAAGGAATACAAGATGTTGTAATGTAATACTTAATACTATTTATTTGTTTGGTGACAACACAATAATAGAACCTTAAAGACAATGAAACGAAAATATTTTAAATCAAACCTAAGATATATTTTAGGAAATATTTTACTCATAATTATATATCCTAATTTTTTTTTTTTTTAATTTGAAAGAGAGACTAGTTAGTTTTTTATGATTTTTTATTTTCATAATTGTTAAGTGCATATGGAAAGTTTGTTTATTTGAAAATATATTAATTTTAGAAATTAATACATTTACTAAGGAATAGCTATTATAATCCCTTTAAAGATGAATAGCTATTCCTCATTTTAAAGAATAGTTATTTATAAAGAATAACTATTTCCTTTGATAAAAACATAACTAAACTACTAAATAACTAAATCATAGGAATAACTATTACATTACAGTACCTATCACAGTCTACCAAATATACCTTGAATTATGCATCAAGATTTTTAACCATTACTCCCCAGGTAAACATCAAGATTTTTAAACTATTATGGATTTTTTTTATTAAATAAATAAATATATTAGATTGCATATAAATAAAATAAAATAATTTTAATTAGTTTTTTATTTTTTATTTTTTATTTTTTTGTATTTCTTGATCTATTGAGATTTAGCATTCTTTTAATAAAATGAGTAATGACTGAATTGAGACTTAGTTTTGACTTTGAATATGTGCATGTAATTCTTAAATTTCATGAATATATATTAATTTAATCAAATATTAGTGAAAATTAATCTTTTTGCCGGATTAATTACTAAAATTTTTTGTTAAAAAAAAAAAACAAATTGTCTTTTTGGGACACCAAAAAATACAATTAACAATTCTATGAGCCTAATACAACTATTTGTCACACTTAAGAACAATTATTTGACTATGATTATTATCCTCTCACACTAATTTACTCTCAACAATTTAGTTGGGAGCAATTAGTTTTTTTTTTTCCATGAATATTATCATAGTTCCATTGGGGACTTTTGTTGGGCACCTATAAAACCTTTAGTAAAAACAAAAAATAATGCATAATTTTGAAGATAGAGAACACAGGTAAATATCCAATACACCATAGATATGACAATGGAATGTTTTTATTTGGTTGAGGTTGAAAATCAATCTCAACCACGAGGTCTATCACATGACTCATCAACACCTAATTAATCATATGACGTATCACGGCCTAATCAGTCACTTGACCCATCAACTAATCAATAAGGAGCTCTATTAGAGACTCACCCTCAAGCCGATGACCATTCATATGGAGAATATATGGAAGTAAAATTTCAAATTACAACTACCTATGAATATGATTACTTATGTTTTTAGTCCTTGTAGCATGTAACACTTAATTAAAAGTATGATTGTGGTATTGACTACTTGTTTTTTTTTTGTGCATAAATAAATTATGTAGGTATATGTACAATACTTGGAATAACAAGTATGTCTAACATATGGAATTTGCCCCCTAAGAATTAGGTTAAGTTGTCTTTTGACCGTTATTTCTAGCCTACTGAACATGAAAGCCATAGGTTTAATTAATTTATAAAGATTGTTGCAAGGAAGCGTCACTTATGTCCTATTAATGTTGTTAGTTGGCTACAATGCCAAATGACTACAAAGAAAATTGTTGGGATATCATTGAGGTATTAAAATTTTATTAACATATATTATATTTCTTTCCAGAATTTCAATGCTTCTACATAAATTTTTTTTTTAAGAAAGAATGCCTACATAGTGGTTATGGTTTTTTCTATATGTATTTGTATTTTAGTCAAAGTTTGACATCCCCCAAGATGAGATTGCAAGAGGAATGATCAAGCGTCATACTTTAAGGAGATTGGGTGGTCAATGGAGGAATTGGAAGCATGCTTTGATAGCAAAGCACTTTGATAAGTCAAAAATTGCAACACAAATAGTGGCTGAGGCTCCAAATATAGTAAATTGCCAAGATTATGTTGAGCTCGTTGACTCTTGATTTAGAGGTAATACAATAAAAATAATGCACGTGAGAATATATGTATTTGTCATCATTTTTTATTTCCAACAGCCATTTGATATATTCTCTAAGATTTGCCTATATAGTTTTCACTAATGCAAATATATGGTTTATTGTATTCCAGGAAACTAAGACAATACATTGGAATATAAGGGAGACCAAGTTTCATTGCTGGAGTGACTTTTGGCATACTTCAAAGGGAATATTTATAGTCTTAGTTTTTGTTGTAGGTTGTCTACAATTATTTTATCCTTGTCTTTTCTTAAGTACCAAAAAATATTGTTTATACTTTTATTTGGCTATTTGTGATTTCAAACTTTGAATTGTAAAGTTTTATTTCTTCATTTAGATCAATATTATTAACTATTTACAATTATTTTATTACTTTGAGTTTTGAAATTGTGGATCTTAATAACATTCCAAACATGTTATATTACTAATTTTCAGGGAAAATTATAATTAAAAAAAATATATTTTTGTAATATTCAATTATGTTTTATACCTTCGGCAACGGTTTTTATAACTTCTCCTATATGGAACCTATAGTAGCAGTTGTTTTTTGTTGCAATAACTAATTTATAACAAAGTGTCTGAATGGGAGAACAAGCGGTTTTTTTTTTTTTTTTAATATATATATTTTATAGGAGTGTTCTATAAAACTGTTGTTAAAGAATATCTAGTAGCAATTCACAAAACCACTGTTAAAAATAATTCATACTAGAAATAAGGGAAGGGCATACTAACATTTTTAATTTTGTTTAGCAACGGTTTATAGAACTGCTGCTAAAGAATCTATAGCAAGCTAAAGAATCTATAGCAATAGTTACATAACCGCTGGTATAAATAATTAATTCCAAAAGGAATGAGTCTATGTACTAGCGGTTTTTTAATTTTCTAGCAACAGTTCTATGAATTGCTACTAAATAATCTATAGCAGCAGTTACATAATTTATACCAATGAGGAAGGGTTGTGTGTACTGGCGATTTTTAATTCTCTAGGCTGCTATAGATTTTTCTATACCAAATGTAGGGATGAAAGGCCTATGAATGTATATTGGGCCGTGGGCCTTGTTCGAGGACATTTAGCAGTCCAAGGACAGGTGGACGTTAGTGAAGAAGTACAAATCAATGAGTTATGGACGGATTCTGGTCATGAGGATTTGGGAAGGTAGTCCGAGGAGAAATGCCTCCTCAGCTTAGCAGAATAGAGGTCAGAAGGGTTGACCTGCCATCAAGAGCAGCATTCAGGGCAACTCTACTGGTAAGGATAAATATCATGAGGGAATAAGACAAAAGGGAGCTAAGAAATATCTAAGAGAAAGCTGCTACTACGGCATTAAATGCTCTGTATCTAACTCTCTGACTGCATTAATGTGGAGATGATACCTGAATAGTGATATTCAGCCTTACAACTACCCCCAAAGACTTCATGAAAGTGCTGATGGGACAAGAAACAAAGCAAGCAACTTGACCTACACGTGGAGGGTGGAGATGAAGCAAAACAGAGTAATATAAGGGAGAAAGACCCCATTACATAGGGATTGGAGAAGATATAGAAAAAACATCGTAGCAATAAGAACTGGATTTGTAATCAAATTTAAGAGAGATATATACAAGAACGACTCTTCTCGGACTTTGCCAAGGAAGATTTACTTTGCACAAACTTGCTAGTCTTTGTTTTCTTATCATCTTTAATCCATCGTGAGTATTGTCTCAGTCATTGAAGCCTAGTTTTCAGCCCGCTCTCTACAAATTCATTGTATTGGGCTCTTTGGACCTGGATCCTCTTACCTTTTAGGCCTAGGATGCAAAATCTGCCTTTACACCAACAATTCCTAAAACCGCTGCTATAACCTATAGTGATGCAACTTAACAACGGTTATTCAAGTTGTAGCAGTGGTTTAGAAAACCACTTGTATAGACCTATTTGACTTTTAGCATTAGTTTTTAATATTTTTAGTAGTGGTTACAACTGTCGCTAAAAATCAAGTTTTTTTTTGTAGTGCTTTTACCTTACTATATTAGCATCAATTCTTCTTTTCATCTCACTTTGTGGATAATCTTAAAATATTTAATCAATTATAACCATAAGGTCAAGAAATTAATAAGTTTTTGAAATATTTTTTAAAACGAGATTTGATCTCATATCCTTTATATGTGTAAAAAAAAAATTTACCAATTAAATTAATTGAAACTACAAATAAATTTCAATTTCAATTCAAAAGAAATATAGCTCCAAAACTGATTTAGACATTTATACAATATCACTCAAAACAAAAGGTAACTAAATCACTAATTATTCAAAATGAGGGTCGGGGGTGTTTAGTTCCTTAGATGGCTCCCACTTCTCTAAAACCAATTATTTATAGAGCCCTTTTTTTTTTTGAGAAACCCTTTAATTAACCACCGACAGTTGCCAAGAAAAAGAAAGCAACTGAATAATCATAAAAGCCTTATAATTCCTCTATTATTTGTGTTAGGACTTGGGAAGGAAGGACCGACAAGTAGACAAATGTTTTAAAATATTCAAAGATAAGATAAGACCCTAGCTAGCTGCCGGTAAAAGGGATGTGTCATAACTCATCACTCATGTCCTTTCCTTAGAGCATAGACCCCAGTTGCCTCCTAATTAAATTATTAGAAGTTTCCATCTTCACTTTTAATTAATGTTACATCATTTGATATTGTTTTCAAAAGGCCTAATAATCCATTTAATTATCTTCATTTTTAAATATACAAACAAAAGATGAAAGCCCTTAACACGTTTAATAAACGATTTCATGGACTTGAATCACAAAACAATGACACAAAAAGCAAAAAGCATGCATTGAATAGAGTACTATGTTATTCTTATTCCTAACAAATTCTTCTGGCAAACCTTAGACATTATTATTACATTAATTAGCGTTTGAAGATTACACATTAATATACCAGAAGAGTAGAGTCCAATGCAATACTCAATGCATGAAATTAACCTCATCAGCCTAGCTAGTTAGAAAAGGACAATCGAGAGTGAATTAAAGCAATTGAGGTTCTTCCTTGCTTACCTCAATTATCTAGCTAGGTCACATAATTCAATCATAAAAATAAATAAATAAATAAATAAAAGTGAAGATATGACGTTGACGTGTTCAAAATGCGAGACAACAGATTCATTCACAATGAAAAGAGGGGGCCAAAATAGCAATTGCTGTAATTTAATTTTAGCGATGATTAATAGTTATTATGTAGTAGTTCCATAGGCTTCGTATATTTGGTGGGGAACAGGTAGCTGCATGGTGGCAATAATATTCATATGATAATGACACTGATGAATATATATATATATATAGGGTCATGCTAACGAGTGCACTTAGGAAACTGGTTCAAAATCTAGTTAAAGAAAGTTTTTATGGGAAAAGGAAAAAAAAAAAACAATTAAGGTTTTGACAGTTTTTTTCATTTTCCATAAAAGTAATGTCAAAACTTTCTTCAACTGGATTCTTAACCAATGCCCTAAGGGCACTCGTTAGCATTTTCCTTATATATAATATGTAACTCTAAGTAATATTACACCACTTAATAACTTATTATATATTAAATTCATATTTTGAAAATATCTCCGTTAGATTACATGTTCCATATATTCTTAACATGCATGCTAATTTTCATGGCAATTGGATATTATTTATCATTTAATTCATAAACTCATTTTTTATATATTATTTTAAACTATAAAAACTTGAATTTAAACAATCGGTTGATGATATGACTATTGATCTTTGATCACCTTAAAATTTTGTAAACATGGAGAATACAAAAAGATAATATAATCCAATGGTAGATTTGTAAAATTTTGCATATAATTAAAAAATATTAAGTGGTGTAACTTTACTTACAATTACACTAATTGTAACTTAAACCCAACCCTATAATAATAATTATTATTATTCTAATTTTTTCCCCACTAAAATGATAGCTTAAAGTTGCACTATGTGTAACTTGAACCTAATCCTATTATTATTATTATTATTATTATTATTATTATTATTATTATTTATTGCTAAGATGATATATATATATATATATAGGACAAAATTTAGATACGGTACCTTAGATGTTGTTCCTTATATTCCTCTCTTAAAGTTCTATCATATGGCTACTTAATTAAAAAATACACTTTCATCCCATGAAAAAAAAAATTTCATATGGCAGAATTTTAAGAGGGGAACCTAAGTAACAGCATATAAATACCATACTTAAGTCTTGCCCATATATATAGTACGGTGTAATATCTGTATTTATTCTACTACACCTTGGCAGTGCAAATACATGAGGTATGAGTACGCATGCATGAAGCATGCGCATGCATACACACCTAGAAATTCAGACCTAAAAACAGCAAATTTAGCAACCTATCATGCTTCAAATACGAAAACTATAAACCCTAAACTAACAACAAAGATATTAAGGCAGTAAATGAAGCAATAAAACAATCAAACAAACAAAAAAATGAGAGAGACAAGGTTAGATCCTTACCTAAAACCAAGAACACCTTTAAGCTTTTAATTTGACTATACCCCTTAGTTAATCTTTTCAAGACAAAGCTAGAAGGTTAGTAAGCTTCAAACTTGAAAGTCAAGACCAAAATAGGTCCTAACCAAGCAAAAAATTAACTTGAGTTGATTCACTATGCGTGTTTTGGGAAAAGGGCCTTTGGGGCCTTTTATAGTGATCATAAAAGGGTGTAGGGTGGCTCCTAGCCAATGTGGAATTCACTCTACACAATTTGACACCCAAAAAAAAAATTTCCATACAGAAATCTGGAACATACATGTGTGCGCATAGATGGGGTATGCGTATGCATGTTTTCAATATGCGTGTGCATGCATGAAGCATGCGTACACATATTTCGGGTTTTTGTAGGTTTTTCTCTTCAACGAAACATCCTTCAAGCTAAAGTTTCACAAGATTGAGCCCTAAATCAACCTCAAGCCTCCAAGTGATATCATCATTGGGGAACGGGGGCCCGAGTCGTAAGGAGTACAAAATGAGGTTTCTATATTATAATTGTGATTGTTTTTTAATGTACTCATGCATATGCATGGGATTATACAAAATGAGGTGTCTATATTATAATTGTGATTGTTTTTTGATGTACCCGTGCATATGCATTGGGTTATACATTAGTAGCAGTAATGTGACAAACACAACATTTTTCACAATTACTAAAATGGTAAACAAAAGTGGTGGATCCATACAAAAAATTGTTTCCATCACTCAAAATAGACCATTTCAACAAATGTCAAAAATGTTATAGAAAAATTTTTGTTTATAGCATTATTCACTATTATAGTTGATACAATAATTGTAAGGGAAAACCTAAACTGAGCTGATATGATGAATGAGGGATGGCCGGAATATAATTTGGATAAATGGAATAACTCAAACACTCAAGAATAAAAAGAATAAACGGCTCACCACCAAAGCAAAAGACCAATGGAATACAAATATCACCACCCAACGGAATTCTACTAAGGACACTTGGCTAAAATAGCTCACCACTCAATAGGATATAGATTATCACCACCCAAAGAGATACAGAAACCGAAACTCACCACCTTAAGGAATCCACCCAAGGGATAAGAGTTGAATAGAAGAAATCCTTCTTCTTAAGCACAAAGGCTAATAATCTCAAAATACACTTTGATTTATTCATTCTAGCCAAAGAATTTATATAGAAGCTTAGAACAGCCCTCTAAGCATGAAAGAATGAAATAGCAATTAAAAAAATTACATTTTCAAGAACATAGTCAAATAAGACTCATAGAGACTAGAAACAAAATAAAATTATTAGTCTACCTAGGAGAACTAAAACATAAAGGCTAGTTACTTCCTAGGAAATATTAAGCAAATGCTATTTGACTTCTTTGGAAAAATAACTCATTAATGATCTTATTTGGAGGGAAAATTTGTTCAAAATAATGAGCTTTATTACTGGACTTCAAAAATATCTTGGCTGGGCTTTAGCATCAAATTGGGTTGGCTAGAACTTAGGACGCTCCAATGTCATACTCCCTCGGTTGATGAAAACTTGCCCCCAATTCCACTTGGTCTTCTTGATCTTCATAGTAAGGAGAAAGATCAGCAACATCGAAGGTTGCTGAAACACGATAATCACTTGGCAACTCAATCTTGTAAGCATTCTTTCCAATTTGTTGCAAAACCCTAAAAGGGCCATCTGCTCGAGGCATCAACTTAGAAGATCTTTTAGAGGGAAATCTGTCCTTCCTAAGATGAATCCAAACCAAGTCACCTTCCTTGAAAGATATTGGTTTCTAATGCTTATTAGCTTGCTTGCAATACTTCTCATTTTGCTTCACAATCATATTTTGGACTAGCTCATGCAATTTCTTGATTTCCTTGGCCCTTTCTTTAGCATCTCCATTGAAATGCTTACTAACAAGAAGTCTTGTCAACTCAAGTGATCTAGTAGGATTAAGACTATAAACAACTTCAAAAGGAACATGACTAGTAGTTTGGCTAATAAATCGATTATAAGCAAATTCAGCTTGAGCCAAAAGAAGATCCCATTGCCTAATGCTTTTTTCCACAAAGCTTCTCAAGAGATTTTCCAAACTTCGATTCACAACTTCATTTTGGCCATCTATTTGTGGATGGCAAGAAGAGTTTAACCGAAGTGTAGTTCCAAGCTTCCTCCAAAGAGTACGCCGAAAATGACTTACAAATTTTTAATCATGATCTGAAGTGATAGTTTTGGAACACCTTGAAGCTTGACTATCTCTTTGAAGTAAAAGCCAACAACATAAGATGCAACTGAAGTCTTGGTGTAAGGAACAAATTGAGCCATTTTTGAAAATCAATCAACCAGCACCATGATGGAATCTTTGTTTCTTTGAGTACAAAAACAAAGTCTAAACTTATATCTTCCCATGGAAAATCATTTTTGCACTAAAGTACCTTTACAATCTTATAAAACTTCAGGGAAATTACACTTTACCACCTTAAACTATACCTCATGTTTTGCAACATAAACTATGACCCTTGTTACAGTTAGCTCTCCAATGTCAAATTCGCTGTTAACTTGGATGGAAATCTAAAGATTATGGTGCAAAGTGTAATTGGAGAGTATAGTTTATGGTGGTAAAGTGTAACTTCTCCTTTGTTTTTAAGGAATTAAAAAGATGGGCAATTAGGTCTTTTCACGCGGTGCTCTACTTTTCCATCCTAATTAACAGCAAACTTAACATCAAGGTGTAAAGTGTAATAAGGGTCATAGTTTAGGGTGCAAAATATGCATTCGAAAAGTTTAGGATGTAAAGTGTAATCAGAAGTATAATTTAGGTTAGTAAATCGTAATTTCTCCAAAGACTTAAAACACATCAATTTACCCTAAGACTTAAAACACATCAACAGATGGTTCAAAGCACTTCCATGAGTTTTTGACTGCACTAAACAAAAATGATTCTTTTCTCCTTCATCCCATTAATCCCAATCATCCATATTGCAAAGCTAACACCATGATTTGACTTTGTTTTGTGAGTAAACCATCAACGTTTGCCCTTATTTCACTTAATATCTTAGAAAGAGCATTTTGATATATATTATCTCCATCCTATTTTTCTCCCTGTACATCACTAACGCAATAGGGTGGTAAAATCCATTCATAACTGCTGCATTTCACACTTACCAGTACTAATCTTTGGGATTGACCTCCTCGCATATGCCTCATGTGTTAGGAACCTAGTGGTTCCTAATGGAATTGGATAGGAATTATAAGGGAATTATAGGGAATTATAGGGAAATTGACTTAATTTGAAATAGTCACCCTCCATAGAGAAATAGAGTGATTAAGAGAGAGAGAGAGAGATGCACTAATGCACTAAGAAATTGGTTTATTCTTCAATGATGGAAATATGATTACAAGCACGTATATAAAACCATGAAACTATTCTATTAGCTCATATGGCCTTATCATAATGGTCTTATTATTTTTCATGTGCATTTATAATTCCAACATGTATTAAATGTGATTAACATGCTAGGGATTGTAACTAACTAACCAACTAACTAAATGTGCATTTGGCTCCAAATTAAAAAGCTAGCTTATTTTACTATTCAACTTATTTTGTTACTATTCATGGGCCCCACTGCACTTTTTAGTACTATTCATGGGTTCTAGTATACTATTTCAGTTAACTTTTACTTTTACGTACTTTCAGCAAAAAGTTTTTAGTTTCAGCAAAATAAGCGGATCTCAAACAGACCCTAACTAAATGCATTTTGATGATGCATAAAATCACCAAGTTGAGGACCTTGTCTCATGGGATGGACGATCACATAGTTGGTTATGTATTCAGTGCAAACCTGCAAGAAAGCTTGGGAAAGAAGTGTAATACACCGATGTGGTGTTTTTCCAAAAACATTCTGATGCTTAAATCAGAAAGGAGGAAAATGATTTTGAGAGAAAAATGACTTGGAGTAGTTTTTGGGTCAGTATTTATGTGTACCTTTGGATTATGTTGTCCCTTCTTTTTATAGTTGTTTCCTGTCTTAATGGGTAATGAATCTCAGCATTTATGGGTAACGGCTAGTGTGTAATCAATGAGAGCTCTGAAGTACACAGCTCACTTGTTACCGTTGCTCCGTTCGTTACTTTTCATCATCAATGCGCGCAACAAATGTGTAACGCTTGTTCGGGTCATCATTGACATGGAATGATGATCCCATGTTATTTTCAACTCATCAGCTGCCCCTTGTTCGTATTCTCGTTTTTGAGACGTGATAAGAACATAACCGTCTGTCTTTTTGTGTCCCGTGTTTGGCGTATTTATTGCGAATCAATGTTTTGCCTGCTGCATGCCATGTGTACGCTCAGGATATCTTCTTCGTGTTAGCAAATCTTGGTATTCCCACACACATTCTTCCATTTATTTTGCCTTTTTCCCTCCTTTTATTTTCTTTCCATTTTTTGCTTCGTTCTTTCCTTCTTCGTGACATTTCAATTGCTCTAGAGCCTCCTTTTCCATTGAGCCTCCCTCGTTCCCTTCTCATTTTCTGGTAAGTCTTTCCCCTTCCTCTCTCTATTTTCGTTTTTTAAGGGTAGAATATTCTGTGGTTAGGTCGGATTATTCCTCAATCTCTTTTTTCTTTGCTCGCTTGAGTAGTTTTCTTAAGGTTGTAGGTAGACAACGCCCCAAGGTTGGGCTTTTAGTGGGTAGAGATTGTTCTTTTAGGTTTGCTTTGCATTTCCTTTTTTCTTTGGTTCATCGTTCTGTATGGTTTGCATAACCTTTGGTAATGTCTAGAAAGGGTGACATTAGGTCTAGTGAACTCGAGACAGGTTTGTCCTCGTCCGAGGACTGTAAGGCTCTTAAGGTCACTTCTCCGTCAACTCCCTATAAAGCTTAGGATGTTTACTGTGTTTTGAAAGGGAAAGATGAGGGTAGGATTAGGAGTAGGTTTCAATTCCCTCCATCAGTTAGGGTTAGGATCCCTAATGACGATGATAGGGCTTGTTGTTCTTACACTGACTAGGTGTGCCTCTACGAGCCTAACTTCGTCAGCAGTTTTCGTTTTCCCATCCATCCCTTTCTTAGGGAACTTTTCAAGCGTTTGTTGCTTGCTCCTGCTCAACTAGTCCCCAACTCGTGGAGAATAGATATTTTCTGTATGGTGGTGTGGATATCTGCTAATGACGGAGAAACTATTAGGTTGGATGAATTTTTGCACTTGTACTACCTGAGGCGCTTTAGGGATCCTAGTTATTAGGAGTTCAAACCCTGGGATAGGAGCTCAAGGCTGATTATTGACTCCCCGTCTTCTCTTCGAAACTAAAAGACGAACTTTTTCTTTGTCTCTGGTGAGGGCTAGGAGATTATGCCTGGTGAGGATCCGAGTGAAGCTCCTAAGCTGCTTCGTAGTTAGAGGACTCCTGTGTCTGGTGCATCCTTTATCCATACTCATGTTTGCATGTTTCTATGCTTGTGTATTCGTTTCTTTCTGAATTTGTTGTCTGCTGTTTTTTGGTTTAGATAAAGTTCTTCCTAAGCTGAAGAGGCGATATCACACTCGTCTAGAGAAGGTTAAGTAGTATTTGGAGACTGTCAAGGATTTTGACGAGCTGATCTCCCCCCAATCTTTATTTTTCCACTTTCTTGGTCCAAAACCCTCCAGCAAAGTTTGAAAGAACATCGAGACCGTAAAAAAGAGTAAGCACACTAGTGATATCTCCTTTCTTTTTTTTCTTTTTTTTTTAGGAATCATCTCTTCCTTCCTTTTCAAGAATGATGACTCGGTTTAACCAGGAAAAACTCGCCGAAGCCCAGGAGAAGAAAGCCAAGAGTGGCCTGTTAGGTGGCTTTCTGTCGAGGAAACGTCAGAGGGAGAATGAACCATCCAAGGATGATGTTGTGGTGACCTCTTCGGTGGCCAAGTTTCAAGATCGCCGTACGACTTCACCTACTTCCTCCTTGGAGCCAATTGTCTCTCCTGGGGGTGGCTCTAAGGCTAAAGCCATGAGCAAGGTCTCGATTGCCTCCTTTTGGGAAGACATGGGGACTGTGACATAGAAGGCCCATGACACAATCTCCGTGGAGGATTTAGAGCCTTTGATGGGAAAACCTCCTTCTGAGCTGATGTCATCACACGTTCATAAGCTCATGCAGGTATGTGTTCTTGTCTCTTATGCATATATTTTTTTTTATCACTTATTTGTTGTTGTAGGTGCTAGGAGAGTCCTTGTACATCTCCATAAAGTACTTGGATTATGATAAGAAGTTGTTTGAGGCTCAATTTGGGATTGCTTCTCTTTCTGCCGAGAATAAGTTACTAACGATCCAAATTTCCACTCTTACTAACGAGGCTGAGAAAGAAAAAGATCATTAAAACTTTGGAGAAAAATATCAACACTGAGAATGAGTTTTTGAAATTGAAGGATAAGCAGATTGAAGACAAAACACTAATCTACTAACCAAAATCCTAAGTTCGGGGGCAAGGTTACGGAATGGAAAGGTGTTTGGCACCCATTCCACCCAGACAAAGTCTGGTCTTCTAGACTCTAATGACTATTATATACCCTTTTTGTATGATGTTGAATGATATGTTATAATACACATGACAAACACTCGACAAAGTTAATTTAAACAAATTCATCTCATGGATATGTCCTCTTTTCAAAGAAAAATCAGATCAGTTTTGAAAAAAAATGAGATTTGATTAAGAAAAATCAGTTCTGTTTTTGTAAGATAAAAAATAAAAATAAAAATTTGAGATTTGATTTGTAAAAATCAGATTTGTTTTTTTTTTTAAAAAGAGTAAAAAATGAGATTTGACTTGTAAAAAATCAGATTTGTTTTTGTAGAGTTAAAAAATGAGACTTTATTAGTAAAAATCAGAATTGTTTTTGAAAAGGGTAAAAAATGAGATATGATTTGTAAAAATCGGATCTATTGTTGAAAGTAAAAAAAAAAAAAAAGACTCGATTTGTAAAAATTAGATCTGTTTTTTAAAGTAAAAAAAAAAAATTAAAAACTTTTGAAAAAGGATTCACATTCATAAGACAAACTTGCTATGCATGCACCACATATTAAAAAAGAAGACCTTAACTTAACTCTTAGTTCCTTCTTTGAAATTTCAAAATTTGCAATTTTATAAAAAAAGAAAAGTTTTTCAGAAAAAAATTTAAATCTGTATTTAATGAAAATACAAATCTGTTTTATGACTAGAAAAAATTCTGATATATATCTAAGGAAAATACAGATCAGTTTTGTGTTTGAAAAAAATCAGCTCTGTATCTAAGTAAAATACAAATTAGTTTTGTTTTTGAAAAAAATTTAGATCTGTATCTAAGGAAAATACAGATCAATTTTGTGTTTTAAAAAATTCAAATTTGTATCTAAGGAAAATATAGATCAGTTTTGTGTTTAAAAAAAATTAAGATCTGTATCTAAGGAAAATACAGATCAGTTTTGTGTTTAAAAAAAAAAAAGGTTTTGATGATCATTAGCAAATTTTGAAATCAAAGAAAAAAAAAATTAAAACAAACAATTAACTAAAGAACATGTCAAAGAAAGTTTCAACAAAATCTAAGCATGGCAATCATGTATTAAGAACAAGGCACAATAAAAAAATAAAACATATTAACCACATTCATGCAACGAACAACCCCAACATACTAATTAATAGAAAGGAAAAACAGACAAAAATATATAACTAAATACCTCTTGCATGAGTGTGCTCTTTAAATAAAAGAATATTTTAGAAATCAAAGAAGTTTTCACTTCTTTGGAGGTCTAAAATACTTTAATTACAAAAAAGAAGTTCTTAAAACAAAAAGCCTCCAGAACGTCTTTATCGTAAAGGGAGCAGAGAAGTCAAAAAAGAAGAACCCCTTAATTCTATTTTTTTTTTCCCTCTATTTATAGAGGTTAGGATGCTTAAAAAATAAGTTGAATGAGATCAGATACAAATTGGAATGCATCCTTATATCTAAAAAGTCGAAAAAGACATGCTTTATCTCAATCAAAACGTTCCCGGGCCAGGCTGAGCATTTGGGCCAATTGGCACTCCAAGAGTGCCGACAAGCCCTCTTGGGTATCGAGCCCGTGTTTGAGTTTTGTCTCGATTTGGACTCCTTTTTTGAGGATTTTTTAGCCGAAAATTGCACCTAAACGCGTTTTTGATTCATATTCTAAGAAGTAATCCTTTTTTTTTTTTTTTCGAGTCTTTAAAGTGATAATTATCTTATAGATAAATATTATAAAAAGACTTTATTATCCACAACTTCTCCTATTGGCACTTTTGTGGTCGTCCTGTATGCTTATAGAACGTTAGGCAGCTCTTCTGTCCATGCACCCTTTGCCCCCTTAAGCAGAGTTTTGATAATTTTGAGCAAGCTTCTGTTCATCACTCCTGTTTGACCATTAGCTTAGGGATGTCTTGGAGAAGAGTAGTGGTTTTTATGCCTAGATCTTGGCAAAATTTTTGAAACTTGTGGTTGTCAAACTGCTTCCCATTGTCTAATATGATTACGCTTGGAATGTCGAATCTGCAGATTATGTTCTTCCATACAAAGCTGGTGATCTTGGCCTACGTGATCGTTGTTGTTGGCTCAACTTCTACCTATTTTGTGAAGTAATCGATTGCGACGATGAGGAACTTATACTAATTCCTTCCTATAAGGAGTGGTCCCATTATGTCGATCCCCCATTGAGCGAAAGGTCATAGAGCGGTTATCAACGTCATTGGCTCACCTGGTTGTGTTTGGACATTCGCGAAGCATTGGCACTAGTCACATGCTTTGAAGAGGTCATATGCATCCTTCTATAATGTTAGCCAGTAATAACCTGCTCTGAGTGCTTTTCTCGCAAGAGACCTTGCTTCCGCATGGTTACCGTAAATTCCTTCATGTACCTCTTGAAGTACATAGTTGATCTCTTCCTTGTTAGCACAATGGAGATAAGGGAGGGAGTGTCCTCATCTGTATAGGGTATCTTTAATAATGATGAAACGAGCAGCTCTGATCTGTACCTTCCGAACTTCTTTCTTATTGGTTGGTCTATCATGACGACGATGAGATGTGCCTGAAAGTAGTGGCATCGTTTTCTGAAGGTGACCACCATAGTGAAGGCAATCTTTCTAGCCTTGGGTAATTCGCTTCAGCTCCTTGAAATGCTTGGCTGGTGTAGTACACAGGCCTCTGCACCTCCTCTTCTCTAATCAGTGCCAGGCTCACTGTTGTATTTCATACTGCCAAATAGAGTTGCAACCTCTCTCCTGTTATTGATGGGCTTAAAAAGGGCGGCTGTGTTAGGTATTCTTTTAGCTTCGTCAAGGCTTCTTCACATTCATCAGTCCATTGAAAGGCCTTTTTTAAGACTTTGAAGAAGCGTAGGCATTTGTCTGTCACTCGAGAGATGAATCTGTTCAACGCCGCAACTTTTCCTGTTAAGCTTTGTACTTCCTTTACTGTTTTAGGGAACTTTACCTCCATTATTACCCTTATTTTGTCTGGATTAGCCTCTATGCCTCGTTGAGATACCATGAATCCCAAGAATTTCCCTAATGAGACAGCAAAGACACACTTTGTGGGGTTTAGTTTCATCTTATACTTGCGTAGCGTGTTGAAGGTTTCCCTCAGGTCGTCCAAGTGGTCTACTTCGTCATTGCTCTTCTCCAACATATCATCTACATATACTTCCATATTTCTTTTAATCTGATAAGAGAACATCCGGTTCACTAACCTCTGGTATGTGGCCTCAACATTCTTCAGTCTGAAATGCATCACCTTATAACAATATAACTTTTGACTAGTGATGAATGCGGTCTTCTCTTAATCTTCCTCATCCATCATTTTCTGATTGTAGCCGGAGAAAGCATCCATAAAGCTTAAGAGATTGTGTCTGGTAGTTGAATCCACTAGTTGGTCAATCCTGGGTAAGGGGAAGCTATCCTTTGGGTATGCCTTGTTGAGATCTATGAATTCAACACACATCCTCCACTTGCCATTGTTCTTTACCATCACTACATTGGCTAGCCATTCAGTGTAGAATACTTCCCTTATGAAGCTTGCCTCCAAGAGTTTCTCCACCTCTTTTACGACTATTTTATTGCGTTCAAACGCAAATATTCTTCACCTCTGCTGCACTGGCTTGCACTCTGGATTAACATTAAGATGATGTTGGATGACTCCTCTATCAATTCCTAGCATATCCTCATGCTTCCAAGTGAAAACGTCTTGATTTTCTCTTAGGAAGTTTGTTATCTTCGTCTTCTCTAAGGCTGAAAGTGTTGAACCTATTTTCAAAACTTTGGACAGATCTCCAAGGATGACCTCAACCTCTTATGGCAGTTCTGAAGGTTCGGGGACTGGTTCAGGTTCATCTATCATTCATGTGTGGTTCTCCCCTAATGCTAAGGCAGCTTGATAGCATTCTCTTGCGAGGACTTGGTCTTCACTGATTTCTCCTATGCCGTGGGTTGTAGGGAACTTCACCTTTAGATAATAGGTTGATGTTGCCTCTCTCAACTTGTTGAGAGTTGGTCGTCCAAGGATGACATTGTACGTCAATGGAAATCTACCACGAGGAAATCAATCTCTTTGGAGACTTATGCTGGATAAGTGCCTGTAATTATGGTTAGCTTAACGACGCCTTTAGGAACAACTCTATCCCTGGTGAAACTTACCAATGGGGAAGTGAATGGCCAAAGCCTTTCTTTATTCAGCTTCATTTGTTAAAATGCTAGTAGATAGATGATGTCTGCTAAACTTCCATTGTCTATCAACACCCAATACATGTTGAATTCTTCCATCCTGAGCATTATAACTAGCGGATCGTCATGGGGCTGTGATGCGAACCTCAATCGACACGCTTTGAGACCCAACAAACAGTATTGGAATAATTGCCCAAGAAAACTAAAATTCAAATTTTTGATAGAATCCTGACCCAACGTTTATAAGTGAAATGCGAACCAAAGGTATAAGTAACAGACCTTGACCCAATGATTATAATGGAATCATGAACCGATGGTATAAAGTTTGAATGCCACAAGGAAGAATCCCTGATAAGTTCACAGTTCTTGAAGAACCAAAAGAAGAGCAAAACCTCACCTTTTTTCTAATTTTTATATAATTATATCCCTATTACAATGAGTGCATGCTATTTATAAGACATGACTGAAAATAGAAAAAAAAAAAAAAACGTACTAAATAATAAAACCCTAAATAAAAGTTGATTTTGGTCTGAAATTAGCAGATCCAAAATAGGAAAATAGGTAAAAACGTTCCAAATAATAAAAGCCCTAAATTAAGGTAGATTTGGTCTGAAATTATAAGCTCCAAAATAGGAAAATGTCTACTAACTGATATGGAGCTAGAAGTCAATCAGCCATTAATCTACGCCATAAATCACACCCAATCAAGCCAGATTAGCCCTCAATAGTTTGGATTAAATTTATTACACTTCATCTTCCTTTGGGCCAAGGTTGGAATGTCCTGCGTTAAAATCAGCCCAAATCTCTTGAATCAGCCCATTAAGTGGTTCTTTGATCTTCTTGGATCTTGCTTTAGTAATAGGCCCAACTAGAACATGCAATGGATCCTTGAATGCTTATTGATTCTCATCAGGCTGTCTAACGCCATGAGCGTCCTTCTCGAAAAAGATGATGTCCGACTCGCTGTATCTAGCCATTTTTGAAAGTGGGAAATGTGTGTGTACGCTGTTCACTTCTCTTGCATACACCTTTTACAGTGATTTGGAGGATCCTCCCGCTACCAATCCTCCTAAGATCATCCTTATTTCTCCTATGGGTGCTTTGTTGCTCCCCGTCTTCGACTCCGTTTCTTTCTCATCCCTCTGTTATCTTCTATATGGCTCCGTTTTTCGTACAAATTTCTGCAATTTTCCCTAACGGATTAATGTTTCTACTTGGTCCTTCAGATGCCTACATTCGTCAATGCAATGCCCATGGTCCTGGTGGAATTTGCAATACTTGCTTTTGTCTCTTACTTCTGCTAGGGCGTGAATGGGTCTAGGCCATTGCAGAGAAGGTTCGTCCTTTATCTGCATCAACATTAGCTCGATAGGCATCACCAGAGGAGTGAAACTAGTAAACTTAGGTCTTCAATCTGGGAGGTTCTTCTTTTTGTCCAATGCATGCCCAATACCTCATGTTTCCTTCTTCCTATGAGGGTTGTGACTGGTTCCTTTGTCCCTTTTCCTTTTAGCCGTGACTCCTTTAGCTATTACTGCGTCCTCTGCGTTTATATTCTTCTGGGCCTTGTGAAGTAATTCTGCTACTGTTTTGGGCAGACTCTTGGTGATTGAGAAGAAGAAATCTCCTGGTAGCAATCCTGCTTGGAAGGTCGTTAGGATCACTTGGTCTTCTGCTTCGTCCACCTACAACAACTCTTTGTTGAAGCGTGTCACGTATTGTCTCAGTGATTCTCCCTCTGCCTGGCGTATGATGAGAAGATGCCCAAGTGGCTTCTTGTGTCGTTGTCCGCCAATAAAATGACAAACAAAACCTTTGCTGAGCTGATCGAAGTTCGCAATGATGCCTGAAGGTAGTTTGCCAAACCACACCCTGGCTGCGCCCTTCAACGTTGTTGGGAAGGCCCTGCACATTACTTCGTCTGGGGTTATCTGTAAAAGCATCAAAGTCTTAAACGACTCAATGTGATCCAAGGGATATCTTGAGCAGTCAAAGGACTCTAATTGGGGAAGACGAAACTTTGGTGGGAGTGGACGGTTCAACACTTCCATGGTGAATGGTGAATCCATCCTTCGGATCATTCCATCCAAGTTTTCCACGACTCTATCTTTTACCGCATTCCTGAGTTCGTCCATCTCCCTCCTCATGTTACGAAGCTTGCTTTCCATTCTGGACAAGTTTTCTTCTAGCGTTCTTGTCCTCCTATTCGTCTGGCTATCTGATCCTTCCTCATTATGATTTCCTTCAATCCTCCGACGCTCTTCTTCATTCTGGTTTTCCATGATCCGTTGTTGTTCCTCATTCTGGGATTCAACGAGTCTCCTCAGCTCTTCATTCTAGCGAGTCACTTCTTCCAAATTGGCTGTCAGGGCTTGAATTTGTTGTGCAGCTTGTTCAACATCCATCCCGTGCTACAAGGTTCTCTTTTGTCACTTAGGGAAGATGGCTTTAAATGATCAGCGTTCCCCACAGACGGCGCCAAACTAATGATGCGAAAAATCACCAAGTTGAGGACCTCATCTCATTGTATGGACAATCCCGTAGTTGGTCGTGTCTCCAGTGCAAACCTGCAAGAAAGCTTGGGAAAGAAGTGTAATACATTGGTGTGGTGTTTGCCAAAAACACTCTGATGCTTAAGTCAGAAAGGAGGAAAATGATTTTGAGAGAAAAATGACTTTGAGTGGTTTTTGGGTTAGTATTTGTGTGTACCTTTGGATTATGTTGTCCTTTCCTTTTATAGTTGTTTCCTATCTTAATGGGTAATGAATCTCAGCATTTATGGACAACGGCTAGTGTGTCATCAATGGGAGCTCTAAAGTACACAGCTCACTTGTTACTGTTACTCCGTCCGTTACTTTTCATCATCAATGCGCGCAATAAATGTGTAACGCTCGTTCGGGTCGTCATTGACATGGAATGGTGATCCCATGTTATTTTCAACTCATCAAATTCTATGCCCAAAATGTGGGTTCCTAACATTAAGTTATTTCGGCCAAGAGAAAACATGGGTTGTTTGCAACTAAGATAAGTTCCTATATGTCTCACTCTCTTAATATATTGCTACACATCTTCATATAATGTTGCTTAATACATTTATTGGCTAGGGGTTAATGTTGAATACATTAACTTGGGCATTGACGAATATGTACTTTTTTATCACACTAAATATATTTGTTTAGCCTTGCTAGACACATTTCTTTACCTCAATTTCATATGCTTTATTTTCTCCATTTTACTTATGCTTCATAGCTTAAATCATTTATACATGAAAATACCATTTTCCCATTAATTTGTTGTTTCCATCAATTATCATATTGTCTAGGAGAAAGCGTAACGGTAATGGCCCATGGACAACCCAAAGAATAAGTACCGTACTTGACTACCAAAAAAAATCTAGATCCAACCACTAACTTATTGAAACACAACGCATGTCCTAGCCATAGAAAGACTTCAAAAAAAATGCTAGTTAAGGTATAAGGATTTTAAAGAGTTGAACACCTTTAATATTTATGGAGAGCAAAAAAGTCAGTTTAACCTAAGAATTTACTGATCCATCTAAAAAGAAATTTTTAAAAAACCTAAAAAATTTACTACAAAAAATTGAAAAATTAATTCTAAGTATGCAAGTACAATTTAAGAGTATGAGGTAAATTTTTTTAAGAAAGAAACATACATACACACAAAAGAGAGAAAATAAAATTCTAACTAAGTCATATCATAAATTCTACTCAAAAGTCATGGTAACTTTTAAAAAACAGTGAAACAAATTATACTACATACAACACACATTTTTTAAGTACGAGTTACACTTATTACTAGAGGTAGTTCGCCAACCCTTAAGGCCCAAATTCATTGTTTGCTCAAGTATAGCCCATTGTCAAATATTATTTACCCGTTTCTTTTAAACCTAACAAATCTTTTAAGTTCTTTACTAAATTTGAACCCTTTCTTACTTTTGGTCAAATTGACTCCACCTTTCAAATCTGAACCTAGTCCCCTTCCACAATAATTTAGTTAACAAATTTTTAGTAGTTCTTATATGGATCTACTGCCGACATCTCTTCTTTAACGTAAGAATAACAACTTTCACAGTTGTAAAGATCTATTTTAAAAAATGAATTGACAGTCGTGAATTTTGTGTCTACAAACCAGAAATTTCATGCACCATACACAAGGAAAATAGTGTCCTTATTTGAGATATATATCTAAAAGAATCATTTTATATATCGCTTTAAAGCAAAAGTCCAAAAAGAACTCTATAATTAACACGGTTATATTCAACAACATACAAGATTATGAAAATGAAAACAAAAACCTGTAGAGAATATTTTCAATAAAAAACACGGAGGAGGGGCTGTATACATGGAATAGCTAACACGTAGGCTCAGTAACCTGCGGCCCTAAGTATTCAATTCCGTCCATTTGCGAGTTCTCTGGCATTTCAATCTCTTCCAACCATCCATAACTGTCACTGTCCTCTGTTGTCAATGCAACCTCTCCATCTGGATCAGTTAAAATTGAAATGTATAAGTTAAAAAGGATTCTTCTAAATTACATTTCAATCTACTTTAGAATGAAGGACTAAGATATTTTTATTGAAAAAAAAATTAAAAAACTTCACATCAAAGTTTCATCTTTCATTTGAATGTGGGGATCAAACTTTAGTTTCAAGCTTTTAGAAGGCATCACCATTCACCAATACCAGTTGGAGATGCACTGCTGCATGGAGTGGAGGAGTTGGATGGGATAGAGTTAATTTTACCATGTTTTGGTACAGAAGTATGTATAATTGTACATAGATATCTAGGTACATAGGTGTATGTATGAAAAAGGATTACTCTTCTACCTCTCTCATACCCAAGGGAAAGGTTCTTACTAGGTCCCTCGAGGGACTGAATTGAAGTGTCTTTGACCAAATTTGTATTTAAACGAAATACAGTCAACAATTCAGGCAAAGCTCAGTGCCCAACTCCAAAGGGTAAACCACTTTATCATAACTACAATTATTAATGGAAACATTCATAGTAAAATACTTTTTACACACAGCTAAGATAACACAGTCCAAGCAGTCGAAGTAAGAAGAGAGCAAGAGAGCAAGAGTTTCACTCACTTGAGGCAGTGTAGGGATGATCTTTATAGTAGGAGCAATCCCGACCATCTTCTTTGGAATAGGGAGGTCCAATCACATCAAGCACTGCACATGGTGTTATGGCAGTGAAAGCATGGATGTTCCCCCCTGTTGTTGGATATAATACTGAGGTGTCACAAGGAGCCTCGAAGACACTGTCAGCTTTCAGCTTTGCCAATCTCACTGCAATATAGCTACTTAGAGTCAAACACCACGACATCTCACTACAATTCAGTGTTCATTTCAAAAGGCAAGGAGAGAGACTCACGTTGAGAGGATGGCACCGAGCCATCCAAATTGATAGGATCAACCAAATCATACGACTTGATGTGCATTGTTCCTAGTAGAAGCTTACTAAAAACAGTCATTCCTGGATGGTTGTGAAGGGGAATAACTCCAGTTGCGGGTAGAAAGAATAAGCACAACTGCACAAGTGAAACATACATAACAAAGAGACGCATCAACAAATCTGACTATACATTCAGAAGAATGAAAAGGACCTGAAGAACTCACTTTAAATGCTTTTATTACACCAGAATTTACTAGAGAATTCCAATTTTATTAATTTTGTGGCTCAAAATTAAGCAACTTGATAATTAATAAGCCCAATTTTATTTGTGACAAAAAAAAGCAAGTAGTCTTACCGAAAAATTGTCACACTTGTATATGGTTGTGTATGTGACCCTTGGATTCCCTTTGACCATATTTGTAGGCTTAAAGAACGGCAACTCGCTACTTAGCCCGACATCTTCTGGCTTCATATTGTCTGTGGCATTATAAAATACTTATTAGGAAAAGGACACTAGTGTTAAATAAGCAATTAATATAATCAGTAGGATAAGTACATGGTGCATATATATGTACATCCTAAATATATAACAACTTCCCATATGCTTGAAACATGCATGCTATTGTATCTATTGCTTAGGGCAACAAAATGCTCATGGGTTTAAACTTCAAATCCCAGTACCATGTACAAAAACGTGTATTTTAAAATAGAATATCCAAAAAAATAATTGCACAAAATGTTGTTTCTTTCACAAAACCTGTAATCCATGCGCACTATCTCTATTATTGTTCCACTTTATGCTCTACAAATTACAATATATCATATGTATATACAAATTTGGATTTTTGTTTCTCTTCTATACTTTGGTTTCTTTATTATTATTATTTTTATAAATAAATAAAAAATTGTAACCGGTTGTGATTGGTAGAACATATTATGAAATATAGATGTCGGTTACTTTATTAAAAAAATAGTTATTTAAAAAAAAAATAAAGGAATTCGGTAATATAGAGAGTAACAAAAGTTAGGCACAGCAGTCCACAGGTATGCTTCCAAAAGCGTTGTCCCAATTTTCTCAATCAAGAAGGAACAGCTACATTGATAAAAGCAAAACCCAGATTCTCCTAATTTATTTTATTCATCAAATCCTTAAGCTTAACAGAAATTGAAAGTGACAGGACAGCATTGTCCAAATTAATCATAAATAACAGCAATCATATATAGTAGCAATCGTTGCCCAAGTCTAGCCAAAAGGAATGAATATTATATATTGCTCCTTAGGTTAGGAGGTACTATTACTGGAAAGAAAAATACTAAAAATAAGATTTCAATCCCCGTTGTCAACATTTATACACTATATACAGATTAGGAAGTACGTGCCCAACAACATCTTATTAGGCACTGCGTGACCAGCTTGTAGTAGGTTCTGTACACAATGCATGGTTCATTCACGAAAACTAGAATATGGGTTAATTTTTTCAACAATATTATAATTTGCAAAAGCAGAGAAGAGAACTGAATTAATTAAGGAGACTGTATACTAAAGGATTTATATATAAATGGAAACAAATAACAGAATCGTTCATTAAAAAACAAAATTACATAACAGAATTAGTTATTTTAGGTTTTAATAGGACTAGGAGTTTCTAAGGTAATTCCATGGTGGAGTTGCTAAAATTTTTATTTATCAACTTTAAATAAATTAGTGGATTGGATTTTAAATAAATTAGGAGGATCATAGTCCGTTTTGAAAACTCCATGGTGGAGGGTTTTTAGGATGAGGATCCTAATAATTTTTCTTCAACTTAATATATATATATATATATATATATATATATAAACGCTAAGAAGGGAAGAAGCAATGGAAAAAATCTCGTATCTCTCAATATTGATTATGGGATTAAATTTATTAAAAAAAGAAAAAGAAAAAAAGGAAAGCAGTATGAATCGCCATACATTTATAAATGAACCAAAGTAGAATCCAATAGGTAAAAAAGAAAAGAAAAGGGTACCAAGAATGGTGCAAAGTTTGTGGACATCGTTGGGAGCAGGAATGGTGGCGGGGCCTTTGAAAACGTCGAGGCACGAATCAAACAGCTGCTGTAGTTGTAGTGGCACAGGCATAATAGGGACCTCCGCGGCCTGCTTAATAATTCTCCGCATCCATTTTCTCTTCTTAATAATTCCCTTCTTCACATATCCAATCTTATTGTTATGTCCAACACCAACTCTACTACTGTCTCTTCCAACAACACCACTCTCCATTAACCCTGCCCCTGCCTCCATTAATTAACAATTCTCACAATCAAACTCTTTTATCTGTCAGCTCTTTAAAAACCCAACAATATTTCAGAGTGGGGAAATATATATATATATATATATATATCTAAATGAGTTTGTTCGAAAGAAAGAAAGAAAAGATGTAGCTCAAAAGAGGCAAAGAAAGATCTGAGAAAGAGATAAGAATGGGATCGATAAGATGGTGTTATTAATATACTTATAACAACAAGAGAAAAGACACAGAGAGAGAAAGCAAAACCAGGGGCCATTTGAAAGTAGTATAACTAAAAGTCAGTGCCTTTGGGTGGAAACCGTTTTGGGGGAAAAAAGCAAAAGCAGTTTGTAATGTAGCAGTTGGATTGGCGCCCCCAAGATTCAGTGGAAAACTGGCGGTTAAACCGACCCTGGTTTTGTGGGTCAAGTTGGTTCTGACTCTGTCTCTGCACTCCTATATTTCTAACATAGGATCTCAATTCTCCATTTTGCCACCTCCCAAACTGCTTATGTGTCGATTTTTTTTATATCTAATTTTTAAATGATGGAGTTCACTCGCTTCAAATAAAATTATCTGAATTTTTTTTTAACTAGATATGTTTAGAATTCGTTTATTTTAATGTAATTGAAAACTTTTTATTGGAAATATTCAAAAAAAAAGTAAAAATTAGTTGAAACAGTACCGTATGACTTATAATAGTACCAAAAAATACAATAAAATTTTTAAATAGTAACAAAAATAAACTGAATAAAAAAAATAAAAATCCTTTCACCACTTCTTTTTTACTTCTTTTTGGGTAGATGCCATCATGAGAATTACCCCTCAACATCAATGCCCGTAAGCTTGCTTTAGAAGTTTTTTTTTTTTTTTTTCCCTTCTTTATGAGAATAAAAGACTTTTATTCTCAACAAGCTTAAGGAGGATGCTCAGTAAGCTTGCTTTAGAATTAGATTTTCATTTTGACGTTGTCATATATATGTGTGTGTGTATATATATATATATATATATATGAAACTCATGTCAACATCAATTTAAACCTTATAAATTTCCATCGGTCCATTATACTAAGAACGTGCTCTATAGCCTAATATTTTTTTAGCCACATTTTTTTCTATAGCCACGTATTTTTTTAGCCTCGTTTTCAAAAAACGCGGCTATAGCTAACTTATAGCCACATTTTTTAGAAACGCTACTTAAACTATTTATTTATAGTTGCGTTTTTAAAATGTGGTTATAGGTTGTCTATAGCCGTGTTTTTCTAGAAATGGCCTATTGCAACATTCGAGAAGCACAGCTATAGGTCCATCCGAAAATTTAAAATAAATAATAATAATAATAACAACAAAATAGCTATTACAATGCTTTTGAAGTGCCGCAATAGGTCCCATGGAATATTTAGATTGATTACGGCACTTAAAAAGTGCCACAATAGGTCCTGCTAAAAAAAAAAAAAGTTTTTGATGGATGTGCCTATTATGGCACTTGAAAGCATTTCTATAGGTGTAGAATGATCTACATACCTATTACAGCGCTTAGAAAGCACCGCAATAGGTCCCTAAAAAAAATAATAAATAAATCATTAAAACCTATGTTTTCTCATCTAACCCATTTAGCCTTATTTCTTCTTCTCTCTAAGGCTCTAACCCACCGTTCACCCACTCTCTCTAATCACATCTCTTACTCTCTCTCACTAGCTCCCACCCATCACCGCCGACCTCCTCACCGTGCCACCATCGATCATCCTTACTATGCTACCGCCAACAAAGACCAATTTTGCCGCCGCTGCTCACTCTCACTTGTCGATTCCAACAAAGTCCAGTCCACTGAACTCTCTCTCATTCCAATTCCCACTTCCCCTTCCCTCATCTACTACACAGGCTAAGTATATCTCTCTTTCTCTATCACCATTTCTTTTTCAATTTCAATTTTTTTTTTTTAAACAATGTTATGTGTTATTTTGTTGTGGTTATGCTTAAAGTTTGGATTGGGTTTTGTTGTGGTTACTCTTAAATTCTGGCTTAGTTATTTTTGTTTTAATTTTGATTAAAGTTGTGTTTTTTTAGCTATTGTGTGGATGATTAATGTTATATGGTGCGAATGTGGTTTTCTTTTTTTGTACTGATTGATGGAATATGGTGCGAATGTGGTTTTTTTTTTTTTTTTTATTCGTACTGAGGGGTCTATAGCAGCGTTTTTAAAACGTCACTATAGATCAAATGTCAATATTTTATTTATATAGTATTTGTTTATTAAAAACATGGTCATAAGGTTTGATGAGTTTAATGGAACATTGTAAATTAATGGAACACTATACATACTCTCATTAATGTTCTTAGGAAATTTTTTAATAGCAAAAAGTTTTAATTTTATATGATGTTATCAAAAAATTGTTTGATAACGCATTTGAACAAAAAAAATAGACTGACTAACTCATTTTCACAAAGCGATGACCAAATTGACAAAAATTAAATTATAGGGACTAATTTGACAATTGTGTGAAAATTAAGGGCAAAATTGAACCTTAGCCTTACTTTTATTAGCATCATGCCCTCATCATAACACAAACATATTAATTATGAAAAAAATTATGTATCTAGATTTACGGTTAATTATATGGCTATGTTTAATGAATTTGTTAGAGGAGATATAATCTCCTCTTTGTTTATTTACCAAAACTCAAAAGAAGCTCTAGTAAATAATACATATGAGCATTGACGGGTTCAAGTGTTAACTCAATGCTAATAACATATTTTGATGGATTTGAATCTCACCTTCTCTCGTCAGCTATATTTACTTATCCCCAAAAAAAAAAAAAAAAAGGGTTGGCTTTCAATCATTGGTAGGCTATCAAATAGGGCTACATGTCATGATTTTTTTTTTTTTTTTTTTTTGCCCAAACAAGAAAATTTTTAAAGAAATGCTCCTAAAATTTTCTACATTAGCTTGGTAATATATCCTTCTTCTTTTTCAATTTCAAATAGTTATATACATTAGGCAGAACTAAGAATTTTTCATTAAGGGGCTAGACTTCAATTTCAAAAATAATTGAAAGTATATATAAACACACACATATACATATATGCATATATGTAAAGGTATGTGTTTAATTACATAAAAAATAGTTCTTGAATCAATTTCTCTTTTGGACTTTAAAAGTTATAAACTTTAGGTAGATATCAACTTTTCAAATAAGAATACATAAATCTCAATAAAAAGTTGTCATATAACATTGAGAATTATAATGAGTTTTTTACACTTAAAAAATAAATGTTAAACATTTTTTTGTCATTATAATACATTATAACTATAATCTAATTCATAACTTCCTTTAAAAAAAACAAAAAATAAAAAAACTCTTGATTTGATTAATTTAAAATATCGAACTTCATTTTCTCTTGTGAGAGGAAAGTTCATAGTTTTAAATTTAAAGGGAGGAGCTCAAAAATATTATATTTTTAACTAATTTTAATTTTTTTTATATAGGAAGGTGTGAGAGACCATGCCACCAACCCATCTTATTCTTTTTAGGTCAAAGTTGTACAAACAAGTGGAGTTACATTGATGCCTCTCATAATGGCAGTTTGACTAATTATGTTTTTTTTCCTTAGATCAAGAGTTTAACATAGAGTTGCCACTTATTTTATTAAGTAGGAAAAACAAGAAAATCATAATTGAAATAGATACCTTTATTGAACAATTAACAAAATATATTCTTACTTAAGTAACTAAAAACTTACATGGCTTTGATCCTAAATACAATCTAAAAGAAAAGTACATGGCTTTAAGTCTTAGTTACATTCTACAAAGATAAAATTACATGGATAAAAATTAATCTAGAGCCCTTGATCTAATTTCGAACGCTAAGTTACAAGATAGGAAGGGGTTAGGAAACCCACCTTGCCCAGTGAATCCAGTTTTCTAAGCTATGTTGGCCAATGATCACGTCACATTAATTAGGCCCTTTTTTGGTGTACTTTGATTATATAATGTATTATAAACCTGGTTTAAAATACTAGTCTTACTATTTTCGTATGTGTTCTAATAAGTATTACTGTTTACTTAATAAAAAAAAGGGTTATTTATCCCACATTAGTTGTGTGTTTCTAATGTCTGCTGTTTATAACCCCAGTCTACAACTACAAATGTTATGCCCTTTTATAGTCGTACTCTAATTATGTAATGTATTATAACCCGATTTAAAACACTAGTATTACTATTTTCATGTGTATTCTAATAAGTATTACTATTTACTCCAAAAAAAAAATCTAAATTGATTTATGGACTTGACTACGAAGATTATGACACGTAATTAATTTCAAATTGAGACCAAAATTGAACCAATCAAAATCGATTGTTCATATCATATGTGTTCAATCTTAAATTATGTAGATCATCTTAACAGTTAAAAATTAAACTTATGATACCTTTTAATTTGGTGCCCCAACTGAGGTCAGTGACCTTTTGTTTTGATCGTTATGACTTAAAGATTTATTTTAAATGAAGAAAATGAAAATCAACAATCAAAATTACTTTCTTACCCCCAATGAGAGAAATTACCGTTTTACCCTTAAAGTGAGGTTAAATGCAAGTCATAAAATGGGATGTCTACATAAAGATCAGAGACTTGGGGGCAGTACCCCCCACCCACCCCCCCCCCCCCCCAGATTTTCAAAAAAAAAATTTAGTATATATATAATATATTATTTTTAGCAATTTATTTCAATAAAATTACACTTTGCCCCCCAACAATAAAAATTAAGCCCAAACAACACCCAAAAAAAAAAAAAAAAAAAAAACAGAGCCCGTTCTAATTAGATATCTACCTAGCCTAGGAGTAGGAAACACCCAACTTACCTCACACATATAATAAAAGAGAAAAAAGAAGGGGATTTCTAAACCATTCAAAAAAAAAAACAAAACGAAACAAAAGAAGAAAAACCTAACTTACGGCTGAACATAGAGGAGAGGAAATCGGCAGCCAGCGACAGCGGCAGAAGCAAAGGTAGTCAGCCAGTCAGGGACACGGACGCTGAGCGGCTGGGGCCTGGGAGCCTAGGGGCTGGGACGGGGAGACCTGATAACAGAGAGAAAGAGTTAAAAGAGAGGTAAATAAAAACTAAACCAAGACCATCTTTGTCTTTACCTTTAGCATTCTTTTATAAATGAAAAGGTTGCATCTGATCTAACAAACACAACTACACACGCAAGTTCACAACAGTCAACAAGTCATTGATATTTTGTAATTTTTTTTTGTTGTTGTTTTGTCTTTAGCAATAGTGAATAGCCTGTGTTTTGTGATATTTATTTTGGTAGTTTTGTCTGGAGTGTTTTTGTCTTTTAGTTAGTGTCTTTTAAAACATTAAAGTTAGATAAATAATTAAAGAGATTATTTGTAACTTTAAAATTTATTGGTTAATTGTTGAATGTTTGTGTGCATAGTATTTGTGTATTGTGTGTAATGATTGTAGATTATTGACCATATAATGACATAATAATTTCAAATTTTATTTTATTTGTAGATTATGAAAAAGTCAACTACTATATTTGATTTTTTCAAAAGAAAAGTTTCAAATGATTTAGAAGCTAATACTAGTGGTGTAACATTTCCAACCACTAATGTTGAGAAAAATCTCGACGTCCCAATTGAGGAAAATCTTGATGAACCTGTTGAGGAAAATCTTAATGTCCCTATTGAGCAAAATTCTCAAACAAAATTTCAAAAGGTTGATATGAGTTCATTGCAATTAGAACTTGATCCTGGATTGCGTAGACAAATATATACTTATCATGTTGATCAACGAGATGAGATCTAGCGACGTTACATTAAGTTGGGTCCATACCAGCCTCGTTTTAAAAAATTTTAAAAATCTGAGAAGGGTCGAAGCTTTTAAGGTTCTTGGTATGAAGATGATCGCTTTAAGCCATGGCTTGAATATTCTCCTAAAAAAGATGCCGCTTTTTGTCTACCATGCTTTCTCTTTCATAAGCCAACTGGGCATGACGGACAAAATGTATTCACAATTAACGGATTTAAGAGTTGGAAGAAAGTTAAAAATGGTGAAAGTTGTTCTTTTATTCTTCATATGGGGAAAGATCTTAACTCTACTCATAGAATTGCCCATAAAGCGTGTCTAGATTTGATGAACCAGTCTCAACACATAGACAGGGTAGTAAGCAATTTCACTTCAGAACAAATTGCAAATAATCGAATACGATTGAAGGCTTCAATTGATGTTGTTCGACATCTTTCCTTGCAAGCTATTGCTTTTAGAGGTCAAGATGAAAGCTCTACTTCAACCAATCGAGGAAACTTTCTTGCGACATTGGATTTGATGGTGGGCTATAATAATAATATTGTTGAAATAATGGCAAAAGCTCCAAAAAAATGCCACCTACACATCACCTCAGATTCAAAAAGGAATTCTACATGTTATTTCAACCAAAGTGAAGAACGCAATTAGGGAAGAAATTGGTGATGCAAAGTTTTGCATATTGGTTGATGAAGCTCGTGATGAGTCCATGAAAGAGCAAATGGGTGTGGTTTTAAGATATGTTGATACAAATGGCTTTGTGCGAGAACGATTTTTTGGGATTGTTCATGTTGTTGACACTGCAGCAGTAACCCTTAAAAAGGAGATATATTATTTGTTCTCTAATTACTGCTTAGATATCCAAAACATTCGGGGGCAAGGATATGATGGTGCAAGCAACATGCGGGGTGAGTGGAATTGATTAAAAGTTTTGATTTTAAATGATTGTCCATATGCTTACTACATTCATTGTTTTGCACATCGATTACAATTGGCATTAGTAGGAGCATCAAAAGAAGTTGTCCCTCGTAATAGATTTTTCACTAAATTGATTTTGGTTATCAATAATATTCGTGCTTCATGCAAACGTATTGAGCAATTAAAAATTGCTAGAGCTTCTAACATTGCATATTTGATTGATATTGAAGAGCTTGAGACTCGGAAAGGACTTAATCTGATGGTCGCTTTACAGCGACTTGGAGATAATCGTTGGGGTTCGCATTATAAATCAGTTTCTAACTTGATAAAGTTGTTTAGTCCAACATGTGAAGTTCTACTGAAAATTATGGATGAAGGAAATTCTTCACAAAAAGTAGAAGCAAAGTTTGCTTATGAGGTATTAATTTCATTTGAATTTGTCTTCATCTTGCATTTTGTTAATGAAACTATGGGGATCACAGATAAACTTTGTCAAGCTTTGCAAAACAAATCGCAAGACATTTTAAATGCATGCATTTAGTTTCATCCACTAAAAAACTTATTCAACAATTTAGAGATGAGAAATGGGATGACTTACTAGCTACTGTGATATCATTTTGTAAGAAACGTGGTTTAGATGTCCCTGATATGAATGCTCGTTATGTTACAAGATTTGGTCGATCTCGTCATCAACAAGAGGACTTTAAAAATGAGCATTATTATAAAGTAGATATTTTTAATGCAGGAATAGATTCTCAATTACAGGAACTAAATCATCGGTTTAGTGAGCATGCCATGGAGTTACTTACGCTTAGCTAAGCTCTAGACCCTCGAGAGGCATATGAATCTTTTCGAGTCAATGATAGTTGTTCATTGGTAGGTAATTTTTATCCAATAGACTTCACAGATGATGAAAAGAATGATTTGAAAAAGGAACTTGATCTTTATAAGTATGATGTAGTTCAGCATTCAGGGTTCAAGAATTTGAAAAATATTTCTGAATTGTGCCAATGGATGGTGAGAACTAGAAAATCATAATACTATCCGCTTATTTATAGAGTGGTCAAGCTTGTGCTTACTCTTCCCGTTTCTACTACAACTACAGAGCGAGCATTTTCAACTATGAATGGCATCAAAACTGACCTTCGCAACAATATGGAAGATGAGTTTTTGTCAGACGCTATGATGTTATTCATTGAAAGGGACATTGCTACGACAATTAGTACGGATTCAATTATAGATGATTTCGAAGATTTAAAAAGACTACGAGTTCCATTTTCATAAATAACTGCATTGTAATATCTTAAAAAACAATAATTTTGTGTATTCTTCTTTGTTGATGGTTTATTAAATGAATGTTTATTTGGAGTTTCAATTTTTTTTTTTTTGTTTATACTTCTGCCCCCCCTAACTCCAAGTCTTGGCTCCGTCCCTGATAGAGATGCAATTTTTTGTAAAATGTTGACGCAGTTGTGCCCCTAGTTATATAAACAAACCAAAAAAATTTACGTGTCAACACTAGATTTTGGCACTCGAAGCCCACCTTTTTAGGAGTTCTTGGTGACATATATGTATGGCGTGTGTGTGTGTGCAATGTGTGACACTTAGAGTGATGTGTCTATATGAGTATTTTTTTTTATATTAAAGTATACATGCTTTAATCACATATTTATTGAAAAAGGAGATCGCACAATCAAATTTAAACAAGCTTACGTCACTCCTTAAAAAGCAAAATAGGTTTAATTATAGGGCTATGTTAGTGCCACATAAAGTGGCACAAGTTGTGAGTGGTAGAGAGATGACCCCACATGGACCTACCATCACCTCTCTACCACTCACAACTCGCCACGTGGGCAAGTTGTGGCACAAGTATTATTCTTAATTTTAATCTCTCATGCAAAACAGACAACAAAGACAAATGTTAAATTTGGGGGAGGGGGACTTTGTTTTATATTTGGACTTAATGGATTTAAGCTATGGATCAAGCATCTTTTTTTCAAAACCATTTTTGAGAATGATTTTTTTTTTTTTTTTTTTTGCAGGATTTTTTTTTTTTTTTTTAAATTTCCTTTTTTAAAACAAGTTTAGAAAATATTTTATTTATATATGAGATTTTGGTAATTTTTTTTAAAGATTTCTTCAGAAATCTTTGAGAAAACAAGTTTTGATAAAATAATATTGAAAAAAGAGTTTAGGAAAATAAGTAATTTAATTTTAAAGTCTTTTGGAAACATGTTTTGGAAAATGATTTTTATTAAAATGGGGTTGTTGAAAAGGTATTTTTAAGAAAATTCCAATGGGCCTTTAGGTAAAGCTTCTCATGAAAAAAAATCCAACGGATTTTTTTGGGAAAAGGTTTTCTAAAATAAAGGAAATTCCATGGAATTTTTCAAGAAAAATATTTTATGAGACAAAATTTTTTGGAAAATAAGTTTTTCTTGGGAAATTTCATGAGTTTTTGAAGAAAAAAAATTGTCTATGAAAATTGTTTTCTAGGAAAAAAAAATCTTAAAAAATAAGTCCAATGGGTTTTGAGAAAAGTATTCTAGGAAAATAATTTTAGTGAAAAATCTCACGGGTTTCTAGAAAAATTTCCTAAGAAAAGGATTTTAAAGAAAAAAATTTCCATGAATTTTGATAGTAATCTTTCAAGGAAACATTTTTAGGAAAAAATTGGTCTCATGGAAATTTCTTGGAGGAAGCCTTTCTTTGAAAACCTTTTTACAAAATTTTATTGATACTTTTGAAGACAACATAGACTTGAAAATCGTTTTTATTTTTTTAAAACAAATTAATTTGAGAAAGATATCTTGGGAACAAACCTTTTGATGTGAGGATAATGGAGTTTACAATTACTATTGAACTCATATGTAAACTTTTTCACAAATAATTGAAAAAACTTGTAAGGACAATGAGTTTACATACTAAGTCTAAAGCTAGACAACAAAGAGATGAAGAAAATGCATGATACATAAGTTTGAAGTTATTTTACACATAAAACAGGATGAAGAATTTGGGAGGAGGTGAGGGAGAGTGGGAAGACTCTTTGATACCACTATTTTCATCCCTAGGCCTCAAAATCTTGTAACCCCTTGATGGCTAAATGAACTTTTGTTCTAAAGTTAGGGTTCTAGAGGCAAAATATGACTAGTGTTTTTCAATTGATCAAGGGGGTTTATACAAAGTCTTGGGTGTGTTTAATGATTTGTTTTTGGCAAATGATTGAGACTTTAGACCACCAAGATGTTGAATAAGGGTAATTTCTCAATTGGCCTTTGTGTGGGTATAGTCATAACTTGCTTAAAGCACAATTGGGGAAATAAATGATTGGGTGTTCTTCCCCAACTATTTCAGCTCATTGGGAAGCTATTCTTAATGGTATCCAGCAACCGAGGTTAATCAAGGGTGTCAGTCAAGCTCTTGGGGCTAAAATGGGCTTGCTTTAGCAAATTTCAGCCACATACAACCGGAGTTATATATTTTGTTTTGGTGAAAATTTTGGCTACCAGCCCCCAGCCCACTTTGCAACACGCGTGGGCTGAACTTGAAGAAAATTTGTTGCAGAAATGACTTCACCTAACCTTACAACCTCATTGCGAAGCAGGTTATCCTGTATATGTCGTGATTAGTACATTAGAGTGTACAACAGAATGGTTTGATCACTCTCCTACACTTAGATAAATAGTCAACTAACTCCAAATATTTTATAAATTGTCACCATACTTAAATATTTTAATTTGTTACACCCTAATTTTGTCAACTTAATTTTTTTCAATCTATTACTAAAATAATATAAGGATATTTTCCCTATGCTTTGGGGAACAAATTGCCACCAACTTTGGTGTTTGCTTGATGATTTTTTGCTCACTTTTCTAACCTTAAATAATGAAATCTAAGTCTTTTTTTTTAAGTGTGAAAGGGTTGGTGGTTGCAACAGAAAAAAGGAGTCACCAATTATCATAAGTTTACAAAGCTTTAGAAGGCGTGCATCACATGCTATTCTAAGAGCATTTCTTATAAGAATTTGCTACAAACAGTATTATACTTTGATAATGATACACGTTTATCAAAGTAATAATAATAATAATAATAATGATACACAACTTATATATCTTGATGGGCAAGAGCGAAACCTCTAAGTCTAACATCAATTATTATAATTTGGGACTAGCAGAAGCACATTCACATAAATAAGAAAATAAAACAACCACACAAGAAAACAATATTTAATAACGTTCAATCAACTCCATGCCTATGTCCAGGTACGGAGCTATGCTTTGGCATTGGGTGAGGCAATGGCCACCCCCAACTTTTTTGGAAATTTGATTTATGCATATATATATATATATATATATATATATACACAAGTTTAATATTTGACTCCAAAATATATGCACCTAGCCCCCCTCCAAAATATTTACAAATTACCTCATGAAACATCCTAAAATAAAATAAAAATCAATTAACCTTCCTTTTTGCCCAATTGCCCCAAGAATAATTGAAAAACCTTTATACAAAACCTTAAAACCAGAAAAACAAATCATAGTCCTCTCTCTGCGATGTGTTGTGTGAGGAAGAGACTCTAGCTGCTCTGCCCCTTTTTTTAATTTTATGAAACCTAGTCTCCGTCTCCCAGCTCTTGCTTCTCTCTCTACTTATGTGCAGTGACAAAGTATAGGACTAGTAGCGATCCAGGTAGTAACTGATATTTCTCAATTTTCAAGTATAAAGGTGTGGCATCTAATATTTAGACCAAAAAAGAAAAGAAAAGGTTTTTAATAAAAACAAACTTGTGGCTGTAGTTAGACGACAAGAGTACTGGATAGTGCTGTAGTCTATAGAGACTAAAAAAAAAAAAAGGGAAATTGGCTGTTTGTTTGACTTTTGTGGTCTTAGGACAATAGTAAAGTTGTTTATTTAATGTTTTGCAATGAATTGTTAATATTAATATTGTTGTGACTTTATTATCAATAAATTATTAATATTAAATTTGTTATGTTCTGTGGGAATGTTTATTTGGGTTTTTGTTTGGGATTAATCTCGTGGGAAATGTTATGGATTTGGGTGTCTCTAGCATTATTCAAAGAAAAGTTATAAATAATTCATAAACTAAAGGTTTGTTTGGATAAAACTTATTTTGCTGAAACTGAAAACTGAAAATACTGTAGCAAAATAATTTTTAAATGTGTGAATAGTATCGTGGGACCCATTTTTAATAAAAAAGTTGCTAAAAAGTGATATTTGTAGATCCATGAACAGTGCACGGGTGCACTGTTCACGATTGAAAAGTCAACCTTTGCGGCTTAACCAAAAAAAAAAAAAAAAAACTGAAAACACAATCGCTGAAAGCAAAACGCAGATCCAAACCCAGCTTAATAATGATGATTTAGTGTTGCTAATTTGTAGTGTTGATGTCCTAACTTTTGAAAATCCTAAAATAAAATCTTGAAAAATCTCCAACAATAAAATTGGTATTAGTTTATATATTGTCGTGTGATTTGGATTGCATTTGCAAATATGAGATTATGATGTTAATGAACATGATAAAATTCGATAAGCTTACATTAAGCTTGCCCCCCTTACGTTCGAAGTCTGGCTCCGTCCCTGCCTATGTCCACGGGCAACGCTTAACCAAAATATCCACTATCAATGATATGGATTACAACAACATTAATCAGCACTTACAACTCACACAAACCACACTCACAAACCTCACCAACATAAAACCACAAACCAATCGCCCCAATAACTCCCTCACACCCACAAAACAAACAAACTCTCAACACACAACCATAGGTAATCTTCAATCCCAAATAATCTACTAGCTACTCTTCGAAGAAACACACTCATGTTTTTCTAAAAGTCTTTCTCCTCCCCACGTGGGAGGAACCTTAAACTTAGGAATCAGGTGTCTTCCACAATGGAATTTGATAAGTAAGATTTCGGCAAAAGCCACCAAACCCTCTATAACAATGCCTATTTATAAGACTTCAAATTCTATTCCTTAATAGACAAAGAATACCCATTACTTCTGCAATAAAAAATATTTTTTCCTTCTATGTAAAGGAGAATCTTTGTCTTCCATACCATGTAAATTCATTGTCTTCTACACGATGGAAAAATCTTTCCTTCTACGTCAAGGAAAATCAAACCAAAATTGATTAAGAATTTGAGGCAATATTCAAAAAATCTTCAACTTAAGTCAAATTCCATCAAGCAATCTTCATTCTTCATTGATGGAACTCCACCTAAATCCAAGCAAGCTTTCCTTGAACAACTTGATATAATTGATATAAAGATGCTTTAAATAATAATGTTATACTCTTTATATGTTGAATTTTGTGTAAAAGTGTAGTTATTGTCACTTTGCATTAGTGTTTGGCTTCTTACTTTGAAATCTTATAGATGAAATCTTTTTTTTTTCTTTTCATAATTCAATAGTTATAACGGGGAAAGGGGATTTAACCCCAAGATGTCTTAGAAACACCAAAAGAGTGTCAACCAACTAAGTTACAATGTTCCTAGTGTTATAGATGAAATCTTAAAATAATATTAGTCTCATCACATGCACTTCGCATGTGCAATGAGACTTTTTATTTTAGTTTGTGTCATAATTTTTCATTCATTCCAATTTTAGGTTTACATTTTTATCCACTAATATTAATATTGTCAGGAGTTTCATGAGGTTAGCTTAAAAAATGAACACCAAACTAGCATTTAAATCATGTATGGATTTTCTCTTTTTTTAAGCTAGCCTCATGAAAGTCCTAATTCTATCAATAGTTCACAAATACGTAATATTAGCAAACAAACATATAAACCTCAAAGATGAATGAAAAATTATAATACTAAACCAAAAAATAAAGCATCATTGCTCGCGCAAATCACATGCAAGTGTGATTCGAGTGTGCGGTGAGGCTAGTAAGACATCATAGTTTTAGAAATGTGTAAATTAAAACATAAGGGGCTAAACATTATCTCTAGACAAACTTATGAGAGACCAAAAGGTAATATTGCCCTAAAAAATTAATCCATTTTTAAACTAGAACTCCTAAGGCCTCGTTTGGGACGAGGGAATAGAATGGAATGAAAATGAATGAAAATAATAATTTTAGAATATTCTTCTATTTCCTTATTTGAGAGTTTTAATGGAGAGAATAGAAAATTCATTAACTTATTTGAGAGTTTAAATAGGAGGGAATGGAATGGGTAGAAGAGAACACTTATTCCTCTCTATTTCCTTAAAATCTCAAATTTGCATTTCCCTAGAAATTGGGAGGAATGAGAGGAAATGAAATTAGATTTAATAAATTTTTTACTAAAACTCCCCAAATACCCCTATATATTCAACTGTTTATTTTAAAATAGGAGTCTAATAG